>CM074726.1:71536549-72863222 GCA_037306005.1 Rhinophrynus dorsalis | reverse complement strand
TACATATGGATGTAGCTAAATTATAATGAAGAAGGAAAAGTGAGGATGACTGGTGCGGTATCCTAATGAAACATTGCAAAGAAAAATACTGCGCGGCTAGAAGCCACGTTAATCATGTCGCAGTGTTTAAAATAGCGACATGAAAACCTTTTTCGGCATAAAAGCGCTAGTTTGTCATGTTGCATTATTAAACGTTGCTATGTACTGGCCACAACTCCCAGCATTCTTGCGTTGCCCAGCTCTCTTTAATGACGTTTCGAAAGGGAACTGACTGGTGCGAGGCAGACTCAGGATGACAGCAACACTGAAGATGTAGCCAGAACTGCAGAACACTGGAACAGGCAGGACTCCATCAGTAGATGGATAGATACAGCAACTGAAGATGACTGGTGGGAGGCGGACTCAGGATGACAGCAACATGGATGATTATAGATGTCTGAAGTGCTATATGTTTTTCTAATCTGCATTGAACCTGAGAGCAGGGTACCTCAGCTTTGGCAAGTTGACTTTTAAAAAAGTAATTTGCTCCATGAGCTGAGGAGCCAATTGAGAGAGCTGGGGGCTAAGTATATTTCCTGTTACAGAAAATACCCGCTCACTCTGGACAGTGGTTGGGGGGCAATAAAGCAACTCCTGGGCTACCAGGGACAATGTAGGCCACACAGCCCTCTTGTTATCCCAGAAAATCAAGGGATCTGTACTTGGGGCCAAAGAAGGTTCCGCAAGGTAAGCCTTAACCTCAGACTCAGCACTTTTTCTATTGATGGAGAGCTGTTTGTTTTGTCTGCAGCATAATCTGTCCATTGCCTCAGCAAAAAAAAGCAGCAGCTGACGTGCTACTGGCGCTGCTACTGAAAGGTCCCAGAAGACCACCACATTCCTCCAGCTCATCTGCAGAACCTTCTCCCACCTCCTGTGACTGCATCCTGTTTTTTCTTTGCCTCTCACGCACCCTCGCTATCAATTGTTCCCTCCAGGCAGGGAGGGAATTGAAAGTAAGTGCCATCTTGCCTTTGATTCAAGGATCTCAAATTGTGGCGAGCATTAACTCGGGACAGTTGTCCATGTGCTCTTCCATGCGCCAAGTCAATTCCTTCTTCAGCCTCATTAGAAGGGCAGCAACATCGGGAAGTATATTACCCTCAGCACCAGGAAAGCATTCCCTAAGGGCAAGGAAATCATCCAGTTTTAAGGAGAGGTGCACGAAGAGGGGAATGACTTCTGCCAGGCTAGCATTCTCTTTGCTCAAAATTTCTGTCAAAGCACGGAAAAGCGTTAGGACTGTCACCACCTGTTCCATCAGAGCCTAGTTAGTCCTGCCCAGTGTTCTGTTACTGCCAATGAAATGGTGACATGACATTGTGTGAATTGCCTTTTTCTGCTCCAGGATAAACTCTAGCATATCTAAGATGGTGTTCCACCTACTCCCAACATCCTCTTTCAGGCGGTGTTCTGGGAGGTCTGACTTTTTCTGTTCCTTCCTGAGGAGCTGGCTATCTTTGATGCTCCGAAGGAAGTGGCCAGCAATTTGTCGGCACGACTCCAAAAGTGCTGGCAACCTTCCACTGTTACTGCCATCCTCGAGAGTAACCTTCATTACTAGATTCAGGACATGCGCTGAGCAGCACACACCACAAATCTGCCATCCCGGAGAGCCTTGATCATGTTAGCTGCACCATCAGTAACCACAAACCCCATTTGCTCCTGTGTGCCTGCCTGCTCCCCTAGCCACTGTGCCACCATGTTCTGCAGTGCTTTGCGAATGTTATCTGAGGTGTGCTGCTGATCCATTACCTCAGCGTGGAGGAGGAAAGAGAGGTGCCCTGCCTGCTTGGCTACTGCATCTGAACTTGTTGTCAGTAATGATGTGTCTTGCAACACACTGGGCTGCCACCAATGCGCCGTCAATGACAGGAAGCCATGCTGGCCACTCTGAGCACTCCATAAGTCAGTGGTAAAGTGCACTGACTGGCCACAAGCCTTTCCTAGCATGTCCTTCAAAAGCCCAACGCATGACCGGTAGAGTGAGGGCACTATAGTTCTGCTAAATGTGGTGAGAGATGGAATTTTATATCGGGGTGTGACAGCCTCCATAAGTTGATGGAAGGGCTCCCCGTCCACCAAATTAAAAGTAGCACCCCCAACAGCTATGAGCTGTGCAATGAGGTGTGAAATTTTCCTGGACTGCTGTCTGCACAGCCCTTTAGAATGAAACCCACCAAAATCTTCCAGTGTGGCGTGTATTGACTTTGAGATGGGCTGTGACTGTCTGCTGCTTTTACTAGGACCAGATGTGGCATGATACCCCTGCCCTTTCTCCTGCTTACTCGTGGTGAGTATGATACTGGTAAATGTAGTAGTAGTGCTGCCATGTTCTGCACTCATCAACACTGACTTGTGGTAGTGGTTCAGTTGTTGGTTCATCCCAGAGGTGGTTAGATGACCCAACACCCTCCCACTGCTGACTTCCCTGCCACACAATTTACATTTCGCTAGCCGGCCATCACAAAATGGTCCCACGCTTTGGTGGTGAAGAAGAAACTGAGGTGACACTTTCTTCATCTTCACATGCTGGAGCAACCGCACTATGTTTTTTTTTTCTACGTACCTTTACAGGGGTACTACTGGTAGACCCAAAGATGGCAGCAGAGATGTTGGGACTAGGATTGGAGGAGGATGGAGTAACACTGGTGGCGGAGACACTAGCAGCTACTACCTGCCTGGGAGACTCATTTGGGACTGGAGAGGCAGGTGTTGAGTTTTCATCAATAGAAGACAGAATTGTAGCTGGAGAAACAGGAGGAGTACTATGGGCAGCAGTGGAAAAGTAAGCTCAGGGGAATAATCAAGGTCAGTTTGGATAATACAGGTCAGTGGAAAAATTAAGCTTATTAGGCCTTGGTCCCTCATATTCTTCTTCTACCTCTTGTAGGTTTGGACAGGAAGAAAAATCTTCAGCAGCAGATTTTGGGGAGACCTGCTGAATTCCCTCTTCTGCCTGGTGGGTACCAGGAAATGGTAAACTATCTCCCTCAATAACCTTTTTTTGGAGAAGATATGCTCTCAGTGACAGTGGTGGCAAGAGAAATTTTCTCCAAATACTCCAATAATTAAAGTTTGGGCTGCTTACATGGACGTTCGCTGTAAAAATCCAGCGTTGATACTGCCCACAGTTTCCGACCAGTAGTGTTCATGTTAAACACACTAGATGTCCCCAGGTTTATAGAACTGGCTGTAGTGGAGGTGGTGATGGAACTGGCAGTGGCACTAGTCATTATGCAGGTGGTTCTGGGGGGTTCATCATGAAACAGCTGAAGAGAGAAGGTTAAAGGTTGCTTCGTGGTCATAGAAGAGGAACTGGACCTCTCTACCCTGCTAGTTGAGGTAGAATAACCTGCATTTCCCTTCTTCTTTCTAGTTTTTGGTTTGGACTGCTGCTGCTGTGTCTGACTAGTACTACTCAAAGTACTCTTCTTTCCCCGCCTGCTGCTGCTAGCTCTGCTTGAAAGCAACTGCACTGTGGTGATGCTGATGGTTGCTGGGTCATTGCAGCTGGTACCAGGATAAGGAACATCAGGTTGTTCACTAGGACTCAAATCCATTACGGATAGGTAGGTAGTGAACTATTATAGTTTTACAATTTTAAAACCTGCCCACACAACAACTGTGACACTGGCTGTATGACTCTTAAAATTATTCAAACAAATAACCTGTATTTTTAATATTTTTTTATATTTTTTACAAAACCAACACAGGTGACTCTCCCTTGCGGTGACGATAAGGCACCCTGTCTGCCTAAACAGCTGTGACAGTGGCTGTGTGACTCTGAATAGTATTCAAACTTTAAATGACTTGTATTTTTATTATTTTTAATACTTTTGCAAAACCAACACAGGTGACTCTCCCTTGCGGTAGTGAAAAGGCACCCTGCCTGCCTATACAACTGTGACACTAGCAGTGTGATTCTGAAAATTATTCAAACAAATAACTTGTATTTTTAATATTTTTTACAAAACCAACACAGGTGACTCTCCCTTGCGGTGGCGAAAAGGCACCCTGCCTTCTTAAACAACTGTGACACAAGTTGTGTGACTGAAAATTATTCAAATATTAATAATATTTTTTATATTTTTAACAGGAACAAAAAATAAATCTCCCTTGCAGTGACAATGAGGTACAAGGCCTGCCTGTCTGCCTACACATCTCTCAGACTGGCTGATGTGTCACTCTGAAAATTATTTAAACAAATCCCTATATTGTAATAATTTTTTTTTGCACAGGAACAAAGATCACTCTCCCTTGCAGTGGAAATAACTGTCACTATTGCTGGCTGCTTGCCTATGGCTAGCCTAATGCTACTTGCCTGCCTACACAACACTGGAAACTCTGTAATCTCTATCTCCTTGTTCTCTCTGAGCTCCAACAACATAATGAAGAAATGCAGGCTGTCTGCCTGGGTGTCTGTGTCATTAGTCCAACCCCATCATGAAACAAAGAAGCTTATTTGAATACAGACAAAGCAGGAAAGTAACTCATGAAACAGAGAAGGTAATTGGACTAGCGACATGGAGGGAAAGTATGCAGGGAAAGTAATGGCGCGCATATTAGTCGCTGAATTTCCGAAAGTTTTGTTGACTTTCAGAGCAGGGGTGCTCGGATTTGGATCTTTTTTGTTGAACGATCCTTGCATGTCAGATGATCCGAATGTTGCTGAATTACCCTATATTCGAGGAATTCCGATTTCGCCGAATACATTTGCACAAATCTATTACCTGATGTCAGCTGCAGACAGACTGTGAGGTGGTCTGTCAAGGTACTCCCCCTCTGCACTCTAGCATTATTCCCCAGCATCTTGCAGTTCATCTTGGTTATAGTAGCCAGGCATTGTGTTTCCACACAAGAGAAAATCATTTAAAGGTAAGCACACAAAAATCCCCATTTCTCTTCTGTCCAATGTAGAAGGAAAAACCCTCTCAAGATACAGACCAGTTTAAAAAGAAAAAGACTGGAACAAATATGAACCTCAGGTGTCAATGGACACCAACAGCCAAATCAAGTAACAGGAAAAAAGACAGGCTACTGTAGAAAACACAAGAAGGACACCTGCACAGCCACAACAGCCTGTAATACCTTCCATCAAAAACTGGCATCAGTGGAAGCCTATCACGGTGCCCATGCTTCTTCCTGTCAGTCTCTATTGCGCTCCCATTGGCTGAGCTTAGTTTGGCCCGACCAGTATGGCCTTTTTATACTGGGCCACTGGCACCTGTCGGGTGCCCTTTCGTGGTGTTCCTGTACCAGAGTTAATGTGTTGCTGTGTTCCTGCGTTCCTGTGTACCGACTTGGCCCATCTGACTACTCGTCTTCTGGTTCCTGCTTCGTGATTTGACCCGGCCTGGCTGACATTCCTGCTCCTTGTCCTGACCCGGCTTGTCTGACGTTCCTGCTCTGTGATTCGACCCAGCCTGGCTGATGTTCCTGCTCTGTGACCTGATCCGGCTTGTCTGACGTTCCTGCTCTGAGTTCCGGCCCAGCTATCCTGTTCCTGTTCACCGTGTCGCCTGGGTGACATTCTGACTCCCGCTCAGTCTGGCCCAGCTGAAGAAAAAATGAAAGGCCCAACCTGTTAAGTTTCCCCTCAATAAAGAAACCATTTTTTTTTATTCCAGTCTGATCTGTTGTGTCTTCAGTTATGGATTGGGTGGCAGCGTTGTCTCCAATGCATTGCCATACAATGCAGTGAACACAACCTCTGCCTGGGTGAAATGTTTGTGGGATGCTACAGCATGGGTTCACACGCACACACACCGTTGTACAAATTCAACTGGAAATACATCCCTGGAGCCATATAACACCACTGTGTTATATGGCGATGTTGTGTGTTGAATTTGAACAACAAAACATACCTCTTAGCACAAGAAATGGTACAACATTGAACATTCGTCTACATCATATGTTGTGTTTAACCCTTAGAGTGCCAGAGTGGTAGGCAACGCATTGCAAAGAAGTGCGTTGGGGACCACTCTTGCACTCAGTGGGTTCATGGGATAACCAGACAAACAGCTCTGTGACTTAGCAGGGACATTACAAGCAGGACAGATAAATGGGACATGTATCCATATTGTCTTGGATTCACACACTCATTGTGCAACTGACTTACTGGGGAAGCCAATGTTTTTAAACCTAGGATTCCAATGTGTAGCACACACATTGATATCCTGGGGTGAGCACTGGGGTCTCCAGTAAGTTGAGTTGCTGTTTCCCTAAGGGTGTAACAGACTTCACCAGTGATAACACATGTCCACTTAGTCTGTTTGTTCGTTGATATAGCCCATGTACTGAGATATGTCAAAGTGGAGCAAAATCTCAGAACATGGATTATACTGAGCAATACAGATACTGTGGACAGGTATTCACTGTGGAAGTATGTCCCCTGTATCACCTCTTTATCACTCCCACTACACATTGGTGCATCACTGCCACCATCATTTCTTTGCATGGATACATCACAGAGTCCACTCACTGGCAAACAAGTGGTGGACTCCTGTGATGTGGGTGATGCCTTTCCATGTATGGGGGATACTCTACCCTTGGTGTGGTTACGCATTGACAAATGTGTTCTCAAATATATCCTCCTACAGACACAGATAGAATGGTGATGGTTCATCTTTATTGTGTCTCAAAGTACATTAGAATGTACATGTGTTTTCTGTGTGTATTGCCTATATGCATCTAACACCTGTATGAGAACACTAAATGTACTTTAAAACTAAATCGCACTACTTCAGTAACACTGCTGCCCTGCTCATGTGTTGTCCACAAGGTTTGACAACTCTGTAGCTGAGCATCCTAACTGTACAGGTTATAACACTCAAGAATTAGTGTTTTCTGTGTCTATATGAGAATGTTCCAGTAGAGGTTTGTGTGAACCTCAGGTCAAACTTTGCATCACCAACAACATCACCATAAACTGCAAGGGGTGATCTTCATGAAGGTGTTGTCAAGACATCAATCCAGTCACATGGAAGATGTTCAGTTCAAGGATGGATCATGTTACGGATGCCTGTGGGACAAGAGGACAGTATTTGGAGCAGTAGACCTGAACTGATCATCAAGCAACAACAATTTAGTCTTTTTAATCCCCTCAATCTTCTTGATTACAGGTGAGTACACAAACCATTGCTTGACAATGTGTTGTGCACTCATCTGTAACCAATTCTGTGGGGAACTTAGGACATGTGCACCAGCCCTATGGATTTGTGCCCCTGACATGTATACACACATTAACAGGTGTTCTGAGAGCTCCATGGAGGTAATGACATTGTGCTGCCACTGTGAAAGTGACAGTGGCAGCCCAATGTCATTTGTTCCATGGAACTGTTAGGACATATTTGTTGATGTGTGTATTCATGTCGGGGGCACATTTGTCTGCACACTCACAGGTCAGCATGGAGTCCCTGGTAATCTGATCTATGTCTCATGACCTCTACATTGTGTGACCATACCACTGTACATCCACCCCTGTGCTGCTCTTCTCAGCTGTAGCACAGTACAGGTCCCATATTGAGTCCAATGTCCCTTTAACCCCTGATGTGCCTGAGTATTATCCAATGCATTTCATTAGATGATACTCTTTCGCTACTGGGCTAGCATGGTTGTTCAGGCTATAATCATGGCATATCCAGTTAGTTGCTGTCAATCAAGCCATGTAAGGTGATGAACATGGGTAATATATTGTACCTTGTTTCTCCTGGGGGTATGCGTGATATCCTTGGGGTCTGTATGTCAACGTGGAGAGTGGAATGGAGGATGGTTTTTGAGTCCACACACACAATTTGCCACGTCCACTGCCAGTGCAGTGCTGTGTCACTGTTCCTGTGGGGTGAGACAGAACAAAATGTGCAGTGTGGTTAGTGTCACAGGACTGATGGGGGACTTGCATGGATTGTTTGAATGCATGTGTTATACTCACAGGTGAAGTGTTCCGTGATGAGCCTGTCTCTGATCTGTGCCCTCTCATGGTCTCCTCCACATGCCCGATGTCCATGACCACTTCCTGTATGGGGGGGTCCGGGATGTGCTCCAGCAGCCTGGTGTCCACTGCGATGTTGTGCAGTATTGCGCACGCTACAATGATGTCACACACCTTAGCCGGTGCATACTGCAGTGCTCCCTCAGAGTGGTCCAGACATCGGAATCTTGACTTGAGGAGCCCAAATGTTCACTCAGTGGCATTCCTTGTTCTGCCTTGAGCCTGGTTGTACCTTTCCTGGGCATGTGTTTGGGGATTGGCCAGAGGGGTCAGTAGTCAGGACTTGCATCCATAGCCAGCATCACCTGTGTAATGTGAGTGACATGTTGTGTGAATGATGTTTTGTGTGGTGGACGTAGTAGCTGTGGGTCAGGTGCATGCTAAGCAGCGTGGTGTGTACGCCTGTGTATGTGGTGTGATTTTGTTTTGTGAACTCACCTACTAGCCATCCCCCTGTAAAGGTTCCATTCTCAAAATCTCTGTGGACTGAGGAGTTTTGTAGAATGTATGCATCATGTGAGCTGCCAGGATATTTTGCACAGACATTCATTATCCTCATGTTGCTGTCACACACCATCTGCACGTTGATGGAGTGGAAGTTCTTCCTGTTGATGAATAGCTGTGCGTCACGTGCTGGGGCCTTAATCCGGACATGGGTGCAATCTATAGCACCCATGACCCTGGGCATGCCTCCCCTTGCATAAAAGGCCTGCTTGACGTGTATCCAGTCCATGTCGGTGGTGGGAAAATGTATATAGGTACTGGCCTTGCTTTTGAGGGCTGGCAGGACCTGGGCCAGCACTCTGGAGAATGTAGCCTGTGACATGCCAGATGCGTAACCCTCAATGGACTGGAAGGCCCCACTTGCCATGAAGTGTATGGCACACAGTAGTTTCTGCAGGCCAGTTAGGGCATGGTTGTGGATGTAGATGGGATCCACCTGCTCCTTGATGACCTCATATAAGGCAATGATGCTGTCAGGCCTCAACCTGTAGCGATCAATGACCTCGTCATCAGTCATTCCAAAGAGGGTGACCTTTGGGCGGTATACCCTGGGCCTTGGTGGTCGTCTATACTTCCTCTGCCCTCCAGGTGGGGATGGACTCCTGTGTGGCTGCTGAGCCAGAGCCTCCTCACTTGCAACAGGTGAAGGTTGTTGATCAGGCGTGCTTGGAGGTTGCTGATGTTCCCTAGCTCTCTCCCTTGCACGCCTTCTCCACAGTCTTCGCAACAATATGTAACCCAACATACTGTTTGCTCTCTCTATCTGTCTCTATCTCTCTACCTCTCTCTCTCTATATCTCTATCTCTCTCTATCTCTCCCTCCCTGAGTGGAAAACAAGCCACAAGTGAGTGTGTTGAGTTGTCCCTTTAAGTACTTGATAGGGCGTTGTGTAGGTGTGGTGATGAGGTGAGTGCTGACCAGTGGAGAGTTGTTTTTGTTCAGGTAAGCGTTTGCAGGTGTGTGTGTGTTATAAGATGTGGTGTGTTGTGCTTGTTATGTGTGTGCCATTTGCGGGCGTGCAGTTGTGGGGTGCAGGTCGCGTGTTGATGTTGCCCAGGTGAGCTTGTATTTGCAGGTGTCCGCTTTGTGTGATAACCCCCATTGTTCCGTGCCATGTTGTGTTGTTTTTTTGTGTGTCGTTGTCCCTGTGGTGTTGGTTATTGTTGTGTGTGGAGTAATTTGTGTTGTGTGTGCATGTTTTTGTGTTGTTTTGGCATTGCACGGGTTAATTTTCCCATTTACATGGTTGTGCGGTAAGCATTTTGTGTATTGTCCTATGTAACGGGTGTTTTGTTTTGCCCGTTAAGTGTCTAACGGCTAAGAAAAGTGGGTCTTAACTTTTAGCCGTTAGGTGTGTCTTTTTTTCAGCCGTTAGCAGTACCGCAAGCCTTTGAATAGCTCTGGGGTATGTTGTACCATGCGTCTCAATGCACGTAAGTATATCGGCCGTTAGGATTCTGCAACTGTAGTTAGCTGGTCTTTAGACGGATCTTTGAATTGCTACATGACTCTTAACGCACCCGTTAGTGATTTTTTTTACTAACGGCTGCCTTTAAATCGAGCCCTGAGTCTGATGTACTAAGAAAAACTAGAGCAATTCTGAGTAATCCAACTGCACCAAGGGGCAAAAATGAAATTCCCAATATGTTTGGCTTTTAAAGGGATAGTAATACTAATTTTGTCAGGAAATAATATTGTATGTATTAAATAAATAAACAAAACCATCTATGTATTTTTTCCATAACTTTCTTAGTTTAGAAGCAATTGCATTCTAAAACTTACCTCTCCTGTCCTTTTTATGTACATCAGCGCTCAAGCTGACAGACTTGCATTCTGGTCTGCGGACTGGACGGATCACCCGGAGTGCCGAAATAGGTATGGATACCAAGGAATTCTTTAATGAAGACAGTCTACAAAGTGAGCACGGTCTGAGGCAGTAGACCATCATCATGGAGATTTCCTTGGTATCCACTCCTGTTTCGGCTGCCCAGACGATACGTCTGGTCTGCAGACCAGAATCCAAGTCTGTCAGCTTGACTGGTGACGTACATAAAAGGGGCAGGAGGGGTAAACTTTAGAATGCAATTGCTCCTAAACTATGAAAGTTATCGAAAAAAAATACATAGATGGTTTTATTTATTTCTTCAAAGCGGAACTACCACCTAATATAAAGTCGCCCCCACTAATTATGCATATGGCAACTAGCTTCTTAATAGTTCTATTATCTGCCACAAGTACCAGCATCCAAAGTAATCCTTTTTCTTGTGAGACTGAAGGCCAGGCTTCTTGCTTTAGAGCCATCTGTGCACATGCAGTGTCAGTCTCTTTTGGTGCCTTTGGGCTCCATGCAATGCCTCCTAGGGGAGATCAGGACAGACAGCACAGGCGTGCAGACATCTCTAACCCAAGATGCCTTCACGAAAGCCTGGCCGCCGGTCTCACAAGAAAAAGGATTACTTCGGATGCTGGTACTTGTGGCAGATAATAAAACTATTAAGAAGCTAGCCGCCATATGCAGAATTAGTGGTGGTGGGGGCAACTTTATATTAGGTGGTAGTTCCGCTTTAACCCCTTGATTGCCAGAGAGGTACGTAATGCATTGCTTTATTATTTCCTGAAAAAATTAAGTGTTACTGTCCCTTTAACCTTTGAATACAAGCAATGTCTACAGTGTGTGGTTGTGTGAAAGACTGAAACATTTCATACTGAGCGGTTTTGATTTTTGTAAGATTGCAATTACGTATCTGCAAACCATTATATATATGTAGGATCTCTACTAATGTAAACATATCACGAGTAGAATCATGGCAGCCTGTGCTATTTACAAATGAATCAGCCTTGTCCTGTCTGGTAGTAGGAAAAATGCTAGAAGGAATAATAAGGGATTGTATTCAGGGTTACGCTGCAGAAAGTAATATTATTAGCAGGAATCAACATTTTTTTAACAATTTTATGAGGAATAGATCATGCCAAACTAATCTTTTGAGCTTCTATGAAGAAGTAAGTAGCAACCTAGATAATGGTAAAGAAGTAGATGTAGTATAGATTTTCCAAAGGCATTTGATACAGTGCCACACAGGAGGCTGTGGTATAAAATAAGGAAATTAGAGCTAGGTGATAACCTTTACAATTGGATACAAAACTGGCTGAAGGAAAATTATCCGGTGCAGCAAAAGTTTAGAGTGGGGTACTTCAGGGTTCAGTAATTGGGCTTCTGCTTTTTAACATTTTTATAAATGACCTGGAAGTAGCTATAGAAATCAATATATCAATATTTGCAGATTACACTAAATTATGCAGGGTAATAAATCAAGAACTGGATATTTTCATCTCTATGGTGGGATTTTAACACTTTCAGTGCCAGAGGCTTGGGCCTTTGCAGTAAAGGAAGAGAAACCATGTCATTTTGGAAAGAAGACAACCTGCTGCATCTAATGAGGGGTCATTTGCCTTCTTACCCAAAGCCTGGTGTGCACAAATGCTTCCAGAAAGTGGCGCTAAAAAAAAAAAGGTATTTTCTTCAAATGTACTGAAATCTGTGAAAACTATAGGATTTCCAACTGTATTATTTAGCTATTGCTCTTTGGAGAAGGATGGCACCCCATTGGCATGAGTTGACATACCATAGGGGGTGTTAGAAGTACAAAACTACACCTACAACCTCTGATTTCGCTAACATTTTCTCAAACCTGACTTACCTATATGAAAATGGTTATAACACCTATAGAAGTGAAGAAAAGGTAGATAAACCATACCATTTTGGAAACAAGATAACCTGGCACATCTAATGAGGGATCACTTGCCTCCTTGCCCCAATCCTAGTGTGCATAAATGTTTACAGAAGGAGGCAATATAGGAAAAATTTGCATTTTTTTACATTTCTGTCCCTTTAGATGTACTGAAATCTGTGAAAACTATGGGATTTCCAACTGTATTATTTAGCTAGTGCTCTTAGGAGAAGAATGGTACCTCATTGGTGTGAATTGCCATACCATAGGGGGTGCTAGAAGTACCAAACTACACCTATTACAACCTCTGATTTCTCTAACATTTTCTCAAACCTAACATGCCTGTACAAAAATGGTTATAAAACCTACAGAAGGGAAGAAAAAGTAGAAAAACCATGCCATTTTGGAGAGAAGATAACCTGCCACATCTAATGAGGAGTCACTTGCCTTTCTACCCCTAAGTTAGTGTGCACAACTATTTCCAGAATGTGGTGCTACAGAAAAAAACTCCTTCTGCCAGCCTATGAAAAATGGTACCCCACTGCTGTGGGTTGACGTACCATACTGGGAGGCATTTTGTGTGCATGCCACAGGGGTGGACCCCCTATGGCACACAGAGGGTTAATTATTTTTCTTTTATTATTTTTTATTCATACCTTATTGGGGGGCATCAGGTCTACTCCTGATGACCCCCCAACAAGGGCAGAAAAAAAAATAAATGTGTGTGCCACGGGGGGGGGGGGGGTCCAACACATTGCAAAGCACTGTGTTGGACCCCCCTGTGGAGCATGTATGGTTTTCTTTTTTTTTAACACCTTGTTGGGTGGCATCAGGACTCCTGATGCCACCCCAATGAGGTCTAAATAAAAAAAAAAAAAAAGGTTAGTCTGTCACAGGGGTGTCCAATGCATTGCAAAGCAATGCACTGAACCCTCTGTGGCACAGAGAGGGTTAATTTTTTTTAAAAAAATTATTATTCTTTATTCATAGCTTGTTGGGGGGACATCAGGGTCCCCCCAACAAGCTATGAATCCAAAGCAATACTCCAAAAAATCCTGTGTGTGCCACAGGAGGGGGATTCTGCATTGGGCCCCCCCACCGTGGTACAGAGTTAATTTTATCTCTATTTTTTTTATTATAGACCTCATTGGGGGCATCAGGACCCTTCCTGATCTACTCCAATGATGTCTCAGTAAAAGAAACGCGCCTCCAGAAAAACTGACCCTGTGAGTGCCACATGGGTCTCCAGCGATGTCCCCACGGCACTCATAGGGTTACATTTATCGTTTTTTTTTTTGTTTTTTTTTTCATGTTCAGACCTTGTGGGGGACATCAGGACCCCTCCTGATGTGCTCCCAGTTATTGGTCTCCCAGCCCAATATCAATATGGCAACCACTGGTAGGAGTGAACGTGATCCGGCAAAGCTTGATAAAGTCATTGGTGACCATGTCACCGATGACATTGGGAGGCTTCCCCCAATCCCGCCCACTCGTACCCAGAAGTTCGGGTAGGAGAGAGGGGATCTTCCAGCACAATAGGCTGGGAAATCACTAACTGGGATCACTCCTCATGCCCCCCCCAAGAGTGCCAGCTTATGCAGGGACCACATTTTATATGTACCTTGTACGAGCTTGGCACAGCAGGTACAGCTGTCCAACTCCAAACTCATACAATTTACCCTCCTGGCACTCTAGGGGTTAATGATGAAATCTTAACACCATGTAGAACCTGTTCTTAATGGAAGTATACAGTGAAAGCTATGTCTGCAAAAAAAAAAATATTCTCAATTGTGAATTTTCTGTGCATATTCTCAGAAAATTCTCAGATAGATATCTTTATAAATTTGACTTTTCATCTTTATAAATAGGACCTGACTTAAACATACAACATGTTGAAGCAAGAGTGGATAACATCATGTTGCCATTGTACAACGTTTGTAAGACCTCACCTCAAAAGTGCAGTGCAGTTTTGAGCACCAGTTCTGAAAACGGATATTCAATAACTGGAGGGAGTACAGCGAAGAGCAACAAAATGAATCAAGGGAATGGAACATTTGACGTATGAGGAATGTCTAGACAAACTTTGTTTATTTAATCTAGAGAAAAGACAACTAAGAGGAGATCTTGGTAACCCCTTAACTACCCTTGATGGTCCTGGCACGTCATGGGTAGATTTGCATTAAGGACCCATGACGTGCCAGGACCATCGTGGAATTCAGGGCTCCCTGCGTGGCTGCACGCCATTCGGGGAGCCCTGTACCGGATGCGACAAAAAAAAAATAAAATGGTCCGTGGTCATTAAGTGACGACCACATGCGCAATTGGCCGTCCTTAAGGGGTTAACAAGGTACCCGTATAGAAGAGGTCAATACAAGGATCGCTCTGGAGAGTTTTTCATTCTAATGCCTGATCAAATAACTAGGGGTCAATCCTTGAGATGAGAGGAAAGGAGGTTTCAACTTCATCAGAGGAAGGGTGGTTTTACAGTCTGTTCGTTAAAGGGATAGCAATGTTTCACAATAAAAGCAGCTCCAATTAATCTTCATAGTATTTGGACAATGGAGAGTGTTATTTCAGTACTGTCAGAGTTGTAGTTCAAGAGTAATTGAATGATAAAGTATCCTCCTCCCTCCCCTTTTACTGATGTAACACTGCTCAGCTCAGAGCAGCAAGGTATTGTCCAGATGGATTGTAGAGAGGGACAATCTTCAATTAACATAAGAGAAAAACCTGAGAAACCTATCAAGGGGGGCAGGGTTTTCATTGCTCTCACAGTAATAAGATTATCCCTTGCTGTGAGCTGTCTGGTCTCAAGACCAGATTCCACATCTGAGGGGAGGTGGCTTACACTAGGTAAAAGGGGCGGGAGGGGGATACTTTATCATTCAATTACTCTTGAACTACAAATCTGACAGTATTGAAATAACACTCTCTATGTCTCAAATACCATGAAGATTAATTGGAGCTGCTGTGAATTGTAGAATTCCTTACCCAGGGATGTCGTAACTGCAAAAACAATGGATACATTTAAAGGGATAGTAATACTTGATTTTAACAAACTTTGAGGCAGGCACACTTTGTAGATCATTCTAATGAAGAATGTCTTTGTATACAATGTTATTTCAGCTCTGCAGACAAGCCTTTCAGGCTCTAAGTCTGTCAGCTAGAGTGCTGACGTGGGTAAAAGGGACAAGAGGAGGGAAATATAGAAGCTTATTACTCTAAAACTATCAAAGTCTGAGCAATGGGACTTATATAAATTATTTTTTTTTAATAAGTACAAATTAAACATTGTTAAAATCAAGTATTATTATCCCTTTAAGAGAATATTAGATATATTTCTTTCTGGGGGGAACATACAGGCTTATACTGTGTATTAGTCTTTATCTGAACTTCCTGTTTTGCCTATTAACTTTTTTGGCAGCAGGGAATCTTCTATAATTCTCATTTTCCTGGATTATGAGGCAAAGTTTGGACTTGATGACTTGTGTCCTTTTTCAGACTAATTTACTATGTTACTATATTCTGACCACATTTTGGCAATATGCATACAGTTAACATAGTAAATTAGGTTGAATAAAGACACAAGTCCATCAAGTTCAACCTTTACCTCATACCCCAGTGACATGAGAATTGTATAGCTTTCCTGCTACCAAATAAGTTAGTCATTTATTAGACCTTCCTGATTTGCCTACTAATGTACAGTATAACCCTGTATGTTCCCTTTTGAAAGAAATGTATCTAATTTTCTCTTAAATGTATCCATTGTATCTGCCATAACCACCTCATTGGGCAAGGAATGCAACAATTTAACAGACCTTACGTTAAAAAATCCTTTCCTCTGCTGAAGTCTAAACCTCCTTTCCTCTAATCTCAAGGGTCATTTTATCAGGACTTGGAATGAATAGCTCACCTCAGAGATCCTTGTATTGACCTCTCATATACTTGTACAATGTAATAAGATCTCCTCTTAGTCATCTTTTCTCTAGAGTAAATAAACCAAGTTTGTCTAGTCGTTCCTCGATTCCATTGATTAATTTTGTTGCTCGTCGCTGTACCCTCTCCAGTTCTAGTTTATCCTTTTTCAGAACTGGTGCCCAAAACTGTAGTGCATATTTGAGATGAGGTCTTATCAACGATTTGTACAATGGCATAATGGTGTTATCCACTCTTGCTTCAATACCCCTTTTTATGCAAGACAGGATTTTTTTTTTGCTTTTGCTACTGCTGTTTGACACTGGTCACTGTTTCCAAGTTTGTAGTTTTACAAGGATTCACATGTCTTCCTCTAGCAATGAGTCACCTAAAATTATTCCATTAATTTCATAAGTAGCCTTGGGATTATTTCTTCCCAAATGCATGACTTTACACTTTCCAACATTAAACTTCATATTCCATTTGTTTGCCCAATCATCCATTTTATGTAAATTCCTCTGTGGAGAGCTAATATGCTGTTCTGAATTAATAACCCTGCATAATTTAGTGTCATCTGCAAATATTTATATTTTGCTTTCTATATCTATTTCTAGGTCATTTATAAACATGTTAAAAAGCAGTGGACCTAATGCTGAACCCTGAGGTACTCCACTCTCAACTTTTGCTGTACTGGAGAATTTTCCATTTACAACTACAAACTGTTCCCTATCCTTCAGACAGTTTTCTATCCAATTGCAAAGGTTATCTCCTAGCCCTAATTTCCTTATTTTATACCCCAGCCTCCTGTGCGGCACTGTATCAAATGCATCTGCAAAACTTAGATATACTACATCAACTGCCTTACCGTTATCTAAGTTTCTACTTACGTCCTCATAGAAGCTGAAAAGATTAGTTTGGCATGATCTATTCCTCATAAAACCATGTTGATTCCTGCTAATGATCTTTTTTGTGTTGTAATCCTGTATATAGTCCCTTATTATCCCTTCTAGCAGTTTTCCCACTAAAGAGGTCAAACTCACTGGTCTATAATTCCCAGGTTCTGTTTTAGTTCCCTTTTTAAAGAGAGACACTACATTGGCTCTTCATCGGTCTTGTGGCAGTGAGAGAATCTTTAAAGAGTAAATATAGGGGTCTTTCTAACACTGCACTAAGCTCCTGAAGAACCTTTGGATGTATACCATCAGGACCCGGGGCTTTGTCAGTCTTAATTTTGTTCAGTATTCCCATGACCTTCTCTTATGTTAACCCAATATCTGATAATTGTATTGTTTTATTTGTTACTTGATGAGGCTTTTCTACCATTCCTTGTTCTCTTGTATATACTGATGCAAAGAAAGTGTTTAGAACATCAACCTTTTCCTTATTCTCACTAATCAACTCACCCATCTCATTTTTGAAAGGTTCAATGCACTCCCTCTTAAGTTTTTTTGCTATGTATATATTTAAAAAAGTTTTTGGATTAGTCTTGCTCTCCCTTGCAATTTGAGTTTCAATATCTATTTTTGCTAGCCTAATTGCCTTTTTGCAGTCTTTGTTCCACTTCCTGTATTTTAAGAAAGAATGTTTAGTTCCTTCAAATAGTTTAAATACTTTTTTTCCCTTGCCATTTCCTTCTTTACAAAATAGAAAAAAAGAGGAAAAAATTAAAAAAAACAAACATTTTGCTTACATTTTCCTGTCAGGATTTGCATACTATTGGATCATTACAAAAAAACCCCCAAAATATATTCATTTGCTTCTCCTGAATATAAAAGTACCCCATATGCCTAGTATTTCAATCCGTTTCTCACATTTACAAGGTAAATATTACAAGATGGATGCTATTGTTTCCAACCTGTAATTTTTCAACAATTGGCATGTGAGCACCATAGCTTAGTTGACGGTGCCAGAACCAAAAATGTCCCACAAAGGTATATGTTTCTGTAAACTAGACAACATAAGGTAAATAATCAGGAGAATTTGGGAGTTTTTTATGCAGCGATTTTTCCAGAAATATTTTTCAAAATTGTGGTAATATTTTGTTTTTTTTGCGGTTTTCACACTTATATTTCAATATTACTGTTGATATCAAGCACAGGATGGTTGAAAATTTAAAAAAATGCATTGATTAGTATTCAGCTCCTTCTTTTGAGTACGGCAATACCCCATATGCATAGGTTTCTCAAGGTTTGTGGGAGCTACGGGGCCCAAATTGGAACATGCACATTTCCAGTTTCACACTTTGAATTTTCACAGCTTGCGTCACTTGTGCCATGTCTCATTTTGGGCTGTGTACCAGTGCTCCATCTTAAAATTTCCCCCCAAAAGTGCATATTTTTGGAAAGTAGACACCCCAGGCTTTCAGTTTAGGTGTGTTTTCAAATTTTATACACAGCCATTTTACCACCAATCCCTCAGAAAACTTGACGTAAGTAAAAAAAAAACTGTGTTTTTCACACTTTGACTTCAATGTTGATGTGAATTTCAAGCATAGGATAGGTGAAGATTTTATAAACTGCATTGATTAGTGTTCGGCTCCTTCTTCTGAGTGTGGCAATGCCCCATATACATAGCTTTGTCAGGGTTTGGGGGAGATACTGGTCCCAGTTGGAACGTGTGAGCTTCCTTTTATAGACATGCCATTTTTACAGCTTGTGCCTTGTCTCATTTCGGACAATGTTTGGCAATGTTGCAATTAATTTTTTTGCTGCCACTCTATCGGCAATCCCTACCAAAACCTGCAGTAAGGCAGAGAAACAACATTTTTCACACATATTTTAGTGTTCCTCTGGATTTCAATCGGATGATATTTGCAGATATTTTAAGTGCTTTACATTAGTGGTGAGTTACATCGTCTGAGTACGGCAATGCCCCATATGCATAGGTTTGTCAGGGTTTGGGGGAGCTAGTGGGCCCAGTAGGGAACATCTGTTTTTCCATTATCAGAGATGGAAAAAACTTAGGGTGCTTTGCTTCCCATTATATTTTGACAGTGTTAGATCTAAGGAGGGATGTGTTTTGAAAAATAAAAAAACAGGATATTTCAGGGGGGAAAAGTGGCCAAATAATAAAATCAACTTTACAGCCTTACTGCATTGTGCCTGCATGGTACTGATTGAAGCAGTAACCCATGCAGAGGCCAGGTTTGGAAGGGCAATCAGGACAGTAAGTGGGGGTATCTGTCCGTATTCCCTTGCTGTAGCAAACCCTGAAGTGCTTTTGTGGGTTTTTCTTTTGGGGGGTTGGGGGGATTTTATAAATAAAGTATACTACCCTGGGTTTTGGTGGAATTATTTCTGTTGCCCCTTGAAACAAAAATTGTGAAATAAGATGGAGTTGATACTGCAGAAAACTAGGCTTTAGAGTGGGGTTTGCCAATTTGGAAATCAAAAAAGAATTATATACTGCAGTCTGCATCATGTAAATGGCAAGCTTTTTGTACCATGCCCTACATTTTCGCATGGTGAGGTATGGCTGCACGAGTTGATCTCACAGATCAATTCCCCCCATGTGTTTGTTGTAGTCTCTGATGAAGACTGGTTTTCTTACTACCTCCCTTCTACGAACAGAGACTGCCACAGTTTTGTCCTCATGCATGGTGGAAAGCATGTAGACGTCTTTTCTGTCCTTGAATTTAACTGCCAGCAACTCTTGTTGGCACAAAGCTGAGGACGTCCCGGTTTTTAGTTTTTTTGCTACAAGTTCTTTGGGCATCTCCCTGCAATTGTGCCTGACAGTGCCACAGGCCACAATGTCAAAATAAAAAAGTGACTTACCATAAAATCTCAGGTATAATACTCACAATTTTACCCCTCTTCACCTTATGTGAAGTGGGGGGTGCGTATTATACCAGAGAGTTTTTTTTGATGACTTAAAATTTTTTTTATTACTGCCGGCTATCTTCCCTTCCAACCCCCCAGCGAGATCCAATGTCAAAAGAAGTCTTACTTTCTTTTGCTGCACTTGAATACAGTGATCTGTGTTAAGCTCTGTGTCCCATCTTCCCTGTGGGCGGGCGGCAGGCTTGCATTTTCCGCCTACTTCCTTCAATGGACTTTCTGGACCTTCCGCCTCCAGCCAATGGTAATGCTAAATCTATCCCCAAGCACATGTATTCCCTGAACCTACCCAACCCAACTACCTATCTAAACTAGTTTATAATATAAAATACATTTTCAAATACAAGAAACTTTTTTTTTTGTCCTACGTTACCCCAAACCTAAATCTAACCTTAAACCTTACCCTAACCCACGTATACCCTGAACCTACTTAACCCAAGTAAACTACCTATCTAAACTATAACTATTATTTTTTTTTTATCCCTACTCTACTCCTAAACCTAAATCTAACCCTAAACTTTCCCTAACACATGTAGACTAAACCTACACAACTACCTACCTAAAATACACTAAATAATTATAGTTTATTTAAAAAAAATTAAAATATGTAAAAAAAAAAATACAAGGGGGATGGGGGAAGTACCACAGATCAGCAAAAAGCTGATCTGCAGCAATTGACCACTGTTAAAGGGATCGGGGGGGATTTATTGATCACTGCAACACCAGTGATCAATGGGTTGATTTTGAATGAATTTTTTTTTTTTTAACACAGAAACGCTATACAAGGCTCTGTAACACTGGAACACGATCTCTCTCTGTCTCTCTCCACCTCAGAAGTGTATAAGGTGGAGGAAGGCAGAGAGATGTGACAGGGACAGTATTTGTAAATACTGTCCCTGTCATTCTGCTTCTGCAACATGTGATTCACTAATCAAGCGAATCACATGTTGCAACAATGTCTCTACTGGTATCGGAGCACTTAGCAACAACCAGCCCGCTCTATCCCATCTCTCCGTGCGGTGGCGATGGGACATTTTATTAGTGATCACTAGATCCAATACATTGTTATTTATTGTCAGCACATCCACCATTTGTGACATGTAGCTTTCACAAAGTATGCTCACAAACCTGCCTCCCTTAGCACTCTGACAGGTCTCATTTTTCCAGTTGATATCTAGATAATTAAAATCTCCCATAATTAT
The DNA here is from genome assembly GCA_037306005.1 of Rhinophrynus dorsalis. Classification (NCBI taxonomy): domain Eukaryota; kingdom Metazoa; phylum Chordata; class Amphibia; order Anura; family Rhinophrynidae; genus Rhinophrynus; species Rhinophrynus dorsalis. The sequence continues at coordinate 72,842,001 of CM074726.1, read as the reverse complement.
AGTATGCCCAAACTGGGCAGCTTTCCTCATTTGCAATAGCAGTTGGGTCTCATCATTGTCATCGATATTTGGTGGTTTGTAGCATATACCCACCAACACCTTTTTTTACCTTTTACACCACATTCAGTCTCAATTCCTACCCACAAGGACTCCATTTTATGGCCAGTTTCCTCACTAATATCACCCTTTCAAATTGGATTTAACTCTGGTTTCAAATACAAGCACACACCTCCCCCATTTCTATTAATCTTGTCTCTCCTAAACAGGGGATAGCCCTCTATATTTACAGCCCAGTCATGTCCATCATTCCACCATGTTTCTGTTATACCAGTTATGTCCAATTGCTCATTAACCACCAGCAATGCTAGTTCTCTTCGTGCATTTGCTAGCATACAATTAATTTTGAAGCCTTTACATATTTTAACCCTAACATGCCTTTTTTCTACATTTATTGTTTTTTCAGTTGTTATATAACAACTTGAAACTTTGCTCCTGAGTCAAAATCTCGCTCCATGGCTATAAAAACCACTCTCCCTCCCCCAGAGGGGCATGCGTCCCAGTTTGGGAATCACTGGTTTAGGGCCTTATGCACAAAAGAAAATGAGGAGCAATTCTGTCAACTGCATCACAGAAAAACATTTCACAAACCCTCTGTCATTGATATAGCCCAATGTGTTGCACACCCTTCTGGTATTCAAAGGGTAAAATGGGGTTTTTAACACCTTGAATTCTAGTGTAGTATTTTGCAAAGCAATGCATTGAAGACCTCTTTAGCATTGAAGAAGTTAACCCTTTGAATGCCGGGGGGTATGCAACACATTGCAAAGATACCCCATTTAAATCAATAGGAATTCTTCTATCCAGCATGATGGTCAATTTTATTAGCTCTAGAATTGCTCCATTTTATTGTGTGCATAAGCCCAGTACATCTAGCATGCAAATGCATTTGATATTGATACCAAGGAACCAAACCATGCAGTTGAGAACTCGCTTGCATCCAAGGAGTTAAAGAATTTCATCGTTAGGGTTTCTCAAAAATTATGACAAATGAAAAGGTCCCACATCAGCAAAATGTCTGTGAACCATTTTACTAAGTCCATCAATGTGGCCTTTAACCACCACTTTTCTATACTTTTTAAATGTAAACAAATGTGTCATAAAACATTTCCATAAAGTAATGATGCTGTGATATTATGAATATGGATTATTTAACAAATAATAACATCATTGATCTTTTTCTCATTGAATTTAGTTCTGTGAAAAGAGTGGGTCTCAAGACACTTTGGGTATTGTAAAACACAGCATTCTGTAGAGAACTACTGCACTGCTAAGTTCCAAGAGGTTGCAAAGAACCACTTCACTTGATCCAGAAAAACAATCCACTTTCACTGTCGTCCAATACAGGTCACTGGTACTCTGGGAGGCGTAAGTCCCCTTTAATAGGCAGGAACAACTTATGCAAATAATTTGCAAGGGGCGGAGCCTCCCCTCTTACTTAAGCCACCTTCTGGCCAGAGCCACTTTAGATTGATTTGTTCCTGGTGTGCTTCCACACCAGGTAGAGAACATCTATGCATCTTAGTATTTTATTATTTTTTATTCAAATATGGAATACCACCATTAGGAGGGTGACCATGGCTGTGAATTGCCCTCTTTAAAGTGGCTGGTGCAGCTTCCAGCGATTTTCTGTGGACCTCTACCCTGAAGAGGGGACAGCTTGTGTTAAGCAGCTCCCCTGTTGGGGAATTTACCTCTGGTTCTTTCCCTCCTTATCATGGTCACCTGAAGACAGAAGTCAGCAAGGAAGGTGAGTCACCCATTGAGTGCTGAAGGTCCACTTGTCCCCACAGTGTCCCTTTGATGGGCTTGTATTTGGGAGTTTTAATACACTCCAGCACTCATAGGGTGTTTTTATTGCATTATTACTGTTTATGCAATTTCTGTGTTATTCTCTGAGTTTTGGAGCATTGGGTATTCATTTATTTATGTTTCTCATGTGTTTCATGCTTGTTTGGGCACTTTTTAATGTTTTACTAAACTTTATTAAAAATGGTGTTCCGCGCCTTTAAGCACGGCTTTTTCCCGCTCAGACGCAAGGGCTCCTTTACTCTCTATGGGAATTCACAGTATGGGACATATCTCTGGAACCGCTTGTCACAGCAACTTCAGAGAGGGCTCATTTTAATTCTAGGCTCCTGATCTATCATCCGGAATGTGTTTTATTCATGTGGGGTGTTCAGGGGGGCTTCGGGCAATGTTTGGGGTACTTGGACAGGAAAACTACATTTCCCATGAGCGCTTGGTTCGCGCTCGTTTCTGATTGGCTGTCATGACGGCCGCCATTTTGTGGTACTTTTCCTAGGCGAGTACACTACGCAGGGACCGAGCCTTCTCTCTCCTCAACAGATTAACCCTTCGCTGGCCAGATAAGTCCGTTTTTAGAACATTTCTGGGGTGAAACTTTAATCTTAACACTTTTTCTGGGTGATAGTGTTATTGGTGGGGTATATTGACGCTGTGAGCATGTCTACTTCACTGGAGCTAGGGGCTAGACCCAAGTCTAAGGAGGATGGGGGGTCCGCTACCCCCATGGCGTTTTGCTCCTCTTGCCACATTGGGCTGGATGGCGATAATGTGGGGGATCTATGCCCTAATTGTACTGGTCAAGATAGCAACCCTGGGCTTCCCAGCCATGCTATTGAGCCATCTTGGGTGAGGGAGTTTAAAGCTGCCACTAGGGATCTCAGATCCACGCTTCAACTCTTTCCCTCTCAGGTACAGGGGGCTCTCCAAGTCTGGCAGACCCCCTCTACTATCAGGACCTCCCTGCCTAAGCCACAGGGAGCTCCTGATATCACTGATTCTTCTGAAGAAGAACTTTTACAGGATTCTGATGCTGAGGAACGTACTGTTATTGAATCTAACAGGTCCATTGGGGACCCCTATGAGTGTGACCCTGAAGTTTCGGCTGAGGGTCTGATCAGAGCGGTTCTGAATACGCTCAACCTTCCTCTGACTCAGGAATCCAATTATGATCCTACTGATGTTTTTCAGAAAAAGCCTTCTAAACCAGTTGTTTGTTTTCCAACTAACCCTACTCTTGCCCGTCTGGTCTCTGAGGCATGGAAGAATCCTGATAGATCTTCCTCTGTCTCCAAAAAGTTTGCTAAACTTTACCCTTTTCCTGAGGCGGAGCTGGCAAAATGGGTTCATCCTCCCAAAGTGGATGCTCCTGTGTCTAGACTGTCCAAATCTACTGCTTTGGCTGTCTCAGATGCCTCTGCCTTGCAGGACTGGACGGATAAGAAACTAGAGCTCTCTCTTAAGTCTATTTTTGCCTCCATTGGCACAGCCATGCGCCCCACTTTTGCTGTGGCATGGGTTAATAGAGCTATTGCGGCCTGGACTGAACGACTGTCTGAAGCGGTTCGCCAGGATGCGCCTGTATCTGAACAGTTGCAGCTTCTTGCTAATATCACTGAAGCTCAGAACTATGTTGCTGACGCTGCTTTTGATGCTGTGCGCATGATGGCGAGGGCCTCCACTTCTTCTGTGGTGGCTAGACGCGCTCTTTGGCTGAAAATTTGGTCTGCTGATACAGCCTCTAAGAAAGCCTTGCTTTCCTTGCCCTTTCAGGGGAATTTGCTTTTTGGGTCTGAACTCAAAGAAATGATCAGTGAGGCTACTGGCGGTAAAAGTACTCTTCTACCCTCAGTCTTCAAGAAAAAGTTTCCAGCCAAACGCAATCGGTCCTTTCGTTCCTTTCAGACTGAGACACGCTCCTCGGCCCAAACGGGTCCTCCCACTACGCGCTCCTCCTTCAAGCCCAAACAGTCCTGGAAGCCCAAAGTTGCCTCCAAGGCCAAGACCTCCAAGACTGCTTCGGCATGACTCGCCGAACCCGGGTCCGCATCCGGCTGTAGGCGGTCGTCTACGCATCTTTCGCCGGACTTGGGAGGAGTCAGTGGCGGACCCATGGGTTCTTCAGGTGGTGTCCGAGGGATACAGGATCCCTTTCTCTTCCCTTCCTCCTTTTCGGTTCCATTTTACTCGTCCTTCTCAGGAACCCACAAAAAGGCGTCTGTTCGACGACGCTATTCAGGATCTCTTGGACAAAGAGGTCCTGGAGGCGGTTCCTCAGGGGGACACAGGTTCAGGATTTTATTCCAACCTGTTTGTGGTAGCCAAAAAGGACGGAGGAGCCCGTCCCATTTTGGATCTCAAAGATCTCAATGCCTATGTGGTGACTTCCCACTTCCGCCAGGAGTCCCTGCGCTCTATGATTGCAGCAATGTCTCCAGGGGAGTTTCTGGCCTCCCTGGACCTTCAGGATGCTTATCTTCACATCCCTATTCATCCAGAGAGCAGGCGGTATCTCAGGATTGCCTGCCACAGGGGACACTTTCAGTTTGCAGCGCTCCCCTTTGGGCTGACTTCAGCCCCTCAGGTCTTCCAGAGGGTGTTGGGCTCCTTGATAGCGGTGCTCCATCAGGATGGGATCAGAGTGACCCCCTACATGGACGATCTCCTACTGAAGGCCTCCTCAGAGGAGCTTCTCCTTCAGCAATTACAGATGTGCATGCACACCCTGAACCGTCATGGCTGGATCCTGAATCTGGACAAGTCGGACTTGATTCCATCTCAGAGGCTTCTGTTCCTGGGTCTCCTGTTCGACACTCGCCAATGCATGGTGTTTCTTCCAGAGGACGTGGCTCACCAGATAGCTGTCAGAGTGGCTGGAATTCTGGACATGGACGAGATTCCAGTTCCGAAGTTGTCGTCCTTAGTGGGGAAGTTCATTTCCACAATCGAAGCAGTACCATTTGCCATGGCCCACTCCCGGGATCTTCAGAGGTTTGTGATCCAGACGTGCAAGAATCATCCAGATCATCAACATCTGTCTGTTTCTCTTCCTCCTCATGTCGAGTCGAGTCTGCACTGGTGGTTAGATCTCTCTCATCTCCTGAAAGGGAAATCCTTTCTAGTTCCTCCTTGGACCACAGTCACTACGGATGCCAGCCTTCGGGGCTGGGGTGCAGTCTGGGGTCGCTTCAGTGCTCAGGGGAAATGGGGTCTGGAGGAATCCATGCTCTCCATCAATGTTCTGGAACTTCGAGCTGTCCGGCTGGCCCTGAGGCACTGGGAGTCTCAATTGACCGGTCTTCCAGTCAGAGTGGAGTCCGACAACGCCACGGCGGTGGCTTACATCAACAGGCAAGGCGGCACAAGAAGCGGTTCCGCCTGGTGGGAGGTCAAGGATATTTTGTCTTGGGCAGAAGATCACGTGCCTGTCATCTCTGCGGTTCATATTCCAGGCGTGGACAACGTCATGGCAGACTTCCTCAGTCGTCATACCGTCGACAGCGGAGAATGGGCTCTTCACCCAGAGGTGTTTCACATGCTCACTCAACGGTGGGGGATGCCTGTGGTGGATCTGATGGCTACCAGACACAACAGGAAGGTTCCGGTGTTTTGCTCCCGGTTGAGGGACTCCCTTGCTCTAGCAGTGGATGCCTTGTCGATCCCTTGGGACTTCCCCCTGGCTTACATCTTCCCTCCTCTTCCTCTATTGGTCAGAGTTATCCAGAAGTTGAAGAGGGAACGTTGTCCCGTCATCCTGATTGCTCCAAACTGGCCTCGCCAGTCCTGGTTTCCGGAATTGATGGCCATGTCAGTGAAGGATCCAATCCCACTTCCAGCCCGTCCGGACCTGCTTCTTCAGGGGTATCTGTGGAAAGAGGATGTTCACTCTCTCCATTTGATGGCATGGCGGTTGAATCCTCGATTCTAGCAAAGAAAGGCTTTTCTCCTTCTGTGGTATCAACGATGCTCAGTGCTCGTAAGCCTGTGTCTTCCAAGATCTATCATCGCATATGGTCAACTTTCGTGACATGGTGCTCTGACAAGAAGTTGTCTCTTGACTTCCATCTTCCCACTGTCCTGGCCTTCTTGCAGGACGGTGTAGATAAGGGGCTCAGTCTGAGTTCCCTCAAAGTTCAGACTTCTGCCTTGTCTGTGTTTTTCCAGGAACGGATTGCTGTCCTTCCTGATGTGAAAGTCTTCTTCCAGGGTGTGACTCATGTTCGACCTGCCTTTAAGAGTCCTGCTCCCCAGTGGGATCTCAATTTGGTGCTGGGAGTTCTTCAGCGACCACCGTTTGAATCCTTGGCTTCCATTCCATTACGTCTTGTGACTTGGAAGATGGCCTTCCTCTTGGCTGTTGTGTCAGTGCGCCGGGTAGCAGAGTTACAGGCCTTGTCTTGTAAACCTCCTTACCTGGTGTTCCACAAGGATAAGGCTGTGCTTCGCACTACCAAGGAATTCTTACCCAAGGTTGTGTCTGAGTTTCACATCAATCAGGAGATTGTGGTTCCCTCTTTCTGCCCTAATCCTTCATCTGACAAGGAAAGAGATCTCCATCTGTTGGATGTGGTGCGTTGCCTCAAGTTTTATGTTCATCGCACCGAGTCTATCAGGAAGTCTGACGCTCTATTCGTCATTCCTGAGGGGCCTAGGGCAGGAAGACCGGCTTCCAAAGTTACCATTGCCTCTTGGATTAAGGCTACCATCCGTGAAGCCTATAAGTTGAGGAATAAGCATGTTCCCTTCCGGGTGACTGCCCATTCCACCAGATCTATTGGGGCCTCTTGGGCCTACAAGAATCAAGCTTCTGCTGATCAACTGTGCAGAGCGGCCACTTGGTCCTCTGTGCACACCTTTTCTAAGCACTATAGAGTTGATGTACTGGCTTCGGCTGATGCCAGTTTTGGAAGGAAGGTCCTGGAGGCAGTCTTGCCTGTGTAGGTCTTCCGCTCTGTGATCCTTAGTGCTTCTTTACTGTTGAGCCCGGTTGGCTCTGGTTCCGTGTGCTGTGTTAGTTCAGGGATTGTTCCCTTGGTTGGTGTCCGTTGACACTTACAGTTTGGGCTATGTTATCAACTGGTCATAACAGTTCTAGTGACTTGGGCCTTGCGCCTGGTCCTTGCCTTACTTCCCGCCTCTGGATCAGCTCAATGTTTGTACATCCCAGAGTACCAGTGACCTGTATTGGACGACAGTGAAAATAGGATTTTAGTCTTACCTGTTAAATCCTTTTCACTTAGTCCATACAGGTCACTGGTCTCCCACCCTGTCAAGGGACCAGTCTTGGCTCTCCTGTGGCATTCAGTGGGAGACCGTTCGGGCATGCTCACAGGAGTCTTTCTTTTTGCTTACCTGAGGTCAGTTTTAGGGTCTCAAATCAATCTAAAGTGGCTCTGGCCAGAAGGTGGCTTAAGTAAGAGGGGAGGCTCCGCCCCTTGCAAATTATTTGCATAAGTTGTTCCTGCCTATTAAAGGGGACTTACGCCTCCCAGAGTACCAGTGACCTGTATGGACTAAGTGAAAAGGATTTAACAGGTAAGACTAAAATCCTATTTTATTTTCTCTGACATTACACATAGTCTGAGATTTGAAGAAAAGGAAATGTGCGTGTGTTGTGATTAAAGTGCCATTAGATTGAATATATGACTTTATGCATAATAACATGCAAACATCATTAGCAATGTATTGCAGAACAAAGGAAGGAGTTCATTTACAGTTTAGGCCTTTGGGCCAGGACACACAGCTAAATTTCCCAGGTTTGATAGTGATCTTTCTTTCACCAAAAACATATCTTGAAGTGGTACTATAACTTGTGTCAATGCTCTCTACAGTGGGCACATCCATACTAAGAGGATAATTTTTAATTTATTGCATTCCATTGGGGAAAGCTGATATGATCTGGTAGCCTCCAAAGGTAATTTCAGCACAGGTGAGTAATTAATTCTGCAGCTATTCCACACATGTCAGCAAACTCAGTCACACAGGTCAACAAACTCCACACTGAGTCCCTAATCACTTAACAAAAAATAGATAAAACCTTTACATTGGATGAAAAAAGAAAGCACAACGTATAGCCAGTATAAACAGTTGCCTTTAATGAGACTAAAATGTTGTAGTTGAGAAATGGACTTTAAACAATTATTTACAGTGTGTATTTCTATTTTTTTTTAAATACAGGAAACTGCCAATGCTGCCATGTTTGTACACTTTTCTTATATGAAATAGATGATGACACACTTACATTACATGTGGCTACTTGGCCAGTCACAGAGCTCCAATAATTCCGTCAATCATATCATGTGATGAAAAGTGCCATAACTGGGTAGTTTTTGTATTATAAAGTAAAACACCACCTTTATTCTTGAAAATGTTAAATTCAGCTTTGTCAGACAATACTTTTCTTCATTAAGAATGTTTACATTTGAAAGGATAATTATATTTTGTTTCAAAGGATCGCAAACAATGTTTCCCCACATATGAAATTATTTCCCCTCTTCTTCTAACAGTTTATGTGTAAAATCTCATACTTTTATGTCTCCATTTAACAAAATCCTTGATAATTAACCCTTTGAGTGTCAATGCAATGTGTTGGATACCTCTGTGGCACTCATAGGGTTAAATAATGTTGAGAGAAACATTGTTTGGATTGTTATGGGAGAAAAGCGCACAAGGGAAAAATGGGTGAAAGTGGGCTACATGGTGTAGACAATTCAATAAAAGGTGATTTTAACCCACTTAATACTAGAGGACTCCATGCATTGCAAAGCAATGCACAGGGACCTTTCTAGCATTCAACGGGGTTAAAAACCCCATTTAAATCAATAGAAAATTTTATTTACTCCCTATTGCTCCTCTTTCCTTTTTTGGATAAGGCCTTAAGCATTAAAGAAGAAAGCAAATGATGAGCAATTCTGGACAGTGGCATAACTATTCATTAGCAGGCCCCAGTACAAATATTTTTTAGCTCTCTACAAAAAAGCAGTCTCCCAGGGGTGTATCTAAACCTACCACGCTCCAATGATGGCAAGCCCCTTAAACACTGCCCTGTCTTTTGTACTATTTAGTTATGCCCCTAATAACTACTGCATTGTAGGGGCACATTAAAAATTCTGATTGATTTCAGTGGGCTTTATCCCCTTGAAAGCTAAAGCGTTCCCCAATGCACTGTGTTGCAATGTGTTAGAAAACTCACTAGCATACCTGGAAACTATGACTTGTAGGCAGGAGTCCTGTGGTGCCACAGGGAAAGATAAATGACGCGATTAGCTTCAAAAAAGGTTGGGCTTATTCACGAGTGGGGCAGGGCTTAACGGACATGTAGAAAAAGTATGATAAACTGTGTGGGGAAAAAGGAGAAGTGGGTGGGGAGTGGGAGGGACAGACTGGAAAGGAGCACAATTGGGCAGTTTCATTAGACATATCCGGAGAGTTCCCAGCTATGCTCACTAGTAATCGAACTGTTAAAAGACTCATTGAATCAGTGGGATTTTTTTTATTTTCGTCTGTGGTGCAGTTGTTTTGCTCCAGAATTGATCCTCTTCTGCTTTCTGCAAAAAGCCTTATTTATCAAGCTAACGAGGTGTAGTTATATAGCAAACCAACAGCACCACAGAAGGAAGGAAATGAAAAGTCCTAATTTCCATTTAGTTAAATGTAATCCTTTGAATGAGTGAATTGCTTTGCAATGCATTGAAGACCAAACGCTCTTCATTCAAAGGGTTAAAAGCCCCATTTAAATCAATGTGATGTTTTCCTATGTTTGCTAAAATATTGCACCTCAATGTCTTGATGAATACTGCCCTAGATTCATTAGATAACAATTTTACTTTTTCATGTATATTAATTAAAGAATTCATTATTAATTGTTCACATCTCTTTTACTATTTCAGACTGGAGATTTATACCTAAAAGAGTAGTGAGGCAACACGTGTCTTCCACTTCCTGGATTATCAGGATATCTCATTCAGCAGCCGTTAGCGAGTTCCACTGCAAGTTTGACTTTCAAATCAGACTTAAAGGGATAGTAATACTTCGTTTTAACTTTATTTTATTTTGTAGGCATTAAAAAAACATGAATAATTATATATGTCTTATCTCTCAAACCTTTATGGTTTAAGAGATATTCACAAGCAAATTTCCCCTCCCCGCCCCTTTTACCTAGTGTAAGCCATGTTTTCTCAGATGTGAATCTGGTCGTAAGACCAGACAGATAACAGAAGGGGACAATCTTCTTTGTATGAAAAGAATGAAAGCCCTTCCCCCCTTGACAAGTTTTTCAGGTTTTTCCCTTATCTTAATTGAAGATTGTCCTCTCTGCAGTCTACCTGGGCACCTCACTTCTGATCTGGCTGAACAGGAAGGGGGGGGGGTACTTTGCTTGTGAATATCTCTTAAACCATAAAGGTTTGAGAGATAAGACTTATATCGTTCTTCATGTTTTTTTAATGCCTACAAAATAAAATAAAGATAAAATGAAGTATTACTATCCCTTTAAGCACTTCTTTATTACTGATAGACACCAAGACTGATGTACTAAGAAGGACTGGACCAATTATGTGGCAAAACAACTGCACCATAGGAGAAAAATAAAAATGACACAAACTGATTTATTCAAATGGGGCATGTAACCCCATGAACGAGGCTAGAGGTTTCCAACACATTGTGAAGTAAAGCATTTGAGACTTCGTTCATATTCGAGGTGTTAAAAGCCCCATTTAAAACAATCAGGTTTTCTGTATGTCCACAGTGGTTTAAATGGTTTCCCTCAGTACATGTCTCACTGAAAATCAGTAAATATGCTCCCCCTACTTCATTCATTATCAGCATTACACAATTAATATGTTTGTTTCCCAGAGAATTTACAATTACTTAATATAACGACTGAACAAATATGTTTCTCCTTGATGGATATTGCTATTCCCCCTTTTTGAGACCAGCACATCACTGCCAAGGTGATGATTAAGCCAGGGCAGAGTCATTGATTGACAACATACACTACCATTCAAAATTCTGGAGTCGCTTCAGAAATTATCTTGTTTTCCATGAAAACATACATCAAATAAGTTGCAAAACGCAGTCAAGACATTGACAAGGTTAGAAATAATGATTTTTAAATGAAATAATAATTGTGTCCTTCAAACCTTTCTTTCGTCGAAGGATCATCTGTTTGCAGAAAATGTAGATATTCTATTACTAATCAGCAGTTTTCAGCTACAATAGTAATTTACAATATTAACAATGTTTATACTGTATTTCTGATCCAATTAATGTTATTTTAATGGACAAAATTTGCTTTTTTTCAAGAACAAGGACATTTCTAAGTGACCCCAAACATTTGAACGGTAGTGCATGCCCTAAATTCTTTATATGGGATTGGTTTCATTAGACACCATCTTATCTGCAAGCATCTGTTTATTTTGTTGGCTATGAATTAACTGTGAGTGATTTATGGATGCCAGAGGTCATTACAATGTAAAACACTTTGCCAGTTAAATTAAAATTAACATGTCTTAATAATAACCCCCGCTTATGTTGCACAGAAAATTCTAATGGACCATATGAATGTTGTTATTGTGAGTTGTTCAAAAGATAACATCTTCATTAGTCCTGGATGTCTTGACTATGGTGACAATACAGCTGCTGACAATTTTTTCAGACTGAATCAGGCAGAATACATGCCCCTATACAACCATTTAAAGGGGATGTATCACCTATATAATACAAGCTAAATAGTTTTATAGCTAATCTTACTAAAAGTGTGTTCATTTTTTTAAGTAAAGCTTTATTTTGTCAAAATTTAAGTTATAAAGTCTGGGCTGTAGCTACTTACTTGCTCTGTAACCGCAGTCCATCGCTCTGCCTTTGCTCCCCTCCCTCTACCCAGCCTTTTCCGATGACAGAAGCTTTCAGTCTGTAAGCTGGAGCAATCTCATTGGCTAGCTATCGACCTCTGCCAATGAGACCGCTCCAGATTACAGACAGAAGCCTCCGTCATGGGAGGAGGCTGGCTAGAGGGAGGGGAGCAGAGCATGTAACCGCAGTCTATCCGGGAGTAGCTGCAGCCCAGACTTTATAACTTAAATTTTGACAAAATGACATAGTACATAGTTACATAGTAATTTAGGTTGAAAAAAGACTTGCATCCATCAAGTTAAACCCTTTTCCTATTTCTGTTTACCGTTGTTGATCCAAAAGAAGGCAAAAACCACCTCAATATAGCAATTTCAAATTCTGCTTTGAATGGGGGGAAAAATCTTTCTTGATTCCAAATGGCAATCAGATTTCTCCTTGGAGAAAGCTTTAAAAAAAACAAAAACACTCTTAGTGAGACTGGCTATATAACCTAACTATTTAGCTTAAGTTTTAAATAGGTGGTACATCTCCTTTAGGTGAGCAATGAAAAACAATGCATCACACACCACTCTGGTCCTTAAATAGATAAGACTACCATGTACAGTGAGTAATGTTTGTGGTCCTGCTATCAATTATCATGTACACCAACTTGGACATGACATCCAGGAAAGATTGAGCAAGGCACAAAGGCACAATTCCTAAAGCCATTAGGATTCTATGGCAATAGTAAGGTAAGTGGGCTATTATTCAGAAGTGTTCATTCTCGTTTAAGATGTAGGTGGCATTGCGAAACTGATGCAATAAATTCTGTCCTGAATTAAAAAGTTATGAGCAGGAATCAATCTTGCTCTTACTGTGACATTTAGAGCTGGCATTTTAGCTTTTTTTACTTCCCAAGCAACACAATGTATACTTAAAAAATTGGAAACAACTGCTTGAAATGTATCTTATGGTTTACTAATTTATTATCCATTATCTACAAAATCATTCTTCTTGCATCAAGAATTTCTACATCTTTAAATGAGCTCTTCCAAAACATTGCTGAACTCACACTCAGAATACCCATCTCATGTAGGCCCTAATGCACAAGAGAAAAGAGAAGCCTATACAGTTCCCATTGATTTAAATGGGGCATTAAGACCACGAGAGAGATTCACTAAGTGGTGATAAAGAGGTGATAAAGTGGAGATGACTTCTCCAATTTATCAGTTCTCCAATTCCTGTGACATTCCATGGAGCTTATGCACTAAGATTTCTCCAACTTTGGGGAGCTTAGTACATAGGCTCTACAGAATAACATAGGAACTGGAGAAGTTATAAACTGAAGAAATCAGCTCCACTTTATCACCACTTAGTGACTCTTCCCCCATGAATACTAGAGAGATCTCAAACGCATCAAGGTAAAATCCATGTTTAAGTCAATGGAAATATTTATTTGTCCCTTATTGTGCAGTTGGTATGCCCCAGAACTGCACCTCTTTTTGTCTATGCATGAGGCCCACAGTGTACAGAATAAACATCCTCTTCACTTCCATATTTAACTATTGTGTCTTGACTAAAATATTTCAATAATCTACAATTTTATTATCAAACACTTACCACACTTGTCATTCTTTAACTTTAGGCAGTCACCAAATCCCATCCAACCCCTCCCTTCTTCTGTGTGAACCATCAAGAACATATGTCAGCTGCTACACATACCAACTCCCAACCACTGCCATTCACTTCACTTGAAAATCCTCAAGACCACGGACTGTGATCTCTTGCTTTAAGCCCCCAGTTAACATTTTACCTACTTCACTTTACCATTATCAAGTATAGATTCTCACACCCACTCCTAATACCTGTGCCTCACAAAAAACATATCATTAGGTAGAGCTTCTTCTGGTGTTTATATGTAGTACATTGTTTTATCATACATTGTGATAGGCCCTCTAACAGCCAAGGGAGAATTAAAATTACAGGCCTTTTAACATTTAATATAATGTCAGTGGGCAGCAAAAAACTGTTGGACAGCACCAGTAGACACAATGGCCATATCACCTATGAATCACAGCGTTCAAGTGGGCCACTCCCCTTGTTAATTGCTCAAATAGATAAACAAATCGAATACCCACATTACTGTCAGTCAGATGCAAATCATATATTTACTGCAAGATAGAGTGACACAGTATGCAGTGTTTTGGTCCTCCTAGTCCTTTGTCAAGCCTTATCAAGGCTTGATAAAATAAAGGGAGGTATAAAACATTACCTCCTTTTGTTATATCTAACTGGCAGTGATGAAGACAGTAGGTGTATTGGTTTATCATTTTACCAAAATTTTAATATTAAAAATGTTGCCATCAGGATAGTAGTAGTCCCTGATTACACATGGTACAGTGTCATGAATGTAAAAAGTGTAGAATAACAAACAGTTGAGTTTCTGCAACAAAGAATATGATAAAAATTTACATTGTAATTGAGTGCCAGGAATAATAAGGCACTTAGTCATCTCTTAATAGTATAACGTGAAACATTTTTCCTTTGTTGCAGGAATTTAATGATAAATAGGTATTGCAGAGTTATGTGCATATTTTTCATAAGCAGTAAATATGAATATATATTGAATGGCTTTGCTTACATGTATTGAACAAGCACTTTTTTCTGTGGTGACCTCTTATAGATATAATAACATTTATTATGAAATAATATGCATATTGTATTTCTCCTGCTATGTAAAAAGGACTGCTGCAATTTAATGGGTAATAATTGTTTAACATGGAAAATGTATATTTACAGGGATTTTCTTGCTGAGTAAAGCAAGGGGACACCCAATGGTAAAAGATGTATCATTCAAAAGTTATTACAGCACAAACTTGCATTTTTGAGTGCAGTGCTTCCATAGACTGCCATTTTAGGTTTGTGTTTCAGCTATTGCTTTCTGTAGAAGAAAGTCTGTCACTGGCAATTGTACTGCACTTAGCAAATGAACCACACAAATGGCAGGCCATGAAAGTACTGCACTCAAAAAAAATTAACATATTGATTGTTGAATTTTTGAGACTTTTCCATTCTATGGTGGTGCAGTTGCTATTTCAGTCTACATAGATTTTTGGTCACTGATCAGAGATCACCACAGACAGCAGTTGTGCCACATAAAAAATAAAATACTCATCCTTGCACAAAATACACATTTCGGTATGTGTTACTATCCATTTAAAACAAAAATTTGATGTTCATAAAAATAAATAAATAAATTAATTATAAAAAGGATTCTCTGTTTAGTGGGAAACATGATAATACATTTAGTTTAGTATTTTAAGGGGCTTGAAGTTACTCTAAAAGTATAGGATCAACAATGTTTTTAAAAATGTATCTTATATGAAATAGTGTTGAAAAATTCATATAAAATATATATGTATATATAAAGATTTCTATATATTGATGGAGCATTAGATATGGAAATAGTCTGCTTTTTTCCTCAGATTGGAGGAATGTTTTATCTGCATTACTTACTCAAACTGTGACAAAAACAATTACATAATAAAAATATTACACACTTTAAGTGTTGCGATATGCCAGTGGCACAATAGAGTGCAGCAACATAATTACCACTTGCTGAAAACAGTTGCAATTATTTGAAAAGGCATGTTGTAGTATTAACACTGTGCTATTTCCAATATTTTGTCACTGAGCAGAAAATCTCACACATCTCAGGCTCTCACAAGATATGAAAACTTTTACATATGAATTTGTGAATGTTATATTATCCTTTTCCACATAAAAGTTACTTGTTTTAACATTTATGACCTTTTAAAACTAATAAAATATAAAATGTCATAGATCATCATTAAACTGACGTACATCATCAATAAAACTGGTATGTGATCAATAGAACTGCCCCATATAATAAATAAAACTGCCAATAAAAGGCATTCTCCTAACCTGGGACACCCCAAACAAAACAGGCGTTTTACACCAGGTTCTCTGCGCTTCTGTGGGGGGGCTCCGGCAGAATCTCAGTGAGCTCTGAGCTCTCAGCCTGTGGAATCTCCCGGCTTTTCCCCATCTCTAGGGCGCGCTGTTGATGCACCCTGTTCACCGACAGACACATGAGGGCGTGTATCTGAAAGAAAAGGGAGACCAGTGTCTGCCTTTGGGTTCAAAAACTCCAAACAAAAAGTTCCCTCTTTTCTAACAGAATCCCCTCAGAAAGAAAAGACTTAAAACTTAAACTTGGAGGTCCAAGACTACTGTCTTACCACTAGCACAGGAGAAAATCATCAGATTTATCCATGGGGATGCTCTCAGTTGGGTGAAGAAATACACCAGGAGTTTCCTGTTGAAATTCTCCAGAACTAAAGTAATTCAGAATCTGATGAAGTGGTACATACATCCTATCAAGGGACCTCCATGTTCAAGATAGTAATAAGGCTGAAGTTAGCTTCTTATTTAAAGGGTAACTTAGAAAGATATTAAATGAATATTAGATCTTATAAACTATTCCCTGTATTTTACACTATATAGGAATTGCGTTTCACCTAGCCTAAAAAAGATTTATGCACCAAATGCAATGCAATGTTGCATGTTATAATTTTCATAATTGCGAGTGGGTATCCAGTGCTACAGACTTTAAATCACTAACAGCTGTTGAATTGCACCATTGTGGACAAATGAAATTCCCCAAATTTCCATAAATGTGGCTTTTAGCCCCATTAAATACTATATGAGTTCCAAAAGCATTGCTTCATAATGCATTGAATCCTCTAGCATTCAAAGGGTATAAATCATTTTAATGCAGTTAGTATAACATCTTTAGCTTACTGAAAATGTCCCCTAGTTCTGTAAGTTTTCTTGCATCTCCAACGTTTCTATTACTTATTAAAATTCCTCTAAAAATTAGGACTCCTCCTTCAATGGGAACAAGTTTAGATTTTTTTTTTTAGAGTCAGGCACAGAACAGTATTATTTTATATAAAGGGATGCTCATCTATGGGAATGCACTTTGAAATAGGTGAACCAAACTCATATAACATTTCCACACCAGTATGCTCAATAATACAACCTAAACTGTCAACAAGGCATTTTTTTGAAGAAGAAATAGGCTAACCGTCTATTCAGTTATCATAAATGCTCTAGTGTGAAAAAGGGAAACACACGAATTCACAATACATGATGAGGAAGTAAATGTGAAAAATCACATTTTGGCTCTAAATAAGGAACAAATAAGAAGCCAACTTCAGCCTTGCATAACATTTTTCGAACATATAATCCTGCAAGCCAATGGGTGGTGGAGTCATAATCTCTTCTTTATAGTAAGGAAACACATATGCTAGTCATTCTTTAGAACTCTGCTAATTTTGCCTAAATGTTCTTCTACCATAAATGACAGCTTGATGATGAACATCAATATCAAGTTGCTTAAGAGCAAAACTGCTTACTGAAAATGTGTTTGATTATTTATATGTAACATAACGTAAGACATATACTGGAACAGTTACATTGATCATTACAAGATTCATGATTAGAACATATGTTGATCACGGTAAGTAACATTATTATTGTGATTCTTCAACAAAATATGGTAAAATGTTAAAAACATATTGTCAAAACCATGTGCAAGTTCTGAATGTCATTGCAGTAATAAATGTTATCTCTGGGTTTTATCTCACAGATTCCCATTCAAGTCTAAGGGTTTATTTAGTGATAAAGCCAGTGAAAAAGATATCGCCTGCAATGAAACACAGCCCTGAGTTGAGTTAAATAAAGCTATAATTCAAATCTTTAGATGGTTTATCTGTTGATAACACACTTCAAACTTCTACCTGAAAGAAAAACTAAAAACATAACAAAAACTGCAATGTCATAATATGTAACCTTCCTAATATTAAGTTAACTAGCAAAATATTTAGTTTTCCATAGCACCCCATCTTCTATTTTTTATATTCTTATTTAGTGTGCTGACAGTAGCCTTCTGGTACATTAGAATGAGAAACTGCAGATACATATCCTATATAATAATTCGCTAAATTGTGTGTAACGCCGTGACATGTGCAATACACACTGCTGCGCGTGCTGCAGTCATGCGCAGTGGAGACTGCCCGTGCCGCGGCTGATACAGAGCTGGGCGATCCGAAGGAGCACCCAGCTCTGTATCAGCCGCGCTGCGGGCAGTCTCCACTGCGCGTGACTGCCCCGCAACCGGGTGGCAGTGGCACTGTGGCCCGTGTAACAGGCTGTTCAACTAGTACATACATAAAACACATTATATATTTATTTATTCCACACTTCCATATGAAGGACATCTTCCTAGGTAAGTCAACGTATTAAACAAATGAAAAGTGACATTCCTAGGATACAGTCACCTCTGACACTTTGTGAAATATCATAAAATAAATCATTTTGCAAGGGAATTGTAATGTTTCCGTAGGTGTTTGAGATAATAATAAGGCAAAAAAAAATCTGATCTAGACCACCACATCTTGTAGAATGTATTTTAACCCTTTCAGTGCCAGAGGGGTACACAATGCATTGCTTTGCAAAGCATTGTGTACCCCTCTGGCACAGAAAGGGTTAAGAAAGATATCAATTGTTTACTCTATTATTTCTTTCAACAATGTTCTCTTTTATTTATAAAATTCAGCAAAAGAGGACAAGCTCAAGTCGCAGGTCCACATTTCTGTGACTGGTTTTTGTTTGACTACTGCATTCCTTTAATCCCACATGTATTAGAAGACAGGCACCCAGAATCATTGGTTGAGACTTAACTACTTTATGTGAAACAAATTTGGTGGCATTTAAACCTTCAGTGACAGAATGGTATCCAATGCATTGACACGCAAAGGGTTAAAAAACTTGACTTAGCAGAGGTTTGGCTCTGCTCCCACAAATCTGGTAGAAGCAGATCTACTCAAATAGTCTATCAATATATCCATCTGTCCATTTATCTATGTAGAAACCTGATTATATTATAGAGAATTAATTTATTCAATGGTAAGAATGATACATAAAGTGGAATTAATTAAACAAAAGTAGATACATTTTGCCATTATCTAAAAGAGTAAATAAATACTTCTTTAATATATATTTCAACTACTGCATTAATGCAAACATCAGTCCATAAAATATTAGGCAGTAATAAATTCACCCAGACAGACAGGTCTGAAATTTAATACAGAAACTTTAATTACCTTTGAAATTTTTACATTTTACAATTAGCAATTCATAGCAAAAAAAAAAAAAAAAAAATCTTAATGTCCATTCTCTGCCAGAGGGAAACCCCTGGTGTGTGCACATATATACACACATTCAGAAAGAGCACCATTTTGAAATATTATCCCTATTAACCAGTTATTAAAAACACATTCACTGTTGTGAAAGCCTGTAGGTCTCTCTGGCACAGAGAGGATTAAATCAGTGTAGGTATTACCACCTGCTCTTCATTGTTAAATGCCAGAACCAGTACAAACCTTTAACGTTAAAAACGTATTAAATGTCATTAGATTTTATGAACTAGACTTGTATGCTACTCTGGTTACTGACAGATTTAAAGTGGTTTATGTCAGAAATGGACCTCACACTTTGAACTTGGGTATACTACACTGTATGGTGTAGTATACCCAAGTGTCATGAGTCATGTCTTTACCCAAACTCAGTTTCACAACACAACTGTAACTTATCTTTCCATAATGCAAAGGATTTTGTGCTGCATATCCTATATCGATATTTGCTAAATTTAGGTTTATCAAAAATGCATTTATTAGAAGCTGGTTAGAAGGAGGGGTGGAACAGTGCAGAATTTGTGGGCTCACCCCTACTAAGAGATTCCTGACCCCATGCCTGTTTCCATCACCCTATCATTGCGAAATGATCTACAATTATCTGTGTCTGCCCAAAGTCTCCCTGTTCATTATCTCACAGATCAAGAGAAGAACCATATCCATGGAAAATGCAGAAAATGTAGAAGTGTAGAAAGACTTCACCTTATACACCGAAATCAATTATTCTGAGCTATCTGTATAGGGCATGCATTTTCTTTTATTACTGTGCAAATATAACTTTTGCCTTTCCAAAAGATAAGACTTACCAATGGATTATGTATAAAAGAATTTCTATCAAATACGTGTCCTAAAATTGTTTACAAAAAGGATTTTTTAGGTAGGACAATTTATAATTAATAGGTGATTTAATTTACTACTGAAATGTAAAATTAGCTCATCACTTCAAAACTGTCCCAGATTTGCTGAGACAGTCCCTATTTTCGTCTACCAATCTCAAGATGATGATGTCCGAGACTTTTCCTTTTGAAATACTTTTAACATTTCAACTTTAAACCCCATATCTTATGTCATGGGTGTACACTTTCAGGGAACCCAATAAGTCAGGATATTAAGGGCTGTCCTGCTTGAACACAGGTGGGACACTCAGAATGACTGAGTCACTTTTAAATCAGCTGTGCTCAAGCAAGATTATTCTTAATTCCTGATCTGATAAATACCCTTGTGGACTAGAGTTGAACACCTCTACCTTAAGTGAACACCTCCTGAGTGGTCCTCTATATGTTTAATGGGTTAACGAACTTGCAACACACTTTGTATAGATTTTTGTGTCCTTATTATGTCCCCTCACCCAATAGTAAATAAAAAAAATTGTATCTTTGTTGCCCACACTTAGTAGATAAGTCCCTTCTGCAGATCCTGTGATTATGTAAGCTATATTCCATTAATTTCCTTTCCCATTATCTGTGCTTGTTGGCATTGTGTTTATATGGTACTACTGACAATTACTGACATGTTACAAAATGACCGCACAGTGATAAAGTTTCCCTGCATAATTATTCTTTCATTAGGTATGTAAAGAGAAATATGTTGTTTTTTTTATAATACAGTGCTTGCGAATGTTCCAATATAATATTATAAATGTTGTCTCTTAATAGAATTCAGTATGAATATTGGATTTCTTGTACCAGCAGAAATATTTGGAGCTATCCTTTTGATTTATAACATTCTTTTTGTGTGAAAATATTATTACTTTATAAGACAGATAAATATCTGGCCCAAAGTCATGGCATTATTTTTCATGAATTCATCAATTTAATCAGAGATATACAACCTACAAAATTATTTCTCTGGACTTAAAATATTGCAACTTGAATTTGTACACTAAATTCCTCTGCTGACATTGAGCCTTTATAATTTATTAATGCCTATTGCTGCCAAATATATATTTTGGGTATCAACTAATGCAGCCATTTATCCTTTCCCATTGAGATTTATAAATCATATTCAATGAGATTTATATTTCAAATCCATTTACAAATTAGATGTTTCAATGTCTGAAACATCTCATTAAAATGCATTCCTTCCTTTACTCTTCCACACTATATAACAAAATGGCCAGCAAGCTAAAGAAGTAATTGGGGGTAAAATACTGATACATTTGTCCAGAATACAAGTAAATGAAAATTCAATAAACAGTTGTGCCCTGCTGCACCAGTTTGAATTCATGATTTTGTTAGCTTATATAAAAAGTAGTATACAGTTATTATTATAGTGGAACAATGGCAAAAATATGGTGTTATTTGGGGAGAACCAAATACATTGCCAAATAATATAATTATCTTAGATACAAGAAATGTATTGCTTGCAAATGAGATCATCAATACATTCTAATATTCCACCTTATAAACTAAGAGTTGAATAAAGTTTCCTGAATGGGGTCACCACAATGACAAAAGGTAGGGGACTTTCATTTTAAAACCAACATTTTGAGCAAACAAAGGGCAGACAAAAACCTGCTTGGAAAGCACCAGCCATGTTATTAAAAGTCTAACATTATAAAAATACAGGAAAAATTATGAAGACAAAAATAAAATTATAAAGGCAAATTTTTTGCTTTTATATCAATGACAGAGTCAGAGTTTAAAACTTTGAACGATCACTCCGGCCAGTAACTCGAAGCACAGCATAGTTGAATGATGCGCCTACCATATAAGTGAGCTGCAAAAGGGATATACAGAAGAGAAAATATATAATTTATAAATAGCAAGGCTGTATATTAGTGTTATTGCTTTATTTGAATACATTGGATTTTGACATTTCCTTCCAGATTTTTTTACATGGAAGAAAATCTTTAGCCACCGAAATTAGACCTAAATCAGTAGGGAAATAAAAAGCAGTGGTGAGATGACATTTTAGTCTATGGCTTGTTGATTCTGCATTCATATATCTTGTTACTTAAGTGCAAGCTAAACCTATAACTATCTGTTGAATTGTTTAACGGATGGGCTTATATAAATAAATGTTATTTATACAGCAGGCCAGTATATCTTTTTACAGGAAGGAAGACACAACTCAGGAGAAGGAGCCATGTACTAGATGGGACACAGATGGGACAATTATGCTCATTCAGAGGTTTTAAGAGGGAACTAACATGGGTCTTTCATCCCAAATGTTACTTGTTTGATTAATAAGTCTTTTTTTATAACATCCATCTAATGTGAATTCACTACATTGCATGTTTTTTAATATGTTCTTTCATTCTGTTCAAAGAGTTTGTTTCTTTTTCACTGTAAGGATGTTATCTTCAAAGCTTTATTGATCAAATTCAAACAGAAGGCATCCTATGATATGCCTGAAGCAAATGATTAATGTCTATTGTATGATTTGCTACAATAATGCCCTGTGTTGTTTTCTTGTTATTCTGCATGTTATCTGGGATATGCCAATACAAAGTATTTCCTCTAATATTTTTGTTGTGTTTTCTTCGATTGTTTAATTTTTCAATAAATGCATTATTTATATATAATAAAAGTGAACTTCTGTGAAGTTTCCATGTGTATATCAAGTAGCTTTCTAAATACTGAATATGAAAAGCTGGAGAAAAAATTTCTACGCATGATTCTTCAGACCTATTGTTTTTATTACATTGAGAACTGAAAATGACCAGCTATAGACTTCAAATGAGTTTTAAAGTGTATGGCTATGCATGACTGCTGTCTAAAAAAAACACCTACCTAGATAAGTCCTTCTGTCAATTAAAGACCCAAATTCTTTCATAGCTATATTTTCCCTTTAAAATGGTCTTTCATGGTGTTAACTAGTAAAAACATTTCTTTAGCTGTCATTTTACAGAAAAAAATAAACACTGACTTTAATAAAGTCTTCTAAGCCTACTTTTTGTTTTGAACAATTGTACCATAAGAGTAGGTACAGGGATGTAAATGAAAATATATCGCTAATCTTAGTAGAGATGTGAGGACTATTGTGCCTCTTTTCTAAATAATGTTGAAGGAAAAAAGTAGGAGAAAAGAGATTTTTGCATTACATAAAAACTTACCAATTTTCCCTTAAAAACAGCAGTGTAATACATAATTCCCCATATCTTAAAGTGAAAAAATCTTTATCGTTTTGTAGTGCTTAAAACTATATGCAACAAATCCTATCTCTCGGTTTGAGAGATATTTGCATTGAAAGTTTGCCATTTCCTGCTGTCAGCTGTAAGCAGACACAAGGAGGCTCTTCAGCAGAGCCGCAATCACCTTATTTAAAACAAATTACTTCACTGGAATGGTCTACAAAGTGTCCTTGCAAACCTGGCACACTTTGTAGACCTTTCCAATGAAGTCATTCTTTTTAACTAACACGATTTCGGCTCTGCTGCAGAGCCGCCAGTTGGTCCCCGGACAGGATCCCCCTGCAGTCAGCACAGCGCTGACATCAGGGAAAGGGGAATGAGGGGGAACTTTAGTGCTGAATATCTCTCAAACCATAGCGGTTTGAGAGATAGTATTTGTTGCATATAGTTGAACTTTTTAAGCACTACAAAACAATAAAGATTTTTTCTGGGACATTACTGTCCCTTTAACGTGTAGGACAACTATCAACAGCAGATAATCAAATTTAAAAGCATTTCAAGATACACAGATTTGTTTTAGAATTAATGTGGTTTCTTTTCTATACTTATTTTTCTTGGGGGGCCGGGGGAGTGTTAACTTTTGTGGGGGTTCTGAAATATAACATACATACACATTTTTACATGTTATGGGATTACTAAGAACATGGAAAATGTCAACAAGAGAATGTTCATTCACTAATATGTATAAGAATTTCAGCTGTTATAAAAACACAATCATCACAAACCCTGAACCTAATCCGGAACCCAAAATTAACCCAAATTCTAATCCAAACCCCAAACTATTACTACTGCTATGCAAACAATGCAAACATTATTGTCAATACAAAAGCTGTACCATACAAATGCCATTATGCAGTTTTGATTAGAGGAAGGTAATAAAAAGACAGGAAAATGTTGATTGCCACATTGGGCATGTGTTTATGATATGATCTTATCTGTAGAGGGGAGGATACTGTGACCCTTTGAGTGCCATAGGGATATCCACTGCTTTGCTTTACAAAGAAATGGATACACCTATGGCACTCAAAGGGTTAAAAGTAATGTATAAATATGGCATTATAAGACTGCAAGGCTATTACACTAAAACTAAAAAGAAATAACGTTTCATTCAAAATATTAAAATGTGATTGATTTCTTGTTGACGCAAATCTTGTATTTGATGTTCAATATTTGGATTGTTTGGAGAAAAAATATCAAAAGTTAACTCACCAGGGCCACAAGAGTTGCAGCTGCACCCACGAATGCAGCAATGAAAAGATGGAATGTCATCTGGAACTGAAAAATAAATGTCTGTATCAACCTGTGAGTGGAATACTGTGAAAATGACCTACATTCCACGTTTACCAAATAGTTAACAAGCTAACAATGGCACTCTGAAAATATATAATGAGCTGTTATATGGAACACTATTAGTATTTAAATGAAACTTTATTTTGAGCTAAAGGAATATTTTCAAGGAGAAGATACATGGAACATTAGGAATTGGTAAATATTTGTGTATCAACTGGACAATCTATGAAGAAGGTTATGAAAGTATAGTTATTATAAGCATTTATACAGAGTAATAGAGGGATTTATATAGAGCTGGAGGGGGAATATGGAAGGCATTATAAAGATTTGAAATGAAGAAAAGCGAAAATATGTCCAGCATGCTTACACCAGAGAAGAGTGGTAAACGGCATTCCTAAAGTTAAGGATCTGAAGGTGAATACAGGGTTTGTCCTGAAGTCTCGCTGTTCGAGTCATTTGGGCCTGCAAACACAGTGCCTATACATGTCCATGGAATTGTTTTCTAACACCACCCTAGCAGTCTATAGGGATGCATACTAAACTGGTAGCCAGACTTCTTCTTCATCCCTCTACCAGCTGAAGGGTCAGTTTTTTTAATCTCAAACTGTTGTGGGGAGCCGTTTTTGTGCTGTACAGTGCAGGCCTTGGCTTTTTACTATGTCTGGGTGATATGATTACCATTTACAAATACATTCAAGGTCAATACAAAGTGCTAGCCAATTAATTATTTACACAAAAAAAACTGAGCTAAGAACGAGAGGTCATTCATTATTTACACAAAAAAGCTGAGCTAAGAACAAGAGGTCATTCATTAAGACTAGAGGAAAGGCGCATTCGACTAAAATAAATGCAGGGAGTTTTTGCAGTAAGGGAAGTAAAGCTATTGAATTCTTTGCTTTGGGATGCTGTAGTTGTAGATAATGTAACTGCTTTCAAAAAAGCAATGGATACCTACCTAGCATAGAGTAATATTGAAAATTATGACAGATGGCTTCAATGTAGATAGTTATTGATCCTGCCATTTGGAGTCAGGAAGGAATTTTTTACACACTTGGGGCTAAATTGGAAATGGCTTCAGGTTTTTTTTTTCCTTCCTCTGGATCAACAGGGGTGTTTTTGGCATGGGCTGGACTTGATGGACGGATGTCTTTTTTCAGCCTTGTTAACTATGTTACTTCTATTGGATCAAATGTGGTAAAAAGGTGATAGGTTTCCTTTAACTTAATGTGGTTAGGACACACTGATAAGGCATGGTTAAAGGATTAAAAGGAAAATCACACACTGTATCCACGCACATTGCCACTCAATTACCTCTCCATTATTGGAGGAGCTTGTAATTCATTGTGGCCCAGAAGCAGAGGGTTTACAACCTATACTATGAAAATAGTAATATACTATAAAAAATAATAATACCAACTAAGTTCAAACCTATACCAAATCCCAGTTAGAACTGGAAGCAGAAATGTTCTTAAAAATGGCATCCTATGAACACACTGAACAGTAGTAGTCAATATGGGGTGCAAAAAACCTATTAACTCCATAAAGGGTTCTATTTGGGAATGGCAAATGTTTGTCCCGTATAATTATTAGAATTCCTCTGGACTCAGATCTCACTCAGTGGGAATATTGTGGAGTTGGAGGTTAATTTAACTTTTTTTCAGAGTAAAGATAAGATTTAGGATAGCCAATAAAAACCTGGAACATACATACGTATAGGCTTGACCTTAGTGGGACATTTTTTATTTTAATGATAATATTGTGTGTTTTAGCCCCTCTGATGGGTCACAATTCATTGCTTTACAATATATTTTAGACCCACTGCAAACTGAGCTATTTATGTGTGATAGTAGGTGCTGTGGGGCTGTGCTTATAGATATGGTAACTGCTTTAAAAAAAAAAGTAATGGATACCTATCTAGCACAGAACAATATTAAGAATTATGACAGTTGGCTTCAAAGCAGAAATATCTCAATGCCATTTGGAGTCAGGAAGGAATTTTTTGTACCCACTTGGGTCCTTAATTGGAAATGGCTTTAATGGGTTTTTTTTTTTGCCTTCCACTGGAATCTGGATCAACAGGAGTGATATGGCATGGGCTGAACTTGATGAACGAATGTCTTTTTCAGGTTCGCCAACTAACTTATTGTGTTATTATGTATGTTTTTGAAGTGTTTAAACTTGTGTTATGTATATAGCTTCATCACATTACAATCACTTTACCGCTAAGGCATTTCTCCCCCCTGTGAGAAGCATGTTTTAGCACTTTGATGCTGTTTACAATTGAATGTTTCAGTTGTCTTTCTGTGAGCAAAACACATGGCACATTTTTTTTCTTACAAACAAAGAATACCCTACCAATTTAATTTATTAATGAAATTTCAATAAAGTGCAACTCAAAAGATATTAAAATATTTAAAAAATACTCATGGGTACCATTCAGGAAAAAGAGAAACTCTTCTCAATCCAATGCTTGTATTTATGTGCAAATAGTAGTTGAGAAGACTCAGAAGGAGTTCCCCTTTGTAACTCTACTCCTACCATTGTTGATAATCTAACTTTTGTTTCCCCATGTGTATTTTTCTTGTAAGAAACAAAAATAGTAATACCATGATGAGTACAGCACTCTCTCCTTTCCAATGGTCTGATACAGGGGTGCTGACATATGGGCTCTTTTAGAAACTACCCTCCACTCCTGCTCCTAACTATACATTTTATTTTCATTTTATTCAATGATACCTAGTTTGTGAGTATTCATGCTAGCTGTTGTTTGATCACTGGTATGCATACCCACATGCTAGGCAGTCCTTTAAATGGGGAGGTTCTCCCTTTTTCAATTATACCAGTTTTGTTTCAGTGAGTATGTTGTGAACATCTCCCAGATGTCCTTAGTAATGAAGGGGTTAAAAAAACTTGGGTGGTAGAGGTTGGCAGGGGTTATCTAGTTTCTCCTTAGCTTACCCCCCACACTGCCACTAGCTCCAACACACTGCAAAGCAAAGCAAACCATTCAAACAACATAGGGGTAAGGGGCTTGATTGAGGGGAGAGTATATGTCTATATCAATTTTTGATAAATGCAACATATCCATGTTTTAAAAATTTGAAAATGCACTGATGACAAACAGTGGCCACAGTAGCTCTAGAGCACAAATCAAGTGTTGGACTTCTGACTAATTAAGCTTTTGTAGGCATACAGTTTGCTCCAGATTAATTTTCCACTAATAAACCTACCCCAAAAGAAGTTATATTTGGTTTTAAAAAAAGTTATATTGAGTAAAAGGATGATATAAAAGGAATAGTCTTGTATGGCAATGGGAGAAAATAAAAGATCATAAGAATGTATTTACAGAAAGAGTTGTAAGTATATTTGTACAATGGGCAATGAGGAGAGAATTTGTAGAATTGAACTATAAAGCCAGAGAAGGAGATACAAGAACAGTAAAACGCGTTTGTTGGAAAGAATCATTACTGATGGTTATAGAGTGCAATGTAAGATGTTAGATGGAGCAATAAGAGGTAGCACATGGAAGCATTATATAGAGCCATAGGCAATTTTACATTTCAATAAATACATCATTCTAACCTCACTGGTCTTGCAGATGGCAAGCAAACTGGTCCCACAAACTTTCCCTGGGAAGGCATTCCATGGCAAGACCCCTGGGAAAAGAGAACTGAATGTGAGGATTAACTTAATGAAAAGGTTTATATAATCAAGTATAACTTGCTATTATAATTCTAGGATTATATAGTCCCCACACATACCATACATGCGGGCATCTGCACAGAGGGTACTGATGCTGGCTGAGGTCTTCCCAGGTACTGCAATGGACTGACAAGTGACCCAAGTGTTGAAGTAAATGTAGACAGGGACAGCAGCACAGGCCAAGATCAGGATCCACAGTATGGTGACAACATAAGTGACTCCTACAAACTACATGGGAAACACAAACACTGTCACATAGGGAGATAAGAAACATTTAGTCGTCCCTCCATCATCAAGATCACACATAGGTAAATACAGAACTAAACTATCTTAAAAAAAGAGTATGTCCTTGCATTAGGCAGAGGAAAACAAAATAAGTTACAGGAAATGGAACACATTTTCTTCTGGTTGCAAGCACAAATATTGTATTAAGGTTATTGAAAGTTGATGATCACATGATCATATATTATCAGCAGCATTATGATAAAGAGATCCCGAGGCATTTAAAAACAATAGGCACACTTTTTCAACATTGCATTTTTCCACAAGATTAGCCTTGTTAACAAAATTTGGTATGAATTGTATGACATTATACAATATATTTAGCAAATACAATTTGTTTATTAGACAAAATAAAGTTATTTTACAGATAACCCAACACATTTAAATACGTCCCAACATTTATTTTCTTCACAGAATTACTAAAAAAAATCATAATCACATTTTTGCTATTTTTTTATACAACAGTGATATTCCTTTTTTGGAGTTAAAGGGATAGTAATACTTCGTTTTAACTTTATTTTATTTTGTAGGCATTAAAAAAACATGAAGAACGATATAAGTCTTATGTCTCAAACCTTTATGGTTTAAGAGATATTCACAAGCAAAGTTTCCCCCTCCCGCCCCTTTTTCCTAGTGTAAACCATCTCTTCTCAGATGTGAATCTGGTTGTAAGACCAGACAGATAACAGCAGGGGACAATCTTCTTTGTATGAAAAGAATGAAAGCCCTTCCCCCCTTGACAAGTTTTTCAGCTTTTTCCCTTATCTTAATTGAAGATTGTCCCTCTCTGAAGTCTACCTGGGCACCTCCCTTCTGATATGGCTGAACAGGAGGGGGATACTTTGCTTGTGAATATCTCTTAAACCATAAAGGTTTGAGAGATAAGACTTATATCGTTCTTCATGTTTTTGTAATGCCTGCAAAATAAAATAAAGATAAAATGAAGTATTACTATCCCTTTAAGTCACCAGTATAGATTCCTAATACTCCTTTTGGAGTGGAGAGTCTACATATATATTTAATATATGTAGCCTGAAATAAAGGAACTACATTAACACTCTGACAGGGTGTGAAGAAAAGTGATTGGTGTCATAAGCCTGGAGTGATGCAAAAAATCCAGCACAAGTGAACACACTGAGAGGCAGGAGAAGCCTCCACTAAATGTGAGTGAATACAAGAAGGGGAAGGGGTTGATTCTACAAAGTATTGCTAACTATTAAGCTTAGAGGGTGGTGTTTGCACTGTTTCCCCCTTTTTTCTTGAAACTTCATTAGGAAACTTAAATACAACTTAAGTGTAATATAACACTACAATGGTAATAAACCTTGTCAGGTTATTTCAGTTTTGTTACTAATTCCAATCTTTTATTCAGTTGTATTTGTCTAATTTTCTCCCCCTCTCTCCCCTAATTCAAAGCCTAGTGTAGAAGGTGTCATATTGTAACTCAACAATGCTCCCTCCCTAATAAGAGCCTAAATAAAATGTTAGATTTTACAGCTGCAGCACAGAGCTACTTAGACAAATGCTAGACGGTAGAGACAGTAATTTGCATAAGAGTTTATGTCCCACATATCATAGGATCTTATGCAAAAACTATAAAACACTGAAATCATACCATCACTAAAATGTGCATTAGTAGCATTTTTGTAACCCTCGTGAGTTAAATACTTCCCCTTTTTTTCCTCTTCATATGATGGTAATTATCACACTAGAAACACCACCATTCGTATTACCTTTTGTAAACTGTATTTTTTCAGAAGTGGAAAGCAGTTCTTGTACTTCATATAAAAAAGACTTGCTTAGTAGTGTCCTATTTAGTGCATATGTAGTGTGTTTCTCTCTGCAACCCAAGGGCATAATCAGAGCTGGAAATATCCACTCCATTTTAATAACAATGCATTGTGCCTAGCAAAAGAGCACCTTGACTATGACAAGCAGATCTATAATTATGGGGGATTTTAATGATCCAGAAATAGATTGGAAAAATGGAACAACTAATTCTGCTAAAAGTAGTACATTTATGAACTTCATGAATGACAATTTTTTGTCTCAACTAGTACAGACCTCAACCAGAGGGGATGCGTGTCTGGATCTGGTAATAACTATCAATGAAGAACTTATTTCTAACATCAAAGTAAGGGAGCACTTGGGGAATAGTGACCATGGCCTGGTATCGTTTGAGATTAATTCAAAAAAGCAATTTGGTATGGGTTCTACCAAAACACTGAATTTTAAAAAGGCAAACTTTAGCAGGTTTAATTCATCCCTTGGTCTCGTTCACTGGGATGGAATATTTTCTGGAAAAAACACAGAAGGTAAGTGGAATGCCTTCAAAATAACATTACAAAAATATACATATAAATGTATACCCTTTGGAAACAAATACAAAAGAAGCAAATTAAAACCAGTGTGGCTAACCAGTAAAGTTATTCATGAAATAAATAACAAGAAAGTGGCATTTAAAGATTATAAAGCTGAGGGATCATCAGGGGCATTTGCAAAACACAAAAATGCCAACAAAACCTGTAAAAAGGCAATTAAATTAACTAGACTGGAGAATGAAAAAATTATTGCTAATGAGAGCAAGAGCAACCCAAAAAAATTCTTTAAATCCATTAATGGCAAAAAAATTAAAGTTGATAATGTTGGGTCTTTGTTATCTGAAACGGGTGAGATGGTCAGTGGCGACAGAGAGAAAGCAGATATTTTAAATAATTTCTTTTCTTCTGTTTTTACCAAGGAAGACCCAATGGACAAGAACCTGCAAACTACTTTTACAGAACAGTCACAGCAAGCATGGGATTGGCTAACACAGGAAAACGTGTTAAAACAACTGAATGGTGTTAAGGTAGACAAAGCCCCAGGGTTGGATGGTATATACCCACGGGTACTTAAAGAGCTAAGCCAGGCCCTGGCCAGACCGTTATTTTTGATTTTCAGGGATTCTTTTATTTCAGGTATGGTGCCCACAGATTGGCGTAAAGCAGATATGGTGTCCATATTTAAAAAGGGATCAAAATCTCAGCCGGGAAATAACAGACCTGTAAGCTTGACATCTGTGATAGGGAAACTGATTGAAGGGTTGCTAAGGGAATATATTCAAAAATTCATCTTGAACAGGAATATCATTAGCAGGAGACAACATGGCTTTGTGAAAGACAGGTCTTGTCAAACTAACTTGATTGCATTTTTTGAAAAAGTGAATAAAAATATAGATTTGATGTGATCAATTTAGACTTTGCCAAGGCATTTGATACGGTTCCACACAAGAGGTTACTGTACAAATTGAATGAAATAGGCTTAGGGGCAAATGTTTGTGCGTGGATTGGAAATTGGCTGAAAGATAAAATGCAAAGAGTGGTAGTAAATGGGAAGTTCTCCAGTTGGATAAACGTGATAAGTGGAATACCTCAGGGATCTGTTCTGGGTCCTCTTCTTCTTAATTTGTTTATTAATGATCTACCAGAGGGCATAGGGAGTCATGTATTAGTGTTTGCTGATGACACAAAATTAAGTAAGGTAATAAAGTCTGAACTGGATGTGTCTTCAGTACAAGAGGATTTGGAAAAATTGTGTAATACAGACAATGTAAAGTTATACATTTTGGTTATAATAATAAAAATGCAACATATAGTTTAAATTGTGTTTCTTTGGGGAAATCTACTAATGAAAAGGATTTGGGAGTAATTATAGACAATAGACTTAGCAGTAGTGTGCAGTGCCAGCTGGCAGTTGCAAAGGCCAATAAGATATTGGCATGTATTAAAAGGGGCATTGACTCAAGGGAGGAAGATATTATTCTGCCTCTTTATAGGTCCATGGTACAAAGGGCTTAGACTTGAGGAAAGGAGATTTAGTGTACAACAGCAGAAGGGATTCTTTACACTAAGGACAATAAAGGTATGGAATTCACTGCCTGAGGAGATGGTATTATCGAATACATTAGATGCCATTAAAAATGGCATGGATAATTTTTTAAAAGAGCAGAACATAGAGGAATATGTATGTTAGTATTGGGATTAATATTTAGTTAGTGCTTGTTGATCCAAGGAGAAATCAGATTTCCACTCGGAATCAAGAAGAAATCCCCCCCATTCAAAGCAGAATTTGAAATTGCTGTATTGAGGGGGGGGGGGGTTGCATTCTTTTGGATCAACAGCAGTAGACAGGAACAGGAACAGGGTTGAACTTGATGGATGCAAGTCTTTTTTCAACCTAAAATACTATGTTACTATGTTATAACCAGTTAAAAATAAAGACAACGCTTGAACACATGGGGCAAATACTAGATTTGCATTGATGTATACACTGTAGTAGAATATCTGCATTGATGATTCATTGATGCATTTTAACCCCTTAAAGACCCTTGACTGTCATAGTATGTCATGGGTAGATTTGAGTTAACGACCCATGTCGTACTATGACCATCATGGAATTCCAGGTTCCCCCCGCGGATGCACGCCATTCAGGGAGTCTGGAACTGGAAATTACAAAAAAAAAAGTAAAATGCTTCGTGGTCCTTAAGTGACCATGACGCAATGCTGGTCGTTAAGGGGTTAAAGGCTAACATTCAATCAGTTATATTCTTTCTAAATGTGTTCGATATGGAATCAAGTTACATAAGCTGTGCAAATGAGGCACAAGGAACATACAGGTAATTAAAATCTATAGTGGAAGGAACAATACACTTGATTTACCATGCTGGCTGCTATTTTTTGGCACTAATGCAAAAATAGTGTGGGGTCTTAAATACCCCCTGCTAAATAAAGCATGCCTCTTCTATGTGGATAATCATTATAGAAGTCTGCATTCTTGAGCTGTTGATATATAAATCAGCTAATGCAGGCAAGTCAAACTCAAATAGAGGCAATGGTAATACACTAAACATTTCCCTTCAAGCAGGGTCTTCATATATGTGTGTGTGTGTATATATATATATATATATATATATATATACACACACACACACACATATTTATACAGATCTATAAATATAAGCTGTGACTAACAATACACTGTTTGACACCAACACTGGTTTCTCTGTCTTACTGGGGAACACAGGTGGATCAATTTAAGAACCTGAGAAAAAATCTTATTGATCTAAATTGTAGCATAGAAAAGACAAAGGAGAAAACACACAGAAGGCACTTCTGTGTGTAGCAGTCAAATGGATATTTATCCCAGAATCCCCCACAGGGATATACTCACAAGTGGGTTTGTTGGTTACTTGACTTGATATTGAAGAGAAATTAATAGTTCAGGCACTTTTAAATCCTTGATGCTGGGCTGCAGAGCACTTTATTTCTATGAGATCTTCACACAGCCGATCCCTTGCCTCATGTTTTCAGCCTATGAAACATTTGCCTGAGCTAATGCAACCACATCAAGCCATGAGGAAAAAATATGCATAGCATATAAAGTTGCAGTTTTCCTTATCCATATGAGGATTCATAGTTTGTACATATTAGATATGATGCCAGACATCCAAAACTAATGTACATTTCTCTAAAATCAGGATGAAGTATTTTGATAATCTAGGAAAATGATCTGCCTGAGGCGACAACTCACTGAGTACTGTATACTACAAGACAAAAAGCCTGTTGATCAGCATTCTCCTTCAGAGCTCAGAAAAGCCTGGACTAATCTACCCCCAAAAATTAGATCTTCTCCCAGTCTAAAATCCCTAAATTGACTGCTTCTTTGCATTTAAAGAAATGCAACTTTATAAAATGTAATGTGTTATTTTTTATTTATCTATATACAGATATATTTTTTTGTTTATATTTGGGTAACTATGTAACTAGAGCAGTGATTCTCAAGCTTTTTTTGCTCATGGCACACCTAACACTCAGTCTGGTATTTTCAGGGTACCCTTATCATTTGTCTAGGGTGTAATGAAGGTTACAAATACATAATTATAGAGTTATTATTAGAACTCACAACTACAATAAACATATTGTGTATAGTAATATCCTTAAATATACAGCTGGAAGTCTACATTAACATTTTTATCAATGCATTATAGATACAAATGGCACCCTAAGTGGATGTCCGTGCACACCAAAGTGCCACAGCACCCTGGTTGAGAAACACTGAGCTAGAGAAACATCAATGTACTAGTATCAAAGTCCGTATACATGGGCTAAAGTGCACCCGGCTGCTTCCCCGGAGCAGAGACAGGCGGTGAGCCGTCCGGAGCTCCCCGCTCCAGATCAGCGCATTTGGCGAGTCTTTCGCCGAACGCGCTGATCCTCAACGGGGAGCTCCAGACGGCTCACAGCGAAGCGCCCTGTGTGCGAAACCACACATGCACAGTCTCTACTGCGCATGTGCGGTTACGCTCACAGGGAGCGACGCAATCTATCACTTTATGTTATAGGATTCTTCCTGGTAAATTACTTTCTAAATAAATAAATAAACAAATAAATA
The DNA here is from genome assembly GCA_037306005.1 of Rhinophrynus dorsalis. Taxonomy (NCBI): domain Eukaryota; kingdom Metazoa; phylum Chordata; class Amphibia; order Anura; family Rhinophrynidae; genus Rhinophrynus; species Rhinophrynus dorsalis. Next base: position 72,807,189 of record CM074726.1, on the reverse strand, counting down.
TAGCACCAGATAGATATATAAGCTGGGATTGCAATCTGAAATTGTTCCAACAAATATTCAAACTAATTAGTTTGTCAGGTATGGTTATACTTATAAATTCATAGATGGGAATAACAAGTAATAGATGAAAACCATTAAATAATCAGACAATAGTTCATTAGTTATAAACAAATTTGTAACCTTTTAAACAAAATATACATAAATGGTTATACCTTTGGGTTGCAGAAAAAAATTATGCTACTTATATACTAAGTAGGAGTTTCTAATAACAAATTTCAAAGGATACCATATTGCAGTCACCGCTGCCCAAAATTTCCCTAACCCTTATATTGTATACCAAGTTCATAATTGTTTGCGAATACTAGGTTCGGTAAGGCCTCATTTCTAGTTGACTCTTCTACTAGTTGGCACATGAAGTTGTCAAAACAAAATACACATTTTTTCTCTTTGTTGGACTGAAAGTGATACTTCTCCAGACAATTTTAGGGTAATTAAAAAATGTCCCTTTATGATTACATTTGCTGACTGAAAGGTCTTTTCCATTTGCAGTAACAGACTTCTTCAAACTTTCCAATATGAGGTGGCTTGTGTCAAATACCCAACATCTTTTATTATGTATACCCACAGTGTGTATTCCAACCCACAGGGCATCTACATTTTCACTTGATCCTTAATTAATATCATCCCTTATTCTAGGTTTTAAGGCATGTTTTTCATACAGGCATACTCCTCAAAACCTCCAGTTCCCCCATTTTAGAAGCCAGATTATGAGTATTTGCAAGCATATACTTCATGCTTTGAAGCACTTTGAAGAAGTGCTTTCTTTGCAATATTTGTTTGCTTTTTATCAGGCTGCAATACAGGCACCTGCCTATTAGTTAAAAGAGCCCACCCCTCCACCCCAAACCCCTTCTCTAATCCCATTACCTCTTCTACACTGCCTACCCATCCTGCTTTGTTTCACCCACCCTTCCTAGTTTAAAAAGACTCCACCAACCTTATAATCATCTTAACCCCTAGCAATGTAGCCTCCCTTCCATTAAGGTGCAATCTATCTCTACTTTAAAGGTTGCCCCCAAGAGAAAAGAGAGCCCTTTGTTGTAGAATCCCAAACTGCTCCTGTTTACACCAAGTCTTTAGCCGTGCATTTAACTCCATAATCTCCTACTGCTTTTCTGTTGTAGCATATGGCATAAGTAGCATTTCATAAAATACTATCTTAGAGGTCCTCTGCTTAAGCTTATGGTCTAGATCCCTGGAATCCTTAATGAACCACCAACTCTAACTTCTGATTTTGTCATTGGTACCAACATGTACCATGACAACCAGGTCATCTCCAGCCCCTTCCCAACAATTTATCAACCCAATCTACCATGTATCGAACACGAGCACCTGGGAAACACAAAACTGTGCGATTGTAGCAATTCTTGCAACATATTACCCCGTCTGTCCTCCTAATTATGGAATCATCTACAACCACCATCTGTCTAGGTGATGGTATGCAATTTGTTACTTTAATAAATTAGTGTTATTTAATTATGTTTTTTCATATATTATTTTGCAGGTTGTTTATAACCGTCCTGATGATAGATTAAATGAAATCACCAGGAAAATAAAGTATATAGTATACTATCCTTCAAACTGCATAATAGTAGCAATAAAAAATAATAGCCCCTTCCTCCTCCCACATTGTGAGGTCACCTTATCAGGGTGTCCAAGAAATCTTCCCAGACAGCGGCAGATTAGTTCAATTGTATGCACTGGTTGCCTTGCTCTGGAGCTTCTTCCCTTGGGTGGTCCACCTGTTACTGTAGAGATGAGCCCACCTTTGATGGATGTAGGTTTGAACTCTCCAAGAATATGTTTTATAGCTGTTGTGGTGTAGAAGCCCTCGGCCAGGAACAGGACCCCAAAAAGGAAGAAGAAAATGGCGGTGCCATAAATCACATACTGGAATGCATTTATCCTGTACAGGGGAGAAAGTATGAATTATACTTCCATTGAATGTAATAAGATTGCACAGGATCCTTATTTGTAAACAGAGTTGATAACTACTTCATCTGATTATAAGTGAGTGTCTCACAGTACACTTTGTTATAATGTAATAAGATCAATGGCTTGTTTCTCAGATGGGACAAGAGAATGTCAACTTCTGTCCAGGCTGCTCATAGGTTGGTAACTGGGCTTAAAGCGGATCTACTACCTCCACTAAAGTCACCGTGCAATACTTATGCAGGTGGCGACTAGCTTTGTAATCATTATTTAACCTCTCAAAAGTGCCCACAAATAAAGTTATCCTTAAGCTTCCGAGACCAGAAGACAGGCAGCACCGCGGACATATTGAATGCGCACCTGCACTGTCAGTCCTCTTCACCGTTCACAGGCATTGCACAGGCCCGGACGGCTCTGGAAGAGACTGACAGCACAGGCACACAGGCTGCAGTGACCTGGCTGTCAGTCTCAGAAGCTAAAGGATAACTTTATTTGTGGGCACTTTTAGAGGTAAAATAATGATTACAAATCTAGTCACCACCTGCATAAGTATTGCAGGGCGACATTAGTGGAGGTGGTAGTTCCGCTTTAATGAGGAGCAGATGGCAGGCCTGCATTTCCATACTAATAATTAAGGGTCTATTCCTCCAGTCTATTTTGAGTATTGTAAAGATGTCCTATAAGTTAATAAAGTCAATGACACTTACCGTTGATGGGAAGACATGCCTTTTCACATTATTTTTTGAGATTTAAGAATAAGAGGAATTGTGGCGATACTTACACATGGATGAGGTATTCATACTCCTGGTAGTTCTTTGAAAAATATGTCTCAATCAGTTTCTCTGTTCCACTCAAAGCCTCATGACCGCAGCCACAAAACAAAGCCACTCCAGCAAAACAAAGGACTGTAGCTATGACTGAGGCAAATGGGACCCCAACCATACACCGTACGCAGCCATCATGCCAGCCTGGGAATGAGCAAGAAAAAAACAAAGAAGAGTGAGATAAACAGAAATGGAAGATACATTATGAAGCACTTAAGAAGAAGGGAGTGTGTAGTGAAGGAGAAAAGAAAGTGGATAGAGAGTTTTTAACACATATAGTAGGACATATCTTGCAGTCAAAATAAGAAGTATGCTTTTAAACAAACATACTATGCAAGGATATTCCACAGTTTGTGGTCAGAGTAGTTTCTGCTGGTGACACGAGAGGTGACATTCTAATATCAGAAACAAACTTTCAAGACTAAATGTTTAGAAGTATGAGTTTCCAAACTCTGATGATATTATTTATCTTGTCAGTTGTATTAAACAGCAAATGTTTAATCGTTAAAAGGCAGCTCTTACGATACATACATGTTGACATGGTGCTAATGCACATTTTTATGTACTACCATGTATTTAATTAAATAAATAAATATCCATTCATGCCTTCTGGCTACTCTGGCAGCTGTCTGAGGAAGTATTGTGGAATTGAGAGAGTAGATTTGTACTATGAAGTAATGTGAAATAGCCGCAACTAGCAGCTGTGATCTAAGGGGAAATTGATTAAGACAGTTTGGGGTAATAAGGCTAAGACACCAGCTTACACACACAGCATCACTATTCTGCACTGAGCACAGGCCATGATGTAATGGGCTGGGCAGTTGTTACGGTTGGCAAGCAAGACAAGAAGTCAGATGGTATAGTTAAGATCACCTTTATTAGAAATATGTAAACAATAATGCAAATAACATAACACACAGAGGGTGATCAAAGAGGCAAGCACTGTATCAGAAATAGCAATCTTCCAATAGATCCACCACACTGTCAGAGACTAGGCCTCAGCCCACTGGAGTCTCGTGGTAAAAGGTAACGCCCAGAGGTAGCGCTGACTCAGCCTGCAGTCAGTCTAGGAGAGGAGTCTCAATATCGTACGCAACCACGGAGACTACTGACTCACGTCTGCAGTCAATAGCTAGAAATCTGATAGAGCCCCAGGTCAGTACTAGGAAGGATGTCTGTGGAACGGGACCAACACATGGAGTGAACAGACAGAGACCTCTAGTAAGCACCAGATAGGATACTCAGACAAGCCAGGTCATACACGGAGCGGGTAGTCAGCCAGAGCCACAGGTTTGCACCAGATAGGATATCTACTGAAGCGTTAGTATGCTGGATGCTCAGTGGACAGAGCCCCAGGTCAACACAAGAGTGGGTAGTCAGACAAGCCAGGTCACACACGGAGCGGGTAGCCAGCCAGAGCCACAGGTTTGCACCAGAAAGGATGTCTAAGCCAAATCGGAAAGCACAAGGAGAATGGTCAGACAGAGCCACAGGTCAACACCAGAATGGACGGAGAGACAAGCCAGGTCATACACAGGAATCAGGAATACCAAATAAATGAACTGCTCAGAACAACAACCTAAGGGTAACTGAGTCAAGGCTCAGTCTGCCCTTTAATCCCCTCCTCAGGAAGTAGGTAGGAGGAGCAGCTCAGAGGGAGGAAGTAGGTAGGAGGAGACTACAGGCCTCAAACACATAAAACAGAGGCATGCAGCGTGCTGAAGCCTCGCTCCTGCAGATGACTCATCTAGTATTGATGCGTCCAACCATTCGTGGAAATGACGCCGGAGCGTCATTGTGAGCATCGCCAGAAGCGGAAGCGCTACAAGGTACTGTGATAGCAGTCTGAGGATATAGCGTGGGTATATCTTGAAAATATTCACTGTGTTGGAAGGTATGGAATTTTGACCCTCTCCCCTTTAAGTGCTATCTGTCAATGTATATTTTATCTAGCAATTTATCATTTTACAATAAAACATCTAGCATTCGCATGGGTGTGAGGATAAAATAGGATTTGTTTGAGATTCAGTAAGATGGTAAAATATAGTTTTCCATTTCTCTCCATCCTGTATGGAACTCCTTTGATGCAAACTGCAAAATACTCTGTTGAAAGTGCTAAGACAGTGAAAGAGCTATCATACTTTATTGGACTTCACAATAATCACAATGGAGCACTGCAACCATTATAGGCCACAACTCATCAATTTTGCTGACCCTCATTCCTATCAATACTATCAAACTGTAACAGACCCACCAGTTCTGCACCCTTGCAGACCCCACTCCATCACCACAGTCTTCTTGATCCCTCACCAGCACTTTAGCATTGATACATAATATTTAGTATTGACATCAATACCCAAAATCAGCACCCTAAACAGACATTCCAGCACAATTATTAACCCTCAAATATCATATACACAAGCTTACATTCTTCATGCCACCAGCCAGCAAGCTTAACAACATTTCACAGGAAACTCATCACTCCTATAGAAGGTGTTGTTGTTAAATATTGGCCCAAATTTTTTTTTTCCCAAATTTTTATTAAAGATTAAGAGACAATACAAAGTCATGTCAGATACATGTCAGATACATGCGTTCATGGTCTAAAAACAGATCTTGTAGTACAACAAATATAAATCTAGAAATTACAATTGGAAGATAGAAAATAGGGAATAAAGAATAATGGGGGTGTGAAGAAGACTGCAGGGAGTCGTGTCAATATGATACAATAGGGATGTGTAGTGGAAAGCAGAAGGTCCAGAAATTCAACTGAAAGAAAGGATGGAAGTCACAAGAGGGAGGGGGGAAAGGAGGGAAGGTGGGTAAGTATGGTCTATTCAGCGATGGGTGCAGGTAAGAAAAGAATGAGCTAGTTATGAGGTAGACAAATAACTAAAAGTGTAAAGTGGGGAAGGGTGCCAAGGGCTATTCAATATAATGAATCATGAGACGACTGGATGTGTTGGTGAGATAGAGGATCGGTAAGTGAACCTTGGGTGCCAAGTATCTTCAAAGAAAGGAAGGGAGTGTGTAGCGAGTGCATGACAGTGTTCCAGATGAAGCCAGGAGTCAACTGCATCCAGCCAACTGGATATTGTGGGAGGCGAGGAAGATTTCCATTTGATGAGGATCAGAGATTTAGCCAGATGTAAGAGAGAGTACAGTATAGAAGTAAGGTGCCGTGACGGAGGAAAGGAGGCACGTTGGTCCATTAAGAAAAGGCATATGAGAGGGGTCGGTCGAAGAGATAACGATAAAGCAGAATTAATATGAGAAATTACCACAGACCAGAAGGGTGTAATTATGGGACAGGTCCACCACATGTGAAAAATATCACCAACAACTGAGGAGCATCTCCAACAGAAGGAAGATGTATGAGGGAAAGCTAGAGCTAGCTTTTGTGGGGTCATGTACCAGCGCAAAATAAGTTTATAGTTCATTTCTCTGAACTGCGAACCTCTAGGCAGGCGGCAGTTAAGGTAAAGAATCTTGCACCAGAGTTCGGAAGTAATGGCGATAGATAAATCATTTTCCCAGGCCGTAAAGAAATAGGGTCTCGTGGGGGAGGGTGAGATGGCCAACAGATTGTTCAGAAATGAGAGTGGTCGGTGGGACCGTATTGAACCAGAGATCAGTCTTTCGAATGTCGTAAGGTCTCGAGGCAGAGAGCCATTGGAGCAGGTGGTATGGAACCAACTTCGCAGTTGCTGGTAAGAGAAATGCGGTAGAGAATCAAGCAGAGTATGACCTGGCAAAAGAGGGGGTCCCTGAGTATTGGTAGAGGATAGAAGAGGAAAAAGATGTTCAAGAGTGTGGAGCCCATTTTGAACCAGGGGTGCAAAAGAATCAGGAGTAAGGAGGCCCGGCGGGAAGTCTGCATTTTGAAGTATGGAAATGAGAGGACAAGGCGAAGTGGAGAGGTTATGAGGGCCTTTACACCGTCTCCAGACCAGGAGAATGTGTTTGAGGATCGGGTGAGATGAAGAAGTCGGGGAGGAAGACCATAGGAGTTGAGTAAAATCCAATCCATTCAGTGTATAAGCAAGAGATTGGACCCACCTAATGGAAAGAGGAGAAGAAAAATCTAAAATTTTGGCAAGGGCCGCAGCTTCGTAGTATCTACAGAAATCAGGAAGCCCTAGGCCACCATGTTTCCAATGCCTACAAGGATGTCCAAGCAGAGTCTAGCGTGGGCTTGTTTCCAAATAAAAGCGGGAAGAATGGAGTTAAGAGAAGAGAAAAAATGCTGAGGAAAGGAGATGGGGAGGGCATTGAACAAGTACAAAAGGCAGGGGAGGACCATCATCTTGATAGTATTTACTCTGCCAGACCACAAGATAAATGTTTTTCCCCATTTAGCAAGGTCAGCCTCCAGCGAGGATAGCAGAGGTTTGGTGTTTATATCAACTAAGGCATGAAGATCCGGAGATAATTTAATACCTAAATAAGTGATATGAGGGGATGACCATTTGAAGGCATAATGGGATTGTAGTTTCAACTTGCAGTGAACCGGTAGGTTAACATTCAGGATCTCTGATTTGTGAAAGTTGATCTTCGCTTGAGAGAAATAGGAGTACTCATCTATGAGCGTAAGTAGGGAAGGGAGAGAGGATTCTGGGCTCTTGAGTAAATGAAGGACTTCATCCGCATAAGCTGAAAGTTTGAAAATCTCATTTTTGATTCGGAGGCCGTGAATGGAAGGAGTCAAGCGGACCAAATTAAGAAAGGGTTCCAAGGATAGGACAAAAAGAATGGGGGAAAGGGGGCAACCCTGTCTTGTCCCATTAGAGATGGGGAATGGGTCTGACAAAAAGCCATTAACTGATACCCTAGCAGAGGTGGAGGAGTATAAGCTCTTTATACCTGTCGTCATGTTGGGGCCAAGACCAATGTGAGACAAAATGGTTTTGAGATAGGACCATCGGACTCTGTCGAAAGCTTTTTCTGCATCTGTGGATAGCAGAATTAAAGGGCAATGCAAATGTTGGGCTAAATGGATGAGGGAGATAACAGAAGCAGTATTATGTCGGGTTTCTCGACCTGGTTGGCCCAAAATTTTGAAACCAGCAAAGATCATGTTATCATGTAATAGGACTGCACTTCATACTAATAATATGTAGAGCAGTGATGATTATTAACTGTCTCCCAAGAATATCTGTGGAAACAGTCTAAGTAATTCCTGGCTTTGTACCAGATCTGACAGCTATAAAGCCACTGGTTATTCTGTTAAGTCTCAAGTGTTAAAGCAGTTAGGAGTCCTTGTCTTTACCTATCTGAGATATTCAAAATACTCCCAAACACAAAGGATCAAATCATTTTTTTTTAATCTACAGTACAAAAATAACATTAATCTTGGACATTACTATCACTTTAACACCACCGCACTATATAAATATATTAGACAATAACAAACCTCAAGTCTTTTGGGTACCTAACAACAAACCTGTATATATACCACAACACACCACTTCTTGATATTTATAGAGTAACTACTCTTTTCTATAAAACCAGCAACCATAACTGTGGCACAAAGCTATAGTTTAGTTTAGCTATTTAATGCTTGCAGTGCAGCCAGCCCTGGTCTTCAGGAGCTACCAACAGTTCATGTATTCAAGGTATCCCAACTGGAGCACAGGTAAACTAATTAGTGGCTCAGTCGCTTAAAGGGATAGTAATACTTCGTTTTATCTTTATTTTATTCTGTAGGCATTAAAAAAACATGAAGAACGATATAAGTCTTATCTCTCAAAACTTTATGGTTTAAGAGATATTCACAAGCAAAGTATCCCCCCTGTTCAGCCAGATCAGAAGGGAGGTGCCCAGGTAGACTGCAGAGAGGGACAATCTTCAATTAAGATAAGGGAAAAAGCTGAAAAACTTGTCAAGGGGGGCAGGGCTTTCATTCTTTTCATACAAAGAAAAGTGTCCCCTGCTGTTATCTGTCTGGTCTTACAACCAGATTCACATCTGAGAAGAGATGGCTTACACTAGGTAAAAGGGGTGGGAGGGGAAACTTTGCTTGTGAATATCTCTTAAACCATAAAGGTTTGAGAGATAAGACTTATCATTCTTCATGTTTTTTTAATGCCTACAAAATAAAAAAGTTAAAACGAAGTATTACTATCCCTTTAAATTGCTCCTACTCTGCTCATTCATTGACATTCTGAAAATGTGTACTGTTGATAGCTCTTGAGGACCAGGGTTGGATTCCCTGGCTTAAGGAGTTTAATAAGTGAGAAGTATAAAGAATGTAAACTGATAGAGTGGTAAGAGCTTGAGGGGTGAACTATACTAGTTACTTTCCAGTTATTCTTTATAAATCTTTTTTATTTAACAAAATGAACAAACAAAATTGAGAAAACTTTGACTTTGCGGGCCTGCAAAGTAAAGGATTCTAAAAGGGATAGTAATGTTTCATAATAAAAGCAGCTCTAATTAATTATCATAGTATATGGGCCTTGGAGAGTGTTATTTTAATTCTGTCAGAGTTGTAGTTCAATTGAATGATAAAGCATCTCCCTCCTATCCCTTTTAATGATATAACACTGCTCAGCTCAGAGCAGAAGGGAGGTGCCCAGGTAGATTGCAGAGAGGGACAATCTTCAATTAAGATAAGGGAAAAAGCTGAAAAACCTGTCCAGGTGGCAGGGTTTTCATTGTTCTCACAGTAAGAAGATTGTCCCTTTCTGTTATCTGTCTGGACAAGCAACCAGATTCCCCATCTGAGGTGAGCAGTGTTACACTAGGTAAAAGGGGCTGGAGGGGGGTACTTTATCATTCAATTACTCTTGAACTACAACTCTGACAATATTGAAATAACACACTCTATGGCTCAAATACCATGAAGATTAATTGGAGCTGCTGTTTTTGTGAAACATTACTATCCCTTTAAGGGGTAGTTTTCTTTTCCAATTCTAGCTCTGCTTAAATATCTTGAAATGTAGTATACATATAAAGTCTACAATAAATCATTACATGGAGATTTACTTCATGAACAGGGATAAAAAGACATTCAAATGTCGAAAAAAATGAATCAACAATTCTGGTTATAAATAAAATACAAAACAATACTTTGAGTACCCCTCCGGCACTTAAAGGGTTAAGGACCAGAGGGGTGTGCAGTGTTTTGTGAAGCACTACCATCCTGCCAGAAAATGTTTGTGTATGTATATACAAATTGCCAATGTATAAAGCATGGATATTCATATTCTAAAAATCCTTAGAAGTTAACAATACATCCACACATACATAATCACAGATACGGAACAATTAAGCCCTGTGTCAGAAAACAATGAGACTGGAAAGATGGAGGAATAATATGCCTGACATGTCCTGACACTGATTTCTTCACTAAAACAGTTTAGCATGCAAGTAGCAGGAGTATCATTAAACTGAGAATGAGATAGCTACATTGTAAATATTACTGAATATTTATACAATGAATGCAGTGATATATTGTGATCCAGTGAAATGATTCCCAGTATATTTATAAAATGACTAGTGTAAAAGCCCATGTACACGGGCCAGGGTCCGAGTGATGTTAACCCTTTGAGTGCCAGAGGGGTATGCAATGCATTGCAAAGCAATGTATTACGTACCCCTCTGGCACTCAAAGGGTTAAGAGAACAGTCCTGCTCTGTGTCCTGCCGCCAACACAGTCACGCACTGTAGAGACTGCGCAAAAGCACAGAATGCTCCCAGCACAGAACTCCCAGCATTCCACACAGAATGCTCCCAGCACAGAACTCCCAGCATTCTGTGCATTTGGGCAGTCTCTGCTGCGCATGACAGCTTCTGACAAACATCCTAGCGAATCATTATATAGGATAATAAGCTTTGCTCTACAATAATATAATTGTACTAATTATTAACAAACATCCAGTCACAGAAACTCAGTATGAAATTATTATTTCAAATAAATACAGATCATGGCATATAAATGTGCCTATTACTTGTCGTTTCAGACAATTTAAAAAAGACACAAGTGTGGGCAAGTTGTACGTATTCCACTGCAAATTCCCAAGTATTTTAGTAACTTATTTTAGTTAGTCTACTTCTTTGTTTGAATGCAGAAATGGGCATAGCCCCACTTGCCCTCAGGTCTGGCTTACACATACAGCAGTTCTGCTGCATAAAAAATATCACTTTTATCTTTTTCTGCAGAAAGAGTGATATATTGCCCACCCCTGTATTTAATGTGCATTTTGGTAATTGGAAGTTGTTAATATTTACTATTAGGGTTTAATAGTATGTTAAATCTTTTGTATCCGTTTTGGAACAACTTATTATTAGATATCCTGTTTTCAACAAGGTGAGTTTGCAATATCATATCTTTAGCTGTGCAAGGCTGGGTTACATGTATATAAATTCAGAGAATCCAAAAGTCATTTTCATTTGTCTTTATGAACATACTGCCATTATTCCAGGTATTAAATACACACTAATAATAATAATAATAATAATACACACATACATTACACTGACATTTTGAGAAAACAGTGCTATCAATATTATCTAATATACAGTATATATAATCAAGAATGCTTGTGTAACACACACACACACACACATATATATAATTTCTAAATGCTGATCCTGATCATGTTTATACACTAGTAAAATATTATTGTAAATTGTGTACCTGTAATTACTGCAGTAAGTTTTTTAAATGAATCAGTATTTGATTTAGTAATCTGTGAAAGAAATCCAAATGATAACAGACAGAATCTTTTCCCCAATTTTCATATGTTATAAACTAATGAACACAGCTGATGTAATGCTGGTAACCTTCTGAGTTCTGGAAGGGTGTGCAGTGCATTCCTTTGCAAGGTACTGCACACCCATATGGTTCCCAAGGGGTTAAACTACAAAAATTTTCAAGCAAAAACATAGTGAGAGGGTGGCCTAAGAGTGGTAAGAGGGAAAGGGGGGAAAGAGAGGGTGAGAGGGGATGAGAGAGGGAGCAGAGAATGGTAAATAGGGAGAGAAGAGAGACAGAGAGAGAGGAAGGAGGGGATGAGACAGGGAAAGAAAGAGGTAGAGAGGAAGGGAGTGAGAGGGAGAGAGGGGGTGAGAGAGGGAAAGAAATGGGGAGAAAGACGAAGGAAAGAGAAGAGAGGGAAGAGATAAAGGGGGAGACAGGGAGGACTGAGAAGGGGGGAAGAGAGTGGAAAGGAAGGGGTATGAGAGGGAGGGGAAAAGGGGGGAGAGCAAGAGAAATTATAGAGTTGTTATGCACGTAAAATGAAAAGCATCAGAGAGTTAAACACAAGCAAAGAGGAATGTTGGGAAATGAGGAAAGAAGCATTACGCTATTGTTTTTACACCTACAGTGCTGCCTTTCCACAACAACAAAAACAACTTTGTGCTTTAATAAGTGTCTGAGTATTATGACAAACAGATCATGGGCGTATGGGTGGGGAGGTCACTCTTCCCCCTCCACATAAACATAGTTGCTGAGCGGGCTGCCCTGGGGGCCATATTATGGCTTTGCCCGCTGTGGATGCCTCTGGAAGAGATATAATGGGCATAATGTTCAAAAGAAAATTGGAGTCATTCTGGGGAAAACAACTGAAACACGGGGGAGAAATAATATTTCCATTCATTTAAATGTGTTTTCTTTAACAAATTGAATCAAGAGAGGTCACTAACACATTGTTTTGCAATGTGTTGGAGACCTCACTAGCACTGAAGGGGTTAAAAACCCCATTTAACCCTTTGAGTGCCAGAGGGGTGGACAACACTTTGATTTGTGTTTGCGGTCTCTTTCTTTTTAAGTACTAAACATTATCTTACACTAATTGAAAGTACCCTATAATTAATGTAAAATAATGTGAAGTCTTTAATTTAGGCAGATGTTTTGGGTCTGCGAGAAAGTAATATTCAGCTTTTTCTGGTTAACCTTTTGGATGCTGGAGGTGCTTCTCGAATACAAAAGGGTTACGTGACTGTAAATTTCCCTTTGGCTTTCAAAAATATATAATTAATGTAAAGAGCAGGAACATTACCTCAACTAGGTAGTAAACCATATTGAGGCTGCTGTATTAAGAACATTGAGTAATTGTGGAGCACACCTACTGCACCAGAGGGGACAAATAAAAACTCCCCAAATCCCCACTGATTTAAATGGAATTTTGATTTAAAGCTTGAATGCTAGAGAAGTATCTGATGCATTGCTAATAGTAGCATAAACATAGTAATATAGTTGATGAAACTAGAAAAAGACATGCATCCATGAGGTTCAGCCCATGCCATATCACCCCTACTGATCGAGAGCTAGGCAAAAAAAAATGTTGACACCATCTCCAATTAAACCTCAAGTGGGTAATAAAATTCCTTCCTGATACCAAAATGGCTGTTAGATATTTGGATATCAGCTGTGAAACCAACAGTTATAATTCTCAACATTGTTCTGCTAGATAGGCATATACTACTTTTTGAAAGCAACTACAGTATCCTCAAACACAGTATCCTGAGGCAAAGAATTCCACATTTTTACTGCTCTTTCTGTAAAAAATCCCTGCCTTTATTTTAGTCAAACAGCCTTTCCTCTTGTCTTGTTGGATGACCTCTTGTCTTTTCCTTTGAGTAAATAGTGCTTTGGATAGTTATTTATATTGACCTTGAATATATCTGTAAATTAAAATGATGTCACCCCTTAGACATCTCTTGTCTAACGTAAACAAAGAAAACAGTTTAGCTAGTCTCTCTTCTTAACTCAGATCCTCCAGTCCCTTTATCAGTTTTGTTGCACTTTTTAAGTTCAATAAGGTGTTTTTTAAGAACTTGCGCCCAAAACTGTATTCCGTATTCCACATTGCATTACCAAGGAATTATGCAGAAATAGAATGATATATGTACCCCGTGCAGCTATAACCTTTTATACGGGATAGTATAATCACTACTTTGGCATCCTCTCTAGTACGCAAGAGGTTGATCTCCCCATTTAACTCAATGGGATTATTTTCCCACTGGGATCCATGTTTCTTATACACGCCTCCCTGTCTTGGTACACAAATACTAAAATCTGGCTAAACAGAGAGATGGATGTAATAAGACTGAATGGAGTAATTCAGTGCAAAACCAACTGCACTACAGGGGACAAAAAACTATTTCAATAAAATGAAATAGGACGTTTAACCCATTCACCCCTCCAATTAATTGCAGAGCAATGCACTGGAACTTCCCTAAATTAAATGGGTTGAGTGATTTATTAAATCAATAGGAATGTGGGGAATTTTTATTCATCCCTTATAACACCTTTGTTTTTGTCCTAGATTTCTCCAGTTTATTCTCCTAAAACAGCATTAATTTTGCTTTCACTATTTGTGTTTGCATACTGTGATATACAATGCCTTAAGGTTTATGTACTAAGGTATGATAAAGCAATGATAACTTCTCCAGTGAAATCTCTTCTCCAGTTCCTATGTTATTCTGTGGAACCAAAGTAATACAATTTCTCCATCTTTGGAGATCTTAGTTCATTGGCTTCATAGAATAACATAGGAATTGGAGACGTGATATCACTGGAGAAGTCATTTCCACTCATGCCTTAGGAAATAAACCCCTTGTGTTTCTTAATTTGTTTAAACAATCAAGATTGTACCTGTATTCATCAAAAAATGGGATTGTTCGCATTTCACACAAGTTGTCTTTCTAGCTCTGTTCACTGTACCACTGAAATGTTTTATTCAAGTTACTGCAGCAATTTTGTGCCCTGAAATGTTATTGTGGAGCTGTTTCTATACCAGTCTATGGACATTTATGGTCAGTTGGTGATAAAACTGCATAGGATGCTGTAGCAGCACCACTGTGGGTATGGTTTAATCTGCTGTCATATTGTAAGGTATTTTAAAAAATCTTCTTCCAGCGTATAGAAACAGATATGTATAGTTGGTTAGTAGTAGCAATATGGCATTACCTGGTTAAAAACAAACAAACATATTTCTTTATTCTTTTGAAAATGTGTTTTAAAGACAAGTAAGAATTATGAAGTTAAAAATTTCTTGTAAGGGCAGTGGTGATCAAGCTCATATAAGAGCTGTTTTTAATGGTCTATTACACACTTTAAAACATTTACTTCTGAAAATACCATCCTCCTTTTTCCACCAACACACGACCCAATATTTTTTCATTATGACAATTTTTGAACATAGTGTCCAGTTAACCTCCCACCCACAGACAGACACACAGAGGCTGATTTAGTAAGAAAATTAGAGCAATTCTAGAGCAAAGCAACTACATCAGAGGGGAGAAATTTAATTTCCCAAATTTCCCCTTGAATGTTAATGTGCTGGAGAGCTATCTGGCATTCGAGAGATTAGGATCACCATTAAATTAAAGGGAATGTTTTACTTGTCACCTATGAGGCCATATTATATGTCGTGAAAAGAAATAAAAGAGGGAGCCCAAATAGTGCCTTATTAATGAATCTAATAAAAGTAATAATACTACATTACACTCAAATGTCCCATTGGTTAACAGGAGCTTATACCGTTCCTTAACAATATCAGCGTGCGGAGATAATGTCTTATCACTGCTTGAGGATGACTCCACAAACCAGACTATTCATTAAAAACAATAAAAATAGAAAACCATTTAATAGTATAGATGAGGCATCAACTCTGAATGCTGATAACGTTAATGAGTCGTATAAACTCTTGTTAACCCATCGGACTTTTAAGGGCAATATATTATTATTACTTTTATTATGTTCATTAAGTGATAAGGCACAATTTGGGAACCTCTTGAATGCTGAAGAAGTGCTTCACAATGTGTTGGAGACCTTCTTAGCATTGTAAAAACCCTTTTTAAATCAATGGGGATTTTTATTTGTCCATCATGATGCAGTTTATTTCACCCTGAATTGCACCACTTAACTTTTATACGTACATCCCCAAATCTATAATTACTCTATTAAATAATTAAAGAAATTAGACAGAGCAATAGACAGACAGACAGATAAATAGATAGATAGATAGATAGATAGATAGATAGATAGATAGATAGATAGATAAATCTGTACTCACCCATGGTATTATGAAGAGAGAAGTATGAAAGACACAAACTAGTCTGACTATCACTGGTTCCTCTGTCACAGACTGTTCCAGGAGCTCTTGTCCCCACAGTGTAATTTGTCCTGTTTGGATTTTAATGCCAAGCCCCTTAACCCTACCATTGCCTTGTCGTTCTATTGGCTGCTCAACAGATACACATTAACAGCATCCCTTTGCACCCACTTGTGTAGGTCAAGGGTTAACATGTACCCGGGGGGGGTGCCTGCCACTAGCTGCCAACTTTAAGCCCCCCCCCCCCCATCATCTCCATCCCACTGGCTTCTGGGGGAATAAAGGCTCATTGTATGCTAAGGGGTAGAGAATGGGTGCAGTGTATGGCCAAAGATACATGATGTGAGGGGGTAGCAGAGAAAGTACACAGCTCTGGAATGTGGGGTACTTATTTGACCAAAGATGGTACTGTCTAAGCCCTTAGAATAGATGCAGAAACATTTTTTAAATTAAAAAAGAACATTTTAAAAGATATAATTGCAGCTGGTGGGGAGCAACACATTTCAATGGACATATTACAGTTCTAAGTTAAAAAACAAAATTATTAAACCTATTAAAGGCAGATGTTTACATGTAATGTCTACATGTAATGCCAAAGGAAGAGTTAACCCTTTAGATATTAGACAGGTCTTCATACATTGTGAACCAAAGGGTTAAAGTATATAGGCTGCATGCATACAGACAGGATCCCTGCACCAGTGTGTTTATAGCTTTGGTGCATGTCTTTGCAGTAACGCAGCTATTGGGTACTTAACCCTTTAAGGATCAGAGGGGTGTGCAATACATTGCTTCACAATGCTTGCATACCCTCTGGTCCTTAAAAAGGTTAATTACCACTACAATATATCCTTGTGTTAAATGAATACTAATGATTTAGTTAAAGTTATCATGTACAGCTATCTTGGTATTATGTACTAATACATTTGAGTCACTCTCCTATTTATTCAATTCTACGTACATTTCTTTGGGATTTTAGTTCAATTTCTCCCACTTTCAGTGATGTGAACACCCTCTAACTGCAGCTGCAGCTCAAAAGGATCAAGAGGAGAGACAGGTACTAAAGCAGGGGTGTCCATCCATTTTTGACTGAGGGCCATAACAAAAAATGACCATAGCTGAGGGCTGTATAAATCCACTATAGTACCATATTCTCCCCTCATCACCTCCCATTTTATCTCCATCTCTCGCAGCATCATCTTTTCCGCTCACCACCACCTCCCCCATAACACCACCTTCTCCCCTCGCCACCACCTCCCCCATAGCATCACCTTCTTACCTCACCACCATCTTCCCCATAGCACCACCTCCTCCCCTCGTCACCATCTCCCCCATATCACCACCTTCTCTTCTTGCCCCTGTCTCCTCCCATAGCACCACCTTCTCCCCATAGCACCACATTCTCTCCTCTTCGTGTCCCCCCACAACACCACCATCTCCCCATAGCACCACCTTCTTCACTCACCACCATTTCCCCCATAGCACCAGCTCCTCCCCTCGTCACCATCTCCCCCATATCACCACCTTCTCTTCCCACCCAATCTCCCCCCCCCATAGCCTCAGGAGGTTTAGACTGCAGCAGAGGAAGGTTTTTTTTACAGTAGGATCTGTTAAATTATGGAATTTCTTGCCCAAGGATGTGGTTATGGCATCTACAATGGGTACATTTAATAGATGATTAGATATATTTATTTCAGAACGGAACATACAGGGTTATACTGTTTATTAGTAGGCAAATCGGCAAGGTCTGATAAAGACTAACTTATTTGGTAGCAGGAAAGCTATATAATTCTCATTTCTCTGGGCTATGAGGCAAAGGTTGAACTTGATGGACTTGTGTCTTTGTTCAAACTAATTTACTATATTACTATGTTACCACCTTCTCCCCCATAGCACCACATTTCCCCTCATCATCTTCCCCTAAGGCACACCTTCTCCCCCCATAGCACCACAGTCTCTGTTCATCATTTCCGGCATTGCATCACCTTCTCCCCTCATAATGCTCCCATAGCACCACCTTCCCCACACACCACCTTCTCCCTCTATACCACCACCTTGTCCTCTCACTTCTGTGTCCCCTTCATAGCACCACAGTATCCCCTTATCACCCAATAGCACCACCTTCTCCCCCCATTGACCAGCTTTCTCCCCTCACAACCTTCTCTCCAAAAAGCACCACATTCTCCCTTCATCTCCCCCCCATAATGTCATCTTGTTCCCTCACAATATTTTACCTCCATAGCACAATTTTCTCCACCATAACCACCCATAGCAACACACACACACACACACACACACACACACACACACACACACACACAGCACTATTTTCTCTCATCATCTTCCCCCAGAGTACCACCTTCTCCCCTCACCACCTTCTACAGACACAGCACCACAATTGCCCCTTATCTCCCCTTATAGCACAACATTTTCCCCTCACCATTTCCTCCCCCTGCAGCACTACATTCTCCCCTCATTATCTCCCTCCACAGCAACACAACATAAATAAAAATAGAAGGGAGCTTACATTTCAAATATTAAGAACAATGGCTCTGATAAATGTATAAAGTTTTGTAGTTCCCTGACTACTTCCTCAGACTTAGCTGATAGCCAAAAACACTCAGAGATTTTTTATTTTTGTATTGTAATTGTTACATTAAAAACCAATGAAGACAAAGAAAGCAGCATTTTGTGACTTCCATAAGCCCCGGATTGGTTTACCTGAGCAGGGACAGGAAAATATCCCTGCATGCCCAGTTTGTTGTAGTTGGGTGTATAACCTTCCACAACCACCATACTTGTGAGTATATTTTTAATTACGAATTTTATAACTGTTATAGAAGATAAAAGGCACGATTGGGCACCCTCTTTTGTTCTTTTTACATCTTACGTTGAGTACAAGGACCACTACTGTTGTGGGGACAGTGTTGATAACCCTAACATGTATTTGTCAACTAACACATAAGTGTTAAGTTGAATACAACATATTGTAAGTACGGTTCCACTAGATGGTGAAGGGCTGGTGAAAATCACTCTACAAAGAAGTTATTGCACTAAAAGCACCTTCTTTTTGTTTTGTCTTCAATTTCAAATAAGCTAGCAGTATCCTCTGAATCCCAACCCAACTTATTTATGGCGCTCCTGAGCTGTGAACTCCTGCATAAGATCATTGCAGTTTAATGATTCCATCATGATTTGAGACCCAAAGGAGCTCAGCACAAAAAAGAAGATGGATTGGTATGTGGGGTCTTCTTTGAAAATTAAAGGAGCAGTAAACTTTTTTTATGAAAACACATATTTTATAGAGCTTTTCCTGCCGAATAAAACAAGGTCACTCCCACTGCTCTCTGGTGTTTTATTAAAAAATTATAGCAGTTCAAATAACCAGGAAGTGAATTTACTGTGTTTACTTCCTGATAGTTCTAACTGACAGGAAGTGACAGGCAGTTTCTATCACATTCTATGGAGAACTGTATGTCTCTGACTTTTCTGACTTTCCTCTCCATTAGAATCTAACAGGAAATCTAATTAGAATTTGACCACTAGAGGGCACTGCTAATGTAAAAAAACATGGGTTTAAACTGTAATAACTCTGTAAATATAAATATCTCCGCATTGGGAGTACCCTTATTTTACTCAGTAGGAAAATCCCTACAATATATATTTTTTCATAAAAAAAAGTTTACTGCTCCTTTAAAACTTCAGAATTAGTTTAGTTCTTTTAGCATGGAGGACTTGAAAGCTACTACAATTTGACTGCTAGGAGCCACTTCAGAAGGAGGCATACATGTGGCATATCAGGCAGCCAAAAACCTCAGGTGCTGGGCCACATGACATGCTGCACTGGACCGAATGGTGCCTATGTGTTGGACACGTCTGTACTAACGTCTTGGGGAATAACTTTCAGATGTATTTGCCCTTTATTCACATATAGATTGTTCTGTACCACCTATGAACCTACGCACAGAGCAGCATATGCCTGCATATGCATCCCCCAGCCTGGGGTGTAAGAGTAACATGACACAGAGGCATTCTGGTCATTAGTATGTGAACTGAAACTGGTTGCAATGTTAAAGAAGAACAAAGGCTTGCTTTACCTAACTATGGGGAGAACATAGAAACATAGAAACATAGAAGATTGACGGCAGAAAAAGACCACCTGGTCCATCTAGTCTGCCCTTTAGTATTCCTTTATTGTTATCTTAGGATAGATACATGTTTATCCCAGGCATGTTTAAACTGTGTTACTGTGGATTTTTCAACCACCTCTGCTGGAAGTTTGTTCCAAGTTTCTACTACTCTTTCAGTGAAATAATATTTTCTAATGTTTTTCTTGATTTTTCCTCCAACTAGCCTCAGATTGTGCCCCCTTGTTCTTGTATTCAGATTCTTATTAATCACACTTCCCTCCTGAACCTTGTTCAGTCCTTTAACATACTTAAAGGTTTCAATCATGTCCCCCCTTTCTCTTCTTTCCTCCAGACTATACATATTTAGATCTCTGAGTCGTTCTTGATAAGTTCTATGCTTTAGACCTTCCACCATTTTTGTAGCTCTTCTTTGAACCCGCTCAATTTTAGTTATATCCTTTTGCAGATGAGGCCTCCAGAACTGTACACAGTATTCCAGATGTGGTCTCACTAGAGCTCTATACAGAGGGATCACAATCTCCCTCTTCCTGCTTGTTATACCTCTAGCTATGCAGCCAAGCATACGATTTGCTTTCCCCACCGCCTGGTTGCATTGGTTACTCATCTTGAGGCTGTCAGAGATGACCACCCCCAAATCCTTCTCTTCTGAAGTCTTTGCTACCACAGAACTGCCAATACGATAGTCAGATTGAGGGTTTCTTGTCCCCAAGTGCATTATTTTACATTTGGAAACATTGAACTGAAGTTTCCATTGTTTTGACCACTTATCTAATAGTGCCAAATCATTCTCCATATTACAGACACCTCCTGGAACATCAACCCTATTACACACTTTTGTGTCATCAGCAAACAAGCAAACCTTCCCTGCCAAGCCTTCCCTTATGTCACTTACAAACATGTTGAACAGAACAGGGCCCAGAACAGATCCTTGTGGCACTCCACTTGTAACCAGTCTCTGCTCAGAATACACTCCATTAACAACAACCCTCTGGTTTCTGTCCTTCAGCCAACTGCAGATCCACTGAACTATCCAGGGGTTAAGTCCAATTCTTGATAATTTATCTATCAGCTCTTTATGGGGAACTGTATCGAAAGCTTTACTGAAATCCAGGTAGGCGATATCCACAGCACCACCTTCATCCAGCACTTTAGTTACATAGTCAAAGAAATCAATGAGATTAGTCTGACAGGATCGGCCCTCAGTGAAGCCATGCTGGTTTGGGTCCATCAGGTTGTTTTTTGTTAGATGGTCAATTATCTTCTTCTTTAGAAGAGTCTCCATCATTTTTACCACTACAGATGTCAGGCTGACTGGCCTGTAGTTACTAGCTTCTTCTTTACTACCCTTCTTGTGAATGGGTACAACATTGGCCATTCTCCAATCATCAGGAACTTCTCCCGTAAGAAGGGACTGGTTATACAGATTAGTCAGGGGGCCAACTATGACAGATCGGAGTTCTTTAAGAACTCTAGGGTGGATTCCATCCGGACCCATCGCTTTATTTGACTTTAGCCGGACAAGTTCCTCTAGAACATCGGCCTCTGAAAACACTGGGGCTAAAATTATACAACTAGAGGCAATGCTGTGTTCAGCCATTTTCTGATTATGAGGGCCGCCGTCTGAAAAAACTGAGCAGAAGTAGTTATTCAGATGGTCAGCGACCGCCTTTTCCTCTTCTATATACTGATTTTTTCCGTTGTTAATTTTTGTAATCCCGCAGTTTTTCTTCTTCCTGTCACTGATATATCTGAAGAAGGTTTTATTCCCCTTCTTAACAGATTTGGCCATTTCTTCCTCTTTTGAGGCTTTAGCAGCATTTATCATCTGTTTAGTCTTCTTCTGTATAGTTTTATACCCTTCTCTGTCCGCTTCACTTCCAGTCTCTTTATATCTCTTATAGGCAGACTTTTTATCTTTCACTATAGCTCTTACCTCTCTAGTAAACCATAGTGGATTTCTCTTTCTTTTCCTCTTGCTAATTTGTCTAACATGTAATCTTGTTGCCTTTAAGAGGACTTCTTTGAGTGTCTTCCACTGAGTACTCACTCTCGGTGTTTTATCCCACCCTTTTAATTCTTTCTTTACATATTCTCCCATATCCTCAAACTTCGTCTTCCTAAAGTCCAAAACTTTGGTTGCAGAATGGGATTTCTCGTAGTCAGTCTGGATTCCGAACCACAAACATTGGTGGTCACTGGAACCTAGATTTTCTCCCACCTTCACCTCAGATACCAGGTCTCCATTTGTGAATACTAAGTCTAGGATATTGTCCCCTCTAGTTGGCGCCTTCACCAGCTGTTTTAGGGACATCCCCGTCAGGGCTTCTACGATGCTCCTACTTCTACATGTGGACGCACAAGGGATATTCCAATCAACATCAGGCATGTTGAAGTCTCCCATAACTACTATATCTCCCTTTACTGCCATTTGGGTAATCTCGTCCACTAGCATGTTGTCTTGCTCTTCAGATTGCCCCGGAGGCCTGTAGACTGCACCTATTCTTGTAACTGATCCCTTTTTATTCTGCAGACAGATCCAGAGAGTCTCCAACTCTTTACATGAATTCTGGATCGCTGTGGATTTTATGCTATCTTTAACATAAATGGCTACCCCACCCCCTCTTCTCTCAGCCCTATCTTTCCTATACAACGTGTATCCCGGAATGGCTATTTCCCAGTCATTACAGTCCCTGAACCATGTCTCTGTTATTACAATCAAGTCCAAGTCATCTCTACAAACTATTGATATTAGCTCGCTGAGCTTGTTGCCTAAGCTGCGAGCATTAGTACACATTACACGAAGAACATTACATTTATCACCAACAACAACTCTATCTACCGCACCATCGTCTACCTCACCAACATCTGTATGTAAAGCACCAGCAACTTCCTGTGCACCAACATCTGTATCTATCACACTAACAAACTCAGAACCCTGGTTCACCAAAACTGTTCGGGGACAGAAATCAATCTTCTCAATGAAATTCCTGCCCCCTCCATCTAGTTTAAATGTCTCTCCAAGAAACACCTGAACTCTTCTCCAAGTACCTCAGTTCCTCTGTGTGACGGGTGCAGACCATCTCTCTTGAACATTTCTTTACAACTCCACCTTCTAACACTGTGACTGACAAATCCAAAACCTTCTTCTTTACACCACTGTCTTAGCCAACCATTGAACTCCAGGATACGAAGTCTCTTACTATTTTCAGAGCGGACTGGCAAAATCTCTGAAAAAGTGATAGAGTCTGTCATTCTGCTCAGCTCCAGGCTGAGACTTTGAAATTCCATTTTCACCTCTTCAACACTTTTCTGGGACAAATCGTTTGTACCGAGATGAATGATCAGATCAACTTCAGTCTCCTTTGTTGCAGCCTTGACAATATTTGAGATGCGTCTTTTATCCCTGCTTGCAGTAGCACCAGGAAGACATCTCACCTCCTTCAGTCCATCCTCATTCTGCCCTAAAGCAACACCTCTAACAATCGAGTCACCAACAAGGAGATGCTGTCTCTTCTTTTTAAGTCCATTTTCTGCTCCTGACTGCTTGTTACAATTCTCTCCTTTGGGACTCACAACATCCCGTACCTGAGTATCTGTGCTTTTATCTTCTGAAATCTCACTTTCCAATTCAGACAGGACACCAAAGGGATTACACACCGAAATACCAACAGTGTTGTGCTTCTGCTCCACAACTCTCAACCTCCCGGAACCAACTGTCTTCCACACAGCCCTTCTCTTCATGGGCCGTTGGGGCTGCGGTGGTGGATTACATGGTTGCTTGACTTCACACTCTAGCTGGGAAAGATTCACTTCTTTTGATTGCAGATAACACACCAAAGACTGCAGCCTGGAAATTTCACCATACAATGTGGACAGATGCAAACATACTGGACAACACCCCAAACTCCAGAGAGTACTGCGGAACACAACAGCCAGACAAGTGTTACACTGCACCAAACCAGACATCTTAGAATTAAAGCAGTTACTCACCAAACTGACAAAACCAATGCCTTCACCAAACTCCTGCCGTTTTCAAACTACTGCAGTTTTTGAAACTACACACTTCTGTCTGTCTGCTGCACTTGTGTCTGGCTGCAAACTACTTACAGAGTAAACTCACAGAGTTGAAACCTCCTATAAATACACCTACTGCAGTTGATACGCTAACGAAGCGAGCCAAGCCTTTTCTTATGCTAATCTAATGAAACCAGTTACCAGCTACACCCAAATAGACACCTATGCACACTATGCAGAAACCAAAACAAGCCAAATACAAACTTAAGCACTAATGATCCAAATTAACCAAAGTAAATAAACACACAATTCAAACTAAATACTAAATGCAACACAATTCCAAGTACTACAACATAAGCAGTATTAAAGAATGATAGTAAGATTTTTTTTATTTTTTTTTTTTTTTTTTAAGTTTTTTGTCTACAATAGAAAAGAAGAGAGAAGTAAGAGTGAAGTAATAGTAATAGCCTGAGCTTACCTCAAGCTTGACTTAAGTACTGCAGTTTTTGAAACTACACACTTCTGTCTGTCTGCTGCACTTGTGTCTGGCTGCAAACTACTTACAGAGTAAACTCACAGAGTTGAAACCTCCTATAAATACACCTTCTGCAGTTGATACGCTAACGAAGCGAGCCAAGCCTTTTCTTATGCTAATCTAATGAAACCAGTTACCAGCTACACCCAAATAGACACCTATGCACACTATGCAGAAACCAAAACAAGCCAAATACAAACTTAAGCACTAATGATCCAAATTAACCAAAGTAAATAAACACACAATTCAAACTAAATACTAAATGCAACACAATTCCAAGTACTACAACATAAGCAGTATTAAAGAATGATAGTAAGATTTTTTTTATTTTTTTATTTTTTTTTTAAGTTTTTTGTCTACAATAGAAAAGAAGAGAGAAGTAAGAGTGAAGTAATAGTAATAGCCTGAGCTTACCTCAAGCTTGACTTAAGTACTGCAGTTTTTGAAACTACACACTTCTGTCTGTCTGCTGCACTTGTGTCTGGCTGCAAACTACTTACAGAGTAAACTCACAGAGTTGAAACCTCCTATAAATACACCTACTGCAGTTGATACGCTAACGAAGCGAGCCAAGCCTTTTCTTATGCTAATCTAATGAAACCAGTTACCAGCTACACCCAAATAGACACCTATGCACACTATGCAGAAACCAAAACAAGCCAAATACAAACTTAAGCACTAATGATCCAAATTAACCAAAGTAAATAAACACACAATTCAAACTAAATACTAAATGCAACACAATTCCAAGTACTACAACATAAGCAGTATTAAAGAATGATAGTAAGATTTTTTTTTTTTTTTTTTTTTTTTTTAAGTTTTTTGTCTACAATAGAAAAGAAGAGAGAAGTAAGAGTGAAGTAATAGTAATAGCCTGAGCTTACCTCAAGCTTGACTTAAGTACTGCAGTTTTTGAAACTACACACTTCTGTCTGTCTGCTGCACTTGTGTCTGGCTGCAAACTACTTACAGATGGCCCTATTGATGGCCCTATGAATTCTGCCCCTGTGTCTTTGTACAAGAGATGACATCAATCAGTTCTAGATGTTATATCTATGGTGGCAGACATGACAGCTGCTGGCAGGTTTTCAGACTAAAGCATGTAAAGTACATGAGCTTAATTAACTCTTTTAGGACCAAAAGGGCATGCAACTCACTGCAATTCAATGTGTTGTTGGTCCTTAAAGGGTTAATGTTGTCATGTGCAGTGAGCAGAGCTTGAGGTTTTATGGTTCTGCCAAGAAGTCATGCATACCTCCATGGATATAACAACATACGCCCGCATACCTTGGTCCGCCCCGTTGCCCGTCATTCTAATCATGTGCCCAGCTCTTTTTGGAAGGAGTAGTGCCCTGTAATGGCTCTTAAAAGAGCCTTTGGTGCTTCTGCAGCAAGAGTGTGACGCTCTCTCTTAATTACTTCTTTGGCGTGGCCTTAAGCTTCACACTTTTTTAAGCAGGCTCTTGGGTGCCTTCTTGGATATGACAGCCATTGGCTTCTTCTGACTCGCCTTTGCTGTGATGGCTTCACTTCAGACACCTACGTATGGCCCTGATCTCTGTACTGAGAGGCCAAACACCTGTTATGAATTGTGCAGCAGATCAGGGAGTGAAAAAGGTGAGTCAGAAAAAGCCTAAGGCTATCATACACAAGAAGGCATCCAAGAGCCCAATTAAAAAAATGTGAAGCCTAAGGCCACCAAGAGCTGAGCAAAGAAGG
Source organism: Rhinophrynus dorsalis (assembly GCA_037306005.1). Classification (NCBI taxonomy): domain Eukaryota; kingdom Metazoa; phylum Chordata; class Amphibia; order Anura; family Rhinophrynidae; genus Rhinophrynus; species Rhinophrynus dorsalis. The sequence continues at coordinate 72,780,890 of CM074726.1, read as the reverse complement.
GCTTGCCAAAGTAGTAATGAATAGAGAGCATCACATTCTTCCTGCAGAAGCACCAACGACTCTTTTAAGAGCCACTACAGGGCACTACTCCTTCCAAAAAGAGCTGGGCACATGATTAGAATGATGGTCAACAGGGCGGACCAAGGTATGCGGGCAATGGGTTAAAGGTATACGGCCCAAAGAGTGGTGGCAAATGCGAAATTCTACAATTGGACAAATGTGATAAGTGGAGTACCTCAGGGATCTGTCCTGGAACCACTTCTTTTTAATTTGTTTATTAATGATCTCCCAGTGGGCATAGGGAGCCATGTATCAGTGTTTGCTGATGACACAAAATTAAGTAAGGTAATAAAGTCTTAAATGGATGTGTCTTCATTACAAAAGGATTTGGACAAATTTGATAACTGGGCAGGCAAATGGCAAATGAGATTTAATATAGACAAGTGTAAAGTTATGCATTTTGGATATAATAATAAAAATGCAACATATAGTTTAAATGGTGTTTCTTTGGGGAAATATACTAATGAAAAGTATTTGGGAGTAATGGTAGACAACAGACTTAGCAGTAGCGTGCAGTGCCAACTGGCAGCTGCAAAGGCCAATAAGATATTAGCATGTATTAAAAGGGGGTATTGACTCACAGAAGGAAGATATTATTATGCCTCTTTACAGGTCCATGGTAAGACCCCACCTTGAATATGCTGTTCAATTGTGGGCGCGGTTTCTAAAAAAGGACTTTATGGAACTAGAGAAAGTGCAGAGGAGGGCTACAAAAATAAGGGGAATGGAACGTTTTAGTTATGAAGAAAGGCTAGAAAAGTTAAACTTGCACACACTAGAGAAACGGTGTCTTAGAGGGGATATGATAACATTATATAAATATGTTCAGGGCCCATACAAAGGACTCTCCAAAGACCTGTTCATTAACAGAACAGTATAAATGACAAGGGGTCACCCACTTAGATTTGAGGAAAAGATATTTCATCTACAACAACAGAAGGGATTCTTTACACTACGGACAATAGAGGTATGGAATTCACTGCCTGAGGAGGTGGTGCTATTAAATACAGCAGATGGCTTTAAAAAGGGCCTGGATTTTTTTTTTTAAAAGAGCAGAACATATAGGGCTATGTATGTTAGTATTGGGATTAATATTTATTTAGTGCTTGTTGATCCAAGGAGAAATCAAATTTCCACCCGGAATCAAGAAGAAATCCCCCCCCAATTCAAAGCAGAATTTTAAATTGCTGTATGGGGGGGGGTTGCCTTCTTTTGGATCAACAGCGGTAGACAGGAATAGGAAAAGGGTTGAACTGGAAGAATGCAAGTCTTTTTTCAACCTAAACTACTATGTAACTATGTACTATGTATGCCGTGACTTTTACTACATGGTACTACTCCTTCCAAAAAGAGCTGGGCATATGATTAGAATGACAGGCAATGGGGAGGACCAAGGTATGTGGGCAACGGGATAAAGGTATACGGCCCAAGGCATGCAGCGACTTTCCACTACGCGACATGAGAATCTCGCTCTTTCATGCAGGGCGAGATTCTCATGTTGCTCTTTTGATCATGGTGACATGTTTAACGTGCCGCCTAGCCGCATGCTGTTTTCTTCATGAATTTTTAAAAGGATACCAGGCCCTGTAGCCCTCCATTATTTATATAGTACTGTGCAAAAGTCATAGGCAGGTGTGCAAAAATGCTGTAAAGTAAGAATGCTTTCAAAAATAGACGTGAATAGTTTAGTTTTATCAGTTAACAAAAAGCATAGTGAGTGAACAGAGAAAAAAAAACTAATTCAAATCAATACCACCCTTTGCCTTCAAAACAGCATCAATTCTTCTAGATACTAATGATCACCAATTTAATATGTGGGTTGAAACACAATCATTAACTTAAACAGATGTGTAGGAGGAATAAAACTGGTCGAGGAACAGCCAAGCTCAGCTAACAAGGTGAGGTTGCTGAAGAAAGTTGAATGTCAAAAGTCATACACCATGGCAAAACTGAGCAGAGCAGCAAGGCAGAAGGTAGTTATACTGCATCAGCAAGGTCTCTCTGAGGTAGAAATTTCAAGGCAGACAGGGGTTTCCAGATGTGCTGGTCAAGCTCTTTTGTAGAAGCACAAAAAAGGGCAACACTGAGGATTGTAGATGTATTGGTCGGCCAAGTAAACAAGTGCAGCATATGAAAGACACATCATGTTAACTTTCCTTTGCAATCAGATGATGTCCAGAAGTGTCATCAGCTCATAACTGGCAGAAAATAGTGGGACCCTGGTATACCCATCTACTGTCCAGAGAAGTCTGATCAGAAGTGGTTTTCATGGAAGTCTTGCAGCCAAAAAGTCATACCACCAATGTGGAAACAAGGCCAAGCAACTCAACTATGCAAGAAAATGTAGGAACTGGGGTGCAGAAAAATGGCAGCAGGTGCGTCGGATTGATGAGTCAAAATTTTAAATATTTGACTGTAGCAGGGCTGGAGAGTGGTACAAGAATGAGTGTCTGCAGGTAACAGTTAAGTATGGTTGAGGTTCCTTGCAAGTTGGGGGCTGCATTTCTGCAAATGGCGTTGGGGATTTGATCAGAATGGATGGTGTCCTCAATGCTGAGAAGTACAAGCAGACACTTGAAGACACATGCAAAATCATCTGGAAGGCACCTGATTAGCCCCAAATTTATTCTGCAGCATGACAACGACCCAGAACATACAGCCAAATTCATTAAGAGCTATCTTCAGTGTAAAGAAGAACAAGGACTCCTGGAAGTGATGGTATGGCCCCCAGAGTGCCCTGATCTCAACATTATAGAGTCTGTCTGGGATTACTGTCTAAATCCACAGAAGAACTGTGGTTAGTCCTCCAAGATGTTCTCCAATCTACCTGCCAAGTTCCTTAACAAACTGTGTACAAGTGTACCTAGAAGAATTGATGCTGTTTTGATTTGATTTAGATTTCTTTTCTGTTCACTCACTATGCATTGTGTTAAATGATAAATATAAACTATTAACATATCTATTTTTGAAAGCATTCTTACAATACAGTATTTTTTCACACCTGCAGAAAACTTTTGCACAGTACAGTATATATTTATATATATATATATATATATATATATATATATATATATATATATATGTGATAAAAATGTGTTTTAAAAAAATGTTTTCATTTATATAATGGGTTAAGTGTGGTAATTAATGTTAAATTGTCACATCATGTAGAGTTTTGAATAAATCTTTGAAATTTGTTATTTTGGTCTCGTCTCCTGCCTGGTAGGGCAGAGCTTTTTTTGGGGTTATGTTTTGCTCATCAGGCTATAAAGGCAAATGTGCCTATTTCTGTTTAAGATTTAATTAGATAATTAATCTAATTTTAATAAATGGTGCTATGCTACCACCATTCTCCAGTTGTGTGTTTTTCATTCCTAGTTTTAAGGTATGGTGTGATGTTCAGGGAAGAGGGGGTACGAAAATCCAGCTTCCAGGAAGTGTGTGAGAGTTGAGAAAGAGGTTTGTGTCTCTGCGGTGTGTGTATAAGAGAACTGAGAAAGAGATGTGTGTTGTGGTCAGTACTATATGAGTATATGCTTCAATCAGCCGCATTTGGTCTGTAAGCCATATTTTGCCTAACTCTGATTTAAGGGGTTACATTTTGTTTGATCACATTTTCATTCAATTTTGTTTTGCAGGGTTTATTTCCCTTTAACCTAACTCACAACTACCTCATTAAATCTAAAACAGGTTGGACTGAACTTTCTCCTAGATACCTTACTGTCTCTGTCCCACTTTGAGCACTCCATTGGCTCTAACAAGTATTTGAGGTCAATAATGTGTTAACGGTTGTTGCTTGTGTCAGTCTTGGCTGGATGACAATGTGGGGTGGAAGGAGTTCCAGGGACTGTCAGCTCCTGACACTGCTCAGCACCCAGCACTAATCACAGAGACCAGCTGTGGGCAGGAAAAGAAATGGAGAAAATAGAAAACATATAGAAAAAAGCAAAAAGAGTCAGAGAAAGACAGAATAGGAAAATGCAAAATAAATGGCAGAAAAGCACACAAAACAGGAGCCACTGAGGCTAATGTACCAAATAAAAATTGCGTCAATATTAGAGCAAATAAACTGCTCCATGAATGCAAGAGAGATCACAAATGCACCGTGAAGAAATATCTCATCAACCTCTCTCTCATTCATGGGGTTAGAAACCCCATTTAGATCAGTGGGAATTCTGATTTGTTTTATAATTTGTTCCCAATAATTTAGCAGATTTGCTGAAGGACTGCACAATATTACCTTAATGCATCAGTCTCACTGAGGGGAATGGAACATTGTACATTCACATTAAGCACCAAAAAACTCCTCCTTGTGCTCTGAGGCTACCTGAAACCTTTGGAGTAGACTGTGTACACACACATGTACACACACACATGTACACACACACACACACACACACACACACACGCAGTTGACTCTGTATGCCAACCTCATAGTAAATATCACAAAATAAGAGAAAAACATTTTCTTCCTCAATTCCACTTTGCACTTAAAGTGACACATTCCTTCATAGAAAAATAAATAAATAAAAATCTGTAGCTGTAGCTACAGATTGAAAGTGAAAGTTTAACCCCTTGCATCTACAGTGCATTACGAATAAATGTACTGTACACTCCTCTAGCATTTTGGGGTTAAGTGTTATTTTCCCAGTGTGTCAGATAATTTTGAACATATGGCAGTGAAAGAGACAAAGAGCGAGTTGGGAATGAAGCCTAGTGGTGACTTGAGACCCTATGTTTAACCCATGGCACCTCCCCATCTCCATTGCCCATTTCCTTCTTTATTGTCTCTTTACAATTCCCATCATTACTGTCAATAGTGTAGGAGCCTCAAAAATTATGTGCCTCATAGAGTTTTATGTAACTAGACTTGGTTAAGACAGGGTCCAACTGAGCCTACTACATAACTTGGTATCCTCATTCATAGCAAAGCATCTCTGGCTCTGACTTTGCACATTCAAATAACCCTTGAGCTTGGTCTCCCTTTGGGTTATGGAGGAATTCAAACATGGAACCCTAGCTCTCATGGGCCTAGAAAGAACAGCCACACCTAACTACTGAGACTCAAGAAGGCAGAAACGCATGTCTGGGGTTATCTGCTTCTCTCGCTCAGCACAAAATTGCCTACAATGTGCAACAAAACTTATAAAGGGATTGGAGAGTCTGAGTTATAAAGAGAGAATAGCCAAACTCAGTTTGTTTACAATAGAGAAGAGTGATGATTACCATTTACAAATATATTCAAGGTCAATACAAATAATTCTTATTAGTTACAGAGCAGAGAAAAAACAAGAGGTCATCCATTAAGACTTGTGGGAACAATTTTTATTATGTTATTATGTAAGTATTATGTACTTCAAAATATTTCTTCTCTGTGTTTGCACCTGGGAACTACAAATGATTGAACCCTAGTTAAGATAAGGCCCTATATACCCTGGTATACTTGTTCCTAGTTGAGCATCTCTGTCCCTTGCTTTGGGTATGGAGTTTTGAAGGAAGATTGAGTGAGCAAGCAAAGTCAAAGACTCATTTGTCTTGATAAACATGGAACTAATTTATTTAATCAGTGTGGGTGTGAGTGTGTGTGTATGAAAGAGGGAGAGAGGGAAAGAGAGAGAGAGATAGAAGGAAAATATATCATTATATAAGACCAGCAGGACCGCAGGAAATAAAGTACAAAATGTATTATGGATTAATTTTACCATAAGGGTAATAGTATTATATGATACTGAAAAGGCAATAGATTAATATACAACAAAAGCAGGGAAATACATAATTATATCAAGATCAGTGGATTATACGCACTATGGTAAGATAAATCATCCCAGTGAAAGAAAACTCTTTCATTTCTATATTACTTTATTTCATTATTTCATCTACTCCTTCTTACAAAATAGGCTTCATAAAATAATTAATTAGAAATTAGATTTTGCTCACTGGAGAGACTTCTATCATTATATAGAATCTCATCCCTAGTGTGCATCATACATTTACATGAGACCAGCAGATCACTTGAGGACAGTACAACATTGCTTCAGTATACTGTGTGTAGGTTAACACACACATTGCTACATTCAGACACATAAGCATTTTAACCTGAATATTGTTAAGAACATTGGGAGGTAGCTCCCTGTAAGCACTCAAAAAAGCATATATAGAAATACGGTACACACACTGCATTCCATCCCATTGTCACATCCTTTCTAACCAGCACCATTCACAAAAATGTTTTGTAAAAGAACAAACAAAACCAGAATGTTTGTAGCCAAAAATGCTGGTCAACTGATCTTACAATTCCTAGGGGAATTGGCCCACCAAGCTTAAAATCTTCATAGGAACTGAACAACAAAGTTTTCAATGGCCAATGCAGCTTGCATTCATTTGTTGTGTAAGGAGGTGTGCAGTTTCATTTGGAAAAACTACAATCCTGGTATGGGCACCATGTGGTGAGGATTATTGGTAGGGTGCACTTTATAATATATATATATATATATATATATATATTTCTTGAGAAAGGTCCCTAAAGGGGACCGAAACTCTGACCATTTTGTTGCCATTTTGCATGAATAAAACTATTTTAATTTTTAACCCACGGGTCCTGCCTTTTCTTACTTCTGTTTATATTTGGGGAATGTGCACCTGGGCGTAAAATTTTTTTAAGAGTGAGTGCTTTCATCCAACAACTTCTATATATATATATATATATATATATAAAACACAAGTAGAAATGTTAAACCTTTCACCGTCAACAGTCAGCAATACACTGTGTGTTTGTTTGGTGATACCCCCCCCCCCCACACACTTCATTATTGACAGTGCCTCCCCATCCATAACAGTAACAGAGAGATCCCTCACACCCATAAAACTGTCATAGACATTGGTCTCGTTGCAGTTCCAGCCCAATAATGGCAAAGCCAGTGCCCCCTTCCAAAGCAAAACTGAGAAAGATTAAGCACTTCCCAGGCATGAGACAATGTCAGCTCCAGTACAGCCACAGGCCCTATAATGATAAGCAGAGAGCCATAACACCTGTAACAGGCAACCATCCCTTGAAAAAAAAAAAGTGACAGAGGTGGTATCACCAAAACCACAAAACACCATCAACTCCTAACTTAAACAATGAAGTAGTAATATAAAGTTTTTCTAATTTCACCTCTACTTTATAGCTTGAAATTGTCTCCAGCAAGGCAAGAATTAGCAATCGCTGAGCCCAGTGAGCAGGAGAGTTCCATCACCATTGCAAGGCTACCCCCCCCCCCACACACACGCATGTCACGAGCCAGCAGGGAGCGAAAGTTGAATTTTAGAAATCCGACCCTCTAACCAATCTGCTTCTTTGATGTCATGTGGACTTGAGAACAGAGTAACTATGTCTTTTCTACTGCTTTTGACATGGGCAGGCAGCTCCCTTCACTTAGCATTGATGCCCTCTCTGTGTATGACCTGAAGCAGCATATCTGGCATCAAGGTACAATGATCTTAAAGGGATAGTAATACTTAAAATATAAAAAAATATATGTTGTAGGGTTTATCCCCCTGAGTAAAACAAGAGTACTCCCACTGCTGAAAGGTGTTTCATTCAAAAGTTATTAATTTTCAAAGTTGAATTTTTTAGGTGCAATATCACAGTGACCTGAAATTGTACAGTGGCGCTGTTGCTACACGATCCTATGGACAGCTCTGGTCCCGGGACCATAAATCTCCATAGGATGGTGTAGCAACAGCGCCACTGTACAGTTTCAGGCCACTGTGATATTGCACCTAAAAAATTCAACTTTGAAAATTAATAACTTTTGAATGAAAGACCTTTCAGCAGTGGGAGTACTCTTGTTTTACTCAGGGGGATAAACCCTACAACATATTTTTTTTTACATTTTAAGTATTACTATCCCTTTAAGTCTCCAGTTATACTTAAACGAATGAGGATACATATACTGAGAACATTATACTAATGCTCTTTCCTTTTAAATTCTCCTTTCGTATTAATCATCCTTACATTAATCACAGATGGGTATTCAGGCAACAATTACTATCATAATAATCACTTTAATATAAGTGAGGCAAGAATAATAATAAATATTTTCGCTACTTTGATTCATAAAAAAAGTTTCAAAATTGCTTTTTATCAGTTTTTTAAAGATTTATAACTGATAAAGTTTGTCTTAAGACTGTTGTTCAGCATACACTTACTACATTGAAGTGACCTTCTTTGGAAGTAGATTCAGATGTAATCACTGTGATAAATAATATTTTCATTGTATAAAACTGTCCAGCCTTCCTTTCATCTTTCTGTTTTCATGGTTTGTTTTTTTGGATGTCAGCACCTTGTTCATGAGTTCAGGTTGAGATGCCCAAGTCAGGGCAGTTTACCATTACTTGATCTGTGTTTCATAAGAAACCAAATCAAAGATAGGAACATCTTTTATTTTTTTAGAATCCCCTTTTTATTTGGGGACATGAAAAGATGATTCATTGATGCAAAGAAATGTAGGCTAAAGCATATATTACAGTTCTCAGTCAATGCACTTGATCAATTTTCTTTTAAATATATTTGTGTTGAGATGGATTAAGCATGCTTTATCATGCTTGAAGCTATTTCCAATTAAGCCCCTGGTGGGTAAAAAAAATCGTTCCTGACTACAAAGGGGAGTCAGACATTTCCATGGATCAACATCCTATCTGCTTTGAAGCCAACTGTCATAATTCTCAATATTGTTCTGTGCTAAACAGGTATTGATTACTTTTTTAAATCATTTATGTTATCTGCAAGCACAGCATCCCGAGGAAAAGAATTCTATAACTTTACTGCTCTTGTTTTAGCTGAAAGCACCTTTCCTCTAGCTCAGCTCTTTGAGGAAAAGCTCATTGGAGAATCCTTTGTATTGACCTTGAATATATTTGTAAATGTTAATCAAATCACTTCTTAGACATCTCTTCTCTAATGAAAACAAACCCAGTTTGGCTGGTCTCTCTTTATAACGCAGATCCTCTAATCCTTTTATCAGTGTTGCTGCACGTCTCTGCACTTTTTCCACTTCAATAAAACTTGTCAAATATTATTGGTCATAATCCTCTGAATTGTACAAAAGTGTGCAGGCAAAGTGCACTTTATTTCATTATTAAACGAGAAGGCCGAAACTGGTTCTGCTCATGCTCTTGACTAAAACAAATGAAGGGAGTTTTTACAGCAAGGGCAGTAAAGTTATGTAATTCTTTGCCACGGGAAGCTGTGCTTGCATATACTGTAACTGATTTCACATAAGTTATGGATACCTTTCTAGCACAGAAAAAAAATGAGAATTATGATAGTTGGCTTCAAAGCAGATAGGATGTTGATCCAGGGGAATATTCATCTGCCATTTAGAGTCAGGAAATATTTTTTTTTATCCACATGGGGCATAATTGCAAATGACTCGGTTTTTTTGTGTTCCTCTGGATCAACAGGGGTGATATGACATGTGCTAAACTTGATGAACACATGTCTTTTTTCAGCCTCATCAGCTATGTTACTGTGTATGTCTTTTCTGTATAAAATTTATTAATTTGGCAGTCAAATGTTTAGTTAGCCTCCCTACTTAATCTACTTCCCTTATTTTTGTGATACGTATGAAGTTAGGGGTCAAGACTGCTATTATTTCCACCCCTAGCAATGAAGAAAGGAGCCTAAAGATTCCTCCATAAAGTATAGATATATTAAGATTAACATCTTCTTCCAACTTGATCAGCAACTGGTGATATCGAATCTGAGTAGGGAGAAACTGACTTGCTTCTTTAACAGCAATCCAGTGAGCTAGAGAAATATGACAGAAAGGACTGCAACCAGCAGAAAGCATGTAAAACATATTCTGCACAGGGCAGACATATAATGAAGCAGGAGGTAAGGTACCAAAGCCAGACCTTTTTAATATATAATCAGAGATTTTCTGGATAGGATTTGACACACCTAGCACCTGAATTGACACAAACTATAAATGCAAACTTGGGACCAGACACAATTGGAGGCGATACATTTCAGCACTGGTTTTAGCTCATGTTTTCCTATTGATGTATATTGGGACATAATAAAACCCAGACCCAATTCTCTCCTTTCCAGTGATGCTTTAACAGCAGCAGTAATCCCTTTTCTATCTGTATGAACTCATTTTTTTTGTATTCCTTTGTCTTGTACTGTCTTTCTTCTTTATTATTTTGCTCTCTGTCTGCCTTTGTTAATTTTTGTCCCTTTCACCAAGGAAGGACCTACTACTGATCCAGCAGGTGTAAAATACCAAAGATGACCCACTACATGCTGCAGTAGAGAAACAGAAATATGTATTATTGTTGAAACTTGCACCATAGACAGCCTATTCTATAGTCTGCAATTGCTGTCACTGTTACAGCTGGCTCCAGTCTTCAGTGCTGGGTGCTGAGTAGTATCAGGAGCTGACAGTGCCAGAGATACCACTCCCTCTCTCAAACACTGTCACTAAGCCAAGACTGACAAATGCTAAAAGGCACCACAAGCCATGCAAAAGCCATTATCACATTCACACCCTCAAATATTGTTGTACAAATTGTATATATTGTTAAGTTGCAGTTCAAAAAGCCTCTCATGATCTGGATTGCTGAACAACAGGATAGGGTGATAGGAATACATTCCAAAGACATGATGTGCAATAAGTCACTTAATCATACTGCAATGAGTTGTAAAAAGCATATTAAAATAGTACAACAAATCTATAGGGCAATAAGTGTATTGCTTATCCTGTTATTAAAACAAACTCTTTGAAGAAACCAATAAAATCCTCAAGCAAATGTGTTGATCATCCTTCATCCAGTTGTTCCCATGTCATTCTCAGGAAGCAGCAATAGTGATGATTATCTGTCTAATCCTTATGTGAGCCTAGGTGAGTATTATTACCAAGGATACATCATGACAGAAAATCTAATGATTTATCCTTCTATACTCACGTCAGGATAATCTTAAAACTGCTAAATTGGTATGCTCTAATGACTCAAAATAATAACCCCTGACCCAGATTGCTGGCTGGAAGATACGGGTTAAGGTGCAATTACTTTATCTTCACCACAGAGTGTGTGAGCAGTTTAGGTAGCTGGAAGAGAAAATAGGTGGATTAAAACATCACACATATTTTGCCTTTCTAAATATCCAGTAATGTCGCTTTTTTACTGTACCAGATTTCTGTGTTACACTGGTATTCTGCATTTATCCAGTTGATCCATCCAGTTTATTCAGAGATCCATCTGGCAGTTAAAGGGTAAATTTCCTATGATCCGTCTTCTCTGTCTAGTACAAAGTTCACCTATCAAAACCTTGCTAATTATTTCAAGGACAAAGCTGACAATTAGAAAGGACATCTCATCATGTCATACATTGCTTGCCACATCTGACCAGAGTCTCTCTCTATCTACTCATGCCTAAGTCTATCTTTAGTTCCTTAACCTCTGTACCTGCTGCACTTCTCTTATCTTCACACTTCCAAGCTACCTGAACAACTTATTTACACCCATCTTGTCCAATTCCTCTCCTCTTACAATCTGCATGCTCATTAATGGCCTGGCGTTTGCATTCGACATTCCATATATACATATCTTACAAAGTAACTAATAACCTACTCATTGCTAAGTCCAAGGTTCACTTCTCTTTACTAATACTTTTCAACCTATTGGCAGCTTTCGACACAGTAGACCACTTACTCCTCCACCAAACTCTCCTATGGCCTCAGTGGTACAGCCCGCTCATGGATTTCCTCCTACCTCACTACGTACTACTTCAGAGTTTACTGAATTGCTTCTTTCATTCCTCTTCCTCTTTCAGTTGGGATACTCCAAGTATCAGTTCTAGACCTTCATTGCTTTCCATCTATACCTTCTCCCTTGGGAAATGTATACTGTCCTACAGCCTTCAATATCATCCTTATGCTGATGACACTCAAATAGACATACCTTCTCCCAGCCACTCATCCACCTTATTTTCTTGTGTTATCAAATGTATAGCTGAGGATTCCTCCTGGATGCTGTCTACAACTAAAGGTATCAAAAATGAGATGGGTGAGTTGATTAGAGAGGATAAGGAAAACAATGATATTCTAAACACTTTCTTTCCATCAGTGTATACCAGGGAACATGAAATAATGGTAGAAGCCTCAACAAGTAACAAATAAAACCATAACATTATCAGATATTGGGTTAACAGCAGAACAGGTCATGGGAAGACTGAACAAAATTAAGACTGATAAAGCACCGGGTCCTGATGGTATACATCCAAGGGTTCTTCAGGAATTCAGTGCAGTGTTAGCAAGACCCTTCTTTTTATTCTTTATTCTCTCACCATAGGCACAGTGCCACAAGATTGGTGTAAAGCCAATGTAGTGCCTTTATTTATCCGCTTAAGGATCCATGATGTGCCAGGACCGTCATAGGTACATTTTCGTTAAGGACCAGTGACGGTCCTGGCAAATCAAGGGTTAAATCTTCCATTGCTGCGGCAGAGAACAATGAGAGAGAGCCGGGCTGGCTGTAACAAAGTGCTCTGATACCAGACCACTTAGCTTCAGCCAATAGATACTTTTGTTGCCACATGTGATTTGCTAAGATAGCGAACAACATGTGGAAAAAGCAAAATGACAAAGGCAGTGTTTACAAACACTGCACCTGTCACTTTTCTCTGTCTCCCTCCTCCTCACACACATCTGAGGAGGAGACAGACAGAGAAGAAGTAGTGACAAAGGGCTAGATTTAAAGGCTCACGTTAAACCAGCCGCTAAGTGAAAAAGGCACATCGCTCGCAAATAATACATGAGTTACGGCAGATTCAATAGGTACTCTACAAGCTATCGAGTGTAGGCACAGCCAAAACACATAACACAAAACCCGTTGTCTCTCATGTTAATGCACAACGTGTGGCCAAATCACACGATAACATAGCTCAGGACAACATGTAACATAACGGTTGCCATTGGCTAGCAACCCTGATTGATGCAACAACAAATTCAAACACACAGCCAATCCCAAAACCCCAAAGTATCCAAAAAGTTCAAATAAACCTATATATACACAAAAATAACCGTCACACACTGTCTGTTATCGAGTACTTGAGAGCTAGATATCAGGACCCAGGAGCAGAGGATAGTGATCAGAGAGAGGGAGACAGGAGCGTTCATTGGAGGTAGAGGAGTTTTTGAGTTTGGAGTTTGGAGAGAGGTGCACTAACTATACACATATTACACATTTGCACATATTACATACACCCATACAAACACATACACATACATACACATAGTCCTTTTTTCTTCATAACACCTTACACATTTTAAATTTTATTTTTACAGTGTGAATCTGTGAGTGAAAGTGTGTGACAGAGAGTGAGTGGATCGAGTGTGTCTGTGAGGGCCTGTTGGAGTGCCTGGGTGTGAGTGGGTGAGGGATGGCCAGGAGTGGAGGACAGGAGAGAGGGATGGGGAGAGTAGTGGAGGAAGAGGAAGGTCAGGAGGGTATCCCTGAGCATAGCAGGGGTGGGAGAGGGAGATCCGCAGGGGGGGGACCTGGCCCACAAGAGCAGGCACACGGACGACAGGGACAGAACCTGCAGTGGGATGAGGGGTAGTTCCTGGGGAGCACCCCACACAGTCAGGGTCAGAGCAGGCAGGACACTCCGGCTCAGAATCCTCCCATGCCGGAGCTGATGAGGGCAGGATCAGGGATCCAAGATATACTGAGGAGGAGAACATGGCTCTCATGGAAGCTGTCCTGGAGAGACAGAGTGTTCTCCACCCGACGGCGAAGGTCCCTGGCCTGTCAGCGAGGAGGAAGGCAGCCTGGAACCAGATCTGCAGCCGGGTGAACGCGGTGGCTACATGCAGGCTGGATGTGGAGTCCGTGAAGAAGAGATGGGGCGACTGCCAGAGGGTGGTCAAGAACAAGATGTCTGACATGGCCAAGCAAGCCCGAGGCTACGGACGTGGGCCACCTGTCCCCATCACCTTCTGCGGGTGGGAGGAAATGGTGCGGGAGACCATGTCCCCAACCCTGATCGAGGGGGTTGTTGGAGGAGCTGACACTGGGGATGAGAGGAGCCTCCACACTACCGGTAAGTGCAACACTACATAACCACACACTACATCAACCAACACCAGCTGCACACACAGTCACACCTCAACACGTGACCATCATTCATCCATACAACTGCACCAACACAGCACCCTGAGGGTTAAAAACAGGACACAACACCAGGACAAATGTCAAGGTCCAACTTGGGACAAACCTGTCAAAGTCCTAGTTCAACCCTCCTGTCGCTGTGTTCATCACACACAATACACAAACCATGCTGTTCAAAATGTCGTCTGTTAAATATCATCACTGTTCACACACAATGTCACCCATGTCCCCATAGGGAAGTCAGCACCTAACCCCTTTAGTGCTAGAGGGATCATCAATGCATTGATCAACAATGCTTTGGCAACCCCTCTGGGACTCAAAGGGTTAACCAGACAACAAACAAGTCAATAGGCCAACGATCACATGCTACACAGGGGACATTCACTAAGCGGTGGCAAAGAGATGGTGGAGAGAAAGTAACCCTCACTTCACCAATACCAGTGTTAGTCTATAGAGAATATGCAAAAACAGAAATCAGGTTGATAGGGTCCTATTGTACAGACTCCGTGGAAAACACTGGAAATGGGGAAAGGAGATCACTGGAGAAGTCACTATCATGTTCACTTCATCAGTTCTACATCACTGCTTACTGAATCACAAAAAGGGGCCATCAGGTCACACATTACAGTGTCCCAGAGAATAACTGCTTGTATGTGCAACACACAGGCCGCAAACAATTCCCCAGAATAAAAGGTGGATGAAGTAGGCCTTGGTGTTGTGCTGCAATCATTTACTCTAACTTGAAATGATATATCCCACATCTGATTCCCACATGGATCCACAGGGGTGCTGATGCCATGGATGGATGGTACACCAGCCGCTGTTTGCAGGATACACATGGGAACCAAATATCAACCATTGTACCTTGGTCACCAACAGGCCATGACTGATGGATATCTAGGATTGAGTACGGTTGCCTCACACAGAAGGATGGATGGGCTCATACACAGAGAAAAACAGGCCTCAATCAAAGATATCCCTCACTACTGGCTTGATTGTTGCCCTTAGGATTCAACTGGTACATACAACACGGACAGGATCTTGTCAAATTCATCAATCTGTGATTGGCAGGGTGGTATCCCATGCATCACAATGTAATGCATAGGATATCATCATGACAACCAGAGAGTCACCTGTCAAGTAATCCAAAATTGTGCATTGTACAGGATCAAATAAGAAGATAGGGTTGAATAACACTTGAATCCCACTGCAGATCTATTCACAAGAGATATGGACACTAACAAAAATGGTCAGATATGTACCTTTCAAATGTTTCTAAATATGTCCTCACATGATGTGAACACAGAGATCAGTTCTCTGGATGTGATTGCCTTACTGGCCAGATATGTGCACCCATCAAATTAACCTACATTGCTAACATCAAAATACACATACATAGTATATCACACTCTATGTAGATGGGATATACGAGGTATGTTCATATCCATCATATCAATACAATGTATTATTGGATGGGTGCACATATATAGTCAGTAAGGCAATCATACGTACTGAACTGCTCTCTGGCTTCACATCTTGGAAGGATATTTTTGTATCCATATGAAGGGTACATATCCACATACATATATGACCATTTCTACTTGTGTGTGACTGTAATGGGATAGCAATGGGTAGTGTCATCATGATGTAATATCATTGGCATCGTAAAAAGATGTGTCTCGATGTAAGTCCTATCCCTCCAACCCTCATGGTTATACAGATATTGCTCTATGTGACAGGTGGAGATATCTGTCATTTGACCACACGGAGGCTCTTCAGCAGAGCCAAATTCGCAACATTTTGAGATAAATACCTCTTTGGAATGGTCCACAGAGTGTGCTTGCAAACCAGGCACACTCTGTACACCATTCCAATGAAGTATTGTTCTCTAAATGGGGCGATTTTGGCTCTGCTGAAGAGCCTTTGTGTGGACAAATGACTGAAATCTCCATCTGTCACATACAGCAATATCTGAATAACCATGAGGGTAGGAGGGATAGGACTAGCAGCGAACAACATCTGTTTTCACAATGTCTACAATATGACATCAAGGTGAACTTAACCTTTGCTATCCCCTTGGAGGGATAGCCATCCCTAAAAGTTGTAAAGATAAATAAATGTTGTAGGATTCACCCCCCGAGTTAAACAATGGTATTCCCACTGATGAAATGTGTGTTAATTCAAAAGGTATCACAGCTCAAACATGGATATGTCAGGGGCAATATCCCAGTGGCCTGAAATTGTACAGTGGCGCTGTTACTACACTATCATATGGACAGCTCTGGTACAGGGACCAGAAATCTACATGGGAGGGTGTTGCAACAGCCCCACTGTACTACTTCGGGCCACTGTGATATTGCACCTCAAAATGAAACCTTTACCCGTAATAACTCAAACAACACCTTTCAGCAGTGGGAGCACCCTTTTTTACCCAGGGGGATTAACCCAGACACTTATATTTTTCTTCACCAGATATCAAAGTATAACTGTCTCCCCAAACCTATGGCTAAGTTCACTAATCACAACATCTCATTCCTCCACACAGCTTATGGCCCTCAAGCCCAGTGGGAGCCCGTGGAGGAGGCTACGTCACCCCCCAGTGAGGAGTACACAGAGGAGGGGACTAGCCGGTGGTCACCATCCCCACCATCCCCATCTCTTCCAATGCAGGCTGCACCACCACAGGCTGCACCCCTCCAAGCTGAACCACCACAGGCTGCACCCCTCCAAGCTGCACCACCACAGGTTGCACCCCTCCAAGCTGCACCACCACAGGCTGCAGCCCTCCAAGCTGCACCTCCCCAGTACAGTGGCTGGATGCAACAGGAGGAGAGGTGGATGTATCCAGCCACCTTCCACCAGCTACTACCCTCCAGCAGCAGCACCACCACTGCCAGGGAGGCAATGACTGCCAAGGACAGTGGCCACCACCCAATATGAGCCATATGCCTCACACATCAACACACCCTCCTGTATGGCTCCACAGCATGCCCCAAGGTATGATTCCAGGTGGGGTCCAAGCACCTATCAGTGGCCACCATATGACCCTTCGCCTCTGGACTACCCACACCTGGTCCTGATTGGTGAGCCCCAGCGCCCTCTACCCAGGCACATATTCACACCTCCACCAGCAAACACATCATTGGGCAGCTCGGAGTCACTTGATGTGGTAGGCATATGCCCATCATCTGCACCAGCCACTCCAACAGCTGTCACAGCAGCCACAGCACCTCCAGCAGCAGCAGAGGAAACAGCACCTCTAGCAGCAGAGGAAACAGCACCCTCAGCAGCAGAGGAAACAGCAGCACCAGGGTCACCAGTCACATCCACCTCCAGCACTGCACGCCTCACAGGGATAGAGGCAGAGTGTATGGCCCTGCAGAGGAGACTACTCCGGTCGAGCAGGAGAACAGATGTGAACATCACCAGGAGCAGGAGGGAATCCAAGAGGAACACAGCCAGATTGGAGACCAGAATCCAAGCCCTGGAGTCGGAGGTGGCCAGGGTGAACACACAACTCCACCAGCTCCAGACAGGTATCATGGACATGTTCACACAGGTACTTGTGGAGTTGCGAGAGATCAACCGCAGGGAGAACCTGAGGATGGAGAGGGAGAACTTGCGTTCCACGGAGGGGTCTACTGCACCCAACACCCCCTCCAGTGTTACCCCTGAAGCCACACCTAGGAGGCAGAGGGTGACCAGGCGATCAACAAGGGTATCCACCTCTGGCACCCAGTCTAAGGCCCCCCCCCCAAAAAAAAGAAAAAATGAAAGGCCCAACCTGTTAACTGCCCCCTCGATAAAGAAACATTGTGCTTTTGATTCCTGTCTGATCTGCTGTGTCTTCAGTTATGGATTGGGTGGCAGGGTTGTCTCCAGTGCATTGCCATACAATGCAGTGAACACAACCTCTGTCTGGGTG
Source organism: Rhinophrynus dorsalis (assembly GCA_037306005.1). Classification (NCBI taxonomy): domain Eukaryota; kingdom Metazoa; phylum Chordata; class Amphibia; order Anura; family Rhinophrynidae; genus Rhinophrynus; species Rhinophrynus dorsalis. The sequence goes on along the minus strand of CM074726.1, from coordinate 72,762,751 downwards.
AAATATTTGTGGGATGCTACAACATAGGTTCACACACACACACACACACACACACACACCGTTGTCCAAATTCACCTGGCAACCCATCCCTGTTGCCATGTAACACAACAGTGTTACATGGCCATGTTGTGTGTTTGTTAGAATTGTTCTGAACATACCTCTCATCACAACAACCGGTGCAACACTTAATATTCGTCTGCATCAATTGTTTTGTTTGAAGGGGAAACCAAACAAACATCTATGTGACTTAGCAGGGAAATAACAAGCAGGACAGATGGAACATGCTTCACTTTTGACTTTGGATCAAACTCCCATTGTGCAGCTGACTTACTGGTGAACACAATGTACACCCTAGGATCCCAGTGTGTGTGTGCTACACATTGGGATCCTAGGGGGAGCATTGTGTTCTCCAGTAAGTTAGTTGCATGATAGGTGTTTGAATCACAGCCTAACTTACTGGATAACCCAATGATTTTCCTAAGATGTCAATGTGTAGCAAACACATTAAAAACTTAGGCTGGGCATTGGGTTACGTACTCAGTTGTGTTGTTGTTTAACTAAGGTTGTAACACATTTCACCAGTGATAACACTTGTTCACTTGGTCTTGTTGTTTTTTTATATAGCCCATGTACTGAGATATGTTAACCTACAGCAATCTCAGGACATTGATTATATTGAGCAAGACACAAACCGTGGACGTGACATCACTGTGGAAGTAATGATGTCCCCTGTATCACCTGCTTTCACCACAACACCCATTAGTGTATCACTGCCATCATCCCATTGCATGAATACATCATAATGTTCACTCATGATCAAACAACCAGTAGACCCCTGTGATGTGGGCATGCCTTCCTATGTATGAGGTATACTCTAGCCCTGAGTATGGTTCATAATTGAGAGATGTCAAATCCAACATTTATTCATACAGACACATACTGAATAGTGATGGTACTCCTTTATTGTGTCTCAAACTACAGTAACACATACATGTGTTTTCTGGGTATATAGCCTATATGCATGAAACACTTGTATGAGCACACAAACGATACATCTGAACTAAATAGGGATACTCTAGTAACACTGGGGAACTGCTCATGTGTTGTCCACATGGTTTGTCTACTCTGTAATGAGCAGTCTTACTGTACAGGTCTGATACCTGGGTGGTAGTACACACATGAATGCGTGTCTATATGTGAATGTTCCAGTAGAGGTTGTGGTGAACATCAGGTCACACATTGCATCACCAACCCAATCAATGGAAACACCAAGGGGTGAGCTTCATGGAAGTGTTGTCCAGACTTCAGTCCAGTCACATGGAAACTCCTCTGTTCAAGGATGGATCGTGCTATGGATGCCTGTGGGACAAGAGGACAGGGTTTGGAACATCACCCTCGAAGTGTTCATCATGCAACAGCTACAACATCATGATCCTCTTTATCTTTCTCCTGACATGGGGCTACACGAACCATTGCTGTGGAATGTGTTGTGTACTAGTCTATGAACCATCATGGGGGATAACTAAGGGGATGTTAACCATCTTTAGGGATGTATGCCCCTGACATGGTTACACACATCAACGAATATGTCCTGATAGCTTCCTGACAACAATATATTAGGTCTGTCACTGTTAGAGACAGTCCAAATATTTTTGGATCATCGAGCTATCAGGACATATTTGTTGATGTGTGTATTTCTGTCTGGGGCACATATCACTGCACAAACACACAGGTCAGCATGGTGTCCCTGGAGACGTGATCCACATGTAATGAGCTCTATGTTGTGTAACACACTACCACTGTAGATCCATCCCTCTGCTGCTCTTTTTAGCTCTGGCAATCTACAGGTCCCATGTTCACTCATATGTCCCCTTAACCCCTGATGTGATAGAGTGTTATCCGTTGCATTGCCTTGGATGAGACTCTATCACTACAGGGGTACCACGGTTGCTATGGGTATGATCCTAGAAAAACCACTTTAGTTGGTGCCTGGGGAGCCGTAGAATATGTTGCACAAGTTTAAAGTGTTGTACCTTGGTTTCCAGGGGAACATGCATGATATCCTTGGGGTGGAAGTATCAACATGGACGACAGGGTGTCATATGTAATCAAAATCTCTAGGCCCAATCTGACTGGTCCATGGAATGGTTGATGTTGGTGGTCCATACTGCATCCAGTGTCAGGGCTGTGTCACTGATCCTGTGTGGTGAAACAGAAGATGTGTGTTGTGGTGGGTGTGCATGCATGGATTGTGTGCATACATGTATTATATTCACAGTTAAAGTGATCCCTGATCAATGTGTGTCTTGTCTGCATCCCTGTTAGGATTTCCTCACCCTGGACAATGTCCAGTGGGTCATCAGGTCTGGGTGGGGGCTGTACATTGTCGATGAGTCTGGTGGCGACCGCAATATTATGGAGGATGGCACATGCCATGACAATGTCGCAGACCTTGCCAGGTGCATACTGCAATGCTCCCCCCGAGTGGTACAGACATTGGAATCGGGACTTGAGGAGGCCAAAGGTACACTCAATGGCATTGCGAGTTCTGGCATGAGCCTGGTTATATCTTTCCTGGGCATCGGTTTGGGGATTGGTGAGCGGGGTGAGGAGCCATGGTTTGCAGCCATAGCCGGCATCACCTGTGGGAAGTGAGTGACATGGTGGGACAAGGAGCACATGTTGTGTGGATGCTGTTTCATGAGGTGAACGTACTAGCACGTGTGTATGTGGTGTGATTTGGTATTGTTAACTCACCCAGAAGCCATCTGCCTGTATAGGTCCCATTTTTTAAATCTCTGTGCACAGATGAGTTTTTGAGTATATGGGAGTCATGACAGCTTCCGGGATATTTTGCACAGACATTCATGATGGCCAAGTTGCTGTCACACACCATCTGCACATTCATGGAGTGGAAGTTTTTTCGGTTGATGAACACATGTCCCCGACGTGCTGGAGCTTTGATTCTGACATGGGTGCAATCTATTGCACCCATGGCCCTGGGCATGCCTCCCCTTTCGTAGAAGCCCTGCTTGAGATGTGTCCACTCCATGTCGGTGGTGGGGAAGTGTATGTACCTACTAGCCTTGCCTTTGAGGGCTGGCAAGACCTGGGCCAGCACCCTGGAGAATGTGGCCTGGGACATTCCAGATGCGTAACCCTCTGTCAACTGGAAGGCACCACTTGCCATGAAGTTTATTGCACACAGGAGTTTTTGCAGGCCAGTTAGGGCATGGTTGTGGGTGCATATGGGATCCACCTGATCCTTGATGACCTCGTACAGGGCAATGATGCTGTGCAGCCTCAACCTGTAGCGATCAATGACCTCATCATCGGTCATTCCAAAGAGAGTGACCCTTGGGCGGTATACCCTGGTCCTTGGTGGTCGTCTCTGCATCCTGGGCTGCTCCAGGGGTCCCTGTGGCAGCTGGGGAGCATCCTGTTGCTGCAGCTGTGCATCTGCAGGCAGGTGTCCTCCAGGTGGGGATGGGCTCATGAGCCGGAGCCTCCTCACTTGCAACAGGTGAAGGCTGTTGATCAGGTGTGCCTGGGGGTTGCTGGTGTTCCCTAGCTCTCTCCCTTGCATGGCTTCTCTGCAGTCTTCGCAACAATATGTAACCCAACATACTGATTGCGCTCTCTCTCTCTCACTCTCTATCTCTCTCTCTCCTATCTCTCTCTCTCCTGAGTGGAAAACAAGCCACAAGTGAGTGTGGTTAGCTGTCTGTTTAAGTAGGTGGTGGGGCATTGTGTAGGTGTGGTGATGAGGTGAGTGCTGACGAATGGGAAGGTGTTTGTTGTCCAGGTAAGTGTTTGCAGGTGTGTCTGTGTTTATAAGTGTGCTGTGTTGTGGTTGCTGTGTCCCTGTCAGTTGCGGGTGCGGAGCTTTGCGGTGCAGGTTGTGTCTGGATCGTGTGGTGATGTTGCACAGGTGAGCGTGTTTTGTGTTGGCAGGTGTCTGTGTTGTGTGCTAACCCCCATTGTTCCGTGGCATGTGGTGTTGGTGTTTTTTTGTTGGGCCATGTCCATGTGGTGTTGCTTGGTTGTTGTGTTGTGTGTGCCAGTGATCTGTGGTGTGTGGACATGTTTTTTGTGTTATTTTGGCATTGCATGGGTTAATTTTCCCATTTGTATTCTTGTGCAGGGAGCAGTTAGTCTGTTTTACCATGTAGCGGGTTATTTTTTGTCCGTTAAATATCTTAACGCCTAACAAAACTGGGTCTTAACTCTTGGCCGTTAAATGTATCTTTTTCGCTGCTTTTTGCGGTCCCGCACTCCTTTGAATTGCTCTGGGGAATTTTGTTCTACAGGTCCCAATGTATGTAAGTGTATCGGTCGTTGTGACTTGTGCTCTGCCGTTAGTTGAACATAACACGGAGCTCTGAATCGCTTACTGCACCTTAACGCACTCGTTAGTCTTTTTTTGGCTAACGGCTGCCTTTAAATGGAGCCCAAAGTGTTTCCAGTGTCCTAAAACATGTTCCAGCTCCACTACCTGCGAAAAAAAGAAATATTGATTTTAACCCCTTTAATCAATGTCCATACAGTGATTAATTCATTTCCCCCCATTTGATCACTTAATTTAGTGATCAATTGTTGCAAATTAGCAGTTGTTGATCTATGGGTTTTTTTTTTGCACCCCTTCATTTTTTTCTTTAATAAAAATGTATTTTTTTAGTATTATTTAGGCAGTTTAGATAGGTAGTTGGGTTGGTTAGCTAGGTTCAGGGTATAAGTGGTTTAGGTTAAGGTTTAGGGTTAGATATAGGAGTAGCGTTTTATAAAAATAAAATTAAAAAAGCAAACAAAAAAAAAAATTATTCTTATATTTTTTTTTAGAGAGATTTTTAGAGTTATTTACGTAGTTTAGATAGGTAGTTTAGTTGGGTTAGGTAGGTTCAGGGTATACAGTACATGGGTAGGGGTAAGATTTAGGGAAATATTTAGGTTATGAGTAAAGTTTTATACAAAAAAACAAAACAAAACAAAAAAAAGTTTATTTTCTGTAATTTAATCTGAGCCCTGTTTTGCTTCTTTTTTAAAGGGATAGAAATACCTGAAAATAAGTTTATTTTATATTGTACCCCTTAAAAAAACATGAAAAATGATATACGTCTTATCTCCCAAACCTTTATGGTTTGGGAGATATTCAGAAGTAAAGTTTCCCCTGGAGTGACGTCATTGCTCCACCCTTCAGATTTGGAATCCGGTCCCGGGACCAGCTGTGCCTCTCCAGAAGTGCTGAGATCACCATCTTTAAAAAGAATTTCTTAATTGGAATGGTCTACAAAGTATGCTTTCAAGCCAGGCACACTTTGTAGATAGTTCCAGTTAAGTAGTTCTTTTCAAAGATCGTGATCTCGGCACTGCTAAAGAGCTGCCGTTGCTCTGTGGACCGAATTCCAAATCTGTCCACTAGATGGCAGACTTGGCTGAAACAGCCAGGAAAAGAGACCATTACTATATTTTACATCTGTGGACCGAATTCCAAATCTGTCCACTAGATGGCAGACTTGGCTGAAACAGCCAGGAAAAGAGACCATTACTATATTTTACATATGAATATCTCCCAAACCATAAAGGTTTGGGAGATAAGACTTATATCATTTTTCATGTTTTTTTAAGGGCTACAAAATAAAATAAAATTATTTTCAGGTATTACTATCCCTTTAAAAAAATGTTTAGTATATTAATTTATTTTATATTCATTTCATTAATTAGATAATTTGGGTGGATAGTTACTATTCATTTAGGTAGGATTAGTGTATACATGGGTTAGGGTAAGGTTTAGGGTTAGAGTTAGGCACAGACAAAAATATATATAATATTTACACAGTAATAGTTAAGCACGTGTGGGTGGGTAGTTATTTAGTAGAAATTGGTCATACATCTAGCTTAGGATAGGTAGGTAGCTAAGTAGGTAGTGCAGTGAAGGTATACTGCAGAACAGGGATATGATACTGATACTGCATAAGACTTTGACATTACACAGTTTTCTGAGAGTGATAGCTCTAGTGATGACTCTGGGCCTTCTTTTAGGAAGAGATGTACTGCCCGAAGAGATGCCCCAACAACTGCTCCAAAAGCTGCCCAAAGAACTGTCCTAAGACCTGCCCCAAGTACTTCCACTCCTCCTGACCCTAATGAATGGGTACCACCAGTTGATTTATACCCAGAAATTCCAGAATTTATAGGCAACCCAGAAATTCAAGTGGATGTGGCAGGATTTACCATGGGCAGTTTTTTAATTTATTTTTGCGGGAAGAAATTTTGGGGGAGATTGTATCATAAACCAATCTGTATGCAGCCAAATACATTGCCGCCAATCCACCAGCCTTCGTTTCTAAGGAGGAAATATGGCAACCCACAGACCTAATAGAATTCAAACAATTGTGGGCCCTAACAATGACAATGGGGATAATTAAAAAAAAACAAGTATTAGGTCATACTGGAGTAAAACATCTAGTATGTAACAGCCCTAATGGGAAAATTGTTTGTTTACCCCTTATTAAATGAAGGCTATAATTTATATTGACAATATGTTGACAATTATTATACTAGCCCCCTTTTATTTAAATTACTTTTTTGGTTTGACACAGTGGCCTGTGGCACTGTTAGACGCAATTGCAGCGAGATGGCCAAAGAACTCTTAAATTCCAAGCTAAAAAGGGGGACATTCTCAACTTTGTGCCAACAGGAGCTGCTGGCAGTTAAAGGAGCAGTAAACTTTTTTTATGAAAAAATATATATTATAGGGCTTTTCCTGTTGAGTAAAATAAGGGTACTCTCACTGCTGATAAATGCTTATTTACAGTGGTATTACAGTTTAAACCCATGTTTTGTTACATTAACAATGCCCTCTAGTGGTCAAATTCCAATTATTTATTCTGTTAGATTCTAATGGAGAGGAAAGTCAGTGACTTACATTTCTCCATAGAATGTGATAGAAACTGCTGAGTCATGATGTCAGTTAGCACTTCCAGGAAGTAAACATATAGTAAATTCACTTCCTGATTATTTAAACTGTTATAAATGTTGAATAAAACAACTGACAACAGTTAGAGTGCCCTTGTTTTACTCAGCAGGAAAAGCTCTATAACATCAATGTTTTCATAAAAAAAGGCTTACTGCTCGTTGAAATTTAGGGACAAAAAGAATGTTTACATGCTCACCATCATGCATGATGACAGACCTGGGCCAGTCTCTGTTTGTGGCAAAAGTGAGGTGCTCAGAAAGCCAGTCTGCGTCAAAGATTATAATAAACACATGGATTGGAGCTATGTTATCAACTTCTGCAGTCTTACCTCCCTAAGAGAAAATGTAGGGCCTGGTACAAAAAGGCTGCCATTTACATAATGCAGACTGCCGTATGTAATTCTTATTTAATTTTCAAACCCCACTCCAAAATGCACTTTTTTGCAGTCTCAGTTTCATGTCATTTCCAGTTTTTTGTTTTAAGGGGCATCAAAAGTTATACCTCAGAGACCTGGGGGGATATTCACTAAACAGTGATAAAGACTCATCCAATTCCTATGTTATTCTATAAATCCTATGCACTAAGATTTCTTAAACTTTGAAGATCTTAGTGCATAGGCTCTATAGAATAACATAGGGACTGGAGAAGTGATAAACTGGATAAGTTGTATCCACTTTATCACCTCTTTATCACTGCTCAGTGAATCCCCCCTCCCCCCGTGTGTTACAACACAATATATAATTCACATTGAACTCAAATGTACTCATGTTTGGCTAGGCGACTGATATCAGTCAGTCTAATGTTCAGGAAGACGGAGATCACTAACCTGTAGTGTATGGTATTGTATCCCGATCATGCAGGACAATATTCATGATATAGGAAAGGATATGGGTTTTTATGCCCGATTACAATTATGCTGGTATTCTCTTTGATTGGGGGGTACATAGCTCTGCATCCATCTGGATGGGGAGTCTGGGAGAGGGACCTTTACAATTTATATGTATACTTTATATCATGTTTCAATAGAACCTTGTTATGGGTTAATGTTTCATATGAGGGGTGGTTGGAAGTTAATTTGTATCCATGTATTTGCAGCAGGAAGTTATTTTAAGGTGATCACCTTAGGCGGAGGAGATTCTTTAGTTTTTAACATTGTACTACAGGCTTTGATGCTTTGATAAAGTGGTGCTTGACTGCAAGTGTTGGAAGCCTTTTTGATACTGTTTAATAAGTGATTATTTGATTAAGAATATCGTCCGCCTGAATTTCTTCGGATGCTGGACTAGAACAAGTATGCACCAGGGAGTTCCCCTGAACTGAAACGGGTTAGTGATCCGTCTGCCTGAACATTAGAACGACTGATATCAGCGGCCTAACCATATGAGTATGTGAGTATATTTGAGCTCAATGTGAATTATATAGTGGTGCTGTAACGATATCACATTATTTGGCGCTTTCTATACTTCCTGTTTTTGAGATACTATGTATGTACGGCATTGCAGTACTCAGAAGATGTAGCTGAACACTAAATTAATGCAATTAAAAAAAATCTCCAGGGGGAGTGGTTTAAAAAAAAAATCTCCAAATATTATGCTCTTAAAATTCACAGCAACACTGAAATATAGGTGTGAAAAAAGGTGTTTCTTTTCCTCCTAAGTTTTTGGAGGGATTGGTGATAAAGGGGAAGTGAAAAAATTGTCAAAATGCACGTAGAATGAAACCCAGGGCTGTCTACTTTTCTACAACATATACTCTTGAGGGTAACATTTTAATTACACAATTGCCAAATAGCCCCAAATGAGACAAGAGAACAGTTAAGCAAGCTGTAAAAATGGCATGTCTGAAAATTGAAACACACACGTTCCCAACTGGGCCCAGTAGCTCCCCCAAACCCTGACAAAACTATGCATATGGGATATTGCTGTACTCAGAAGATGTAGCTGAACACTAAAATGATGCATTTTTAAAAATCTCTAAATAACCTGTGCTAGAAATCCACAGCATCACTGAAATATAGGTGTAAAAAACACTTTTTTTCCTATTACAGGTTGATAACGTATCCACGTGAAAAAGTTACACCTAGAATTAAACCCTTGGTCGTCTACCTTTCAGAACTGTTCATTTTTGGGGAAATTGTTTTAAAGTTGGGTGCTGCTAAGCAGCTCCAAATGAGTCATAGCATGGCATTGACATAGAAGAAGTAGCTGAACACTAATCAATACATTTTTTAAAAATCTGCAACTATGCTCTGCTTGAAAGCCACAGTAACACTGAAATCTAAGATATTCTAGAACTGGAGAGGGTACAGCGAAGAGCAATAAAATTAATTAAGGGAATGGAGGACTTGACATATGAGGAACGACTAAACAAACCTGGTTTATTTACTCTAGAGAAAAGACGACTAAGAGGAGCCCTTATCACATTGTACAAGTATATGAGAGGTCAATACAAAGATCTCTGTGGTGAGCTATTTATTCCAAGGCCTGATCAGGTGACCAGGGGACACCCCTTGAGATTAGAGGAAAGGAGGTTTAAACTTCAGCAGAGGAAGGGTTTTTTACGGTAAGGTCTGTTAAAGGGATAGTAACACTTCGTTTTAACTTTATTTTATTTTGTAGGCATTAAAAAAACATGAAGAATGATATAAGTCTTATCTCTCAAACCTTTATGGTTTATGAGATATTCACAAGCAAAGTTCCCCTCCCCACCCCTTTTACCTAGTGTAAACAATCTCTTCTCAGATGTGAGTCTGGTTGTATGACAGTACAGATAACAGAAGGGGACAATTTTCTTTGTATGAAAACAATGAAAGCCCTTCCCCCCTTGACAAGTTTTTCAGCTTTTTCCATTATCTTAATTGAAGATTGTCCCTCTCTGCAGTCTACCTGGGCATCTCCCTTCTGATCTGGTTGAACAGGGGGGGGATACTTTGTTTGTGAATATCTCTTAAACCATAAAGGTTTCAGAGATAAGACTTATATCATTCTTCATGTTTTTTTAATGCCTACAAAATAAAATAAAGTTAAAATGAAGTATTACTATCCCTTTAAATTGTGGAATTCATTGCCCAGGGAGGTAGTTATGGCAGATACAATGGATACATTTAAGAGAAGATTAGATACATTTCTTTCAAAAGGGAACATACAGAGTTAAACTGTTTATCAGTAGGCTGATCAGGAATGTCTGATAAAGACTAATTTAATTGGTAGCAGGAAAGCTATAAAATTCTCAGTTCTGAGGCATGAGGTGAAGGTTGAACTTGATGGACTTGTGTCTTTTTTCAACCCAATTTACTATGTTACTATGTTACTAAGTGTGAAAAATGCTGAATGTATTTCTTACATTCAGTTTTGAGAGGGACTGGTGATAAAATGGTTGCTTGAAAAATGTGAAAGCACAACTAAAATGAAAGCCTGGGTTGTCTACTTTTGAAAATTATACACTTTAGGGGGGTAATTTTAAAGTAGAGCACTGGTAGAGAGCCCCAAATGAGACACGGCACCAGTAAAGCAAGCTGTAAACATTCCATGTGTGAAACTGGAAAAGTGCATGTTCCAATTTGGGCCCCATAGCTCCCACAAACCCTGACAAACCTATGCATATTAAGTATTGCCATACTAAGAAGAAGTAGCTGAACACTAATCAATGCATTTTTTAAAAAAATCTTTAACAATTCTGTGGTAAAATGGTTGCATGAAAAATATGAAAACGCACCTAAAATGAAAGTCTGCGTTGTCTACCTTTTAAAAATATACACTGTTGGGGGGAAATTTTAAAGTGGAGCACTGGTACACAGCCACAAATGAGACATGGCACCAGTAAAGCAAGCTGTGAAAATTCTATGTGTGAAACTGGAAACTCTCTTGTTCCAATTTGGGCCCCGTAACTCACCCCGAACACTGACAAACCTATGCATATGGGGTATTGCTGTACTCAGAAGAAGTAGCTGAACACTAATCAATGCATTTTTTTTTTAAATCTGCAATGATTCTCTGATTGAAATCCACAGCAACATTGAAATCTAAGTGTGAAAAACACTAAATGTATTTCTTACATTCAGTTTTGAGAGGGACTGGTGATAAAATGGTTGCTTGAAAAATGTGAAAACACACCTAAAATGAAAGCCTGGGTTGTATTCTTTTGAAAATTATACACTTTTGTGGGTAAATTTTAAAGTGGAGCACTGGTACACAGCCACAAATGAGACATGGCACCAGTAAATCAAGCTTTGAAAATTCCACGTGTGAAATTGGAAATACACATGTTCCAGTTTGGGACCTGTAGCTCCCCCAGTCCCTGGCAAACCTATGCATATGGGGTATTGTTGTATTCAGATGAAGTAGCTGAACACTAATCACTGCATTTTTTAAAATCTGAAACTATCCTGTGCTTGAAAACCACAGCAACATTGAAATCTAGGTGTGAAAAACTGCAAAACACAAAATATTACCACAATGTTGGTACAGATTTCTGGAAAAATAGCTGCATAAAAAATTCCAAAATTCTAATGATGATTTACCCTATGCTGATTACTTTTCAGGGCATTTTTGGGTTCTGGCACTGTTAACTAAGCTATGGTCCTTACATGCCAAATACTGAAAAATTACAGATTTGAAATAATGGTGTTCATCTTGTAAGATTTATTTACCATGTAAATGTGGAAAAGTGATAGAAATACTAGGCATATGGGGTACTCCAATATTCAGAAGAAGCAAATGAATATATCTGGGGGTATTTTTTTCTAATAAACTAGTAGTAATCAAATCCTGACACGAAAATGTATGAAAAATGTTGCTTTTTATTTTTAATTGTTTTTTCCTCTTTTTTCTATTTTAATCAAATTAAAAGAAGAGATATCCATATAAATGTGATAGCAAAAGAAAGCCCTAATTGTTCTTAAAAAGCAGTTTATAGTTTGTGTGGGTGCACTAAAGGAATTAGAGGAAAAATGTGTTTGAACAAAAACATAGTCAAAAAATTCAGGATTCTTTACGATTATTAGCAGAAATCTATTATGAGGAATAGATTGTGCCAAACTAATCTTTTGACCTAGATAATGGTAAAGCAGTAGATGTAGTATATCTAGATTTTGCAAAGGCATCTGATAATGTGCCACACATGAGGCTGGTGTATTAGATGAGGAAATTGGGGCTAAGGGATAACCTTTGCAATTGGATAGAAAACTGGTTGAAAGATAGAGAACAGAGTGTTATTGGAAGTGGAAAATATAGCTAAAATTAAGAGTGGCGTACCTCAGGGTTCAGTACTTGGGCAGCAACAAACCCAAAGAATGTGACGAGCGCACACCGAGAAAGAGCAAAATGAAGTAGTTTGCTCAAGGTATGTGTGGCCCCTCAGGTGATGCTCAAATCACACTTTTCACTCCCATGTGCCATTGCATAGAGGAAATTTCCATATTCATATCAGTCTGGTCCCACCCACAGCCAGTCCAGCCCCAAAATCTCAGGCAAACCTCCTCCTCACGAGAGAAACAGCACAACCCCAGACGTACGTTTCAGTCTATGTGGTCCTCATCAGTGGGATGCAACTGTTCCCCTCTAGGCACACAGAAGCAAGGGCCCATGCCTGGGATACGCTTCCACTTAGGGAGACAACAAATCAAAAGAATGTGACGAGCGCACACCGAGAAAGAGCAAAATGAAGTAGTTTGCTCAAGGCATGTTTTTTGCTCCCATGTGCCATTGCAGAGAGGAAATTTCCATATTCATATCAGTCTGGTCCCACCCACAGGCAGTCACTATCACAGTGCCTGTGATTCCTGTCACTCTCATCTATGGCAGACATTGATTTGCTGAGTTGGTTTGGCCCGCCCCCTGGTGACCTTTTTATACGTGGCTATCACTTCTGTCAGATGCCCTTTCGTGGTGTTTCTGAGCCAGTTATACTGTTGCTGTGTTCCTGTGTTCCGGATTCCTGTGTACCGATTCGGCTTGTCCTGACTATTCTCCAGTGTTCCTGCTTGTGTATGATCCGGTCCGTCTGACTACCACCCTTGGATCCTGACCCGGTTTGGCTGACGTTCCTGCTTGTGTATGACCCGGCTTGTATGACTACCTCCTACGTGCTTCGACCCGGTCTGGCTGACTTCCTGCTCCGAAGATCGACTTCCAGCTTGTTTCAGTGACCTGCGTTCCAGTTGTCGCTGCCGCGACATTATTATCCGCTGTTCCAGTCTTTGTAAGGCTGTCTTGCCTGGTGTTACCCCAATCAGTGCAGTGATTCTACCTGTGCAGAGCTGTGTGCTTGTACGCCTCACTCATACGGCAGAGCCTTGCTGTACCGCTGAAAAGCCTCGAGTAAACGTGCCTTTTAACCCTAGCAGTGCTGCCTTGGTACCACTCTCGCCACTCAGTGTGAGCCTCGTTCACGGTGATACTCCTGCTTAGTTGGCCGCTCTCCGTTTGCAACTCTGTACATCCTAGCAGAGTATTCACATCCGTTGGGCCGGTTGGGCGCTTTTGGCTCTCTCTCTCTCATTGCTAATACTGGGCGATTCCGTTATACCGAGAAGTGGCAGGCATAGGCTTCAGCTTCAGCAAATCCGGTAACTACGCCCGTGGGGCTATTGGCTCTTGTACGTCATATCCCAGTGTCCGGTTGAGTCCGAGGAGGCTTGGGAGCTCTTGCATTGCAGGCCGGTTCCAGCTACGCCCGTGGGGCTATTTTCACTCGCACTAGCAGTAACAGTTCCAGTAGGTACGCCCGAGGGGGCTAAGTGGATTCCTGTTCTGCTTATTACTGAACACTGTGGCGAGGCAGTCCTGTATCCAGTCTATAGTGAATGTTGTCTCCAGCACAGCTTAATAACACCCAGGGCGTGCCAAACCTCCACCTCTGAGACTGACTGTTATCAAGGACTTAACCCTCTGTGGTTATATGCCATTCTACTGCCTTATATTTGTACATTTAATATGTTTGTGCATTTACATTTGTATCTATCAGTCATCATTGCTGGTGTATATCAATCGCCAGTAGAGGGCGGACCTTTGCCTTACCTTACTCTAAATAAATTGTGTTTTATTTCACACACTGGTCTGAGAGTCTTTAAAAACCGTTACAGTCCAGCTCTGAAATGTCAGGCAAATCCTCTCCGCACGAGAGAAACAGCGCAACCCCAGACGTACGTTTCGGTCTACATGGACCTTGTCAGTGGGATGCAGCTGTTCCCTTCTAGGGGCACAGAAGCAAGGGTCCATGCCTGGGATACCCTTACACTTAGGGAGAAGGGTGCTCCTCACAACTCTTTTTGTCTCCCTAAGTTTAAGGGCATCCCAGGCATGGGCCCCTGCTTCCATGTGCCTAGAGGGATTCAGCTGCACCACACTGATGAGACTCATATAGGCCGAAACATATGTCTGTGGTTTTGCCTGACATTTCGGGCTGGAGCTGGAGCTGGAGCTGGAGCTGGAGCTGGAGCTGGAGCTGGAGCTGGAGCTGGATATGCATATGCATATGCATATGCATATGCATATGCATATGGAGATTTCCTCTCTGCAATGGCCCACGGGAGTGAAAAATGTGAGTTGTAACACCATTGAGAGGCTACCATGCCTTAGAACAAGACACTTAATCTTGTTCGTGCTTGATGGGTGCGCTTAACAACTCTTTTTGTCTCCCTAAGCTTAAGGGGATCCCAGGCATGGGCCCTTGCTTCCATGTGCTTAGAGGGATTCGGCTGCACCACACTGACGAGGCTCACATAGGCCGAAACGTACGTCTGTGGTTTTGCCATTTCTCTTGTGCGGAGAGGATTTGCCTGACATTTCGCAGCTGGACTGTCTGTGGGCGGGACCAGTCTGATATGGATATGGAGATTTTCTCTCTGCAATGGCACATGGGAGTGAAAATCGTGAGTCGCAGCACCATTGAGAGGCTACCATGCCTTAGAACAAGACACTTAATCTTGTTCCTGCTTGATGGGTGCTCCTCACAACTCTTTTTGTCTCCCTAAGTTTAAGGGCATCCCAGGCATGGGCCCTTGGTTCCATGTGCCTAGAGGGATTCGGCTGCACCACACTGACGAGGCTCACATAGGCCGAAACGTACGTCTGTGGTTTTGCCGTTTCTCTTGTGCGGAGAGGAAGTGCCTGACATTTCGGAGATGGGCTGTCTGTGGGTGGGACCAGTGGGATGGGGATGGGGATGGGGATGGGGATATGGAGATTTCCTCTCTGCAATGGCACATGGGAGTGAAAAACGTGAGTTGCAGCACCATTGAGAGGCTTCCATGCCTTAGAACAAGACACTTAATCTTGTTTGTGCTTGATGGGTGCTCCTCACAACTCTTTTTGTCTCCCTAAGTTTAAGGGCATCCCAGGCATGGGCCCTTGCTTCCATGTGCCTAGAGGGATTCGGCTGCACCACACTGACGAAGCTCACATAGGCTGAAACGTACGTCTGTGTTTTTGCCGTTTCTTTTGTGCTAAGATGATGTGCCTGACATTTCGGAGCTGGACTGTCTGTGGGTGGGATGATAGGGATAGGGATAGGGATAGGGATAGGGATATGGATATGGAGATTTCCTCTCTGCAATAGCACATGGGAGTGAAAAACGTCAGTTGCAGCACCATTGAGAGGCTTCCATGCCTTAGAACAAGACACTTAATCTTGTTTGTGCTTGATGGGTGCTCCTCACAACTCTTTTTGTCTCCCTAAGTTTAAGGGCATCCCAGGCATGGGCCCTTGCTTCCATGTGCCTAGAGGGATTCGGCTGCACCACACTGACGAGGCTCACATAGGCCGAAACGTACATCTGTGGTTTTGCTGTTTCTCTTGTGCAGAGAGGATTTGCCTGACGTTTCGGAGCTGGGCTGTCTGTGGGTAGGACCAGTCTGATATGGATATGGAGATTTCCTCTCTGCAATGGCACATGGGAGTGAAAAACGTGAGTTGCAGCACCATTGAGAGGCTACCATGCCTTAGAACAAGACACTTAATCTTGTTCGTGCTTGATGGGTGCTCCTCACAACTCTTTTTGTCTCCCTAAGTTTAAGGGCATCCCAGGCATGGGCCCTTGCTTCCATGTGCCTAGAGGGATTCGGCTGCACCACACTGACGAGGCTCACATAGGCCGAAACGTACGTCTGTGGTTTTGCCGTTTCTCTTGTGCGGAGAGGATTTGCCTGACATTTCGGAGCTGGACTGTCTGATATGGATATGGAGATTTCCTCTCTGCAATGGCACATGGGAGTGAAAAACGTGAGTTGCAGCACAATTGAGAGGCTACCATGCCTTAGAACAAGACACTTAATCTTGTTCGTGCTTGATGGGTGCTCCTCACAACTCTTTTTGTCTTCAGTACATGGGCCACTACTTTTTTACATGTTTATAAATGACCTGGAAATAGATATAGAAAGCAAAATATCAATATTTGCAGATGACACGCAGTTATGTTGGGTAATAAATTCAGAATAGGATGGTTGTTCTCTACAGAGGGATTTACATAAAATTGCAGATTCAGCAAACAAATGGAAAAGTGGGAAAGTGTAAAGTCATGCATTTGGGAAGAAAAAATCCTGAACTTAGTGGAATAATTTTAGTGGACTCGTTTCTAAAGAAGGACCTAGGAATCCATGTAAACTACAAACTTGGAAGCAGTGATCAGTGTCAAATAGCAGTAGCAAAAGCAAACAAAGTCTTGTCTTGCATAAAAAGGAGTATTGAAGCAAGAGCGGATAACATTATTTTGCCACAATCGCTATTAAGACCTCACTTCAAATATGCAGTGCAGTTTTGGACACCAGTTCTAAAACAGGATATTCTAGAACTGAAGAGAGTACAGCAAAGAGCAACAAATTTAATTAAGGGAATAGAAGACGAAGTATGAGGAACGTCTAGACAAACTTGGTTTATTTACTTTAGAGAAATGCACAAGTATATGAGAGATCAATACAAGGATCTCTCTGGTGAGAGTTTCATTCCAAGGCCTCATCAAATAACTAGGGTCACCCCTTAAGATTAGAGGAAAGGAGGTTTCATCTTCAGCAGAGGAAGGGTTTTTTTTACAAGTAAGGTATGTTACATTGTGGAATTCCTTGCCAAAGGAAGTGGTAATGGTAGATACAATGCATGCATTTCAAGATGGAACATACAGGGTTATACTGTGTATTATTAGGCAAAACAGGAAGTTCCCCTAAAGACTAACTTATTTAGCAGAAGTAAAACTTATATAATTCTCATTTGTCTGTGTTATGAGGCAAAGGTTGAACTTGATGGACTTGTGTCTTTTTTCACAGTAATTTACTAAGTAATTATGCAAAAACAAAACCTACATAATAATTTGCTAGGATGTTTGTCAGAAGCCGTCATGCACAATAGAGACCGTTTGGGCGTGAGTGAGGCGATGCTAAACTGCATCACGTGGAGTAGTGATATAGCGACTGCTTAATCCTTTGAGTGCCAGAGGGGTACGCAACGCAGTCAAAGGGTTCACATTGCCCAGACCTTGGCCCATGTACATGGGCTTTTATACTAGTCTTATAATATAATGCCACTTTACATCATCATTAATGTTAACAATTCAAAATTAACTCCTACCACTGAAAGGGAAAATTTACTTAATATGTACAAAAATATATATTGTAATAAATATTGTAGTGTTTATCCCCCTCAGTAAATGGTGTTTTATTAAAAAGTTATTACAGCTAAAACTTTAATTTTTAGATACAGTATCACAGTGGACTGAAATTATACAGTGGCGCTGTTGCTACACCATCTTATGGATAACTATGATTAGTTAAGTTTGAGCTGTAATAACTTTTGAATAAAAAACCTTTCAGCAGTAGAAGTACCCTTGTTTTACTCAGGAGGATAAACCCTACAATATATGTATTACATTTTAAGTATTCTAATCCCTTTAAGACTGATGCCTAGGAGTCTTTTTGACTCTGATTTCTACTTCAGTCATCAAATTCTCTCGTGCTCACAATGT
This sequence comes from Rhinophrynus dorsalis, assembly GCA_037306005.1. Taxonomy (NCBI): domain Eukaryota; kingdom Metazoa; phylum Chordata; class Amphibia; order Anura; family Rhinophrynidae; genus Rhinophrynus; species Rhinophrynus dorsalis. Next base: position 72,744,824 of record CM074726.1, on the reverse strand, counting down.
TGTCACTTTCAGCTTTGGGATGTCTCTATAATGAGTTTTGTTAGAAAGGACACTATCAAAGCCCTAGTCCATTCCCTCATCATGTCTCAGTTTGACTATAGCAAAACCCTGCTAACAGGCCTCCCACTTTTAATTTATCTCTCTTGCTGTACCTCCTCTGCAGTCCCACTCAGTCTATTGCTACGCTGGCTCCTTGTCCATCACCTACAGAGCTCTAAGTATACACTAAACTGCCCCTTGTACTCAGTAAGTGATCTTCAGCTTTGTTCCCTCTTTACCACCACCTCTCTATTTCTGGATGTCAAACTCACAGTTCTCCACCTAAGGAGGTACAAGGTGTCAGCGAAGTGCTAGACATGAGAAATTGACAAGAATATAGTCAAGGTATACAACAAAATGGGTCAACATATCTCTGAGCAAATCATTAACAAAGGCCTGGAATACCGTTGGTGCAGATCCTGACAAGAATATAAGCCCCTCTGGCGCTGAGTTTAATTAAAACTGTGGCACTCTTAAATAACCTAAAATGCTTCTGGAATCAGAGGAAGGGGTAGCAGTTTTTTATGGTGACCTTTTTCAGACACCTGCAATAAATATGGGGTCGGAGAGGCCAGTCTTTGTTTGCACAAAACAGAATCATACTCCAGTGAGGGAAAATGAAGATCAAATAAATCCTTTGGCGAGGTTGACCTGGATGTAGGTAGTCAAAGCCTTGTTTTCTGTCTGAGAAAGAAGGTACATCCCCTAGAGGTAGTTAGTTCCATGAAAAAGGCCAATAGGACTGATACGGGGGTATAGTATTGGCTTGGCCCTTGGAAAAAACATCCAAGAAGGCTTTACAGGGTTCGGTGATATGTTTACTGAAACCTACAGGATCAGAGACATTGTCCACCAACATGGGAGCCACCTTGATAATTGATTTAAACTGTTATGGCTTTCCCAAGGCAACAATTTGGTTGGATGCCCAGTCGAACACCGGATTATGAAGGCAAAGCCAGGAAAGACTCAGGCTTATGAATCCTCAAGTAAGGAGGAATGTTGTCCAGCTAGAAGGGTTGCCCAAGATAGGGCTTCTTCCTTGAGGAGTGAAATAATAAATGCCACCAGGGAGGCATGGGTGCAAAAAGGTGTGTGCAAGGTTCAAACAGACATTAGTTCAGAAACTCTTGAGGGGAGACTAGAAAGCAGTATTAAATGGACATTCTTCGGGATGTAATCTTCAAAGACAAAAATGCACTCGAAAGATGGAATTTTTAAAATGCTCTTAGATAAATATACAAGTCAAGGTAAGATCAATGTAGCTTAATAAATAGGTTTGCAGGGAAATGAAACATAAGAAGCAGGTTTTTCAAGTGTTTGAGTGAGAAGGGTCAGATGCATAATTTATAAAATATAGAAAATACAATAAAATCTACAAACAAGCAACTAGGCTAGCTAAAGTTAAAAATTAGAAAAGTATTGCAAAAAGAGCAAGACAAATCCTAAACAATTCTACAGGTATATAAATAACAAACAGATTAAAGTTGGTATTATTTCTGAGACAGATGAATTTATTAGTGAGGATAAGGCTATGGCTGATAACTTAAACACATTCTATTCTCCTGTACATACAAAGGAAGCAACAACGGCAAGCTATGGACAACCAGACAAAATCATAGAATTTCCTCATTTATATGGCTTACTGAGGACAAAGTCCAAAACAGACTAGGGAAAGGTTATGGTAAATAAAGCACCTGGACCTGATGGCATACACCCAAGGGCACATAAAGAACTTAATTCAGTAATAACAAGACCATTATACTTATATCACGGTGCCCGTGATTGCTGGCTTTTCTTGTCAGTTAGCAATGGGTGCTTTCCATTGGTTGCCTGTGATTAGTCCGCCCAGTTTTGCCTATATAGACTGGGCTCCTGCACCCTTTCACTGCCCTTTCGTGGTGTTTCTATGCCAGTGCTCGCCTTCCTATGGATTCCTGTGTACACCTTTGGCCTGCCTGACTACTCTCCTGTTCCTGCGCCTGTGTACCTACCCGGATAGCCTGTCTACTCTCCACAGTCGTTCCTGTGTACCGATCCGGCCTGGCTGACGTTCCTGCTTCCGTATCCGACCCAGTTTGGCTGACGTTACTGCTCCGGTATCCTGACCCGGCCTGGCTGATGTTCCTGTTCCTGGATCCTGACTTGGCTGCATTCCGCTTGACTCTGGTCACCTCTGCGACATTCTGACTTCCGGTGCCTTCCTTGGTTGGCATCGCTGATTTCAGGGTTCTGGCCTCCGAGTTTGCACTGGCTGCCAGTGTACTGGTTTGCTCCATTCTACACCTGTTGCTAGTGCTGCCTCCGTTATAGCACCGGTAGGGCCTCCGTGTTCGTCCAGTACGCGGTACTGGTTTGCTCCACTCCGACACCGGTTGCTAGTGCTGCCTCCGTTATAGCACCGGTAGGGCCTCCGTGTTTGTTCAGTATGCGGTACTGGTTTCCTCCACTCTAACACCGGTTGCTAGTGCTGCCTCCGTAATAGCACCGGTAGGGCCTCAGTGTTTGTCCAGTATGTGGTACTGGTTTGCTCCACTCTACACCGGTTGTTAGTGCTGCCTCCGTTATAGCACCGGTAGGGCCTCCGTGTTGGTCCAGTACGTGGTACTGGTTTGCTCCACTCTAACACAGGTTGCTAATGCTGCCTCTGTTATAGCACCGGTTGGGTCTCCGTGTTTCTCCAGTACGTGGTATTGGTTTGCTCCACTCTAACAACTTAATATTTATTGATTTGCTTTCATCAGACATAGTACCCTGTGACTGGAGGAAAGCTGATATAGCACTATTATTCAAAAAGTGTGCAAGATCTAAACCAAGAAAGGTTACTAACTGACAGTATTCAGGACTATGTAATGACCAACAATATTATTAATAGGAGCCAGCATGGTTTTATGAAGAATAGATCATGTAAAACAAAGTTACTTGCATTTTACAAAAGTTTGTCACCCAGCCGCCTCTGCTGCTGCCCCGAAGCCGGGAACACAGACAGGCTGTAAGCCTTCTGGATCAGCCCATTCTGCAAGTCCCTACTGTGCATGTGCTGTTACGCACACAGTGAGCGACGCATTCTAGGATTTTATGTTATAGGATTTTCAGACTTCTGTTGCTCATTTATGTCTTTAAAGCTTGATGACATTTTGATATTTTCTAATTCTGCCCAGGAACATCGATTCCATGTTGCTCAAGTTCTTACTCTGCTCTTGGAACATACACTTTATGTCAAACTGGAGAAACCTGTCATTAAGAAAAATCCCATGGTTATATTGTTTTAACAGACAGCCTTGAGATGGCTCCCACTAAGGTGTTTGCTGTTTAAAATTGTCCTCTAAAGGTGACTCAGTGCTTTATAGGCTTTTTCAGTCACTACCTTAGATTTCTTTTGCAAGCCATTACTTCTATGTCTCAAAAGGGGCCAGCCGAAATTGTTGGAATTTAGTTACTATTCAAGCATTTAATCGTCTTAAAGGGTTAGTAATGTCGATATATTAATAATATCATATTGCAGCTATTAGAAAAATAAACTAAACAGCCCCAGTACCATCTCTCAAACCTTTATGGTTTGAGAGAAATAGAAGACTAAAGTTGCCCCCTCCCTCCCCTTTCGCTGATGTCAATTGTGAAGCTGACAGCAGGAGATTCGAGTCGTCTGACTCGAGGCGGCTCTTCAGCAGAGCCGAAATAGCGCAATGTAAAAAAAAAATCTTCATCGGGACGGTCTACAAAGTGTGCCTGGTTTGCAGGCAAACTTTGTAGACCTTTCCAATTAAGTATTTATTTTTACATTGTGCTATTTCGGCTCTGCTGAAGAGCATCCAGCTTGTCCTGGGACCAGGATATCCTGTCTTCAGCTTACAGATGATGTCAGGGAAAGCAGAGGGATGGGGAAACTTTAGCCTTCTATAGCTCTCAAACCATAAAGGTTTGAGAGATGGTACTGGGGCTGTTTAGTTTATTTTTCTAATAGCTGCAATATGACATTTTTTTAATATATCGACATTACTAACCCTTTAAGAAGACAATACATTTTTCGGCTATTCTTGCATAGTCAAGGGTATTATTTTGGAAGTGTATGCTTCTGAATTCTCAGTATGTGCTATCCCTTCTCAGTGTTCACTGAGCGCTGGTCATTTACATCCATGTTCATGTTCCTCAACAGATATTCAACTTACTTTCTAAGGAGTTTTGATGGCCTGAAATGAAATAGGATGTTTCTGTGTTTCATCTTGCCCCATTTGTTCTCAAATGGAGATCCCATGTAATCATACTTTGGGGCTTTTTCTTCATTTGCCTGTTCAACCTTTGCCTTGGATGCACATTTCTGTGGATTTTGTTGTTGATCTTCCATCCTCCTCAGGTCATACTATTATATAAGTAATCATTGAAAATGACTTAGGGTCAGTTTGTTCCTCTCCATAAACTTTCATCTGTCTCTGTTTTGGCTGATCTTGATATTAATGACATAATTCATCTTCATAGTCTGCACATGGCCTGCACTTACCACTGATAAGGGATCAACATTTATATCTAAATTCTGGCAAACATATTCTTCCTGTTTAGGGATACAACTGTATTATTCTTCTGCTTACCATCCACAGACAAATGGTCAAACTGAAAGGCTGAATGACAATTTGGAACATTGTTGTGATTGGCTGTATTATCTGCTAATAGCGGACTTCTCCCTCAGTTCTTTGCTTTAGAATTCTATGGCCTGTTTCTTGTCTGTTCTCAGCTCAGCCCTAGAATATGATCTGAAAACCATTCTTTTGGGTCCTACTCATTCTGCTGAGCCTGCTGATGAACGACAGCAATATGTTAGAAAGTCTCAGCCCATAAGTGTCACGGTTTGTAAGAACTCTCAGACAATTTGGTAAGGTAAAATCAGCTTTATTAAGAATAATAAAGAACACAAGGTCCCCTTCACAGGTCCAGACTCAGACAGTACCGTGGCACTTCCCAAATCTGACACAGGTCAGGGTACAGAAATAACCAAACAGGCAATACAATATTGTCAGGAACAGACGACAGGAACCAGGAACAGAACCTCAGCAGTACCACCAAGGAAGCAGCCCAAGACATAGAAGGTAGGTGACTGCAGGGCAGAATCCCCAGGAACTGGGGAAGTAATTTCAGGGAACCGGGACACTGCAGAGTGTCACGGTCCTGGGAACCTATGACAACACTGACAAACAATAGCCTGCGTTATGCCTTAGAGGCTAGGGAGACTGGAGTTAGAAACGACACGCTCGGCAGGGAGAAACCCTGGAGACTGGTAATTGGAGGCAACCCAGGCAAGCACAGGGACAGAACCAGCCACAGAGGTCTGAAGGACCACAGGCAATACTGATAGGCTCAGACTCAGGTCAGGAGATAGAGGTAACCAAAGGCAACACTGACCTGCACAAGCTCAAGTTCAGGAGGTAGAGGTAACCGAAGGCAACACTGAATAGCACAGGCTCAGGCTCGGGAGTAGCATAACCAAAGGCAACACGGATAGGCACAGGCTTAGGCTCAGGAGATAGCGTAACCGAAGGCAACACGGATAGGCACAGGCTCAGGCTCGGGAGATAGCGTAACCGAAGGCAATACAGATAGGTACAGGCTCAGGCTCGGGTAAATGAGGAAACTGCAGACTAAACTGACAGGCACGGACTCAGGCTCGGGTAACCGAGCAATAGGAGGCGTTACTGTAACGCACTGGCTAGGCACTAACCTCGGAGGCTAGGATAATGGGAGGCTATGAATAGTACACTGCCACAGCCAGGATCAGTATAGCAAGCGTAGTCAGTGAAGCCCAGATATGTGCACAGAGAGCGATAGTGAGCCACAGCCTGGATCGGTACACAGAGAGCACTAGTCAGCCACAGCCTGCATCGGTACACAGAGAGTGATAGTCAGCCACAGCCTGGATCGGTACACAGAGAGTGATAGTCAGCCATAGCCTGGATCGGTACACAGAGAGCGGTAGTCAGCCACAGCCTGGATCGGTACATAGAGAGCGGTAGTCAGCCACAGCCTGGATCGGTACACACAGGGCGGTAGTCAGCCATGGCCTGGATCGGTACACAGAGAGCGGTAGTCAGCCATGGCCTGGATCGGTACACAGAGAGCAGTAGTCAGCCACGGCCTGGATTGGTACACGGAGGTCAGTCATACACAACCATGGTCGGCGACAAAGTGTAGTCAGACACAGCCAGGGTCAGTACACAGAGCGAATCAGTACAGCCAGAATCGGAACCCAGATAGCAGAAGTCAGGCAGTCCAGGTCGGCAACTGGAACAAGGCAACGGTGACAGGGGCAAGGTCAGGCAAAACCGGATCAAACACGGAACAGGAAACACAGCAACTAACGCCAGATACAGGAACACCACGAAAGGGTGCCAAATGAATGACAGGACTGAGTTTAAGAAGGCTCACGCTGGGTAAAGCAGAACCCAGCAGCCAATAAGAGTCCAGCAGGAAAGCGGCAGGAAGTAGTAATGTCGCCAGAACAGGAATCACGGGCATCGTGATAATAAGCACCAAAAGAAGACAGATCTTTGTCAACTCTCATGTTTTCTCCAGGCAACAAGGTCTGTGTGTCTACTGAATATATCTGCCTTAGTTAGTTTTCTGAGAATTCATGATCTCGGTTCCTTGGGCCTTTTCAGATTCTTCATCAAATTAATCCCATAACTTATAAATTGGATCAACCTAGATTCTTGAAAATTTCTCCTACTTTTCCTTTTTGAAACCACATGTTTGGAACCACTTTTCCTATCCTGTTTCTTCTCCATCATCTCTTGCTCTTGTCAATGTGAATGAAGAGTATGTAATCAAATCCTCTTGTCATGATGCCCAGCAGAGATTACCAAGTCTCTAAATTCAACTTCCACTGTGAACTGCATGATGGTTTTGAACAGTGCAAGAGTGCAAAGATAGAGTATAATGACAGACCACTGCTCAGCGTTGCTGCAGCTGACACCCGGTAAAGATGCCAATTACAAGGCTTGATAGCACAGACCAGTTGACTGGGCAGGGCCTGTAGAAATGGTCACAAATGGAGATCTAAAGTCTATTGCCAGGCATACCGACATGACTGGACAAGATATTACATAGTAAAACATAGTAACATAGTAAATTAGGTTGAAAAAAGACACAAGTTCATCAAGTTCAACCTTCGCCTCATACCTCAGTAACTGAGAATTTTCTAGCTTTCCTGCTACCAATTAAATTAGTCTTTATCAGACCTTCCTGATCAGCCTACTGATAAACAATATAACTCTGTATGTTCACTTTTGAAAGAAATGTATCTAATCTTCTCTTAAATGTATCCATTGTATCTGCCATAACTACCTCCCTGGGCAATGAATTCCACAATTTGGAATATTGTGGATAAACTGCAGTACAGGAACTGAACACTAGGGGGAGTAGCTGGGGTCCAGCTGCAATGCAAGACTGAACACAAAGTAGGCTGGCTGGGGACAAGCTGCAGTACAAGATCAGAACACTGGTGGTAGCGTAGAGGAAACCAGCATGATCAGCACAGCTGGAGAGCCACCTGAACAGGGCTCAGTGCTACAAATGTTTAAAGGTATAGTGGTACTTAATACCCAAGTGTACAACAACTACTGAGAAGCAGGGGCTAACAGAAACATCTGGAATACATTCAAGAATGCAGCACATCATAGCCAATAACCAGGTTAGAACTAGCAGGAAGCAGCACAAGCACACTCTGTAACAGGACTTTTTCAGCAGCAGGAGGCAAAACTGCAACAAACAGTACGGCAGCAAATACAAGAACAGGTTCAGTTCAGTAACTGCAGATATATATATATAGTAGCAAGCAGCAAATAATGCTGTAGACAGGAACTGGATAGATTCAGCAACAAAACAAGTTCAACAACAGGACTGTTTCAGCAACAGCGGATCAATGCAGGAACAGGTAGCAAACACTACCGTGGACTGGAGCAGGACTGGTTCAACAATAGTAGATCAATGCAGGAACAGGCAGCAAAAAAATACCATGCACTGGCATAGGACTGTTTCAGCAGCACTGGGCTAATACAGGAACAAACAGCAAACAATACTATGGTCAGGAACAGGACTGGTTCAGCAACAGGACTGATAGAGCAACAGTGAATGTAGGAACAAACAGCATACAAAAGCGCAGTCAGGAACAAAATACTGTCAGTACTGGATAGCAGGTACAAACAGCATACACAGAACAAGGCCAAACAGAAAGGTTTGAGCAATTACCACTGCAAGGGAAAGACAGCTTTATTAATGAGACCAGGTGATAACAAGAGCTGACCTGAACACTGGATAGGGCCACAGGTAGGGCAACTGGCAATCTCTGGACTTGGACTATGACATTACCCCATAGCACCTTCCCCAAAGACCACATCTGAGGGTCTTAAGAGGGTCTAGATAGGTAGGCATGATGAAAGCACCACGCAATACTTGGAGCATGGACTCATGGACATCAGAAGCAGACACCCAAGACCATTCTTCTGGGCCACATCCCTTCCAACTGATCAGGACCCGAAGGGTACCACATAGTTTATGGGAATTCAAGATAGTATCAGTGACATATTAATCATGATCATCCACAGGTACAGGGGGTGGAGGTGCAGGCACAGGATGAACAGAATGATTCTAGACATATGGCTTTAATAAGGAGACATGAAAGGAAGAATGAATACACAGATTACAAGGAATACCTGTCACAGTGTCACGGTTTGTTTTGACTCTCAGACACAGAGTAAGATAAAAATCAATCTTTATTGAAAAGTTTAATGGGAACCCTCACGGGTCCTGAACATACATACATAACATGCACAAAATGGGTTCAAAGAGTAGCTTATGCAAGATACAGTATGGTAGGCTCTACCGGCCTTGCCAATATACCGGGCAAGGCAGCCTATGGTATGGTACAACAATATGACTAAGGCTCTACTGGCCTTGCCAATATACCGGGCAAGGCAGCCTGGAGGATGGTTCGACAATCTGCTTGAGGCTCTACCGGCCTTGCCAATATACCGGGCAAGGCAGCCTAAATAACTGAAGGACAGCTCCACTAGTGCTGTATAGTAGGAAACATCAGCATAGGATGGTACAGTGGAGCAAACCAGTATCACGTATAGGACAACCAGGGAAGCCCAACCGGTGCAATAACGGAGGCAGCTAGCACCCTGTGAATCAGGAGTAAATCAGTACCGCGTACTGGACAACACTAGGAACGCCCTACCGGTGCTGTAATGTAGATGCTAGCAACCGGTGTGATGGAGTAAACCAGTACCGCGTACTGGACAACGGTAATGCCCTACCGGTGCAATAAACGGAGACAGCAGCAACTGGTGTATTGGAGTAAACCAGTACTGCGTACTGAACAACAGGAACGCTCAACCTGTGCAATAATAGAGGCAGCTAGCACCCGGTGAATATGGAGTAAACCAGTACCGGGTACTGGACAACACTACGCCCTACCGGTGCTTGTAAAGGAGGCAGCTGCAACCGGTGTAATGGAGTAAACCAGACAGACAGGCCAGGACAGTACACTGGAACAGCAGGACAGCCAACCCAGGTCAGGAACGGAGCAGGAACAACGGCAACACCGGATCAGGAACGGAAGCAGGAACGTTAGCCCAACCGGATCAGGAACGGAGGCAGGAACCACGCAGGAGTGACACTGGCATCTGGATGAATCGCGGACACTGGTAACTGTAGCTGAACAGGCCCAGGGATACAGGATAAAGGCAGGTGACTACTGACATAGACACACCACGAAAGGGCAACCAAAGGTTGCCTCAGCCCAGTCTATATAGGCAATGCTGGGCGGACAATAGACAGGCGTCCAATGGAGAGTACACGCACCTGACTGACAGCAAAAGCCAGCAATCACGGGCACCGTGATAGACAGTTCCCAAGAGAAGTACAGGAGTCAGTATGGTATAGTAAAATGCAATTTATTAAAATAACAATAAGGTAGCACACAGAGATTAATAGAAGGTGCAAGGAGAGAGTCGCAGCCAGCAAGTGCTACTACCAGAAATAGTAAACTGCCACGGAGGACCACTCTACTAGAGACTAGGCCTAAGCCACTGGTAGTCTCTGTAGGACCAAGGAACTGGAACAGGAACAGAACAGGAGCTGGAACAGCAAAAGAAACTCAAATTCTTGATCAGAGGTAGCGAGAATTCTGACTCACGCCTGCAGTCAGTATAAGGAAGTGTATACTTGACTCACTCCTGCAGTGAGTATAAGGAACTGTATACATGACTCATGCCTGCAGTCTGTACAAGGAAGTGTATACTTGACTCACGCCTGCAGTCAGTATAGGAGCTAGTCTGCCAGAGCCCCAGATCCGCACCAGATTGGGTGTCTGCTAGGTATAGCGGACAAACAAGAGAACAGTCAGACAGAGCCACAGGTCAGCACCAGAGAGGGTAGTCAGACAAGCCAGGTCATACACAGTTCAGATAGTCAGCCAGAGCCACAGGTCTGCACCAGACTGGGTGTCCACTATAAGGATAAGACAAAAGAATACTCAGACAGAGCCACAGTTCAGCACCAGACTGGATGGAAGACAAGCCAGGTCATACACAGAGCCCAAGGTAACAGAACTGCTTTGTACAACAACGCAAGGGCAACTGAGTCAGGACTCAGACTGCCCTTTAAACCCCTTCTCAGGAAGTAGGTAGGAGGAGCAGGCTCAAAGGAAGGAAGTAGGTAGGAGGAGACTACAGGAAGTATGGCATAAAACAGAGGCCTACTTCACTCTGAATCCTCGCGCCTGCAGATGATGCGTGGACTGACGCCGAGCGTCGCTGAAGCGGCGGCGCTGGAAACAAGGTAAGCTGTGACAATACCCTATTGATAAGAGATAGGAGACGCCTAGTGAAGTACTTTAATAGGACCTAGGAAGTGGGGTCCTAACTTGTTAGATGGTTGTCAGAGTTTAATATTCTGAGCTGATAGGCAAACTTGATCTCCTAGGTGGAAAGTAGCTGCTTAAGTTCAGCGCTGGTCTATAGATCTCTTGTATCAGTGTGAGCTGAGAGAAGTGTAGCTCTTATTCCATTCCACAGATCAACCAGAACAGTGTATCTTCCATCAGCAGCAGGAACATGAGTAGCACCAGGATACAACAGGTAGATCCTTGGATTATAGCCCAAGGCTGCAAAGAAGGGAGAACAGCCCAGAGATATTTGGCACAAGGAATTATAAAAAAAATCTGCCAGTGGTAACAGTTGAGTCCAATCATTTTGTCTTTAGTTACAATAACATTTAACATAATGTTCCAAATTTTGTTTTAGGAGTTCTTCTGGTCCATTAAACTGTGTATGATAGGCTGAAGAAAAATATAATACCCTCCAGAATCTAGGAACAAATTTTGTACAATGGACATTAGGCCACTGAAAAGGTCTTGTGGTTAAATGCTCGTTTTGTGCATGACACACTGTCAACCACCGAATGATAGCTTATCTATATAGCACTTCTATCTTCCTTCTTATTTCTCTTATCCTTGTCTTCTTTCTTCTCTTTTGTTTCTTCTTCTGGTCCTTATGCACCTCCCAACCAATCAGCTTTGTGTAGAGGTGCTTGAAACTGGGAGGTGCATAAGCACACATCCCAGCCAATGGCTGTGAGGGTATTTGAACAGAGACTGCCCATATATAAAGGCAGTCTCTATTCAAATTCACTCACTGTGGAATGGCTATTGGTCCATAAGGTACAATAGGAGGGGGTTGTGCTGCTATTCACTTTCTCCGCCACAACCACTGCGGACGCACACAGTGGCGGAGAAATGAAAAAAAGGTGAATTATTAAACACAGGACAATTTTTTATACATTTTGGCATGTTATAAACTATTAACCCACACACCTATGCATAGTTGAACCCTTTGACTCCCAGAAAGGTATGCAACACATTCCTCTGCAATGCGTTTCGTACCCCTCTGGCACTCAAGGGATAAACTATGCATAGATGTGAGTGTTCTTTTCTATGGCAAATTTATGTTTGCATTTCTTTTGTTTTACAGCTAAATGAAAAGAAGACCAAAGATAGAAGAAGTAGCAGAGGAAGAAAGAGGAGAGAAAAAAGAAGAGAGAAGACGGACAATATGAATGCCAGCTGGGTAATTATACCCCATTGGCACTCATAGGGTTAATTCTACTAACATTGAACACAGTTTTGGAGTCCTTTGGATGTATTGATATGGGGCTTAGGGCCACGTATCAATACATCCACTGGGGACTTAGGCTTCTTTTACACTTTTTTATACATTCAATTGATGTATCAGCAGTTTAAAGATGCGCTAAGGGACTATCACCACACATAAATGCAGGGAAGCCCAGCATACTGCATTCAAGCCAGATTGGAGTAAAGATGCTGCAAATAAGTTCTTGTAAGGCAGCCTATGGTGCTGTCAGCAGACCTTTCACACAAGCATTAGATGTTGAGAAACTACCAACCTCCAGTGAATTGCATACCCATATGGGCACCAAACAATAATATCAACTTGAGTTCAAGTGGGCAAATGTCCACTTGGGGGGATTTGGGCCTGGGTCTGTTGTAGAGTTAATGGTTAGGACCCTTTAGCAGTCAGGTATGAGAAGGTGAGGGAAAGAATACAGGCAACAGAACAGGAAACAGAAAATCATAACTCTCTAGCTCCACATGTTGCTTTGTATATCCTCTCTGTATCATCGTTCTATGTAAGGGAGGCAGGGCCAATAAAAGCTTTAGTCCAAAACTGTCACAAAGCTGATAATTTGGGAGAAACAAATCCAGAGACCATCCATTCCTCTTTTATGACACTGGTTTTTGATGTTCAATGGAGAAATAATTGTATTTATATTGTGGTCAAATTCTCTGATTTTATTAAAACTGTAAGCAAGCCTTGGATATGAGAAGGATGGCTAACTACGAATTCATGGGATGACTACGTTTTAGATCAGTATTTTGAGTTCCTAATCCAGATACTTAAATATTAAAGGGACATAATTATTTTATCAGTTGGCTACATCTTTTGCCCGTGGATTTTATTGCATACTTATTTATTATGAATTTATCTTTTGCATACCTCCCAACATTTTGAATGGCCAAAGAGGGACACTTGCATTTTAGGTGGTGTTGCTGAAGGGGGGCAGCCAGAATGAAGAGCATTTCTGAGAAATTTTAGGTTATTTCATGACCTAGCTGAATAAATGATTTAGAGTAAAATCAGAATCTTTTAAACTGATTAATTTATAAGCACATATATTGACGTTTAAACAAATATTAATTTGAGTTTTATTGCTGTGGAGCAATGTTATACACACCACACAGTCTGATCTTGTAAACAGAGGGACACCAGGGTGGGAAGGAGGGATTTGGGCCTGAAAGAGGGACTGTCCCTCCACTTGGGAGGTTTGCTTTTGCACTGCCATTATATATATATTCATAATCTTGATTATGCTACCTGCTATGCTGAAACTTTATTCCATACCTCCCAACATTTCAAAAGGCCAAAGATGGACACTTTTGTTTTCGGTGGTGCTGCTGGGGGAGTGGCTAGTAAGCGGGGCATTACTGAGCATTTTTATGTCATTTCAGGACCTATTGAGTCCTCTTTGGTCTTGATCTAAATCATTTATTCAGTTACAAAACATATTTTATTTACACAGATTCCTCTATAAACACATGTACTGACATTTAAATACATAGTAGTGTGAGTTTTATTGCTGTGGAGCAATGTGATCCAGTTATATACCCACCACACAGTCTGATCTCCTAAAAAGAGGGACACCAGGATGGGAAAGAGGGACAGAGGGATTTGGTTCTCAAAGAGGGACTTCCCTCCTAAATAGGGACACTTGGGAGGTGTGTTATTCACTGCTCTCTCCCATATAACATGCAGACAGCCAATATCAGTATTTTAACCACTGCCTCCTTATTTTTCCTTATGCCTGCTGTGGTCTGAACAAGATTGTGTGCGTGTGATTATGTCAGATTTCCCTTAAGTTTTTTACAGAGTTCTAAAGAGCCAATAGCCCATTGACTATTAATTAGAAAAGAAAAAAAAAAAAAGCCAACGCAAGACTACGAGAAAATGGCCGTCAAACCACAGGGGAGCCGCAAAGCCATGCATATATACAGATATTAATACATCGGCTCTTATAAATGAAATCCACAATTCAGAAACGTTATTATAATTGCGCTTAATAAGTGCGCAGCAGCAATACACTAAAAGAAACCTACACGGTAGTTGACGTTTTGGTACCAGGAAGTAAAATTCAAATCTCAATCAAAGTGTGCAGGACTGTGTGTTGTTCTTATCATTGTCATTGGATAGAACCATTGCCTATGTGACCAGTGAATGATTATACTTGCACCTTTCTGGAATATCTATTTATCGCACCTGCTCGATCTATGGTTGAATAGGGGCTTCAGAAAGAATTTCAGTGACACGGTCCGTTTAAGCTAACGAAAGAGATGTATGTATTGAGGGAAGCGTGGTTAGCAGTGTTCTTCGGAGCTGCGTTGTGGCCCTTTGGGGCCCGAAGCTTGAATAATGGCCTGGCACTCACACCGCCTATGGGTTGGCTGCATTGGGAGAGGTTTTTGTGTGAAACCGACTGCGAGAAGAATCCTAAAAATTGCGTAAGGTGAGGAGATGGTTTTGGACAGATTGAAACGGGTATATGCGTGAATATTTGGGATAAGGAATTCCACTGGAGTAAAATGGTTAACTGGAAATTGAGGGGTTGAGTGTGATGTCAAATAATTTCAACAGTTTGTAAATTAAAAGTAAGGCACACAGGAGTAAGGTGGATAATGTCGAATAGAAAAGTAAGAAGTAGGATCAGACTCCCGCGCCTGTAACAATCAATGTAGAAAAAGAATTGATTCGCATAATAAATAGTATACGTGCGCGTGCAGAGTAGTAGGATGAAGGTGCAATACAGTAAACTAAAGTGTACTTATGGAGTACACCAATTGTACCACAAGAGATAAATACCAATTGTACCATAAGAGACATACCAATTTTACCATTAGAGACAAATATCAATTTTACCATTAGAGACAAATATCAGTTTTCCACATTCCATTTGCTTTAACCCTTTGAGTGCCAGGGTGGTATACAGTGCATTGTTCATTGGATACCTCTGGAACTGAAAAGGTTAAATCAGACATTTAACGCTTTGAATTCGGGACAGTTCCAATGCTTTGTCGATTCCTTTTAATTTTCAAGTGGTTGCCTCATTTTTTCCATTTCTACCTTAAGATGCAGTTGGTTTGCTCCAGAACTGCACAACTTTATTTAATTGCGCCTTAACCCTTTAAACACCAGAGGTGGTTTGCTGTGCATTTAATGTTAAGGTCCCTATGCCGAAACTAAAAAAAAAAAAAGGAATAATTCTGGAGCAAACCAACCGCACTATACTGGAGAAATAAACTTTGATTTGTTGTATATTAACCCCTTCAATGTTAAGCGGTCACCCAGTTCATTGGAGACAACGCTTGTATTCAGTAAGTTATAAGCCACATTTAGAGTTTGCGTAACTGATAATTGCCCCATTCAGCCAGATCACCCTTATTGGTCCAGAGAAAAGCAAAATAAATATGCATACTATATTGATGATGATAGTAATACATAATATGTAAAAATAAATAAATAAAATATTTATATTTGTTGTGCTTATCCCCCTGAGTAGTGTAGTGTATTGTGTTTTGATTCTCTGTTTTGGAAGATTTAAAAGTGAAGGCTAAATAACCCTTGAGCGTCTAGAGCCGCTTTCGTCTGTTTCTCCTTCCCCGGCGCTTTAACCAATGGGTCTCTTCTCCGCTAGCTGGCGTTTAGTTGTCTGACCCAGAAACTATTTGAGTCACTTCCCCCTCTTCTCTCCAGTCTTTTTTTATGCCAGCTGGCGGAAGGATAGCGGGACACAGCGTCCCGCAGAACAAATAAAATAAATTTAATATTTGCACATACGGGATAGCGGACCGCGTGGAGGTCCGGTCCAGGAGCGACAGTAGGATCCGGGAGCGAGATCCGGAGCGATGGGATGAAAATTGAAGTATACTACCAGCCCAGGCTTCCCCCCTGTCATGGCGGGCACGGGCAGCGCTGGAGAAAGCTGGATCCGGAGGAAGCAGGAGAAGGGTAAGTCCTCCCATTTAAGCTTTCTCCTATTATGGAAGGGGCAGGCCTCTGCTTTCCACCATTGAAACGCACGCCAATTACAGCCCACATATATAGATACCCTGAGGCTCTCATGGTTTCCATTAAGGGGTAGCACAGTTAATAGCTTGTTGATAGTTTTTTTAGCTACATTTGAATAAAGTTTGGTTTTAATTAATGTTATTATGGCTACTCCTAAGCCTTCTTCTTCTAATGTCAAGGACAAAGCTGATACAAAAGAAGACAAAACTCCTCAGAAGTTTAAAAACTGCTCTTCTTGAGATACAAAAATTCCAGCTTCAGAATCTAGCAAGCTGTGTCAGGAGTGTTCAAGGAAAGCTTCAGAACAAGAAGTTCCAGCTCAATTCCAACAGTTTCTTGCATGGATGAAAACATCCATGCAAGAAACCTTTAATTCTATGCAGAAAGCCCCAGCTCGTAAGAGAGCGAGAACAGAGGACCCAGAAGAGGGTACATCTCGCAGAACAGAGGAGGAATTGGATAGCATGCAAGATTTGCTATCTATTTATTCCTCAGAAGAAGAAGGCGAGATTATAGAGAATGAAGGTTCATTCAACTTAGACAAAATGGAACCATTCCTAAAACACCTGAGTAAGACATTAGGACTGACGGAAGAACAGAAGGAACAAGATGTGTTGGATACAGCTTTTTTTAGGAAAAAGAAAAGACAGTCCAGTGTTTCCAGTCCATCATTTGGTGTCTGATATTGTCAAGGCTGAATGGAACAAAGGAGACAAGAGGGTAGCAGTACCTAGAAGATTCCAGAGGATGTACCACATGTGCCACATGGGTAGGTCCTCCTAAAATTAATGCTGCCATATCCCATATTTCTAGAAGAACTCTTATTCCAATGGAAGACGGTTCATCCCTTCGTAATCCAATGGATAGAAGAATGGAAAGTGCATTAAAGAAGCAGTTTTCATTTCTGGGGCAGAATATTAAGGTAGCAACAGCCCTTACTTGTGTATCTAGAACGATAAGAATATGGCTGACAGAGTTGGAAGAAAAAATAGAAACATCAGTATCAAGATCCAAACGCTCAAAACACGTGGCCATGATTAAGGAGGCTATAGGTTACTCATGTGACGCATCTCTGGATTCTATCAAATTATCTGCAAGAGCATCGTCTCTGTCTGTAGCGGCTCGCAGAGCGCTATGGTTAAGAACATGGAATGCGGACTCATCATCCAAAAATAGACTGATTTTATTACCTTTTGAGGGATCCAGGTTATTTGGAGAATCACTGGAAGAAATAACCAAAAAGTTATCAGGAGGAAAAAGTGCCATGTTACCGCAAGATCGCAGAAGCAGGTCATCTCCTCCGAAGACAACTTACAGAACAAAAAAGCTATCCTTTCGTGACTCAAGGAAATTTCAACAGAACAGATCGTTTGATAATAGAAGGCAGAATTCTGCACAAGGATACAGGGCAGGATTCAGAAAGGAAGTCCCACGAAGGAATCAAGGAAAAAAAGATTCATTATGAGGATCAGCGGGCCCTCTCTCAGATACCAGTGGGGGGTCGTCTGGCGCATTTCCTATTTGGGAAAAAGAATCAAGATTGGACAATTGGACAAGCCAGATACTGAAGAGGGGGTATCCGCTGGAATTCAAAAGGATCCCAAACATAAAAATTTTCAAAAACTCAAAGACACCCCAGAAAACATCAAAGGAAATCATCCTGGACAATGCGATAAAAGACCTCCTAGAAAGACAGATTATAGAAAGAGTTCCGAATCAAGAAAAGAAAAAAGGTATTTATTCCATCATATTCCTGGCACCAAAGAACACAGGAGGATTCAGGACTATCTTGGATTTAAAATTCTTAAACAAATTTTTGAAGTACAGACCTTTCAAGATGGAATCAGTAACATCGATACTCAGCATGGTTTGACCGAGGACGTTTCTGGCATCCATAGACCTGCAGGATGCCTATTACCACATACCCATACTCAAGAAACATCGGAAGTTCCTGAGGTTTCATTACAAGAAACAACATTGGCAGTTCAGAGCGCTTCTTTTCGGGTTAATGTCAGCCCCAAGGGTATTTACGAAGATACTAGCAGTAGCCCTGAGTGATCATAGGTGTTGGAGGATAAATGTAGGCCAGCTTGTAGTTCCACCTGAATCTCATGGCATCCGTACCCAGAGCTCTTAGGTGGAACCATCGAGAAAAGAATCTTTGGCATTTCCTGTTTGAATATGATGCAATCAGGTCTACTGATATTTTCCCCCATTTCTTCACTATTTGTTGGAACAGGGTCTCGTCCAGAGACCATTCCCAGGGATCTATCAGGTTCCTGCTCAAGTAGTCAACTTTGACGTTGTTCTTTCCTGGTAAATGTACCGCTAAGATTCCTGCTAGGTTCTTCTCTGCCCATCTCAGAACTTTTTCTGCTTCTTTGCTCAAGGCTGGACTGTGAGCTCCCCCTTGGTTTCTTATGTACATGACTACCGCATAATTGTCCGACTGGATCTTTACATATTTTCCCTTTAGTAGTTTTTTGAACTTTTGAAGGCAGTATTTTAATGCTCTCATTTCTAGCTGATTTATATGCATGAGTTTCTCGTGAGAGCTTACAGTCTAGAGGAAGGTAGGTATGACACAGGAGGAGTAAGTGCTATTGGGTGTAAGTGCCTCCTGCCACCTGACCTGCCAGTCAGTGGGTGGGAGTGAGAAGTGCTGTTGAAGTGTTGAGAAGTGCTGTTTTGAGGACAAAGGGGGAAAATTGAAGAGAGAGGGGTGAAATTAAAACTAAGTGGATATTGGAGCAGAAAGGGTGTTGGAAATAGAAAGAGCAGGGAAAAGAGTTGTTAGGTGGTAAGTAGAAAGTGGAGTTAAGGTGAGATGTGGTCAGTATGGGATAAATGGTAGGATAAAATAGTAGGAGTACAGGAATGGGACTGAGCTGGTAAAAGGAGCAGTGACAGCTTTATATTTTTGAGGGGCATAATTAGAGAATACCTTAGGAGGCCTTGACCAGAAAAATGTTAGAATACTTATTTTTCTGTCTCCTTCCCTAATCTAATCACACATAAGCAACAATTTAGAATAGCCCCAGTGATGTAAAGTCATGCATTTGGGAGGAAACAATCCCAAGGCTACTTATAAACTTAATGGAATAATTTTAGGTGACTCGTTGCTAGAAAAAGACCTGGGTATCCTTGTCAACTACAAACTTGGAAACAGTGACCAGTGTCAAACAGCAGTAGCAAAGGCAAACTAAATCCTGTCTTGCATAAAAAGAGGTATTGAAGCAAGAGTGGATAACATTATTTTGCCATTATACAAATCATTGGTAAGACCTCACCTTGAGTATGCAGTGCAATTTTGGGCACCAGTTCTGAAAAAGGATATACTAGAACTAGAGAGGGTACAGCGGAGAGCAACAAAATTAATTAAGGGAATGGAGGACTTGACATATGAGGAACGACTAGACAAACTTGGTTTATTTACTGTAGAGAAAAGACGACTAAGAAGAGACCTTATCACATTGTACAAGTATATGAGAGGTCAATACAAGGATCTCTGCAGTGAGCTATTTATTCCAAAGCCTGATCAGGTGATCAGGGGACACCCCTTGAGATTAGAGGAAAGGAGGTTTAAACTTCAGCAGAGGAAGGTTTTTTTTTACGGTAAGGTCTGTCAGATTGTGGAATTCATTGCCCAGGGAGGTAGTTATGGTAGATACAATGGATACATTTAAGAGAAGATTAGATACATTTCTTTCAAAAGGGAACATACAGAGTTATACTGTTTATCAGTAGGCTGATCAGGATGGTCTGATAAAGACATTTAATTGGTAGCAGGAAAGCTATAAAATTCTCAGTTACTGAGGTATGAGGTGAAGGTTGAACTGGATGGACGTGTGTCTTTTTCCAACCTAATTTACTATGTTACTATGTACTATGTTACTATGTCACAAGGGGAGCTACCTGGGAAGTCCCAGGCCAGACTTCCAAGCAAGCCTCATCTAACAGTGGCTAATAAGATTGTGTGGAAAACTTTGTGGGACGTGGTTTACTGAATGACAGAACAGTTACCCTTAAATTCCCTTATGGGATTGCGGGCAACATGTTGATTGAAGTCAATTACAGTTAATTTTAAACTGTTCTTTAGTGAATGTCAGCGTTTGTTCTAGCTGGAATATTGATGCTTACAAATAAGTGGTTTCAGTTTTTGCATTGTAGTTTATCAACTTTTGAAAAACCACAGCCTATCATGTCACTTAATTTAGAACATCTTATCAACTTTAACCTATGTATTTTATATACTTTCTTGACACACCATGTGCATACCGGGAACTTTGTCATTTTGAGCCTCTATAGATGGCTCATGTTGTGTGACTAGCACAGTTCACATCACAAAGGGCAGGGCTTAAGCATGTGTGAGGACGGGGCTTAACTACCTTATGTCATAAAGTGAGTCGGAAGTGGGCAGAACAGGGAGAGAAGGAGGAGAAGTGGGAGGGAAGTAGGAGGAACAAGGTGGGAAGGAGGAGAAGTGGGTAGAGTTTCATAACTATCTCACCACCACCATATAATCAGCCTCTGTCCCCAGAGACCTGGTTATTAACTGCAAAAACCGGAGTGTCCAGGGCTGATCCGAAGAGTTCCCAGGTATGACCATGTATAGCAGCCGAATAGAAGCTTTATGTTTTTTGAATTAACCACATGGGGAACCACCATGCCACTATTGCTAGTATGGCATAACTGGCTGTGAAGAGAGACACCAAAGAGATTGTAAGGTTGGTGAGATTGAGCAGAATGAAAGTGGAAATATGGAGTAGGAAGGCATTGGAGGTACGTGTGTAGATGGCAATGTAAGGATGGAGTAGAAAGGCAATAGAGGGAGAAAAGGTAGGGAATCGGTGGAGGAATGAAAACAACTATTAGAAATGGAACTGGTGGAATGGCATGACAGACATCGAGACATATTAAAGCACATCCAGAAATGCAAACTTATTAAAACAAACATCTGCTGCCACTTCACCACCTTTTGGGGGAAATGCACTAAGGTGTGATAAAGAGGGGAGATCAACTCTCCATTTCCTATGTTAGTTTTGAAGTTTATGCACTAAGATTTCTCAGGTTGGAGAGATCATAGTGCATCACATCCACAGAATAACATAGGACTTTGAGAAGTGATATAACTGCAGTAGCCATGTACTCCTCTTCACCTTCTTACCATACCTTTTTACAACACCAAAATAAACTAAGTCAGAAGAAGGGGTATTCCAGACAGACTAACACACACTAAGTGCAGGAACTAGGGGAATACACAAGTCACTTCTGGTATCCTCAGTTTTGAGATCTAAAAGTCTCTCTCTTTGGGTAGCATAGAGACATATGGAAGGAATGGTGAACAAATATATGCAATGTCACATTTTTGCAGTGTGATAAGTGTTCATGTTAACAAAAAGTATTTCATTCTACTATCGTACCTTCAACAAGATGATTTAAGGATAATAAAGAAATTATGAGATACCATTAAAATACAGGGGATAGAAAAGTTTGAGCATCCCTTAGGATTTTCACATATTTCAAACCTAAAATGTTACTGTAAAGATAATAAGAATAAATCAATTATACATGATTTGTTTCAACATCTATGTATCCACAGAAAAGTCTGTTTAATATGCATGTGTGAAAACGTATGCAAACCTTTAGATTTTGTATCTGTTGTCATACAGTTGAGCAGCAGTGACTTCACTGAAGTGAATTCTGTAGTGCCAGTCTCTGGCATTGGTTTTGAAGACTTTTGGACCATTCCTCCTTAAATAACTGTTTTGACTTTTGAGGGCTTTCTTGTATGCACAGCTGTTCTGGCCCTGCCACAACATTTCAATTGATTTAGGTCCAGACTATGATTAGTCCTTCCTAAAACAGTTTCAACTTTTGCAGCCATTTATTTGTACCTCCGCTTGTATATTTAGGACCATTTTCTTGTTGTATGACCCACTTACTTTTCAGCTTCTGTACACAGACAGATGGCCTGATATCGTTTTCTAGAATTCTTCTAATGCAATGCAGAATTCCTGGTTGTATCAATGTTGGCATGACAATCAGGTCTTCAGGCAGTAACGCAGCCCCAGTCCATCACTCTCTACCATGCTTGACAGTTGGGATGATGAATTTGTGTTTGAACACAGAGGCCAAACATCTTTACTCTTGACTCATCTGTCAAGAGAACATTGGGTGAATGTATAATTTGCCAGTGAAGACCCACTGGCATTAGCAGCTAACATCAATGACTGCAATTTAGGGTATGAGTATTGTAGTGCATACAAGAAGATAAGCTCCACCAGCTTTAGGGCATCAGTGCTAGGAAGCCCAGTACACTACCCCCATTGTATTTGCAGGCAAATAGGGTTAAATCATGCAATTTTCTCTGCTTTAAGGCATACACAAAAGGAGCACCCTGAAATGTCCATATACTGCCTATTCGGCCTCCCGTTGATGCAGCAATGTAAAGGTGGGGGTTTTGGTGTATTTTGCTTAAAGTAATATGTAGGTAGTAGGGTCTTAAAATTGATTCCACTTGATTTTGTGTGGAATCACCATCTTATACTAACACCATTGTTCTAGAAGTGTTGTGGATCATCTGTGTTTTCTTTTGGTGAACTACAGAGAGACAACAATGTTGTGTTTAGAGAACAGTGGTTTCCTTCTGGCAATCCTTCCATGAACACCATTCTTGTTGAGTCTTTTTCTGATTGCTGAATAATGAACACTGACTTTAGCCAAGGTGAGAGTGGCCTGTAGATCCTTGGATGTTAATATGGTTTTTTTGTATCTCCTTGGATGATTGCTAGTTTGTTCTTCGAGAGATTTTTGAACAAATGAATTAATATTTATATAGTGCCACAATTTAAGGCTTTAGAGAAAACAGGGTTACAATTGCTTTGTAGAGTGAAACATTGGGTGCGAGGTCCCTGCCCGAAAGCTTACAATCTGAAGTTGTAATGGGAGACATACAGAGTACATAAGGGTCAAGTGCTGAATACAATGCTAGAGTTCTGATGATGATAATAGGGGACACAAGTAAAGTAAATAATGTATAGGTGCTTTCTTTGTATAACATCAGTGTGTTCTAACATGTTGAGGTTTTATCCAGGAGGTGCATTTTCAAGCAAGACTTGAAGACCATCAGAGAAGTGCAGTGGGGCTGGGTGGGAGGTAGAGCATTCCATAGATACGGAGCAATGAGAGAAAAAGGTTTGATACGTGAGAGGGCTGTAGACAGTCATTAGCTGAACATAAGTGGTGGGATGGGGTATAGCGGGAGATCAGAGTGGAAATGTAGGAAAAGGTAGAGTAGAGAAGGGTCTTGAATGAGAGATTTTGTAAGCTATCCAGAGTTTGATAGGCAGCCATTGGAGAGATTTGAGGAGGAGCGGGGCAGGGACAAACCTAGGTGACAAAAGAGTAATTTGTGCTGCAGCATTCTGTATGGATTGAAGTGGATGGAGATGGGAAGCAGGAATGCCAAATGGCAGAAGGTTGCAGTAGTCCATGCGGGAGAGGATGCCTGCTTGTATGAGAATGTTAGCTGTGGAGGAACAGAGGAAGGGACGTATTTTAGCATGGTTACGCAAAAGAAAGCAGCAGGATTTTGCGATGGAGTTAATGAGGGGAGAATGAGAAAGACTTGTCAATTATCACTCCTAGACCCCATGCTTCTGATACTGGATTTATGGCAGTGCCATTTACAGTCACCTGGAAAGTCTCCACAGGGCCAGGCCTAAGTGGAATGAGGAGTAGCTCTGTTTTAGAAATATTGAGTTTGAAGTGCCTATGAGCCATCCAGCTATCACGGTGCCCGTGTATTGCTGGTGACATTTTGACACATGATTCCTGATGCTTTCTTATTGGCTAGTGTGTGATTACTCCACCCAGTGGTAGCCTTTAAGTACTGTGCCCTGTCACTCATACAGGGCCCTTTCGTGGTGTTCCTGTTGCTTAGAGCTTGCTGCCGTTAACGTGTGATGTCCTGTGCGTGACCTGGACTGCCTGACTACTCTCTCTGATCCTGTTCCTGCTCTGTGTACCGACCCGGTCTGGCTGACGTTCCTGCTCCGTGTATCGACTTGGATTGGCTGGCGTTCCTGCTCCATGTACCAACCCGGCCTGGCTGACGTTCCAGTTCTGTGCCTCCAGTCCGGTGCACTACCGCATCCGGTACAGAGTATCTCCTGTGCTCTGTCTTGAGCGTGCTGGCCCAGTTGTTTGCCTCGAGTACTGCATTACCGTTCCGTGACTGCGACCCATTTGTGCCTTGCTGCCTCCTTCCTCCTTACCCAGGGCTGACGTTGATCTCGCTTGCTCATTATACGTTTGGCTTGTTATTGTCACCACTGTGGTTGGTCTCCTGGGCGCCGCAGTTAGTCTCCTCTCTTGTAAATCAGCAACAAGCCAAGCGCCCGTTACCAGGGCCGTCCGGTACTCACCCGGGTAGGAGCTATTCTTTGGCACATTATATGCTGGCTAGTCACTACTCCGTTATTGAGGTTGGTCTCTGGGGCGCCTCAGTCGGCTCTGTCACCCGGCAGTTGCCATCAAGCCTAGCGTTATTACTTCTGTTGTCTGGTACCGTTACCCTTTGTCGCAGTCCTTGTGTATTCCTGGGCATTCTGTTGTTCCTCCGGTTGCAGTACTACTGGTAGTCGTGATCCATCTGGGCCTTACTCACCCTTCCTGGGCCTAGTCGCTATTTTGGCACTCATCCACAGAGAGTGCTTCTTGGGCCTCGCTATTAGGGCCTCCCAGTCTCCTGGCCTAATAGCATATACTGTCAGTGTCTCACTATATCACACAAACTGTTCCTGACCTGTGTCAGTATATGTATTACTCTCTGATATAAGTATACTGGACCCGTGTGGGTTAATGTTATTTAGTAACCTGTCCTGTGTCAGTACTGTTTTTTAACCATTGCTGGACCCGCAAGGGTTACTTTATTCTGTCTGGTTTCAATAAAAATATGTTTTACCAAATTGCCTGCTTCTGAGTGTACTGAAAACCGTTACACCAGCCTGGGATAGCCGAGAGGCAATCTGTGACTTTAGTCTCAGTCGAGGTGCAGATAAGTAAATTTGGGAGTCATCTGCATAGAGGTGATATTTGAGACCAAAGGAGTTAATAAGATCACCAAGTGTTATTGGGTAAAGAGAGAACAGAAGTGGTCCTAGAACAGAACCATAAAGAACACCAACAGAGAGTTGGACGGGAGAGGATGAAGAGATGGCAGAGGAGACCCTGAAGGATCAGTTAGTTAGAGCCAGTCCAGTGCTATGTTACGGATTCCTAAGGAGGGAAGAATGTGGAGGAGAGCATGATCAACAGTGTCAAAAGCCGGTGAGTGATCAAGCAGGATAAGTAGTGAACAGTGACCTTGCGATCTGGCAATGTGCAGATCATTGACCACTCTTGTGAGAGCAGTTTCGGTGGAGTGAGATGTGCGAAACCCAGATTGTAAAGTGTCGAGCAGGTTATGTGTGTGTTAAGGAAGTCGAGCAGGCGTGAGTAGGCTAGGCGTTCCAAGAGTCTAGAGGGATAAGGTAGGAGAAAAACGAGTCGATAGCTAGAGTGTGTGCTGCTGTCAGAAGAGTTGTTCTTGAGGATGTGTGTTACTAAGGCATGTTTGAAGATGTCAGGAAAGGTAGCAGTGGCAAAGGAGGAGTTAAAGATCTGTAACGGATAGGGATTAGTGTGGGGGGGAGGGACTGGACGAGTTGAGAGGGGAGCAGATTAAGTGCCCATTTAATGGAGGGAGCGGTGTATAGCAGGTTAGTCAATTCCTCCTTCGTGACTAGTGAAAAAGAGTCCAAAGTGCCAGGAGGGGAATGAGGGAGGCTAGGACGGGCTATACAAGGTGGTATATTATCCCAGGTGGAGTCCACCTTGGCTTTCAAGTAGTCAGCAAAGTATTGTGGCTGTATGGAGTTTGCGAGGGAGGAAGATGGAGGTTGGAGGAGGGAGTCAAATGTAGACAAAAGGGCATCTGGGGGTTGGATTTATGAGTGTTAATTAGTTGTGAAAAGTAAAGTTTTTTTAGGGCGGGACAGAGAAGAGTTAAAGCAGGAAAGGAAGAACCTGCAGTGGAGAAAGTCTGCCAGAGAACCAGACTTTCTCTAGAGTCGTTCAACTGAACTGGAGCGGACAAGGCTGGTGCCGTTATTAAGCCACGTCCGTGGGTTAGTTTTACGGGTGGATCGGAGAGAGAGGTGCATGCAGATTCAAAGAGGAGGATAGGACTGAGTTGTATGTTTTGACAAGGCTGTTAGTGTCAGGATATCATGGTGCCCGTGATTCTCTGTGCAACATTCTTACTTCTGGGTTTGTGTTTGGCTGTCTCTTATTGGTGCTAGCTGGCTAGCCCCTCCCAGGGCTAGCCTTTATATACGTCCTCCTGTCATTAGGCCGGTGCCCTTTCGGGGTGTTCCTGACCTTACGTTATTCTGTGCTCCTATTCTGTGTTGATCCGGTTTTCGTCTGACCTTGTTCCTGTTCCGCTCCTGTGTACCGATCCAGGCTTTGGCTGACTGCTGCTCCTGTGTACTGATCCAGGCTTTGGCTAACTACCGCTCTCTGTGTACCGATCCAGGCTTTGGCTGACTACCACTCTCTGTGTACTGATCCAGGCTCTGGCTGACTTCCGCTCTCTGATACTGATCCAGGCATTGACTGACTTACGCTCCTTGTGTTGCCCTCGCTATTATTGTCAGTCCTCTCTATATTGTTGCCTCCGGTTGAGTTACTCGCTGCCTGTGTATCTCTCTGGCATCCATTACGTACACTAAGTCTGTGCGATCCGGTCACTAGCGGATACCATTGCCAATCCATATTACTAAGCTCAGCCTGTGATTCTCTGTGGCCTCCGTTACGTACACCCAGTCTGTGCTATCCGGTCACTAGCGGTTACCATTGCCAATCCATTACATTAAGCTCAGCCTGTGATTCTATGTGGCCTCTGTTACATACACCCTGTCTGTGCTATCCAGTCATTAGCGGTTACCGTTGTCAGCTCATTACACTCACTCAGCCTTTGACCCAGTAGAGCCTCCTCTGTTCCTTGTTGCACCAGATACCAGGCTGCCTTACCCGGTATTCGGTAAAGCCGGTAGAGTCTCCTCTGTTCCTTGTTGCACCAGATACCAGGCTGCCTTACCCGGTATTCGGTAAGGCCAGTAGAGCCTCCTCTGTTCTTTGTTGCACCAGATACCAGGCTGCCTTACCCGGTATTCAGTAAGGCCGGTAGAGCCTCCTGTATTGTATTGCTATTTGTATGCCCTGTCCTGTGTCAAACTTTCTTACTGCTGTTTGTAGAGTTTGGACCCGTGAAGGGCCTTGTTGCGCTTTATATTGCCTAATAAAGCTTTTGTATTTTATCCTACCCAATTGTCTGAGTGTTCATTAAAACCGTGACACAGGATTAATGGGAATAGATGAAAAGTCCAGTAGCCATAGAGGACTGGAGAGCAGTGAAATTAAGTGATTTGAGGTTACGGGTGAAGCGGGGAGAGGAAGCTGGTATTGCAGAAGATGTAGAAAAAGTGCTAAATGTTAGGAGATAGTGGGAGAGGAGAGCTAGTAAAGTCCGAGAGTTCACAGCCTCTAGTAAACACAAGGTCTAGGAAGTGACCATCTTTGGGAGTACTAGCATTTGTCCACTTGTTTAGTCCAAATGCAGATGTTAGAGAGAGAAAAGGGGATGCCCAGGAGACAGAGGGATCATCCACATGGCATTTGAAGTTCCCCAGAAGAAAGGAATGCATGTCTGATGAGAGAAAGAAGCAAAGCCATGATTCAAAGTCAGACCGGAAATGTGAAGGTGTATATGTATCACAGTGCCTGTGATTCCTGTCAGTCTCATCTGTGGCAAACACTGATTTGCTGTGTTGGTTTGGCCCGCCCCCTGGTGACCTTTTTATACCTGGCTATCACATCTGTCAGATGCCCTTTCGTGGTGTTTCTGAGCCAGTTATACTGTTGCTGTGTTCCTGTGTTCCGGATTCCTGTGTACCTTGGATCCTGACCCGGTTTGGCTGACGTTCCTGCTTGTGTATGACCCGGCTTGTATGACTACCTCCTGCGTGCTCCGACCCGGTCTGGCTGACTTCCTGCTCCGAAGATCGACTCCTGCTTGCTACAGTGACCTGCGTTCCAGTTGTCGCCGCCGCGACATTTCTATCTGCTGTTCCAGCTTTTGGTGTGACTGCCTTGCCTGGTGTACTCCGATCAGTGCAGTGTATCTACCTTTGCAGAGTTGTGCGTTTGTATGCCTCCCTCATACTGCAGAGCATTGCTATACCGCTGAAAAGCCTCGAGTAAAAGTGCTGTTTAACCCTAGCAGTGCCGCCTGGGTTCCACTCTCTCTCTCTACTCCCGTATGAGTCTCGTTCTCGGTGATACTCCTGCTGAGTTGGCCGCTCTCCGTCGGCAGCTCTGTACATCCTTGCAGAGTATTCACATCCGTTGGGCCGGTTGGGCGCCTAAGACTCTCTCTCTTGTAATACTGGGCGATTCCGTTATACAGAGTGGCGGCAGGCACAGGCATCAGCATTAGCAAATCCGGTAACTACGCCCGTGGGGCTGTTGGCCCTTGCGCGTCATATCCCGGTGTCCGGTTAAGTCTGAGGAGGCTTGGCAGCTCTCGCATTGCAGGCCGGTTCCAATCACGCCCGTGGGGGCTATTTGCACTTGCACTAGCTGAAGCAGTTCCAGTAGGTACGCCCGAGGGGGCTAAGTGGATTCCTGTGCTTCTTCTTACTGAACACCGTGGCGAGGCAGTCCTGTATTCAGCCTATGATGAACTTTGTCTCCAGCACAGCCTTATAACACCCAGGGCGTTCCAAACATCCACATCTGAGACTGACTGTTATCAAGGACTTAACCCTCTGTGGGTATATTCAATTCTACTGCTGTGTATTTGTACATGTAATTCATTTGTGCATTTACAATTGTATCTTCCAGTCCCTACTGCTGGTGTATATCAACCGCCACTAGAGGGCGTACTTCTGCCTTAACTTATTCTAATAAATTGTGTTTTTATTTCACACACTGGTCTGAGAGTCTTAAAAAAACGTTACAATATGTGGAGGTAGGCGGACGATAGATAACCACGACTTATAGAGAGACAGGAGCTAAAATACGGACAGCATGCGACTCAAAAGAGGAGAAGCAGATTGAGGTGGGGGAGAAATTTGTTTGGAATGGCAATGTTTAGAGAGCAGTAATCCCACACCTCCCCCACCTCCAGTTGAGGATGGAGTGTGAGAGAAGGAGAGGGAAGAAAGAGGGTGGAGGGTAGAAGGAAACAGACATTTTAGTGAGAACTGCAGCCATAGAAATAAAGAATAGTAGGTATTTAGGTATTGTTTGCAGAGGATGTGATATTGAAACAGTTGAATGGGCCAGGAGCACCTTCTCATGATGGAAGTGTTTGTTTTGTAAACAGAGTCCACAAGTCAGTGTTACACAGAGAATCTTGAAGTTTTAGGAGAATTGCAGTTCTTCCATTCCAGTGTTTGCTTCAAGTCCTTCCTTGTAGCCTTTCTTTGGGATGTGTTCTTTCTCCAGTGGATTCTGTTGTCTGTCTCCTGCCCCACTCCTGCTCTATTCCTGCTTAAGTCTTCCTTCACTTAGGATGGCGAACCCCCTTAAGGTAGTCACCCTAGACTGAGGGTATTATATAGCAATCTTATACACATGAGGCTTATTCAGCTTAATTAACAATCAAAGGCTGACCAAATGTCTGATCAGAGCTTTTAAACATACCCAATCATCAGGAGTGGAGATATTAGCAAGGAGTGCAGACATATGATGTGGGATGTTAAAGGTTAAACATATCCAGTAATCAGGAGTGGAGATGTTACCAAGGGGTGCAGACAGACAGATGATGTGGGATGTTAAGGGTTAAACATACCTGGGGAGAGAGAAATGGAGATAATTAGAGATAAGAACACCTCATTGTCATCATATATTCCTGCTTAAGTCTTTCTTCATTTAGGATGGCTCACTTTGGATGGTGAACCCCCTCAAATGGCCTGTAGATCCTTGGCTGTTACTCTTTGTTTTGTTTTTTTTGTACCATCTTGGATGATTGCTAGTTTGTTCTTTTAGAGATTTTTTAAAGATTGAATGAATATGTTGGATGTCTGCTCCTGAGTAGAGCGATTGTGGTCTTTGTACTTTCTGCTTTTGTAGATGATCGGACATTGGCTTGGAGGAGTCAGAAATTCCTTAGAAATTATTTGGTGACACTTTTTATAGATTGGGGAGCATCAATAACTGCTTTTGAGGTCCTCATAGATTAATTTTAATTGTGAACGGACTAGGTTCCACATATCTGTATGGGACTTAAATCACTGAAATAATCTATCTTCTTCATGTGGTGAAGCTGTATGAATGAGTATGTGCTGATAAGTGAAAGATGTTCTAATATTGTGCAAATGAGTGAAATCCCCCCCCACACACACACACCTTAACCCCTTCAGTGCCAGAGGCTCGGGCCATTTCCTGTACCCTGTAGGCCAGACACATTTTCAGCATTTTTGCTGTCCTTCTGTTTAGGGTTGATTTCCTCTGGGAATTTCTAGTTACATATGGAAAACTATATCTTATTTTTTTTTTCAGAATGAATTGAGCTTTTTTGTGGTACCTTACATGAAGAGAATTTTGCATTGTACAAAAAGCTATGATGTCATAATGACAAAAAAAAGTGAAAGTGTACTTATTTTGCTAAAATCACATACTATGTATCAAAAACATTTACCTTGATTTCGAAAGTTTCAATTTTTTGAAAAAGCCCTGAGTCTTCTGAGTAAAAAAATACCAAATTTGTATAGTTTTACTTACGTCCATGGCTAACGCAAAGCTCTAATCACCAGGACCGCAAAATGGCATTTTCAACTTTATGAACTAATATGTGCGTTCTAGGGTCTTTGTGGTAAATCTACACTAAAACAGTGGAATAACTATATAAAACTATATATTTCTGGAAAGTAGACAACCTGCCACATCTAATGAGGGATGACTTGCCTTCTTATCCCAATCCTGGTGTGCCCAAATGTTTCCAGAAGATGGCACTATAGGAAAAAATGGCATTTTCTTACATTTTCTGCCCCTTCAAATGTAGTGAAATCTGTGAAAACCATTGAATTTCCAACTGTATTCATTATCTAATGTTCTTAGGAGAAAAATGACACCTCGTTGGTATGCGTTCACCTACCTTAGGGAGCGCTGCAAGTACAAAACTACAACCTCTAATTTTTATAACATTTTCTCAAACATTTCTGTACAAAAATGGCTATAACAACTGCAGAAGTGAAGAACGGCTACACAAACCATGCCATTTTGGAAGGAAGACAACCTGCCGCATCTAATGAGGGGCGAATTGCCTTCTTACCCTAAGCCTGGTGTGCTCAAATGTTTCCAGAAAATGGCAGTATAGGAAAAAATGTCACATTTCTGCCCCTTTAAATGTACTGAAATCTGTGAAAACCATGGAATTTCCAACTGTATTCATTAGCTAGTGCTCTTAGGAGACAAATGACACACCATTGGAATGAGTTGACCTACCTTAGGGGGTGCCAGAAGCACATAATTACACCTACCTGTTTGCTTCCTCCCTGTGGCACGTGCATTTTTTTGGCTTTTCCCCCCAGTATTTTTGTGTAGACCTCGTTGGGGGCATCAGAACCCATACAATGAGGTCTGAATAAAAAATAAAAAGGGAAAAAAATCTTTTGTGTTACACAGGGGTGTCCAGTGGATTGCAAAGCAATGCATTGGGCCCTTTTGGCACTCAGACGGTTAAATTTTTTTTTTATCATTACTTTGTAATCAGAGCTTGTTTACAATCCTGATGGCCCCCCAACAATCTCTGGTAAGAAAGCAATGATAAAAGCCCTGTGTGTGCCACAGGAGGGGGGGGTGCATTGGACCTCCCTGTGGCACACACAGGGTTACATTTTTTTTATTATAGACCTCATTGAGGGGCATCAGGACCCCCCTGATCCCCCCCAATGAGGTCTGTCCAAAAAAAAAAAAATATTGCCCCAAAAGAAATGACCCTTTGATTTCCACAGGGGTCTCCAGCACATTGCAAAGCAATGTGCTGGGGACCCCTGTGGCACTCACAGGGTTACTTAGCATTTTTTAAAAACATTTTTTCATATTTTCAGACCTCGTGGGGGACATCAGGACCCCTCCTGGTGTCCCCCCAGTTATTGATCTCCCAGCTGATCAGCTGTGAAATCAATAAGGCGACCGCAAAAGCTCTCCTGCCTTTCTCTCCTACCAGCGGTAGGAGTGAACGGGACCGGGGAAATTTCCCTAATGTCATCGGTGACCATGTCACCGATGACGTTGGGAGGCTTCCCCTGGTCCCACCCACTCCTACCCGGAAGTTCGGGCAGGAGAAAGGAGAAACTTTGTTTCTCCTTTGTATTTATTGATCTCCCAGCACGATCAGCTGGGAGATCAATAACTGGGGAGGCATGAGGAGTGATCCTCATGCCTCCCCAAGATTGCCAGGCAATTTTTTTTTTTAAATGCGGCCACTGCATGCCGGTTATACCAGCTTATGCAGTGACCGCATTTTACTCTTACAGAGTACGAGCTTGGCACAGCAGGTACAGCTGTTCAAGCTCGTACCCTGTAAGTAGCTGTCACTCTAGGGGTTAAGGTACAGATCCCAGCTCTTTCTATCCTCTTTCTGCATTGTAATAATTCCTGGTTTTAGAATGTTTGTTCAAGGGGCTCACTCCTTCCCTTCCTTCAGGGAGCTCATGACTCCATTGAACCTATGTTTAGTTCTGAGTGTGCGTCAGAGACTTCCATTTGAACCTCTTTCCTTGGTGTCTCTGTGTTTTTCCATGCTCAGGTGACTCAAACTGCCTTTCTTGGTTTTTTTTGTCAGGACAAGATAGTACTTAATACCTCTTAAGTTTTTACCCAGCATTCTTTCAGACTTTCACATAAATCAGACCATTTTGCCTTCCTTTTGTATGGACCCTGCCTCTAAGCAGGAGAATAGCCTTCCCTTGTTGATGTTATGTGAAATCTTAAGCATTATGTTCATCCTTAGAACAAATACAATAAGGATGGTTAATTATTTTTTATTAAAAAAAAATAATAATTTCCTCATTATAACCTTTTTTGAAATAAATTACTATAATTTCAATCTTATGATCCAACATTTTAATAAAACCTACATCAGTAAAATTAATTAAGATGCATGTAAAAACTTTTGCATTTTTTAAAAAACACATAAACAAATAACGGAAATATAAACCACTATTTAAACTGTGATCTCATCTTATTCTAATTTTGAGACCACTTATTAGTTTTTTTTCCCAAAATTGTCTGAATGGGTTAACACTGTCATGTGGGTCCCGTCTGTCAAGCAAGTCTGTATGGGTTGTCATAATCTGGGGCAGTACGTTCTTGTAACAAAGCCTTTAAAGACAGGCACTTAGGCGTTCTACATGCAAGTACAATGCCAGAATTTTTAAAAGGAACAATTTAACAAATACAAGATCATTAGGGGGAAAAAAGGAGAAATTATAAATGGCACTCGCTTCCATAATGACAAATTTAGCTAGCACAGGGAAACCTCAGCAATGCGAGGAGATAGACATAGTCTCTATCAATAATCAATCTCAGCTTACAATCAAGAATGTTATAGTGCAACAATTGCTTACTAGCAACATCAGATGCTCTTACCAAGCATCTGTGGATAAAATCACCATTAATTACCTGTTCTCCATATGTTGTAACAACTGGTGATTTGTTATGAATATCCAAAGAGTTAACTCTGCACAACCAATCAACAATGTAACAAATATCATAGTTAATGGAGATTTGCCACTGGTGCTAAAGGGGTTAATAGTGGTGAATTAGCTTGCAAGAGATTTGCAACTCGAGATATCGTATGCTTAATAAACACAATACAAATGCCTTTAGGATGAAACGTGAGACAATTCAGTGTTCACAAGGTTGCACTATACTAATATTCTTCAGTACAATCAATGATATGAGAATCTTGTGTTATCTAAACATCGATGGTAATGTTAGAGTCTCATAATTGATGCACAAGATATTTTAAAATTAAAAACCACCATCAATCATTACATTATTTTCGGCATACAAGTATCCGAAAACTGTAATTAATACCAGCTGAGCTAATACCTTGTAATCAGCTAACCAATGAGAAAACTCTTTCCCTGTCGTCCAATACAGGGTACCGGTAACTCTGGGAGGTGATCCTCCCCTTTAAGTAGGCAGGAACATTTCTCTAAATGTATGCAGGGGGTGGAGCCTCCCTTCCCTCCTAGGCTGCAGCTTAGCCAACAAGCTCCAGAATGATTTGTTCCAAGGTCCGACAACACCAGGTGGAGAACATTCTTCTATAGTTTTAGTTTCTTTTTAATTTTCTGTCAGATATGGAATACCACCATTAGGCAGATTACCATGACTGACAAATGCCCTTCAACGTGGCTAGCTCAGTATCCAGGTGCTTTTTGGTGGACCTTAAGCCCTGAGGGGGAAAATCTTGGGTACAAGTGCTTCCCCAGGGATTACCCTCTGAGGTAATTCTTGCTACATGGTAATCTGAAGACAGAAGATCTGCAGGAAAGGTGAGCCACCCTTTGAGTGCTGAAAGTCCACTTGTCCCACAGTGCCCCTTTGCTGGACTTGTGTTTGGGAGTTCTCATTGTGCACTCCTGCACTCATTGGGTATATTTGTATGTTTGTTGGGTATTTGGAGTAGGTTCATGTTTTTTGGGGGGTTTCTGGCACTTTCCCTACTGGGTTAGTGTTTTCTAAGTGTGCACACATGTTTCATGTACGTTTTACAAGTTTTTAACTTTTACTTTAACTTTTATTAAAATTGAGTACTGCGCCTTTAAGGCGCGCTTTACTGCATAGACGCCATTGCTCCATTTACTTTCTATGGGACAACACTGTTTGGGACGTATCTCTGCAACTGCTTCACATAGCAACTTCAGAGTGGGCTCATTTTAATTGTCTACCCTTGCTCTATCATCCGGTTTATAGTTCAAGTGTGTTGGAGGGCTTGGGGGGCTTCGAGCACTGTTTTGGGGTACTTTTTGTGAAAAACTACATTTCCTATGAGTGCTTGTTTCGCACCTTTTTTCTGATTGGCTCCCGTCGCGGCAGCCATTTTGTGAGCTTTTCTCAGAGAGTATCCTATGCAGGGCTTGGACTCTCCTTCTCTCCTTTGCAGATTAACCCTTCGCCTGCCAGATAAGTCTATATTTAGCGTTTCTGGGGTAAAATATTAATCTTTCACACTGTAATTAGGTGATTTACTGTACAGTTGGTTATTTTGACACTGGGAGAATATCTATACCGCTGGAGCTTGGGGCTAGACCTAAGACTAAGGAGGCTGGGGTCTCAGTATCCCCCACTGGGCATTGCTCTTCCTGTCACGCAGAGTTACCTAGAGAGTTCTCTGGTCATTTATGCCCAGCATGTTTTGAGGTTCCTGACAGCAACCCAGGGACTTCCAGCCATGCTATTGAGTCAGCTTGGATGCAAGAGTTTAAGGCTGCGACTAGGGACCTTAGGTCCACACTGCAACTCTTTCCATCCTAGATACAGGGGGCACTTCAAATGTGGCAGACCCCCTCTACTATCAGGTCTTCCCTGCCTAAACCACAGGGGGCACCTGATGTGTCAGATTCTTCCGAGGAAGAATTGTTGCTTGATTCAGATGTTGAGGATGGTACTGTTTTGGAGTCTTCTAGGTCCCTTGGGGATCCCTTTGAAGCTGATCCTGAACCCTCCGCTGAGGGCCTGATAATAGCTGTATTAACCACACTCAACATTCCCTTGGTCCACAAGGTTCCTTCTGATGTTTTTCAGGAGCCCGCTAAGCCCCTTTCTTATTTTCCTCCTAACCCCACTCTTGACCATATGGTTTCTGAGGCATGGAAATCTCCAGACAAGTCTGCTTCTGTGTCTAGAAAATTTGCTAAGCTTTAGCCCTTTTCTGAAGCTGAGCTGGCTAAATGGGTTCATCCCACTAAAGTGGACACCCCCATATCTAGACTATCTAAATCTACTGCTTTACCTGTCTCTGATGCTTCTGTGCTGCATGACTGGACTGACAAGAAACTTGAGGTTTCCCTCAAGTCCATTTTTGCTTCTGTTGGTACTGCTGTGCGTCCAGCATTTTCTGTGGTGTGGGTTAACCAGGCTATTGCAGTCTGGACTGAACAACTCACTACGGCTGTCCGTCAGGATGCGCCTACTTCGGAGAAATTGCATCTTCTTGCCAATATCTCTAACACTATGTATCTGCTGCTGCTTTTGATGCCGTCCGCATGATGGCGAGGGCCTCTACTACTTCTGTGGTAGCCAGGCGTGCTCTTTGGCTCAAGATCTGGTCTGCTGACACTGCTTCCAAGAAAGTCTTACTTTCTTTGCCTTTTCAGGGTACCTCCTTGTTTGGGCTTGATCTTAAGGAACTGATTAGCGAGGCCACTGGGGGGTAAGAGTACTCTCCTGTCCTTGTTCTTTAAGAAGAAGTATCACGGTGCCCGTGATTTGCTGCAGTTACTTGTCTGTCACCAGTAGGGGGCTTCTATTGGCTGTCTGCAGATAGCCCGCCTCTTATTGACTATTTAAACCTGGATTGGGCACCCTTTGAGTGCCCTTTCGTGTTGTTTCTGACCTTCTTGCTATCACTATGCTAGTGATAGCTGGGCCTCTGTTCCAGTGTTCCTGAGTTCCTGATCTCATGTGTTCCTGAGTTCCTGATCTCTACTGTTCCAGTGTTTCCTGCATGCTGAAGTACTTCCAGTCCTGGTTCCGGCCTAGTCTCTGGTGTTGCAGTTCCTGCTGAACTTCTCTGCTGTTTTCTGACCTGACTGATCGTTGCTGGTTCCTGTCATCTCATCACCTGTCTTCAGTATCCTGGCGACCTTCTGCCTGGTCGCGTTGGTGACATTGCTACAATTCCGTGTTGGTCCCAGCGTGCGGACGCTGGTTTGCTCCCAAGCCTTGCGGCTATACTAACTCGCTTGTTACACCAGTGTGCGGTCACTGGTTTGCTCCAAAGCCTATCAGCTATACAAATCTGTGTTGGTCCCAGCGTGCGGACGCTGGTTTGCTCCTAAGCCTTGCGGCTATACAAACTCGCTTGTTACACCAGTGTGCGGTCACTGGTTTGCTCCAAAGCCTATCAGCTATACAATTCTGTGTTGGTCCCAGCGTGCGGACGCTGGTTTGCTCCTAAGCCTTGCGGCTATACAAACTCGCTTGTTACACCAGTGTGCGGTCACTGGTTTGCTCCAAAGCCTATCAGCTATACTAATCTGTGTTGTTTCCAGCGTGCGGACGCTGGTTTGCTCCAAAGCCTTGCTGCTTAACGATTCTGCTAATTTGCCAGTTCCATCTGACTGCTGCTATTATCTCTGGGCTGCCCTGCCCGGTATTGGTAAGGCCGGTAGAACCTTTTACCACATTCCATCTGAGGTTGCCTTACCCGGTATTGGCAGGGCCGGTAGAGCCTACATTGTGTATCTATTGAGGCTGCCTTGCCCGGTAATTTGGTAAGGCCGGTAAAACCGTTGTGCTATTCCATCTGCAGGTTGCCTTACCCGGTATTGGCAAGGCCGGTAGAGCCTAAAGACTGTCCTGTCCGGTATATTGACAGGACCGGTAGAGTCTGCCTTCTGTCTGTGCTATATTCTGTATATATTATATGTATGTTATTGCCATCCTAAGTTATCATTTATTATGTCAATAAAATTGATTTTTTTTACCTAAAACTTGTGTCTGAGAGTCATAATAAACCGTGACAGTACGAAAGGGCCATGACCTCAGACAGCAAGGGTCAAGGTAACGCACAGAATATCCATTGGAGGATGGATGTGCTCGAGCAACGTTTGGATCAGTTGGCAGTTGCAATTCAAACGATCCTTGAACGCACGGTACCTGCTGACCAATCTAGCTCTAGCCCGGTGGTCTCGCCAAGTCAGACACCGGAAAGTGATACCAGACCCCTAGGGGGTACTGTTAAAGGGTTAACGGCTTCTGCACCCTTGCCGCTAAGATATGATGGTGACCCTAGTCTCTGCAGAGGGTTCATCAATCAACTCGAAATCTTTATGGAATTGACGGCACACGCATTTCCCAATGATCGTAGTAAAGTGGGGTTCACGATATCACTGCTCACTGGCAGAGCATTGGCCTGGGCTAACCCCTTGTGGGAGAATGCTAAACCTTGTACTAAGAACTTTAGTGAATTTGTGCGTTCCTTTCGAAGAGTGTTTGAGCCTCCTGGTAGAACCACCTCTGCTGCCAAACGCCTTATGGAGATACAACAGGGCAGGCGTACAGTGGGCGACTATGCCATCGAATTCCGCACATTGGCAGCAGAGGTAGGTTGGAATAACGAGGCATTATTGGCAGCCTTCTCTCAAGGCCTGAATGACCACATTAAAGACGAAATCGCTGCTAAAGATCTACCTATTGATCTAGATGATTACATTGAGTATGTTATGATAATTGACTCCAGAATACGTGAGAGATCAATTGCCAGAGATCGTAAGTTACGGTCAAAAAATAATGAGCCTAGTAGCATGTTTTGCCCACCCATCCCTCCCTTGGCATTGAAGTCTAGTGAACCAGTACGGGAAACAAGTGAACCTATGGAAATAGGCTTCACTAGACTATCCAAGGCAGAGAGACTATATCGCAAAAAACAAGGGTTATGTTTATACTGCGGTAAAAAAGGGCACTTGCTAAATTCCTGTCCGGTACGTCCGGGAAACGCACACACCTAGGGTATCTTGGGGGACAGGCCCTAGGTGGTGTACAATCGTCCCCAGTGTCGGGCATAATGAAACCCACCATACAGGTGGTATTGTCTTGGGCACAACGCTCTGTGGAGGTTTTGGCCTTGGTTGACTCCGGTGCAGCAGGGTATTTTATGGATAATACCTTTGCTGAATTGCACGGAGTTCCACGCATTGAAAGAGAAAACCCCTTGACTATTGAAGCGATTGATGGTAGACCCTTAGAACCGCCTCAGGTTATATTTGAAACTATGCCATTGTCTATGACTATTGGGGCACTTCACAGAGAAGAGCAGCAGTTTCAACTGATTAATTCCCCGCACCATGCGGTGATATTGGGATTTCCGTGGTTACAGTTACATAACCCACAATTCAATTGGAAAAAGTGTGAAATTGCTGCTTGGTCCCAGTTTTGTATGGACAAGTGCGTCATCCAGCCTATTAAGGTCATGTGCACCTCCTCTGCTATGCCGGATGTGTACCAACAGTTTGGCGATGTTTTTAGCAAAGGAGAGGCTAGTATGCTACCCCAGCATAGACCTTATGATTGTTGCATTGAATTGCAGCCTGGTGCAGTACCTCCGAAAGGACGCACTTATCCATTATCTTGTGATGAAAATAAGGCTATGGAGGATTACATTTCTGATGCCCTTGCTAGAGGGATCATACGTAAATCTACCTCTCCAGCTGGGGCTGGGTTCTTTTTTGTAAAAAAGAAAAATGGCGAATTAAGACCATGCATTGACTACCGGGGCTTGAATAAACTAATGGCAAAAAACGCATACCCAATACCACTCATCACCGAGCTTTTTGACAGGCTTAAGGGCGCTTCGATATTTACCAAGTTGGACCTACGGGCCGCTTACAATCTGGTTCGCATTCGAGCAGGTGATGAGTGGAAAACTGCCTTTAATACTCGAGCTGGGCACTACG
The DNA here is from genome assembly GCA_037306005.1 of Rhinophrynus dorsalis. Taxonomy (NCBI): domain Eukaryota; kingdom Metazoa; phylum Chordata; class Amphibia; order Anura; family Rhinophrynidae; genus Rhinophrynus; species Rhinophrynus dorsalis. The sequence goes on along the minus strand of CM074726.1, from coordinate 72,704,857 downwards.
AGTATCTAGTAATGCCTTTTGGGCTGTGTAATGCACCCGCAGTTTTCCAGGAACTGATAAATGATGTTCTGAGAGATATGTTACAGACATGTGTTGTGGTGTACCTCGACGATATACTGATTTACTCCCAAAACATGGCACAGCACATCAAAGATGTATCCGCAGTATTGCTACGACTCCGTGAGAACAAATTATTTTGTAAAATGGAAAAATGTGAGTTTCATAGAACCAGTGTGCCATTCTTGGGGTTCATAATTGGCAATGATGGCATTGCCATGGACAAAGAAAAGTTGTCAGCTGTCCTACAATGGCCAAAACCCAAGGGTCTTAAAGCCATACAGCGTTTCCTGGGTTTCGCTAATTATTATAGGAGGTTTATTAAGAACTTTTCTTCCATTGTCAAACCTCTGTCCGATCTTACGCACAAGGGTGCTAATCCTTCTTGTTGGCCGGTATCTGCTGAGAAAGCCTTTGAGAATTTGAAGCTGGCATTTGCTGCGGCTCCTGTGTTATCCCACCCCAATCCTTTACTTCCATTTACGTTAGAGGTTGATGCCTCAGATATTGGGGTCGGGGCAGTACTTTCGCAGCGACACGAGAAAGGTGGAACTCTCAGACCTTGTGGGTTTTTCTCTAAAAAGTTGACTGTCACTCAAAGCCACTATGAGATAGGTGACAGAGAATTATTGGCCATTATCCTTGCTCTTAAGGAATGGCGTCATTTGCTTGAAGGTACTAAGAATCCTGTCTTAATCCTGACAGATCATAAGAATCTGACCTATCGCTCGGAGGCCAAGAGATTGTCCTCTCGTCAGGCCAGGTGGGCACTGTTCCTGTCTCGATTTAATTTCATTGTATCATATTTGCCAGGGTCAAAAAATATCAGGGCTGATGCACTGTCAAGACAATTTGAGGCCGACAGTGACAGAGTGGAAGCACCAGCTCCTATCATCCAACCTGATAGAATACTGGCTACTATACGCACGAGTATCACTTCTCCTCTAGGGGAGGAGATCCTGGCCTCTCAGGGGTCCGCTCCCCATGAAACCCCAGTGGGCAAATGTTTTGTCGCTGAATCATTTCGTACTAGGCTGCTCGAAACCTACCATTCCTCTAAGGCTGCGGGACATATTGGTAGAGACCAATTGTTATGGTCCCTTTCTCAGTTATTTTGGTGGCCTTCCATGAGAAACGATTGTGCCGAATTTACGAATGCCTGTGCCACCTGCGCCCGCGCTAAGACCCCGAGACATCTCCCTGTGGGCTTGCTTCAACCGGTGCCTAATGGCGAACGCCCCTGGTCTCATGTTTCCATTGATTTTATGGGAGAGTTGCCTATGTCGAAGGGGTACTCCTTTATATTCATGGTGGTGGACAGGTTTTCTAAAATGGCTCATTTCGTGCCCCTCCGTGGTCTTCCTTCAGCGAAGGAGTTGGCAATGGTGTTCGCCAGAGAAGTATTCCGGTTGCATGGAGTGCCTAGGGTACTGGTGTCTGACAGGGGGAGCCAGTTTGTGTCTAGATTTTGGAGGGCATTTTGCCAACAGATGGGCATACAGCTGTCCTTCTCCTCTGCCTACCATCCCCAGACCAATGGAGCCGCTGAACGAGCTAATCAGGGCTTGGAACAATTTCTCCGTTGTTTCGTTACTGACCATCATGATAATTGGTCCGACTTGTTGCCTTGGGCAGAGTTCGCCAGGAACTGTGCGGTCAATTCTTCATCTGGGAGCTCTCCGTTTCTGATTAATTATGGGTTCCAGCCCTGTTTGCTTCCAGACTCATTTCAGACGCAACAGATTCCAGCTCTGGATGAGCATATCGAGCAACTCCGTTCCACATGGGCACAAGTTCAGAGGGCACTTGGTCAGTCATTTCAGCGTCATCAGCGCCATGCTAATCGCAGAAGGCTTCCAGCGGTTTCCTTTCAGGTTGGGGATAGAGTATGGCTTTCCTCCAGAAATCTCAAGCTGCAGGTTCCGTCTAATAAGTTGGCTCCTCGGTTTATTGGTCCATACAGAGTTATTCGCAAAATTAACCCTGTCTCCTATGCACTAGACCTACCTGCATCCATGCGTATCCATAATGTGTTCCATGTGTCCCTTCTTAAGCCTCTGGTTTGCAATCGCTATACTACCACACCTGTGGTGCCAGGACCTGTTGAGGTCGAGGGCCAGGAGGAGTACGAGGTTCAGAGCATTATTGATTCCCGTAGGCTTAGAGGAAGGGTACAGTACCTGGTACATTGGAAAGGGTATGGTCCTGAGGATCGGTCATGGGTGGATAGTACGGACCTTCATGCACCTAGGTTAACTAGGGCCTTTCATGCCAATTACCCGCAGAAACCTAAACCCTATTCTAGGAGAGGGGGTCTTTGAAAGGGGGGTACTATCACGGTGCCCGTGATTTGCTGCAGTTACTTGTCTGTCACCAGTAGGGGGCTTCTATTGGCTGTCTGCAGATAGCCCGCCTCTTATTGACTATTTAAACCTGGATTGGGCACCCTTTGAGTGCCCTTTCGTGTTGTTTCTGACCTTCTTGCTATCACTATGCTAGTGATAGCTGGGCCTCTGTTCCAGTGTTCCTGAGTTCCTGATCTCATGTGTTCCTGAGTTCCTGATCTCTACTGTTCCAGTGTTTCCTGCATGCTGAAGTACTTCCAGTCCTGGTTCCGGCCTAGTCTCTGGTGTTGCAGTTCCTGCTGAACTTCTCTGCTGTTTTCTGACCTGACTGATCGTTGCTGGTTCCTGTCATCTCATCACCTGTCTTCAGTATCCTGGCGACCTTCTGCCTGGTCGCGTTGGTGACATTGCTACAATTCCGTGTTGGTCCCAGCGTGCGGACGCTGGTTTGCTCCCAAGCCTTGCGGCTATACTAACTCGCTTGTTACACCAGTGTGCGGTCACTGGTTTGCTCCAAAGCCTATCAGCTATACAAATCTGTGTTGGTCCCAGCGTGCGGACGCTGGTTTGCTCCTAAGCCTTGCGGCTATACAAACTCGCTTGTTACACCAGTGTGCGGTCACTGGTTTGCTCCAAAGCCTATCAGCTATACAATTCTGTGTTGGTCCCAGCGTGCGGACGCTGGTTTGCTCCTAAGCCTTGCGGCTATACAAACTCACTTGTTACACCAGTGTGCGGTCACTGGTTTGCTCCAAAGCCTTTCAGCTATACAAATCTGTGTTGGTCCCAGCGTGCGGACGCTGGTTTGCTCCTAAGCCTTGCGGCTATACAAACTCGCTTGTTACACCAGTGTGCGGTCACTGGTTTGCTCCAAAGCCTATCAGCTATACTAATCTGTGTTGTTTCCAGCGTGCGGACGCTGGTTTGCTCCAAAGCCTTGCTGCTTAACGATTCTGCTAATTTGCCAGTTCCATCTGACTGCTGCTATTATCTCTGGGCTGCCCTGCCCGGTATTGGTAAGGCCGGTAGAACCTTTTACCACATTCCATCTGAGGTTGCCTTACCCGGTATTGGCAGGGCCGGTAGAGCCTACGTTGTGTATCTATTGAGGCTGCCTTGCCCGGTAATTTGGTAAGGCCGGTAAAACCGTTGTGCTATTCCATCTGCAGGTTGCCTTACCCGGTATTGGCAAGGCCGGTAGAGCCTAAAGACTGTCCTGTCCGGTATATTGACAGGACCGGTAGAGTCTGCCTTCTGTCTGTGCTATATTCTGTATATATTATATGTATGTTATTGCCATCCTAAGTTATCATTTATTATGTCAATAAAATTGATTTTTTTTACCTAAAACTTGTGTCTGAGAGTCATAATAAACCGTGACAAGAAGTTACCGTTTAAATGCAACTGGTCCTTTCGTTCCTTGCAAACTGAGACACGTTCGACGAACCAGGCGGTTCCGTCAGCTCCGCGTTCCTCCTCCAAGCCCAAACAGCAATGGAAGCCCAAGGCTGCCAAGACTGCTTCGGAATGACTCACCAAATCCGGGTCCGCATCCCGCTGTGGGTGGTCGTCTGCGATTTTTTTTTTTTTACTGGGATTTGGGAAGATTCTGTCTCAGACCCATGGGTTTTACAAGTGGTAACAGAGGGATACAAGATCCCTTTCTATTCTCTTCCACACTTTCGCTTTCGTCTCCACAAGACGCCGACAAACGCCGTCTTCTGGACAAGGATGTCCTGGAGCCAGTGCCTCTTTCAGACAGGAGTTCTGGGTTTTACTCGAACTTCTTTGTGGTAGCCAACAAGGACGGCGGATGTCGCCCTATTTTGGATTTGAAGGATCTAAACTTCTTCGTGAACAGGACTCACTATCATCAGGAGTCTCTGCACACAGTGATCACTGCCATGTCCCTGGGGGTGTTCCTTGCTTCTTTGGACCTTCAGGATGTGTATTTACACATCCTGATCCATCAGGAGAGCAGGCGGTACCTGCGCTTTGCCTGCGACAGAGGACATTTTCAGTTCTCAGCTCTTCCATTTGGTCTGACAATGGCTCCTCAGGTCTTCCAACGAGTTCTGGGGGCCTTGATATCCGTTCTTCATCAAGACAGCATGAGAGTGACTCCTTACATGGGCGACTTGCTATTGAAAGCCACATTGGCGGACCTTCTTCATCAGCAAGTTCAGACCTGCACCCAAATCCTCACTCATCTTGGATGGATTGTCAACTTGGACTAGTCTGATCTTGTCCCGTCCCAGCAACTGATTTTCCTGGGTCTTCTATTCGATACTCAGAGGAGAATGATGTTTCTACCAGACGCAGTAGCCCACCAAATTGCCCACGGTATTGGCAATTCTGTCTCAGGATCCGGTCCCAGTTCAGAGGTTGTCTTCTCTGGAGGGGAAGTTCATCTCCACGATAGAAGCGGTTCCATTTGCCATGGCGCACACCAGGGAACTTCAGAGGTTTGTGATACAGGTGTGCAGGGATCGACCAGATCATAAGAGGTTATTGGTGTCCCTCCCCCCTCATGTGGAAATGAGATTGGAGTGGTGGCTGGACCTTTCCAATCTGCTGAAAGGGATATCCTTTCTGATTCCCTACTGGACCACGGTTATGACGGATGCCAGCCTCTCGGGCTGGGGAGCTGTTCTGGGTCGCTTCAGCGCTCAGGGGAAGTGGTCCACGGAGGAGTCCCTTCTCCCAATCAACATCCTGGGACTTTGAGTGACATTTCATGCTCTCTGTCATTGGGTGTCTCAACTGGAGGACAGTCAAGTCCAAGTGGAGTCCGACAACGCCTACATCAACAGACAAGGCGGAACAAGAAGTCTCTCTGATTGGTTAAAGGTCAAGGCCATTCTGTCCTGGGCAGAGGTTCATGTTCCTGTCATTTCCGCAGTGCACATTTCAGGCGTAGACAACATCATGGCAGACTTCCTCAGTCGTCACAAAGTGGACAGCAGAGAGTGGTCGTTACACCCCGAGGTGTTTCAACTCCTTGTTCAGAGATGGGGGATGCCCCATGTGGATCTGATGGTGACACGACACAACAGGAAAGTTCCAGTGTTCTGCTCTCGGTGGAGAGACTCTCTGGCTCTAGCTTTCGATGCCATGTCCATTCCTTGGACATTCCCTCTAGGCTACATCTTTCCTCCCCTTCCAATGTTGATAAGTGTGTTATGGAAACTGAAGATGGACCGTTGCCCAGTTAGTCTTGGTATCCGGAGCTTCTGGTTCTATCTGTGGTGGAGCCCTTTCTGCTCCAATCCTGTCCGGATCTTCTTCTGCAGGGTTACCTGTGGAAGGAAGATGTTCATCAGCTCAAATTCACGGCCTGGAGGCTGAATCCTCGATTTTAAGGAAGAAAGTTTTTTCTTCTGGTGTGGTGACTACTATGCTTAGTGCCCATAAGCCTGTTTCTTCCAAGATCTATCACCGTGTCTGGTCGACTTTTGTGTCTTGGTGTGCTGACAGGGATCTGTCCCTTCATTTTGATCTCCTACTGTCCTAGCCTTTCTGCAGGACGGTGTGGATAAGGGACTCAGTTTGAGTTCTCTTAAGGTTCAGATTTTTGCGCTTTCTGTCTTCTTTCAAAAGTGCATTGATATCCTTCCTGATGTCAAGGTTTTCTTCCAGGGCATTGCTCATGTTCATCCTGCCTTCCAGAGTCCTGCTCCTCATTGGGATCTTAATTTGGTTTTGGGCGTTCTTCAGTGTCCTCCCTTTGAGTCTTTGGCTACTATTCCTCTACGTCTCTTGACGTGGAAAATGGCCTTTCTCCTGGCGATCGTGTCCGTTCGCCAGGTTACAAAGTTGCAAGCTCTTTCCTGTAAACCACATCTGGTGTTTCACAAGGATAAGGCGGTGCTTTGCACCTCTAAGGAGTTTTTACCTAAGGTGGTCTCCGAATTTCACATCAGTCTGGAGATTGTGGTACCCTCTTTCTGCCCTAACCCCTCTTCTGACAAGGAGAGAGATCTCCACTTGTTGGATGTGGTGGATGTTGTCTCAAGTTTTATGTCCATCGCACTGAATCTGTCAGGACATCAGACACTCTGTTAGTCATCCCTGAGGGTCCTAGGGCAGGAAGACTGGCGTCCAAAGTGACTGTTGCGTCATGGATCAAGTCCACTATTCGTAGGGCCTATGAGTTGAGGAATATGCACGTTCCCCTTCGGGTCATGGCTCATTCCACCAGGTCTATTGGGGCTTCTTGGGCCTATAAGAATCAGGCTTCTGCTGATCAGCTGTGCAGGGCGGCTACTTGTTCCTCTGTGCACACGTTTTCGAAGCACTACCGTGTGGATGTGCTGGCTTCGGCTGATGCCAGCTTTGGAAGGAAGGTCCTGGAGGCAATCTTGCCTGTGTAGGATCTTCTTCTCAGGTTCTTAGTGTTTCCTTTGCTGTTGAGCCCTGTTGGCTCTAGTTCAGTGTGCTGTGTAACAGTCCCTGGGGTGTTTTTCCCCTGTTTAATGTTCATTGACACTTTAGTTTTGTTGGGCTTCTTTGACCAGTTGGTTCATAGAGGTTCTGGTGACTTTGGGGGCCTTGCGCTTGGTCCTTGCCTTCTTCCTGCCTCTGGGGAACTCAATGGTTGGACCAGTAACCTGTATTGGACGACAGAGCAAAGAGGATTTTAGTCTTTAGTCTGTTAAATCCTTTTCTCTTAGTCCATACAGGTTACTGGTCCCCCTATCACGGTCCCCGTGATTCCCTGTGAATCTCTTTTGTTGTTACCTGTGCATTGGAGGAGGCTGATTGGCCCGCCCAGGATGTTCCTTTATATACTGGGTTTATGGCACCTGTCAGATGCCATTTCGTGGTGTTCCTGATCCTGCGCTTTGTTGCTGTGTTCCTGCGTTCCTGTGTACCGACCCGGCTCGTCTGACCATTCTGCTGATCCTGTTCGTGATTTGACCCGGTTCCGGCTGATGTTCCTGCTCCGTGATTGACCCGGCTCTGGCTGACATTCCTGCTCCGTGTATTGATCCGGTTCCGGCTGACGTTCCTGCTCCGTGAACGTATCCTGTGTTCTCGTGTGATCTCGGTTGCCTTCCTGCAACATTCTGAACTGTGCTGTTTGTGTCGCTCTGGGTAATCATCTCTCTATACTACCGAGCTGTTGCCTCCTGTGCACTGAGCCAGTCCTCATAGCGCTGCTGAGCTGTAGTCTCCGTTACCGAACCTGTACTAACCCTTGCTGTGCTGGTTGCCTCCGTTATTTGAGCCTGTCTTTGTACACTTGCCAAACCAGTGTGTTCCATCCGAGCCATTTAACACTTACTGAGCCTGTGCCTTATCGACCTAGCCTATCCATTCACACTAGCAGAGCAGTTGTCCGTTCCGGTGCTCGGACAGCACCGTGGTTACGCCGTCCTGCGTTATTACCTCCAGTTTGCTGTTTCAGTGTGTGCTCCGTGACGGCACCGGAAGGGTGTCCCGGCTCTGGTCTCCAAGTGCTCAATGTGTTACGATATCTACCGCACTACCAGTGCTTTGGCTCGCTGATCGCTTGTGCAATGTTGCTCCGTTTTGGCACCCAAGGGGTGTTTAAGGCTCTTGTCCCCGTTGGCACACGCAGGGTTTCTTCCGTGAGAGTGTTGAGGGCGATTCAGGTTCTGGTCCCATTAGCTCCTGCAGTGGCTTTCCTCCTTATTATCCCACTAAGGTGGTATTGGCTCAGCTCTGGTCAATCTTTGCTGTTCATTTGGGGCGTTCTATTGCACAGCTATCTGAGAGTGATTCAGTTCAGTCGCACAATACACCTTCCTCAGCTCCATCAAGAGACTGATATTACCTACTGGGCGTTGGCTAATTTATTTCACTGAGACTGTTCAGTTTCTCTACATTAACCCCTGAATGTATGTTATCCTGCTCAGTATATTTTTTGCTAATACATATTTGGGCCTGTACACTGTCATTACCATTTATACCTGTCCTGGCCCCCAGGAGCGCTGTTCTTTAACCTTATTTAAATAAAACTGTGTTTTTACTTTTTACCGGTGTCTGAGTGTCAGAAAACCGTAACACTCCCACCCTGTCAAGAGACCATGCTCGGCTCTCCTGTGGCAGTACGTGGGAGTCCTTCGGGGCATGCTCACAGGAGTCTTCTTCTCTTCTACTATCTAGTCAACATTTAGTGTCTCAAATCATTCTGGAGCTGGTTGGCTAAGCTGCAGCCTAGGAGGGAAGGGAGGCTCCACTCCCTGCATACGTTTAGAGAAATGTTCCTGCCTACTTAAAGGGGCAGATCGCCTCCCAGAGTTACTAGTAACCTGTATGGGCTAAGAGAAAAGGATTTAACAGGTAAGACTAAAATCCTCTTATTTAATCTTATACAATTACCATTGGATGGTTGTGATACGAACACCATTAATACCAATGTATCATTAAAGGTGATAAAGGTACTAACATTGTATAATTACCCAGTGGGAGATAGGAGTTCCTACTGGGTCTATATTTAATTTAATTAATCCACAATTATTGGTGGGATAATTCAACACGTTCTTAAATGCACTGTATTATAAGCAATGCATTTCAAAAAACATGAGAAACTAAAAAAGAACTGTTGACATTACCGAGTGTATATATGTGACCTCTTTCAAACTGACCATAAATATTTTTATTCAGATAAGTGTGGGTACACATATTACAAGTCAGGATTGTCCAGCTTATATTAAAAATAAGAGTTTGACACAAAAGAATGAAACTCATATCTAGCAGAAAGGAGGGTTTATTTTATTCACTAATTTACATTTACTATTTACATAGTCTATATGGAACATAGGTCTCCCACACAGAGAAAAATGTACAAATGTTCCTTTCCCCAAGCAGTGTTGTCCTCTTGGGGTCTCTGTCTACAGGGCTTCATTTTCTTCTCTCCTGCTTTCTTTCTTTCTTTGTGATTCTCATCACACATGAATCCATATTAAGCAAGGTGTTGAGCTGGAGAAGGGAGTCTCTGTTCCAAAGATCCTGTCTTTTTGAAGTGTCCTGCCCTCCTGGAGGAGGGAGCTCAACCTCATTGCTCCTGTGTTCCACATGGAATAAAGAGAAATGGCTTTAACAGTTCACTAAAATCTTATTTAGTTGGTTGTGGTGTTTAATTAGTGGATTTAAGGTTAAGTAGCAGAGGAGAAAGTGGGCATCCTTTCCTTGTATCTCCTATGCAAAAATAGAGCATTATAATTATCAGTCGTAAGAGTAGCTTGTGGAGATGTTTTTTTACATATGTTCTAAATTGTGACCCAAAGTGTTGATACTCTACATTTCTAAAGAGATGATTATAGGATTTATTTTTTTTGGCATTCAGCTTATTATAGTGTGATTGTGTGTACTATATTTTGGATTGTTGCATTGCTGTGCTCAGTGTAGTGATGGAGTGTCTTTGCAAAGAAACCCCAGTCTGCTCTGGAGATAATAAGGATGACAGGAGTAGGTAAGTCTATTAGCTGATATTTTATTCAACATCTTAAAGGGATAGTATTGCCAAATAATAACTAAAGCTAATCTTGCAGGCGGTAAAAAGTTAAACTAAATACCCCAAGTCCCATCTCTCAAGCCGTTATGGTTTGAGAGATATTCGGGACCAAAGTTCCCCCCTCCCTCCCCTTCCCTGACGTCTGCTCTCAAGCTGACTGCAGGGGAATCTGGTCCTGGGACCGTCTGAGGCTCTTCAGCAGAGCAGAGATCACATTGCTGAAATAGAAATCCTAAACTGGAACAGTCTACGTAGTTCAAGCACACTTTGTAGACTATTCCAGTTTAGGATTTCTATTTCAGTAATGCAATCACGGCTCTGCTGAAGAGTCTTAGACGGTCCCGGGACTGGATTCCCCTGCAGTCAGCTTGAGAGCAGATGTCAGGGAAGGGGAGGGAGGGGGGAACTTTGGTCCCGAATATCTCTCAAACCATAACGGCTTGAGAGATGGGACTTGGGGTATTTAGTTTAACTTTTTACCGCCTGCAAGATTAGCTGTAGTTATTATGTGGCAATACTATCCCTTTAAAACCTGCGTTTAATAGTGATATAGTACCACATGAGGCAACTATATTGGGATCTCTGCCAGGTTTAGGTAAACTATGATTATAGCTAGATTAAAATGATCACAGAGATGTTGTTGAAAGGGGCTGCTATGTACTCTCCGACCTATTATCTGAAAAGTTTGTCATGTGCCTGTAGAGAAATATGTTTTTTATAATAGTGCAATGTTGGTGTCTAACCGCTTGAGGTGGCGGAGGACTGTTGCTCCCCCCGCATTCTAAGATACAATGTTAAGGTTATGAGGCTTAAGGTTCAAGATTCACATTAACTACATTTAAGTGAAGGCTATGTGTTAAATTAGTGGTAGATATGTGTTGATGAATGTGTATTGTTGGTGTTCTTTTCCAGCGAGGAGAACCTGAAAAAAATTAAATAGTAAAAAATAAACTGGTTGAACACAGATATAACTGTAAACATTTGGAAAGCAAATACCATAAAATCTCGCGTATAATACGCACAAATTTGCCCCTCTTCACCTCATGTGAAGTGGGGGGTGCGTATTATACGCGAGACATTAATTTTATAAAAAAAAAATCCCATTGCCACCGGTTTCCTCCCTCCCTCCCGGCTTACCCATCTCTACTTCTGAACTTCCTCCGTTTGCTTCAGCCTGACAGGATGCCAGCGGGTGGCATGCTTGCATCCGCCACCCGCTTCCAGCGTGGCCCTGTCAGGACCTCTCCTTTACAGCCAATAGGTAATGTTATGCGAGGACTGCAAAGTCCTTGCAGGGGAATACCATAAATCCTAAACTCATAACTATGCACTTAGGATTTATGGTATTCCCCTGCGAGGACCTTGCAGTCCTCGCAAAACATTACCCATTGGCTGTAAAGGAGAGGTCCTGACAGGGCCACGCTGGAAGCGGGCGGCGGATGCAAGCACCCTGCTGGCACCCTGTCAGGCTGAAGCAAACGGAGGAACTTCAGAAGTAGAGATGGGTAAGCCGGGAGGGAGGAAACCGGATTTTTTTTTGTCTGGCATGGGAAAACAAGGGTGCGTATTATACATAGGCACTCTTGTTTTCCCTGAAAATCTTGGGTATAATATACACCTGCGTATTATACACAGGTGTGTATTATACCTGAGATTTTACGATACATTGTAACGTGCATCCTAAAGCACTATAAAGTTCTCATATTACTTCTATACCCACTAAACATAGATTAATAACAATGCTGAGTTGTGCTGCTTTTGTGAGGTAATGCAGTTTGGCATGGAATGCGCCCCTGTGTGACTATAAACTGAAGGAGGGGAGTGGAACTTCATGCTGTAGATCTGAGAGAAATATATCAGAAAATAACAGGTTGCATGCCAATCATTACAATACAGAAAGCCTTTGAAAGCACTCTAACTACATAAATTACAGAAGAATTACCTTGGAGGATTGATTCTGTTTTTGAAGGCAAATGGTGGTCACACCAAATATTGATTTGATTTAGATGTTTCTTCTGTTCACTGACTATGCATTTTGTTAATTGATGAATATAAACTATTAACATGTCTATTTTTGAAAGCATTCTTACTTTACAGCATTTTTTCACACCTGAATAAAGCTGTAGGTAGTATTGCGCCCCCTATCTATACCAGATATTAGATTTCTTTATTATGGGGTATTCTATAAATGTTAATCATATAACCTTAAGTATGTTCCTAAAAAAATCTTTTATAGATATTTCAAAATAAAAATAAAAAGACCTGTTTATAGAAGCTTATCCCTATAAATATAGTCTTTTGGCCCCGTAGTATAAGTTCTTTGAGCAGCTTGTCCCTGTTAATAAAGTTGCAATTCAATCCTGGGTAGGTTGTCTTGTAACAAAGAACAGAAAAGGGATGGGGTGGGACAGCGCATAAAATGGATCTAAGTGTAGTATTTTATTAGTAAAAAAAACTTGCATATAAAATCAATAGAAACACAACAAATATGCATAGACAGAGAAATTCCCAAAATTACTCAAATAGAGCTCAAAAGTACCAAGGGAATAGATTAAATTCACATAAAACAGTGGTGTATAAATCTGTACATCCTGAAAAATATATAAAAGAATATAAAAGTGGATGTGGAGATGTTGTATCAATGCAGGTATCATTAATGGAGACTAATGAAGTGTCCGCATCTTATGTATATACTCAGGGAGAACTGCAATGTATCGAGTTTAGTCAGGAAGGAATGTAAGCAGTCAGTGTGATCATTTGTATCAGTGCACTTGTGATGCAAATCCCGGTTTCCCGGTGTGTATGGCCGCTTACTTCAAACTCCTGATGTGTCTTAACCCTTCAAATGTATGCAGAAGTCTCGTCCTTAGAAACGTTTCCCCACTGTTGTATAATCCTGTGCTGGCACTTCTCTCCGTAGTTCGATACCGGTCTTTCTGCTCCCTCAACGTTTCTCTCCACATTCGGCGTTCTGTATCGTCAGACGTCAGGTTGCTTACTTCAACGCGTTTCGGCGCTGTTTTGCGCCTTCTTCTGGAAAATACTTCCAGAAGAAGGCGCAAAACAGCGCCAAAACGCGTTGAAGTAAGCAACCTGACGTCTGACGATACAGAACGCCGAATGTGGAGAGAAACATTGATCCCAGATTCTGCATGCAGTGCTAGATTTGGCAGATATGTGCCCGAAAGTAGTTTTACCTACAGGTTTTGTGTTGCAATCATACTGCCTGACCCAGTGAGTTTTGGACTAGGAAAGGTGGGTATCAGTAGTTGGCCAGGGTTTGATGTTTTACTATCTCTTCCAGTGAGCAACTATTCATGCAAATGGCTGACATGATGGTATCTGAGGGCTGGCGGCATGCTGGTTATCAGTATCTGTGCATTGATGACTGCTGGCTGGCTTCAAGCAGAGATGAACACGGCAGGCTGCAGGCTGACCCTGTCAGATTTCCTGGAGGCATTAAGAAGCTGGCTGAATATGTGAGTAACTCAGGGATAAGCCTGATGGATGTATTAGAGTAATGTCCCAAAAATGTTTTTTTCAGTTTTGTAGAGTTTAAAATATTAATAAATATGCTCCAAACTCTATCTCTCAAACAGCTATGGTTTGGGAGATATAGGGATTCAAAGTTCCCCCTCCCTCCCCTTCGTCTAGCTGACAGCAGGAGATCCCAGTCCGGGGACCAGCAGGCGGCTCTGCAGCAGAGCCCGGAATCGCATTACTTAAAAAGAATTAATTCACTGGAAAGGTCTACAACGTGTGCTTGCAAACCAGGCACGCCTATTAGACCTTTTCAATGAATTCATTCTTTAGCAATAACGGGATTTCGGCTCTGCTGCAGAGCTTCCTCTAGTTGTACGACTCGATTCTCCTGCTGGCAGCTTTACAGTTCACATCAGGAGAAGGGGAGGGAGGGGGGAACTTTGAATCCCTATATCTCTCAGACCATAGCGCTTTGAGAGATAGGGTCTGGAGCATATTGATTAATATTTTAAACTCTACAAAACTGGAAAAAATGTTTGGGACATTACTGTCCCTTTAGTAATTCATTATTCTTTTTAACTGGAAAAATGAAAAACAAATAATCAAATCCCCTTAACGACCCTTGACGATCATAGCACATGATGGGTAGATCTGACTTAATGACCCATGACATGCTATTGCCGTCATGGAATTCCGAGCTCCCCCGCGGCTGCACGCCGGAGTCCGGAACCGGAAACAAAGAAGAAAAAAAATGCTCCATGGTCCTTAATTGAACGCCGCATACGTGACTGGTCCTTAAGGGGTTAAAAGGACAGTAATGTTTTGATATTATACGTTGCTCAGAACGTTGAGCATATGTTACAATACTGCTTTGCAATGCTCCTTCGCTTCAAAACTTGCTAGTTACAGTGTAATAATATGTTGAAGTTGATCCCTCCCACCCCTTTCCCCAATAGCAAGGCACCTCTCCATAAATCTGAAAACCGGTCCTGGGACAGGACAGATCACAAAGAGGGACAGTCTTCCCTTGTTCATTATAAGGACAATTTCGTCAAGGAGGTCAGGTTTTTCCTAATACCGCGTAAAGATTCCCCCTCATTGCGATCCGCTGTCGGATCTGGGACAAAAATGCTTACGTTGGGGGAGGGGGCGGGAGGGATCAACTTCAACATATAATTAAACTGTAACTAGCAATTTTTGAAGCGTAGGAGCATCGTTCATCAGTACAATTACATATGGTCAACGTTCTGAGCTATATATAATACGAAACATTACTATCCCATTAAAGCCTAATTAGAGACACTGCTATGTTGTACCATAGCACATAATAATATAGAGTAACCATAGACTATATCCAGGGGTCAGGTATAGCTCACAGCACTAAAGTTTTAGAAATGCACTGGAGGGGAGCAACTCCTAAGTCAGAGCTCCAAAATTGTTAGGATTTTCTCTAATATTGTATATCAAGGGCATCCAATTATGGATCACATGCCATGAGTCTGAGGGCTGCGTTATTTTTTTTTATCGATAATGTTGGCAAACTATAGCCATCAGCTATTCAGTTGTATGTAATTATTTGTCAATTGGAAAACGGACATTTAAAGAGATAGTAATGGCATGATATAAAGTCAAATCTGATTAATCATTACACTTTTTATAATTCTCTGTACCATTGTAAATGGTCATATCAGTGTAATCTCTTTGTAATTTTATTTTAAAGGCGCGGTAAACTTTAAAAAAAAAAAAAAATATATAGATTTTTGGGCGTTTCATGTTGAGTATAATAAGTGTACCCCCACTGCTGATAGATGCATATTTCCAGAGTTATTACTGTTTAAACCTGTGTTTTTTACATTAGCACTGCCCTGTAGTGGTAGAGTTGCCACCCAGCCGGTATTTTACTGGCAGGCCGGTAAAAAATTGGCTTCTGTCCAATGTTAAGTCTATGGAGGGAATGCCATGGCCGGTATTTTTTTTAAGAAAAGGTGGCAACCCTATGTAGTGGTCAGATTCCAATGAGTTATTCTGTTACATTCTAATGGAGAAGAAACTCAGGGACTTACAGTTCGCCATAGAATGTGATAGAAACTGCCAAGTCATTTCCTGTCAGTTAGAACAATCAGGAAGAAAACACAGGAAATTCACTTCCTGGTTATTTTAACTGTTATAAAGTTTGAATAAAACAACTGACAGCAGGAAAAGCTCTACAACATACAGGTTTTCATAAAAAAAAGTTTACTGCTCCTTTAAATTTTCCCCTCCCACCCTTTTTCCCTACGTCACTTTTTCCCCTCAGATCGGAAAGCCTGTCCAGACGGATTGTATCGAGGGACAGTATTATGTCAGCATAAGCAAAATGCTGCTCTCCTTCAACAACGGTGACAGGGTTTTCCTAATACTAGAAAAAAGGGTAGGGGGAGAACAGAGCAGATAGTTCCCCCTATGCTTTTTGGAGCATCTTAATAACATTAAGAAGGGCAACCACAAACACAGTGTTGCTAGACACTTTGCCAAGTACCATGGGCAAGATCCAGCAGGCATTTTATTGTATGTAATAGAAAGGATCCCACCCCAACCATGTGGAGTTGACCGCTTTATTAAACTAGCTCAGAGGGAATCCTTCTGGATATTTAAATTGCAAACTCTTGTTTCAAACGGCCTTATTGAGGAACTAGACCTATAGTGCATGGGTGTAACGGTTTTTAGGACACTCAGACCAGCAGGTTAGAATAAAACACAGTTTTATTAATAAAACAAGAAAGACCGCCCTCTATAGGCAATACAGAATAATAGAAAGGACAGTGGCTTACAGATGCCTTCTCAGGCCCATTATACAGATGCAATAAATATACATATACTGTCACAGGACAGGCATAGAAACATAAGGGTACTCAATGGTTAAAGAATATGTAAATCAATCAGTCTCTGTTGTGGTGTTTGACACGCCCAAGGTGGTAATGGAACAGCAAGTGGTGCTAGATGAAACAACACCGTCAGTCTGTAGAACAGAGATTGCTGCTTAGGCAGAACAGGAACTGAGGCCAAATACTCTGCAGAAATGAGCTAGAGCCACAAGCCCCCACGGGTGATGCAACGGAGATAACCTCTCTGCAAGAGCTAGAGCCAATAGCCCCCACGGGCGTAGCAACTGAGACAAACTACACTGCAAGAGCTAGAGCCAATAGACCCCACGGGCGTTTAACGGAAACCAATATCACTGCAAGAGCAAAGCTACTAGAGCCAATAGCCCCCATGGGCGTAGCAACAGAGACTAATCACTGCAAGAGCTTGAGCCAATAGCCCCCACAGGCGTAATGGAGAGTAATCACTGTACGAGCTAGAGCCAATAGTGCCTCCCGCGGGCGCGGTAACGGAGACCAACTACACTGAAAGATAGACAGAATAAGCCACTGCCTTATACCAGGCTCTGCAATGTAACCAGCTCAGCAAGTGTAGCGGAAGATCAGGGCAACGGCTCTGCAAGTGTTAATGGAGGCTCAGTGAATGGAGACAGCAGCTCTGCAAGTGTACTGGAGGCTCAGTGAACGGAGACAACTGCTCTGCAAGTGTAAACGGAGGCTCAGGGAATGGAAATAACAGCTCTGCAAGAGTTAACGGAAGCTCAGCGAACAGAGGCACGGCTCTGCAAGTGTTAACGGAGGCTATGACACGATCAGCCCTGCCACTAGCACAGCAGAAGTCAGAATGCCGCCTAGGCGACACCAAGCAGCAGCAGCAGGAACAGAGGCAGGGTCAGCAGCGAGCCGGTTCAGGTCACGGAGCAGGATTCTCAGACAAGCCAGATCAGGTCACAAGCAGGAACGTCAGCCAGGCCGGGTCAGATCACGGAGCAGGATTCTCAGACAAGCCAGATCAGGTCACAAGCAGGAATGTCAGCCAGGCCGGGTCAGATCACGGAGCAGGAAACAAGGAGCGTCGTCAAACAAGCCAAATCGGTACACAGGAAGTAGGAACACTGGAACACAGCAACAGCAACACTGGCTCAGGAACACCACGAAAGGGCACCTGACAGGTGCCAAAGGCCCGGTATAAAAAGGCCACAATGGGCGGGCCAAACAAGCTCAGCCAATGGGAGCGCCCACAACCTAGAGTGACAGACAAGGATCATGGGCACCGTGATAATGGAATAATCACGGATGCCATGCTCAACTTTATAAAGTCCAAACTCTGAAATAGGATATACAAGAAGATTTTTGAAAAATAGTACAAGCAATCTCCCTTCAAAGATAACATATAAAATGTACATGGTTTCAATAAAGTCTATCATATTCCAGAGAGACAGTTTTACCAATATGCTAGTATAGATTTTCCTTTAAAGATTATAAATAAAATCTATATGGTTTTATTAAAATCTATTACATACCAGAGATACACCCTTACTAATATGTTAGTTTAGACCTAAATATAGATAAAACGAACTGGTCATTCTTTACAGATATGTTGAACCCAAATTAATATGAGCTTGAATGGCTACTCTGTATACACATGGAGCTTCCCATTTAAGACCATTATCTTGTTTATTACTTTAAAAGCTACAGTCATTCACGTTATATGAATAAACATAAGACCAAGGACAATATGTTAGTTCTTTTATTACATTACTGTTTTGCATGGTACACAATGAGACAGACATGTGAGCAACTTTGTAGGCAACTGTAACCTGATTGGTTGGACAGGTTACAAATTAGGGTGAGACTAGCGGCCTCCATATCTCCAGAGGAAGGTGCAGCTTAACGCCGTAACGCAAAAGCAGACACGTGTTGGACAAGGAACGCCAAACAAGTCCCTTCACAGCTGAGACTACCTGATTAAGTCTAGAGGAGACATCGGAGAAGAGAGTGAGGAGGAGGGCAAGCATCGGGGCATCAGCACAGTCATCCACTGCTGAGAGAGGCAAGGGGAAGGAGATCATGTACTGTGACTTTTGATGAGCGCTTTAACAATCGAATGTCTGGTAAGCACACATCTATTATAATTAAGGATACTGTGTTTAAGCATATTGAACTTTTGATGAGCGCTTTAAAAATCGAATGTCTGGTAAGCACACATCTATTATAATTAAGGATACTGTGTTTAAGCATATTGAACTTTTGATGAGCGCTTTGACAATCGGATGTCTAGTAAGCACACAGCTATTACAATTAAGGATATTGTGTTTAAGCATATTACATTTATTACTGGACACTTCTAGCTAGTGTCTTTCCATACTAAATGTATGCATTCTATATATAAACGGACACGAGACTCACATCCTACTCTCTCCCTGCTCCTTACTATTTGTACACATAGCTAATTCTCTCCAGACTTAACAAGAATGTGGAACAAAACAATACATCATATAATTCCACAATCGTGGACTACCTTACACAGCCCTCTTCCGGCTGTGATACAGGATCACTTTCAAAGATTTTTCGTTTCACATTTCTATTTGTTTTATATAATAAAATTTGTTTTTAATTGGATAAGTATTATCACTATATTTATTACTCCTTGATTATTGCTCAGCACCATCTTTTTGAGGAACCTGTGGTCACATACTTTTTTCCTTTTTATGCACCAGTTGAGTACTTATATTTAATGTGTCATCTGATTGTTGCTTTAATTAAAACGTACTACACTTAGAGGGAGCTATTTGTGCTCTCCTTTCGCTACCCTTTTTTCTATTCCTTACATGTGCAACCATGAACCACTGGTGAAAGTGGGACTCGAGTAATTTGATTTCAAGGACATGCCGCAAGAAAAATGGGACACAATTTTGGATCAAATATCAAATACCGAAGTAGGATAAAAGACTATAGATTTATCCAGACTGACTGTTTTTACTACTATAGGGTTAAGCCCAGGGAGTACAGTACTTTATAGTGGTTGATCAGCATGATTATATCACCCCAGGCCATACCAAATAATATTGGCTGAGGTTAGTTATTATTTGTGCTAGCCACAAGAATCACCCCTTTTGCCTATCCTACCCACTGTGTTGCCTGATTTCCCTTTGAGCGCTGTGTCATTTTTCCCTTTTCTGTCTGCAGTTTTCCTAATACTACACAGACAATATTGTTCGGCTTGCAAATATGAGGGAAGAAGAGTGAGGTAGGGAAAAGGGGCAGGAGTGGGAAATATTAAAACTATATACCGATTATGGCCATTTACAAAGGTACAGAGTCAGACGGTATAGTTAATAGAACCTTTATTATGAGAATAATGACAGTAAAGCAATGTATAAATAAACACACAGTGATTGAAACGGCGAGAACTGTATCAGAAATAGCAGTCTCCCAATCTCTGCACCACACTGTCCGAGACTAGGCCTCACCCCACTGGAGTCTCGTAGTAAGGTAACGCCCAAGAGATACTGACTCAGCATGCAGTCAGTAGCTAGGAGTCTGCTAGAGCCCCAGGTCAGTACTAGGAAGGATGTCTGAATAACGGAACCAACAAACTGAGCGAACAGACAGAGCTTTCTAGTAAGCACCAGATAGGATAGTCAGACGAGCCAAAGTCGTACACGGAGCGGGTAGTCAGCCAGAGCCACAGGTTTGCACCAGAAAGGATATCCACTGAAGCGATGGAATGCTGGATGCGCAGTGGATAGAGCCCCAGGTCAACACCAGAGTGGGTAGTAAGACAAGCCTAGGTCATACAGGGAGCGGGTAGTCAGCCAGAGCCACAGGTATGCACCAGATATGATATCCACTGGAGCATATGTATGCTGGATGCGCAATGGATAGAGCCCCAGGTCAACACCAGAGTGGGTAGTCAGACAAGCCTAGGTCATACTCGGAGCGGGTAATCAGCCAGAGCCACAGGTTTGCACCAGAAAGGATATCTGAGCCAAATCGGAACGCCAAGGAGAATAGTCAGAGCCACATGTCAACACCAGAATGGATGGACAGACAAGCCGGATCATACACACGAATCAGGAATACTAGAAAATGAACTGCTCAGGACAACAACGTAAGGGTGACTGACTGAGTCAGGACTCAGTCTGCCCTTTAAACCCCTCTACAGGAAGTAGGTAGGAGGAGCAGCTAGAGGGAGGAAGTAGGTAGGAGCAGACTACAGGAAACAAACACCCATAAAACAGAGGCCTGCAGCTTGCTTGAAGCCTCTTGCCTGCAGATGACACGTGGAAAGACGACGAGCGTCGCTGAAGCTGTAGCGCTGGAAACAAGGTACTGTGACAGTACCCTCCCTTCAAAGACCCCTCCTCCGAGGGGTTTGTCAGGGAAACTTGCATGGAATCTGCGCACCAGGAGAGGAGAGTGAACATCAGCAGCAGGGACCAAATCCCTTCCAATGGATAACATACTGTAAGCATCCTCTAACCATACGGGAGTCCAGAATACTTTGAACCTCATATTCATCATGCTCTGCAACTATCACAGGAGCAGGACGGACATGAGCTGAGGTATACCGGTTGCAGACTAAGGGCTTTAACCGGGAGATATGAAAGACAGTATGTATCTGCATATTGGCAGAGAGTTCCAACGCGTAAGCCAACGGGTTGATCTTGTGCAACACCTTGAAGGGACCAACAAGTTGAGGAGCCAGTTTATTGCATGGGACGTGGAGGTGCAAATTACGGGGTGACAACCACACTCTATCTCCAACCTGGAAGGTCGATGCCGGCAAACGTCTGAGGTCAGCCTGTCTTTTTTTTTGTTGATGCACTGAACCACGTAGGGTATGCTGTACCCGAACCCACGAGGAACGGAGTGCCTGCAAATGCTCATCAAGAGCTGGAATAGCTTGTGCTCGGAAGGTTTCTGGAAGAACTGAGGGTTGGAACCCATAGTTGACCAAGAACGGGGAACTCCGAGTGGAAGAGTTCACAGCACAATTTCTGGCAAACTCCACCCAGGGCAACAGGGTAGCCCAATTGTCCTGGTGGTTAGAGACATAGCAGTGGAGAAATTGCTCCAAGGCTTGGTTTGACCTTTCTGCCGCACCATTGGATTGCGGGTGGTATACGGAGGAGAATGCCAATTGAATTCCCATTTGCGCACAGAAACACCTCCAGAAGCGGGACACAAACTGGCTTCCTATAGCAGACACGATCACCTTCAGGATATTATGGAGTCGGAACACCTCCCTTGCGAATACCACTGCCAATTCCTGCGCAGGTGGTAAGCCCTTAAGTAGCACAAAGTGAGCCATTTTTGAGAATTTGTCCACAATTATTAGTATTGCAGTAAAGCCCATGGACCTAGGAAGGTTGACCATAAAATCAATGGACAAGTGTGACCAGGGACGTTCCCCACTGGCCAAAGGCTGCAGCAAGCCTACCGGCAGATGTCGAGGAGACTTATTTTGAGCACACGTGGTGCAGGCTGCGTTAAAGGCAGCACAATCAGAGAGGAGACTCGACCAGCAAAACAGTGTAGACAAAGACCAGATTAACTGGTCACGCCCAATATGGCCAGCGATTTTGGAAGCATGGTATGTCTCCAGAACTTTATTACGGAACTGAGCCGGTACAGAACATCTCCCACTAGGAGTCTCAGCAGGGGCAGATACCTGAGCAGCCAGTATCTCCTCTCCCAGGGGAGAAGCAATGCAGGTACGTATCGTGGTAAGAATACGATCAGCAGGAATGATCGGAGCGGGAGGAACCTCCTCCTTGGACCTTCTACAAAATTGGAGTGACAGGGCGTCAGCCTTCACATTTTTCGAGCCTGCAAGGTAGGAAACCATGAAATTAAACCTGGATAGGAATAGTGACCATCTGGCCTGACTGGAAGACAACCAGTTGGCCTCAGACAAGTACATCAGATTCTTGTGGTCTGTAAGAATCAAAATGGGGGAACTGGTACCCTCCAACAGATGACGCTACTCCATATCACCAATCTGATAAACCATCTCCGCCTTAGATAGTTTTTTCGAGAAGTAGCCACAGGGGCGTAAAGCCATTCCAGGAGCTGACCGTTGAGAAAGGAGGGTGCCTACTCCAATCTCTGAAGCATCAACCTCCAGGGTAAAGGGCAGGGCGGGATTGGGATGTACCAGGATTGGAGCCGTAGTGAATGCTGCCTTGAGGTTGTTGAAGGCAGATAGTGCATCAGAAGACCATTCTAACACTTTGGTTACTTTCCACGTCATGTCAGTGATTGGTTTTACAATGGTCGAGAAATTTCTTATAAATTTACGGTTTGCAAAGCCCAGAAATCTTTGAATCGCCTTCAGTCCCTCCGGACGAGGCCACTGGACCACAGCAGAAATTTTTTTTGGGTCCATCGCAAACCCAGATGCGGATATAACATACCCAAGAAAGGTAATTTGGGTTTTGTGAAATTAACACTTTTCCAACTTGCAGAACAAATTGTTGTCTCTCAGGAGCGAAAGGAACCTGGATACATCCGCATAGTGAGTCTCCACCATTGGAGAATGGATAAGGATGTCATCCAGATAAACAACAATGCATCTTTGCAAAAGTTCTCTCAAAATGTAATTTATAAATTCTTGGAAGACAGAGGGAGCATTGCACAGGCCAAAGGGCATGACCAGGTATTCATAATGCCCGCTCCGGGTGTTGAATGCTGTCTTCCATTCATTCCCTTGTTTGATCTTGGCGAAATTGTAATCGAGCTTAGTAAAGATAGCAGAACCTTTGAGGCGGTCAAACAGCTCAGTGATCAATCGTATGGGATAGGCAATCTTTACCATCAGTTTGTTTAAGCCCCAATAATCGATACAAGGGCGTAATTCTCCTTCTTTTTTACCAAAAAAAATCCAGCACCCCAGGGGATGAGGATTTCCGAATGATGCCCCTCTCCAAGGCAAGGTAATGCTCCAGCCTGGACTTTGTTAAATACCTCAGAAAATTGCGCATAAACCTCCTGTAGACCTTGACACTCGGCATAGGCAAGTCTGATGGGACGTGAAAGACACGACTCTTCACAGTGAGTCCCCCAGGACAATATCTCACATGTGGTCCAGTCAATTTTGGGGTTATGTTTTTGTAACCATGGGAACCATAATACAGTGGCATAGTGCAGGTAGTTTAGTACCTGAAACTTCGGGGTTTTCTTATGCAGGGCTCCCACACTTAGGGTAAGTGGGGCCGTCTCGTGGGTCATATGAGCTGGCAGCAGGGGTCTGCCATTAATAGCTTCAATCTCCAAAGGAGTGTCACGAGGTAGTAAAGGAATCCCAAAACGCTCAGCGAATGCGGCATCTATAAAATAACCTGCCGCGCCAGAGTCTATAAGAGCAGGCACAGGGATAGACTCTTTGGCCCAGCAAGGGTTTAGCCTGAGAGGCTTCAGGAGATTGAGATGCCACCTAAGATCTGTCCCCGACAGGATCTTTTAGTGCGAGCGTCTCCTGGACATACCGGGCATGATTTGAGGAAGTGAACAGTAGTACAGACATAGTCCCTCCCTCCGCGTATGGGCCCTCTCCGCCGCAGAGAGTTGGGTAGCCCCCACCTGCATAGGTTCACCACCCATAGTGTCGGAACCAGGAGGCATGGGAGGTGTGGGAGGACAGGGTGGGCAAGAAAAACTATAGGACATGCTGGTAGGATGACTCCGCAGGCGCTTCATAAACGATGGTCTCTCCCGGACTCGTGTATCTATGAGGATGACATAGGATATCATCTCATCCAGACTATTAGGTAGGTCACAAGCAGCAATCTCGTCCTTCATGTAATCGCAAAGCCCTTGGGAGAATGCAGCTATCAGGGCCTCATTGTTCCACCCTACTTCGGCTGCTAGGGTTCAAAACTCGATTGCGTATTCCGCCACCGTGCAGTTACCCTGATGGATGGTCATCAGATGTTTGGAAGCCAAGGTCCCACGACCTTGGCACATCAAATACGCTTCTAAATGAGGCCACAAATTGAGTAAAATCATATATTATGGGTTTCTCCGTCTCCCATAATGGATTCGCCCAAGCCAATGCCTTGCCAGCCAGGAGAGAAATCATAAGTCCAACCCTACTTCTCTCAGTAGGGAAGGCATGAGGAAGCATCTCGAGGTATATGCCCAACTGATTAAGGAATCCATGACATAACTATCACGGTGCCCGTGATTGCTGACTTCTGCTGCCAGTCAGGTGTGTGTACTCTCCATTGGCCACTTGTCTTTTGCCCTCCCAGTATTGCCTTTATAGACTGGGCTGAGGCACCCTATGGTTGCCCTTTCGTGGTGTCTCTATGTCAGCAGTCACCTGTTTTGTACCTATTCCTTGGGCTTGTTTCGCTCTGCTACCAGTGTCAGCGTTGCTGCAGTAGTCAGTGCCTCTCCTGTGTGGTTCCTGCCTCCGTTCCAGATCCAGTTGGCGGTGATGTAGTTCCTGTGGTGGTCCTGGCTTGTCTGCTGTTGCTGCTGCTTGTCATCCGTTTGGCTGCTGGGTTGCTGGGGCAACATTCTGATCACTGTTTACTCCATGTTCACCGGTTGCTGATCCCGTTAGTATAGAATCGGTTGGGCAAGTCGTTTGTCCAGTACGCTGTACTGGTTTACTCCAACTTCACCGGTTGCTGATTCCGCTTGTATAGAACCGGTTGGGTGATTCGTTTAACCAGTATGCGGTACTGGTTTACTCCAACTTCACCGGTTGCTGATTCCGTTTGTATAGAACCGGTTGGGCGATACGTTTATCCAGTACGCGGTACTGGTTTACTCCAACTTCACTGGTTGCTAATTCCGCTTGTATAGAACCGGTTGGGTGATTCGTTTAACCAGTATGCGGTACTGGTTTACTCCAACTTCACCGGTTGCTGATTCCGTTTGTATAGAACCGGTTGGGCGATACGTTTATCCAGTACGCGGTACTGGTTTACTCCAACTTCACTGGTTGCTAATTCCGATTGTATAGAACCGGTTGGGTGATTCGTTTATCCAGTACGCGGTACTGGTTTACTCCAACTTCACCGGTTGCTGATTCCGTTTGTATAGAACCGGTTGGGAGATACGTTTATCCAGTACGCGATACTGGTTTACTCCAACTTCACCGGTTGCTGATTCCGCTTGTATAGAACCAGTTGGACATTACGATTATCCAGTACGTGGTACTGGTTTACTCCACTGAAACCGGCTGCTGTTTCCGCTAGTATAGAGCCGGCTGAGCACTATTGTTGTCCAGTACACCGTACTGGTGTACTCCACCATTCACTGGCTGCTGATTCCGCTAGTATAGAGCCGATTGAGCGCTATTGTTGTCCAGTACACGGAACTGGTTTACTCCACATTCACCGGCTGCAGATTCCGCTAGTTTAGAGCCGGCTGAGCGCTATTATTGTCCAGTACACGGTACTGGTTTACTCCACATTCACTGGCTGCAGATTCCGCAAGTATAGAGCTGGCTGAGCGCTATTATTGTCCAGTACACGGTACTGGTTTACTCCACTACTCACCGGCTGCTGAGTCCGCTAGTATAGAGCCGGTTGAGCGCTGTTGTTGTCCAGTACATGGTACTGGTTTACTCCACATTCACCGGTTGCTGCTGTCTCCGTTATTGCACCGGTTTGGTCTTCCTGGTTGGGAGACTGGTTTGCTCCACTGTTCCATCTTATGCTGTTGATCCATCTATTCAGCATTAGTGGAGCTGTCCTTCTGTCCTCCTGGCTGCCTTGTCCGGTATATTGGCAAGGCCGGTAGAGCCTGTCTCCATCCCTTTGGGCCATCCTTCAGGCTGCCTTGCCCGGTACATTGGCAAGGCCGGTAGAGCCACAATCAGCTTGTCGTGTAAACCTCCTGGCTGCCTTGCCTGGTATATTGGCCCGGTAGAGCCACAATCAGCTTGTCGTGTAAATCTCCAGGCTGCCTTGCCCGGTATATTGGCAAGGCCGGTAGAGCCACATTCAGATTGTCGTGTAACCCTTTAGGCTGCTTGTCTGGTATATTGGCAAGGCCAGTAGAGCCTCCCATGTGTATCTTGCAATAACTACTGATTGAACCCATTCTGTACTTGTGATTTATGTATATGTTCAGGACCCATGAGGGTTCCCATTAAACTTTTCAATAAAGTTTGATTTTTATCTTACTCTGTGTCTGAGAGTCAAAACAAACCATGACAATAACTCAGGTTCCCCACTATAGCGTTGTGGGAGTGGAGAGGATCCAGTTAACTTTCTGACCAGTCCTGCATCAGAGACGGTAGCAGCTGTAAGTGCTGAAGGAGAAACTGGGGTGGCCACCTGCTGCAGGTTATAGCGTTCCCAGTGAGCGGTTCTGCCAAGCAGGGTCTGCAAGGCACCTGCCAACTGATCAATACGTTGATCCTTATCCTGCATTCTGTCAGATATTCTCTGTAAAGGAGGATCACTATCACCGTCTGTCATGACCCTTACGTACTGTTACGGCTGGCAAGCAAAACCAGGAGTCAGACGGTATAGTTAATAGAACCTTTATTATGAGAATAATGACAGTAATGCAATATATAAATAAACACGCAGTGGGTGATTCAAACGGCGAGCACTATATCAGGAATAGCAGTCTCCCAATCTCTGCATCACACTGTCCGAGAATAGGCCTCAGCCCACTGGAGTCTCATGGTAAGGTAACGCCCAAGAGATACTGACTCAGCCTGCAGTCAGTAGCTAGGAGTCTGCGAGAGCCCCAGGTCAGTACTGAGAAGGATGTCTGAATAATGGAACCAACAAACTGAGTGTCACAGTACCTTGTTTCCAGCACCGCTGCTTCAGCATCTTTACACGCGTCATCTGCAGGCAAGAGGCTTCAAGCATGCTACAGGCCTCTGTTTTATGTGTGCTTGTTTCCTGTAGTCTCCTCCTACCTACTTCCTCCCTCTAGCTGCTCTTCCTACCTACTTCCTGTCAGATTGGGCAAACGTGGAATATGAAGTTTAATGTGGGGAAGTGTAAAGTCATGCATTTGGGAGGAAACAATCCCAAGGCTACTTATAAACTTAATGGAATAATTTTAGGTGACTCGTTGCTAGAAAAAGACCTGGGTATCCTTGTCAACTACAAACTTGGAAACAGTGACCAGTGTCAAACAGCAGTAGCAAAGGCAAACAAAGTCCTGTCTTGCATAAAAAGAGGTATTGAAGCAAGAGTGGATAACATTATTTTGCCATTATACAAATCATTGGTAAGACCTCACCTTGAGTATGCAGTGCAATTTTGGGCACCGGTTCTGAAAAAGGATATACTAGAACTAGAGCGGGTACAGCGGAGAGCAACAAAATTAATTAAGAGAATGGAGGACTTGACATATGAGGAACGACTAAACAAACTTGGTTTATTTACTCTAGAGAAAAGACGACTAAGAGGAGACCTTATCACATTGTAAAGTATATGAGAGGTCAATGCAAGGATCTCTGTGGTGAGCTATTTATTCCAAGGCCTGATCAGGTGACCAGGGGACACCCCTTGAGATCAGAGGAAAGGATGTTTAAACTTCAGCAGAGGAAGGGTTTTTTTACGGTAAGGTCTGTCAAATTGTGGAATTCATTGCCCAGGGAGGTAGTTATGGCAGATACAATGGATACATTTAAGAGAAGATTAGATGCATTTCTTTCAAAAGGGAACATACAGAGTTATACTGTTTATCAGTAGGCTGATCAGGAAGGTCTGATAAAGACTAATTTAATTGGTAGCAGGAAAGCTATAAAATTCTCAGTTACTGAGGTATGAGGCGAAGGTTGAACTTGATGGACTTGTGTCTTTTTTCAACCTAATTTACTATGTTACTATGTAAAGGGCAGACTGAGTCCTGACTCATTCACCCTTTCGTTGTTGTCCTGAGCAGTTAATTTTCTAGTATTCCTGATTCCTGTGTATGATCTGGCTTGTCTGTCCATCCATTCTGGTGTTGACCTGTGGCTCTGTCTGACTATTCTCCTTGGCGTTCCGATTTGGCTCAGATATCCTTTCTGGTGCAAACCTATTGCTCTGGCTGACTACCCGCTCCATGTATGACCTAGGCTTGAAGCCTCTTGCCTGCAGATGACGCGTGGAAGGACACCGAGCTTCGCTGAAGCGCCGGCGCTGGTAACAAGGTACTGTGACAGCATTGTAAAAAAGTACAATGATTAATCAGATATTATTTTATATTGTGCCATTACTCTCTCTTTAATGTACATCTATTCTTAAACTGTATGGTACTGGCAGGCAGAGAGTTAGGTCTTACTGTCCTACAAGTTCATGAGTGCTAGTTTTAAATAGGCAAAAAATATATTTTTGTAAAAATCTGAGGCAGGCCCCACACTGGGCCCAGGCGGGTCGCATTTGGCCCATTGGCTGCACTATGGACACCCCTGTTCTATGTGTTTGCTTTTGAAAGGACACTTATGAAACTCCTAAAAACCTCCTATCTAGTTTGTAAGATGTATATTTTTAGCAACTATCTCTCAGCACAATGGCCTATCCTATGGCTAGTCACCACCCAGAAGCATCACGTTTTAGTTCTCTAGTGCCATTACAGAAGAGAAATTTCCAAATACATATTAGACTAACCCTGCCTAAAAGGGTGGTTCCAAAATAATGGGCAAGTCCTCCACTGCATGGAAACAGCAGCAAACCCCCGATGGACATTTCGGCCTAGTTGGGCCTTGTCAGGAGGGTGCAGCTGGATTCCCTAGGCACTGAGAGCAAGGGGTCCACGTCTTGATTCCCCTTCACTCTTAGGGAGACCCCTTAAGAGTATACAAAATAAACATGTAGAATGTGAGAGGCTTCTGGGAATGAACAACAGCACAATGTCCTGTCCTACAGCTTGCCCATCATTTTGGAACTGGACCGCCCTTTTGGGCGGGATTAGTCTAATATGTATGTGGAAACTTCTCCTCTGTAATGGCACTAGAGAGTTAAAACGTGATGCTTCTGGGCGGTGACTATCTGTAGAACAGGCCATTGTGCTGATGTTCATTCCCAGAAGCCTCTCACATTCTGTATGTTTATTTTGAGTACTCTTTGGGTGTCTCCCTAAGAGTTAAGGGTAATCCAGACATGGATCCCTTGCTCTCAAAGCCTAGGGAATCCAGCTACACCCTCCTGGTGAAACCCAACTACGCTGAAGCGTACGCTGGGGGGTAGCTGGTGTTTCCGTGCAGGGGGGGACTTGCCCATTGTTTTGGAACTGGACTGCCCTTTTGGGTGGGATTAGTCTAATATGTATGTGGAAATTTCTCCTTTGTAATGGCACTAGAGAGCTAAAATGTGATGCTTCTGGGAGGTGACTACCTGTAAACCAGGCCATTGTGCTGTTGTTCATTCCCAGAAGCCTCTCACATTCTGTATGTTTATTTCTTCAACTACATAGGTTAATTAGAGACTGAATTCTTCCTAAATAATGTATTTATTTGCACCCTTCTGTCTAGGTTCATGCCCGTGGACTGCTGCTGGGAATATATCAGGACTTGGGAAAGAAGACATGTGCAGGGTATCCTGGCAGTCAAGGGTATTATGAGCTTGATGCTCAGACATTCTCTGACTGGGGTGTGGATCTGCTTAAATTTGATGGTTGTTACTATGGGACTCTGAAACAACTGGAAGAGGGTAAGATTAGAACCACACTTTGTATGTGTATGTGCAACCCTAGTATATGTTTGCTGCCCAGGCTTTCTCTTTCCTTACATGTTCTTGTGTGTTTGTATTTCCTAGTCTGTATGGTGAGTAGGTAACAAATATAAGGACCAGAGGAGTGTGCAGATCATTGCTCTGGTTCTTAAAGCAATATGTTTGGAGGGATGAAGACTACTTAATGACCTGAACTATGTTCAAGTAAGAATAACTTTTCTAACTCCTAATGAGAAACATTCCTTTCAGCATAGCTCCTCACTGCCTTTGAAAACTGCTCTGAGCGAAAGTGAATTTCTCATTAGGCAGAGTAGCCAGCTTTCTGTGGTGCTTCAATATGAATGACACCTCCAACTATGTTGTATGACATTTATCCTTCCTGTCCAGAAAATGAACTTGTGTTTCCAATTGTCCAGAGATTGTCTAGATATTGAGTCAAGTAGAGGGGGTATAGTTGAGTCGGAAAAGGTTGGAGGAGGCAGAAGGGAGCATAATCCCTACGTATTTAAGTTTACCTGATGCCCAGCGGAAGGGAGCTAGCTTAACATAAGTTGGGGTATTTGCAAGAGTGGAGTCAGGATGCTCATTAGTTCTGATTTTGAGATGTAGGGCTTAAAGCTGGATACCCTGCTATAAGCGTGTAATTCAGATATGTTCTCCAGGAGAGAGGTTAATGAGTCAGAGATCATGAACATAAGATCATCTGCAAATAGATAGTTTATGCTCTTTTGAGCCTGAGAATATACCTGAAATTGTTCATTGTGTTTTATAGAGTTAGCTAGTACATCTATGGTGAGTATGAACAATATGGGTGACAAGTGGGAGCCTTGCCTAGTTCAGTTCCTGAGCTGAAAGGCAGATACCATAGCTTTTACCCGAGCCAATGGGTTGGTATAAAGGGCATGAATTGTGTTTAGGAGATTCTTGCTTAAACCAATATGACGTAGGGTTTCCATCATGAAGACCCAAGATATCCGGTAGAATGCTTTTACAGCATCGACCGATAGGATGAGAGTATGGCAACAATAGAAGCGGGCAAAATCAACTGGTTGGATCAACTTCATAGTATTATCTTTTCCTTCCCGAACCAGGGACAAAGCCCATCTGGTCAGGATCAATGAAGTTGGGTAAATATTTTTTGAGTTTATTGGCTAATATTTTTGCAAATATTATCTGTGCTCAGTAGAGAAATGGGCCTGTAACTGGTTGGTTGGGAGGGGTCTTTACCAGACTTGTGGAGGACAGAGATGTGCACTACTTTTTCCAGAAGACCATTAAATACTTGAATTAGCAAAGGGGCAAGTAGGTGTTTGTATTGCTTATAAATGGAGAGTAGAAAGCTGTCAGGACCAGGTGTTTTATTAGTGGGCATTTGTATAATGGCTGCATGTATATCTTCCTCCTGTATGTCTCTGTCTAGATCTTGAGATTGAGCTGGGGACAGCTTGGTTATACCAGAGCGCCTAATATAGGATGTGACCTCCATCTCTGCCATGAGTCTGGTGAGGGTATGTTGTAAAGGGCTTCATATAAGACCTTAAAGGTTTCAGTGAAACATTTCAGGAAATATCCTTATGAGTCTTTCCATCTGGGGAGGTTATATTAGATGTACAGGGGGCAGGTCATGGTCCCATAATTGTGAAGCTAGCAGTTTGCCACATTTGTTGTCAAATTCGTAGTGGGCACTATTTAAGGATCATATCTTTGATTTGACACCTAACCGTCACTAGTGATTCAAGAGGGTCTGCAGATGGGTGTATGAGATAATGTTGTTCCAGTTTAAAGATGCGGTTCAATAGGGTGTTGAGGTCCCTATCCCATTGGCTACGTGCCTGAGCAGTTGGTTTAATGCAAACTCCCCTGATGTAACCTTTTAATGCCTACCATATGCTTAGGGAAGATGTGACAGTTACAATTTTTATGCATAAATGAAAAGGAGAGAAGGGCGCTCAATAGTGCAATACTGTCTTAAAAAGCAATATATGCAAGGCAATAATAATGGGTACTCACAAATGGAGTGGTCAGCTCGAACTCTGCTGACTAACACGCATTCTGAGAGCATAAGCCCGTCCCTGCTCGGGAACCACACACACACAGGATACTTAGCATGGCTCCACTTGTTCAAAATATCAAAATTTAATATAAATATATAAAACACAATAAAAAACAAATATCATAAATAAATGAA
Organism: Rhinophrynus dorsalis; assembly: GCA_037306005.1. NCBI lineage: Eukaryota > Metazoa > Chordata > Amphibia > Anura > Rhinophrynidae > Rhinophrynus > Rhinophrynus dorsalis. The sequence continues at coordinate 72,672,794 of CM074726.1, read as the reverse complement.
ACCCAATATTTCTCTAATCCGTTTCATGGCTGTAAATGCTGCTTTTTCAAAGTTACAATAAGGACTTTTTTAAGTACCCAATATTATTGCCTTGCATATATTGCTTTTTAAGACAGTATTGCAAAATTGGGCACCCTTCTCTCTTCTTGTCATTTCTGCATGGTTGATCATTTTGGGGGAGCGAGTTGTGAAGGTGCAACCTGGCTTACATTCGTGTACTACAGATTCACTGATTTTGGGCTGTCTTAATAATTCCCATAAGTGCTTTAGCTGTTTCCCACGTACGTGTTGGAACAGCAACTAATTTTGTGAGTATTATTCAACTGTGTAACTGGTGGAGGTTCCAGTATTTCCATCTGATTCAACACAAGGGGTGCCTCTTGTCTCTTCTTCTCCCCATTTTATTTGCGCAGTTGTTATGCAGAAATTCACTAATGTTGCATTCTATCTCAGAGTGGATGCGTGGGTCTGTCAGTAGATGGGGATATAGTAGAGGTAGCTGTATGGTGGTAATTTTCTCTCTTCTTATTGTCTTCTCTTCCCCCTCTTCCAAAAACTCATGCCACTATAATTTAAAAACATGTTCAAATAAGAATTGCCTCCAAAGATATGCTATAACTACACTGCCACCGTCAAGAAAGCAGTGCAAATATCCCCATCCCCCCAAAGATACCTTTCAGGCTATTGCCCAAGTCACACTAAGGGGAACTTGAACAGAAACTTGCTTTCATATGGCCAGTCTCTGTTCAAAATGGTTCCCATGCTACGGTTGGCTGGGATGTGGGGTTACACACCTCCCAGCCAATCAACTTCAAGCAGGAGGGATGACGAACCCGCTAGAAGCTGATTGGCTAGGGGGTGTATAACCCGCCAATTGTAGCATGGGAACAATTTTGAACAGAGACTGGCCACAAAAAAGCTAGTCTCTGTTCAAATTTCCCTCAGTGTGGCTCGGGCAATGGCCCAAAATGTATCTCTGAGGGAGGGGGGATTTTTGCTCTGTATTCCTGCCATCTCCACCAGAGGCTGCAGTGTATAGTTATGGCATATCATTAGGGACAATTCTTACTTGAACATGTTTTATTATTTATTTATTTTTTTTACAGTCGCATGAGTTTTTGGAAAAGGTGGAAGATAAGAAGATGAGAAGATGATGGAAAATAGAAGATGACTTACAGCGAATGACCAGAGAGCTGAAGTTCCCACTGGACAGCAGACTTACAGGTAAGGTAAGTATTTGTTTTCAGGGGATGGTGTTAGTTTTAGTGAGATTAAACCTGTGAGTGCCAGTGGGGTATGCAGTGCTATGCAATGCATTGCATATCCCACTGGCACTCATAGGGTTAATTTTTGTTACATTACACACATTTTTTTCAGTCCTTTGGATGTTTTGCTATGGGGCTTAGGGATCAAGCCCTTAGTTCCTTAGGCACTACATTGGATTTATGTCAATCTTGTGTCACTGAGCCTGTGGTGAGAGACTCTTTAAAGAATAAAAAGAGGGGTCATGCTAACACTGCATTGAAGAATTCTTGGATGTATACCATCAGACCTGGTGCTTTGTCAGTCTTAGGGCTAGATTCTATTGCAGGTGCTAATTTTATCACTGCTTTTATCTCTAGTTTTCCCCATAGACTTTAAGAGGAAAATGTTTGATAAAATGGGAGTTAACTTTTATCTCCTGCAATAGAATCTAGCCCTTAAAACAGAACTACCATGTCACAAAATGTTTAGCTTAACTAAGTCCCTTTCTGGAGACTAGTTGCTTAGTAGTGCTAGTTGCCAGAATTATTACCTAACATAGTAGATAAGGCTGAAAAAAGACATGCATCCATCAAGTCCAGCCCATGCCAATAACATCCCTGTTGATCGAGAGGAAGGCAACAAAAAAGCCCTCTGGAGCAATTTCTAATGTAGTCCCAAGTGTGTGTGTGTGTGTGTGTGTGGGACTATTCCTTCCTGACTCCAACTAGTAGTCAAATAGTTCCCTGGATCAATATCCTATTTGCTTTGAAGCCATCTGTTCTGTGCTAGATAGGCATCCATTTCTTTTTTGAATGCAGATGCATTATCTGCAAGCACAACATCCCAAGGCAAAGTATTCCATAGCCTTACCGCCCTTACTGTAAAGAATCCCTGCCTATGTTTTAGTAGAAAGCACCTTTCCTCAAGTCTTAATGGATGACCTCTTGTTCTTAGCTCAGCTCTTTGCATAAATAATTCATTGGATAGTTCTTTGTATTGACCTTGAATGTATTTGAAAATGGTAATCATATCACCCCTTAGACGTCTCTTCTCTAATGTAAACAAACCCAGTTTGGCTAGTCTCTCTTTGTAACTCAGATCCTCCAATGCCTTTATCAGTTTTGTTGCACGTCTCTGCACCTTTTCCAGTTCAGTAATGTCTTTTTTTAGAACAGGCGCCCAAAATTGTACTCCATATTCTAGATGAGGCCTAACCAAGGATTTATACAGAGGTAGGATAATATTAGCATCCCTTGCTTCTACACCTCTTTTTATGCAGGCTAGTACTCTATTTGCTCTTGCAGCAACTGAGTGACTCTGCACACTGCTGTGAAGTCTATTGTCTATCAATACTCCTATATCTTTCTCTAATGAGGATTTCCCAAGTTGTTTCCCATTTAGAGTATATGTAGCAAGTTTGTTTCTACAACCCAAATGCATAACCTTACATTTATCTACATCAAATGTCATCTGCCACTTTTCTGCCCATTCACTTAGTTTATCTAAATCCTTCTGTAGGGAAAAAAACATCCAACTCTGTATGTATTTCCTTACATAGCTTAGTGTCATCAGCAAAGATTGAGATGCTACTTTCAATTCCCACTTCTAGATCATTAATAAACAAATTAAAAAGCATTGGGCCCAGGACTGAACCCTGCAGCACCCCACTTATAACCCTAGACCAATTTGAAAAAGTTCCATTTACAACAACTCTCTGCCATCTATCATTTAACCAGTTCTCAATTCATGTGCAGATAACACCGCCCAAACCGAAGCCTTTTAATTTATGCAGTAACCTGTTGTGAGGCACTGTGTCAAAGGCTTTTGCAAAATCCAAGTATACTACATCAACAGCAATTCCCCTGTCCAAATTACTACTCACTCTTTCATAAAATGCAAGTAAATTAGTCTGACATGATCTGTTCTTCATGAAACTATGCTGATTCCTACTAATGATATTGTTTGTCTTCACATAGTTCTGAATACTGTCCGTTAATAACCCTTCTAGTATCTTACCCACTATGGAAGTCAAGCTCACAGGTCTATAATTTCCTGGTTTGGATCTTGCTCCCTTTTTAAACAATGGAACTACATCAGCTTTCCTCCAATCACAGAGCAATATGCCTGATGAAAGTGAATCAATAAATATTAAGTATAATGGTTTTGCTATTACTGAACTAAGTTCCTTAAGTACCCTTGGGTGTATACCGTCCGGTCCAGGTGCTTTATTCACTATAACCCTTTCCAATCTCTTTTGGACCTTGTCCTCAGTAAGCCATGTAGATGTTGGAGGAAATTCCATGGTTTTGTCTGTTTGCGCACAGCTTGTCATTGCTGCTTCCTTTGTATATACTGAAGCAAGAACGTATTTAGGGTGTCAGCCATAGCTTTATCCTCACTAATCAATTCACCTGTTTCAGTCCTAAGAGGACCAGTATCAACCTTAACTTTTTTGTTGTTAATATATTTGTAGAATTGTTTAGGGTTTTTCTTGCTCTCATTTGCAATGTTTCTCTCATTTTCCATTTTAGCTAGCTAAATTGCGTGTTTGCAGATTTTATTACATTCTTTATATTTTTTAAATGATGCATCTGACCCGTTTGACTTAAACACCTTAAAAGCCTGCTTTTTATTTCTCATTTCCCTGCTAACCACATTATTAATCCACATCGGTTTCGCTTTACTTCTCTTGTGCTTATTCCCCAATTGTATATATTGACGTGTATATTTGCCCAAGAGCATTTTAAATACATTCCATGATTTTTGTGCATTTTTATCTTTGAAAATTACATCCCACTGGATATCCTTTAAAGCTTCTTTTAACTTTGTAAAATTAGCCTTTTTGAAATTGAATGTTTTGGTTAAACTCTTGCTATTGGGTTTCTCATAACAAACTTCAAAGGATACAATATTTAATAGATATATGCTTTATTCCCCAGCTGTCAGTAGCACGGAGCGCAGACATCTTACCAGAATGACGTCCGCGCGCCTGCACTGTCAGTCCCAGCCGGAGCCGAATGGCTCCTAACAACACCTCCTAGACCTGTCTGTGACTGGCAGCACAGGCGCGCGGACGTCATTCTGGCAAGATGTCTGTGCTCCGTGCTACTGAACGCTGGGGTATAAAGCATATATCTAGTAAATCAGGTAATAATTCTGGCAACTAGCGCTATTAAGCAGCTAGTTGCCAGAAGGGGACCTAGATAAGTTAAACATTTTGTGACATGGTAGTTCAGCTTTAATTTGGTCTTAATTTTGTTCAGTCTTACCATGACTTCTTCTTGTGTTAACCCAATATTTGATAATGGTATGGTTTTATTTGCTACTTTTCAAGGCTCTTCTACCTTTTCTTGTTCCCTTGTATATACTGATGCAAAGAAAGTGTTTAGAACATCTGCATTTTCCTTATCCTCTCTAATCAACTCACCCATCTCATTTTTGAATGCTCCAATGCACTCCCTCTTATGTTTTTCACTATTTATATATTTGAAAAACTTTTTTGGATTAGTCTTGCTCTCACTTACATTTTGAGTTTAATTATCTATTTTTGCTAACCTAATTGCCTTTTTGCAATCTTTGTTGCACCCCTATAGTTCAAAAAAGAATGTTATTTTCCTTAAGACTTAAATAGTTGAAATGCCCTTTTACATAGCCATTTCTTTCTTTACATTTGCATTTAACCACACTGGCTGTGATCTACTTCTTTTGCATTTGTTTCCCACTCATATATTCTTCAACCTAAATTTAAATTTTGAACATTTTTCCTCCGTACCTCCCAGTTTATGTGTATTAGTTGGATCACAGGATATACAGGATTCCTTGTTCTAGGAATGTTTTGCAGGCTGCAGTGCCATCTTCATGTGGAATATTGTTGTAGATTGATTCTACATCTATAGTGGCTAGAATGGTTTGCGTAGGGATGGAGCCGAGGTCAGGGAGTTTGTTTAAAGGGATAGTAATACGTAAAATGTAAAAAAAAATATGTTGTAGGGTTTATCCCCCTGAGTAAAACAAGGGTACTCCCACCGCTGAAAGGTGTTTTATTCAAAAGTTATTTTATGTATTGGGTGTTTTTTTTACCAATTTAGTACAGAGTGTTAAGTTGTAGAAGTAGCAAAATCCCTGAAATGGTTACAGTCTCCACCATTGTCCTTCCGTTGGCACAAATGTCATTAAGATGAGACATTTTGATGTAAATAATTTAGGACTAGAAAGTCAATTCCGACTCCTTATTTAAAAAGAATGACATTTTCACACATACCTCACAATCTCAGGCACACACCATCTCATGCACATTCTATGGAATAAATACACCCTGGAATATGCCCATACACTTTCCACATACAGACACACATCATACACACTCTGTCTCTCACACACACACACACACACACACACACACAATGTTATATATAGATACACCCAAGTCAACCATGAACAGGGCACTTAAGCTCTCTCAAACATGCATGTCCTCAAACACAGATACATTCATTCTCACACACAGACATGGTGTCAGACACACGCTGTCTCACACACACAAACACACACATACACACCATCTCATGTGCATGAGAACATGCATATATGCACATAAACATAAATGGTGTCCTACACAAATGTAGTGTTGCACACACACACACACACACATTATCATACACTGTGTAACACCCACACTAGTCCTTATATACCATCAGAGATTTCAAGTGCACAGGCCTGCACTTATGTACAGAGTACATTCAGTTGGAAATTACACCTCTGAGCCAAATTCACACCTCTTTGCAACTAAGGCAGATGTGAATATTTTTAAGAGAAAATGTTGTCATCATCATGTGTCAGCACCATGGTACAAAGCTAATAATAAATAATAGCAGAGAAATCTGGTAATATTTCTCTTCTCCGAGATCAGGTTGACACAACTGTGGTGACCCTTCCCATTACTCTGCCTGAACCTGAAGCCTTTGTGTCTATAGTGCCCATAACCACCTCCTTGGACAAGGAATTCCACAATTTAACAGACCTTACTGTAAAAAATCCCTTCCTCTGCTGAAGTCTAAACCTCCTTTCCTCTAATCTCAAGGGGTGTCCCCTGGTCATCTGATCAGGCCTTGGAATAAACAGCTCACAGCAGAAATCCTTGTATTGATCTCTCATATACTTGTACAACGTGACAAGGTCTCCTCTTAGTCGTCTTTTCTCTACAGTAAATAAACCAAGTTTGTCTAGTCGTTCCTCATAGTCAAGCCCTCCTTTCCCTTAATTAGTTTTGTTGCTCTTCGCTGTACCCTCTATAGTTCTAATATATCCTTTTTCAGAACTGGTGCCCAAAACTGCACTGCATACTCAAGGTGAGGTCTTACCAATGATTTGTAGAATGGCAAAATAATGTTATCCACTCTTGCTTAAATACCTCTTTTTATGCAAGACATGATTTTTTTGCCTTTGCTACTGCTGTTGGTCACTGTTTCCAAGTTTGTAGTTGACAAGGATACCGAGGTCTTTCTCTAGCAATGAGTCCCCTAAAATTATTCCATTAAGTTTATAAGTAGCTTTGCGATTATTTCCTCCCAAATGCATGACTTTACACTTCCCACATTAAACTTCATATTCCATTTGTTTGCCCAGTTTGCCATTTTATGTAAATCCCTCTGTAGAGGGCAAATATCTTGTTCTGAATTAATTACCCTGCATAACTTAGTGTCATCTGCAAATATTGATATTTTGCTTTCTATATCTATTTCCAGGTCATTTATAAACATGTTAAAAGCAGCGAATTTAATACTGAACCCAGAGGTACTCCACTCTCCACATTAACTGTATTTTAGAATTGTCCATTTATAACCACACACTGTTCCCTATCCTTCAACCAGTTTTGTATCCAATTGCAAAGGTTATCTCCTAGCCCCAATTTCCTTATTTTATACAACAGCCTTCTGTGTGGCACTGTATCAGATGCCTTTGCAAAGTCTATATATATTACTTCAACTGCCTTGCCATTATTAAGGTTGCTGCTTACTTTGTCATAGAAGCTGAAATAAAACCATGTTGATATTTGCTAATGATTTTATTTTTGTGTTGTGATCCTGAATATAGTCCCTTATTATCCCTTCTAACAGTTTTCCTACTACAGAGGCCAAATTCACAGGTCTATCATTTCAGGTTCTGTTTTAGTTCCCTTCTTAAATAGAGGCACTACACTGGCTCTTCGCCAGTCATGTGGCACTGAGCCTGCGGTGATAGAATCTTTCAAGAGTAAATATAGGGATTTTGCTAACACTGCACTGAGTTCCTGAAGAACCCTTGGATGTATACCATCAGGACCCGGTGCTTTGTCAGTCTTAATTTTGTTCAGTCTTCCCATGACATCTTGAGTTAACCCAATATCTGATAATTGTATTGTTTTATTAGTTACTTGCTGAGGCGCTTCTACCATTCCTTGTTCCCTTATATATAATGATGGAAAGAAATTGTTTAAAACATCTGCCTTTGCCTTATCCTCACTAATCAACTCACCCATCTCATTTTTGAAAGGTCCAATGTACTCCCTCTTAAGTTTTTTGCTGTTTATATATTTGAAAAGCTTTTTTCGATTGATCTTGCTTTCCCTTGCAATTTCACTGAAAACTGACTGACAACACATTGTTCATATTATGTGCCTGTCTTTTGTGATGAAACGTTGACTTCTGAATCGTATTACATACACGGGCTTTATTTTATTCATAACTCCTTTTTATATCAATTTATTTACCCCTTAAGGACCCATGATGTGCCAGGCCGTCACAGCTGTCTGGCACTTAAGGACCAGTGATGGTCCTAACACATAATGGAATTCAGGACTTCCTGCTCAGCTGCACGTCGATCGGTGATTCCTGAATCCATTAGTGAAAGAAATAAAAATGCCCCATGGTCCTTAACTGCTGGCCATGTGGCTGGTCCTTAAGGGGTTAAAGGAGCATATTTATTTTGCATTCCGGTCATCATTCGTCTATATTTTATTGTATTCCTGAGATTCCGTGGGGATCACTGTTCAGGGGCAGGTGTTTCCCCTCTTGATTTAACAGTTGCTTTGATCCCAACCAATGTGTCGGATAAAGGGAGTAATCTGATCAAAGTTTTATAATTCATGTCCACCTATGTGTTGATAAGAGCGCTTTCCTGTTTTCTATGGATTCTGATTCTCGGTCTTCTTTTGAGGAGCATGTTTGCAGTGAGCTGCTGTGAACAATCTGTGTGGTAGGCAGTATAAGATCCCCTGACATGCCCTTATAGCAGTGTATAAGTATATGAGAGGTCAATACAATTACACTAAGGTCTGTTAAATTATGGAATTTCTTGCCCAAGGATATAGTTATGGCAGCTACAAAGGATATATTTAAGAGAATATTAAATACATTTCTTTCAAAAAGGATTATACAGGGTTATACTGTTTATTAGTAGGCAGCACAGGAAGGTCTGACAAAGACTGACTTATTTGGCAGCAGGAAAGCTATATAATTCTCATGTCTCTTGGATATGAGGCAAAGGTTGAACTTGATGGACTTGTGTCTTTTTTCAGCCTAATTTACTATGTTACTATATCCACCTCATATGCACCTTATCTCTACATTATCTTCTTAGTTATTATTCCGAGTGATACTTGATTCATACACCTCAGTAGCTGTAATTTTACATTTTGTTTAGTATTCTTTTCCTTATATGCTTCCATTACCCTTCATATCTCCAGTATATAATTATATAGGATATGGGTCCCAAACATCAATATTATTAGAATTCTTCTCATTCATCACCAGGTATCACATTATTTCTTAACATGTTGTGGTAGAATGTTTTAGTCATGTATTTATTGTGATTACCAAAGGATGGAGCAAATAACATTATACTATACATAATATGGCTCACGGTATGTATTGGTTAATTCCTCCAATCTCTTTGGGGATTAGAGCCTTGTTAAAAAAAATACGGATAGTTTGGAGTCTCCCAGGTTTTGCAGTCCTTGAGAAAGGCAGATTAGTAGCTGGAAAAGCATTGGAGATAATGGTATACTGCCAAAACAGAAGGTTTTATTTATCTTTGGAGATCCTTGTATTTGCTGACACTCAAGGATACATCTTTACCATAAAATGCACACTCATCTTACTTCTTACCTGGGACTAGACAGTTGCCTCCTTTCTGATATACATATACCAGCTATGTTTAAAGTAAGAGCATATCTATACTAGCCCATGATCTACTGCCAATATTCAATACAAATTTTGAATATTATTAACAGCATTTTTTATATACTTTGTCTATTACTTCATATTAGTAGGTTATTCTTACAGGATTTTCAATATCAATATTTATATTATAATTTTCACTTGTATTCTTTTGGTTTCAGTTTTAATTCAAATATTCGGTCTCAACCTGTATGTTTCACTAGCTATTTGCATTTCTCATTGGAATAAATTAACATTTCTTTGAAATTATTTTCCTGCTATTTGAAGTTATACTACACTTAGGGCTAGATTTAAAGGCAGCCGTTAAACCAGCCGCTAAGTGAAAAAGGCACATCGCTCGCAAATAATACATGAGTTACGGCAGATTCAATAGGTACTCTACGAGAATAGCTATCGAGCGTAGGAACACACAAAACACGTAACACAAAAGCCGTTGTCGCTCATGTTAATGCACAACGGGCGGCCAAATCACACGATAACAGCGCTCAAAACAACATCTAACATAACGGCTGCCGTTGTCTAGCAACCATGATTGATGCAAAAACAAATTCAAACACACAGCCAATCACAAAGCCCCAATGTATCAAATAACGTCAAATACACCTATATATACCCAAAAATAACCATCACACACTGTCTGTTATCGAGTTCTTCAGAGCCAGATATCAGGACCCAGGAGCGGAGGATAGTGATCAGAGAGGGGGAGACAGGAGCATTCATTGGAGGTAGAAGGAGATTTTTGAGTTTGGAGTTTGGAGAGAGGTGCACTTACTATACACATATTACACTTTTGCACATATTACATACACACATACACATACATACACATAGTCCTTTTATTTTATAACACCTCACACATTTTACTTTTTATTTTGACAGTGTGAATCTGTGAGTGAAAATGTGTGACAGAGAGTGAGTGGATCGAGTGTGTCTGTGAGGGCCTGTGGGAGTGCCTGGGTGTGACTGGGTGAATGATGGCGAGGAGACGAGGACAGGAGAGAGGGATGGGGAGAGTAGTGGAGGAGGAGGAAACTCAGGAGGGTATCCCACAGCAGAGCAGGGGTGGGAGAGGGAGATCCACAGGGCAGAGGGGGAACCGACCCACAAGAGCAGGCACACAAAGAAGAGGGACAGAACCTGCAGTGGGACGAGGGGTAGTTGCTGGGGAGCACCCCACACAGTCAGGGTCAGACCAGGCAGGGCACTCCGGCTCTGAATCCTCCCATGCCGGAGCTGATGAGGGCAGGATCAGGGATCCCAGATATACTGAGGAGGAGAACACGGCTCTCGTGGAAGCTGTCCTGGAGAGGCAGAGTGTTCTCCACCCTACGGCAAAGGTCCCTGGCCTGGCAGCGAGGAGGAAGGCAGCCTGGAACCAGATATGCAGCCGGGTGAACGCGGTGGCTACATGCAGGCGGGACGTGGACTCTGTGAAGAAGAGATGGGGCGACTGCCGGAGGGTGGTCAAGAACAATATGTCTGACATGGCCAAGCAAGCCCGAGGCACCGGATGTGGCCCATCTGTGCCCATCACATTCTGCGGCTGGGAGGAGATGGTGCGGCAGAACATGTCCCCGACCATGATCGAGAGGGTCGTTGGAGGAACTGACACTGGGGATGAGAGGAGCCTCCACACTACCGGTAGGTGCAACACTACAGAACAACCAACACCAGCTGCACACACAGTCACACCTCAACACATGTCAATCACTCAGCCATACAACTGCACCAACACAGCACCATGAGGGTTAAAAAAAGGACACAACACCTGGACAAATGGCAAGGTCCAACCTGGGACAAACCTGTCAAAGTCCTACTTCAACCCTCCTGTCGCTGTGCTCATTACACACAATACATAAACCATCATGTTCAAAATGTCGACTGTCATAGATCATCACTGTTCACACACAATGTCACCCATGTCCCCACCCCCATCCTAACCCCTTGAGTGCTAGAGGGATCATCAATGCATCGATCAACAATGCATTGGCAACCCCTCTGGTACTCAAGGGGTTAACCAGACAACAAACAAGTCAATAGGCCAACGATCACATGCTACACAGGGGACATTCACTAAGCGGTGACAAACAGATGGTGGACACAAAGTAACCCTCACACACCCTCACTTCACCAGTACCAGTGTTAGTCTATGGAGAATATGGCAAAACAAGAATCAAGTTCATAGGGTCCCATTGTACAGACTCCATGGAAAACACTGGAAATGGGGAAAGGAGATCACTGGAGAAGTCACCATCATGTTCACTTCATCAGTTCAACATCACCACTTACTGAATCACAAAAAGGAGGCATCAGGTCACACATCACAGTGTCCCACAGAATAAATGCTTGTAGGTGCAACACACAGGCCGAAAATTATTTCACAGAATTCAAGCTGGAAAAAGTAGGCATTGGTGTTGTGGCTGCAATCATTTACTCTGACTTGAAATTACATATCCCATATCTGATTCCCACATGGATCCACAGGGGTGCTGATGCCATGGATGGATGGTACACCAGCATCTCTATGCAGGATACACATGGGAAACAAATAGCAAACATTGTACCTTGGTCACCAACAGGCCATGACTGATGGATATCTAGGATTGAGTACGGTTGCCTCACACAGAAGGATGGATGGGCTCATACACAGAGAAAAAAACAGGCCTCAATCAAAGATATCCATCACTACTGGCTGGATTGTTGCCCTTAGGATTCAAATGTTACTAAATATGTTTCAACACGATGTGAACACAGAGATCACTTCACTGGATGTGATTGCCTTACTGGCCAGATATGTGCACCCATCACAAATCAACCTACATTGCTACCATCCAAATACACATACATAGTATATCACACTCTACGTAGATGGGATATACGAGGTATGTTCATATCCATCATATCAATACAATGTCTTGTTGGATAGGTGCACATATATAGCCAGTAAGGCAATCACACCTAATGAAATTTCTCTGGCATCATATCTCGGAAGGATATTACTGTATCTATATGAAGGGTACATATCCACACACATATATGACCTTTTCTACTTGTGTGTCACTGTAATGGGATAGCAATGGGTAATGTCATCATGATGTCATATCATTGCCATCGTTAAAAGATGTGTCTCCATCTAAGTCCCATCCTTCCAACACTCATGGTTATACAGATATTGCTCTATGTGACAGGTGGAGATATCCATCATTTGACCACATGGAGGCTCTTCAGCAGAGCCAAAGTCGCAACATATCAAGATAAATACCTCTTTGGAATGGTCCACAGAGTGTGCTTGCAAACCATGCACACCCTGTACACCATTCCAATTAAGTATTGTTCTCTAAATGGGGCGATTTGGGCTCTGATGAAAAGCCCTCGTGTGGACAAATGACTGAAATCTCCATCTGTCACATAGAGCAATATCTGAACAACCATGAGGGTAGGAGGGATAGGACTAACAGAGAACAACATCTGTTCTCACAATGTCTACAATCTGACATCAAGGTGGACTTAACCTTTGCCATCCCCCTGGAGGGATAGCCATCCCTACAAGTTGTGAAGACAAATATATGTTGTTGGTTCACCCCCCCCAGTTAAACAATGGTATTCCTACTGCTGAAAGGTGTGTTGATTCAAAAGGTATCACAGCTCAGACATGGATATGTCAGGGGCAATATCCCAGTGGCCTGATATTGTACAGTGGTGCTGTTACTACACTATCATATGGACAGCTCTGGTACAGGGACCAGAAATGTACATGGGAGGGTGTAGCAACAGCCCCACTGTACTATTTCGGGCCACTGTGATATTGCACCTCAAAATGAAACCTTCACCCGTAATAACTCACAACACCTTTCAGCAGTGGGAGTACCCTTGTTTACACAGGGGGATTAACACAAACACATATATTTTTCTTCAACACATATCAAAGTATAACTGTCTCCACAAACATATGGCTAAGGTCACTAATCACAACATCTTCTTCCTCCACACAGCTTACGGCCGTCAAGCCCAGCGGGAGACAGTGGAGGAGGCTATGTCACCCGCCAGTGAGGAGGACACAGAGGAGGGGACCAGCCGGTGGTCACCTTACCCACCATCACCATCCCCTCCAACACAGGCTGCACCACCACCTACTGCACCCCTTCAAGCTGCACCACCACAGGCTGCACCACCCCTTCAAGCTGCACCACCACAGGCTACACCACCCCTTCAAGCTGCACCACCACAGGCTGCACCACCCCTTCAAGCTGCACCTCCACAGTACAGTGGCTGGATGCCACAGGAGGAGAGGTGGACATATCCATCCACCTTCACCAGCTACTACCCTCCATCAGCAGCACCACCACCACCAGGGAGACAATGGCTGCCAGGGACAGTGGCCACCACCCAATATGGGCCATATTCCTTACAGAGCAACCCACCCTCCTGGATGGCTCCACAACATGCCCCAAGGTATGATCCCAAGTGGAGTCCCAGCACCTATCAGTGGCCACCATATGACCCTTGGCCACTGGACTACCCACACCTGGGCCTGAATGGTGAGCCCCAGCGCCCCCTACCCAGGGACATTTTCACACCTCCACCAGCACACACATCTTTGGGCAGCTCTGGATCACTTGATGTGGTGGGCATATGCCCATCATCTGCACCAGCCACTCCAACAGCAGCCACAGCACCCTCAGCAGCAGCAGAGGAGGAAAGAGCACCCTCAACAGCAGCAGAGGGGGAAACAGCACCCTCAGCAGTAGAGGGGGAAACAGCACCCTCAGCAGCAGAGGAGGAAACAGCACCCTCAGCAGCAGAGGAAACAGCAGCACCAGGGACACCGGACACATCCACCTCCAGCACCGCATGCCTCACAGGGATGGAGGCAGAGTGTATGGCCCTTCAAAGAAGACTACTCCGGTCGAGCAGAAGTACAAACAGCAACATCACCAGGAGCAGGAGGCAATCCAGGAGGAACATTGCCCAATTGGAGACCAGAATCCAAGCCCTGGAGTCGGAGGTGCCCAGGGGGAACACACTACTCCACCAGCTCAGGACTGGTCTCATGGACATGTTGACACAGGTCCTTGTGGAGTTAAGGGAGATCAACCGCAGAGAGAACATGAGGATGGAGAGGGAGAACTTGCGTTCCACCGAGGGGTCTACTGCAACCACCACCCCCTCCAGTGTTACCACTGAAGCAACACCTAGGGGGCAGAGGGTTACCAGGAGATCCACAAGGGCATCCACCTCTGGCACCCAGGCTAAGGCCCCCCACCCAAAGAAGAAAAAATGAAAGGCCCAACCTGTTAAGTTTCCCCTCAATAAAGAAACCTTTTTTTTTTATTCCAGTCTGATCTGTTGTGTCTTCAGTTATGGATTGGGTGGCAGGGTTGTCTCCAATGCATTGCCATACAATGCAGTGAACACAACCTCTGCCTGGGTGAAATGTTTGTGGGATGCTACAGCATGGGTTTACATACACACACACACACCGTTGTACAAATTCAACTGGAAATACATCTCTGGAGCCATATAACTCAGCTGTGTTATATGGCGATGTTGTGTGTTGAATTTGAACAACAAAACATACCCCTTAGCACAGCAAATGGTACAACTTTGAACATTCGTCTACATCATATGTTGTGTTTAACCCTTAGAGTGCCAGGGTGGTAGGCAACGCATTGCAAAGAAATGTATTGAGGACCACTCTTGCACTCAGTGGGTTAATGGGATAACCAGACAAACAGCTCTGTGACTTAGCAGGGACAATACAAGCAGGACAGATAAATGGGACATGTATCCATATTGTCTTGGATTCACACACTCATTGTGCAACTGACTTACTGGGGAAGCCAATGTTTTTAACCTAGGATTTCAATGTGTAGCACACACATTGATATCCTGGGGTGAGCATTGGGGTCTCCAGTAAGTTGAGTTGCTGTTTCCCTAAGGGTGTAACAGACTTCACCAGTGATAACACATGTCCACTTAGTCTGTTTGTTCGTTGCTATAGCCCATGTACTGAGATATGTCAAAGTGGAGCAAAATCTCAGAACATGGATTATACTGAGCAATACAGATACTGTGGACAGGTATTCACTGTGGAAGTATGTCCCCTGTATCACCTCTTTATCACTCCCACAACACATTGGTGCATCACTGCCACCATCATCTGTTTGCATGGATACATCACAGAGTCCACTCACTGGCAAACAAGTGGTGGACTCCTGTGATGTGGGTGATGCCTTTCCATGTATGGGGGATACTGTATCCTGGGTGTGGTTACGCATTGACAAATGTTTTCTCAAATATATCCTCCTACAGACACAGATAGAATGGTGATGGTTCATCTTTATTGTGTCTCAAAGTACATTAGAATGTACATGTGTTTTCTGTGTGTATTGCCTATATATATTTAACACCTGTATGAGAACACTAAATGTACTTTGAAACTAAATCGTACTACTTCAGTAACACTGCTGCCCTGCTCATGTGTTGTCCACAAGGTTTGACAACTCTGTAGCTGAGCATCCTAACTGTACAGGTTATAACACTCAAGAATTAGTGATTTCTGTGTCTATATGAGAATGTTCCAGTAGAGGTTTGTGTGAACCTCAGGTCAAACTTTGCATCACCAACAACATCACCATAAACAGCAAGGGGTGATCTTCATGAAGGTGTTGTCAAGACATCAATCCAGTCACATGGAAGATCTTCAGTTCAAGGATGGATCATGTTACGGATGCCTGTGGGACAAGAGGACAGGATTTGGAGCAGTAGACCTGAACTGATCATCAAGCAACAACAATTTAGTCTTTTTAATCCCCTCAATCTTCTTGATTACAGGTGAGTACACAAACCATTGCTTGACAATATGTTGTGTACTCATCTGTAACCAATTCTGTGGGGAACTTAGGACATGTGCACCAGCCCTATGGATTTGTGCCCCTGACATGTATACACACATTAACAGGTGTTCTGAGAGCTCCATGGAGTTAATGACATTGTGCTGCCACTGTGAAAGTGACAGTGGCAGCCCAATGTCATTTGTTCCATGGAACTGTTAGGACATACTTGTTGATGTGTGTATTCATGTCGGGGGCACATTTGTCTGCACACTCACAGGTCAGCATGGAGTCCCTGGTAATCTGATCTACGTCTCATGACCTCTACATTGTGTGACCATACCACTGTACATCCACCCCTGTGCTGCTCTTCTCAGCTGTAGCACAGTACAGGTCCCATATTGAGTCCAATGTCCCTTTAACCCCTGACGTGCCTGAGTATTATCCAATGCATATCATTAGATGATACTCTTTCGCTACTGGGCTATCATGGTTGTTCAGGCTATAATCATGGCATATCCAGTTAGTTGCTGTCAATCAAGCCCTGTAAGGTGATGAACATGGGTAATATGTTGTACCTTGTTTCTCCTGGTGGTGTGCGTGATATCCTTGGGGTCTGTATGTCAACGTGGAGAGTGGAATGGAGGATGGTTTTTGAGTCCACACACACAATTTGCCACGTCCACTGCCAGTGCAGTGCTGTGTCACTGTTCCTGTGGGGTGAGACAGAACAAAATGTGCAGTGTGGTTAGTGTCACAGGACTGATGGGGGACTTGCATGGATTGTTTGCATGCGTGTGTTATACTCACAGGTGAAGTGTTCCGTGATGAGCCTGTCTCTGATCTGTGCCCCTCTCATGGTCTCCTCCACATGCCCGATGTCCATGGCCACTTCCTGTATGGGGGGGTCCGGAATGTGCTCCAGCAGCCTGGTGTCCACTGCGATGTTGTGCAGTATTGCGCACGCCACAATGATGTCACACACCTTAGCCGGTGCATACTGCAGTGCTCCCCCAGAGTGGTCCAGACATCGGAATCTTGACTTGAGGAGCCCAAATGTCCGCTCAATAGCATTCCTCGTTCTGGCATGAGCCTGGTTGTACCTTTCCTGGGCATGTGTTTGGGGATTGGCCACAGGGGTCAGTAGCCAGGACTTGCATCCATAGCCAGCATCACCTGTGTAATGTGAGTGACATGGTGAGACAGGGAGCACATGTTGTGTGAATGATGTTTTGTATGGTGGACGTAGTAGCTGTGGGTCAGGTGCATGCTGAGCAGCGTGGTGTATACGCCTGTGTATGTGGTGTGATTTTGTTTTGTGAACTCACCCACTAGCCATCCCCCTTTAAATGTTCCATTCTCAAAATCTCTGTGGACTGAGGAGTTTTGTAGAATGTATGCATCATGGAAGCTGCCAGGATATTTTGCACAGACATTCATTATCCTCGTGTTGCTGTCACACACCATCTGCACGTTGATGGAGTGGAAGTTCTTCCTGTTGATGAATAGCTGTGCGTCTTGTGCTGGGGCCTTAATCCGGACATGGGTGCAATCTATAGCACCCATGACCCTGGGCATGCCTCCCCTTGCGTAAAAGGCCTGCTTGACGTGTAACCAGTCCATGTCAGTGGTGGGAAAATGTATATAGGTACTGGCCTTGCTTTTGAGGGCTGGCAGGACCTGGGCCAGCACTCTGGAGAATGTGGCCTGTGACATGCCAGATGCGTAACCCTCAGTGGACTGGAAGGCCCCACTTGCCATGAAGTGTATGGCACAGAGTAGTTTCTGCAGGCCAGTTAGGGCATGGTTGTGGATGTAGATGGGATCCACCTGCTTTGAGCGTCATCAGTGTGGAGGAGGACCTCACTCCAAGAAGACTACTTGGTCCATTAACCCCTTAACGACCAACGGTCGCGGGGTGAGTGGTCCTTTAAGGACCAGATAGAGAATTTCGGCGTGCCGCCCCACGTGACTGATCACGTGGGGCGGCACGCCGAACTGAGGGACTGAAAGAGATCGCTCCGGTCTTGGAGCGATCAAATTCAGTCCCCGGTATTACTCACCGCGCTCCTGTAGGAGCGCGGTGAGTAATAGTACGTGACGTACCAGGACCGTCACTGGTCCTTAAGTGCCGGACCAGCGTGACGGTCTGGGTATGTCACCGGACTCTAAGGGGTTAATGAAGCTTAACCTCCTGGTGACACATGACATGTCACGACCGTCACACCAGTCCAGACGTTAAGGACCAGTGATTGTGCTGACACATCATGGAATTCTGGGATGGCAGCACGGCTGCATGCCGCTCTATTATCCCAGAATTCATTGCAGAAAAAAAAAACATGACATGGTCCTTAACAGCTGTCCCTGCCGTATTGGGAATGTTGGATGTGAAAAAAAGAAAAAATCCCCATGATAAGGGGTTGTCTCAAGTTTTTCATTTTTTTTTTCACATCTAACATTTGGAAAGTTAGGGGGTTACCTTATAATCATGGTCGCCCTGTATGCTGCAAACACCGTAACGTACTTGTCCAAAGGCATGGTGGTAATTAACAAAGCTCCTGCTCCACAGTTTACAGTTCACTACCAGTAACAAAATGGGCATCTAAAATAACAGATACATATCACCAATGCAGTTAAAATTAAGAAAAGCACAAAACAATAACTGAGCTCCTTTGACTTTGCAGTAGAATATATGAAGCTCCCCTGCTGATGTCATTGGACATTTTCAAAACCGTGGTTGGTTGGCCCCTTCTGAGTAACCATATATAACATGTAGAATATGCAATAAAATAAGAGTGATGATTCATATGATCACTGAGCTTCAAAAGTCACAAGGAAAACAACTGCACAAACATTGGAATTGTTTACTGGTAGTTTTCTACCCCCAAACCATCAAATTCCTATTCTCCCTCTATTTTTACAACATTACTTTTCTAAAATGTTTTCCCAAGTATTAGGATGGGTCGGGGTTTAATGAGGAGTAGAGACTTTATGATCATACACTTTTTAGTTGAAAAATGCTGGAGTATTTTTCAGTTTCTTTTTGAAAATGTTCTTTTTTTAGTGAAAGCAAGTGGAGAGGAAGACATTCTAAAAAGTACATGAAGTCAGGCACATTGCTAGATACATGTCTTGCTGGATACTGTGTATTTCCCTTGAGCAAGCTTGCCCTTATTCCACAATATAGAATAGATTTATTAAAATTAATTTCTTGGTGAGGACTGGTATGTGTTTCATATATCTTGTATCTCATTAATGGAATAAGGGTCCCTACTGCCCAGGTTTTTGCAGTGTGTGGAGAGCACTTCTTCATGCATAGCACTCAACACATGGATTCTTCCAGCGAAGGTTGTATTTATCATTGACTGTATGCTATGTACATGTTTATTTTTAAATGCTCCTAATTTCTTCTGGTCATCTTCTCCTTTATGATGGTTTCTTACACACCTACACCCATAATCCCATAAAGGCTAAATATACCACAACTAATACTCCCCCAGCTTACCTTAATATAACAATAGAATGCTGTGGGATTCCGGTCTTCATGATCTGGCCTTTTCAGTTGGCTACAGACGTAGAATGCCTCCACCTGAGGGTTTAATCCTGTGCCCTGAGACCTTGTCACTGGTACGTCTGAAAATGCATAAATTGTTCCTGCTTCCTCATTGTGCCCCTGTTAGCATGCATCTGATTGATTTACCAGTGAGCATTCTTATCTATAAGACATCACCTGTCCTGAAGTCCTTTACCCAGCTTTCGCTAATGCATTTAATGTGTTCTTGCATTCCATTCCAGTGCCATAAGTTTCACTTCAAATGATTTGTTTTCTTTGTACCCCACACCTTCACCAGATATAATGATGTGCTATCATCAGCAGGTCATGGGAAGAGAGAAACTGTAAAGATCACATAGCAAAAAAGTAATTGGGGATTAGATAGGGCGATTTACAGTTTCATGCAGTTAATCAATCACCTCTGAAGATATCTTTGATATCACTGTCAGAATGAGTAAAATTAGTGGCTCACAAAGGTGTTGCATTATATTTGTTTTTTTGTTCTATTTTTCTCCACATCACCATAATGTCTTCCAAATGAGAAGAGGGAATCTGCTTCGTGATGGGCAGCAACATTCAGAAGGGCATGAGATTTATGTTGTACTTTTTGTGGTTAGCAATTATTCACTTTAGTTGCATGTGTATGAATTTTGTGCAACCCTATGTTTTTGTACTTTGTATTTAATTATCGAAATGAATTAATAAATATATAGTCGCTACTTTCCTCTACTTACAGGATACCGTCAAATGTCTATGGCACTGAATCGTACAGGGAGAAGTATTGTATTTGCCTGCGAGTGGCCCCTTTATGCCCGACCCTTAACGAAGGTAAAAAGGGATTGGGGTATTAAAGATCAGCTATACATACAATTGATTTCTATTTTCATTGTCATTGAAGTGAAAGGGTATATCGACTTTACTACTGTGAGCCGTGCCCTCTCTTTTTTTCTATGTCTCTCTAACTATACCACCTCCCTTTCTGTCCACTCACGCACTCATCCCGTGTTTCATAGGTTAATTACTCAGAGGTTGCCGAATACTGTAACTCATGGAGAAATTTTGGTGATATCTCTGACTCTTGGTCAAGTGTGAAGTCTGTGTTAGACTGGACCTCAATTTTGCAAGATGAACTTGTTCCTGCAGCTACTCCAGGGGCATGGAATGATCCAGACATGGTGAGTTAAGAACAGGTGGAATACAGGGGAGCCTTCTTCATTGTGACCTGCCTCTGTGGCCAACATCAATGTCTTTTCCCCTTCTCTTTATGCTATTTTCTGCATGTTTACAATTTGTCCTTTCCTTCCTCTCTATATGATTGTTTCCTGTGCTGCCCCCACCTTAATTCTTCCTTTCTTCCCATCCTCTCTCTCATTTTTCATTTCTCTAATTTCTTAATCTTGATTCCCTCCCTCACAGCTGGTGATTGGTAACTTTGGTTTGAGCAGGGATCAGCAGGTCACACAGATGGCTCTCTGGTCCATCATGGCTGCACCACTGCTAATGTCTAATGATCTGCGAGACATCAGTGCTGAGTCCAAATCTCTTCTCCAGAACATAGATGTGATCTCCATTAACCAAGACCCACTTGGGTTCCAAGGATACAAAGTCCTCAAGGTACAGAGGGAAACAGACAAAAAAAACCATGCCTTCTGTCTGTATTATTCTGCAGACGGCTAGTCCAGTGTCCTTTATCAAGACAAACATTTATTACAGCTGTAGCACAATTACACCATATGAATCAAATAAAACATTTCCAAGGGCCTATTTCTTCAGTACATATGGTGAATAGTTTTGCTCAAATTATTATACAAATTTCTCTGTCGTCCAATACAAGTTACTGGTAAATTTGTGTAGGTGATCTACCCCTTTAAGTAGGCAGGAACAATTCTAGAAGTGAATGCAGGGGTGGAGCCTACCTTCCCTCCTTGGCTGTAGCTAACCAATTGGCTCCAGTAAGATTTGTTCCTTGGATGAAGATACAGGCAAGAGAACAGTTCTGCTATAGTTTTAGCTATTTTTTTTTTTCTGTTAGATATGGAATACCACCATTTGGCGGGTTACCATAACTGACAATGCCCTTAGATGTGGCTAGTTCAGTATCCAGGTGCTTTTGTGGACCTTAAACCCTGGGGGGAAAATCTTGTGTTCAAGTTCCTTCCCCAGGAGTTGCCCACTGATTCTTCTTCTTAATACATGGTGATCTGAAGACAGACGATCTGCAGGAAAGGTGAGCAACCCTTTGAGTGCTGCAGGTCCACATGTCCCACAGTGCCACTCCGCACAGGGGTTTCTCCTTTGGAGTTTGTATTGCACACTCCTGCACTCAGTGGGTTTATCTGTATTTCTGTTGGGTGTTTTGGAGCAAGTTTCTGTGGCAACTTAACCCTTTAGCTGCTGGTTTAGCATCTTTTGGGGGGTTGTTGGCACTTTCCCTACTGGGTTCAGTGTTTATTGGGTCTAGTGACATGTTTTAGTAATGTTTGGTGCACATTTACTTCTTTATCCCAACTTTGCTAAATTTGAAGGTGCCCTTCTCTGCATAGATGCCATTGCTCCATTCACATCTGTGGGACTTTACAGTTTGGGACATATCTCTGCAATCGCTCATCGTAGTGACTTCAGAGATGGCTCATTTTGTTTGTCTGCCCTTGCTCTATTATTCGGTTAAGGTTTGGTGTGTGTTGGGGGCTCAGGGGACTTCGGGCACTGTTGAGGGTACTTTTTCTGGGAAAACTACATTTTCCATGAGCGCTTGCATCGCACATTCGTTTCTGATCGGCTCCTGCAGTGGCAGCCATTTTGTGCTTTACCTGAACAAATATCCTACGCAGGGATTGGACTCTCCTTCTCTCCTCTGCAGATTAACAATTCTCCTGCCAGATATGTGCATTTTAGCGATTTCTGGGGTGAACTTTTAATCTTACATACTATATTTGGATGATTCCTTATACTTGAACGTTTTGACACTGTGAGAATGTCTAATCCGTTAGAGCTTGGGGCCAGACCTAAGACTAAGGACGCTGGGGTCTCTGTGTCCCCTATTGCACATTGCTCCCATGTCATTCAGGGTTACCAAGAGAATTCTCAGATCATTTATTCCCAGCATGTTCTGCTGTCCCTGAATCTCCCCCAGGGACCTCCAGCCATGCATTAGAGCCAGTATGGGTGCAAGACTTCAAGGCTGCTACTAGGGACCTCCAGTCTACATTGCAACTCTTTCCATCCCAGTTACAGGGGGTCTTCCACTCCTGGCAGACCCCTACTTCTGTCAGATCTTCCCTGCCGAAACTGCAGGGAGTACCTGACATATCAGATTCCTCTGAGTAGGAACGGTTGGTGGATTTGGTCATTGAGGAATGTTCTGCTGTGGGCTCCTCTCAGTTTTTTGGGACCCCTTTGAGTCTGATCCTGATACCTCGGCTGAGGGCCTGATCAGGGCCGTGTTAAACACCCTAAACATTTCCTTAGTTCAGGAGTTTTCTTTGGATCCCTCTGATGTATTTCAGGAGTCTAAGAGGCCCCATACTTGTTTTCCACCTAACCCCACTCTTGACCGCCTTGTGTCTGATGAGTGGAAGTCTCCAGACAGAAAATCCTCTGTTTCCAAGAAATTTGCCAAGCTTTACCCCTTATCTGAAGTGGCTCTTGCTCAGTGGGTTCATCCCCCAAGATGGATGAACCTGTCTCCCGGGCTTTCTAAGTCAACTGCCTTGCCAGATGCGGATACGTTTGCTCTGAAAGACTGGACCGACCAGAAACCGCTGGTACTTCCTTGCGCCCAGCGTTTGCTACAGCATGGTGAACAGAGCCATTGTGGTCTGGACTGAATGGCTCATTCTTGCTGTCCATCAAGGTGCTCCTACTTCGGATATGTTGCTGCTTCTTGTTAACATTTCTGAGACCCAGCACTATGTATTTGCTGCCTTGTTTGACGCCAACCGTTTGGTGGCAAGGGTTTCCACCATGTATGTGGTTGCCAGACGAGCTCTTTGGCTCGAGATCTGGTCTGCTGACACTGCTTCCAAGTAAGCTTTGCTCTCATTGCCTTCTCAAAGCACCTCTTTGTTTGGCCCAGATCTTAAGGATCTGATTAGTGAGTCCACAGGGGGCAAGAGTACCCTTCTGCCTATGGTCCCCAGGAAGAAGACTCCTCTCAAGCGTAATTGGCTTTTTCGTTCCTTCCAGACTGAAATCCATCCGGCGAACCAGGCGGTTCCCTCAGCTCCGCGTTCCTCCAAACCTAAGGCTTCCAAGCCTTCTTCGGCATGACTCTCCGAACCCAGGTCCCCACTCGGCTGTGGGTGCCCGTCTGCGTCACTACCACAGCATCTGGGGGGATTCAGTGGTGGACCCGTGGGTTTTATAGGTGGTGGCGGAAGGGTACAGGATCTTTCTTCTCTCTTCCTCCCTTTCGGTTTTTCCCCTCTCATATACCACCCCAGGGCATAGAGAAACGCCGTCTGTTCTGTGGTGCTATCCAGGCCCTTCTGAACAAGGATGTTCTGGAACCTGTCCCGGTCCAGGACAGAGGTATGGGGTTTTACTCAAACCTCTTTGTGGTCTCCAAGAAGGACGGTGGCTGTTGTCCCATTTTGGATTTGAAGGATCTCAATTCCTTTGTGATAAAGAGTCATTATCACCAGGAATCCCTAAGGACGGTGATTGCTGCCATGTCCCCGGGGGAATTCTTTGCATCTCTGGATCTTCAGGACGCGTATCTACACATCGCCATTCATCCAGGGAGCTGGCAGTATTTCAGATTTGCCTGCGACCAAGAGCATTTTCAGTTTTCAGCTCTTCCCATTTGTCTGACTACAGCTCCTCAAGTCTTCAATCGTGTCCTGGGAGCCTTAGTGTCCGTCCTCCATTGGTACAGCATCAGTGTTACTCCATATATTGAAGGACCTGCTTTTGAAAGCCACCTCTTCAGAACTTCTTCACCAACAGGTTCAGAACTGCATTCATTCACTCACCCATCACGGGTGGATCCTCAACATGGACATGTCAGATCTTGTCACATCCCAGCTTCTGGTCTTCCTGGGCCTTCTCTTCGACACCCAGCGGAGCATGGTGTTTCTCACGGACGAGGTGGTTCACTAGATCGCCCACAGGGTTTCCCCTGTTCTGGCTCACGATCCAGTTCCAGCCAAGAAGCTGTCCTCTCTAGTGGGGAAGTTAATTTCCACAATAGAAGTGGTCATGTTTGCCATGGCTCACACCAGGGAACTCCAGAGGATTGTGATCCAGGCGTGCAGGGGTAAGCCGGACCTTCTGAAGATGTTGGCGTCCCTTTCTCTTTATGTGGAACTGAGTCTGTCATGGTGGCTCAACCTCTCCAAATTGCTGAAGGGCAAGTCCTTCATGGTGTCTTTATGGACCACGGTGATGACGGATGCCAGCCTCTCCCACTGGGGAGTGGTTCTGGGTCGCCTGAGTACTCAGGGTCGGTGGTCTCCTGAGGAATCTCTCCTTCGCATCAACGTGTTGGAGCTTCGGGCGATATTTCATGCCCTTCGCCACTGGACACGCCAGCTGGAAGACTGCCCGGTCCGGGTCCAGTCTGAAAATGCCACGGCGGTGGCTTACATTAACAAGCAGCGTGGAACAAGATGTCTCTCTGCTTGGTTAGAGGTCAAGGCTTTTATGTCCTGGGCAGAACAACATGTTCCTGTCATATCCGCAGTGCACATTCCCGGCATAGTCTGCCATGACGTTGTCTCTCAGTCAACACGAGATGGACAGAGGAGAGTGGGAGCTGCACCAGAGGTGTTCTCCCCTGCATTGTTCAGAAGTGGGGTCTTCCTTGCATCGACCTGATGGCGACAAGACACAACAGGAAAGTTCCGATATTCTGCTCTCGCTGGAGGGATCCTCTAGTGGTGGATGCCATGTCCATTCCTTGGTTATTTCCTCTGGCTTACATCTTTCCTCCCATCCCCATGTTCCACAGGGTGATAAGGAAGCCGAGACTGTATAGCTGCCCAGTCATTCTGTTTGCTCCATACTGGCCTTGGGAGGCTTGGTTTCTGGAGCTTCTGTGGCGGAGCCATTCCGGCTTCCTTGCTGTCCGGATTTTCTTCTGCAGGGTTACCTGTGGAAGGAGGATGTTCATCATCTAGCTTTGACGACTTGGAAATTGAATCCTCAGTACTAAGGAAGAAAGGTTTTCCTTCTGGTGTGGTGGCTGCTATGCTTAGTGCCCACAAACCTGTTTCCTCTAAGGCCTGCCATTGTGTCTGGTCGACCTTTCTCTCTTGGTGTGCTGATAAGGACCTATCTCAGGATTTTGTTCTAACTACGGTCCTGGCTTTCTTGCAGGATGGTGTGGATAAGGGCCTCAGCTTCAGTTCCCTTAAGGTTCAGACTTCTGCTCTCTCTCTTTTCTTTCAGAGGTGAATTGCTTTTCTTCCTGATGTCAAGGTTTTCTTCCAGGGCATTGCTCATACTCGTCCTGTTTTCAAGACTCCCGCTCCTCAATGGGACCATAACTTGGTCTTGGGCATCTTTCAGCTCCCTCTGAGTCCTTGGCTACTATTCCTCTATGCCTGCTGACGTGGAAAATGGCCTTTCTCCTGGAGATTGTGTCAGTTCGCCGTGTCGTGTAGCTGCATGCATTGTCTTGCAGACCACCCTTTTTGGTGTTCACAAGGAGAAGGAGGTGCTTTGCACTTTAGCAGGAGTTTCTCCCGAAAGTGGTTTCTGAGTTCCACATTACTCAGGAGATTGTGGTGCCTTCTTTCTGCCCTGACCCTTTCTCTGACAAGGAGAGGGATCTCCACTTGTTAGATGTGGTGCGATTGTCCGTTAGGCAATCTGACGCGCCGTTCATCATTCCTGAGGGCCCCAGGGCAGGGAAACCTACATCCAAAATGACCATTGCGTCTTGGATTAAGTCCACTATTTGTAAGGCTTACGAACCAAGGAAGAAGCCTGTTCCCTTTCGGGTCACGGCTCATTCCACTAGATCTATTGGGGCTTCTTTGGCTTACAAGAATCAGGCCTCAGCTGATCAGTTGTTCAAGGCTGCCACTTGGTCATCTGTGCACACCTTTTCAAAGGACTACCATGTTGATGTGCTGGCATTGGCAGATGCCATCTTTGGGAGGAAGATCCTGGAGGCAGTCTTGCCTGTCTAGGATCTTCTTCGGTTCTTTGGTGTTTCCTCACTTTTAAACCCTGTTGGCTCTAGTTCAGTGTGCTGTGTGACAGTTCCTGGGGTGTTGTTACCTCTGTCCGTTGACACTTCATTTGTTATTATTTGGCTATCGCTGATCTGAATGTTCATATATGCTCTGGTGACTTTGGGGCCTTGCGCCTGGTCCTTGCCTTATTCCCGCCTCTGGGAAACTCAATGGTTGGACATCCCATAGTTACCAGTAACCTGTTTTGGATGACAGAGAAAAGAGGATTTTAGTCTTACCTGTTAAATCCCTTTCTATTAGTCCATACAGGTTATTCTTCTCCCACCCTGTCAAGGGACCATGCTTGGCTCTCCTGTGTCACACTAGCAAGTGAATATAGTAACCAGAATATGGGTCTGGAAAGCGTTGACACCGAGAAGTCTTCGGAAGGATGGCATGGAGCTGGGGTGCGGCGCTAGAGTACAGAGCTCGGGAGCGCTGGTGTCCCGAAGTCCTCAGAAGTTCGACGTGGAGCTGGGGTGCGACGCTAGAGTGCGGTGCTTGGGAGCGTTGGTGTTACAAAGTCTTCGGAAGTTCGGCGTGGAGCTGGAGTGCGGAGCTCGGGAGAGTTGACAGCTGTACCTACCCCCCTTGCTGCGGCTGAAGCCGAGATTAAAGATGCTGGCCACGAAGCCAGATGTCTGATCCCAGTTGAGCCAGGACCTAGACCAGGATAGGGTTAAGTACTCGCTGTAATCCAGAACTTCCCTAAATTGAGATGGATCCAGATGCAGAGGAAGGGAGAAGAGCAGGACAAACAACGTCCAAGGAGAGGGAGATCCAATGGAGACCTGAACCAGAGTGAAACTTTCTGGAAAAAAAAAAAAAGTAACCCACCGGCACCGAACAACCCCTAGCCAGGAACCCCAGACCAAGCGAAGACCCTCTAAGCAGCAGTACCCCCCCAAGACAGGTGGTAGAAGGACCACCCAGCCTAACCCCTAGCACCCTCAACCCTCAAACCAATGGGGTGAGGTAGCTGCACCATGCCAAAAAGGCAAGGATCCCACCAGAGCTACAGGAGGCCAAGGCCTGGGGCCTCTTCCCTCCTAATGCGCAGGCTACACAGGACCACCTGAGCCCCAAACCGGAGGACAAAGATCCCACTCACCAGGCGGGCCGAATCCCAGAGAAGGTAGGGAGCAACAAACCCAAGGCCAGTCCGGCCAGCGGCACTCTCCACCGAAGCCTGTCACTAAGGGGAAAAAAACTGAGCCCAGGAGCACGAGACCTAGGGACTCGTCCCGCAGCAGAGTCCACCAGCTGGAGGACAGGCCCACGGGAAACCAGGACCCGGTAATGCAGGCAAGGAGGGCGGAAGTGAGCGGGTCGGCGGGACCATGGGGAAGGACCCTACACGGAGGCGGGTCCTAACGGGAAGCGGCCCGATAGGGAGCAGAGCCTCCGAGCAGCTGGGGAAGGGGTGCAAGCAGACAGAGGAGAGAGCAAACGGCACCGGAGCACCAAGGGAGTAGACCCGCCGAAGCAACAGAGCACACTGGGGGGACTAAAGGCAAGAGCAGACAAAATACCGAGTCTTACCGGGAGGAGTCTGGGACATCCAAACCGGCCAGAAGTAGCGCGATAGCCAGGAGCACCAGGAACATCTGGAAGAGCAACACAGAAAGCGCCACGGAGATCCAGGAGACCAAACGTAAGCACCCAGGAACGGAGCACGAATAATCGAGCGCCGAGACCCAGGACTGACTAGCAGATAACGGGCGCATAACCAATAGCACATGAGCAGAAGAGTCAGAAAAACAGATGGCCTGTCCAAGAGACCGGTGAACTATCAGAAGACTGACCTAGAGGGCCTGACACTCTGTGGCAGAACTTGGGGTGGGGGTCCTTCAGGTTCATGCTCACAGGAGTCTTCTTTCCCTTCTTACTATCTAGTCAATAGTTAGTGTCTCAAATCTCACTGGAGCTGATTGGTTAGCTGTAGCCAAGGAGGAAAGGTAGGCTACACCCCTGCATTCACTTCTAGAATTGTTCCTGCCTACTTAAAGGGGTGAATCACCTACCCAAAGTTACCAGTAACCTGTATGGACTAAGAGAAAAAGATTTAACAGGTAAGACTAAAATCCTTTTTTTTTGTGTGTGTTCTTGGTACATATGCCCTGTGTTTTCCTATGGTGGATTTGACTAGCTACTTGTCACATAGTTTGGAGCTATGTTACTATATGGTGAGTTAACTTTTAAAATTTTGGGGCTATT
This sequence comes from Rhinophrynus dorsalis, assembly GCA_037306005.1. NCBI lineage: Eukaryota > Metazoa > Chordata > Amphibia > Anura > Rhinophrynidae > Rhinophrynus > Rhinophrynus dorsalis. Next base: position 72,643,552 of record CM074726.1, on the reverse strand, counting down.
AAACTGCATGGGTGCACATACATTTTCACCCTTAGTCACGTATTTCTCTTTCCAGCATAATCCCACTGGTCCTAAATCCCAAGCATCCAGTAATGTATCAGAATTTCCCTTCTGTCTGAGACAGTTTTTGGCCATTAGTAGCTTCTAAATGGCTGTCAGCTATCAGTGTATATAGATTGTCTGTAATAGAAAATTGCATTAGTTTCATTATCAAATTATAGATAGTGAGAATTGTTATATGTAGCAAAATAATATTACTTTTATTGAATCTGTATATCACCCTTCTGATTTTGTTTTTGTCTTCTATGCAGTTTGATGGCTTTGAGTTGTGGGAGAGGCCTCTCCTCAAAGGATCACTGGCTGTGTCTGTAACAAACCGTTATGAACAAGGTGGCCCTAGACTGTTCCTGCTATCACTTTCCATGCTGTGGAAAGGCAGAACCTGTAAAAACTATTGTTATGTAACACAGCTTCTACCTTTACGCCATGAATACGGGCATCTGAATGACTCCACTCTGCTATCATTGTGGGTAAACCCTACAGGAACTGTATTGCTGAGGATGGATTGAGAGGACTGGGAGGGTTTTCCACATCCCTGTTGCGTAGCAGTGTGTTTATAAAAAAAAAACAAACTTGAGACCGTAATACTGTGTGACGTTAGTAATGTTGATAAAAAATTTCTGATTACACTGACTAGTTTACTCAGGATAATTTTATAACTACCATAGTTAGCACAATATCTTTGTAAGGTTCTCTGCCTTTAAGAATTAAAACTTGTATTTAAAAAAAAAATGAATAAAACACATTTCTGGGTAAAACAAGTTGGGAAATCAAAGGCTTCAAGAGGTGCTTGGAAAGGGTCAGCTGTATCACGTGATAAGGAGAGATATTATTGAACTTTTCCTTATGGTAGTACAATAATGCTGCCATAGTTAGTTACCAGTTCCCTCTAAATGGCAAATATAGTAAAAATCCATTCTGTATTTAAAAAATACAACCTAAAATGCTTACAAATGCTTGAGGTCTAACTGCTGAAATCAATTAAAAATCCCCCATTTTACCAAGTGATCAAACCCGATAAGCAAGCTTGATCAATACAAGCAAGCAATTAAATAGAAAAAGCTGCCTTGAGTGATCTGGAAATGTAACTTCTTAATATTTAATAATTTCTGTAGAAAATGCTTCAATTTATGCCAAAGTTAAAATTCTCTTTCTCAAAAGTGTAGAAAAATAGGATTTTAGTCTTACCTGTTAAATCCTTTTCACTTAGTCCATACAGGTCACTGGTACAATGGGAGGTGCAAGTCCCCTTTAAGTAGGCAGGAACATTCTCTAAATGTATGCAGGGGGGTGGAGCCTCCCTTCCCTCTTAAGGTGACTCATCCAGTCCCGCCCCCAGAATTGTTTGAGAACGAAGTAGACTAGATAGAAGAAGGAAAGAAGACTCCTGTGAGCATGCCCCAAAGGTCTCCCACCGAATGCCACAGGAGAGCCAAGCATGGTCCCTTGACAGGGTGGGAGACAAGTGACCTGTATGGACTAAGTGAAAAGGATTTAACAGGTAAGACTAAAATCCTATTTTCACTGTCGTCCAATACAGGTAACTGGTACAATGGGATGTACAAACATTGAGCTTTCCCAGAGGCGGGAAGAAGGCAAGAACCAGGTACAAGGCCCCTAGAGACACCAGGACCACCAAGAACCTAATGGTCAGAGGTCCCAACAACACGGGAGTGTCAACGGACACCAACTAGGGGTAAAACGGACCCCAGAAACTGGTACACAGCATACTGAACTAGAGCCCCCAGAGCTCAACAGTAAGGAAGCACTGAGAACTACAGAAGAAGACCCTAGACAGGCGAAACTGCCTACAGGACCTTCCCCCCAAAGCTGGCATCAGCAGAGGCCAGCACATCCGCACGGTAGTGCTCCAAAAAGGTGTGTACAGAAACCCAAGTGGCCGCCCAGCACAGCTGGTCAGCACGCGCTGGATTCTTGTAGGCCCAAGAGGCCCCAAGAGACCTAGTAGAAAGAGCAGTAACCCGAAAGGGAACACGCTTATTCCTCAATTCGTAACCTTACGAATAGTAGACCTATCCAGGATGCAAAGATTACCCTGGATGCCCGTCCCCCTGCCCTAGGACCCTCAGGAATGATGAACAGAGCATCAGGCTTCCTAATGGACTCTGTGCGATGAACAGAAAACTTAAGACAACGCACAACATTCAACAAGCGGAGATTCCACTCTGTGTCAAAGGAAGGATTAGGGCAGAAAGAGGGCACCACAAATCCTGAGTGATGTGAAACTCGAGACCACCTTAGGCAAGAACTCCGTATAAATACGAAGCATGGCTTAATCCTTGTGGAACACTAGATAAGGTGGTTCACAAGACAGAGCTTGCAATTCCGCCACCCGGCGAACTGAAACAATAGTCAGAAGGAAGACCATCTTCCAAGACAAAAGTGTAAAGGAATAGCAGCCAAGGACTCGGAAGGGGGGCGCTGAAGAACCCCCGAAACCAAATAATGTCCTACGGAGAAGCTGGACTCCTAAAGGCAGGACGACCATAAGCCACACCGTGGAAAAGAATCCTGACATCAGGAAACAGCAAACGCTCCTGGAAAAAGACAGAGAGCACCGAAGTCTGGACTTACAGAGAACTCAGACTGAGCTCCGTATCGAAACCGTCCTGCAAAAAGGCCAGGACAGTAGGAATAGGAAAAGCATGAGACAGATCCCCGTCAGCACACCAGTACACAAGGTCGACCAGACTCAGTGATAGATCTTGGAAGAAACGGGCTGAGAAGCGCGCAGCATAGTAGCCGCCACAGCAGGAGAAAACCCCTGTCATCCCAAAATCGAGGATTCAACATATAGGCCAACAATGTGAGTCGAAGAACAGAGTCATCCACAGAGAACCCTGTAGAAGCAGAAGAGCTGGACGAGAGGAGAGCCAAAATGACTCCACCACGGATAGGGTCAAACCCCCCAGATACCATGGTTGACAATGTCAATCCAGAACAATCGAAAACATCGGACAACATACAATTACAATGTCCGTAACACCCATATTAACATGGGGAGAGAAAGAAAGATGGCCAGAAAGGACGTCCAAGGAAGGACATTGCATCAGCAACAGAATTAAGGAGTCTCTCAACGGAGAGCAAAACGGCGTAACCTTCCTGTTGCGTCCCATAGCCAGCAGATCAACTGGGGAATTCCCCATCTCAAATTAGGAGACAAAACACATCCTAATGCAGGTTCCAATGTCGATTGCGTGACGACTGAGGAAGTCTGTCAAGACGGTGTCCACTCCTGGAATGAGCACTGAAGAATGACAGGAACAAAAACCTCTGCCTAGGACAGAATGGCCTAGACCTTCGACCAAGTGGCGAGGCTTCGTGTCCCTCCCTGACTGATGAAATAAGCCACTGCTGTGGCATTGTTGGACTCGCCCACCAGATGAAGCACACGAAGAAGGGAAGAAGGAACGCCTTCATGAACCACTTTCCCTGGGCGCTAAAACGACCCAGAACAGTTCCCCAGTCCAGGAGACTGGCATCCAATAAGACCTCGGTTCAGAGGGAAGTAGAAAGATCTACCCAGTAGGAAATGGAAAAGGCTCAACCACCTACTCCAAGCTCAACTCGACCTGAGAAGGGAGAGAGAGCGTTAGCTTCAGAAGATCTGGTCGAACCTCCAAGTCACAAACCTCGAGGTTCCCTGGCGTGCACCATGGCAAATGGAACCGCCGCAATCGTGGAGAAGAACCACCCCACCAGAGAAATAACCTCAAGGCCAGTATCCGATCGCAGGATAGGAATCATAGGAATCCTTCGAGTATGTTGATGGTTACCTAGTCCGGTAGAAAAACCATAGACCTCCAAGATCGAACAGAAGAGCCAGGAGGTGAAACGGAACAGGGTCTGACTAACCCTATTTCACAATCCAACCATGAAAAGAAGGAACAGAATACAGGCCTGGACCTGCTGATAGAAGAAGAAGGCCCACAGCTGATGCTTGCGTAAGGCAAGTGGTCCGTGAAGAAGAAGTGTGATGCCGTCCTGACAGAGGACGGATATCAAGACCCCCAGCCCCGTAGAAAACCTGGGGCTGATGACAGACCAATGGAAGGCCGAACTGAAAATGACCTCAGGCGCAGGCAAACCCAAATGCTGCCTGCTCTCTAGAAGGACTGGGAAGTGCAAAACGTATCCTAATGTCCAGAGGAGCTAGAAACTCCCCCGCAGCGAATACTGAGAGCAGGTACTCCTGACAATAAGGAGACTGCACTACAAATGAAGTAAGATCTTTCAGATCCAAAATGAGGTGACATCCGACAACCCTTCTGTTTATTTATTAATTGTTGTTGGTCACCACAAAGAGGCTAGAATGGAATCCTGAACCCCTGACCGCAGGGGGGACCTATTCCAGGACATCCTTGTCCCGAGAACCGGAAAAGCATCTTCAAATAGACGGCTACTCTCGTTTACCTGAGGAGAACGAGAAGTTAAAGGCGAAAAGGTGGGAAGGAAAAAGGGATCTAGTATCCCTCAGACACCACCAGAAAAGCTCACAAGTCCAACACTGAATGATCCCACGGTGTCGAAGGACATTCCGAAGCAGTCACGAAATCCTGGGCTTGTAAACAGCCTAGGGCTGCACTTGCCTCATGTTCTGGGAGGAACGCGGAACAGATAGAACCTCCTGGTTCGTTGAACGTGACTGAGAGAAAAGTAACGAAAAGACCGGTTACGCGTAAACGGCAACCCTTATATTTATTTATTTGGTTAGAAACCAAGGGTAGAGAGGCACTAACCCCTAAAGCCCTTTAATCAGTTCCTTAGTTCGGAACCAAACAAGGAAGTACCGTCAAAAGGCAAAGAAAGGAAAACTTTCCTGGAGGCAATGAGAGCAGATCAATTTCAAGTCAAAGCGCACGCCAAACCACCACAGAAGTAGTGAGGGCCCTTGCCCGGCATCAAGGGCAGGAGCAGAAAAATAGCGTTGATCTAAAGAGACAATAGCAAGGAGACACAACGACTCCGAAGAAAGCGCATTCTGACAGACCTCCAGTGGGTTGCACAGTCCAGACTGCAACAGCCCGGTCAACCCATGCTACAGCAAAGGCTGGAATCATAGCGGACCAAAAGAAGCGAAAACGAGCCTGAGGGGAACCTCAGTTACCTGTCAGTCCAATCTTGCAGAGTCAGAAACATGTAGACAGTAAGCTGAGACAGTCTAGATATGGGTGCGGCCACGTTAAGGGAATGAACCCATGTAGCCATTTCTGTTTGAGAAAAGGGAAAAGGTTTAGCAAATACTCTAGACACTGAAGAGGACTTGTCTGGTCCATGTTCAAGGGGTTTCACAGGCACCTGAAAAACATCAAAGGGAACAGAGTGAACCTCCTGAACAGATGGAATGTTGAGAGTGGGTAATACAGCCCTGATCAGGCCCTCAGTAGAGGGTTCAGGATCAGCTACAAATGGGTCCCTTAAGAGACCTGAAAGATTCCAAAGGAGAACCAATCCTCAACATTCCAAACTAGCAACAATTCTTCCTCAGAAGAATCTAATCAGGTACTCCCTGAGGTTGAGGCAGGGAGGATCTGATAATCGAGGGGGTCTGTCTCAACTGAAATGCCCCCTGAATCTTGGATGCAAAGAGCTGTAAAGAGGACTCAGTTGCAGCCTTAAACTCTTGCACCCAAGCTGGCTCAATAGCATGGCTGGAAGGCCCTGGGTTGCTGCCAGGATCTCCAGCCTGCTGGGCAGAAATGACCAGAGAACACTAAGTAGCCCTGTGTGACAGGAAGAGCAGTGCGCAATGAGGTATACTGAACCCCAGCTTCCTTAGTCATAGGTCTAGTCCCTAGCTCCAGCGGTATAGACATTCATACATTGTCAAAATAACCAACTGTACAATGAATCACCCAATTGTAGTGTGTAAGATTGATATTTCACCCCAGAAACGCTAAATATAGACTGTTCTGGCAGGCGAAGGGTCAATCTGCAGAGGAGCAAAGGATTGTCCAAGCGCTGTATAGGATACTGATTGAGAAAAGTGCCCAAGATGGCTGCCGCGACGGGAGCCAATCAGAAATTAGGCGCGAAGCGAGCGTTCATGGGAAATGTAGTTTTTCCCAAAAAGTACCCCAAAACAGTGCCCGAAGCCCCCCAACACACTGGAACTATAAACCGGATGATAGAGCAAGGGTAGACAAGAAACATGAGCCCTCTCTGAAGTTGCTGAGTGAAGCGGTTCCAGAGATACGTCCCAAACAGTGTAAGCCCATTGAAAGTAAAGGAGCAATGGCGTCTGTGCGGTAAAGCGCGCCATAAAGGCGCAGTACATAATTTTTAATAAAAGTAACCCCCAAAGGGAAAAAGGTTAAAATACATAGTAAACACATGTACATCAGAATAAAACACTACCCTGTAAAGGAAGTGTCCCAAAACCCCTTATAAAACTAGTCAAACCAGCAGAGAAAGGGTTAATATGCCATATAAACTGCTCCAAAACAACAGACATACACTTATGTATACAATATATATATATATATATATATATATATATATATATATATATATATATATATATATACACACATAAACACCCAATGAGTGCTGGAGTGTGCAATGAGAACTCCCAAATACAAGCCCAGTTAAGGGACACTGTGGGACAAGTGAACCTTCAGCACTCAAAGGGTGGCTCACCTTTTTCTGCAGATCTTCCGTCTTCAGGTCACCAGTGAAAAAGGAGTACCTCAGAGAGGAATCCCCAGGGAAGTTACTTGAAATCAAGATTATTCCCTCTTCAGAGCTTAAGGTCCACCAAAGCGCTCTGGCCACTGAAACTAGCCACTTTGGAGAGGGCATTGTCAGTCCTGGTAACCTGCCTAATGGTGGTATTCCATATTTGACAGAAAATAAAAAAGAAACTAAACTTGATTGAGAGATGTTCTCCACCTGTGTGTCTTACACAGGAACAAACAATTCTGGGGGCGGGACTGGATGAGTCACCTTAAGAGGGAAGGGAGGCTCCACCCCCCTGCATACATTTAGAGAATGTTCCTGCCTACTTAAAGGGGACTTACGCCTCCCATTGTACCAGTGACCTGTATTGGACGACAGTGAATCCACAGTTAAAGTTTTAAGGACATTGACTGTATGACCCATCCCGCTTTGCTACACTTTAATTAGTTTTGTTATGCATGATATAATCGGCAAAGCCCATGGGGTAGAGGGAGTCGTTATACCAAGTTAATTTTCTCAGAAATGTAACCATGAATTCCCATGCTTTTGCTCACCTGAGAACCTGACCTTGAGTTAAGTTTGCATATTTTAATCGCTTAACGACAAATGACTTGCCAGGAACATCCCGCAGAAACTGTCACTTAGTGACAGAGGACGTACCTGGTAAGTCCCGGAAGTCTGGGTCTCCGAGCGGCTACACGCCGCTCGGGGACTCCGGACTCCTTTAAAAAAAAAAAAAAAAAAAAAATGTACCACGGGCGTTAAGGTGACAGCCTGTCCATGCATCAGGTTATTCAAAATATCAGCAGATGCATATTTTAGGAGATATTAGGACTTTTTCTAAAATGTGATATTTGCATGCAGCTGTCTGTTAATTAAAAGGGCAGTGCCTTCTAGAACAAAATTGAGATGAGTACAGTAACACTCTTGCAAAAATATAGATGTATATCTACGTCTGTAGGTTTCTCATTTTGTCCATTGTGGAACACAGGAACCATGGGGTAAAGATGCTGCCTCAAGGAGGCAGAACACTTACAAAACAGAGCTCTCTACAGGTGGAGACTTCCTCCCAGCTCCACATTACCTCTGCCCAGCAGTGGCAGCCTCCGTTTTAACTTCTTCTTTATTGTAATAACTCATATAGGGTGTGCTTTGGCATCCAACAGGCTTTCATTTTTGTTTTATGTGCTGACCTATCCCTCCAACAGATCTTTTTTTTTTATTACACTGGGAGAGTCTTAAAATTATTCTGGCCACAGTACCTTTAAGAACGGCATCTGCAGCCACTATATTGGCTAAGCTTTGGCTCCTTCTGTGTTTTGTCCGGCGGCACCGAGAGGGCTCCAGGTTGTGGGACTAGTACAATAGTATCTGGGGTTCCTTTCTATAAATGGGGACTCCTTAAATGGAGCAGTCAGCATTTTTCCTTTTGCATGGTTTGGGCTGCAGGCCAAGGGACAGGCATAGTAGTTCCTAGGCTTCCATTCTACACATGGGGGCCACTTGAATGGGGGCCCTCGCCCGAACAACTAAGTTTAATGCTGGTTGCCCATGACATTTGTTTTTTTGTTTTGTTTTTGGTCTAATTTTATTTTATTTATTTTTTTTTAACTACTACCTGGGTTTCCTAGAACTTAGGAAAGGATGGGAATAAGTGTTTTCTTCTCGTTCTTCTTTTCCAGTTTGGTTCACTCAGGAGTTACTTCCATAAAGGGGTTTGTTCTTTTTTGGGTGGCTTTGAATCCTGTCAGAAACAAACGGTCATATGAAAGTACACCATTATAGGCAAGTCCTAGCCTTAAAACATTTTCTAAATAAATAAAATAATATTACCAGGAAGAATACATTGAGATTTCTCTCGTTTTCAAGTAGGTCCTGGATAGGTTTTCAGTAAAGGGTTACATATTTACACAAATTGAGAAACATTATATATTACATGTTCTTATATATACATACATAAACATATGAATATACATACACAGGGCTTATAATTTTAAGTCCTTTGCTACTAGCCAGACCTAAAACGTTACTTGCCACTGCAAGCCAAAACATACCCACCAGGGCTGAATTTCTACTCGCCAGGGCTAAATTTTCACTCACCACTGCCGAGTGGAAATTTTGAGCCCTGTACATACATATGGAATATTAAAGTTATATACAGTTACATTCTGTTTTTAGATATAAGAAGCCTTTACTTTTAAGGATTTTAGACTGGGAGCAGATTTGATTATTTCAGGCAGGTTGTTCCAGGCCTTTGGAGCCTTTTGTCACGGTTTTTAAGAACTCTCAATTTGGTAAGGTAAAAACAGCTTTATTAAGAATAATAAAGAACACAGGATCCCCCTTCACAGGTCCAGATCTGGACAGTACCAAGGCACTTCTCAAATCTGCCACAGGTCAGGGTACAGAGATAAGCAAAATAGGCAATAATATAATAACAGGAACAGAACCTCAACAGTACCACTTAGGAAGCGGCCCACAAGCTGAGGGTAGGTACTGCAGGGCAGAACCCCCAGGAGCTGGGGAAGAGAGAACAGGCAACCGGAACATTGAAGAGTGACACGGTCCTGGTAACTGGAGAGCCACACTAACAACGGTCTGCCCTAGGTTAGCAGGCAGGATGACCGGAGGTAGGACTGACCAGATGGACAGGGAGAATCCCTGAGGACTGGACAATGGAGGGAACTCAGGCAGGCACAGGACCAGTCCAGAGGACTGAGGTAACCACAGGCAATACTGACAGGAACAGGCTCAATCTCAGGAGATATAGGTAACCGAAAGCAACACTGACAGGCACTGGCTCAATCTTGGGAGGTATAGGTAACCGAAGGAAACACTGACAGGCACTGGCTCAGGCGACTGGGGTAACTGCAGACTGAACGGACAGGCTCAGGCTCGGAAGACTGAGAGGAGGCTCTGACACGCACTGGCTGGGCACTAGCCTTGAAGGCTAGGATAACGGGAGGTCACCAATAGAGCACAACCACAGCCAGGATCGGAACAGCTAGTGTAGTCAGTCAGACCTGGGAATGCACAGAGTGCTATAGAGCCACTGCCTAGATCGGTACCAGAGAGCGCTATAGAGCCACTGCCTAGATTGGTACCAGAGAGCACTAGTAAGCCAAAGCCTGGACCGGTACACAGAGAGAGAGAGATAGCACAGCCTGGACCAGCACACAGAGAGCGGCAATCAGCCACAGCCTGGATCGGTACACAGAGAGCTGTAGTCAGGCAGTCCAGATCGGCAACAGAGACAGGAGCAAGGTCAGGCGAAACCAGATCATACACAGAGCAGGAATCACAGCAACAAATGCCAGGTCAGGACCACCACGAAAGGGCGCCAAAGGTTTGACAGGACTGAGCTTAGAAAGGCAAACGCAGGGCTGAGCAGAAGCCAGCAGCCAATAAGAACCCAGCAGGAAATAGTCAGGAAGTAGCAATGGCAACAGAACATGAGATCACATCCACCGTGATAACTTTTCCAGAGAAGTGGTTGTATACTAAGCAAGAAAGGTGAAGGGCACCTCTATATTTGAGTGTTAACCAATTTAGTTCTTTTAAAACATCACAGCGATGAGTAGAGTAATTACATTGGAGGCTAAAGCGGCATATTGAATTATACAGGGTGTCAAGTTTACTTAGATGGTTTTCTTGAGCATATACTATATCACCATAGTCTATGACTGGCAGCAACATCTGTTGCACAATACGTTTTCTAACCAGGGGACTTAAACATGATTTGTGTCAAAAAAAAAAAAAAAAAAAAAAAAAAAAAAAAAAAAAAGGAGTACTGATTTTGGGATAAAGCTTGGAGGTTAATTTGCCAATATGATGACCAAAAGTGAGGTTAGGGTCAAGCCACATACCAAGGTATTTGTAGGAGTCCACTGGGGCCAATTTACGATTACACTCCATTACGAGATTACGCAGTTTGTGCTTTGTGCCAAATATCATTGTGACAGTTTAGTCTGTGTTTAAGAACAGTTTGTTCCTTGCTATCCATCTTTCAACCTTGCAGAAATCATGGTGTAATATGGCTTCAAGGTATAATGTGTTTGAGGTTTTAGCAAAGATTATGGTGTCATCTGCATACATGTGTACTGAAGATTTGCAATCCTTGGGCAGATCATTTATAAAAAAAGAGAAAATAGAAGAGGGCCAAGAATGGAGCCTTGAGGAACTCCACTCTTTTTTCCTGAGTGAAAGGGAGTCATTGCCGACAACTGACACATCCTGCATTCTGTCTGATAAATAGGATCGGAACCAGTTTAGAGACTTGTTACTCAATCCTGATCTTTGGCGTTTTTCATAAGAATATTGTGGTCTACTGTGTCACCCTTTTGGGTGAGTGGTAGTATCACGTTTTGCTTTCTGCCTTCCCCTTATTCTGGCCCTCTAGATATCCGTATTCCTTCTAGCTCTATCGTATCCCGATTGGTGGCTAGTGCTATTTAACCCCATTGTTGCCATTGCTCCTTGCCCGATTATAGAGCTTACAATCCATAGTTTAACCCCTGAAGTGCTATATCGTATAGCAAACCTGCTCTGCCATTATAATCTTGATAGTATGTTGCATTGATTTAATAAGATCTTTGCCTTTCTATAACATTGTATCATTTGATTATATTGGTGCAATTGTGATCTGTTAATGGGGGGAAAAGGTATTCACAATTGTGTCTCATCCAGAAGGTATGCAATATTGAAAACTACAGATGGTTACATTCTCTTTATCTGATCTGCGACATTTACCTTCCAGATAAGCTTCTAGTTCTCACAATATATTGCGCATAGTTTAAAAGGGTTTGGCACGAGCCCATCTCGCATGACAAAACATCCTTCGTCCTACATGTCATAGCTTTATACATGTTTTTGGAGCAGGTATTCATATACACTGCAACTATAATTGTAAGGAATAATTAACCTTCACCATGTTCAAATATTGCCATCTTATACCTCTGGATGCTTACATGCAAGGCCAAAAGGAATGCCCATGGCATGGCAGAAGCTGGTCTCTTAAAGGGACAGTAATGTCCCTTTGGAAAAAAAAAAAAAAAAAAAAAAAAAAAAGACAAATCCTCTCTCAAACCACTAAGGTTTGAGAGATATCCTCCATTAAGTTCCCCTCCCCTTCTCCTGACGTCAGCTGTAAGCAGACAGCAGGAGTTCCTGGTCTGGGGACTGACAAGCAGCTCTAAAGCAGAGCCACAGTATAGAAAGAAATACTTCTTTTAAAACGGTCTACAAAGTGTGCCTGGTTTGCATGCACACTTTAGACCATTCCAAAAGTACTTCATTTTAAATTGCACTATTGTGGCTCTTCTGTGTTGGCCTCCTCGTGTTGGCCAACACTGATCTCCTTCTGTCAGCTTTACAGCTGACATCAGGAGAAGGGGAACTTCGAGGATTTCTCTCAAACCATAGCAGTTTGAGAGATAGTATTTGTGACAGTTTTGTAGTTAAAAAAAAAAAAAAAAAAAACAACTAAGCCTTTATGGGGCATTACTGTCCCTTTAAAGTACCCAAGTATTGTACCAGCACCTCCAAATCACATGGGTCATAAGGTCTGTGTAGCCAGCCTGTTACTTTTGGAGATAAATTTGTCTATTTGAGGACTGAGCACCAAATTTGGACCAGTGGTGAAATATAAGAAATGAGTAGAGGAAGGCAACATACTCTTTAATTGGCATGTTGGGGATTCATACCTAAAGGATTATTTTCTTAATGAAGGGGTACTGTGGAAAGTGCCAATATCTCTACAAAAAGCATACAAAATTGTCCAGTTTTATGGAAAAGGAAGTGAAATACACAGTTCCATACCAAGAGCACTGGATTTACTCCCCCACCTTCAATTTTGTCCGTTTCTTCTCTTGCAGCTACTCAGCTGCTTCTAGTAAACTTAAGGATGGTGCTTGTATCTGAAATACCAACAGCCAAACCACATCATGAGGGATACACGCTGCCCTAGCAGAGGAGGTCACGAGTGTGTGACTACCTACAGCTTTGCTTGCTGTGATAGGCTCTGGGTCCTGGTGATAAAACATTGCATTTATCCCAGCTGTTCCCAACCCATGCCCTCATGGCACACTAAGAAGCCAGTATTTAAAGATTTACTTGCTAGAACACAGGTGATTCAGAGGCTAAGTGATGTTGATTAATTTGCAGGTGATCTTCAAAATGAAATCCTCAAATCCTGGCATGTTAATAGGCCCTGAGGGCATTGGTTGGGAACCACTGATTTAGCCTTTGAACAGAAAGCAAATAAGTTTCCTGTTATACTGGCACTAAGATTTGGCTAAGCATGCTCCTTGAATGGCACAGTGCATGTTGCCATCAGGACTAGCTAGGCCCTTCTATCCACTTACTAATTAATGCTTTTGAATACCAGTGATGAGCAAAGCCACTATCTGGCACTAAAATAATGTAGTCACCTAGTGGCGTTTGAGTATGTTCAACATGCAATATTCTCAAACTGTACGCCCACTTTAATGGGGGGGTTAGGATGTACTTCCATTTGCTTATATCAGTTCAACATAAGCTGAATCATCTTGATGCTATTGTCTGCTGTAGAGTGCTTAGTCTGTATGAAGTTCTTTAGTATCAGTTTTCAGATTAAAGGAATGCTGCAGTGTGGGTCTCACAGGTCACCCACCCGTGTCACCATATAGCACGCTGAACAAAAAGAAGAACAGCACAACACCTTCCTTGAAGTGTTATTAGTGATCCTATATAGTCACCCCCTTTTTCCCAGTCTTGTACTCACATTGAGTCTTTTCCTGCCTCGGTATATTCACTTGCACTGGATTTTTCCATCACTTCAGGCTTATGACACCAGACACTCCTCTGCACCCTATAAGTGTTATTGTAGTTCCCTTGTTATAGACCACATATATACAATAAATGTGGGCTCCCCACTCCACCAGCAATACTTAGGAACCTATGTTGGTGTGTCAAGTCAAAATAGAAGTGTCACTTATGCCAGTGAGGGGTTAGTTTCTATATTCCTTGAGATAGATAGATATATATTTTACCCTGTGTATATTTAAAAGCTCCAGATGTAGTGACATTTATGCATACAAGTCACAAAACGGAGACAATTAGTATTAAAAGCCTGATACTCTAATTTTTATTGTATTTATATATTTATTGCTTTACATGTGCACTGTATTATGACAAGCAACATTTAGTATGAGATTGTGAGATGGGGGAACAGATAAACACACACCACTTGACACTCATTCACCATTGTATTTTTTTTTTTTACCGTTTCATAATCCTCTCAGGTGTGTTATTTTCATATTTTTTCAATAAAGATAATTTAGAACTATTTTTTACTCTGTATACCTCATTGAATATAAGAACTAACCCCTCAGTGACTATTTTTGAGGTGAGGCACCAACATAGGTTCCCAAGTACTCCCGGTGGAGTGGAGTCCACATTTATTGTACATATGTGGCCCACAACAAGGGAACTACAATAACACAGGGTGTGAAGAAAAGTGTCCGGTGTCATAAGCCTGGAGTGAAGGAAAAATCCAGTGCAAGTGAATATACCAAGAGGCAGGAAAAGCCTCTAATGTATGCAAATACAAGAAGGGAAAAAAGGGGGTGACTATAGTATCACAACGCTTAGATATGGTTTTCTTTTTGTTTAACATAAGCTCCATGAATTAGAAGTTAAAATGAAAATCACTTCATAGTATAAGAAGTTAGGATACCTGGTTAAACATCTCAAACATACAAACAAACAGCAGCCTCAAAATGTGTGGTGAGAAATTTTATTACAGTTGTAGACCTCAAAAGAAAACCCACACCAGCAGTTTAGAACTGGATGACTTGACCCTGAAAGAGAAGAAAAGAGTGAATTAGAAATGGTTGTGTGTGACACTGAGAAGAAACATGCACTCATGCCACAAACTGGATGACAGACTCAACAGTAGCAAGTTAAGTAGGGCAGTCAGAACAAGCTAGACAGGATCACTAATCACCTATATATATTTTTTGTACAAGTCTAACAATACCCTGAGAAGGGATATTTCAGTTGCAATTGAATTTGAAGTGTTAACAGATGCAGTTACATCATCCAAAAAGTTTGTACAATGTCCTCAATATAGACTGGTGCACAGTGTGACACTGAAACCACACTTTCAGATGAAGCACCAAAGCCTCATGTACTTTGCATCCCATAGATTTAATCAAATTGCCAGTCATTTATTCCCACTTTAACAATGTTAAGACACTCATGAAAGATTCAAGTTATGCCAGTAATCCATGTATAGCATCAGGTAAATTGTGTATATAATGTTGTATACTCTGCTTGCACAACAGAGGTAATGGATATACTTCCTACTAATCAAAAACACTTTATCCCAGATACCCATTATCCCTTAGTGAACAAGTTTAGAGATGACCAATTGAATAATATAATCCTAGAAGTCTGGGCTCAGAAGTTAAGGCATCTTAAACTTTTAGACTGTGCAATTTAATTGGATTTGAACAGTTCATATTTTGATAGTCACTTTAACGACCCTTGACGGTCATAGTAAGTCAAGGGTCGATTTGACTTAACGACAGATGACGTACTGACAGTCATCGAGTTCCGGGCTCCCCCCGCGGCTGCACGCCGTTCGGGGAGTCCGGAACGCAACGGACCAATAAAAAAAAAATTGCTCCGTGGTCGTTAACTCGCTTCCGCATTCCCCTGTCGTTAAGGGGTTAAAGAAGGTTGCACAAGAAAAAAGTCTGATTCTTAGCTGTGAAAGAGTCAGATTGCTAGAAATCTGTGTCTCATTAATATATTTATATTTCTCCTTGAACACTGGCCTTTAGATTTCTGTACTGTTGGTACTAGAAAAAAAAGCCATTTGATTTGTTAAGTTACTTTCAAAACTATTAAGTTTCCTATATTTTTTAGTTAACCAACTTTCACATCATGCTGAAAAGATGCGTTCTGTAACATTTTATTTGGGGGTCTGAACTACGGCAATATTTATACCCCCATTTTGTACTAGAAACTCTTGAATACAACTTCATTTGCACAGTCAGAATGACAGTAAGCTAAAACTCCAAGCGAGGTTAAGAGTACCCACACCAAACTTGATATCACATAAGGTTTACTGAAACAAGAACATCTCTATATACTCAACACCACGGCTGCCCTCCTCCACCCATCACTCACCTTCCTCTTCTTGTCCCCTCCCAGCTCAAAGTGCTTGCATCTCTTGATTGCCAACATTCTTTTGGACCGGCAATTTGAATCCACACACTCCAACCTCAAAACAATCTTTTTTGTGGTCTTTGCCTGCAAGAATACACATTTTTAGTGGTGTAAACAAGGACATTAAAGACAGGGCACCAGTCTATATCTGAGAAGAAAACGGACTAAAGAGTTTGTGAACCATGTATTCAAGTGCCTGCAAAGGTTTTAATTATTTCCCTGCCTGAACACAGATTTTTAATTTGTTTTATTCACCAGAGTACAGGTAAGTGGGGGGGACTGACAAAACCTGCACTGATAAAAAGTTATTTGAGGACCACACAGAACAGGTCTACATGGAAAGGAGCATTGATTATCCCCCTTAAGGACCATATTAAAAATCCAAATTAAATAATGTAAGTCCTGTTGCTTAAAGTCGTGTAGTTTTAGAGTTATAAGCTTCCCCCATCCTGCCCCAGCTGACAGAGATCCTAGTCCCAGGACCATACAGTGCTTCAGCAGAGACGAAATAGCTTTGTCGACATTAGAATGGTCTACAAAGTGTGCCTGCCTCCCACAACAACTCTACACAACTTTAATGTATGTCCCGTTGCTTAATTTTTTTTTTTTTTTTTAAACAGTAATATTAAACTTTATGAAAAGCAAGTGTTACTATCCCTTTAAGTATTTCCCTGATTAAACACATACATTATCAGTGGCTCCTTCATTTTGACTGACTCACCTGTGCTTAATCAAGGGAAATCCTTAAAGGGATAGTAATACTTGAAATGTAAAAAAATGTCGTAGAGTGTATCCCCCTGAGTAAGTACTCCCACTGCTGAAAGGTGTTTCAGTCAAAACTTGTTAATTTTCAAAGTTGATTTTTTTAGGTGCAATATCACAGTGGCCTGAAATTGTACAGTGGCGCTGTTGCTACACGATCCTATGGACAGCTCTGATCCCAGGACCTTAAATCTCCATAGGATGGTGTAGCAACAGCGCCACTGTACAATTTCAGGCCACTTTGATATTGCACCTAAAGAATTCAACTTTGAAAAATTAATAACTTGACTGAAACGCCTTTCAGCAGTGGGAGTACTCTTATTTTACTCAGGGGGATAAACCCTACAACATTTTTTTTTTTTTTCACATTTTAAGTATTACTATCCCTTTAAATCCTGGCTGCTTGGTGGTGTTTGAAGACTGGACTTTGGCAGCCCTGAGATCTTGTTACAGTGCATAAGTATGTGAGGTCAATACAAGAAACTCTGGTGTGCTTTTCAGTCGAAGGCCTAATCAAATAATTATGGGCCCCCTTTAGGATTAGGGAAAAGGAGGTTTCAACTTCAGAAGAGGATTTTTTTTTATAGTAAGGTTTGTTAAATTATGGAATTCTTTGCCTGTGGATGTAGTAATGGAAAATACAATGGCTATACTTAAAGGGCTAGTAATGTCAGAAAAAAAGGTATTAACTATATGGTAGATACAATTAAGAGTATGTGCACTTATTATCGGAAAATATTGTTATCTGCTCCCCTTTCTGCTTGACGAGCTGTAAAGTTGCCAGCAGCAGATTCTGGTTCCCGGATCAGACTGCGGCTCTTCAGCAGCGCCGATATAATATCTAAAAATAAATACTTCATCGGAATGGTCTACAACAACATGTGCCTGGTTTCCAAGTACATGTTGTAGACCATTCTGAAGTAGTATTTATCTTTAGATATCGTTAGAGCTGTGCTGCTGAAGAGCTGAAACTGGTCAAGCGACCAGAATCTGCTTCAAGAACATGTGGGTTAAAGGGAAGTCAAAGGAACGGAGCACATATTTTAAGTTAATTTTTTACTATAGTCAATGCCTATTGCAGAATCTCTTTGGAAGCAGAGCTCCCACTGCGCTACTTCGTAGCAACATCGTAGGTGTGCAGACGTCACTATTGAAAGATGTCTGCGCTCCGTCCTGCCTGTCAGCCTGGGATGAATGGACAATTCTATTGAATAAGGTAATAATTCTGGGGACTAGCACTACCGAGCAGCTAGTCACCAGATGTGGAATTAGACATCAAGTTTTTAGCACTGGGAGTTCTGCTTTAAGAGTTCTATAGCTTAGGGTTGCTAAGAATAAAACTGCTCTTTATGTATGTTAACCGATACCAGCTTTCTACCATTTATTCTTGAGACACAGCTATTTAACTTATTTTATTAAAGTGGAATATTCACATTAAAGTTCACGTATTTGAAACCTGCATTGAAACTGTCTGCATGTCATGTTACTCAAAAGACCAGCAGATGTACAGTTTAGGATATTAGAATATGAAAAGGTTACCGATGCCAGAATTCGCATATGAAAGAAGTGTGAATATGTCCTGAACTGGGTTTGCTGGACTTTTGGTTAACAGGACAGGCATTTTTTTAATTCACTTTTCAAATATGCAGACTTGAATTAAAGTGATAGTATTGTTTCACAAAAACATCAGCTCCAATTAACCTTCATAGCATTTGAGCCAGAGTGATTTCATTACTGTGAACATTGTAGTTCAAAAGCAATTGAAAGATAAAATTCCCCCTCCCGCCTCTTACCCAGTGTAAGCCCCAACTCCTCAGATGTGGAACCCAATCCACAGACCAGACAGCTCACATCAAGGGTCAATATTCTTACTATGAGAACAATGAAAACCCTGCCCCCCCCCCCCCTTGACAGGTTTTTCAGCTTTTTCCCCCTTGTCTTAATTGAAGATTGTCCCTCTCTGCAATCTACCTGGACACTCCCTGCTGAGCAGTGTTACATCAGTAGAGGGGACGGGAGGGTGTTACTTTATAATTCAATTACTCTTGAACTATAACTGACAGAATTGAAATAACTCCAAGGCCCAAATACTATGAAGATTAGAGCTGCTTTTATTATGAAGCATTACTATCCCTTTAATGCAAAAGTTCCACTTTAATCAGATAGTAATCCTTTATTTTGACTTCATGTATGTAAAGTCAAATTGCCTAAACTTTATCTGACACCTCCCATTAAGCTCACTGGGTCTGTTTCCAAAAAGGTTTCTGGATAGTTTGCCAGAAAAGGAACACATGCCTGCAGAAACTAGAGCTCTGTTTTTTTCTTCTCTTATTCCACTATTGCTACCTCTTTTACCGAGAAACAGAAAACTTTCCAGAAACAGAACTGCAGAGAGTTCAAAATCAGGGACAAATGGGACAGGGGTCTTAAAGGCATAGTCATTTTTCAGAAAACAGCAGCTCCAATTAACCTTCATAGTATTTGGGCCATGGATAGTGTTATTTCTATACTGTCAGTTGTAGCTCAAGAGTAATTGGATGGTAAAATAACCCCTTTTACCTACTGTAAGCCACCTCCCCAGAGATTTGAAGTTTGGTCCACAGACCAGAAAGCTCACAGCAAGGGACGGTCTTCTTAATGTGAGCATAAGGAAAAGCTTGCCCCCTTGGCAGGTTTTTCCTTTTGCTCACTGAAGATTATCCCTATTTGATCCATCTGGACAGTATTGCTGCTCTGGGGTGAGCAGTATTACATCAGTAAAAGGGCTGGAGGGAGATACTTTGTCAATTACCATTGAACTACAACTGACAATGAAGATTAATTGTAGCTGCTTTATTTGTGAAACATTACTATCCCTTTAAGGAAAAAGTAGACTGGTTTACCTTACATATTATGCACTTACATTAAAAAAAAAAAAAAAAAAACACACAAAGTTACCACCCTATTAAATTTCTCAGTAGTGGATTGGCCTCAGTGGACTCCTACAAATATCCTATGTGGCTTGACCCCAACCTCACTTTTGGTCTTCATATTGACAAGTTAACCTCCAAACGTTATCCCAAAATAAGTATTCTTTTCAGAAACAAAATCATGTTTAAGTGCCCTGGCTACAAAACATATTGTACAACAGATATTGCTACCAGTCAGACTATGGCGAGGTAGTATATGCTCCAGCACCAGAAATCCATCTTCGTAAACTTGACACTGTACAAATTCATTATGCCGCTTTAGCCTCCAATGTAATTACACTACCCATCACTGTGATATGCTTAAAGAACTAAATTGGTTAACACTCAAATCTACACGTGCCCTTCACCTTTCTTGCTTATTACACAACCACTTATCTGGAAAACTACCAGACTACCTGAGCAGTATGCAGACTCTTGCTCGCCATACTATGATCTCCACTACACTGCTAACAACTCTGTGTATACCACAATACAAGAAAGAAGCAGGAAGATCTGCATTCTCCTTCAGAGCTCCAAATGTCTGGAACAATCTGCTCCCAGTCTAAAATTCTTAAAAGTAAAGGCTTCTATATATCTAAAAACAGTGTTTAACTGTATATAATTTTATATGTATGTATATTTATGTGTATGTATATATAATATGATATCTAATGTTTCTCAAATTTGTGTAAATTTTTAACCCTTTACTGAAAACTATCCAGGACATAGTTGAAAACAAGAGAAATCTCAATGTATTCCTTCCTGGTAAAACATTTTCTAAATAAATAAAGCGTCCAGCCCATGAGTACAAACTATTGCAACATGTCTAGTTTCCAAATTTGCATGACAGTTCTGCAGTTTGTGACCTTTAAAGGGTTAGTAATACCTTTATTTAAGTTTATGCAATATGGTAGATAATTTAAAAAGTATCTGGATTAAGTCCTCTCAAACCTTTATGGATCGAGAGATTTGCCTCTAAAGTACCCCCCTCTACTCCTGACATAGGTCTGACAGCAGAAGATCCTGGTCCCAGGACCAGCTGGCAGCACTACAGAAGAGCTGAAATAGTGATCTTTAAAAAGAATGACTTAATTGGAACAGTCTACAAAGTGTGCCTGGTTTGCAAGCACACTTCGTAGACCGTTCCAGTGAAGTAGTTATTTTTAAAGATCGCTATTTCGGCTCTGCTGAAGAGTCTCCTCGAGCCGGCCGACAGATTTCCTGTCAGATTTACAGCTGACAGGAGGGAAGTGGGAACTTTAGCGGCGAATATCTCAACCCATAAAGGTTTGAGAGAGTACTTTCTCCAGATTTATATTAATAAAAAAATTTAAAAAAATCTACCATATTGAATCAACTTAAATTTGGGCATTACTATTCATTATACTTTTTTTTTTTATAACTGTACCTGTGTATGTGTGTCCATAATGTTGTATTATGTAATTTTATTTTTTTAAAAAGTGTCCCCTTTTTTCCTACGTCACACTGACGTCCCTCAGATCTGAAAGCTAGCCGCTTGACAGGACAGATTGCAAGGGACAAGATTGTGTATCAGTATAAGGAAAACACTACCCCCCTTG
Source organism: Rhinophrynus dorsalis (assembly GCA_037306005.1). NCBI lineage: Eukaryota > Metazoa > Chordata > Amphibia > Anura > Rhinophrynidae > Rhinophrynus > Rhinophrynus dorsalis. The sequence continues at coordinate 72,622,290 of CM074726.1, read as the reverse complement.
ATGAAGGTAAGGGAGACACAAACTGTAAAACAGCCTAACACCCACCTTCTTCCTGAAGATTGGCTTAGTCTGCCCACCATAGCCACTTTGTTTGCGATCATAACGCCTCTTTCCTATGGGGAAAACAATTAAGTTAATGACACCTAGGACTGGCAACCATCATGTGCATTGTATCATGCATAGAATATCCAATGGAAGAGCACTGGGTGAATTTGCAGTACTGATTACAGCAGTTTGGCCCATCTTCAATATTGACACATTAAATGTCATCACAGTAGGAAAGTACCAGTTACACAGCCTGAGTGGCCCCAATTACACCACTCAACTACTGAAGCTTCCAATGGGTTCTTACCTTGGGCATACAGGGAGTCTTTCCCCTTCTTATACTGGGTCACTTTGTGGGGCTGATGTCGCCCACATTTTTTGCAGTAGGTTCGACGGGTCTTTGGGACATTAACCTGAAATTTAAAACAATATATTCACTTAAAATGTCAGATACTCAGCATGGTTCACCATCCGTGGGCTAACAAAACAGGTTCTATTTTACAAGTAAGCATAAAAGGGTACTTTATTTGGGGACTAGGTAACCATCAATTTCACATCTTGCAAGCAGAGAAAAAAAGCTTCAACATTTAGACACTTTAATGAGTATGAGCAAGTTTTGATGCACTAAAGCGTGATCATTTACAGATTACAAGGGCTTAAAGTGGTTCTATTAACTGCACAATTTTAATCTCATTATGAGTACTTATATTTATAGCCTTCTAATAGTTTGAAGTTTTTGATTTAGTATTTGGGGATGACCTGGTCAGAAAGTCTGTATTAAAACTCCAAATGATGGGGCATACTTGGAAAGGTAATGTATCCCATAAAAATATGTATCTTTGGAAAAGAAAACCCATTCTTTTAGAATGATAGCTACTGGTCTCTGCTTAAAAAAAAAAAGGCAAAAAAAAAAAAGGTACTCGTGACTGCAGAAAAATGCAGATGTTCTGATTTACAAAAGGTGCTATAAAGCTGGAAACATTGAGGGTTTCAAATAAGAGATACACTCTGCACAAAGCCCGTAACAGATGACCAACTCTTAAGACCAGTAGCATTTTCTTTTACCAACAGCGAAGATCAGCAAAGGATCCAACATAAAAAAAGTTTCTACTACTAACCTATAGAATTTTACTTGAGTGTTCCTAGATGCAACTGTACAGGAAGGGGTATGTTGCATCCCACCCCTAAAGAAGAGAAATAGCCTTCCCTATGGCCAACTCATATTCCAGGAAGACAGCTACTGCAGGGTACCAGCACCAGTGTCCACCTGGTGCAAGGTGATTCCCAGAAAATCTTATCAAGCACCAGAATACCCATTTACTGTAATAGAAAGGAAGCAGGGGCCATTTGTATTTTGTGGTGTTTCTCTTGAACTCACCCATGGCTATTACACCCGCCAGTTTAACTATTTAACTGGTACAGTACACAAAAGTACCTTATAAAGAATGAGCATTTCTATCTTTCTAGCACAGAATGGGACTCTGCTGGGTTCATTCTACAGATAACAGACATGAGTAATAACACATACAATTAATTAGAATTCACATGACAAAGATGGCATGCAGACAAAGTATCAGGTTTATGGTCATACTGCTGCTGTATGTTATGCCTAGCAGTAAACATTTCTATGTGCACTGAATGTGTTTTAGCAGTAAGAGGCAGCAGCTTTAGTTATAACTTTGTGACGTGCTGGGAGGTATGGGACAGTTGTTGATTAACAACTACTCACCAGTACATTAAGAATTTACTAGATGCCATACAGAATATCATTTTTATCCACCTACTAAAGTACCTTTACAGAAAGTATTTGGTTCAAGAGGAAAAAGGGAAGCTATCGATCAAAACACACATTAGAAAGAATGAGTTGATCGTGTACGTCTGGGTAGATGTTAGCTGTGTTACAGTGTACAAGTTCATAGCTGCAGTTAAGCTCCTTCTCAGGGCGACATCTTATAATAAGGTTGAAGCATATAAACATGATTATACGAGTTAAACCACCCCAGCAAATGAAGCTCGCTCATCATCGTCAGTTCTACAAAAGTGTACAGCGCACACGATCTTGCAATACACAGTTAATCGGTTTCAAATGTATGTAGTATGTGGGAGCCAAAATCCACACAACCAGCTATACCGTTTCAGCCTTCTTCTCCCTCCAGCTTAACCCGTTGAAGGCCAGAGAGCTATGGAACGCAACTGCTCTGCAATGCGTTCCGTACCCCCCTGACACTCAAACGGTTGTCAGGGAATATACATGAACTATTACCGTTTTACACAACAATAAGGCTGCAGAACAACGACGGACAACTCACTGAATATCATTAGTAAATAAAAGAGTGCTTAAAATGTCAAATTAAAACGGATGTTAACGGATTGAACTAAGACAAAAATTACTCCTCACCATCTTGATCTACCGCGTAGAGAAGAGAGAACAGGAAGCGGAAGTGACTTCATAAACTTGCACGAAGACACCATAGAGAGGATGAAGGTGGAGAGACAGTAGAGGCAGAAGAATGTGACCCTGGAGGACTGTTGCGTTTGGCACTCGCGGAAAAAATACAAATAAAACAAAACAATAATAAATACAAATAGTAAAAGTTTACGATGTAAGTTGGAACAAGCCATCCAAAATGTCCACTGGTTTGAATAGGGATTTTAACCTCTTGAATGGTGGAGACATATGCCTGTCAGCTGTCCTTGATCGCCATGTATTGTCCCAGGTTTATTGATCTCTGTCATTGGGTTGTGATGTTTTTAATTTTGTCCCTCATTTTAAAAATACCCATACTGTATGTGGCTGTAAGTAAAATGTTATTGATAATCAGCTATGGTAATAAGCAATGCACTTTTCCTCATAACATTCCCTGTTTATATGATTTTGGTAGAATTGCAGCAACTAAAAACATAGTAAAGTAACTAACTAAAATAACACACCAGTGAATTAAATAGGCGATATAACTTTCACAGCTAGCATATGCGAAAATATTTGTTACTTTGTTAAAATAATATTGTATTGTATAAATTGCCCTGTTCAGAAGGCATTCATTTCGTTTTGAATTGTGTGATAAAAGGTAAAGATAAATATAGTTGACTGTGATTCAGTGTTTCTCAACTCCTGCCCTCAGGACCCACTAACAGGCCAGGACTTGGGATTTTGCTGCTAGACCTCAGGTGTGGTGATCAGAGGCTCATTCACACTGATTAACTCACCTGTGCTCTAACAAGGACATCATCAAATCCTGGCATGTTAGTGGGTCCAGAGGACATGAGTTGAGAACCACTGCAAGTGTGATTGATACCACTTCCCTTGTATTCTGAAAGGTTGTGTCAACCCGTATATATGAGTAGATTAACCTGCTGGCCCAGCTTTGTTCCACTGGTAGCCACAGAATCACACTACACTGTCTATCAGCCTAGCCTTGTTACACGGTAACCGCAGAAGCGCCTATAGTAGTGCACTGTGATTATGTTACAGAGTAGGAGGATCCTCAGGGTCTAGTCAATCTCAACAGCTGAGGGGAAACATCTTTTTTAAGGACACGGGGAATGACGTACATTGCCAGGAAGGGAGAAGAAGCAAATGCTCAGGAGAATAATGCAGGATGCTAGGGAGCTAGGACTGATGCTGAATGATGAAGGAGAATACCCAGCACCTTCCCAAAGGGCACAACAAGAGGGTGGATGTGCTGTAGAACAAGGTCCAGGATAAGCTGCATAAAACGTAAACAACTATGTTACTGTTCCTAACAGTGATACATCTGTCTCACAGACTGTCCTTAAATATGGACTAGACACTGCCCAGATGCCCTTTCTCCCTTGAGTTGTAGCTACCTCATTAATTATGTCATCTTCTATAGTGGTCCTTAGGGAGTCACCTGCCCCTGTCATGGACACTGCCATTGCACCTGGTTTTTGTCCTGTCTCAGCCTTGTTCACTATTCTGCCCCCCCATCCCATGTCTTGTAGTATGCCTTGTCCCTTCCTCAGTACCTGTCCCATCCCTTATCCCAGTACCCATATTGTCCCCTGTCCAAAGCCCTGCTCTTGTTGCTGTTTCACCTGTTGCTTCTAGTATTGTCAAGGTTAAACATATAAATAATGTTAACAGTGTTGGTGTTATTGGGAGGGTGATTACTTCTTTTGTCATCCATTTTGCCATCCATTTTTGGTATCTGGGCAGTGGGAGGTCCCTTAATAGCAAGGGGCAGGCAGCCTGAGATTGTGAGTCCCATCAGCAGAAGGAATGTGGAATGGCTTAGATATGCTGCTATGTCAATGCCCACAAGAGAAAATGAGTGCTGGGTATGGTGTGATAGACATTTTCACATTTAGAAAGGTCTCGGGCTCAAATTATTATGTTTTTAGCTTTGTGAGCTCCCATGAACTTGAAAAGCGCTGCTTTCTTTTTTGGAAAGTAATGTACAGTGCACATTGCAGAATTCTGTTGCCAAAGACCAGGACAGTCACAATTCTTGTGAGAAAATAAGTGGTGGGAATGGTTAAGGGCTTGGGATTCTGTGTGATAGATGTTTTCACATTTATAAACGTCTCAGGCTCAAATGAGTATGTTTTTAGCTTTGTGAGCTCCCATGAACTTGGAAAGCTCTGCTTTCTTTTTGGGAAAGTAATGTATAGTGCACATTGCAGGACTCTGTTGCCAAAAACCAGGACAGTCACAATTCTTGTGATGTTTAAGTCCATCCTCACTGCTGATATGTCTGTCTGGGTACAGTGGCATGGGGTGATGAAGGATAGATCACTTAACATTTATGGACTGGGGATGAAAGTTGCAGATGTGACACTGAGCAGATGAGAACAGGGACCGACACAAGACCACCAGAACCAACGCAGCCCACATGACCACGTTGCTGTGGCCACAGCCATCAGGGCCGGTGCAAGGATTTTTGTATACACAGGCGAAGGTGCATTTTGATGCCCCCCCTCCGATCTGGACACAATCCCCTGCCCCCCCCCACCTTGCCACAATCCCCTGCCCCGCCCACACATTCACCTCCACACTTTCTCCACCTCCACATTGCCCACATTGTCCACGTCCACATTACCCACCTCCACACACTGTCTACACTGCCCACCTCACCCTAAACACACACTCTCTCTCTGACTAAGCACTCTCTCTCTCTCAGACTAAGCACACACACACTCTCTCTCTTTCTCTCTCTTTCTCAGACTAAGGGAATTTGACCTACTAGACTTCTAGAAATCCTAAGTAGCCTCCAGTCTGACTGCTTTGACAGCTCTAGTGTCATCCCATTCACCCCTCAACTGGGCATTTATTGACTCCTCACATAGAATAGCAGAACCAAAACCTTGCCTGCCAGAACATCTAACACCTTCGTTGCAGTGTACACTCATCGGACACTTATTGGCTCGCCCAGGGCACCTCTATATCCAAATACAGCTACCCCACGGATTTAAAGGATACTTTGACAGTATACAGTTCTCCCATGTATTGTATACCGGCCTACACATCCCATAATCCTCAGCCAGCCAATCGGAAAGAATTTTGCCTATCTGAAAGTACGTAGGATTACTATCCATCACACCAAGAGAACGACATGTTTTCCCCTTTCTCCTGACTGTAGGTGGGGCCTGGTCCATAGACATCACTTTACACATCATCCTAAATGCCCCTAAGGTTAAGATCAAAAGACTTACTGTTTTCACAGCCCCATTCTGCCGGATCTGTCAGAGATCCCAGCTCTCTAGCCAGCGCCGGCCCAAGGCATTATGCTGCCCTGGTCCATGGATGAAATGCTGCCCCCACCACCACCCCAAAAAAAAAAACAATACCCACTAAAACACGTAAAAAGGGAAAAAAAAACCCCATCTTGGTCAGGGCTGAGCAATCATAATCTCATTTCTGCACTAACATAATGTTAGTGCAGAGATGACATTTCTATGATGCCCAAGCCTAAACACAGTTTTTACCCTTTTTAACAATACAAAAATAAGCTTAACAGGATACACACATTGCCCCTCAATCTCCACATTGCCCCTTCCACAATGCCCCCTTCATCCCCACAATGCCCTTTCCATAATGCTCCCTTCATCTCCACATTGCCCCTTCATCTCGAGAATGCCCCTTCCACAATGCTCCCTTCATCTCCACAATGCCCCTTCCACAATGATCCCTTCATCTCCACAATGCCCCTTCCACAATGCCCCCTTCATCTCCACATGCCCCTTGATCCCCTACCTTGAGTCTCTGGTAGTCTAGCAGCGTGCCATAAGAGAGATCTGTGCCTCCTTCGGCAAAGAGCTGAAGCTCCCTCGCGCTGTTCTCAATAATCAGAGTGCTGGGAGATGATGTCATCTCCCAGCGCTCTGTATTACTACAGAGCCTGGGTCGCTCTGCGTTGTGAGTGTCACATAGACGCCGTATCACAGTGCCTGTGATTCCTGTCACTCTCTGTTATGGATGTCACTGATTTGCTGACTGAGTTTGACCCGCCTCCTGATGACCTTTTTATACCTGGCTATCTCTCTGGTCAGTTGCCCTTTCGTGGTGTTCCTGAGCCAGTTGTGCTTTTGCTGTGTTCCTGTATTCTGAGTTCCTGTGTACCGATTCGGCTTGTCCTGACTATTCTCCAGTGTTCCTGCCTGTGTATGACTCGGCTCGTCTGCGGACCACCCTTGGATCCTGACCCGGCTAGTCTGACGTTCCTGCCTGTGTATGACCCGGTCCGGCTGACTTCCTGCTCCGAAGATCGACTTCCAGCTTGTTCCAGTGACCTGCGTTCCAGTTGTCGCCGTCGCAACATTTTCCAGTCCTTGCTGCCCACGAGTGTGCCATTGCCTAGCCTGGTGATTCCTTCGATAGTGCTGTGTCTCGTTCTAGTGCAGAGCTGTGTGTATTCTGTGGGCCTTCCTCTCCTTGCAGAGCCTGACCGTAGCGTTGTAGCCTCGAGTAACGTTACAGAGCCTTGCAGTAGCGCTGAAGCCTCGAGTAAACGTGCATTTTAACTCTTGCAGTGCTGCCTCATATTCACTCTCTATATCTCCAGTACAAGCCTTGTTACAAGTGATACTGCTGCTGAGTTGGCCGCTCTCCGTCGGCAACTCTAGTCTTACGTTGCAGAGTGTTCACAAAGCTTGGGCCGTTTGGGCGCTTAAGGCTCTCCGGTGTTGGTTACCGACGAGATCGTATACCCAGAGTGTTGGCAGAGAGGTTCAGTGTTGGCTATTCGGTACTACGCCCGAGGGGGCTAGTGGTTCTGGCTCTAGCATTACTGCATTCGATTACACTTGAGGAGGCTATTAGCTCTTGCATTGCAGGCCGATTTCCATATTGCCCTAAGGGGCTATTCGCACTTGCACATACTAAAGCAGTTCCTGTAGCCACGCCCGCGGGGGCGAAGTTGTTACCCATTCTGCTTATCATTTACCACCTTGGCAAGGCAGCTCGTTCCTCTGCACCTGATGAACTTCGTCTATACAGCACAGCCTATTTAACATCAAGGGCGTGTCAGACTTCCACATCTGAGACTGAGTATATTTGGACTTTAACCCCTTTGGGGCCTATATCATCCTAGGGCATACTGACTTGCATTTATGTCCATAATACTATTTTCCTTGTATTCTCTCAGTTTACATTATCTGTGTATTACCTACCGCCTCTAGAGGGCGTAAGCATCATTATTCACTTTAATAAAGTGTGTTTTATTTTCACTTATTGGTCTGAGTGTCATAAAAACCGTAACAGTACGAAAGGGCCATGACCTCAGACGGTAAGGGTGAAAGTAATCCTCTGAACATCCACTGGAGAATGGATGTCCAAGAGCAGCGCCTGGACCAATTGGCACTGGCTCTACAAACGTTGCTTGAACGTACAGTACATTTGGACAAGTCTGGTCCGAATCCGGTGGTCTCCCCAGTCTTGACACCGGAGAATCCCTCGGTACCCATCAGTACTAACACAAGAGGGTTATCGGCAGCGGTACCGTTACCCCTAAGATATGATGGCGAACCCTCCTTATGCAGAGGTTTCATTAACCAGTTGGAGATATTTTTGGAATTGGCACCTCAGGCATTCCCTAACGACCGTAGCAAGGTCGGCTTTATGATATCTCTGTTGACGGGCAAAGCTTTGGCATGGGCAAATCCGATATGGGAGAGTGCCAGACCCTGCACACTGAACTTTAGAGAATTTGTGGCGAAGTTCAGACGTGTGTTTGAGGTCCCTGGTAGGTCTGCCTTTGCTGCCAAAAGGCTGATGGAGATTCAGCAGGGCGAACGCACTCTGGGCGAATACGCTATTGAATTCTGGACCTTGGCAGCAGAGGTTGGCTGGAACGATGAGGCCTTACTTGCTGCTTTTTCTCAGGGCCTGGCTGAACAGATCAAGGACGAGATAGCAGCTCGAGATGTACCCAGCGAGCTGGACGAGTACATTGACTATGTCATGCTAATAGATTCTCGCATCCGGGAGAGACGCTTGGCTATAAGGACCAAAGCAAAGAGTTATGGCCAGAACCAGTTCCTTAACCCACCCACTCCACCCGTGCTGCCTGAGCAAACAGCTGACGGCATTGAACCTATGCAATTAGGTTTTACTAGGCTCACGAAAGAGCAGAAGCTGTATCGTAGAAGGCAAGGCTTATGCCTATATTGTGGCAAACCAGGTCATATATTACGCAATTGTCCTGTAAGGCCGGGAAACGAACGCACCTAGGGTACCTTGGGGGACAGGCCCTAGGTGGTGTTGAACAGTCCCTAGAGACTTGCACCACTAAACCCACCATCCAGGTGGCTTTTGCCTGGACTGACAAGGTCATAGAAGTCTTAGCATTGGTGGACTCCGGGGCAGCCGGATACTTCATGGATCAGTCCTTTGCTGAGTTGCAAGGCATTCCGTTATGTAAAAAGGACTCTCCTGTGGCTATAGAGGCCATTGATGGCAGACCCCTGGATCCTGCTTTCATTACCTTCGAGACTATCCCAGTGTCTATGACTGTGGGGGCTTGTCACAGGGAGCAGATACAATTTCAGATCATTCGTTCCCCACATCATTCAGTTATTTTGGGGTTCCCGTGGTTGCAGACACACAATCCCCAATTTGACTGGCAAAGGTGTGAAGTTAACTCTTGGTCGGAGTATTGTAACAAGAATTGTCTTTCTCTCCCTATTAAGATTATGTGTACCTCTCCAGCTGTGCCAACAGAATATGGACAATTCAGTGACGTGTTTAGCAAAGGAGAGGCCAGCGCATTGCCTGACCATAGGCCATATGATTGCGCCATTGATTTGTCTCCAGGGGCCGTGCCTCCTAGGGGGCGTACTTACCCACTGTCCTGTGAGGAAAATAGGGCGATGGAGGAGTATATCACAGATGCCCTGGAGAGGGGAATCATTCGAAAATCTACGTCTCCGGCTGGTGCCGGATTCTTTTTTGTAAAAAAGAAAAATGGGGAACTCAGGCCTTGCATTGACTACCGTGGGTTGAATAAGCTGATGCCCAAGAACGCCTATCCCATTCCACTTATTACTGAATTATTTGACAGATTAAAGGGCTCTTCGATCTTTACCAAACTTGACTTAAGAGCCGCCTATAATCTAGTCAGAATTAAAGAGGGTGACGAGTGGAAAACGGCGTTTAATACCAGAACAGGGCATTATGAATATCTGGTGATGCCATTCGGCCTATGCAATGCGCCTGCAGTATTTCAGGAACTGATTAACGATATTTTACGTGACTTGCTTCAGTCCTGTGTGGTTGTGTATCTAGATGATATACTAATTCATTCGGCTAACCTCGCCCAACACATTAAAGATGTCTCAGAAGTCTTGCTCCGACTTCGCAAGCACAAGTTATTCTGTAAATTGGAAAAGTGCGAATTCCATACTTCTCAAGTACCATTCCTGGGGTTCATTATATCCAAAAATGGCATTGCCATGGATCAGGAGAAGTTGGCTGCAGTTCTGCAATGGCCTCGGCCTAAGGGATTAAAAGCCATTCAACGATTCCTAGGTTTTGCGAATTATTATAGGAAGTTCATCAAGAACTTTTCCACAATTGTAAGGCCATTGTCAGACTTGACTCACAAGGGCGCTTCTCCCTCTCAGTGGTCTGAGGCAGCTGAAAACGCATTTGTTACCCTGAAATCTGCCTTTGCATCTGCTCCTGTACTGTCCCACCCTAATCCCTCCCTGCCGTTTACTTTGGAGGTTGACGCTTCAGATGTTGGGGTTGGGGCGGTGCTCTCCCAACGTCCTGTGGGAGGTGGAGCTTTGATGCCGTGTGGGTTCTTTTCTAAGAAATTGTCCAGCGCCCAGAGTCATTACGAGATTGGTGACAGGGAACTGTTGGCCATCATACTGGCACTTAAGGAGTGGCGACATCTCCTGGAGGGCACTCAGACTCCAGTACTAATTCTTACTGACCATAAGAATCTAACCTATCTCTCAGAGGCCAAAAGACTGTCTTCCCGACAGGCCAGGTGGGCGCTGTTTCTGTCCCGGTTCAATTTCTTAGTATCCTATCTTCCTGGTTCTAAGAATATCAAGGCCGATGCGTTGTCACGTCAGTTCGCTTCTGACACTGAGAGGGAGGAAGTCCCGGTACCCATCATTCAGCCAGATCGGATCCTGGCTACTATTCGCACTACTATAACCTCGCCACTGGGGGAGGAGATACTGGCATCACAATCACGGGCACCTCCAGGAACCCCAGTGGGGAAGTGTTTTGTAGAAGAGTCATTCCGTACCCGTCTCTTGGAGACCTATCACGCCTCTAAAGCAGCTGGGCATATTGGTAGGGACCAATTAGTATGGTCTCTTTCGCAACTATTTTGGTGGCCTACATTGAGAGCTGACTGCGCTGCCTTCACGGCAGCTTGTACCACGTGTGCCCGTGCCAAGACCCCTAGGCATCTCCCTGTGGGCTTATTGCAACCTGTGCCTAACGGAGACCGTCCATGGTCTCATATATCCATTGACTTTTTGGGAGAATTACCGGCATCTAGAGGTTACAAGTTCATTCTTATGGTGGTCGACAGATTCTCTAAGATGGCACATTTTGTGCCTCTGACTGGCCTTCCATCGGCTCAGGAATTAGCGATAGTTTTTGCCAGAGAGGTGTTCCGTCTGCACGGAGTGCCCAGAGTAATTGTCTCTGACCGTGGGAGCCAGTTCGTTTCTAGGTTCTGGAGGGCATTTTGTGGTCAGATGGGCATTCAATTATCATTCTCCTCCGCCTCCCATCCCCAGACGAATGGGGCCGCTGAGCGTGCCAATCAGGGACTGGAACAGTTCCTGCGCTGTTTTGTCTCCGATCATCATGATAATTGGGCTGACCTGTTGCCATGGGCAGAGTTTGCCAGGAACTGTGCGGTTAACTCATCGTCCGGGAGCTCCCCGTTTTTCGTGAATTATGGTTTCCAGCCTTGTCTGCTCCCGGACTCCTTTCAGGCACAGCAGATCCCTGCTCTAGACGAGCATTTGTCACGACTTCATTCCACTTGGGCACAGATTCAGAGGTCCCTCAGTCAGTCTTTCAGACGGCAGCAACGGCACGCTAATCGCAGACGCCTTCCAGCGGTCTCATTTCAAGTTGGGGACAGGGTATGGCTGTCATCCAGAAACCTCAACTTACAAGTCCCATCCAATAAACTGGCTCCCCGGTTCATTGGTCCATTTAGGATTATCCGTAAGATTAATCCGGTTTCTTATGCTCTGGAGCTTCCACCCTCTATGCACATTCATAATGTGTTCCATGTGTCTCTTCTGAAACCCTTGGTGTGCAATCGATATACTACTACGCCAGTGATTCCTGGGCCGGTGGACGTCCAGGGCCAAGAGGAATATGAAGTCCAGAGTATTGTTGACTCCAGGTGATTTAGAGGAAAGCTGCAATATTTGGTTTATTGGAAGGGCTATGGCCCTGAGGAACGCTCTTGGATTGATCAGGGGGATCTCCATGCTCCAAGATTAGTACGCAGCTTTCACTCTAAATATCCTTTGAAACCCAAACCTCAGGCTAGGAGAGGGGGTCTTTGAGAGGGGGGTACTATCACAGTGCCTGTGATTCCTGTCACTCTCTGTTATGGATGTCACTGATTTGCTGACTGAGTTTGACCCGCCTCCTGATGACCTTTTTATACCTGGCTATCTCTCTGGTCAGTTGCCCTTTCGTGGTGTTCCTGAGCCAGTTGTGCTTTTGCTGTGTTCCTGTATTCTGAGTTCCTGTGTACCGATTCGGCTTGTCCTGACTATTCTCCAGTGTTCCTGCCTGTGTATGACTCGGCTCGTCTGCGGACCACCCTTGGATCCTGACCCGGCTAGTCTGACGTTCCTGCCTGTGTATGACCCGGTCCGGCTGACTTCCTGCTCCGAAGATCGACTTCCAGCTTGTTCCAGTGACCTGCGTTCCAGTTGTCGCCGTCGCGACATTTTCCAGTCCTTGCTGCCCACGAGTGTGCCATTGCCTAGCCTGGTGATTCCTTCGATAGTGCTGTGTCTCGTTCTAGTGCAGAGCTGTGTGTATTCTGTGGGCCTTCCTCTCCTTGCAGAGCCTGACCGTAGCGTTGTAGCCTCGAGTAACGTTACAGAGCCTTGCAGTAGCGCTGAAGCCTCGAGTAAACGTGCATTTTAACTCTTGCAGTGCTGCCTCATATTCACTCTCTATATCTCCAGTACAAGCCTTGTTACAAGTGATACTGCTGCTGAGTTGGCCGCTCTCCGTCGGCAACTCTAGTCTTACGTTGCAGAGTGTTCACAAAGCTTGGGCCGTTTGGGCGCTTAAGGCTCTCCGGTGTTGGTTACCGACGAGATCGTATACCCAGAGTGTTGGCAGAGAGGTTCAGTGTTGGCTATTCGGTACTACGCCCGAGGGGGCTAGTGGTTCTGGCTCTAGCATTACTGCATTCGATTACACTTGAGGAGGCTATTAGCTCTTGCATTGCAGGCCGATTTCCATATTGCCCTAAGGGGCTATTCGCACTTGCACATACTAAAGCAGTTCCTGTAGCTACGCCCGCGGGGGCGAAGTTGTTACCCATTCTGCTTATCATTTACCACCTTGGCAAGGCAGCTCGTTCCTCTGCACCTGATGAACTTCGTCTATACAGCACAGCCTATTTAACATCAAGGGCGTGTCAAACTTCCACATCTGAGACTGAGTATATTTGGACTTTAACCCCTTTGGGGCCTATATCATCCTAGGGCATACTGACTTGCATTTATGTCCATAATACTATTTTCCTTGTATTCTCTCAGTTTACATTATCTGTGTATTACCTACCGCCTCTAGAGGGCGTAAGCATCATTATTCACTTTAATAAAGTGTGTTTTATTTTCACTTATTGGTCTGAGTGTCATAAAAACCGTAACACGCCGCGAGGGAGCGCATGGTAGTGTAAATCAGCGCTCCCTTGCGGCAGATATATATATCTTTAAAAAAAAAATTCCCAGCTTCCCCCTTTTTGGCGCTCTTCCATTGTGGCTCCCTAAGGCGGCTGCCTGTCCTGCCTTATGGTAGCACCAGCCCTGACAGCCAAGAGTAAAGCTACCAACTGCAAGATTGGAAAACCAGCTCCAGGTGAGCTGCTATGGGTTCAGGATAGTGGTCACATGTAACTGAAGGGTTAGTGAGAGAAATTGATGGTGCAGTACCAATAATTGCCACACAATGTCTGTACAGTATAAGTTGTATGAAGAGGATCAGAAGATACTGCAGACTGGATGTAAAGGAAAGACTTTCCTGCATACAGAGGGATATTCAAACCTGTGACAGAGGAGAGACTGCATCCATAAAAACAGTGCTGCACAGGATTATGTTGAAGAGGAAAGTAGAGCTCCAGGGTTAAATAAATAATTTGCAAAGTAGCATGGTTGGCTAAGGCAGGGATCAGGTTGAGCAGCACAGGTTCACATGTTGGTATACATGAGGAAAAGTAGGCAATGGAGGGAAAGGTACAGGACAAAATGCTCAACAAAACAGGCACATGAACACACACAGGAGTGTGTGAGTAAGCTCCTTAAAAAGGTTGCAGGGGTCGGAACCCACACAGTTAAGGGCCATATCAAAAGCTGTCACATGCATAAACCAATGTAGGATAAGGTTATCTTAAAGGTTCCTTTCTGAAAAAGGACATTATGGAACTAGAGAAAGTGCAGAGGAGGGCTACAAAACTAGTAAGGGGAATGGAAAGTTTTAGTTATGAGGAAAGGCTAGAAAAGTTAAACTTGTATACACTAGAGAAACGGCATCTTAGAGGGGATATGATAACAATATATAAATATGTTCAGGGCCCATACAAAGGGCTCTCCAAAGACCTGTTCATTAACAGAACAGTACACAGGACAAGGGGCCACCTGCTTAGACTTGAGGAAAGGAGATTTAATCTACAGCAGCGGAAGGGTTTCTTTACTGTAAGGACAATAAAGGTATGGAATTCACTGCCTGAGGAGGTGGTGCTATCGAATACATTAGACGCCTTTAAAAAGGGCCTGGATACTTATTTAAAAGAGCATAACATAGAGGGCTATGTACATTAGTATTAGGATTAATATTTTACTTAGGGCTTGTTGATCCGGGGAGAAATCTGATTGCCATTTGGAATCAGGAGGGAATTCCACCCCCCATTCGGGGCAGAATTTGAAATTGCTGTATTGAGGGTGTTTTTTTGCCTTCTTTTGGATCAACAATGGTAAACAGGAATAGGAAAAGGGTTGAACTAGATGGACGCACGTCTTTTTTCAACCTAAATTACTATGTTACTATGTTACAAACTAGGGGTACATTCAAACAGCAGGAATGGGTTATCTTAAAGAGCCCTAAACTAAAACTAGGAGTGCATCCTGACAGTACCCCTTCCAGATGAGTTCCCTACTAGGAGAAGGTTTTGCGGGAAAGGTATGGTAGATAGCCGACACTCAGGCAGGAACATGAATATGAGAGGTCAGAGCTAAGACCCAGGAAGAGAAGACATTTGAGCCCAAACAGCTGGCTGCATTTCTTCAAGCACAGTAAGTGAATTAACTACCTGTGCTATGAAGAAATACCAGCAAAAAAAATCCACCTTGGGCTAATATTTTGTGGGCGGTTGCGGGCATTTGACACACAACAAAATGCCAAAATATGCCATTCAATTCCATGCTTTAGCCTTAAGATACGTTATTGGACCTACTGTACTGTGTGAAAATCTGCACCCAGTTATGCACCCTGTCCCTTAACGCATCTCAAAAGTGCTGATGAAGGAATTGAACCTAAAAAAAAAAAGCATAAAAAACCCTAAGTCCCCAGTGGATGTATTGATATGTGGCCCTAAGCCCCATATCAATACATTCAAAGCAGTCACAAAATGTGTGAAATGTTAGTAGAATTAACCCTATGAGTACCAGTGAGGTACCCCACTGGCACTCACAGGGTTAATCTGACTAAATCAAAAAGTAGCTCCTGGCAAGAAACACTTCCCATTAATCCTGATGTCCAGCAGAGTTTTCCACACCCTGATCAGCTAGTGTACGTCTTCTTCTTCAATCATCTCTCTTCTTTTTCTGTAATCTTCCTTCGTCTTATCTTCGTCTTCTTTCAAATCTATAATTTATAAAAAAAACAAAACTTAAATGAAAGATTTTAAAAAAAAATGCCCTCAAGATATGCCTGACTTAACCCTTAGAGTGCTGGAGAGATACTACTCCAGCACTCTGAGGGTTAAATGCAGTATGGCATATCTATTAAAAATAATACTCTGCCATTCCTGTTTAAAAAAAAAAGAGTAAGTCATTCCTTTGCTTAATAAATAAAAGACCTTCCAAGGGTTAAAAATATCTCTCCTGCTGCTGGCACTGCTGGTAGCGGCAGGAACGCATAATGCAACAGACCCTGCCCTCCATAACTTCTGGGCCTTTGTTCAAAATTCTCTCATTCGGACTCGGGCAGAGACTGGCTTTTTATATGGCCAGACTCTGTTCAAAATGGATTCTAGCCTACAATTGGCTGGGATGTGTGCTTCTGGGGAGGGGGGGGATCATGAAATCCACAGGAAGCTGATTGGCTGGGTGGAGCAGAAACACACATCCCAGAAAATTGTAGACTGCAATCCATTTTGAACAGAGACTGGTCAAATAAAAAGCCAGTCTGTGTTCAAAATTCCCTCATTCAGACTGGGGCAAGGGCTCGGAAGGTATGGAGAGGGGCTTGTTTCACTATGCATTCCTGCTGCCGCCAGCAGAGACATTTGAAACCCTTGGAAGGCCTTTTATAAAGGAATTCCTCAGTCTTTTTTAAATCGGAATGGCAGCATATTATTTTTAACAGATATGCCAGACTGCATTTATCCCGGAAAGTGGATGACAGGTAATTATTTTACAGATCTGAGTTTTAGACTAGTATTAGGGGTAGTATTGTTGCACTTCACTGTTATAGATAGTGTAGGGTTTGTCACCCTCCGCTCCGTTCCAGGTTCTCTTTGTCACTCCGTCTTCGCTCCTCTTCCAGGAGCCTTTTGCTGCTTCCAGGTTTGTCCCAGCATTGCATCACATGCACCGTGATATCATCCGACAGCATCTATATCCGGATGCTGCGGACAGGCGCAGGTGCACTCAGATAGTGTTCTCCAGCGTTCTGTCTGCTTTGCAGCTCCGTTCCTTCCTTCCGATTAGGCAACAAGTCTTGATCTCCTGTTGTCTAATCCTGCCTGTTCCTGATACCTCCTTTTGGCGTGCTGCTGGATCTGTGTATGACCCTGGCTATTCCTGGATTACCCACTTGCTTGCTGATCCTGTTCCTGCTGTTAACACTGGTGTATGATCCTGGCCATTCTTGGACTACCATTTGTCGACTGATTCTGCCTTATCCATCTAGTTGCTTTGACCTTGGCTCCTTTTATGTGTATCCCTCACCTAGCACTGGTTCCAGTATTCTAGTTCCAGGTTTCCAGTACTACTACTTCTGGACAGGTCTGTTCTCTCCTTCCATGGAGAGTATATTTATTATTTACCTTTGTCTTTTGTGTTCTAGGCCTTCGCTTGTTATCCCCGCTCCCAATACTATGCACTCTAGCCTTCATTCTCCCCTGCAGGAGAGAAGGTGCTGCCTGTGGAGGTACCATCCTGGGCTCTCTTCCAGCTCCTCTGGGATTTGTCATCCAGCCTTGCGGCTGGCACCTTTAACCGGCCTAGGCCAAGCAAGGTTCCTTCTCAGACAGCCAACGCACTCCGAGCACAGCCCCCAAGCGTCTCACCCGAGCACTCCCTCTCCTGTGGGTTTCACCACCTTTTGACCTAGGCCTCTGTGACATAATCTGAGTGCCACTACCATCACCGTGTTGGTAGACCCCAAAGAAGTCTCTAAGGTGGTTATCCAGCAGGCAGCTGTTTTGGAGTAACATGCTTTACAGATTCAGCACCTGGATAAAAAGCTGGATTCCATTACGGCTCTCCTACAGCATATGCAGCAACGTCTGGAGAGTCCAGGGCCCTCTGCAACTCCCCCACCAGAGGTGCCCCCTGTTCCTACTACTCCTAGAGTAGCCCATGTATCTATGCCTCCCCGATTGCTTTACCAGACAAATATGAAGGTGACACCAAACTGCTACGTGCTTTTTTAAACCAGTGCAGTCTCCATTTTCAAAGCCAGCCAGAGGTTTATTCCTCACATCAGGCTTGGGTTACTTTTATTGTATCATTGCTTCGGGGACATGCTCTGGCTTGGGTGTCTCCTTTGATGGACTGTCGCTCTTCTTTACTCAATGACAGTGATTCATTCATCGCTGCCTTACGATCAGTGTTCGACACCCTAAGACAACTACTGGAACTGCAACAAGGGCAACAACCCTTTGCTCAGTATGCTATAAACTTTCGTACCCTGGACTAAGACACTGATTGTGGCAGCAGTGCCTTGAAGGTGGCCTTTCGTCGTGGACTGTGGAATTGCCTGAAAGACTGTTAGCCTACTCTAGCCTAGGGCAAAGAAACTAGGGAACCTAAAAGGCAGGACAGGGAAAGCCCTAACTAAACTAAAAAAAAAACCCTAACTAGCTAGGAAAAAGGACAGACCTATAATACTAACTACAGAGGTGAACAGATATATATGTAGAGACAAAGCACTGTGTATGTATGTATGTATATATATATATATATATATATATATATATATATATATTTTTTTTTTTTTTTTTTTATATAAATGGAACAAAAAAAAGTAAAAATGATATACATGTATACATATATAGAAAAAACAAAAGAGAAGCACAATACCACAGGAAGAGAAGAACTGAAACCACAGGATTGAAGCTTGAGGTCGGAGGAGGCACAGGACAAGGCAGGTAACAAGAAAAGTAGTCCAGAGGCAGGTTGAGGTCAGGAACCCGGGAGGTCCAAGAAGGGAGGGTAAGATAGGACAAGGAGCTCATTGGACGTGGAACGCACAGGTAAGGGCAGGCAGCAACTGGAAAGCTGAACGACTGCACCAACTAGCACAGAGGACTCCAGAACAACTGAGCGCTGAAGATGAGGTGAGCGCTTCCTATATAGCCCCAGTGACGTCATGAGTCGGCACCGCCGGGAGCGCTTGTCTCCTCGTTGTCTCTTGTGCTCCCTGGCGTCGGCGCCTGCTCAGAAGGGAGGATGAGGCCAGAAGGGAATGTGGCAACTGTCCAGCTCGGCGCCGTGACCCAACAAGGTACCGACAGAGCCCTCCCCTGATGGGCGGCCTCCGGATGGACTTAGGCCCAAGCCGGAACGGGTGTCTTGCATGGAAGCGTCGTACACAGGCAGAAGCGTGCACGTGAGAAGCAGGCTCCCAGGACCTGTCTTCTGGTCCATAACCTCTCCAGTGGATCAGGTATTCCAACCTGCCTCACCTGATGCGTGAGTCCAGGATCTCCTGCACCTCATACTCCTCGGATCCATCTACCAACATCGGAGGAGGCTGAACAGGATCTCTATGAGGGAAAGGTGATGCCTTCCATGGTTTTAACTGTGAGACATGGAATGTGGGATGGATCTTGAAGGAGCGGGGCAATGCCAATTGGAAGGCAACCGCATTAATCTTGCTTGAGATCTTAAAAGGACCCACATAGCAGGCACCCAGCTTTCTCGTAGGGCAGGCTAACTTCATATGAGCCGTGGACAGCCAGACTTTGTCACTGGCCGTATACACCGGTTCTAAGGAGCGGTGATTATCTGCTTGTCTTTTGTAACAGTATTGGGCTTTGGCTAGAGTGAGACAGAGAAGGCGGTGGTTGTATTGTAGCTGTTGTATTCTTTGGGCCACTTGTGGTACGGTATCTGTAATTGGTAAACCAGGAAGCATTTGTGGATGGTATCCATAAGTAAGGAAGAAAGGAGTGGACCGTGCTGAGCGATGCAAGTGTTTGTTGTAGGTGAATTCAGCCAATGGAAGTATCGTAGACCAATTGTCTTGTAGGTATGTTGTGTAACAACATAGATATTGCTCCAGGATTTGATTAACCCGTTCAGTCTGTCCATTAGTGTGAGGGTGATATCCAGAGGACAAATTGCACTGAATACATAGAGAACGACATAAGGACCTCCAGAAACGTGACGTGAATTGAGAACCACGGTCAGTGGTTATGGAGGAAGGAAGTCCATGAAGGCGAAAGATGTCTTGGATGAACAATGTAGCAGTCTGGGCAGCGGAAGGGAGTTTCGGTGTGGCAATGAAGTGCGCCATTTTAGAGAACCAATCGACCACAACCAGGATTGTGGTATTTTCTTGGACGGAGGTAAATCCGTGATAAAATCCATTGATATTTTGCGCCATGGCAAGGGGGGTATAGGTAAAGGACGAAGCAGGCCTGCTTTTGGCTTGTATTCATGTGTTGCAGGTAGAAACATAGGCCTGGACATCCTGCTCCATTTCAGGCCACCAGAAGTGACGCTGCATGACCTCTAGAGTCTGAGGTACTCTGCCATGTCCAGCTGCTGGAATGTCATGGGAGAGGCGTAATACTTCCTGGCGGAAAGGTGGTGGGACGAATATGTGGCTACGTCGGTACAGAAGGCCATCCTTGAACAGCAAAGAATGTTGTTGAAGGAAGGATGTCTCTGGACTGGGATGTTGTTTCATCCTATCCAGTAGGGATCCTGTTGTTGTTAATAGGAATTGGTGTGCTTGCAGAATGGTGTCCGGTGGAGCTTTTGCCTGCTGTTCCGATGGGTACATCGGTGATAGGGCATCTGCTTTGCCACTTCTTGATTATCACGGTGCCTGTGATTGCTGCAGTTCCTTGTCTGTCACCAGTAGGGGGCTGCTATTGGCTGTCTGCAGATAGCCCGCCTCTCATTGCCTATTTAAACCTGGATTGCGGTTCTTCTTCTCTGCTGTTTCCTGACCTGACTGATCGTTGCTGGTTCCTGTCATCTCATCGCCTGTCTCCTGTATCCTGGCGACCTCCTGCCCGGTCGCGTCGGCGACATTGTTAGTTACTCCAGTGTGCGGTCACTGGTTTGCTCCAAAGCCTATCGGCTGTACAATCCCGTGTTGGTCACAGCGTGCGGACGCTGGTTTGCTCCAGAGCCTTGCGGCTATACAAACTCGCTTGTTACACCAGTGTGCGGTCACTGGTTTGCTCCAAAGCCTATCGGCTATACAATCCTGTGTTGGTCCCAGCGTGCGGACGCTGGTTTGCTCCAAAGCCTTACGGTTATACAAACTCGCTTGTTACACCAGTGTTCGGTCACTGGTTTGCTCCAAAGCCTATCGGCTAGACAATCCTGTGTTGGTCCCAGCGTGCGGACGCTGGTTTGCTCCAAACTCTTGCGGCTATACAAACTCGCTTGTTACACCAGTGTGCGGTCACTGGTTTGCTCCAAAGCCTATCGGCTATACAATCCTGTGTTGGTCCCAGCGTGCGGACGCTGGTTTGCTCCAAAGCCTTGCGGCTATACAAACTCGCTTGTTACACCAGTGTGCGGTCACTGGTTTGCTCCAAAGCCTATCGGCTATACAATCCTGTGTTAGTCCCAGCGTGCGGACGCTGGTTTGCTCCAAAGCCTTGCGGCTATACAAAAACTCGCTTGTTACACCAGTGTGCGGTCACTGGTTTGCTCCAAAGTCTATCGGCTATACAATCCTGTGTTGGTCCCAGCGTGCGGACGCTGGTTTGCTCCAAAGCAATACGGTTATACAAACTCGCTTGTTACACCAGTGTGCGGTTACTGGTTTGCTCCAAAGCCTATCGGCTATACAAGTCAGTATTGGTCCCAGCGTGCGGACGCTGGTTTGCTCCAAAGTCTTGCGGCTTTACTACTCCCTGTTGGTCTCAGTGTGTGTACACTGGGTTGCTTACGATTCTGTCAATTTGCCATTACCATCTGACTGCTGCTACTATCTCTGGGCTGCCCTGCCCGGTATTGGTAAGGCCGGTAGAACCTTTTGCCACATTCCATCTGAGGTTGCCTTACCCGGTATTGGCAGGGCCGGTAGAGCCTACATTGTGAATCTTTTGAGGCTGCCTTGCCCGGTAATTTGGTAAGGCCGGTAGAACTGTTATGCTATTCCATCTGCAGGTTGCCTTACCCGGTATTGGCAAGGCCGGTAGAGCCTAACATTCTGCTTATTCAGACTGTCCTGTCCGGTATATTGACAGGACCGGTAGAGTCTGCATTCTGTCTTGTTATATTCTGTATGTATCTGTATGTATGTGTTTGCCATCCTACGTTATCAATTTATTATTTCAATAAAATTGATTTTTACCTAAAACTTGTGTCTGAGAGTCATAATAAACCGTGACCATGACCTCAGACAGCAAAGGTGAAGGTAACGCACAGAATATCCATTGGAGAATGGATGTGCACGAGCAACGTTTGGATCAGTTGGCAGTTGCAATTCAAACGATCCTTGAACGCACGGTACTTGCTGACAAATCTAGCTCTAGCCCGGTGGTCTCGCCAAGTCAGACACTGGAATGTGATACCAGACCCCTAGGGGGTACTGTTAAAGGGTTAACGGCTTCTGCACCCTTGCCGCTAAGATATGATGGTGACCCTAGTCTCTGCAGAGGGTTCATCAACCAACTTGAAATCTTTATGGAATTGACGGCACACGCATTTCCCAATGATCGTAGTAAAGTGGGGTTCACGATATCTTTGCTCACTGGTAGAGCTTTGGCTTGGGCTAACCCCATGTGGGAGAATGCTAAACCTTGTACTAAGAACTTTAGAGAATTTGTGCAATCCTTTCGAAGAGTGTTTGAGCCTCCTGGTAGAACCACCTCTGCTGCCAAACGCCTTATGGAGATACATCAGGGCAGGCGTACAGTGGGCGACTACGCCATCGAATTCCGCACCTTGGCAGCAGAGGTAGGTTGGAATAACGAGGCATTATTGGCAGCTTTTTCTCAAGGCCTGAATGACCACATTAAGGACGAAATCGCTGCTAAAGATCTACCTATTGATCTAGATGACTACATTGAGTATGTTATGATAATTGACTCCAGAATACGTGAGAGATCAATTGCCAGAGATTGTAAGATACGGTCAAAGAATAATGAGCCTAGTAGCATGTTTTGCCCACCCATTCCTCCCCTGGCATTGAAGTCTAGTGAACCTGTACGGGAGACAAGTGAACCTATGCAAATAGGCTTCACTAGACTAACCAAAGCTGAGAGACTATATCGCAAAAGACAAGGGTTGTGTTTATACTGCGGTAAAAAAGGGCATTTGCTAAATTCCTGTCCGGTACGTCCGGGAAACGCACACACCTAGGGTACCTCGGGGGACAGGCCCTAGGTGGTATACAATCGTCCCCAGTGTCGGGCACAATGAAACCCACCATACAGGTGGTATTATCTTGGGCACAACGCTCTGTGGAGGTTTTGGCCTTGGTTGACTCTGGTGCAGCAGGGTATTTTATGGATAATACCTTTGCTGAATTGCACGGAGTTCCACGCATTGAAAGAGAAAACCCCTTGACTATTGAAGCAATTGATGGCAGACCCTTAGAACCGCCTCAGGTTATATTTGAAACTATGCCACTGTCTATGACTATTGGGGCACTTCACAGAGAAGAGCAGCAGTTTCAACTGATTAATTCTCTGCACCATGCGGTAATATTGGGATTTCCGTGGTTACAGTTACATAACCCACAATTTGATTGGAAAAAGTGTGAAATTGCTGCTTGGTCCCAGTTTTGTATGGACAAGTGCGTCATCCAGCCTATTAAGGTCCTGTGCACCTCCTCGGCTATACCGGAGGTGTACCAACAGTTTGGCGATGTTTTTAGCAAAGGAGAGGCTAGTTTGCTACCCCAGCATAGACCTTATGATTGTTGCATCGAATTGCAGCCTGGGGCAGTACCTCCGAAAGGACGCACTTATCCATTATCTTGTGAGGAAAATAAGGCTATGGAGGATTACATTTCTGATGCCCTTGCTAGAGGGATCATACGAAAATCTACCTCTCCAGCTGGGGCTGGGTTCTTTTTCGTAAAAAAGAAAAATGGCGAATTAAGACCATGCATTGACTACCGGGGCTTGAATAAACTAATGGCAGAAAACGCATACCCAATACCACTCATCACCGAGCTTTTTGACAGGCTTAAGGGCGCTTCGATTTTTACCAAATTGGACCTACGGGCCGCTTACAATCTGGTGCGCATTCGAGCAGGTGATGAGTGGAAGACTGCCTTTAATACTCGAGCTGGGCACTACGAGTATCTAGTAATGCCATTTGGGCTGTGTAATGCCCCCGCAGTTTTCCAGGAACTGATAAACGATGTTCTGAGAGATATGTTACAGACGTGTTGTGGTTTATCTTGACGATATACTGATTTACTCCCAAGACATGGCACAGCACATCAAAGATGTATCCGCAGTATTGCTACGACTCCGTGAGAACAAATTATTTTGTAAACTGGAAAAATGTGAGTTTCATAGAACCAGTGTGCCATTCTTGGGGTTCATAATTGGCAATGATGGCATTGCCATGGACAAAGATAAGTTGTCAGCTGTCTTACAATGGCCAAAACCCAAGGGTCTTAAAGCCATACAGCGTTTCCTGGGTTTCGCTAATTATTATAGGAGGTTTATTTAGAACTTTTCTTCCATTGTCAAACCTCTGTCCGATCTTACGCACAAGGGTGCTAATCCTTCTTGTTGGCCGGTATCTGCTGAGAATGCCTTTGAGAATTTGAAGCTGGCATTTGCTGCGGCTCCTGTGTTATCCCACCCAAATCCTCTACTTCCATTTACGTTAGAGGTTGATGCCTCAGATATTGGGGTCGGGGCAGTACTTTTGCAACGACACGATAAAGGTGGAACTCTCAGACCTTGTGGGTTTTTCTCTAAAAAGTTGACTGTCACTCAAAGCCACTATGAGATAGGTGACAAAGAATTATTGGCCATTATCCTCGCTCTTAAGGAATGGCGTCATTTGCTTGAAGGTACTAAGAATCCTGTATTATTCCTAACAGATCATAAAAATCTGACTTATCTCTCGGAGGCCAAGAGATTGTCCTCCCGTCAGGCCAGGTGGGCACTGTTCCTGTCTCGATTTAATTTCATTGTATCATACTTACCGGGGTCAAAGAATATCAGGGCTGATGCACTGTCAAGACAATTTGAGGCCGACAGTGACAGAGTGGAAGCACCAGCACCTATCATCCAACCTGATAGAATACTGGCTACTATACGCACGAGTATCACTTCTCCTTTAGGGGAGGAGATCCTGGCCTCTCAGGGGTCCGCTCCCCATGAAACTCCAGTGGGCAAATGTTTTGTCGCTGAACCATTTCGTACTAGGCTGCTTGAAACCTACCATTCCTCTAAGGCTGCGGGACATATTGGTAGCCTTCCATGAGAAACGATTGTGCCGAATTTACGAATGCCTGTGCCACCTGTGCCCGCGCTAAGACCCCGAGACATCTCCCAGTGGGCTTGCTTCAACCGGTGCCTAATGGCGAACGCCCCTGGTCTCATGTTTCCATTGATTTTATGGGAGAATTGCCTATGTCCAAGGGGTACTCCTTTATATTCATGGTGGTGGACAGGTTTTCTAAAATGGCTCATTTCGTGCCCCTCCGTGGCCTTCCTTCAGCGAAGGAATTGGCAATGGTGTTCGCCAGAGAAGTATTCCGGTTGTATGGAGTGCCTAGGGTACTGGTGTCTGACAGGGGGAGCCAGTTTGTGTCTAGATTTTGGAGGGCATTTTGCCAACAGATGGGCATACAGCTGTCCTTCTCCTCTGCCTACCATCCCCAGACCAATGGAGCCGCTGAACGAGCTAATCAGGGCTTGGAACAATTTATCCGTTGTTTCGTTACTGACCATCATGATAATTGGTCCGACTTGTTGCCTTGGGCAGAGTTCGCCAGGAACTGTGTGGTCAATTCTTCGTCTGGGAGCTCTCCGTTTCTGATTAATTATGGGTTCCAGCCCTGTTTGCTTCCAGATTCATTTCAGACGCAACAGATTCCAGCTCTGGATGAGCATATCGAGCAACTCCGTTCCACATGGGAACAAGTTCAGAGGGCACTTGGTCAGTCATTTCAGCGTCATCAGCGCCATGCTAATCGCAGAAGGCTTCCAGCGGTTTCCTTTCAGGTTGGGGATAGAGTATGGCTTTCCTCCAGAAATCTCAAGCTGCAGGTTCCGTCTAATAAGTTGGCTCCCCGGTTTATTGGTCCATACAGAGTTATTCGTAAAATTAACCCTGTCTCCTATGCACTAGACCTACCTGCATCCATGCGTATCCATAATGTGTTCCATATGTCCCTTCTTAAGCCTCTGGTTTGCAATCGCTATACTACCACACCTGTGGTGCCAGGACCTGTTGAGGTGGAGGGCCAGGAGGAGTACGAGGTTCAGAGCATTATTGATTCCCGTAGGCTTAGAGGAGGGGTACAGTACCTGGTACATTGGAAAGGGTATGATCCTGAGGATCGATCATGGGTGGATAGTACGGACCTTCATGCACCTAGGCTAACTAGGGCCTTTCATGCCAATTACCCACAGAAACCTAGACCCTATTCTAGGAGAGGGGGTCTTTGAAAGGGGGGTACTATCACGGTGCCCGTGATTGCTGCAGTTCCTTGTCTGTCACCAGTAGGGGGCTGCTATTGGCTGTCTGCAGATAGCCCGCCTCTCATTGCCTATTTAAACCTGGATTGGGCACCCAAGGGTGCCCTTTCGTGTTGTTTCTGACCTTCTTGCTATCACCATGCCAGTGATAGCTGGGCCTCTGTTCCAGTGTTCCTGAGTTCCTGATCTCATGTGTTCCTGAGTTCCTGATCTCTGCTGTTCCAGTGTTTCCTGCCTGCTGAGTTGTTCCAGTCCTGGTTCCGGCCTAGTCTCTGGCGTTGCAGTTCCTGCGGTTCTTCTTCTCTGCTGTTTCCTGACCTGACTGATTGTTGCTGGTTCCTGTAATCTCATTGCCTGTCTCCTGTATCCTGGCGACCTCCTGCCCGGTCGCGTTGGCGACATTGTTAGTTACTCCAGTGTGTGGTCACTGGTTTGCTCCAAAGCCTATCGGCTGTACAATCCCGTGTTGGTCACAGCGTGCGGACGCTGGTTTGCTCCAGAGCCTTGCGGCTATGCAGACTCGCTTGTTACACCAGTGTGCGGTCACTGGTTTGCTCCAAAGCCTATCGGCTATACAATCCTGTGTTGGTTCCAGCGTGCGGACGCTGGTTTGCTCCTAAGCCTTGCGGCTATAGAAACTCGCTTGTTACACCAGTGTGCGGTCACTGGTTTGCTCCAAAGCCTATCGGCTATACAATCCTGTGTTGGTCCCAGCATGCGGACGCTGGTTTGCTCCAAAGCCTTACGGTTATAAAAACTCGCTTGTTACACCAGTGTGCGGTCACTGGTTTGCTCCAAAGCCTATCGGCTAGACAATCCTGTGTTGGTCCCAGCGTGCGGACGCTGGTTTGCTCCAAAGTCTTGCGGCTATACAAACTCGCTTGTTACACCACAGTGCGGTCACTGGTTTGCTCCAAAGCCTATCGGCTATACAATCCTGTGTTGGTCCCAGCGTGCGGATGCTGGTTTGCTCCAAAGCCTTGCGGCTATACAAACTCGCTTGTTACACCAGTGTGCGGTCACTGGTTTGCTCCAAAGCCTATCGGCTATACAATCCTGTGTTGGTCCCAGCGTGCGGACGCTGGTTTGCTCCAAAGCCTTGCGGCTATACAAACTCGCTTGTTACACCAGTGTGCGGTCACTGGTTTGCTCCAAAGTCTATCGGCTATACAATCCTGTGTTGGTCCCAGCGTGTGGACGCTGGTTTGCTCCAAAGTCTTGCGGCTTTACTACTCCCTGTTGGTCTCAGTGTGTGTACACTGGGTTGCTTACGATTCTGTCAATTTGCCATTACCATCTGACTGCTGCTACTATCTCTGGGCTGCCCTGCCTGGTATTGGTAAGGCCGGTAGAACCTTTTGCCACATTCCATCTGAGGTTGCCTTACCCGGTATTGGCAGGGCCGGTAGAGCCTACATTGTGAATCTTTTGAGGCTGCCTTGCCCGGTAATTTGGTAAGGCTGGTAGAACCGTTATGCTATTCCATCTGCAGGTTGCCTTACCCGGTATTGGCAAGGCCGGTAGAGCCTAACATTCTGCTTCTTCAGACTGTCCTGTCCGGTATATTGACAGGACCGGTAGAGTCTGCATTCTGTCTTGTTATATTCTGTATGTATCTGTATGTATGTGTTTGCCATCCTACGTTATCAATTTATTATTTCAATAAAATTGATTTTTACCTAAAACTTGTGTCTGAGAGTCATAATAAACCGTGACATTGATCCTGACCTGTACGTTATGTGTAACCGAAACCTGGAGAAATACATGGCCCATCGAGCTTGTCTAGAACAAAGATGTCGAGCACCCCAGAGGTATTCCAGGTTCTGATGGTCGGTGTATACAACAACCGGGTGTTCCTCTCAGCAGATGGCGCCATTCTTCAAGAGCTCTTTTTATAGCAAGGAGTTCGTCACCTGCTGTATAATTCTTTTCAGCTGGTAGGAGCCTTTTCGAGAAAAATGCAACTGGGTGCAGTTGGTCTTTTTTTCCGGTATGTTGGGAGAGGATGGCCCCTGTGGTATTGTCTGAGGCATCAGTCTCCAAGATGAAGGGTTTACAGATGTCCGGCTGAATTAGAATGGGTGCTTGGGTGAACAAAGTTTTCAAACGGTCAAAAGCGTCTTGGGCAGCTGGTGACCAGAGAAACGGCTCATGCAGTTTGGTCAGGTGGGTCAAGGGTGCGATGACTTTGGAGAAGTCCCTAATAAATCTCCTATAGAAATTAGCAAACCCTATGAACCTCTGGATGGCTTTCTTATCAGTAGGAGTCGGACAGTTTATGATAGAAAAGATCTTGCGGGGATCCATTCGTATGTTGTTTGGAGAGATTAGGAATCCCAGGAACTCTGTCTCCTTAACTTCGAACAACACTTCTCCATCTTGGCATATAAGGAGTTTTGGTGTAGACGTGCCAGGACAGTTCTTACATGCATGCGATGTTCTGCCAAAGAGGAGGAAAAGACGAGTATGTCATCGAGGTAGATAATCACATATTGGTTGAGTAGGTGCGAAAAGGTGTCATTAACGAATCTCTGGAAAGTGGCAGGGGCATTGCAGAGCCCAAATGGCATGACCAGATACTCGTATTGGCCATACCGAGTGCGAAAGGCCGTCTTCCACTCATCTCCGGCTCTGATGCATATCAGATTATATGCCTTCCGCAAGTCAAGTTTGGTGAACACAGTGGCGGAAGCAAGGCGTTTTAAAAGTTCTGGTATGAGGGGAAGCGGGTAGTGGTCTTTCACAATAATGTCGTTCAGCTCTCGGTAGTCAACACATGGTCACAAACCCCCATCCTTCTTGCCAACGAAGAATATGCCGGCCCCGGCTGGAGAGGTGGAGGGGCGAGTAAAGCCTTTGCATAGATTATCTGAGAGGTAGGTCTTGTAATCCTGGTACTGACAGTGGGAAAATGCGACCATAAGGTATAGGTGCTCCTGGATGTAAGTTGATAGCACAATCTGACAGATGATGAGAAGGAAGATGATCCACTCCTTTGCGGTCAAATACATCCAAGAAAGCATGGTATCCACCAGGGAGCAGGGCTGCAGATGTAGAAGGAGCAGATAATAAAACCTGATCGTCCAGAAGTGATGAGCTTGGGAATGAAATGGAGTTGGTTGACCAATCTATACTGGGATTGTGTTTTCAGAGCCAAGGCATGCCCAGGATCAGCTGATGCAAAGGAGAAGAAATGACGTCTAGGCTTAACCACTCATGATGACTTGGGGCTATAGACAATTGCAGGGGTTGAGTTTCTCGAGAGACCGGCCCGCATTGGTGTCTTCTACCATCTGCCATCTGCAAGTGAAGCGGTGTAGTCGTGGTCTGAATAGGGACACCCAATGCAGTTACTAGATTTTCATCAATAAAACATCCACTGGACCCGGAATCAACAATGGCTGGAACGGAATGTTTTTCATCATGCCACTGCAAGCAAACCAAAAGAGACAAGTGAGGTGAGAGGACCATAGAAGAACCCACCATACCCAGAGCAGACATGGTCTTACCTCTAGGAACCTGGGGTCTTTTGGTGCAATTGTGAAGGACATGTCCGGCTCCTCCACAGTAGAGACAAAGATTCAAACGCCTTCTACGTTCTTTCTCTGCTGCTGTCAAAGGCCCACGCACTAGTCCTATTTGCATGGGTTCTTCAGGAGCAGAGGGTGCAGATATAGCTGATTCCGAAGAGAGTGGTGTTCCAACTAGGGGTACAGGTTGAGTGGTGGAAGAACGCTCTCTGCGTCTCTCTCTTAGACGCTGGTCAATCTGAATAACCAGCAGTATGAGATATTCCAGGGATGAAGAGATTCCCACTCGAGCTAACTCGTCCTTCAAAGCGTCCGTGAGTCCCAGTCTGAACTAGTCCAGAAAAGCAGGCTCATTCCATTGCGTCTCAATAGAAAGGCGGCAAAATTCAGCCACATAGTCTTCCACAGGACGTCTACCTTGTGTCAAGGCTCTGATGGCTGACTGAGCTGAAGCGGATCGTAACGGATCTTCATACAGGGTATCCATGGCGTGATGGAAAGCGGACCAGGATGACAGGATGGGATTGTCGTCTTGTAGGAGGGAGTGAGCCCAGGCCTGGGGTTCACCAGACAGAAGCATAATAACGGTGCGCGCCTTAACATAATCGGAAGCGTAGGTCCTGGGATTGATGGAGAAAAGGAGTTCACAGGCCGTCATGAATGTTCTGTACTGTTTCCTATTCCCGTAGAACCTTTCTGGAAGAGGCACCCTAGGTTCGGGGGCGGAGGCCGCCCCTAGGTTGGAAGAAGAAGGAGCGGCAGCAAAGGCAGAGGGGCTTTGGGGAGAGGCACCAGGTTGCAACTCCTGGATCCTACTCTGCAGAACCTCTTGATTGGTCTGTAGTTCCTGCATAGTAGCCATCAAGGATGTTATTTGATTACCGAGGGGTGACAAGGCCTCCATGAGCCCTGCAGGTTCCATCTTGCTCAGTTGTAATGTTAGCCTAGTCTAGCTTAGGGCAAAGAAACTAGGGAACCTAAAAGGCAGGACAGGGAAAGCCCTAACTAAACTAAAAAAAAAAAAAACCCTAACTAGCTAGGAAAAAGGACAGACCTTTAATGCTAACTACAGAGGTGAACAGATATATATATATAAGTAGAGACAAAGCACTGTATATATATATATATATATATATATATATATATATATATATGGAACACAAAAAAGTAAAAATGATATACATGTATACATGAGGTCAGGAACCGGGAGGTCCAAGAAGGGAGGGTAGGATAGGACAAGGACCTCGTTGGACGTGGAACGCACAGGTCAGGGCAGGCAGCAACTGGAAAGCTGAAGGACAGCACGAACTAGCACAGACGACTCCAGAACAACTGAGCGCTGAAGACAAGGTGAGCGCTTCCTATATAGCCCCGGTAACGTCATGAGTCGGTGCCGCCGGAAGCACTTGTCTCCTCGTTGTCTCTTGTGCGCCCTGGCGTCGGCGCCTGCTCAGAAGGGAGGATGAGGCCAGAAGGGAATGCAGCAACAGTCCAGCTCGGCGCCGCGACCCAACAAGGTACCGACAAAGACAACCTGACCACTCATACCATTCCGGACACGTTAGAAGGCTTGATAGCCCTGTGAACTTCCCTTGACTCTCGCATGCAGGAGAGACGTCAGGAGTGGGATTGGGTCCACTCTAGGTGTCCAGTAGTACGTCCACCCATGCGTCTTGCGCCCAAGTTCCTCAGTCCTCCTCTGAATCCCTACCTGAACCCATGGAAATTGTCCAGGTCATCCGGTTAACTGAGGAAGAGAAGTACAGACGTCGTAGTTCGGTATTGTGTCTCTTCTGTGGGCGTGCCGGGCATGTAGCTCATACTTGCCCCCACAAACCGGGAAACTACCGGACTTAGAGTGCCCGGAGGGATCCCCTCTAAGTCAGACTCCAGTTCCCTCCATCACCACGCAACATTTCACAATGCCTGTTAAGCTGTCCTGGGCTAAAACTGTTGTGTAGCATCATGCATTAATTGATTCTGGAGCTGCAGGCACCTTCGTGGATCTGACATTTGCCAAACAGCACAGTATACCGCTCTTGTCAAAGATACCACCTGTCGTCATCGACTGCTCTCCGCTTGGTGATGGTCGTATCTGTAACGGTTTGTACGACACTCAGACACAGTAGGTTAGTATAAAACACAGTTTTATTAAAAGACACAATGAAAATACCCTTAGCAGGCTATAGCGTATCACAGTGGAATAGACAGGAAAATATAGGTCATAGACCTATGCCCACACAGGCCCAGTATTACAATGAGATGGATGGTACAGATACTGTCACAGGTCAGGCATAACAAGGCAAACTTAGCACAGCATGGGTTAAAGTCCAATTATATAATCAGTCTCTGATGTGGTGTGTTCAGTAACGTCCAGTATGATGGATAACAGCTATCAGGAGACTGTGGTGCGAGAATGGAGACAAGCACCTAGATCTGCAGAGCAGTGCTGAGACTTATACCCTCTGCCGTAGCAGTAACGGAGGCCACACAATACTCTGCAAGAGCTGAATGGACTTGAGCCACAGGCACCCGACCGGTGCAGTAACGGAGGCAACAGTACTCTGCACGAGCTTAGTTAAGTGAGCCAATGGCACCCGACCGGTGCCGTCATGGAGGCAACAGTACTCTGCATGAGCTTAGTTAAGTTAAGCCAATGGCACCCGACCGGTGCCGTCATGGAGGCAACAGTACTCTGCAAGAGCGGATAGAAATGAGCCAATGGCACCCTGCCGGTGCAGTAACATTGGCAACAGTACTCTGCAAGAGCTGAAAGAAACGCAACCACGGGCACACTGCCAGAGCAGTAACGGAGGCAACAATAGCTCTACAGGAGTTAACGGAAGGCTCAGCAGTAACAGAGGCAACAGTGGCTATGCAAGAGTTAACGGAAGGCTCTGCAGTAACAGTGGCAACAATAGCTCTGCAAGAGTTAACGGAAGGTTCAGCAGTAACAGAGGCAACAGTAGCTCTGCAAGAGTTAACAGAAGGCTCAGCAGTAACGGAGGCAACAGTGGCTCTCTGTCTGGCAGGCCTAGAGTAGGCGGAAGTCAGAATGTCGCCCAGGCGACACGATGAGCAGGAACTGGAGAGCTGGGCCGGATCTCGGAGCAGGAACGTCAGACAAGCCGGGTCAGGTCATGGAGCAGGAACGTCAGCCAGGCCGGTTCGAATCACGGAGCAGGAACCAGAAGCGGAGTAGTCAGACGGGCCAAGTCGGTACACGGGAACACAGCAACACAAGTAAGCACTGGTACAGGAACACCACGAAAGGGCACCAGACAGGTGCCAGAGGCCCAGTATAAAAAGGCCATACTGGGCGGGCCAAACCAAGCTCAGCCAATGGGAGCGCAACGCACAGAGACTGACAGGAAAAGGCACGGGCACCGTGATAGTATCACCCTTACACATGGATCCAGCTCACTCTGAGACCTTGGAACTTGATGTGATCAATACACCACATTCTCCTATCATCTTGGACTTCCCCTGGCTAGAGAAGTTCAATCCTCTAATCAACTGGAGAAAGAGGACTTTGTCAATTCCTTCTGAGATCACCTCCCCTTGATGATATCTTCCATTTCCCTGATGGCAGAGGGTGATTTAGCTCTGGTTCCTGTGCCTTACCAGGCGTATGTCGATGTCTGTCTTTTCTAAAGCCCGTTCTGAAGTTCTGCACCCTCCCTGGTCTTATGACTGCTCTGTTGAGCTCTTACCTGGGGCAGTTCTGCCTTAGGGTCGGACCTATCCTCTTTCTTTGCCTGAGACAGCTGCTCTGGAGACTTATATCCAGGAGAACCTCGCCACATCTCTGACCTTCCACATCCCCCGCTGGAGTGTTTTTTTTCTTTGTTAAGAAAAAAGACGGATCTTCACGCCCTTGTATAGATTATCGAGGCTTGAACGCTATCACTAGAAAGAACAGCTACCCACTCCCTCTCATTCCAGAACTACTTGAATGCTTACGCGGTGCTACCGTCTTCACCAAATTGGATCTCAGAGGGGCATACCATTTAGTTCGTATGTGAAAAGGCGACGAGTGGAAGACCTCGTTCATAACGCGCTTTGGGCATTATGAATACTGTGTAATGCCCTTTGGTTTAAGTAATGCCCCAGTTATGTTTCAGGCCTTAGTCAATGACATCTTTCGGGATCTCGTTCTCACTTGTGTAATCATATATCATGACAATATTCTAATCTATTCTACGACTGTAGCAGAGCACTGTCAGCATGTCCGTAAGGTACTGGCTCGTCTACGTGATAATCACCTCTACGCTAAGTTGGAAAAATGCAGCTTTGAGAAGACATTGCTCCCTTTTCTTGGTTACATCATCTCGGCAGAGGGACTGGCCATGGATCCCAGTAAAGTCAGTGCTGTGCTAGACTGGCAGGTGCCGCAGACCACCAAAGCCATCCAATGATTTATTGGATTCTCCAAATACTATAATGGTGATTCAGCCCATCGTCTGCATGACTTGCAAAGGAGCTGATCCTAGTTCCTGGCCACCAGAAGCCTTGGAGTCATTCGCCCTACTCAAACAAGCCTTCACCTCTGCACCTCTCATATCCAGATCCTACTCTTCCATTCACAGTGGAGGTAGACGCGTCAGAGATTGCTGCTGGGGCTGTACTCTCCCAGAGATCCAAGTCTACTGGGGATTTACATCCTTGTTCCTACTTGTGTCGGCTCTTCACTGTATCAGAGAGCAACTATGACACTGGAAATAGGGAGTTACTTGCCATAAAGCTCGCCTTGGAAGAGTAGTGCTACCTACTGGAAGGGGCAGCACACCTCATCAGTATCTTAACCAATCACCGTAACCTGGCATATTTGGCATCTGCCAAATGCTTAACACCAAGCCAGGCTAGGTGGTCCTGTTCTTTTCCAGGTTCGATTTCACCATCTCCTATGTACCTGGTACAAAGAACCTCAAGGATGATGCTCTCTCTAGGCTGCATGAAGAGTGTATTTCCGCACCTGTCATTCCTGAGTCCATACTTCCTCCAGCCTTCATCTTGGGCTCCTTATCTATCCAAATTCTAGAGCGCATTAGAAGGGCTCAGCCTACTGAAGACCCCTCTGTGCCACCTATTCCTCTCCTGTGTGTGCGTGAGAATTGCAGGTGAGCGGTGTTGGCTTGGACCCACCAGTCCCATGTTGCAGGTCATCCAGGAGTGGAACGCACTCATGATCTCCTCTCCCGATATTTCTGGTGGTCCACATCCCATCAAAACATTTCTATCACAGTGCCCATGATTGCTGCCTTTCTCTGTCAGTTACATGAAGGGGCTTTCCATTGGCTGCCTGCCCACAGCCCGCCCTGTATTGCCTATTTAGACTGAGCTTGGGCACCCTTTGGTTGCCCTTTCGTTTTGTCTCTATGTCGCCTGCACCTGCATTGTGTTCCTGAGCTTCCTGGGCCGTTAACCCCTTTGCTCTCCTGTGATTGCCTGAGTTCATGCCTGACAGCTTCTTCGGTTCCAGCTTCCGTTCCTGATCTGGTTGGGGTTGCTGTTCCTGCTGCTGTTCCTGCTGCCGTTCCTGATCCGGTTGCCTGCCATGGTGATTCAGTTCTTTCCTGACCGGCTGTGTTCCTGCTCCTGGATTGCCTGCAGAGCGTCTCTCTCTCCTCTTGTCGCTTGGGTGACATTTTCACTCTCTTAAAGGTGTACTCCAGTACGCGGGTACTGGTTCGCTCCATCTACAACCGGCTGCTTGTTGCTCCGGTAGAGGTCATGTTACTCCAGTACGTGGGTACTGGTTCGCTCCATGTAAACCGGCTGCTTGTTCAGTCCTAAACAGCACCGGTAGAGATTGTGTCACTCCAGTACGCGGGTACTGGTTTGCTCCACGTTAACCGGCTGCTTGTTCAATCCTAAACAGCACCGGTAGAGATTGTGTCACTCCAGTATGCGGGTACTGG
This sequence comes from Rhinophrynus dorsalis, assembly GCA_037306005.1. Taxonomy (NCBI): domain Eukaryota; kingdom Metazoa; phylum Chordata; class Amphibia; order Anura; family Rhinophrynidae; genus Rhinophrynus; species Rhinophrynus dorsalis. Next base: position 72,586,794 of record CM074726.1, on the reverse strand, counting down.
TTCGCTCCACGTTAACCGGCTGCTTGTTCAGTCCCTAACAGCACCGGTCGAGATTGTGTCTCTCCAGTACGCGGGTACTGGTTCGCTCCGTGTAACCGGTTGCTTGTTCAATCCTAGACAGCACCGGTCGAGATTGTGTCTCTCCAGTACACGGGTACTGGTTCGCTCCATGTACAACCGGTTGCTGTTTGCACCGGTAGAGATTCTGTCACTCCAGTACGCGGGTACTGGTTCGCTTCATATTGAACCGGCTGCTAGTTCAGTCCTAGACAGCACTGGTGGTGATTGTGTCTCTCCAGTACGCGGGTACTGGTTCGCTCCATATTGAACCGGCTGCTTGTTCAGTCCTAGACAGCACTGGTGGTGATTGTGTCTCTCCAGTACGCGGGTACTGGTTCGCTCCATTTGCACCGGTGGCTTGTTGTGCCCAGTTAGCACCGGTAGAGATTGTGTTCCTCCAGTACGCAGGTACTGGTTCGCTCCTAGTACACTGGCTGCTTGTTGCATCGGTACAGGTTGTCACTCCCGTACGCTGGTACTGGTTCGCTCCATTGTTGCATTGGGAGCTTATTACAGCTTGACAGCCCAGCAGGCCTCTGTTGTCCATCATATGCGACTGGTTGTTACATCTTAGGCCAGTCGTTGAGGTCATCTTTGCCTATGTTCCAGTCTTGCAGTCTAAGGCTGCCTTGCCCAGTATATTGGTAAGGCCAGTAGAACCTATCCTATTCTGTGCAATCTAAGGTTGCCTTACCCGGTATTGGCAAGGCCGGTAGAGCCTCTATGCTCTTTGTACCAGTCTTAAGGCTGCCTTGCCCGGTATATTGGCAGGACCAGTAGAGCCTTTTCTCCTCGTGATACTAGCCTCCCAGGCTGCCTTGCCTGGTATATTGGTAAGGCCGGTAGAACCAGTTCCATCCTGTACCAACCTATGGTTGCCTTACCCGGTATTGGCAAGGTCGGTAGAGCCTGTCCTACATTCTACTACCACTACGCTCTATTGTTGTATACTGTGTTTAAATGTCGAATGTGACTGCTACCTGCAAGGGTTCCCTTTAAACTTTTCAATAAAGTTTTGTTTTTATCTTAACTCTGTGTCTGAGAGTCATAACAAACCGTGACAATTTCTCACTGGGTCAAATCATGTTCAGTCTGTACTAGGATGAAGACGCCCTGCATCCATCCAGTTCCCACGTTGCCTTGGACCCAGTTGGCAATGGATTTTGTGGTGGATCTACCAGTCTCCTCCAGGAAGACCACAATCTTAGTGGTCATTGACCGCTTTTCCAAACAGGGTCATTTTATTCCCCTGTCCAAACTGCCACTCAGTTGGTAGACATATTCATCACCCAAATCATAAGGCTTCATGGGGTACCCCTTCAAATCACCTCGGATCGGGGACCCCAGTTTGTCTCCAAGTTCTGGAGGTCCTGCTGTGCCCATCTAGGGATTGCCTTACACTTCTTCTCTGGCTATCATCCTCAGACCAATGGGCAGACTGAGCATCTGAACCAGGGTTTGGAATATTATCTGCGTTCCTATTGTAATCATCAGCAGGACAATTGGGTTAGCCTCTTACCCTGGGCAGAATTCTCATACAGTTCCCTTCATCACTCTTTATTGGGTTGTTCAACCTTCTTTGCAGCCCTAGGGTACAATACACTTGTACTAGTCCTAGCCTCTGGAGTTCCTTTGGTTCCGGCAGCCGAAGCAAAGGTGCAATCCATGACGGAGAGATGGAGCACTGTCTTCTCAGCTTTACTACAGGCTCTGATTTGTCACAAGGCTGCTGCCGATCGTCGGCGCACTCCCACACCACTGTACAAGGTTGGTGATCGTGTGTGGCTTTCTAGGAAGCATATACACTTTGGCCAAACCTCGGGTAAACTGAGTCCCAAATATCTAGGTCCTTACCGCATCATCAAACGCTTGTCCCCTGTTTCGTACTGTCTGGCTTTGCCTCGTGTTTTACGGATCCATCTGGTCTTCTCTCCTGAAAGGGTTTTTGCCGTCGGTAGCTCCTTCCTCCGGTACCCGACCTCCTGCTCCAGTGACTGTTGATGGGAAGGAGGAGTACATCATCGACGGCGTTCTGGATTCTCGACGTAATCGCGGTAGTCTTATGTATCTAGTGAACTGGAAAGGGTACAGACCAGAGGAACGTTCCTGGGTGCCCTCTACAGATGTGCACGCTCCTGCCTTGTTGCGTTCCTTTCACCGTACTTACCCTGACAAGCTGGCTCGGTAGGCTCCGGAGGTGCCACTTGGATTGGGGCAGTGTCACCCTCCGCTCCGTTCGGGGTTCTTTTTGTCCCTCCATCTTTGCTCTGCTTTCAGGAGCCTTTGGCTGCTTCCAAGTTTGTCCCAGCATCGCGTCGCGTGCACCGTGATGTAAAACGGGTGTCTATATGAAGATGCTGCGGACAGGCGAGGGTGCACTCATATAGTGTTCTCCAGCGTTCTGTCTGCTTTGCAGCTCCGTTCCTTCCATTGCATCCAAGTCTTGATCTCCTGTTGCCTAATCCTGCCTGTTCCTGATACCTCCTTTTGGCGTGCTGCTGGATCTGTGTTTGACTCTGGCTATTCCTGGATTACCCACTTGCCTGCTGATCCTGTTCCTGCTGTTAACACTGGTGTATGATCCTGGCCATTCTTGGACTACCATTTGCCGAATTATTCTGCCTTATCCATTTAGTTGCTTTGACCTTGGCTCCTTTTATGTGTATCCCTCACTTAGCACTGGATCCAGTATTCTAGTTCCAGGTTTCCAGTACTACTTCTTCTGGACAGGTCTGTTCTCTCCCTCCCTAGAGAGTATATTTATTATTTACCTTTTGCCTTTTGTGTTCTAGGCCTTTGCTCGCTATCCCCGCTCCCAACACTATGCACTCTAGCCTTCACTCTCCCCTGCAGGAGAGAAGGTGCTGCCTGTGGAGGTACCATCCTGGGCTCACTTCCAGCTCCTCTAGGGCTTGTCATCCAGCCTTGCGGCTGGCACCTTTAACCGGCCTAGGCCGCAGCAAGGTTCCTTCTCAGACAGCCGACGCACGCCAAGCACTGCTCCATGTATCATGTTTGTTTCTACAGCCCAAATGCATAATCTTACATTCATCTACATTAAATGTCATCTGCTGCTTTTCAGCCCGTTCACTCAGTTTATCTAAATCCTTCTGCAGAAAAAAAACATCCAGTCTGTATGTATACATAGCTTAGTGTCATCAGCACAGATTGAGATGTTTCTTTCAACTCCCACTTTTAGATCATTAATAAACAAATTAAAAAGCATTGGGCCCAGGACTGAACCCTGTGGCACCCCACTTATAACTTTAAACCATTTTGAAAAGGTTCCATTTACAACAACTGTATCATTTAACCAGTTCTCAATCCATGTACACATAACCCCTCCCAAACCGAAGCCTCTTATCAAAGCCTGTATCAAAGGCTTTTGCAAAATCAAAGTATACTGCATCAACAGCAATTCCCTTGTACAAATTACTACTTACTCAACTCAACATAAAACCATGCTGACTGCTACTAATAATATTGTTTGTCTTCACATAGTTCTGTATACTGTCAGTTAGTAACCCTTCTAGTATCTTACCCACTTGGTTTTGATCTTGCCCCTTTTTTAAACAATGGAACTACATCAGCTTTCCTCAAATCACAGGGCACTATGCCTGATGAAAGTGAATCAATAAATATTAAGTATAATGGTCTTGCTATTACTGAACAAAATTCCTTAAAGTGGAACTACCATGTCACAAAATGTTTAGCTTAACTAAGTCCCCTTCTGGTGACTAGGACTGAGCCCCTTATCTTCCCTCCTAAATCCTGCACAACACCTCCATTCTCTGTAACTGTCGAAGGCTCCACAATTTACCCTGTAGACAAGGCCTGCTGCCTCGGGGTAACTTTGGACTCTTCTCTTTCCTTCTCCACCCACATTAACAACATTACCAAAACCTGTTGCTTCTTTCTTCGGAATATAGCAAAAATCCAGCCATTCCTCTCTCACTCTAAAACAGAAACCCTCATGCATGCTCTTATCCTTTCTCGCCTGGACTACTGCAACTCTTTACTTACTGGTCTTCCTACTAACCATATCGCTCCTCTTCAATCAGTTCTTAATTCAGCCACCAGAATACTCTTCCTCTCCTCCAGAACAGTACTCACCCCATCACTCTTAAAATCACTGTCATGGCTTCCCATAAAACGGCATATCACATTCAAAATCCTCCTCATTACCTTCAAGGCTCTCCATCACTTGTCCCCGCCTTATAGCTCATCTTTGATATCCTGCCATATTCCTGCACGTCCACTACGCAGCACACATGCTGGATGACTCACTGCCCCTTTAACCACTATCGCTGTTTCACGATTGAAAGCTTTCGCACATACTGCCCCCTACCTCTAGAACTCACTCACTCACCCACCCAGTATTCGCCAAGCCTCAACCCTCAAAAATTTTAAATCTAAACTAAAAGAGCACCTTTTATCTCTAGCAACAGCATAATTTGGAAACCTTACCATTATTATCATAAGCCAAACACTGCACTTCCTCCTCTACCAGCTTGTATCTGTATGTCACCCATCCTATACTTAGATTGTAAGCTCTTATCCTAATGTATACTCACCTGTCGTTCCCCTTATGCCTGCCTATATAAGCACTTAATCACTGCACTTATTGTACCCCTGCTATATTAAATGTAATCTGTAAAGTGCCAAGTACACCGGTTGGCGCTATATAAATAAAAATATACAATACAATACAATACATGGTAGTTCCGCTTTAAGTACCCTTGGGTGTATTCCGTCAGGTCCACGTGCTTTATTCACCACCTTTTTACAGTCTCTTTTGCACCTTGTCCTCAGTAAACCATGTACATGATGGAGGAAATTCTGTGGATTTGTCTGTTTGCACATAGCCTGTCATTGGTGCTTCCTTTTAATATACTGAAGCAAAGAATATATTTAGCCATAGCCTTATTCTCACTAATCAATTCACCTGTCTCAGTCCTAAGAGGATCAATATCAACCTTAACTTTTTTTTGTTAGTAATATACTTGTATAATTGTTTAGGGTTTCTCTTGTTCTTATTTGCAATATTTCTCTCATTTTACATTTTAGCTAACTTAATTGCTTGTTTGCAGATTTTATTACATTCTTTGTATTTTTTAAATGATGCATCTGATGCGTTTGACTTAAACACTTTAAAAGCCTGTTTCTTATTTCTCATTTCCCTGCAAACCTCATTATTAAGCCACACTGGTTTCACTTTACTCCTCTTGTGCTTATTCCCCAATGGTATATATCGAGGCATATATCTTGTCCCTTTTTTGAATAATGGCACTGCATCTGCTTTTGATGGTAAATAATTAGTAAATATTAAGTATACGTATCTTGCTTTTACTGAACTAAGTTTCTTAAGTTCCCTCGAGTGTATTCCATCAAGTCCAGGTGTTTTATTCACCATAATCTTTTTGAGTTTCTGTTGGACTTTGTAGTCAGTGAGCTATGTGCGTGATGGAGGGAATTCTGCTATTCTTTCTGTTTGCCCATAGCCTGCCATTGTTGCTTCCTTTGTATATACAGAAGAAAATAATGTGTTTAAGATGTCAGCCATATGTCAAGGTTTGGCTGAGCTGTTCTAATCTGTTGCTTGAGTCTGCTGACTGAGCTAATCTAGCGCTCTGCTATCCATTACTGCTGCCTTCCCTTTCTTAGATCAGGCTGTATCAGCTGACCTCTGTGTTTGCTCACCTGACTGCCCTCAGCCAACCCTCCCAGGGTATTTAAAGCTACTTGGCTTACTTCCTGGTGGCCCTTGTGTCTGATTCTGGCTGCAAGCACGTTAGTCTGAGTTGCTGATCTGTGCATGACCTGGCTTCCTTTGACGTCCCTTCTGGCTCCTGACTCCTGGATTATTTCTGACTTCGTTGATCTCCGTATTCCTGACCCCGGCTTGGCTGAGTACCTGTCTTGGTTCCTGACCCCGGCTTGTCTTTTGGTTTACGCTTCTGGATTACGATTTTGCTTTGTTTGCTTTTGTTATTTTAATAAAGGTGTTTTGCACTTTGTTTTCGTGTCTGTCTGGTTTCAGGTCCCTAACACCATAGCCTTATCATCACTAATTAATTAAATTGTCTGAGATTTTAGAGGATCAATATCAAGATTAAACTTTTTGCCATTTAGATAGTTGTAGGTTGTTTTAGCACGTTTCTTGCTCTCTTTTGAAGTAGTTCTCATTTTCAATTGTATCTAGCCTCATTGCTTGCTTTCAGGTTCTATTACATTCTCTATATTTTTATGAACATGTGAGTTAAATTTTAGCTATAGTCTCTTTATTTGGAAATAAAATGTATGTGAATGGAAAAATAGATGAGTATATCTGAGATTATGTATAAGAGAGATAGTGTATACATATTAAGGAATCTCAGTAGAAATAATTAACTACCAAAATAAAATTACCTATGTTACACTCCTATTTAATTTAGGTTGTATATGTCACAGAGGCTGTGGGCCAGACATTTATTCCATCAAATTGTCCTCTCTATATGAAGTGTACAGTAAATATATATGTAAAAAACCCTGGAAAATGGCTACGTTTTATAGTTGTATTATATTTAACATTGTTGACGAGGCTGAAAAAATATGCATCCATCAAGTCCAGCCCATGCCATAACACCCCTGTTGATCCAGAGGAAGGATAAAAAACCCACTGAAGCCATTTACAAGTAAGCCCCAAGTGGGTGAAAAAAATCCTTCCTGTCTCCCAAATGGTAGTCAGATAGTTCCCTGGATCAACAACCCATCTGCATTAAAGCCATCTGTCATAATTTAATGGATTGGAGTGACCAGATAGCATTTCCCTTTGTGATAGCTGAGTCTATAAGCATTCCCCTTTGTGACAGCTCAGCATGTAAATGTCCAATTGCAAATATGTGTATTATTTAACCCTTTCAGTGCTAGGGGGTACTCAAGGCATTGCAAAGCAATGCGTTGCATACCCCTCTGGCAATGAAAGGGTTAAGAAAGGGGTGTGGATTTGTCCCATTTTGTTTTGGGGGTATGTGCTCATGAAGAAGAGATGGAATGGATAGCTAAGACAAGTGTTGGAAAGCATGTGTGCTAAAGTCAAGTTCATCTATAGCTACTTGAGTACAGATCAAGTTCTTATCCTACCATAGCTATGAAAGAGTAGTATGAAAGGAGGGAGAAAGTGTGTGTGGTAGGCACATAGCGACATACTGTATGTATAATGGTAAAAGTGGAGAGATTCTAATGGGCACAGCAATTGCACAACAAGGAACAAAACAAAATCCCATTGATTTAAATGGACTGTCACCTAAAAACTTCACATGTATGCTTTATTAGTCATTCTTTATACAGAAAACATATTTTTCATTTATTTATTGTTAAAGATTCTGCTAATTAATGCATATCATGCAGGTACTTCCTGTTATACCTTCCAATGACTGCCACTGCTTAGCAATGCATTGCCCATATCTCCTTGAAAGGGTTAAGTACCAATCAGTGGGGAGGTAATCTAGAGCTAAGACAGGAAGTACCTGCATAGCATGGACCCATTTATTTAAATCTAAAGAAACCAAAAACTAGTGTTCTAAATAAAACTGCCTATTACAGCATACACTCATCCTTTAAATTAATCTGGTTTTATCCTTTGAGTGCCAGAGAGGCATCCAACACCTGGGTCTAGAGTCAATAAAGGTCGACTGTATGGTGATACGTTGCTTATTAACTCTTTGAGTATCAGAGGGGTACGCAAATGCACTTGCAAATGCGTTGCATACCTCTCTGGTACTCAAAGTGTTAACTGTGGACAGCAGTAGATGTCTTATTGACAAAGGAGGGGGCAGCATGTCAGATTGAACAAGGGGGGCAGTGTATGGAACAGCAGTACATGTTGGATTGAACAAGAGGGGGTAATGTATGTCGAACTGAACAAGGGGGCAGTATATATCGGAGGGGGCAGTGTATGTCAAATGTTGGGCAGCATGGGGACCAACACTATTGTGTGTTAGCCCGGCATACACTGACACCCCCAGCCTTCTTCTATTGCCCAGGCAGTGCCCATGAGGATCTGTGGCTAGCAGTGGGCAAGTGAAAAGGCTGGAGAGGGTCAGACAGTGTACATGGGAATCTGTGGATACCAGTGGTCAAGGGAACAAGTCTGGGGGCAAAGCAGTGTACATGGGGTTCTATGTCTACCATTGTCATGGGAACAAGGCTGGGGGGCAGGTGTGGTAGCCACAAATCCCCAGAGATGCTGCCTGACCTCCAGCCTTGTTCCCTTGGGAGTGCACAATATGTATCATATATGATACAGAGCTAAGGGGACAATTGTTTGTTTGCTTGTGTGTTTTTTTTGTTTTGTTTTGTTTTTTTAACCCTTTGAGTGCCAGGGGTTTGAGCAATGCACATCCCTATGGCACTCAAAGGGAAAAGGGAGTGATGCTATCCATGGTGCTGAAATGGTTCTCTCCATTCCCCTACTGGCCAAGTAGGGAAACAGAGAGACTGCTCTTCAACTTCAGAACTGTTGTTGTGTTGGTGTTGTGTGAAGGGAGGAAATCCCTTCCACACAGACTGCAGTTCACAACCCTTCCTGCTTGTGACTGATTGAGGGCTGTTCCTGCAGAGGGACAGCAGAGGCTGCTACTCAAGTTCAGTGAATATGTTGAAGTGTCACGTTAACATATCAACACACCCTCTTGCATACAATAATGGCTCATTATCCTGCATTTACATATGGAAATGAGTCATTATGCTTCATTTCCATATGGAAATAGGCCATTGTCGATGTGATTGAAAACTCGTAAATCTGTCTGATGAATGTTGATGTGGGCAGATTTTTGTCTGACTTATGATGATGATGTGCTGTTGAAGACACTTTAGTGAATACTGTCCATGTGCCTTCGACACTGTTCCAACAGGACAGACATTTTCAGCCCTCTTCAAACTTTAGTGAATCTAGGCTCTTGTTTTGCAATGCATTGGATACCTCTCTGGCACTCAAAGGGTTAATCCCTTAAACACTAGAGAGGTCTCCAATGCATTCCATCACAATGTGTTGGAGACCTCTCTATCTTTCAGGGGATTAAAATGTCCATTTAAATTGATGAGTTTTTATTACGTATGGTGCAGCTGACGACCCAAAATGACTTAATTTCTGCAATTATACAACTATGGATGTGGATCACATAGTACTATTATCCAGTTGGTTATAAAATGTAATAGAATGATCTATAAGGACGTGTGGATTGATGCTGTGATACACACAGTGTGTCTTTGTTGTCCTACTGTAATCATAATTAGCAAAACCTGAGCCAGCTTCTGACACAGGAAACTAAAAAGAGGAACTGGGAGTCTTATGAAAAGCAAAAGAAAATTACAGAGCTTTTTAAGTCTATATACTGTCTGCTCTCATTCTGCAGAGCATCATACTGGCACCAGGCAGAACATCTAAATTCTCTGACCTTCTAACTACACAGCACTTCTCATCCCACTTTGCACAGTATATAACCCTGCTGCAAATTACAGACTTTTCTGATTTCTGGAGCTCAGACACTGAACCAAAGAGGGTAGATTCCACACCTGCAATGTGAGTAGATCATTTTAATGCTGAGTATGGCTAAATTTATATTATCTTCTCTCTACGGAGTGTATGCAGGAATTAAGGCAAACCTACATACAGCTGGCAGCGTCAGAGACAAAGTTAACCCTTTGAGTGCCAGAGGGGTAGGCAACACTGCTTTGCAATGCATTGTGTACCCCTCCGGCATTCAAAGGGTTAACCCATTTCTCAAATATTCTAGCGGTTAAAACCATAATAGAGGTGTGATGATTATGTTGTGAGGAATCCTGTAATACAGCACACAAGAAACCAAAGGAACAAAGAGGCACTGATAGTGTAATTGTACTACTTGGTCTAGTACCTCCATCAGTTACCAGGTAGTGGTATTATATACCACTATAAGCGGTCAGTAGAGCAGATGGAGGATTCAAACTGCTTCTGCTAAGTTTCCCCAAACCAAAAGCAATCTTCACATACTCTTCCAAAGAAACAAAACAAAGAAATCAGATGGGGTCACTGATAAATGCCAAATCAGCATATATATATATATATATATATATATATATATATATATATATTATATAAATAACATTGACAGTTACTTACATACTGTACTTAAAGGGATAGTAACCCCCCCAACAACTTGACGGCAAAATACAGAAATCATAGAAACATACCGAACGCACTTAGTCCCATCTCTCAAACCTTTATGGTTTGAGAGATGCAAGGCAAGAAAGACCTCCACTCCCTCCCCCTTCTCATGCATCCGCTGTATAGCGGACGTCATGAGATCCGGCTTCCAGCACCTGCAGGAGAGCTGTCATCTAGATATTTCCGTATTATTACTTCATGGGTATGGTATGCAAGCACATGTTGTAGACCATTCCTATGAAGAAATTATACAGAGATATCTAGATGTCAGAACTCCTGCAGAACCGCGGAAAGTCGGCCGACCGGATTCTGCCTCTGACAGCTTAACAACTCGTCAGGCAGAAGGGGGAGGGACCAGAGGACTGTCTTGCCTTACATCTCTCAAACCATAAAGGTTTGAGAGATGGGACTAAGTGTGTTCGGTATGTTTCTATGATTCCTGTATTTTGCCATCAAGTTGTTGGGGGGGTTACTATCCCTTTAAAACTATGGGTTTTGTGGTCCAGGATGGCATTATAGCTTTCAGGAACTATAACATGACCTTCTAGCTAATCATTCTATCTGAAATTCTCTTCCAAATGTGTTATGATAAAATTATCAATAAAGTCATGGTTGGTGCTAAAAAAAAGTTTTAATAAAATAATATATTACATTATTAGACCTTTTTTCTTTTAGTATAAACCACAGTTTTATTGATAATTTCATCATTTTTCATGGCAGGTTATAGTCCCTGCAAGCGCTATTACTGGCTTGGAGCTCAAAGCTATAATTTATATGTATGTAAATCATATTTAATCTTACTATATTATTACTGTACAGGCAAATACAATGGATATGGCAGATACAATAGATACATTTAAAAGAAGATTAGATACATTTCTTTCAAAAGGGAACATACAGGGTTATACTGTATATTAGTAGGAAAATCAGGAAGGTCTGATAAGACTAACTTATTTGGTAGTAGGAAAGCTATACATTTCTCATGTCACTAGGGTATGAGGCAAAGGTTGAACTTGATGGACTTGTGTCTTTATTCAACCTAATTTACCATGTTACTATCATATACATACTGATTTGGCATTTATCAGTGCCCCCATCTACTTTTTTGTGCTTATAATAAAGCAGAGATGGCTTTGGGACAGTTGTAGGATAAATTAATCACACAATTGCATGGTGATAATTGTCAGGGGAGGGATCCTGTAATTTAATAGGGATAAGTACATTACACTTATAGGATGACTGAGTCACAATATTTGATTAGATGTAGAGTGGTTGACTCATGCAAAATAAATTATTATTAAAGTGGCTAATGGTAATTTAACCCTTGAGGACCAGGAGGGTGCTTTACCCATTGTGAAGCAATGTATTTCACACCTCTCTAGTCCTCAAAAGTTTAGCACAACAGAGATATTAGCAAAACCGTTATAAGGGAAATGGATCATAAAACAGAGGTGAACATATAGGACTTCTGTAATCTAGCAGGAATATGTACTGGCCATTTATAGGGCAATTAAATAATAACATAGATAAGTGATAGAGGATGAAAGACCTGATATTATAGCAGGGTACAGGCCAATGGTAGGGCAACTGGATCATATAGTAGGTAAGTGATAGATAATGTTATGATAACTCAGACACACTTTAACTCAGAACCTTACTTTGCTCTCCAGAACCAGTGCAGATAGTGGTCAAATTAAATATAATATAATATAATATATTATAGAACAGTGAAACATAGATACCTGAAAAAAGTACAACATTTGAACAGTATGTATGGGTGATATAGTAACAAATTCCTAGTTTGGATGGTCAAACCTATGAATCTTAAATCGCTCACATTCTCAAATCCCAAGACCAATTAAGGAAGACGACACCACCACTTAAAAGATGCAGTCCATAGATAACAAAGGATACATTCCTGAGAGTCTTCATTGTTATACTGTCACTTTGAGCAGTCCGTGTTCTAGGAGTGGATGATGATAGCTCATTGAAATTATGGAGATTAAATTATGATGGTTCTGATGATGATTTTATGAATATTAAATTTGGCTCCCAGGACTTGTATTAAAAGTGGAGTGGAGTTTGTTGGTGTTATGATGGTTTTAAAATATGTATAATAAACAAATATTTTTATAATGCCATTTTTAGATATTTCTTGTTTTTGGGTGCTGTTTCATTTATTTGTTTTGGAGTTGATCTTGCATTATAGCAGAGATAAGCAGAAGCCAGTAATAAGTCAACTGAATCATATGTAAGATAAGCAGTAGAGGGTGAGCAATCCTTTATTATAGAAGAGATAAGTACAGGCCATTTCTAGGTTGATGGTGTCATATAATAAAGCAGTGATAGCTACATTATTTTTGTCTTTGTTTTGCTGACTATTCAAGTTTGTTTCTGCGTTTATCTTTTTTTTTTTTTTTTTTTTTTGCTTCTGTTCCTCTTTCTTGTCAACTTCTTAGTTAAAACAAAATCTGATATAGCCCCAGTGACTATGCCAGATGTTTCTGCTTCTCATCCTGATAACATAGTCAGTATTTTACCAGAAAAATAAATTATTTTTCTGATATATAGCTCATGTTTATATAAAACTAGCAGAACTCCCATTTTGCAAAATGTATCCTTCATATGGTACAAACCTAAAGTATGCATTATACTTTTGTGATAAGTGGTGTTTTGGTAAAAATAAATAAAGTAGTAGTAATAATGATACAAATATATATGTGTGTGTGTTTAATAGTGTACATCCAACAGGAACAGCATACAACAATATAGCTGCAGGAGGCACTCATAGGTCTTGAAGAAAATAAACATGTTTTATTGGATGAATGTTTCGGTTTTCTAAATGAAGACCTTGACAAGCAGACCGCTAGATGGACAGGATACAGATATTCTATAAGATCTTTGTGCATAGCCGAAACCTGCAGGAAGAAAGAACCTGTAGCTGTAAAGTCAACAATATTTATGAAAATAAAGGGCCAGTAAGGGGGATGTGTTGTTTTAGTGAAATGGGGTATGTGTTGAACTGTTTTTGTGTGCTGAACGCTCCTTCTCCTGCTTAACACCTATGCACATTGCTCTTTGACCATTAAAATGTCTGCTTGGCATTACTCTCTCATCTTTTCCACTCCCAGCACCCCACATTACTCCCCATACTATTAAACATTTTAACTCTGTCATTGCCTTTGCTACTTTTCCTGATGCCCACAAACATGCCATAGTAACACCGGTATCCTATTCAAATGATACCACCAACATGGCGAGTATCATTACAACATGCTCACAATGTTACATGTGTCAAAATGGCACCTGCAACATGTCACAGGTATGGATGGGTGAAAATTTTCACCTCAAACTGAAATCAGTGAATAATGGCACTTCCCACTTGGCGAATGATTTCCCACGAAAAGTGCAGTTTTTCCACTTTTTTCACCTAGCTCATTCCATTGGAATCAATGGGAACATTGAGTTTATACACAACACATAACAAATATTATTTTATTTCCCAAAGGCATAGTATAAAAGGAACATGAGGGTCCCTGTTTTGGTAGGGTGTGGAGAAAGAATCAGTTGAACAGGGAATGTTTTTTGGGAGGGTTTGTTTACTGGGATTGGGGCAGTTAATAAAAAAATAAATCCTAAATAGAATTAAAAAGCCCACATAAGACATAGTACAAAAGGGGTCTGAGGAGGGTGCCTTTGTTGGGGGGTGGAGTCTGGGGAATTAATCAGTTGAACAGGAAATTTGCTTTGGGGGGGGGCTTCTTCACTGGTATTGGGGGGGGGCAGTTAATAAAATAAATAAATAAAATAATAAATTTGTATGTAAAGTGATAGAGACAGGAACCCCCTGACATAAGCTACCACTGGGGTAGACTGTTACTTGATGCGATACAGTATTTTGTAGAGGATGATTTGTTAGATTTGTTGTTAGAGGCCCAAGCCCTGAGGAAATGTTGATTTGTAGGACTTAGACTTATTAGAGGCACAAGCCGTGAAGAAACATTGATTTTTTAGGACCCCCCAAAAATAGTTTATTTTTTTGTAGGATTATGTTTTTTTTTTTTTTTGTTTTTTTTTAAAAGCACAAGCCCTGAGGAAAAAAATTCCCTTCTGGCCTAGTGCCAGCAGGTTATGTTGTGTTGGCCACTGGCCATTGTCAAATGTCTTGCGTCTATAATTGTGGAATTTGTAACTGCTGTTCTTGATGCTGCTGCTGAGTTGTTTAAGCAGCAGGATGATTAGGGAGCTGAAAGGGAATGAGATCAACAACAACAGTATGGATGATGAAGGTTCCACTTGCCACAACTAGCTCCAGTGAGGCGCCTGAAGCAGCAATAAGTAGCCCCCAGTATATGTGGAGAAAAGAAGAAGTTGGCCAATAATTCTTTTCCACCTGCCCTTCCTCCAAAATTTTGGTTATGTTATTATTAGATTAGATATTTTTCCCTTGAGAGCAGGAACTGTGCCTCTCATCAGCAACTGCAGTTTGCACAGTGTGTGTGGTAAGTAACACCTGGGGGCACTACTGTATCCAAACACCATGACACCAGAATCCAAGCAGTGCCACTGTCACTATACCCCATATCCACACCCCACTAAGGACACATGACAACTTGCTGACAGTTTAATAGTAATGATGAACCCTCCCTGCTACCATCTTAGCATAATCTGTGGGACTGAATCTCCTTAGATGCCCCTTGATGTCATGCTTGCCATTCTCCTCCTCCACACTGCCATGTGTGGTCAGTGCACCACACAGTGTGCAATGGGTAGACACAGACTGCCACATCCTATCATCTACAGAGTGGCTATCATTTGGTGGGGAGGCAACGGGGAATGAAGTGGATTGGCAAAAGATGTAGTTGTCCTACAGGAAGAAGGTGATGGCGAGCTAGTTGTTTCTCTTGTCATGGAACTTCCAGCCTCTGCTTGGGTTTCTCTATTCTTCCTCCTCTTTGATCACTGCCTCACCTCTTGTTGCCTTTCTGGAGAGTCAGAGGGTACAACAACATGGTGCTTGATTTCTGTGGTGGGTGTTTGGCTTTAACATGTTTGACATAAATGTCTGTGTTTCATGTGTGTTATCAGGGTGCTTGTGCCAAGGTGTGTTCCCACCTTTCCTCTTCTCACAAATTGTGCACAGTGCCATTGGTGATGATGCCACAGTGCCTGCCCCAAGAGAAAAATAGTCCCACACCCTTCTCTTCAGGGGAGAGGGAAAAGGTGGAGAAGAATGGCCTCTTTCTTCTCCTCCACATTCCCCTTCACTTTCTGGGGTAGAGGATGATGTTGTTGATGTTGCTGCTACTGCCTCAGAATAAGCACTGCAACTAGGACCAGAGGTATTGCTGCCACTGGCAAATGGAACCTGTCCTAGTCCTGCATAACTTGATGACCCCATTCCCACTGTGTCTACAATGGTCTGTGGCACACTAGCTTGCTCCTCAGCATCCTGCTGCCCTTGCAAGTCAGCAGCAGCAGGAATTAGAACGGTTGCAGTTTCCAAAACCTCACTGCTGGTGGTAGTGTTGATGCCTATCCTCATCCATGTCTCCCATTCTTGCTCTGATTCTGTTAAAAAGGCCATTAATGTCTCTTCCACCCCAGCTTTTCCACCATCATCATCAACACCACCACTAGACCCTACATGCTGCTGCTGCTCTATTACAGACATCTCGCTGCTGGTTGGAGAAGGTGACGAGCAATGTGACAGAGGGTCCCCTAATGTCACACTTGCCATTTCTCGGTGACGTGAAGAAGGCAGACTGGCAGCAGTAGCAATACACAAACAGTGCTATGGCACTAAAATTGTTTGCACTTCACTCTCTTAACATTCCAAACTTTATTGGCTATGGATATTTGAATCCTTACTCTGAAAGATAATTTAAAAAAGTTCAGTCCTTCAATAATCCTTATTAATAGGGTTTGTTTTCTTTTATCCTTCTTGATATTTTGGTGATGAAACTTATTCAAAGAAAGAAGCAAGTGGGCTTGGAGTTCTATTTAATTCCCCTCACAATCCTTTTCTTCCAATGCTCCAAAGAGGTTGCAGCCCTTCTAAACCACCGGTGTAGGGTGTAAGAATTCTAAAACAACAAAAGAAGGAGACAGGGAGCAGAACCCTCTAAGAGCAAATCTGTATATAATGTAAGAAATATGCCCCCTGGTATAAGATTATGCTCACCAAATTCAGGTAGAATAAACGCACATCAAGAGTCAATGATCATCACTCTGGGATCTTCTCCACAAGAAGTGATATTCCAAACAAACTTTCAAAGGTTGTTTTAGGAAACTGTATTTATTTGCAATCAATAAAGTCTTTATGCACAATTAAAAATGCCTGACGCGTTTCGTATTATATAAAACACTTTCTCAAGGACTTTGGTAAATATATTTGTGCAATAATAAACTTACAAAGCATTATGTAGCTTTTTATATATGTTGTCCAGACTTTCCATCTCCTGGTTGTTCCATTCGGCACATGCAGACCAACTACTTCCGGTTCGTATGTCACTTCCGGTATTCGGATGTGCATGTGACTACACATCACTATGCGTTCCATCTTTGTAACGCATCTTCATACTACACACCACATCCTTTCTCAAAGACTCTAAGATCTAAATGGAAGTGTATAATACACCTTCAAACACCACTATTCTTTCATTGGAATCCAATACACTTATGATAATACACTTTAAAGTGGGTTTGAAAATACAAAATTATACTCCAAAGTGGAGTATCTTCCATTTGTAATTCACATGCGCCGAATGGATACAAACCAAGTTCCTGGTACAGTATTTGATATTCCACAATAATAAAAAACAATACATTAAAATATCAAACTATAATAATATACTATACAGATCAAACTAAAATAATGGCAATATAGATATCACGGTGCCCATGATTGCTGCCTTTACATGTCAGTTACCTGTAGGGGGCTCTCCATTGGCTGCTTTCCTTCAGCCCTCCCTGCATTGCCTATTTAGACTGAGCTTGGGCACCCTTTGGTTGCCCTTTCGTGTTGTCTCTATGCTGTCTGCACCTGCATTGAGTTCCTGAGTTTCCTGGGCCTTGTCGCTGTTCCTGCTTGCCTGTGGTCATCCAGTTCCTGCTTCCTAGTCGCCTGGTTCCTGCATCCGTTCCTGATCCGGTTGGAGTTGCTGTACCTGTTGCTGTTTCCTGCTACCGTTCCAGATCCGGTTGACTGTCTGCAGAGCTGTACCTCTTCATCCTCAGCTGGGTTCCTGCTGTATCATCTACCGGGTGCCTGTCTCATCCTGTGGACTGGGCAACATTTTCATTCACTGCTTACACCAGTACGCGGGTACTGGTTCGCTCCACTGTAACCTGCTGCTGTTGCACCGGTAGAGTCATTGGTTATTCCAGTACGCAGGTACTGGTTCGCTCCACTGTAACCTGCTGCTGTTGCACCAGTAGTCATTGGTTATTCGAGTACGCGGGTACTGGTATACTCCAATTATTGGAGGCTGTTCAGTCCTAGACAGCCCGACAGATTGAAGGTTTCCACCAGTACTCTGGTATTGGTTCGCTCCCTGTTTAAACCGGTAGCTATTTGCACTATCTCACAGTACCAGTCATAACTGTGGTACGCTGCTTGTATTTGTTCCATTCATGTGTGGCTGGTAGTCTACTCCATCTGTATATCCAGTGGCCTTACTTGTCATCTTAGGTGACTGGTGTCTCCACCTAGCTAGTCACCTCGGCCACCTGTGCTGCCACCATTGTCAGCAGCCTAGGCTGCCTTGCCCGGTATTGGTAAGGCCGGTTGAACCATATCGTTTCCATTCCTCCTTGGGTTGCCTTACCAGGTATTGGCAAGGCCGGTAAAGCCTCATTATTCGCAGTCTCAGTTTCTTGGCTGCCTTGCACGGTATATTGGCAGGGCCGGTAGATCCGTCACTATTCGTGGTACCTGTCTCCAGGCTGCCTTGCCCGGTATATTGGCAAGGCCGGTAGATCCTCTTCTTCATTGCACTAGTCTCCAGGCTGCCCTGCCCGGTATATTGTTACCATCTTGTGCCAATTAAGGTTGCCTTACCCGGTATTGGCAGGGCCGGTAGAGCCTGTAGCTCATCCCATGTATCAGTAATATGCTACTATGTAAATCGCTCTATATATATATTGTATGTGTATGCTACCCAATAGGGTTTTCTTTAACTTTTCAATAAAGTTGTGTTTTTACCTAACTCTGTGTCTGAGAGTCATAACAATCCATGACAATAGATAATGAACAGACTTGTATGTAAAACTATATCTATAAATAAATAATTAATATACATCTATTAACCCTAAAAAACACTTTTGGATACTTAAAAATTGAAATTATACAAATTATTTAAAAATATATACTAAAGGTATATAAGGAAAGGGGCCAAGAGTTGCCATTTAACACATTAAGAAAGATTCCACAAGTCTAATTCCTTATTCAGGTCTCCTGGTGTTAAGGAGTTAAGGGTAAAGAACCAATAAGATTCTCTCGTACATAAAGCTGAGAATCTATTTGTAACAGATCTTGGTATAAAGTCTATTCCTTTAACTCTAAAGTTATGTAACTTTTCCTTTGGACACCCAGTTAAATGCCTGGGGACACTACGATCCTGTTATTTCTTTTGGATGCTTCTTCTGTGTTCCCCTATTCTTTCCCTGAGTGTTCTTGTTGTACGTTCAACGTAGTTCACACCACAGCCATTTGAAATGAGGTAAACCACGTATGACTTACCATAATTAATATGATCCTCTATATCATAACTTATAGAGGAGCCTAAAGTAGAAACATTTTTTGCCCTATCACACATATAAGCACAATTCATACAAGATCTAATGTTGCACTTACAATTTCCTTTTATATTTATACTCTCAATCAGAGCCATTTGCTTTGCTCCTATTCCTATCTTTTTTGGTTTACTTGGTGCAACATAAGACCTGATGTCCCTAGCCTTTTTAAATATGATAGAACATTTTTGTGGGATTTATTCTGTCAACAAAGGATCCTCCCTAAGGATATTCCAATTCTTTTCAAATATCGTTTGTATTTGTTTTGCAGATGTACTATGTTGTGTGACTAAGGCCATTTGATAGTTCAGATTTTCCACTCTTAGATTTTGGTATGAGTAGACTTTCCCTATTTAGAGATCTTGTCTTCATAATTGCCTGATCTAAGGAATCTTCATCATATCCCCTAGAACTGATTTTTTTTATTTTGCCTTAATCTGCTAAACTGGCCAATTATGGGATGTTCCTTTTCCGTTTGGTTAGATGACAACTTGTTGCATGTAAGTAGTTATTTTTCTACACTGGTTTTACATAAACTGTGCTAAAACTCTTATCATTCTCACTGTACAGTTGTAGGTCTAGATGTAAAATGTACTCTAGACTGTAAGCTCTCACGAGTAGGTCCCTCTGATCCTTCTGTTCTCCACATCTGATTGTACTAAATACCTCTGTATGTCTATTCCCAATTGTACAGCGCTGCGGAATTAGTTGGTGCTATATAAATAAAGAATAATAATAATATACCCTTCTAATTGTTGTTGAAGGTGTTTAACATACATTGAAGATTTTTCAGACTCCCATTCCACACAATTGACGTCTACAATGATGTCACATCTAAGGTGACCCATACATAGTTTTCAGTGTTCCATGATATTTGGGAAAGTTGGTATAGCACATACTGTGAATCTCTAGTACAAGATTTAAGGCTAGTTGCATATCTCTATAGACATAAAATCCAGAAAAGATGACAAACTGGATGTGAGACTAACTATCCCTGATATTATCGGTCTTCCAGGGGGGTCTACAATCCTTTTATGTACTTTAGGGATATGATAGAGAAAGGTGATATTTGGATTTTGAATAAAGATATAATTATATTCTTCCTGTTTTTGATCCCTCTTCCTAATGCTTCTTGTAAAAGAACTTTACATTTTTGTAAATACAACTTAGCAGGATCAAAATCCAAAATTTGATAGGAGTTTTTATCTTCCAGTAGTCTATGTCCTTCCTGGATGTACTGTTGTGTGTCCTGTACTACCAGAGCTCCCCCTTTATCTGCTTCACGGATAGTTATTGAAGAATCCTTTTTTAGGTCCTGTAGGGCTTTAACTTCTCTTCCTGGTAAATTGCTCAATCTTCTTTTTTTATGTCTATTAGATTTGTTAATCATGTCATTATAATCTTTAGGACCATCCTATAGAAAGTCTCCACAAATGGTCCCTTGTGATTAGAAGGGTAAAATTTTGATTTCCCTTTAAAACTCGTTCTTACAAAATGATGTGTTCCTTCATCATTTCCTCATTTTTTTTTCACCCCATCCATATTTTCCAAATGTTCTTCCCTACTTTGATCTTCATCAGTGTCTGGTCCAATTTTTTCAGATTTCTTTTGTTGATATTTAAAAAATCTCTTAAGGTTTAATTTTCGTTGGAACTGGTTAAGGTCCATGAAAAAATTAAAACTATTTGGTTCTTGGTCTGGGACAAACGCCAAGCCTATTTGTAATAAAGAGACTTGACTAGTAGGAATAACTTTGGATGAGAGGTTTATAATGCCATTCTTTATTTCTACTGCTGAGATAGATTCATTTTTAATGTTTTCTTTTTTCTTTCCTCCTCTACATCCCCTTGTTCTTCTTCCTCTTCCCTTTTTCTCCTGTTTTGATTGTGATTCTTCGTCTTTTCCCATAGTTCCTGAATCGGGGTTTTTAAGTTGCTCGTTGGTATCACTACTGAACCCAAAAAATACATTGATGTTGACATTAATTTTTCTTCTCCCTCTATCCTCGTTTGGAGATTTTCCCTTTTTTTTTTTTGATCTATAGACTTCTTTGTTTCTTTTTCTACCTCTTTAATATTTTGTATCTCTATTTCTTCTATTAAATTATCCAGTGTTGCTTCCACTCTTAGAATATCATATCTATTCTCACTACCTATGGTGTCTTCCTTATTCTCCTTCTCTATGTCTACAGTGTTCTTAGTAGCATCCTGACCTGCATATTTCGCTTGCTCATTTCCTAAATCATTGCTCTTATTTCTACTAAAACTATACTTAGTCTTATATTTAAAATTGTTTTGTGTATTAAAACTCCCTTGTGTACCTGTCACGGTTTATTATGACTCTCAGACACAAGTTTTAGGTAAAAATCAATTTTATTGAAATAATAAATTGATAACGTAGGATGGCAATCACATACATACAGATATATTCAGAATATAACAAGACAGAAGGCAGACTCTACCGGTCCTGTCAATATACCGGACAGGACAGTCTGAAGTAATAGAATGTTAGGCTCTACCGGCCTTGCCAATACCGGGTAAGGCAACCTGCAGATGGAATCGCATAACGGTTCTACCGGCCTTACCAAATTACCGGGCAAGGCAGCCTCCATAGGTTCATAATGTAGGCTCTACCGGTCCTGCCAATACCGGGTAAGGCAACCTCAGATGGAATGTGGCAAAAGGTTCTACCGGCCTTACCAATACCGGGCAGGGCAGCCCAGAGATAGTAGCAGCAGTCAGATGGTAATGGCAAATTGACAGGATCGTAAGCAATCCAGTGTACACACACTGAGACAAACAGGGAAATCGTAAAGCCGCAAGGCTTTGGAGCAAACCAGCGTCCGCACGCTGGGACCAACACTGAATTGTATAGTCGATAGGCTTAGGATCAAACCAGTGACCGCACACTGGTGTAACAAGCGAGTTTGTATAGCCGCAAGGCTTTGTAGCAAACCAGCGTCCGCACGCTGGGACCAACACAGAATTGTATAGCTGATAGGCTTTGGAGCAAACCAGTGACCCCACACTGGTGTAACAAGCGAGTTTGTATAGCCGCAAGGCTTTGTAGCAAACCAGCGTCCGCACGCTGGGACCAACACAGAATTGTATAGCTGATAGGCTTTGGAGCAAACCAGTGACCGCACACTGGTGTAACAAGCGAGTTTGTATAGCCGCAAGGCTTTGGAGCAAACCAGCGTCTGCACGCTGGGACCAACACAGGATTGTATAGCCGATAGGCTTTGGAGCAAACCAGTGACCGCACACTGGTGTAACAAGAGAGTTTGTCTAGCCGCAAGGCTTTGGAGCAAACCAGCGTCCGCACGCTGGGACCAACACAGAATTGTATAGCTGATAGGCTTTGGAGCAAACCAGTGACCGCACACTGGTGTAACAAGCGGGTTTGTATAGCCGCAAGGCTTTGTAGCAAACCAGCGTCTGCACGCTGGGACCAACACAGAATTGTATAGCTGATAGGCTGTGGAGCAAACCAGTGACCGCACACTGGAGTAACAAGCAATGTCGCCGACGCGACCAGGCAGGAGGTCGCCAGGATACAGGAGACAGGCGATGCGATGACAGGAACCAGCAACGATCAGTCAGGTCAGGAAACAGCAGAGAAGAAGTTCAGCAGGAACTGCAACACCAGAGACTAGGCCGGAACCAGGACTGGAAGTACTTCAGCATGCAGGAAACACTGGAACAGTAGAGATCAGGAACTCAGGAACACATGAGATCAGGAACTCAGGAACACTGGAACAGAGGCCCAGCTATCACTGGCATAGTGATAGCAAGAAGGTCAGAAACAACACGAAAGGGCAACCAAAGGGTGCCCAATCCAGGTTTAAATAGGCAATGAAAGGCGGGCTATCTGCAGACAGCCAATAGCAGCCCCCTACTGGTGACAGACAAGGAACTGCAGCAATCATGGGCACCGTGATAGTACCCCCCCTTCAAAGACCCCCTCTCCTAGAATAGGGTCTAGGTTTCTGTGGGTAATTGGCATGAAAGGCCCTAGTTAGCCTAGGTTCATGAAGGTCCGTACTATCCACCCATGATCGATCCTCAGGACCATACCCTTTCCAATGTACCAGGTACTGTACCCTTCCTCTAAGCCTATGGGAATCAATAATGCTCTGAACCTCGTACTCCTCCTGGCCCTCGACCTCAACAGGTCCTGGCACCACAGGTGTGGTAGTATAGCGATTGCAAACCAGAGGCTTAAGAAGGGACACATGGAACACATTATGGATACGCATGGATGCAGGTAGGACTAGTGCATAGGAGACAGGGTTAATTTTGCGAATAACTCTGTATGGACCAATAAACCGGGGAGCCAACTTATTAGACGGAACCTGCAGCTTGAGATTTCTGGAGGAAAGCCATACTCTATCCCCAACCTGAAAGGAAACCGCTGGAAGCCTTCTGCGATTAGCATGGCGCTGATGACGCTGAAATGACTGACCAAGTGCCCTCTGAACTTGTGCCCATGTGGAACGGAGTTGCTCGATATGCTCATCCAGAGCTGGAATCTGTTGCGTCTGAAATGAGTCTGGAAGCAAACAGGGCTGGAACCCATAATTAATCAGAAATGGAGAGCTCCCAGATGAAGAATTGACCGCACAGTTCCTGGCGAACTCTGCCCAAGGCAACAAGTCGGACCAATTATCATGATGGTCAGTAACGAAACAACGGAGAAATTGTTCCAAGCCCTGATTAGCTCGTTCAGCGGCTCCATTGGTCTGGGGATGGTAGGCAGAGGAGAAGGACAGCTGTATGCCCATCTGTTGGCAAAATGCCCTCCAAAATCTAGACACAAACTGGCTCCCCCTGTCAGACACCAGTACCCTAGGCACTCCATGCAACCGGAATACTTCTCTGGCGAACACCATTGCCAATTCCTTCGCTGAAGGAAGACCACGGAGGGGCACAAAATGAGCCATTTTAGAAAACCTGTCCACCACCATGAATATAAAGGAGTACCCTTTGGACATAGGCAACTCTCCCATAAAATCAATGGAAACATGAGACCAGGGGCGTTCGCCATTAGGCACCGGTTGAAGCAAGCCCACAGGGAGATGTCTCGGGGTCTTAGCGCGGGCACAGGTGGCACAGGCATTCGTAAATTCGGCACAATCGTTTCTCATGGAGGGCCACCAAAATAACTGAGAAAGGGACCATAACAATTGGTCTCTACCAATATGTCCCGCAGCCTTAGAGGAATGGTAGGTTTCAAGCAGCCTAGTACGAAATGGTTCATCGACAAAACATTTGCCCACTGGAGTTTCATGGGGAGCGGACCCCTGAGAGGCCAGGATCTCCTCCCCTAAAGGAGAAGTGATACTCGTGCGTATAGTAGCCAGTATTCTATCAGGTTGGATGATGGGTGCTGGTGCTTCCACTCTGTCACTGTCGGCCTCAAATTGTCTTGACAGTGCATCCGCCCTGATATTCTTTGACCCCGGTAAGTATGATACAATGAAATTAAATCGAGACAGGAACAGTGCCCACCTGGCCTGACGGGAGGACAATCTCTTGGCCTCCGAGAGATAAGTCAGCTTTTTATGATCTGTTAGGATTAATACGGGAGTCTTGGTACCTTCAAGCAAATGACGCCACTCCTTAAGAGCGAGGATAATGGCCAATAATTCTTTGTCACCTATCTCATAGTGGCCTTGAGTGACAGTCAACTTCTTAGAGAAAAACCCACAAGGTCTGAGAGTACCACCTTTCTCGTGTCGTTGCGAAAGTACTGCCCCAACCCCAATATCTGAGGCATCCACCTCTAACGTAAATGGAAGTAGAGGATTGGGGTGGGATAACACAGGAGCCGCAGCAAATGCCAGCTTCAAATTCTCAAAGGCATTCTCAGCAGATACCAGCCAACAAGAAGGATTAGCGCCCTTGTGCGTAAGATCGGACAAAGGTTTAACAATGGAAGAAAAGTTCTTAATAAACCGCCTATAATAATTAGTGAAACCCAGGAAACGCTGTATGGCTTTAAGCCCCTTGGGTTTTGGCCATTGTAAGACAGCTGACAACTTATCCTTGTCCATGGCAATGCCATCATTGCCAATTATGAACCCCAAGAATGGCACACTGGTTCTATGAAAGTCACATTTTTCCATTTTACAAAATAATTTGTTCTCACGGAGTCGTAGCAATACTGCGGATACATCTTTGATGTGCTGTGCCATGTCTTGAGAGTAAATCAATATATCATCCAGATAAACCACAACACATGTCTGTAACATATCTCTCAGAACATCGTTTATCAGTTCCTGGAAAACTGCGGGGGCATTACATAGCCCAAATGGCATTACAAGATACTCGTAGTGCCCAGCTCGAGTATTAAAGGCAGTTTTCCACTCATCACCTGCTCGAATGCGCACCAGATTGTAAGCGGCCCGTAGGTCCAATTTGGTAAAAATCGAAGCGCCCTTAAGCCTGTCAAAAAGCTCGGTGATGAGTGGTATTGGGTATGCGTTTTTTGCCATTAGTTTATTCAAGCCCCGGTAGTCAATGCATGGTCTTAATTCGCCATTTTTCTTTTTTACAAAAAAGAACCCAGCCCCAGCTGGAGAGGTAGATTTTCGTATGATCCCTCTAGGAAGGGCATCAGAAATGTAATCCTCCATAGCCTTATTTTCCTCACAAGATAATGGATAAGTGCGTCCTTTCGGAGGTACTGCCCCAGGCTGCAATTCGATGCAACAATCATAAGGTCTATGCTGAGGTAGCAAACTGGCCTCTCCTTTGCTAAAAACATCGCCAAACTGTTGGTACACATCCAGTATAGCCGAGGAAGTGCACAGGACCTTAACAGGCTGGATGACGCACTTGTCCATACAAAACTGGGACCAAGCAGCAATTTCACACTTTTTCCAATCAAATTGTGGGTTATGTAACTGTAACCACGGAAAGCCCAATATTACCGCATGGTGCGGAGAATTAATCAGTTGAAACTGCTGCTCTTCTCTGTGAAGTGCTCCAATAGTCATAGACAGTGGCATAGTTTCAAACATAACCTTAGGCGGTTCTAAGGGTCTGCCATCAATCGCTTCAATAGTCAAGGGATTTTCTCTTTCAATGCGTGGAACTCCGTGCAATTCAGCAAAGGTATTATCCATAAAATACCCTGCTGCACCAGAGTCAACCAAGGCCAAAACCTCCACAGAGCGTTGTGCCCAAGATAATACCACCTGTATGGTGGGTTTCATTGTGCCCGACACTGGGGACGATTGTACACCACCTAGGGCCTGTCCCCCAAGGTACCCTAGGTGTGTGCGTTTCCCGGACGTACCGGACAGGAATTTAGCAAATGCCCTTTTTTACCGCAGTATAAACACAACCCTTGTCTTCTGCGATAAAGTCTCTCAGCCTTGGTTAGTCTAGTGAAGCCTATTTGCATAGGTTCACTTGTCTCCCATACAGGTTCACTAGACTTCAATGCCAGGGGAGGGATGGGTGGTCAAAACATGCCACTAGGCTCATTATTCTTTGACCGTAACTTACGATCTCTGGCAATTGATCTCTCACGTATTCTGGAGTCAATTATCATAACATATTCAATGTAGTCATCTAGATCAATAGGTAGATCTTTAGCAGCGATTTCGTCCTTAATGTGGTCATTCAGGCCTTGAGAAAAAGCTGCCAATAATGCCTCATTATTCCAACCTACCTCTGCTGCCAATGTGCGAAATTCGATGGCGTAGTCGCCTACTGTACGCCTGCCCTGATGTATCTCCATAAGGCGTTTGGCAGCAGAGGTGGTTCTACCAGGAGGCTCAAACACTCTTCGAAAGGATTGCACAAATTCTCTAAAGTTTTTAGTACAAGGTTTAGCATTCTCCCACAAGGGGTTAGCCCAAGCCAAAGCTCTGCCAGTGAGCAAAGATATTGTAAACCCCACCTTACTACGATCATTGGGAAATGCGTGTGCCGTCAATTCCATAAAAATCTCGAGTTGGTTGATGAACCCTCTGCAGAGACTAGGGTCACCATCGTATCTTAGCGGCAAGGGTGCAGAAGCCGTTAACCCTTTAACAGTGCCCCCTAGGGGTCTGGTATCACTCTCCGGTGTCTGACTTGGCGAGACCACCGGGCTAGAGCTAGATTTGTCAGCAAGTACCGTGCGTTCAAGGATCGTTTGAATTGCAACTGCCAACTGATCCAAACGTTGCTGGTGCACATCCATCCTCCAATGGATATTCTGTGCATTACCTTCACCTTTGCTGTCTGAGGTCATGGCCCTTTCGTACTGTCACGGTTTATTATGACTCTCAGACACAAGTTTTAGGTAAAAATCAATTTTATTGAAATAATAAATTGATAACGTAGGATGGCAATCACATACATACAGATATATTCAGAATATAACAAGACAGAAGGCAGACTCTACCGGTCCTGTCAATATACCGGACAGGACAGTCTGAAGTAATAGAATATTTGGCTCTACCGGCCTTGCCAATACCGGGTAAGGCAACCTGCAGATGCAATCGCACAACGGTTCTACCGGCCTTACCAAATTACCGGGCAAGGCAGCCTCCATAGGTTCATAATGTAGGCTCTACTGGTCCTGCCAATACCGGGTAAGGCAACCTCAGATGGAATGTGGCAAAAGGTTCTACCGACCTTACCAATACCTGGCAGGGCAGCCCAGAGATAGTAGCAGCAGTCAGATGGTAATGGCAAATTGACAGGATCGTAAGCAATCCAGTGTACACACACTGAGACTAACAGGGAAATCGTAAAGCCGCAAGGCTTTGGAGCAAACCAGCGTCCGCACGCTGGGACCAACACTGAATTGTATAGCCGATAGGCTTAGGAGCAAACCAGTGACCGCACACTGGTGTAACAAGCGAGTTAGGATAGCCGTAAGGCTTAGGAGCAAACCAGCGTCCGCACGCTGGGACCAACACAGAATTGTATAGCTGATAGGCTTTGGAGCAAACCAGTGACCGCACACTGGTGTAACAAGCGAGTTTGTATAGCCGCAAGGCTTTGGAGCAAACCAGCGTCCGCACGCTGGGACCAACATAGAATTGTATAGCTGATAGGCTTTGGAGCAAACCAGTGACCGCACACTGGTGTAACAAGTGAGTTTGTATAGCCGCAAGGCTTTGGAGCAAACCAGCGTCCGCACGCTGGGACCAACACAGAATTGTATAGCTGATAGGCTTTGGAGCAAACCAGTGACCGCACACTGGTGTAACAAGCGAGTTTGTATAGCCGCAAGGCTTTGTAGCAAACCAGCGTCCGCACGCTGGGACCAACACAGAATTGTATAGCTGATAGGCTTTGGAGCAAACCAGTGACCGCACACTGGTGTAACAAGCGAGTTTGTATAGCCGCAAGGCTTTGGAGCAAACCAGCGTCCGCACACTGGGACCAACACAGGATTGTATAGCCGATAGGCTTTGGAGCAAACCAGTGACCGCACACTGGTGTAACAAGCGAGTTTGTCTAGCCGCAAGGCTTTGGAGCAAACCAGCGTCCGCACGCTGGGACCAACACAGAATTGTATAGCTGATAGGCTTTGGAGCAAACCAGTGACCGCACACTGGTGTAACAAGCGAGTTTGTATAGCCGCAAGGCTTTGTAGCAAACCAGCATCCGCACGCTGGGACCAACACAGAATTGTATAGCTGATAGGCTGTGGAGCAAACCAGTGACCGCACACTGGAGTAACAAGCAATGTCGCCGACGTGACCAGGCAGGAGGTCGCCAGGATACAGGAGACAGGCGATGCGATGACAGGAACCAGCAACGATCAGTCAGGTCAGGAAACAGCAGAGAAGAAGTTCAGCAGGAACTGCAACACCAGAGACTAGGCCGGAACCAGGACTGGAAGTACTTCAGCATGCAGGAAACACTGGAACAGTAGAGATCAGGAACTCAGGAACACATGAGATCAGGAACTCAGGAACACTGGAACAGAGGCCCAGCTATCACTGGCATAGTGATAGCAAGAAGGTCAGAAACAACACGAAAGGGCAACCAAAGGGTGCCCAATCCAGGTTTAAATAGGC
The DNA here is from genome assembly GCA_037306005.1 of Rhinophrynus dorsalis. Taxonomy (NCBI): domain Eukaryota; kingdom Metazoa; phylum Chordata; class Amphibia; order Anura; family Rhinophrynidae; genus Rhinophrynus; species Rhinophrynus dorsalis. The sequence goes on along the minus strand of CM074726.1, from coordinate 72,557,722 downwards.
AATGAAAGGCGGGCTATCTGCAGACAGCCAATAGCAGCCCCCTACTGGTGACAGACAAGGAACTGCAGCAATCACGGGCACCGTGATAGTACCATGTTGTCGTGTCTGTTTCCCATATCTAAAATTAGAATTCTGGTAATCTCCCTCATCCCTCTTCAGTTTGAGCTTTCTAGTTTTCAGTTTGTTCTCCATTTTATTTACACTTTCATTTGTTGCTATATCCATACTCTGAAATTCTCTAGTATTGGAGTATTTTTCAATGTTTTTATATGCAACCTTGATTTTTTTTTTTCCTCTATTTTATTTAATTATTGTTCTCTATATTTTATTTTATGTTTAATCAGGTCAAACGAACATTTTTCCAGAATTTTACTCCATTGTTTGCTAAACTCCTTATCTTGAAAGGAACAAGATTTATTAATTCTAAGACCCCTGGGGACAATGTTCTTGTCCAGATAATTCTGTAACAATACCACGTCCAACCAGTGTCTTAGTTCATCCTTCAGAGCATGTTCCAGATCTAAAAAATGCTTCTTCAAATCATTGTTAACATTATTAGCTTTTTCCTTTTGAACCACTTTTACTGATATATCTTCAATAAGAAAAGCTTTAATATTTTCTTTCCTTATATAGTGATGAGCGAGCATGCTCGGCCGAAGCTCGGTTCGGCTCGAGCATCGCTCTGCTCGGCACATGGCGGTACTCGTACGAGTACCGCATGTGCTCGCCCGCCATGTTCGGGTCTCCTCCCCGCACGTTTCGCGGCTGCTGCGCAGCCAATAAACGTGCGGGGAGGCTCTGACATCAGTGTAATGCCAGCAGCCATGTTGGCTGCTGGCATTACACTGATTGGCTGGCCAGAACCCGTGATCGGGTGCTGTATAGCACCCGACGCGCGAGTTCGGCTCATTGTAAGTAACTGGTAAGGGCCACACAGTGTGAGCAACACAGGACAGGTAAGTATAGTAGATGTGGGGTGCACATAGGGTGTAGGGGTAGTATTGGTTTAATGATAGAGTATAGCAGATGCATAGGCTCAATCTCCAAATGACCAGAGAGTGAAACAGGAGTTAAGCAGAATGTTTAAACAATAAATCCAGGAAATACAACCAAAAGAGATTAGCATTATGCACTATAAGACACTCCATGGGAGTCTTGCAAACCAGGAAACCCAGGCAAAAAGAAAGGAGCCAATGTAAGAGCTCCATAACCCACAACTTAATCTGAATAGTACCAATATCATATGCTATGGGGTTCCTGGAGAGTATGAATCCCCACATTGATTCCAATCCCACATTGTATGTATGCAAGACCGGAAGATATAAAATGTAGGGCTTCAGGTGTCACCAGTACCCGTCCCGGGTGCTCCATGTGTGAAAAACAGGGAGCATGACCAGGAGTGATCATAGCGAGATCCCGAAAAAGTGGATCCAATCTAACAAATGCACATAGTCCAAAAGCAATTGAAAATAACAACTCAAGTAACATATAATGCAATGATAAATAATAGTGATGAGCGAGCATGCTCGGCTGAAGCTCGGTTCGGCTCGAGCATCGCTCTGCTCGGCACATGGCGGTACTCGTACGAGTACCGCATGTGCTCGCCCGCCATGTTCGGGTCTCCTCCCCGCACGTTTCGCAGCTGCTGAGCAGCCAATAAATGTGCGGGGAGGCTCTGACATCAGTGTAATGCCAGCAGCCATGTTGGCTGCTGGCATTACACTGATTGGCTGGCCAGAACCCATGATCGGGTGCTGTATAGCACCCGACACACGAGTTCGGCTCATTCTTAGCCAGGGAGCGATGCGCTTAGGCAGGGAAAGTCAGTGTAGGGAGAATAAAATTGTTGAAACTCTTTCAAGACCCAAAAGTCCTTTTTAGGACTGTTGTATGTGGGGACAGCATTTAATTTTTTTTGGGGGTGGCAGAATTTCATTTTTTTGTGGGGGGGGGACATGTTCTAAGGTGACATTGTACTAGGTGCACAGGGACAAATATTTCACAGTGCAGTGACAAGCTGACATATTCTGTTAGGTGCACAGAGCCAATGATTTTACAACGCAGCGACAAAAAGGGCCATTTTAAACGTGTGCCTAGCCATAGATTATTGTCACATTCTGTTTAGTGTGCAAATTCACAAATTAACGTCACATATTCCGTTCACTGTGCCTAGCCACAGATTAGCGTCACATTCTGTTTCGTGTGCCTAGCCGCAGATTAGCGTCACATTCTGTTTCGTGTGCCTAGCCGCAGATTAGCGTCACATATTGTTTAGTGTGCCTAGCCGCAGATTAGCGTCACATATTGTTTAGTGTGCCTAGCCGCAGATTAACGTCACATATTGTTTAGTGTGCCTAGCCGCAGATTAGCGTCACATATTGTTTAGTGTGCCTAGCCGCAGATTAACGTCACATATTGTTTAGTGTGCCTAGCCTAAGATTAGCGTCACATACTGTTTAGTGTGCCTAGCCGCAGATTAGTTTTTATCTTCCTTTTTGTGTGTTTTACGGTCAGTCTGTAAAAATGGCGTACTACGGGCGAAACATCGTTCCCAGCAGCGATGTTGGAGTCCAAGATGCATCCAGACATCCTCCCTATGCTGTCCCTGAACCATTTCTGTGGTGTTTCCATCATTTTCTGACCTTTTCCTATGAACCAGGCACCCTCCCCTCATCAGAGCAGGGGGTGCCTGGTGTAATGCTCGAGTCCTCCCATTGACTTCAATGGGGCTCGGGTGCTCGGCCGAGCACTCGAGCCTCCGGGGGCGCTCGGCCAGAGCACCCGAACACCCGAGCATCGGGGTGCTCGATCATCACTAATTGTGTTCCTTCACTGATACGCGTGGCAGCAGCAGCAGCAGGCATAGGCAGCTGATCTGTGCTCCTGGTTGTGGTGGTGGTATTATTTCTGCATCTGTTATCCACCACCAGTTCTGGCTTCTTCAGGATCATGTTCCACTTGGACACTGTTGTGAAGGGAAGGGGGTTCCCAGAGAAATGGTATGGGCACACTTGACTGCTAGTCTGTATGCTCTCAAATGCTTCCCCTACCACTCCCCTAACACTAGTCCCACCTGCTACGTCACCATTACTGTTACTACTACTAACACCAACCACATCAAGTTCAGCCCCAGAGTCTTCCTCCTCACAGCCACTATTAATATGAGGATGTTGATTACCCCCTCCTTCACTCTTAACACTAACAAGCTGCTGGACCTTCTTAGTAGTAGTACTATCACTAGCGGTACTGCTTGGGGAAGGCGAGTGTGACTTAGGGTCCCCTGCTGTTACACTTGGCATCATCTTCTCCTTCCCCCCTCCTGAGTATTACAGGCATTAGCAGCAGGTTCAAAACTGTTGGCAGCTCGCACAGCACTGGTGGCAGCAGGGGCAGCATGTCTGACAGCAGGCACAGTACTGGTGGCAGCAGGTTCAGCACTGGCAGCAGGCACAGCACTGGTTGCAGCAGGGTCAACTTGTCTGACAGCAGGCACAGGACTGGTGGCAGCAGGGGCAGCACTGGCGGCAGGCACAGCACTAGTGGCAGCAGGGGAAGTACATCTGACAGGCACAGCACTAGTGGCAGCAGAGGCAACACGTCTGACATCAGGCACAGCAATGGTGGTAGCAGTAGCAGATGCAGCACGTCTGACAGCAGGCACAGCACTAGTGGCAGCAGGGGCAGCATGTCTGACAGCAAGTATAGCAATGGTGGCAGCAGGGGCAGCATGTCTGACAGCAGGCACAGGCAGCTGACCTGTCCTGCTCTCACTTCTACCCTTCCCTTCCCATTCATTTCCCCAAGATCCCTAGGGGTGATTTAGGGGGACTGGACCGCATTGGTTCTGTAGTACTCACTTTCTCCTGAGACTCAGTGGACACACAAGAGTCCTTCCAGTTCCTCCTTTTATTATTTTTAAACTTTCTCATAATGATAGCAGTCACTATGAGCCTCTCCTACCTCCATTTTCTAAACAAATAATAACAGAACAGCACAGCACATCTACCTCGCTCTGTAGCTGCTTCTATTGTGTTCCAATTTTTGGAATACATCATGTTTTTATAGCAAAAGTTGAAAAAACACGTAAATCAATGGCCAGAAACTTTCTAGCCATTGAAAAAATGGCGAAGAATTTTGGCCAATGGGCGAAAAATGTGAAGATTTTAATCGCTGGTTTTAAAGCAGATTTTCCAGCAAAAAAATGGATTGTTTTAGCTGGATTTCTCACAGGAACACGCTGAGAGCTTTCGCTTACCCTTAGTCACAGGATAAAATGTCACCAGATGAGTATTGGTTAGATTAGTATTTGTTAGGTCAGGTTAGGTTTGGGTCAATTAAGTTGCTATCTGTTAGTAGACACTGATCCTAACCTATCTGTTAGGACCACTTCTCCCTAAACACACTAAAACTTGGTGAATTTATTAACCCCTTAGTGACCACCCGTGCGCGCACACGTCCGGCACTTAACGCCCGCCGAACATTTTTTTTTCATTTTATTCAATGACTTCCGGGACGTACATGTACGTCCTCTGTCCACCTGGGAAATCCACTCGGGACGTACATGTACGTCCTCAGGCAGTAAGGGGTTAATTTATTCAGACTCAAATACCACATATATGCAGATGACACCCAACTTTATCCACAACACAACTGACTTCTGATGTTCAATTCAGAGTCACAGATTGTGTCTCGACTATAACAGACTGGATGGCTCATATGACCTTCAAACTGAACATGAGCTAATTCTCATCCCACCTAGACCAGGCCCAGTGGTGCCCTTCCAGGTCAACGTAAACAGCAACTCCGTAAAACCAGTCACTGAAGCGCGTGCCCAGGTGTGATAATTGCCACTGCTCTCTCATTCTCTCCTCATGTTAGTGCTATGCTAATAACATAACAGAAATATGTCCCTTCCTATGTGCCTCCAAAACTAAAACACTTAAAGCAAGCTCTCATCCTATCCCACATGGACTACTGTAACTTTCTCTTTGATCTTGCTGTGTCTCAACTCCATTCACTTTCATTCATACAGAATGGTACAACACAAGTTACCTTACTCTGACTTATGTTTAGCTCTGTCCCCCAACTTCCCCATTCTCTCCAAAGATTGCCCATCAAATGTTGTATATCATAAGCAAACCTGCTTCTCTCATTCGAGGTCCTCCTCTCCTCTAGTCCAACATTTCCACTCTGATCTCCAGCTACAACCCATCTCAACTCTTATGATCAGCCAATGACACTCTCCTTACAGATCTATTTGTGTTTACAACTCACTCTTGTATCAAACCCTTCTTACTCATTGCTCCTTATCCATGTTAAACTCCCAGCCTATGCCAATGCACTTCTCTCACCATCTTCAACTCTTAAAAATAAAGCTTCAACAACTAGATGGTGCTACCACTATTCATGCATCTTATAACGTATGTTTAATGCTATCCTGGCCAAAATTCCAAAGATATATATTGTGCACTTAACCCTTATATTCTGTGTATGTCTCCCTTACCGATTTTATATTGTAAGCAGGGGTTGAGCTGCCATTGGTGCAAAGGGTGTTAAGCATCAGGTTCCAGACAAATCTAGGGGCCCATTAAAAGTTTAGAGTCTAAACTGCTTTTTTTTTAACAAATAGCAATGAATTGGAGTCCAAAAGTTATTTTGCAGCCGGGCCCTCCACTGAGTGTAAACTCTTGAGCACAGACCCTAAACCCATTGTTTCACTCTGCAACATACTTGTGCCTAAACCCTTAAACTGTTAAGTGCTGTGTACAACTGTGGTAGTCAGTAACTATATTCATGAATTCTTTAAGTGCACCATAGGTGTGCATTGTAAGAGTATGTAGTGTGTTGGGGAGTGTTGTGCCCCTGCTCTCAGGTGAAGACAAACTGGGTGCTGAGGAAATTAGCACAGAACTCTTTATTTTTTTCCTTATACCTGTTATACAGGTGGTGTTAAGGAGTTGTTTATCCAGATGTTCACTGGTTTTGTGCATTTACCTTAATTCAGTTTTGGGCACAACTTAATTGAGTTAAGATAATAAAAAATGGACCAATGATTTTTTTTATCCTAATGGCTGTTACTGATGTAACACTTCATATACAAATATGTTTAGTAGTCTTCAAGCCATATCCACAAAAGGAAAGTGGAACAATTTTGGTGCAAACCATGTACACCATAGGGGAGAAATAGAAATTTCATAAACATCCTTTACTCTAAATGAGGCACACTGAGGCTGCTGCACTAAGAAAAAGGTATACTATTGAAATGTGCCATGTATTGGGCAACCAACAAAAGGGCGAGTAAAAAATACAGTATCACCAGAGCCAAAAAGGGCAAGATCAGAATGTTGCACCAATCAATAACACGACATTCTGATATTGCACTCATAATGGTCGCCACATACATGGAGACTGTTCAATTTATAATGCTGAATTAACCCCTTGAGAGCCCTCCTCCGTGCACTCCTTCAATGTATAATGTTGAAATAACCCCTTGACTGCCCCCTTGAGTGCCCTTCTCCGTGCAGTCCAAAAGGTAAACAAAATGCAGATCCCACACTTTGCCCTAGCGCTATTGGCATCTCCATGAGACATGAATCCACACACAACCTAAAAATTAATAAAGCGTGAATAAATCCATCACAGCACACAACCTTTAGTTTGTGAACTCCATCTCCGTTCTACAGTCCCCTCACTGCCGTGACTACCACTCCCTGTCGCCGGCTCCTGCAGCTGCCACCTCTGTATTAGATTCCTAATATATCAGATTTCCTCTGCTCTGATCTTTTCCCCACCCATTGATACAATGTCTGTACAGGGCAGGGGAGTTAGCGCAATACTATGTGATGATTAATCTACTTCCTGCATCTGTGGCAGAAGTAATTTACAGAACCATTACATGGTATTACTCTGTCTCCCCCTCCTGGTTCAGTCACATTATCACTAGGTGGGAAGAAAATCACAGCAGAGGAAACATGAAAACCATACATTAAAGGGATAGTAATGTTTCACAAAAAAAGCAGCTCCAGTTAAGCGTCATAAAATTTGGTCCATGGAGAGTATTATGTCAATACTGTCAGAGCTGTAGTTCAAGCGTAATTGAATGATAAAGTATCCCCCTCCCGCCCCTTTTACCTAGTGTAAGCCACCTTCCCTCAGATGTGGAATCTGGTCACTTGACCAGACAGCTCATAGCAAGAGACAATCTTCTTACTGTGAGAACAATGAAAACCCTGCTACCCTTGACAGGCTTTTCAGGTTTTTCCTTATGCTCACTGAAGATTGTCCCTCTCTGCGATCCATTCAGTCTTGCTGCTCTGAGGTGAGCAGTGTTACATCAGTAAAAGGGGAGGGAGGGGGATACTTTATCATTCAATTATTTAACTACAACTCTGACATTATTGAAATAACACTTTCCATGACCCAAATACTATGAAGATTAATTGGAGCTGATTTTATTGTGAAACATTACTATCCCTTTAAGGACACTTTAATACAGAGCTGGAACAGGACCCCACCAGATTCACATATCTATTATTCTTTACAGCACAGGAGGAGGGAAGGGGTTTGGTAAATATACTAGAGGAGGTGTTCACCTTGTGTGCAGTGGTTTGAACAGGACAGTAGGTGATCTGAAGGTGTGACTGGTACTGATGTGAAAATGGATACCATGTTTTCATTTTATATCAGGAGATCTTTGTGTGCTTAACATAGTAACATAGTTGATGAGGCTGAGAAAAAGACATGCATCTGAAAAAAACCCACTGACGCCATTTCCAAATAAGTGGGTAAAAGAAAATCCTTCCTGACTCCAAATGGCACTCAGATAGCTCCCTGGATCAACATTCTATCTGCACTGAAGTCATCTGTCATAATTCTCAATATTGTGCTGTGCTATATAGGTATCCATTGGTTTTTTAAAAGCAGTTACAGTATTTGCAAGCACAACATCCTGAGACAAAGAATTCCATAGCTTTACCATCCTTGTTGTAAAAAATCCCTGCCTTTGTCTTAGTCAAAAGCACTTTTCCTCTAGTTTTAATGGATGACCTCTCGTTCTTAGCTCAACTCTTTGCGTAAATAGTTCATTGGATAGATCTTTGTATTCACCTTGAATATATTTGTAAATGGTAATCATATAACCCCTTAGATGTCTGTTCTCTAATGTAAACAAACTCAGTTTTGCTAGTCTTTCTTTATAACTCAGATCCTTCAATCCAATCCAATCAGTTTTGTTGCACATCTCAATAATTTATTTTTTTAAGAACTGGTGCCCACTTACCGATAAATCCTTTTCTCTTAGTCCATGTTGAACACAGAAGCCATGGGGGCAAAGTCCCCTACTCCAGGTGGGCACTTGATCAAAAGAGCCTTCTGAGGTGGAGACCCTCTTCTCATCCACTTTACCCCTGCCTGGGATTCAAGCTGTTGGCTTTTCTCCAGGAGGAAAGTACTGTGTTTCACATGGACTAAGACAAAAAGATTTATTGTAAGTACACAAAAATACCCTTTTCTCTTACGTCCTATGTTGAACACAGGAAGCATGAGGATACACCAATCCACCAAATCTAGGGAGAAAACCCTGCAGAACACAGACTTGTTCTAACAGGGATGAGCTGGTGCAACATGAACCTCAAATGACACTAACAATATGAACCAATGAACAGGAACTAATAGGTTTCTGGGCAAAAATTAAACCAAGAAAGACACAGCAGACTGTGAGACCTTCCGGTCAAAATTGGCTTCAGCTAAAGACACTTTAACACAGTAGTGTTTGAAAAATGTATGAAGGAACAACCACGTCACTTTAAATAACTGCTTAGCAGAGGCCTGATTCTTGTAGGCCCAAAAGGCACTCTCCGACATGGTGGAATGCACCATAACCCAAAACGGCACAGATGTCTTCTTGAGAACATATGCCTTGCAAATGGTAGCCTTAATCCAAGAAGCCACCATAATCATAGACACAGCCTGGCCCGCACAAAAAGTGAATCAAATTTTGGAAAAGGCTATGTGTGATGAACATAGTACTTCAAGCACCCGACCACATACAAAACATTAAGCTCCTGCTCCTGTCTATTGGATGGAACAGGAGAGACAGAAGGAAAACAGTTTCCTTGTTGATGTGAAACTCAGAAACAACACTAGGGAGAACCCCTATAAGAGTCCTCAAAACCACCGTATCAGGAAGGAAAACTACAAAGGGAGGTTTGCAGGACATAGCCTGAAGGTTGGCCACCCACAAAATAAACACAATATCCAGCAGAAAGCGTCAAGAAGCACAACAAAACTGAAAACAAGGGCTCAAAATGGGCCTTCTGAAGCACTCCCATGACTAGGCCCACTTGAGGATCAGCTGAACCTCTGACCATATGGCCACACTTCTGATCCCTCCCTAGAAGCTGATATAGGCCATCGCTGTCGTTTTGTCGGACTGGACCCAGGGACCTGGGATCCCTGCAGGGACTGAGAACAATGTTGTAGGGCTTGATATGTCCAGGACATTTTTGGACAGGAAACTTGGTCCAGATACCCTGGGCCATCTTGGGACCCAGCATGGCACCCCAGCCTGTCTTACTGGCATTTGTTGTGGCTACTAACCTATTCCGGATAACCAGTGGCTGTCCTGAAGTAAGATGTGATCACTAGTGCCACCAGGGAAGGTCCGTCTTTGTCTGATCGGACAGGGACATAAGACGGGTGAGTGGATGCTGCTTCCTGGACGAATTCCTCAGAATTTCAAGCTGCAAAAAAAAAAAAAAAAAACCCAAAAACGTTAGATAGTAAAACAGACAAACCGCATACCGCACAAGCATGCAAGTGGAAAAATTAACCCGTGCAATGCCAAATTAACACAAAAAACATGCCCATGCAACACAAATCACTCTCGCACACAACACAACAACCAAGCAACACCACAGGGACAAGGCCTTCCAAAAAAAAAAAACCAACACAACATGGCACGGAACAATGGGGGTTATCACACAAGACGGACACCTGCCAATACAAAACAAGCTCCCCTGTGCAACATCACCAGACGATCCAGACACAGCCTGCACCCAACAACTCCACAGCCGCAACTGACAGAGACACAGCAATCAGAACACACCACATTTTAAAACTGACACACCTGCAAACACTTACCTGGACAACAGACACCTTTCCATTGGTCATCACTCACCTCATCAGCACACCTACACAATGCCCTCCACGTACTTAAAGGGACAGCTCACCACACTCTCTTGTGGCTTGTTTTCCACTCAGGGAGAGATAGAGATAGAGAGAGAACCATCAGTATGTTGGCTTACATATTGATGCGAAAACTGAGAACAAGGCATGCAAGGGAGAGAGAGCGAGGGAACACCAGCAACCCCCAGGCACACCTGATCAACAGCCTTCACCTGTTGCAAATGAGGAGGCTCTGAAGAGCCACACAGGAGCCCATCCCCATCTGGAGGACAGCACCTGCCTGCAGTTGCACAACTGCATCAACAGGATGCTCCCCAGCTGCCACAGGGACCCCTGGAGATGTGATCACTAGTGCCACCAGGGAAGGTCTGTCTTTGTCTGATCGGACAGGGACATAAGACGGGTGAGTGGATGCTGCTTCCTGGACGAATTCCTCAGAATTTCAAGCTGCAACTCTTGCTTATCATCAGCAACTGTGATTGTACTCTATAAATGTTTATTATAACTCCTACATTACTGTGAGTTAGCTATTTCCTGGTCATATAAATATTATGAGGTATTCCTTTCCGATATTCAAGGTTTTACCTTCAATCCCTTTATTAAATATTAGTTTATATCTTGTTTTAACGGATGAATAAGATACCTTCACCCTTTTGGCATTGTACTTCTCCACACTTTTGCCTCCCCTCTAGAGTTAAATTGCCTTCACAAACCTCCCTCTTTTTTTTGCCAATGTGTCACTACTAATTATGTAGTGACAGTAAAATCCATACTACTATGTATATGACCTAAGTATAATTGGCTTCCAATTTGGATATAAAAACGAGTATTTTTTTAAAACTTATGTAAACTTTCAGTTAATATATATTGTTTATCAAAGTTGTCTCAATAGAGTGTAGTTGGGAGGCATTTTACCCTTACTATATAAGATATACAGCCTCCTAGATCCTGCCGTGTCTGATGTTTACATTGGTAACTATGACAACGGTGGATGATGTGGTTCTCGTACACCCAGAACCACAACTATAAAAATGGCCAATTTCAGTTTGCCAGTGACTATAATCCCCTGACTAAGCCGCACGGCAAAACGTGTTGGGCCAGACCATTCTAATTATTGGTTCATTTGTAACTCACAATGCAACTATATTTGGTGATTTTACAATGTAGCATGCAGCCTTAGAATGTGGTGACATCTATGACTGAACCACAAGGGAATTCGTTTGAGTAAGGGATTCCGCCATTATAGTTCACTTTCACTTTACCTAAGAGTCCTTGGTTGCTATCAGACTCTAGTGCCTGTGTTTGTGAAATCAAATAACACATGCATAGAAGCCTCATGTAGGGGGGAATTTAGCACCATCCGACTCATGACTGAAAAATAAAATAAATAGGGGTAGAGTTAGAGGTTAGCAAAAAAACAACTGTTGCATGTTTTAAAGTGCAGTAAGCCATTTAAAGGTCCGTCTTAAGAACAGCTAACGGCAGTTTGATAATCCTTACAGCCGATAGACTTGAGACTCATGGAACAATTTAAAGGAGTGCGGTACTTCTAACGGCTGAAAAAAAGATACAGTTAACGGGCAAAAGTTAAGACCCAGTTTTTTCTTAGCCGTTAGACACATAACATTAAAAAAAAAAAAAAAACCCGTTAGATAGTAAAACAGACAAACCGCATACCGCACAAGCATTCAAATGGAAAAATTAACCCATGCAATGCCAAATAAACACAGAAAACATGCCCATGCAACACAAATCACTCTCACACACAACACAACAACCAAGCAACACTACAGGGACAAGGCCTTCCAAACAAAATAACCAACACAACATGGCACGGAACAATGGGGGTTATCACACAAGACGGACACCTGCCAATACAAAAACAAGCTCCCCTGTGCAACATCACCAGACGATTCAGACACAACCTGCACCCCACAACTCCACAGCCTCAACTGACAGAGACACAGCAATCAGAACACAACACATTTTAAAACAGACACACCTGCAAACACTTACCTGGACAACAGACACCTTCCCATTGGTCATCACTCACCTCATCACAACACCTACACAATGCCCTACCACGTACTTAAAGGGACAGCTCACCACACTCACTTGTGGCTTGTTTTCCACTCAGGGAGAGATAGAGAGAGAGAGAGAACAATCAGTATGTTGGCTTACGTATTGATGAAAAACTGTGGACAAGGCATGCAAGGGAGAGAGCTAGGGAACACCAGCAACCCCTAGGCACACCTGATCAACAGCCTTCACCTGTTGCAAATGAGGAGGCTCTGGCTGAAGAGCCACACAGGAGCCCATCCCCATCTGGAGGATAGCACCTGCCTGCAGTTGCACAACTGCAGCAACAGGATGCTCCCCAGCTGCCACAGGGACCCCTGGAACAGCGTAGGATGTATAGATGACTGCCATGGCCCAGGGTATACCGCCCAAGGGTCACTCTCTTTGGAATGACTGATGATGAGGTGATTTATCGCTACAGTTAGAGGCCACCCAGCATCATTGCCCTGTATGTGGTAATCAAGGATGGGGTGGATTCGATTTACATCCACAACCATGCCCTTTCTGCCTTGCAAAAACTCCTGTGTGCCATTCAAGTGGCAAGTGGCGCCGTTATTACGGTGCCCGTGCTCTAGCCGTAGGTGGCGACATTATTATTGCTTGATTCACTGCCTCTATCTTATTGGTCTGGCGATACTGACTCCGCTTAGGGCCAGCCTTTATATACACTGTCATGTCTATACTAAGGCGCCCTTTCGTGGTGTACCAGTTCTTGACATTAGTTCCTGTTTTGCTCTGATTGTGTATGACGTGGCCTGTCTGACGACGTTCCTGCTTATTCTGTGTTGCTGACTGATCTGGCTGAGAACCCGCTCCGTTGCGGACTGATCTGGCTGAGAACCCACTCCGTTGCTGACTGATCTGGCTGAGAACCCACTCTGTTGCTGACTGATCTGCCTGAGAACCCGCTCCGTTGCTGACTGATCTGGCTGGGAATCTGCTCCGTTGCTACTGTGCCTGGCTAAGAACCCGCTTGGTTGCCTCTATCAGGCTAGTGTTCCACTCTGCTGCCTGACCTGTTGCTCTTGTCTGTAGTAGCGCCGCGTGGCGCTTCTGTTATCCTGCTGACTGAAGGCTGAGCATTCGTGCTATAGCCGCTTATCTGGTTAACTGCCTCGGGCGGTGTGCACATGCAAAGTACCGGTTCAGTGCTTGGTAACGCTGACTATGTTACTCTGTGATCCATCTGTGTCATCCTTTGCTTCCCAGCTGGGCTCACTCCTTGTGGGAGTTGCAGACTTCACTTTGGGCTTTACCTCAGGACCCTTTCAGTGCCTAGATCCTCTAGGCAGGGTCAGTGCTCCATTCCTACCTGCAGTAGCCTCTAGGCTCAAGAGCCAGCTGTAGTGTGATTTACACCCTGCTCGTGCGCTGGGACACTAGTTGCCTTTGTGTTGTGCTGTCTCGATCCACCCCTAGCGTTCTAGGGTTTTTTACCAGAAGCGGTTGCCTTGGTCTTACTGTGACCCTAGTCCTTGGGTCAGTGTTGCCTTATTGCTGCTGGGTTCAGTGTCTCCCAGGCATCTGGGACTTGTGCCAGTTACCATCCTGTGGACTTCTAGTGATCTAGGGTCCTTCCGCCAGTACTTGGGCTGCTTAGCCTCAGTAAGCCCCTAGTCTGCTAGTGGTGGGTTTCCTATAGTATCGTGAAGCCTACAGTCATTTGGGGTTCTAGATCAGAACTCTCTCCAGCCAGCCATTGCCTCCAGCTGTCCTTATCCCTCCAGGAACTGGCTTGTTGTACTGTATTGTTCTGTTATTGTGCCCTCGTGGGCTTTACCTCTGTATGTACTTGGTTTCAATAAAGTTATTTTAACCTTACCAGTCGGGTCTGAGTGTTCATCAAAAACCGTGACAGCCGTCCAGTCGACTGAAGGTTACGCATCTGGCATGTCACAGGCCACGTTCTCCAGGGTTCTGGCCCAGGTCTTGCCAGCCCTCAAAAGCAAGGCCAGTAGGTATATACATTTTCCCACCACCGACATGGAGTGGACACATCTGAAGCAGGGCTTTTATGCAAGGGGAGAAATGCCGACGGTCATGGGTAAAATAGATTGCATCCATGTCCGTATCAAAACCCCAGCACGTGACAGACATATATTCATCAACAGGAAGAACTTCCATTCCATGAACATGCAGATGGTATGTGACAGCAACATGAGGACCATGAATGTCTGTGAAAAGTATCCTGGGAGCTGTCATGATTCCTACAATTCTCCAAAACGCCTCAGTACACAAAGACTTAGAGAATGGAACTTATACAGGGGGATGGCTTCTGGGTGAGTTAACAATACTAAATCATACCACATCCACAGGTGCACACACAACACTGCTCTCCATGCTCCTGATTCACAGCTATTACATCCACCTCATAAAACATCATTCACACAACATGTGCTCCCTGTCTCACCATGTTACTCACTTTCCACAGGTGATGCTGGCTATGGCTGCAAATCATAGCACCTCATCCCGGTCGCCAATCCTCAAACAGATGCCCAGGAGCGATACAACCAGGCTCATGGCAGAACAAGGAATGCCATTGAGTGGACCTTTGGGCTCCTCAAGTCCCGATTCAGATGTCTGGACCACTTTGGGGGAGCACTGCAGTATGCTTCAGGAAAAGTGTGTGATCTCATAATGCCATGTTCAATACTGCACAACATCGCAGTGGACACTAGGCTGGTGGATGATATCCAGGCCCCCCACATAACTGAAGTGCCAGTGGACATTGGCCATGGTGAGGAGGCCCTGAGAGGGGTGCAGATGAGAGACAAGCTCATCAGGGACCACTTCAGCTGTGAGTATGAGACAGGCATTCACACAATCCATGCATGGCCATCATCAGTCCTGTGAATTGGTGCCAACACACTAACCACATTGCACATGATGTTATCACAGTTCCCGTGATCTCTCTCTGTCACTCTCGCTTGTGCTGCTCCCCTATTGGTTGAGCCTGGTGACCTTTTTATACCTGACCATTGGCACCTGTCAGGTGCCCTTTCGTGGTGTTCCAGAGCCAGTGTTGCTGTTGCTGTGTTCCTGCGTTCCTGATTTCCTGTGTACCGATTTGGCCTGTGCTGACTAAGCTCCTGTGTTCCTGCTCCATGATCTGACCCGGCCTGGCTGACGTTCCTGCTCGTTACTGATCTGGATTGTCTGAGAATCCCCTCCGTGATCTGACCCGGCCTGGCTGACTTCCTGCTCCGTGACCTGTACCGGCTTGCTACAGTCTCTGCTACCGTTCCTGCTTCTAGCTGCTGTTGTCGCTCTGGCGACATTCTGATTCCTGCTGTGTTCGTGACAGAGCTGATCGAGACTGCAACCATTAACTCCTGCTGAGCTGTGTCTCCAGAGCTGAGTCTCCCGTTACACTTGCAGAGCTGTGCTTCCAAAGCTGAGTCTTCCTTGGCACTTGCAGAGCGATTCCTTCACACGCTGAGCCTCCGATTGTACTTGCAGAGCTATATATCCTACCCTGGTGCTGTTGTTAACTCTTGCAGTGCTACCGTCTCCCTGATCTGAGCCTTCTTAACACTTGCAGAGCCGTTGCAGTTATCCGCTGCTCCTGCTGAGCTGGCCGCTTTGTGGGCCTTGGTTAGATGGCGGCTCATATTGTCAACCAAGCAGAGTAGTCAGTCTCCATTAACGCACCCGTGGGAGGCGCTATTGGCTCTAGCTCCATCAGTGTTACTCTCCGTTACTGCCCGGTGGGGCTATTGGCTCAAGCACTTGCAGTACAAGTGGTTTCCGTTACTAACGCCCGTGGGGGCTATCTGCTCAAGCTCTTGCTGTACCCAGTGTCCGTTGTTACGCCCGTAGGGCTATTGGCTCACGCTCTTGCAGTGCATGTTGTCTCCGTTATATGCCCGTGGGGGCTATTGGCTCAAGCTATCACTGTACGATTGGTCTCCGTTATACGCCCGTGGGGGCTATTGGCTCACGCTCTTGCAGTACCAGTTGTCTCCGTTATACGCCCGTGGGGGCTACTGGCTCACGCTCTTGCAGTACAAGTTGTCTCCGTTATACGCCTGTGGGGGCTACTGGCTCATGCTCTTGCAGTACAAGTTGTCTCTGTTATACGCCTGTGGGGGCTATCTGCTAACTACTCTGCAACGTTCTGCCTCAGTCCCTGCACTGCCAAAGCAGCTCTCTACACCTATGGACTTAAGGTGTTGCATAATCTAACACCTATTGCTGCCTCTTATTCACCTTGGGCATGCCAAACACCACAACAGAGACTGACCATTCCTTTGTATTTAACTATTGATTACCAGTCGCTATTCTGAGCCTGTCCTATGACAGTATATGTATTATCCGTACTACTGTATACTGGTCCTGTGAAGGCATATGTAGCCTATCTAACGCTATTTACTGTGTTGCCTATTGAAGGCGATCTTTGTTCTTTATTTTTTTAAATAAAACTGTGTTTTATTCAAACCTGCTGTCTGAGTGTCTAAAAAACCGTTACAGTACGAAAGGGTCATGACCTCAGACAGCAAAGGGGAAAGTAGAACACAGAATATCCACTGGAGAATGGATGTACATGAGCAGCGCCTAGACCAGTTGGCACCGGCCTTACAAACTTTACTTGAGCATACGGTACACCTTGACAAACCAAACCAGAATCCAGTGGTCTCCCCAGACAAGGGAACTGGGACTCACTCACAGGACTTGTGCACTCTGTGGAAAAGAATCCATTACAAACCAATGTTGACTGCACCTCGTATAATAGATCTTCTCTACTCTCCATTTTTGCTATTTCAAATGCCCTATTGAGCATCCATCTGAGATAACCCCTTTGAATGAATCTATCATATAATTTACCAGACTGCATCTCAAAAGAAGTGTTGAACAGTTTTGGCTAAGTCATGTGAACTGTCCAAGAGGGATTCCCCTAATAATATTTATGGAGAGTAGAGAAGATCTATTACAATACAATCCCAAAAGAGATAAGATAGATGTAAGGAGGAAACATCAAGCGTTTTTTTTTCCCAACTAAATATAGTATGGAATTCCAAAAATAAGGAACATTTTGAAAAATCATATACCAGTACTTAATGGAGATGTAACTCTACAAAACATGGTTGCTGAAGGCTTCAGGTTTGTGTCTGGGAGAGGTCCGACATTGGGAAGTTCTATATCGCAGAATATGTACATCAGTGATTGAAAGAAAGCATCTATGACTTGGGTGTCCACTGTTGGTACCTACACATGTGGCAGTAGCAGATGTAATTGTTGCAAGTTTGTAAGGGTCTTGAGTGTTTTCGCTTCTACAGTGAAGAGTGATATATCTGCTTACCTGCTGGACCTGTAACCTCCAATGTGTGGGAAAAACATTAAGATCTGTGAGAGAGAGAGACTGAATAAACATCTCAGAGATGTAAGAAAACCCAATTTTAAATCATATGTGGCTAACCACATTAAAGATATTCATAGTGGGAATTTAGATATGCTATCAGTTCAGGGAATTGAGAAGGTGTCTCTAAGGATACAAGATGGTGACTTAGGCTGTAAGTTGTTGTGACGTGAGGTATTCTGGATATTTAATAGGAGACAAGATATCCACAGGGTCTGAACGGGAGCTAGGATGTGTCCTGTTTTGTTTAACAATAAACTTGTGGAAGATTGTCCCTCTGAGTCCTCTATGAACTAGCGTGTGTCCATTACATTTGAATCCAGGAGCCAGTTCTCTGTTCCTTTTTATTAAATTGCTCTTCATAAGTCATATAAATGTCTGTTTCTATCTAGATAGTTGATTGAGTTATTTTTAATTTTCTGCTTTTTTCTGTCTCATCATATGATTTTTTTTTTTACATTTTGTTTTAATTTTAGGGTTATTTTGATCTCATTGGTCTTCAGCTTGTTTGATTACTGAGCAGCCTAAGGGGTAACTATGCGCATTTGTATCCTTTGTATTTTGTACACTTGACAGAATCTGCTTGCGGTGCTGTGGATTATTATTTAGTTATATTCCCCTTTAATTAGAGGAAGTTTGGCCGACAGTATTGCAAGCTATTGACTGGCAAAATAGTATCAGTACTTCTGATACAAAAGATGTAGATTTGATACTCTTGTTTATTGGCTGTTCAGTTCTCCCATAAGTGGAAGCCATTGATGGTTGATCCAAGGATAAAGATTAAGCGTTTCATAAGCAAAACGTGTTGATCAGATCAACATCGGCACTACCTCCTACACCTCCTACTTGTTTGTTGCCCTTCCATACATACAACCTACAGCCCTGGAAAATTTGTTCTTAATTGAAAAAATAAAGGTACCATATGGTTGATTTTAACACTGTCAGGAGTTGTGATGTTATATGAGCAGTGTGGTCAGCATTGGTTTGTTTTGCTGTTATATTTATGGGAATTGAAGGTATCAGACAGCACACCCATGTATTAACACCAGCAGTTTCATTTAAGCATGAAATGGTTGCATTATCATTGGAGGAATATTAACTGATTTATCATATGTCAATCAATTGTTGTCTACTTGATACTGGAGCCACTTCCTTGTTGTATATTGGAAAATAATCCATTCTCGTAGGTCTTCAAACTCCTACATGAGCAATCAAAGAAGCTGCTCAGAGAAAGACATGTAGATATGGTAAACTAAGCAAGCTATCCTCCACCAGACCCAGCTCCTGTAAGTCTGTACTCTGCTTCAAATCAACAGTGGTGGCCAGAAATAGGAGCCCACCTGATGTGTGATTATACTGTCCTATACCTATCAAAAGAAAATAAAAAAGAAGGGTAGCTAAGGGAGAATCCTTGACCTTCATCCACCTGGAATGAGGTCATGTTTAAAACTGAGCATGTCAAGATAGGGGTAAAGTGGATGAGGAGGGAGTCTACTGGTCAGTAGACAGAGGCTTAGGGATGTATGGACTAGCTGTGGGCTAACCATCATTGGAGGTTCCTGATCTTCTATTCCTCTTGGTCTGCCTGTTGGGGTCCAGGCAATTGTATGGTGGGCAGGTTTCAGGATCACTAACTCCCATTTAGATTGGAACAGTTCAATGCTCAACTGAGAGTACCATAAAAATCAGAGGTACGGAGTACACAAAGCCATGTGTTCCAACTTTTTACTTGGTTTCCAGATGTTTAATGTGGTCCTGTGATGTCGGTGCTTCATATGACTTGCTCACCTAGCTTATAGAAGTGCATCTATTACGGTTTTATGACACTCAGACCAAGGTTAGAAATAAAACACAGTTTTATTGAGGTAAAAATAAGGAACAGTGCCCCTGGGGGCCAAAATAGGTAATAACAGTAAGGCAAGTAATGGATAAAATACAGGCCCAATATAGCAGGAGCAGATAGCATACAGCAGAATCACAAGGTAAAGGGTTAATACCCAATACAAGTATTCAGTCTCTGTGGTGGTGATTAAGCCAACGCCCGGTGCTATAATCAGTCACAGTAGAAGTGAAGAAAGCAAGCTCAAGCAGTGCGACTGAACTGAATCACAACCAGATAGCTGTATCGTAATGCCCAATAGTATAGCAAGGACCAACTGGAGCTGGAGACAATACCCCCACTTGGGTGCAATAACGGAGGAGAGATGCTGCCAGAGCCAATGGAGCCAGAGCCAGGAGCACCCCTAGGTGCGGTAACGGAGGAGACAATGCATATGCAAATGGAACCGGAGCCAAGAGCACCCCTTAGGTGCGGTAACGGAGGAGACACTGCACAAGCCAATATACCGTGAGCCAAATGCACTTCCAGGTGCGATCTGATGGAACAACACTGTGAGCAATAGGAGACCAGAGCCAAGGCACCCTTCCGGTGCCGGAACAGAGCAACACACTGCCAGAGTAACGGAATGCCCAACAGCACCACACGGTGCAACAACTCTTAGGAAACGAGCACCTAGATAGAGGTACTGCTCTACAGTGTAAACGGATAGGCTCGGTGATGGAGGCAACAAGCTCAACCAGTGTTAAACGGCTCAGGATCGGAGGCAGCAAGCTCGGCAAGTGTATACAGACAGGCTCGGTAACGGAGGCAACAAGCACAGCAAGTGTTCTCTGACAGACTCTGTAACAGAGGCAACAGCTCGGCAAGTACTCTCTGACAGGCTAGGTAATGGAGGTAACAGACAGGCTCAATAACAGAGGCCACAGTAAACACAGGAGGCGTGATCAGTCAGTGCAAGCTACGAGCAAGCTCAGAATGTTGCCAGGCAAGAGCCCAAAGTTCGCAGGAATACTGGAAGCAACACGGAGCAGGAACGTCAGCCAGAACCGGGTCAATCACGGAGCAGGAACGTCAGCCAGAGCCGGGTCAATCACAGAGCAGGAAGTCAGCCAGAGCCGGGTCAATCACAGAGCAGGAACTTCAGCCAGAACCGGGTCAATCACGGAGCAGGAACAGCAGAGTAGTCAGACGAGCCGAGTTGGTACACAGGAACGCAGGAACACAGCAACAAAGGCGCAGGAACAGGAACACCACAAAAGGGCACCTGACAGGTGCCATAGGCCCAGTATATAAAGGGACACCCTGGGTGGGCCAATCAAGCTCCGCCAATGGAAGAGCACCTCCACAGAGAGTGACAAGGAATCACGGGGACCGTGATGGCATCATTCTATTTATATTTTCAGTAGGTCATTTCACATTTCTACTATCTTCTTTTTTGAAAAGAGTGTCTCAGAGTGAAGGAGTAGGGTAATGCCAGCTCAGCAGGCCCCATTTTAGCTCTTGGCTCCATTGTTAGTTCCACCCCTGGCACATTAATTTAGGGCTTCAGCAAGAAGCGACATTGCAGATTAGAGAGAGAGTGGGTGACAGTGGTAGACGTCCGGCCAGCTGTATACACTGTAGTAATAGGGCCAGTGGCAATTGTATGCATTATTACTAATACTTCTTAATATGAGAGCATCCTAGAATGTGACACTTTTTTGCTACAGGCAGATTCTCTATGTCTAGGGGTGCTGCATTATCAGTTGTACCTGCTGCACCCTCTGTAGTTACCACAATGGGAAAAGAACAACTAGATTTAAGAAATTCAAAAGAGTTGGAAATATTAAATATTAAATAACCACCAATTCCAAGTGTCAGGGACAAAATCTGGGGGATATCAACTGTACCACCTGGTAAAATAAAAGTTCACATTTGGGGGGCTTGACCTGGATGCTGAACTGTATGTACGTGCAGTGAGTGAGCTCTTATCCTGTGGAGGACTGAAATTGATTTTCAGGCATATCTAGCAAGCTTTTTCCTGCTTCTTTTTGCAGGATATTTTTCTGGGAAATGTGTAAGAACAAACAAACTGAAAGTTCACATTAAATGGATAATGCTTAATTTTGAAAAAATATATACATTGCCGGTTTTATCCTGCTGAGGAAAACAAGGCTGCTCCTACTGCTAAGAGAAGTCCTATTCAAAAGTTGTTACAGTTCAAATTTATATTTTTTTGGTGCAGCATGGATGGAAGTTTTATGGTGGTGCTGTTCCTACAGCAGTTTATGGACAGCTGTTCACCATAAACCTCCATAGCATGATCTAACAACAGAGCCACTGTAATTTCCAGGCCATGGACGGATTGCACTCAAAATTTCATGTTTGATTTGCAATAGCTCTTGAATAAAACACAACAGTGGGAGTAACCATTTTACTAAGCAGGATAAACCATGCAATATATATTTTTTTGAACATTAAGCCTCATTATCTCTTTAATCTCTTTATTGCTAAAGATGTATCCAGTGCTTTGCTTTGCAATGCATTGAACACCTCCCTAACATTCAAGGGGTGAAAAGCCCAGTTTAAATCAATTGATGTTAAATTGGTTTATTTACTCTCAAGAAAACAGGACTAAGAGGAGATCTCATCAAAATATACAAGTATATGAGAGATCAATACAGAGGTCTCTTTGGTGAGCTTTTCATTCCAAGGCCTGATCAAATAACCAGGGGCCACCCCTTGAGATTAGAGGAAAGAAGGTTTCAGCAGAGGAAGGGCTTTTTTACAGTAAAGTCTGTTGAATTGTGGAATTCCTTGCCCAAGGAGGTGGTTATGCAGATACAATGGATACATTTAAGAGATGATTAGCTACATTTCTTTCAGGAGGGAACATACAAGGTTATACTGTGTACTTATTTGGCAGCAGGAAAGCTTATATAATTCTCATTTCTCTGAGTTACGAGGCAAAGGTTGTACTTGATGGACTTGTGTCAGTTTTCAACCTAATTTACTATTTTGGAATTTGTATTTGCCTTCTTAGGTCCCCAATGCTGTATCAATTAATGTGGTGCAATTCTTCTTTTTGACTTTCTTTTTGGCATCTTCACCTCTTTTGCTGCATTTTTAAGTCCATGATTGTGAGCTCACAAAATATCTGTTACTAGTGAGCTTTCAGTTTGGGATTGTGAAAGTGGTGGTCATGATACAGTATGACACTATTCCTGCAGCAGAAAGTTTTCTGTATGCTACATTTAATAGACTGGAGACAGTCTTTTATGCTACATGGATAGTGTTATATTGTATCACTAACCCTGCTTTCAAATTCTCTGACAGAAAACTTTCTGGAATCGGATACATACTGTACAAGTGCATAATATGTAAAGTCAAATTGCCTATACTATTTTTATTTTTTTTGCACTTTTATATCCTTGTCTGTGAGCTTCCTGAATATCTGATTCCAGAAAGATTTCTGTCAGGGAATGTGAAAACAGGGTTTGTGGTACATTGTAGCAATATCCATGCAGCAGTAAAGACTGCCTTCAGTCTATTAAATACATAATACAAAACACATAGTGCTGAGGGAGAGTGTTACATGGTATCATGATCACTACTTTCACAATCCTAGATTGAGAACTCTCTAGAAATACACGTTGCCTCGTTATCAGGCAATATATAGAGTGCCACTTATAAATTAGGAACTTGATACGTAAAAAAAACAAGAGGATAGGACAGAGGTATATTCAGTTTAGGGGAAACAGACAGAATATGATACTTTTGTCACACAGACTAATGAAGAAGGGGACAAGTTCAGTGCTGTAAATCTATAGTTATTATGGCACAAATATTTGATAAAAGCTAAAATGTATTAGTCACTAAGTAAAATAATGATTAAAACATTAATGTGGGCCTGACCATAGTTATTTTATGGCCCTGTTCATGAGTTCAAGTGTGGATATGAAACTACTGGGATAATGGGAATGGAGACAATTCTGGTTAATTAAATATTTATTTTCATGTAATTAACCAAGGATCTCAAACCTCAACTGCTATAAATGTTATGAGTCAGACTGTAATACTTTTTAAAATTAATTGTTCCACAGTTAAGTATAACTAACTACACTTGTAATCTACAGCAGAGCCTATGATAAAAGCCGGCTATTATAGCCACAGTCAAATGCTGTTTTTTTCACAGCAAGATCACACATGACAATAGCTATCTTTCTAATTGTCCCCAGTACATAAGTATTCTAAGGATATACATATTGAAGGTGGTCACTGTCTCGAATATCAGTTTAACATATTAAACAGCCTATCACTCTGTTCTGGCTCAATCAGAGTCAGGCTCAAACAGACAATCTATAGCAAGGCTAGTAGATCCTAATTTATATTGATATTAGAAGCTGTACTAAAAACAGCTTTGGTCCACAATACTGCGTGTTTTTATCTTTTAACTATGTGGATCAAAGAATCGTGTGTCCGTACCCTTAAAGGGATAGTATTGCTATAATTTCACAAAAATGTATATTGTAGTCATTACAAACATGAATAGAAAGAGCTATGTCCCCTCTCTCAATCTTTTATAGTCTGAGAGATCAAAGCATGTAAAGTTCTGGGTTTCCCAGAAGTCTGCCACCTAGGTGAGAAAAACAGAATCCGGTCCCGGTACAGTCCTGCGGCTCTTCAGCAGAGCCGAAATAACGCGATGTAGAAAGAACTGCTTCATTGGAACGGTCTATAACATGTGCTTGCAAACCAGACACACATTATAGACCATTCCAATTAAGTAGTTCTTTCTACATCACCCTATTTTGGCTCTGCTGAAGAGCCGCAGGATGGTCCCGGGACCGGATTCTGTTTTTCTCAGCTAGTTTGCAGACTTCTGGGAAACTGGAACTTTACATGCTTCGATCTCTTGTCACTATGGCAAGATGTCCGCACTCCGTGCTGCTGTCAGCTCGGTAAGAATGCATATTTCTTTTGAATAAGGTAATAATTCTGGCGACTAGCGCTATTAAGCTGCTAATTGCCAGATGGGGAGTTATTGAAGTTAAATTGTTTAAGAGGTGGTAGTTCCGCTTTAAGTTATATTGAAACAAGGACTAGTAAAAAAATGAGTTACACAGGAATAATAAAAATGGTTTTAAGTGAACAGGATTGAGCCACAACACCACATATCTTTTTTTTTTTTTTAATAATATACGCGAGGATCAAAGAACTGTGTGTTTCAAATATTGATACCGAGTATCAGTCTACCATGTGGAATATATTTAGTCCAGCTAATCCTGCCCAATCAATCACTGGGTTGATGTCCTATGTGTAGTAGTAAAGACTCTCATTTACATTCAGTAATGGCTGTTATCACTTTAAATGGTCCACATCGCCACGCTTATGAATAAAGTTTAAGCACCGGGACCATAGAATAGTGAAATAATTACAAGTCACTGTGGCAATATTAGTTTCCTATATCATCTGTAATTGGCCAACATCACTGTACTCATAAATAGGGCTGGGCGAAAAGTGAGAACAAATTTCCCAATTTCCTGAGTGACTTTTTGCGAAAAACGGACGATTTTTCTCTTTTTTGACAAAGGTTTTCTCCTTTTCTCCAATGCTAAATTTTCCTCCTTTTCACCTATTCCAGCAAATTTTTCACCTATTCCAACACCTCTCGCCTATTCTAACACATTATTCTTCTATTCTAACACCTTTCGCCTATTCTAACGCATTATTCTTCTATTCTAACACATTTTTCGCCTGTTCCAACGCATTATTCTCTTTAACACATTTTTTTGCCTATTCAACACATTTTTCTCCAATTTCAACACATTTTTCCTATTCTAACACGTTTTCCGATGTTTAATATGGTACAACATTTCCCAGCACAATATTACTTCTTCTGATGGCTGTAGTGGGGAAATAAGTAGCTGAAAGTCAAAGCTGTGAGTCCTACAGCAACCTATACCTTGAAAAATGTGTTGGCATGCAGAGTGTATTTGTCCTTTGCCTGCAACACTTACTTCCTGCTTAAAGGGATAGTATTACTTCAAAATTACTATCCCTCATCTTGTAGCCCTTAATAAACGGAGTTAAATGACGCCAGCGGCATCTCTCAAACCTTTATGGTTTAAGAGATAGCCGCTTTCAAAGTTTCCTCTCCCCTGCTGTCAGCGTTCTGCTGCCAGCAGGGAAATCCAGTCTCTGAATCAAGCGGAGGCTCTTCAGCAGAGCCAATATCTCGTTATGGAAGGAAAAATGATTCATTGAAACAGTCTTCTATGTGTGCATGGTAACCAATCACACGTAGAAGACTGTTTCAATGAATCATTTTTCCTTCCATAACGAGATATCGGCTCTGTTTAGGAGCCTCCGCCTGTCCCGGGACCGGATTCCCCTGCTGGCAGCAGAACGCTGACAGCAGGGGAGAGGAAACTTTGAAAGCGGCTATCTCTTAAACCATAAAGGTTTGAGAGATGGCGCTGGCGTCATTTAACTCAGTTTATTAAGGGCTACAATATGAGGGATAGTAATTTTGAAGTAATACTATCCCTTTAAGTGACACTGGTGCATATTCATGATGGTGTCAAGTGATTTAAAAAAATAAAGTACAACCTACAATGTGGCAGATGTGTATGGTAGTGGTGGTGGGGGACTGGCGTGGGGTGATTGGTGGGACCATGACAAACTGCATCCAACCTGGGATGAGAGGGATCATCGTCATTTATTGCACATGGTGCAGCAACTATTGCTGCAGCCAGTTTTTGTACTATCACTTTACTCCCACATCCCTGCACTGCTCCACCTCCCCCCTCTCGCTTGTGCATTTGCTAGACATTACTCAACTACTGTGTGTTTTTTTACACTCTACAGTACACAACTGATGGAGTGCGATGTCTTGTCTTGGCCCTCAACAAAATTCTCAATATCGTCTGCTGTCTATCAAGTCTGCCCTAGTACCAGAGCTCCCAGTCGGCTAATATATTTATGTTTAATTATTTATGTTTTTATTTATTTATTTAAGTTGTCCACCCTATCTTATCACAGTTAGTCCAAAAAATATATATATAACTAAAAAACAACTTATTTACCCAGACTTTCCCAGCGAGACAATAAAAGCAAAATCGGCAAGCAATTTGGACCCCAGATACCTGTGTCTTGCCAGTCAGTCACACCAAATTTTAGGGTATTTTGGGTCAACCTCCTTCCTCCCTTCTTCTCCCCCATTATGCCCCCATACTCCCCTGCTACCTAAATGACTCCCTAAACTAAGCTGCAATTCCCCTTTATTTGCCTATCTTTTCTAGGTCAAAAACATGCTGCTCTCTCCTCTCACAAATACAAAATGGCATGCTGTGAGAGCCTGACAGCCTTTTATATGGCTGTAGAAAACTTTTTTGTGGTGGAGAAAATTTTTCTACCAATTGATTTCAGTGCAATGAGCTAGGTGAAAAAAGTGGTAAAACTTCACTTTTTGCAGGAAATTTTTCTCCAAGCAGAAAGTGCCATTTTATACCGATTTCCATTTGAGGCAAAAATGTTCACCCATCCCTACTCATATATTTTTTTACCAAGTACAGGGACCATAGAACAGTAGTGTGGTACAAGACGGTCATTCCTACGCATGCTCTCTACCACCACATTTAAAAAGATGTCCAATTCAAGGACACAAGTACATTTCTCATCTATGTCCTGCCCAGTGTAGTCTAAATGTAAATCATAACATTGGTCCACATCACTGTTTATATAATTTTAAACTTAGGGACCAATAAACATTGATTGATTAGCTGCTGACTTCCAATTATTCTCATTCCTTAGTATACAGATATAGATAGAATAACATAACATGCTTAATTCCCACAAGGAACCATGCAGGCATAGTAGACACATGGTTAGATATTGCCCAACGCATTTCACCGTTAAGGTTTCATCAGGGGCTAAGGAACAGAGCCGCCATTAACACGCTCTTTTATACCCTAAAAACAAGTTCAAAGGGAGGCCTGGATGGAATCCAAGCCTCCTCCTCAGAGGGCGGCTGCCATTTCTACAGTAACCCAGATTTCTCAAACATGGCCAGAAAAGGAGAATCCAAATTTAGAAATATTCAAGATAGAGCGGTCAGTGGACTAACCATATATTATAAATATTATATAAATGAAACCAGTCCACCCATTTGTTGGAATCACTGAAGTGCAGTGAAAGGCTTTGACACATTTGTGAAATATACATACATGAAATAATAATTTTCAATCCTATTTAGTTTTGTAAAATTTGAAAAATATATGACTCAAGCTGTATAACATTTCCATTTGTTAATAGCATATTTATATATATATACACTTCCCTAGAGGGGTTGTAATGGATAACTTATCATCCAGTTTTTGGGGGACTTAAAGCAAAACTATCACCCTATATAAAGTCTCCCCACAATAATTAGGCATATGGCAATTAGCTTCTCAACAGTGCTATTATCGGGCACAAGTACCACATTCTGAAGTAATCCTTCTTTTTCTGAGACCGGAGGCCAGGCTTGCACGCAGACATCTTGGCTTAAAGATGTCTGCACTCCTGCGCTGTCCGTCCTGGTCTCCTCTAGGAGACATTGCATGGTACCTTAAGGGACTGATGGCACAGGGGCGCAGAAGGCTCTAAAGCAAGAAGCTTGGCCGTCAGTCTCGGAAAAAAGTTTGCTTCATATTGTGGTACTTGCGCACGATAAACAAAGGGGCAAGCCTTACATGAGTTACATCTATATGTGCCCTTTAAAGTTGACATTGATGTCAGCGAGTCGGCTGATTTTCTTCTCTGAAAATGACTATGGACTACATATTCTTTTATGTTTATTGTCCGCCGGTAGGTAATTTTTGGTGACTCGGGTAGTACTTCTGCCAAATCATTATCCAGTCTTAATGTTGGCCAATGTTTAGTCTTATGGATCAAATGATATTGTGTTGCTGATTGAATGTCTCAATAACCCAAATTTCATTGGTCTCTTTGTGGGTTTTTCTGTGCTTGTGTATAAACTCATTACGATCACTGTTCAAAGCCCTTTGATAAGCCTCTTTCAGTATTTTGTTAATGTAGCATCTTGCTAGGAACCTATTTTGTGGCCTCTGTTTTGAAGTCCTCCACATTTGTACAGAGGCATCTTATGTGGAGTTATTGTCTAGTTGGTATTCCTCTTATCAGGGGCTTTGGGTGGTGACTATTTGTGGCCAAAAAACTGTTGGTTACAGTTCATTTATGAAATACCTTTGTGGTAATCCAATCCTTCTCACTTCAAACCAATCTGATATTCAAGAAATTATAGTTCATTTGGATCTATTTCACTCGTAACTTTCAAGTTGTACTTGTTCTGATTTAGCTTGAATTGTTGGAATTCTTCCAACGTGCCTGTCCAAGTCAGTACCACATCATTGACATTTTTAAGCCAAACTCCTATTTTCTCTGTGTAGTAAGTTAGGTCCTCAGAGAACATTATTTTGTCTTCCCACCAACCTAAATACAGATTGGTGAAAGAAGGGGTGCAGTAACTGCCCATCACAGTTCCTCTTATTTGCTGGAAAAAAATCAAAGAGAAAATAATGATATGTTAGCACGTATCTTAGTAATCTTAGGACAAACTTTTGTGGTCAGTGAATTGGTTTAACCTTGTTTCTATGAATAACTTTGTAGCTGTAATTCCCACCTCATGTTCGATACCCTGAAATAGATATAGAAACAAAATATCAATATTTGCAGATGACACTAAATTATGCAGGGTAATCAATTCAGAACAGGATATTTGTTCTGTACAGAGGGATTTACATAAAACGACAATTTGGGCATCCAAATGGAATATGAAGTTCAATGTCGGAAAGTGTAAAGTCATGCATTTGGTAATAAATAAAATACCAATGCTACATATGAACATAATGGAAACATTTTAGGGGACCTGCTAAAGAGATACCTGGGAATCCTTGTAAACTACAAACTTGGAAACTGTGACCAGTGTCAAATAGCAGTAGCAAAAGCAAACAAAGTACTGCATTGCATAAAAGGATGTTGAAGCAAGAGTAGATAACATCATCTTGCCCTTGTACAAATATTTGGTAATACTTCACCTCGAATATGCAGTGCAGTTCTGGGCACCAGTTCCGAAAAAGGATATACTAGAACTGGAGAGAGTGCAGGAAAGAGCAATAAAATTAATCAAGGGAATGGAGGACTTGACGCATGAGGAAGACGATTAATAGGAGATCTTATCACAATGCACAAGTATATGAGAGGTCAATACAAGGATCTCTCTAGTGAGATTTTAATTCCAAGGCCTGATCAAATAACCAGATTAGAGGAAAGGAGGTTTCAACTTCAGCAGCAGAAACATTTTTTTTTTAAAGTAAGGCCTGTTAAATTATGGAATTTCTTGCCCAAGACTGTGGTTATGGAAGATACAAAGAATACTTTCAAGAGAAGATTATATACATTTGTTTGAAAAGGGAACTTGCAGTGTTATACTGTGTATTAGTACACAAAACAGGAAGGTCTGATAAAGACTAACTTATTTGGAAGCAGGAAAGCTATATAATTCTCATGTCTCTGGGTTATGAGGCAAAGGTTTAACTTGATGGACTTGTATCTTTTTTCATCTTAATCTACGATGTAACTATGATACTCGTATAAGGAATTCAATATCCATTGATGACAAATACTCAGTATTTTTTTAGGGAATACCCTCAAGTTTGATGATGGTGTCCTAAGAATCCCTCACATATGAGGGTAATGCTAACAAAAAAGTCCTAAGCATTCTATCAACATAAATAAAAGCCTTTTCACTCAAACTACCATTCTCTGACACAGCTGGTCTGCCAGGAGGCTTAAGTGGGTTTTTATGTATCTTATGGAGACAATTTAATGTTGCGAGGATGGGAGATTTTGGAAACAAATATTCTTTTTCTACATCAGAAATTACCCCCATCCTTGATTCACAGTCCAAGATCATTTTTAGCACTTCCTTGAATCTTGAAGTGGGATCTGACTGTAGTTTCAAATAGCAAGTTCCATCAGATAATAGTCTTTTGCATTCTCTCAGATAATCAGATGTATCCATGATTACTAAATTGCATCCTTTTGTCGGCTGGTTTTATTATAATGGAATGTTATTCAACTCCAATACCGCAGTTCTTTCAGCTGTTGCTAAATTATCTTCTTGAGATATAAATCTCAGTTGATTGAATGTAAGGGCACTCTGTAACTCTTCCAAGTCCTTGGTGACTTGTTCACCAAAAATGTAGATATGGGGAGAAATATTCTTGTAGGGTGTAAATCCTTGATTGGTTTAGGGTCTGTAAACAGCCCTTGACATTGAATTGTTAGGTCATCATTATCCGCTGGTAAGGACAGTAGGTCATTCAATGCCACCTGTTCAAAAATTCTTTTAGCTGGATCTTTCATTTTGATGAACTAGTGTAATAGTAATTTTCTAGAGAATTAATTAATATCTCTGACCCATTCAAATAAATCAAAATTGCAAGTAGGGCATAAATTAAGACCTCTTTCCGATAATGAGGTTTGTGCTTGAGATAAAGAGATATACTAAATGTTATGTATCTTCATTTTTTCATCCTGTCCTACCTCCACCCTCTTCTGTACCCCCATTTGTCCTTGTCCATGAGAAAGGGGAAATGCCCCCTATCTTTTTCTTGACTTCTCAATCCTGCCCCTAAAAATGTAGCGGGGGGGATGTTTTCTTCTATTACTGTTCTTTCTGCTCTGTTGTCTTGTAGTTACTTCTTGATTTCTGCTACTGTCTATGGAATTATCAGTTGTATTATTAGTATCTATTATCTCCTCAATTTTTTCAGGAATATCATATTTATATGCTCTATTTTTTATCCCTCTGAATCTTTCTTAAGATTTTTTGTCTCTTGCCAGCTTATCTCTTATTCTTGAGTTAATTTTCTAGTTGATTAAATTCTGTAAACGTTTTACACTCTTTAATATTTTTTAGTTGCTTTTCAACTTCAGGGTTGATCTCAATCAATCTAATGAGGAACTAGTCAGTATTTCATTCTATCTCCTAATAAACTCCTCATTCACTAGATGACTTGCTGGACTTAATTTAATTATCAGATCTCTTGGCACAAACTTATTGGTGATATAGGCCTAGATTTAAAGGCAGCCGTTAAACCATCCGCTAAGTAAAAAAGGCACGTCGGCCGCAAAGAACACATGTTTTACGGCAGATTCAAAGGTAAGCGTTCAAGAATAGCTATCGGGCGTAGGCACTACAAAAACACGTTAAACAAAAACCAGCGTCGCACCTGATTTTGCATCACCGTGCGTCCCAAACACCCGTTAAAACACAACTTAACTCAAAATGTTACATTACGGCTGCCGTTGTCTAGCAACCCTGATAGATGCACAAACAAAATTCAAACCTACAGCCAATCCCAAGGCCCCAAAGTATCAAAAATGTTCAAATACACCTATATATACCTCAAAATAACGGTTACACCCTGTCTGTGTTTCGAGTTTCAGCAAGCTAGAGCACAGGACCCAGGAGTGGAGGATAGCATTTAGAGAGAGAGAGAGAGAGAGAGAGAGAGAGAGAGAGAGAGAAGCATACAGAGGAGTAAGGTAGAAGGATTTTGGAGAGGAGAGAGTTACATTTAAATAGACACATAGCACACTTTTGCACATAGCACATACATCCATACAAACACATACATACACATAGTCTTTTTTTTTTCATCACACCTTACACATTTTAAACTTTATTTTTACAGTGTGAATCCGTGAGTGAAAGTGTGTGACAGAGAGTGAGTGGGATCAAGTGTGTCTGTGAGGGCGTGTGAGAGTGCCTGGGTGTGACTGGGTGAATGATGGCCAGGAGAGGAGGACAGGAGAGAGGGATGGGGAGACTAGTGGAGGAGGAGGAGGAAGGTCAGGAGGGGATCCCTCAGCAGAGCAGGGGTGGGAGAGGGAGATACGCAGGGCGGAGGGGGACCAGGCCCACAAGAACAGGCACACAAAGAAGAAGAGGGACAGATCCTGCAGTGGGACGAGGGGTAGTGCCTGGGGACCACCACACACAGGCAGGGGCAGAGCAGGCAGGACACTCCGGGTCTGACTCCTCGCATGCCGGAGCTGAGGGGGACAGGCTCAGGGATCCCCGATATACCGAGGAAGAAAACACGGCCCTCGTGGAGGCTGTGCTGGAGAGGGAGAGTGTCCTCTTCCCGGGGGACAGACTCCCTGGCCTGTCTGCGAGGAGGAGAGCTGCCTGGAGTCAAATCTGCAGCAGAGTTAATGCGGTGGCCACCTGCAGACGGGATGTGGACTCAATAAAGAAGAGATGGGGCGACTGCAAAAGGCAGGTGAAGAGGAAGATGGGGGATGCCGCCCTGCACGCCAGAGCCACCGGAGGTGGGCCACCTGTCCCCATCACCTTCAGCGCATGGGAGGAGAGGCTGCGGCAGACACTGTCGTCTACCCTCATTGAGGGGGTCCCTGGAGGATCAGACACTGGGGAGGAGAGGAGCCTCCACACCACCGGTAAGTGCATCACCCCAAAACCACACACCACCCCAAACCACACACCCATCACAAACAAGCACTCACATCCCAACATCTGCTCTTCATTCAACCACACAATTGCACCAACACAGCACCCTGAGGGTTTAAACAGGGATCAAGACAAGGACAAATGTCAATGTTCAACAAGGCCAAAACCTGTCCAACTCCCTGGTTAACCCTCATGTTGCTGTGCTCATCACACACAATACACACAAACCATGCTCAGTAAAGTGTTGTATGTTAAACATCACAATTGTTGTCACACAGTGTTACCCATGTTCACACAGGGAATCCAGCACATAACCCCATGAGTGCCAGAGGGATCATCAATGCATCGATCAACAATGCTTTGGCAACCCCTCTGGTACTCAAAGGGTTAACCATACAACAAACACATGTCGATAGGTTAACAATTACATGACACATAGGGGACATTCACTAAGCGGTGAAAAAGAGCTGATGTAGTGAATTTGACACTTGCATACCCTCACTTTACCAATTACAATGTTAGTCTATGGAGAACATCCAATAACAGGATTCAAGCTGCACAGGCCCCATTGTGTGGACTCCATAGAAAACATTGCAGATGGTGAAATGAGGTCAGCGGAGAAGTCAGCATCATAATCAGTTCATCAGGTCCACTTAACCGCTTACTGAATCACCAACAGGATGGATCAGGTCACAAATCACAGTGCCACTGAGAATAAATGCTTGTATGTGCAACACACAGGCCAAAAACAATCACACATAAGTAAAGGTGAAAAAGTTGGCCTTGGTGTTGTGTATGCAATCATTTACTCTAACTTCAATTTACATAGCTCACATTTGATTCACATATAGATCCTCAGGAGTGCTGATGCCATGGATGGATGGTACACCAGACACTATTTGCAGGATACATATGGGAACCAAATATGAACCATTGAGGTTTGGTCAATAACAGGCCAGGGATTATGGATATCTATGATCGGGTCTGGCTGCCTCACACAGAAGGATGGATGGGCTGATCCAGGAAAAAAAAGGCCTCAATCAATGATATCCTTCAATACTGGCTTGATTGTTGCCCCTCAGGATTCAACTTGAACAGACCTCATGGACAGAATCCTGTAATGTACATCAATCCCTGATTGCCACGGTGGTATCCCATGCATCACAATGCTATGCATAGGATACCATCATGACAACCAGAGAGGGACATGTCTAATCTGACAAAATCCAGCACTGTACGGGATGAACTGATAACATAGGGATGAATACTACTTGAATCACACTGCAGATCTATTCAAAAAAGATATGTACAGAAAGAAAAACAACCAGATTTGTATGTGGATATGTCCCTTTCAAATGGGTACAAATAGGTCCCAACAAGATGTAAACCCAGAGTTCGGTTCAGTACGTGTGATTGTCCAACTGCCCATATATGTGCACCCTCAACAAAATAACTCATATTGATATCATCATCACAGTACATATACCCAGTATATTACACCTACTTGGATGGGTATCACTTGTATCTATGAAAGTTCATTTGTGATGGCTGTAGATATATAGGCAGTTAGACAATCACATGTTCTGAACAGATCTCTGGGTTCATATCTATCAAGGATATGTTTGTACCCGTATGAAAGGTACATATACACACATATCAGACCATATTCCTCACTGTGTACCTTGGCATGGCAATGGTTAATTTCACTTGATGTAACCTTGCAGGCATCATAAAGAGATGTTTAGAAAGATGTTACTGTATGTGACAGCTGGAGATGTCAGTCATATGACCACAAGGAGGCTCTTCAGCAGACCCAAAATTGAAACAATTGGAGATGGATCCATCATTGACATGGTCCACAGAGCGTGCTTACAAACCAGGAACACTTAGTAGACAATGGCAAAGATGTAGTTATCTCCAAATGGGTCAATGTGGAGTCTGCTGAAGAGCCTCCGTGTGGTCAAATGACTGACATCTCCAGCTGTCACATACAGCAACATCTTTCTAAACATCTCTCTATGATGCCTGCAATGTTACATCAAGGTGAAATTAACCATTGCTATCCCGTTAAAGAGATAGTAATACCTAAAATGTGAAAGGAAAAATACATGTCATAGGATTGATCCACCGGGTAATGCAAGGGTATCCCCACTACTGAAAGGTGTTTCATCACAAGAGTATAACAGCTCAAAGTTGAATATTCCAGGGACAATATCACTGTGGCCTGAAAATGTACTATGCCAATGTTGCCAGACCATCCTCTGGCTAGCTTTGGTCCAGGGAACAGATATCCACAAAGGATGATGTGGCAACAGCGCAAATGTACAATTTCAGGCCACTGGGATGTGGCACCAAAGGAATTCAACTCTGAGCTGCAATACATGTAGAATACAACACCCATCACCAGTAGGAGTACCGTTGTTTCACACAGGGGGATACACCATACAACATATATGTTCCTTTACACATTTCAAGTATTAATATCAATTTGACACCATCATGGCTAAGTTTACTGATCACACAATCTCAATCCTCCACACAGGTTATGTGTCTCCAGCACATCAGGAGCCCATGGAGGAGGCCACCTCACCACCCAGTGAGGAGTATTTGGAGGAGGGGACCAGCCAGTGGGCACCGTACCCAACGACATCCACACCTCTTGGCCAGCTGGATGCACCAACCCTACCTGCACCAACTCTGCCTGCACCAACTCTGCCTGCATCAACTCTGCCTGCACCAACTCTGCCTGCACCAACTCTGCCTGCACCAACTCTGCCTGCACCAACTCTGCCTGCACCAACTCTGCCTGCACCGACTTATTACAGTGACTGGATGCCCCCCACCACCTCCAGGAGCTATTATCCCCCAGCAGCAGCAGCAGCACCACCACCACCAGGGAGGCAATGGCTGCCCGGTGATGTGGCCACCACCCAATACGGGCCATACCCACAGATTGACCTACCCTCCTGGATGGCTCCCCAGCATGGCCCCAGGTATGATCCTAGGTGGGGGCCAAGCTCATACCAGTGGCCAAGGTTTGACCCTTGGCCACTCGACTACCAACACCTGGGCCTGCTTGGGGAGCCCCAACAGCCTATGCGAAGGGACGTGTTTACCCCACCACCTCCACCAGCACAGACATCGGTGGGCAGCAGTGGGTCAATTGATGTGGTGGGCACATACCCATCTGCAGCACAACCAGCACCAGCAGAGGAGGACACAGCAGCAGCAGAGGAGGACACAGCACCAGCAGAGGAGGACACACCAGCAGCAGAGGAGGACACAGCACCAGCAGAGGAGGATACAGCACCAGCAGAGGAGGACACAGCAGCAGCTGATTCACCAGGCACAAGCATCACCAGCAGTGAACGGCCCACGGGGATGGAAGCTGAGTGTATGGCTCTGCAAAGGAGACTACTCAGGTCAAGCCTCCGCACCAATGACAACATCACCAGGAGCCGTAGGGAATCCCGTATAAACACTAACAGGATAGAGGCAAGGATCCATGCCCTGGAGTCGGAGGTCATGAGGATCAACACTCAACTCCATCAGCTACACACGGGGGTGATGGACCTGCTTGCACAGCTACTGGTGGAGTTGAGAGAGCTGAACCGCAGGGAGGACTTACGTTTGGAGAGGGAAAACCTGCGCTCCACAGAGGGATCCACTGCCCCCACCACCCCCTCTAATGTGACCCCCGAAGCCACACCTAGGGGGCAAAGGGTGACCAGGAGATCATCCAGGTTATCCACTTCTGCCACACAGTCTAAGCCCCCCCCCCCAAGAAAAAAAAATAAAATGCCCAACATGTTACATTTCCCCTGAATAAAGGAACATTGTGCTTTTGAATCCTGTCTGATCTGCTTTGAATTTGGTCATAGATTTGGGTGGCAGAGTTGTCTCCAATGCATTGCCAAACAATTCAGTGAATACAACTCCTGCCTAGGTAAGATGTTTGTGGGATGTTACAACATGGGTTCACATACACATCGTTGTACAAAATCAACTGTAAAAACATCCCTGTTGCCATATTACACAACTGTGTTATATGGCAATGTTGTGTGTTGATTTTGCATAACAAAACATTCCCCTTAGCCCAACATTTGGTACAACATTGAACATTCATCTACATCATATGTAGTGTTTAACCCTTTGATATCCAGAGTGGTAGGCAACGCATTGCAAAGAAATGCGTTGGGTACCACTCTGGCACTCAGAGGGTTAAGGGGATAACCAAACAAACGGCTTAGCGGTGAGATAACAAGCAGGACAGATAAATGGGACATGTATCCATATTGTCTTGGATTCACACACTCATTGTGCAACAGACTGACTGGGGAAGCCAATGTTTTCAACCTAGGATTTCAATGTGTAGCACACACATTGATATCCTGGGGTGAGCATTGGGGCCTCCAGTAAGTTGACTTGTTGTTTTTTCTAAGGGTGTAACAGACTTCCCCAGTGAAAACACTTGTCCACTTGGTCATGTACTGTGATATGTCCCAGTGGAGCAATATCACTGAACATTGATTATACTGAGCAACACATTAACTGTGGACAGGAATTCACTGTGGAAGTATGTCCCCTTTATCACCTCTTTATCACTCCCACAACACATTAGTGTATCACTGCCACCATCTGTTAGCGTGAATACATCACTGAGTCCACTCACTTGCAAACAAGTGCTGGAGTCCTGTGATATGGGTGATGCCTTTCCATGTATGGGGATACTCTACCCTGGGTGTGGTAACGCATTGACAACTGTGTTCTCAAATATATCCTCCTACAGACACAGATAGAATGGTGATGGTTCATCTTTATTGTGTCTCAAAGTACATTAGGATGTACATGTGTTTTCTGTGTATTGCCTATATGCATTGAACACCTGTATGAGAACACTAAATGTACTTTGAAACAAAAAAATAGTACTTTAGTTACACTGCTGCCCAGCTCATGTGTTGTCCACAAGGTTTGACAACTCTGTAGCTGAGCATCCTAACTGTACAGGTTATAAAACTCAGGAATTAGTGTTTTCTGTGTCTATATGAAAATGATCCAGTAGAGGTTTGTGTGAACCTCAGGTCAAACTTTGCATCACCAACAACATCAACATAAACAGCAAGGGGTGATCTCCATGAAGGTGATGTCAAGACATCAATCCAGTCACATAGAAGAACTTCAGTTCAAGGATGGATCATGTTACGGATGCCTGTGGAAGAAGAGGACAGGATTTGGAGTAGTTGACTTGAACTGATCATCAAGCAACAACAATTTAGTCTTTTTGATCCCCTCAATTTTCACAGTTACAGGTGAGTACACAAACCATTGCTTGACAATGTGTTGTGTACTCATCTGTAACCAATTATGTGGAGAACTAAGGACATGTGCCCCAGCCCTATGGATATGTGCCCCTGACATGGATACACACATCAACAAGTGTTCTGAGAGCTCCATGGAAGTAATGAATTTGGGCTGCCACTGTTAATGTGGCAGTGGCAGCCCAATGTCATTTGTTCCATGGAACTGTTAGGACACATTTGTTGATGTGTGTATTCATGTCGGGGGCACATATGTCTGCACACTCACAGGTCAGCATGGTGTCCCTGGTAATCTGATCTACGTCTCATGACCTCTACATTGTGTGCCCATACCACTGTACATCCACCCCTGTGCTGCTCTTCTCAGCTGTAGCACAGTACAGGTCCCATATTGAGTCCAATGGCCCTTTAACCCCTGATGTGACGGAGTATTATCCAATGCATAGCATTGGATAACACTCTTTCGCTACAAGGCTAGCATGGTTGCTCTGGCTATGCTCATGGCAAATCAAGTTAGCTGCTGTCAATCAAGCCCTGTAAGGCGATGAACATGGGTTATGTGTTGTACCTTGTTTCTCCTGAGGGTGTGCGTGATATCCTTGGGGTCTGTATGTCAACGTGGAGAGTGGAATGGAGGATGGTTTTTGAGTCCACACACACAATTTGCCACGTCCACTGCCAGTGCAGTGCTGTGTCACTGTTCCTGTGGGGTGAGACATAACAAAATGTGCAGTGTGGTTAGTGTCACAGGACTGATGGGGGACTTGCATGGATTGTTTGCATGCCTGTGTTATACTCACATGTAAAGTGTTCCGTGATGAGCCTGTCTCTGATCTGTGTCCCTCTCAGGGTCTCCTCAACGTGTCCGATGTCCATGGGCACTTCCTGTATGGGGGGGGCCTGGATGTGCTCCAGCAGCCTGGTGTCCACTGCGATGTTGTGCAGTATTGCGCACGCCACAATGATGTCGCACACCTTTCCAGGTGCATACTGCAGTGCTCCCCCCGAGTGGTCCAGACATCGGAATCTTGACTTGAGGAGGCCAAAGGTCCGCTCAATGGCATTCCTCGTTCTGCCATGAGCCTGGTTGTAGCTTTCCTGGGCATGTGTTCGAGGATTGGCCAGTGGGGTCAGTAGCCAGGACTTGCATCCATAGCCAGCATCACCTGTGTAATGTGAGTGACATGGTGAGACAGGGAGCACATGTTGTGTGAATGATGTTTTGTGTGGTAGACGTAGTAGCTGTGGGTCAGGAGCATGCTAAGCAGCGTTGTGTGTACGCCTGTGTATGTGATGTGATTTTGTATTGTGAACTCACCCAAAAGCCATCCCCCTGTAAAAGTTCCATTCTCGAAATCTCTGTGGACTGAGGAGTTTTGGAGAATGTATGAATCATGTGAGCTGCCAGGATACTTTGCACAGACATTCATTATCCTCATATGGCTGTCACACACCATCTGCACGTTGATGGAGTGAAAGTTCTTCCTGTTGATGAATATCTGTGCGTCACGTGCTGGGGCCTTAATTCGGACATGGGTGCAATCTATAGCACCCATGACCCTGGGCATGCCTCCCCTGGCGTAAAAGGCCTGCTTGACTTGTATCCAGTCCATGTCGGTGGTGGGGAAATGTATATAGGTACTGGCCTTGCTTTTGAGGGCTGGCAGGACCTGGGCCAGCACCCTGGAGAATGTGGCCTGTGACATGCCAGATGCGTAACCCTCTGTGGACTGGAAGGCCCCGCTTGCCATGAAGTGCATGGCACAGAGTAGTTTCTGCAGGCCAGTTAGGGCATGGTTGTAGATGTAGATGGGATCCACCTGCTCCTTGATGACCTCATACAAGGCAATGATGCTGTCAGGCCTCAACCTGTAGCGATCAATTACCTCATCATCGGTCATTCCAAAGAGGGTGACCCTTGGGCGGTATACCCTGGGCCTTGGTGGTCGTCTATACATCCTGTGCCCTCCAGGTGGGGATGGGCTCCTGTGTGGCTGCTGAGCCAGAGCCTCCTCACTTGCAACAGGTGGTGGCTGTTGATCAGGCATGCTTGGAGGTTGCTGATGTTCCCTAGCTCTCTCCCTTGCACGCCTTCTCTTCAGTCTTCGCAACAATATGTAACCCAACATACTGTTTGCTCTATCTATCTGTCTCTCTCTCTCTCTCTCTCTCTCTCTCTCTCTCTCTCCCTCCCAGAGTGGAAAACAAGCCACAAGTGAGTGTGTTGAGTTGTCCCTTTAAGTACTTGCTAGGGCGTTGTGTGGGTGTGGTGATGAGGTGAGTGCTGACCAATGGTGAGTTGTTTTTGTCCAGGTAAGTGTTTGCAGGTGTGTGTGTGTTATAAGATGTGGTGTGTTGTGCTTGTTCTGTGTGTGCCATTTGCGGACATGCAGTTGTGGGGTGCAGGTGGCGTGTTGATGTTGCCCAGGTGAGCTTGTATTTGCAGGTGTCCGCTTTGTGTGATGACCCCCATTGTTCCGTGCCATGTTGTGTTGTTGTTTTTTTGTGTGTCGTTGTCCCTGTGGTGTTGGTTGTTGTTGTGTGTATAGTGATTTGTGTTGTGTGTGCATGTTTTTGTGTTGTTTTGGCATTGCACGGGTTAATTTTCCCATTTACATGGTTGTGCGGTAAGCCTTTTGTGTCTTTTCCTATGTAACGGGTGTTTTGTTTTGGCCGTTAAGTGTCTAACGGCTAAAAAAAGTGGGTCTTAACGTTTAGCCGTTAGGTGTGTCTTTTTTTCAGCCGTTATCAGTACCGCAAGCCTTTGAATAGCTCTGGGGTATGTTTTTCCATGCGTCTGAATGCACGTAAGTGTATCGGCCGTAAGGATTGTACAACTGCCGTTAGCTGTTCTTTAGACGGATCTTTGAATTGCAACATGTCACTTAACGCACCCATTAGTGATTTTTTTTGTTAACGGCTGCCTTTAAATCTACCCCATAGTTCTCAATACCAGTTATTTCTCACCATTTTTTAGTTTGTTTCTACATTTGTTTAGTCAATTCTTTGAAACTATTTTGTATATCTTTCTCATCCTGTGTGGTATGAGGTGTTTGTCTTAACTTCACAAAATAATTTATCTGATTCAACCTGCCACTTAAAAAAATCAATATGACTTGAAAGAAAACAGTCCATTTAGCAATGATACAAGACCTTGGCAACAAGTCTCAATAACAGATAAACAGAAAGGGAAATTAAATCCCAGCAAATGTGCAACTTATAAATTAGGAGCACACAGCAAGTCCCAATTATTACTAACCTGATACATAGAAATAACAAAAAAAAGCATTAACGTGGGCCTGAGCGTATTTATTTTATGGCCTTGTCCATGAATTCAAATGTGAAAATGAAATTACTGGGATACTGGGAATGGAGAAAGATCGTAATAACTTTTTTTTAATTAATCGGTCCACAGTTAAGCAAGGTCCATTAGTTATACCGCCTTCATTTAAGTATAACTTCACTTATGTATGTATCTGTATGTATGTATCTTTATTTATATAGCGCCATACATGTACACAGCGCTTAACAGAAGTTGAAATAATACAATACAAAAACGACAGAACTGGGGTTAAGAGCATTAAGGTTAAGTACAATCATTACATTATTTGTGAGGGAAAGTGCAGCAAGGGAATCATACACTAGGAAAGGGACCCTGCCCCAAGGAGCTTACAATCTAGGCTGAATTCATATTGACAAACAGAGACACTAGGAGGAGTATTATAAGTGCAGGTACAAGGTGTGGTGAAAGAAGTGCAGAAGGATTCTGATGTGACTGTCAGTGTGCAGGAGGACATCGCTATTGAGATGCCTCCCTGAGCAAGTGGGTTTTGAGGAGTTGCTTGAAAGTGATGATTGTGGATGATTGGCGAACAGTGATGGGGAGGGCATTCCAGAGTCGAGGAGCAGCCAGTGAGAAAGATTGTAGTCGAGAGATGGCTCATGTTGTGTAGGGAGAGGACAGGAAGAACCCTTGAGAAGACCGTAGGGGACGGGAAGGGGTGTAGCGGGAGATAAGGGCAGAAATGTAAGAGGGTGCTGAAGAACAGAGTGACTTACAGGAGAGGAGGAGAATCTTGTAAGAAATACGATACTTTATAGGTAGCCAATTGAGGGATTTCAGGAGGAGATGAGATGGAAGGTATCTGGGAGCAAATGTGGTGATTCTTGCGGCTGAATTGATAACAGATTGAAGTGGAGAGAGATGAGAAGCAGGAAGACCAGAGAGTAGAATGTTGCAGTAGTCAAGTCTAGAGAGAATGAGTGCCTGAGATAGAGTTTTAGCTGTTGATAGGCAGAGGAATGGACGTATTTTTGCAATATTTTTTAGGAAGAAGTGACAAGTTCTAGTGACAGCTTGGATATGGGGGGAGAAGGTTAATTTAGAATCAAGTATGACCCCAAGACAGCGTGCTTTGGATGCTGAGTGTATAACACAGTTTCCTATTGTGATGGAGAAGGGGGTTGGTGGATGGGTTTTAGGAGGAAACACCACCAGCCCTGTCTTAGCCATATTAAGTTTAAGGTGGCGGTGGGCCATCCATGATGAAATGGCTGAGAGACATTGAATGACTCGAGACTGCACAGCTGGAGTGAGGTCAGGGACAGAGAGATAGATTAGTGTGTCATCTGCATACAGATGGTAATTAAATCCAAGAGATGAGATGAAGTCACCAAGTGAGAGTGTGTAGAGTGAAAAAAGAAGTGGTCCCAGGACTGATCCCTGAGGTACACCTACCGAGAGGTCGAGGGGAGACGAGAAAGTGTTAGAAAAAGAAACACTGAAAGTACGTTTAGAGAGATAGGAGGAAATCCATTTTAGAGGTGTGTCACGGATGCCAAGTGTATGAAGTGTGTCCAGTAGGAGTGCATGGTCAACAGTGTCGAAAGCAGCAGATAGATCTAGTAGGATTAGTATACTAAAGTGTCCTTTGTCCCTTGCTGTGTGTAGATCATTTGTGATTTTTGTTAGAGCTGTCTCGGTAGAATAGTTGGAACGGAAACCTGACTGTAAAGGGTCGAGAAGAGAGTTCCTATTGAGAAAGGAGATCAAGCGGGAGAATACCAGGCTTATACTTATAATGTACAGCAGAGCCTTTGATAAAAGCCAGCAGTTTTAGCCACGGTCAAATGCTGTTAGGAAGATAGCTATTGTCATTGTGAAAAACTAGCATTTGACCGAGGTATTCTCAGGATGCCATCACCAAACTTGAGGGTATTCCTTTAAAAAAGACTGAGTATTTGGCATTGATGGATATTGAATCTTTTTATATGAGTATCAAACATGAGGTGGGAAATAGAGCTACATGGCTATTCCTAGAAACAAGGGGAAACCAATTAGCTGACTACAACAAGTTTGTCCTGGGATTACTAAGATACGTGCTAACATAATTATTTTCTCTTTGATGGTCAATTTTACCAGCAAATAAGAAGAACTATGGGCAGTTGCTGCGCCCCTTCTTATGACAACCTGCAATTAGGTTGGTGGGAAGACAAAATAGTGTTCTCTGAGGACCTAACTTACTACACAGAGAAAATATGCAACAAATATAAGAATGGGCATAAAATGGAAAACGGCAAGAAAAATGAAACCTTCTTACAGGCTGCTTAAGAAAAAACATCCTCCCCACTTGAAACAAAAGACAACATACAAGAAAAATGTATCAAAATCGGAAATACAAGAATATAATAAATTCTCTTTTATTTATGTACTATAAAAAGGAAACATTTAAAATATATACCACAAAATATAATACGTACTAAAAATTCAGTTACAATTATCACTCTCTGGGGAAATGTGGCGTGTCAAAGGTCACAAATGTGACAACTGATACATACGTGTATCCAGTTTATGTCCCACATAGTTATAGCAGAAACACACAACTTAATCAACAGGATCCCTATGTGTACTCATTGATCAGTTTTGCAATCCAATTCAACCAGTGTGGAGACAACAAAAGAATACCTGTTGTCCCCAACCTGAAAACAAATAATGCTCCAAGATCACCACCAGAATAACCAGGCAAGCTGGCACAGCCCCAATATATTATAACAATAACTAATAAAAAGAATTCACTAAATACGCACTACAAACACCTCCATATAAGGTATAATATATATTAATACCACTTGATGGTCCTATTCCAGCCACGAAAAGGTCTGTGTATATCACAAATCTTTTTGTGAAATGGGTAACACCAACACTAAGTGTATATTGCAATGAGTATACAGTGAAAATGAATGCACACAATCCAAATTAAAATACCCTTTCAATACCTGGTAGAAAAAAACACGTTATATATTGTAACGGATCATACTCCGTTATTGGAGCCCTTGTCTGGGCATCAGGCTTATCAGCCCAATATACAAAGAACTGTGGACATTTCTAGGGCCAAAAAGACTAACAACCATAACATTCTCCCTTGCGTTCAAGGGAATGGGCAGTTAGGGGTTAATTATTCAAGTCTGGGCAAGGCTACTTCCAATGTGCACTTTTGCTTAATTGTTCAACCCCTGGCCATTATTCATTGAATGTGCATTCTAGCCAATCAAGCAATTGTATTGTGAACTGTATTGAGACCCCCTGCTGTTTGTTAATTCAATCTGCCCTATTATGTTTCCCTGAATCATTTGTTGTTGGTTCTTTGTCCCCTGTGTGGTGATTGAATTATCCCTGTGACTACCCTATTGTGTTCTACC
Source organism: Rhinophrynus dorsalis (assembly GCA_037306005.1). Taxonomy (NCBI): domain Eukaryota; kingdom Metazoa; phylum Chordata; class Amphibia; order Anura; family Rhinophrynidae; genus Rhinophrynus; species Rhinophrynus dorsalis. The sequence goes on along the minus strand of CM074726.1, from coordinate 72,512,723 downwards.
CTACCATTTGCTGTACCCTATTGGATGAACTATGATTGTGTTAAGTTTCAAGTACTGTGCTCCAAGTTAGTGTGGTTTGAAACTGTATAAATATGCTGTGGTTTGTTGTAATAAAGAGTTAGTCTTCTTTAAGAACTAAGGAGTCCTGGTTTTCTTTATGTTCTTATCGTTTAAAGTATACTCTCTGATGCCCACCTGAGCAGAGTATCCTGCATCGTCGACCATCTGCTGCCAGCTACCTGCGATCCGACTTCGTATGCTGTCAGGCAGCGACGTGGACTCCGTGCTTCCAGCAATCCTGCGACTGTTTCCAGTGACCGTCCATACTTCGACCGGTGCATCCGACGGTGCTTATCTGGCGTCGAGAGCGAGAGACCCGGAACGATGGCTGAGGGCGACGCGGTTATATTGGTAGCAAGCGGTGGGATCTCTCCTTCACATTTGTACCAGTGAACCATAGCAGCTAGGGAACCCATTGACACAGTATTGCTCGAATGGGGGTTCTGGGATTTTGTGGAACTCTCGAATCAGTTCTCGCATGGGGACTCAGTGATTTCCAGAAGCACATCGGAGCAGTAGAGCCCAACTGGGATTTCATTGAATTTGTAGTGGAAGAGAAGTGGAGCATCGCTGGAATAGGACAGAGTTCTGACCAAGTGTACAAGAGGATGGTGAACCTCATGCCGCTCCTGGGACATAAGCCATCAATAGTTAGGATAAATTGACTGGTGGATACAGTACATGACCGGTTCATGCGTGAAATTTGTGCTGGGGGTAGAGGAAGGAGGTTCTCCACAGTGAAAATGTTGACCCCAGCTTGGTGAGAGGAAATGCGCTCCTCTCCAGGCCCTGTGATGACCCTTTTGTTGACCCTACATCAGGGAGTGGGACAAACGTCCTCCCTGATGAACCTGTTGCCCTTGACTGTACTATCCCTGGCCTGAAGAGTGGGAATTCGCTCCTCCTGAACCCCAAGCATGCACCTGCATCAGGGAATGGGAGAGAGCTCACCAGCCACTGTGAAACCCCTCACCAGCAGCCCCTGCCCTTTCCCTGTTGCTACTGCCCTGGAGAAAGAGGAACGTGTGCTCTCCAGGGCATGGATACTACTGCCAGGGGGAGTGGGACTGAGGTCCTCCCCAGTGGCTATGTGAGCTTTGAACTGGTGAGTGGGAGAGAGCTCATCAGTCCCTGTGAAACCCCTGCTGCAGTGAGGAGGACAAAGGTCCTCACTATTAGCAGTGTTCCCCCTGACTGGAGGAGTGGGACTGCGGTCCTCCTCAATGCAAAGGATGACCATGAGGTTGGTGGCCTTATAGATGAGGGACCCAGCAGGCTGACGCAATCCAGTGCTGCTGACTCTGTGAACCTTGAACTGGTGAGAGAGAAGGCATGCCTCATCACCAACCCTGTGAATTTCCCTGTGACCCCTACACTGGTGAATGGGAGCGAGCTCACCAGTCCCCCTATAACCCCTACCCTAGTGAGTGGGAGCAAGCTCACCAGTTCATATGTGACTCAGGATGTGGTGAGTGGAACCCCGGTCAGCATCCCTTTTGTTGGGCCTGATGGTGATGGCCCCAACAGGCTGGCCAAATTCAGTGCTGCTGCCTCAAGTGACCCTGACCTGGTGGGTGGGAGTGAGCCCACCAGCCCCTGTGAGAACCCTGCCCTGGAGAGTGGGACCCCAGCCCTCATCAGCATTGATATTGGCCCTTTTCCTGATACCCTAGCCTTAGTGAGTGGGAGCGAGCTCACCAACCCCTGTCCTACCCCTGCTGTGATGAGTGGGACAACGGTCCTCATCAGCAGCCCCAAGTTTGTTGACCCTGCCTCTGATACCCCAGCCGTGGTGAGTGGGACCCAGGTCATCACTAGCAATCCTTGGGGTGGCCCTGAACATTTTGGCCCCAGCCTGGTGGGTGGGAATTCGTTCCCCACCAGGCCAAGTGATGCCCCTGCATCAGGGAGTGGAACCAGCGTCCTCCCTGATGGGCATATTGGCCCTTTTGTTGCTGCCCCCACTCTGGTGAGTGGGACCCAGGTCCTCGCCAAGGATCCTTTTGTTGCCCTGGGAAAAGTTGGCCCTTGCCTGGTGGGTGGGAATATCCTGCATTGTCGACTGTCTGCTGCCAGCTACCTGTGATCCAACCTCGTATGCTGTCAGGCGGCGATGTGGACTCCATGCTTCCCTGCTTCCAGCAATCCTGCGACTGTTTCCAGTGACCGTCCATACTTCGACCGGTGCATGCGACGGTGCTTATTCAGCGTCAAGCAGGAGACACCCGGGAACGACTGAGGTCGATGCGGTGCCTTTCAGCTTCCGTTACATATATATTTCAACCCAAAAAAAAATAGAATGCATCACAAACACATTAGTAAGAGATGCAATACTAATAGTTAGTAATAATTACATATAAAAGCAGTGTTCACTACTATTATTAGGCACATACATTCATGTGCATACAAATTGTTAAAATATATAAAAATAGAAGATGGATGAGCTCAAAAAATCAGATAAGTTCACAGCAGATGAACGGTATCTGACAAAAACACAGATAAGTACCCAAACAGATAGTTCTTTCAAATATCCTATGTATTGGCACTGTTCTTCGTTTGTTTTCCAACAGGACATTGCTTTTAACTAAACACTGTTCACAAGCACTTAAATCTGTTGAATCAATGACATCCAAAATATAATTTCTTCTTTTCTATTCCACACCCATTGGACAATATCACACCTAGGATGTTAATCTGTAGTCATCCAGACTTACAATTAATAATTGTCCTCTGGCTTCAAATATTCCTACAGAATGTATTTGTAGATAACGATATTGTATGTGTTCACAACGGTACTTCCCACCATTTTATGTGAAAGTGTTTAACTGATAATTTGACCTTACATCACCCAGATTTACTTTAAACGATTAGGTTAGTTATTCTTTGTAACCTTGTATCGTAGAGCCGGTCATAACAATAGCTGCTTCTTATCTCAGCAACAAGCAGGTGTTGTAGAGTTGGCGTCTCACACACTTATATCGCCATGACACCTGTTACCTTCACCGGGGAATACCATTGTGCTTTCTTGATCTCTATGTTAAAGGTCCTTGTAATTCAGTTTCTTTGCCTTTACTTTATCCGTGTGTATTTTTTCTTGATCATCCAACGCATTTCAAACTTAGAGATGATTTCATCAGGGAAAAAACTTTTAGCAGACAAAACTTTTTCAAATTTCAAAAAACTAAATATGATTGATAATCATTGGCATCATTCTTTCATATATGTATGTTTCAAATATGGCTCACATAAATGTGTCAGGGCCTTTCACCAAAGAGGTGGATTGGTTTCATTTATATCATATTTATAATACATGGATAGTCCATTGACATGCTCTATTTTGAATATTTCCAATTTCAGCTTCTCCTTTTCTGGCCATGTTTGAGAACTCTGTGTTACTGTAGAAATGGCGGCCAGCCTCTGAGGAGGAGACTTTGATTCCATCCAAGCCTCCCTTTGAACTTATTTTTAGGGTATATAAGAGAATACTAATGGAGGCTCTGTTCCTTAGTCCCTGATGAAGCTATAGCGACTACTATGCCTGGATGGCTCCTTGATTGAATGAAGCATGTTATGTTATTCTATCTATATCTGTATACTAAGGAATGAGCATAATTGGAAATCAGAAGCTAATCAAACATCTCTTATTGGTCCCTGTGTTTAAAATTAATATACAAAGAGCTAGTCAGAGACGCTCAACTAGGAACAAGCCTGCCCTCAAAGTGATGAAGCTCTATAGGATAAGTATCCTACCCAGGGTGCAATCTCTTTTAGCTCACTAGTGCCTTTCACAGAGAGAAAATATCCTAAAGTATATCATACTGATCTTACCAAAAGGCAGTCCAGCCATGAAATGTCAGGCAATTCCTCTCTGAACAAGAGAAGCAGCCAACCCCCGAAGTCCGTTTCAGCCTTGTCAGTGAGGTGCAGCTGATCTCTCTAGGCACTGTGAGCAAGGGGTCCACGTCTGGATTACCCTGTTACCCTTAGGGTGACTAGTCCCAAGGATAATTTGCATATGCAAAGAGCTAGCCAGAGAAGCTCAACTAGGAATGAGCCTGCCCTCAAAGTGATGAGGCTCTATAGGATAAGTATCCTACCCAGGGTGCAATCTCTTTTAGCTCACTAGTGCCTTTCACAGGGAGAAAATATCCTAAAGCATATCATACTGATCATACCAAAAGGCAGTCCAGCCACGAAATGCCAGGCAATTCCTCTCTGAATAAGAGAAGCAGCCAACCCCAGACGTACGTTTCGGCCTTGTTGGGCCTCGTCAGTGAGCATATGTTGAGCATCTCTGACTAGCTCTTTTGCATATGCAAATTGATCTTGGGACTAGTCACCCTAAGGGTAACAGGGTAACCCAGACGTGGACCCCTTGCTCACAGTGCCTAGAGAGATCAGCTGCATCTCACTGATGAGGACCAACAAGGACAAAAGTATGTATTGGGTTGGGTGCTTTTCTTGTTCAGAGAGGAGTTGCCTGGTACTTTGTAGCTGGACTACCTGTTGGCAGGATCAGTATGATGTGCTTCAGGATATTTTCTCTCTGTGAAAGGCACTAGTGAGCTAAAAGAGATTGCACTCTGGGTAGGATACTTATCCTATAGAGCCTCATCACTTTGAGGGCAGGCTTGTTCTTAGTTGAGCAACTCTGACTAGCTCTTTTGCATATGCAAATTGTTCTTGGGACTAGTCACCCTAAGCGTAACAGGGTAATCCAGACATGGACCCCTTGCTCACAGTGCCTCGAGAGATCAGCTGCACCTCACTGGCGAGGCACAACAAGGCCGAAATGTACGTCTGGGGTTGGCTGCTTCTCTTGTTCAGAGAGGAATTGCTTGGCACTTTATAGCTGAACTACCTTTTGGTAGGATCAGTATGATGTGCTTCAGGATATTTCCTCTCTGTGAAAGGCACTAGTGAGCTAAAAGCGATTGCATCCTGGGTAGGATACTTATCCTACAGAGCCTCATCACTTTGAGGGCAGGCTCGTTCCTAGTTGAGCATCTCTGACTAGCTCTTTTGCATATGCAAATTGCTCTTGGGACTAGTCACCCTAAGCGTAACAGGGTAATCCAGACATGGACCCCTTGCTCACAGTGCCTCGAGAGATCAGCTGCACCTCACTGGCGAGGCCCAACAAGGCCGAAACGTACGTCTGGGGTTAGCTGCTTTTCTTGTTCAGAGAGGAATTGCCTGGTACTTTGTGGCTGGATTACCTGTTGGCAGGATCAGTATGATGTGCTTCAGGATATTTCCTCTCTGTGAAAGGCACTAGTGAGCTAAAAGAGATTGCACCCTGGGTAGGATACTTATCCTATAGAGCCTCATCACTTTGAGGGCGGGCTCATTCCTAGTTGAGCATCTCTGACTAGCTCTTTTAGAATTGATATACACACTAATGTGGACCAATGCTTTGATATACATTTAGACTATCATGGGTACGACTTATAAATGTATTTATGTCTTTGTATTGGACATCTTTTTAAATGCAGTGGTAGAGAGCATGTGTAGGAATGATCGTGTTCTACTGTGATGATCAGACTAGGAGCACCCAAGCTGCCTGAGTTATGATTTGCAGAGTGGAATTCCAACAAAGAGTATACAAACTTCTATTAATAAAACAATACAATAGACAATAATACAATTATACTGCTTAGTAGGCCTCAGTGGGCCAGATGTTAGAGCTCGCTGGTTGTGGAGCGTAGCTAGCTGGAGGGGGCTGCACCAGGAAAGCCTTGCTGTGGCCTAGACTGTGTTAAAGGTGCTGGCCATAATGCCAGATAGCAGGACTCAGGAATCAGAATATATAGCTTACCAGCAGTACAGTTGTCTCTGTTGAACTACTGGAAAAGAAGGAATCCGGAACAGCCGGTTCTAAATTCGGGGGTTTGCAAGGGTCAAACCCAGCGGGAAGTAGATAAGTCAAACTCGACAGACGCTGGTCGACAAGGAGGGTGCAGGAGAACCTCAGGAGTCAAAGACAGGGTAGACAATAAGCCAGGCTGGTAACAACCAGGCAGAGACGGTACCAGGGATGAGACAGGAGAATAGTCAGTCGAGCACGCCAAGGTCAAAACCAGTCAGGAACAGCATTACACATTCAGCAGCCAGGAGCTGAAGAATCAAACAAGGTCAAAACAGTATAGGATACAAAGCCAAATCAGAAGATGAAAACGGAGTCAAAGAAAATCCGGGTCAAACACTGGAATCACAGGACATACAGGTACACTACAGAACTCGGTCACAACAGGAATGCTTTGATCACGCACTGACACAAAATGCTGGTACTTGATAAAGGCTCAGCAATAGTGTCAAACAACAAGACAGGGAAACTGAACAAAGGAAAAGACAGCATACCTGGCCAGAAATGCCAGGAAAACCCAGAAAAGCAAGGAGAGACATGAGACTCCCCCACCCCCTCAAGGCACTAACTCCGGGAGACCACAGAAGATTTGAACGGAAAGGATCAGTGGAACCAACGCATCAAAGTTGGGGCATGAATGTCCAAAGCCAGTAGCCAGGAGCCCTCATCCGGACCATGAGCAGTTAACCAAGTAGTGAAGGACTCCTCGGGAGAGACTGGAGTCCAATATCATATCAACAACAAACTCCTCAGAGTCGTCCACAGTAACAAGAGGTGGAGGAAAAGTGGGGAGGGTTCAAGAACCATGAGCCTTCACGTAGGGCTTGAGCAGAGACACGTGAAAGACCAGGTGAATCCTAAGTGTCTCCGCAAGGGTCAAGAGTTAAGAGACCAAAGAGAGACTAGTCTCAACCTTGAAGGCCCTAGAAACTGGAGACCCAGTTTGTCAGATGGATATCAGAGTTTGATATTTTTGGCAGAGAGTAAACCAAATCACCCGGAGCAAACCTGGGTGCCAAAGACCGATGGAGAGCTACTGTCACTTTTTGCTGCATCTGGGAGGAAATAAGCATGCAGAGTATCTTCTGCTAGTGATCTGCCAGAACGCGGGTGAGTGTTTCAGCAGAGGTCACTTCCGATATAGGAGGACAGAGAGTAAGAGCAGGGGGGTTTTACCCAAGGGCTGTGAAAAACGGAGAACACTTCAAGGAGTCTGTAAAAGGGAGTTATAGGAAAACTCCCCAAAGATAACAGATTAGTCCAATCATCCTGCTGATGGGAACAGTAACAACGGAGGAAGCGTTCCATGTTCTGATATGCAGAAGAATGTTGCAAATTAATACCCAGTCTGGAGCAAAACTCCCTCCAAAAGTGGAACACACATTGGGAACCACGATCAGACATGATATGCTGTGGTATTGCATGCAGACAGTAGATATTGCAGATGATCAAGTTGGCCAATTTGGAAGAAGTGGGAAGCTTGGGTAGTGGAACGAAATGCCCCTGTTTGGAGAACCTATACACTATGAGCCAAATCACTGTATTGGCAGAAGAAGGTGGCAAGTCTACCACAAAGTCCATGGATATTTGTATCCAGGGAAGAGCTGGTACAAGAAGAGGCTGTAACAAACTTGCAGGTTGGGATATAGGTATTGTCATGCGGGCACAGACTGGGCAGGAAGAAACAAAGGAAAAAACATAGGCCTTAAGTTCAGGCAACCAAAAATACCTAGAGACAATATCCTGAGTATTTAGAAGTCCAGGATGACCTGCAGTCACAGAACAATGTCCCCAATGAAGGACATCTGAACAATAAGGTTCGGGTACGTAATACACATTGGGGGGGACAAAGAAATTCGAGAAGGACAGGCAGACTGGACTTTCCTTAGATTCGTGAGGACGGTGGTAGACAGAGAGAATATAATCCGGGCAGGAGAGATGATCGATTCCAGAGAAAACAAGGGGGAAATATATTGTTAAGGCAAGGAGTTGGCCTTAACATTCTTTGTCTTTGGAATATATGAAATAATGAAACCACAACGGAAAAAGAACAAAGACCAACAAGCCTGGCAGGCATTTAGGCATTTGGCAGATGCCACGTACTGGAAGTTCTGATGATCGGTTAATTTAGTAACCACATGGCAAGTTCCCTCCAGCAAATACCTCCACTCCTCCAAGGCTAGCTTAACGGCCAACAGCTAATAATTCCTGGAATCTATATAGAATGGAGTGCAAGAGAGCAACATCTAAAGGTACAATATTTCCATGTCTGTCTAGCGACAGCCATATGATCAATCAAGCAATTTACAGTATACAATGAACAATATTCCTATCTCCTTCATGTCCTACAATAAAAAAATCAACTAAATTTATTACTTATTAACAAAAACATATGTCTTCAAACAATTCTTAAAATTATCTACATCTAAAAAAAGACTACTTTCAAATTAATGTATATACATTTATAAAAATGTGTATTCATACATACACAAAAATATCCTGATAGAAAGACCTTCATAAAAAAATCTTGGACAGCAATGAGTGATCCCCAAGCTTAAATAAAAATCTACCTCAACAATAAATAATTTAATAAATAATCAGGGGTTAATTAATATCCATATAAGCCCAGCATTAATCAGGATCATTCATCAAAACCATTATAGGAGATAAGTAACATTATCCTTTTATATACAGTTTTAAATAAAGTTTCCATTTATTACCAGGATATAGACTGTTGGGACAGTATCTTTTGGATATTTTACTTTGTATTTTGGCATATTGGATTTCCTTGTTTTACTATTTTAGTGTATTTATATAGTGCACAAGTGGTCTGTGTTGGGCTACGGAAGTGGGTTTGGACTGTAGTCTTAACCTACATGTTTTCTAACACACACCGCTTTTACACCTCATAATTCCTCCCAGCAGAGGAAAAACACCTGGAGAATGAGGGCAGGAATGAAGAATTCCAGACTCAGAGGATCGATGGAAAAGGGCCGCTCCAACCACAATCTTAGAAGCGTCTACCTCCAGTACAAAAGAAACTAGGGGGTCAGGCTACTAGAGAATGGGAGCAGAAGATAATGTGTTCTTCAATGTCTCAAACGTATGTAAGGCCTCAGGATTCCAGCTGTGGGGGTCAGCCCCTATATGGGTCATAGCTGTGATAGGGGCAATCAAAGCTGAAAAGCCCTTAATAAACCTGTGGTAGCAATTGGTGATGCCAATAAACCACTGAACGGCTTTCAGACCATGGGGTAGGGACCACTCAGTCACTACAGACAGCTTCCCTGGATCCATGGTAAGACCTTGAGCAGATATAATGTAACTCAAAAAGGCTAAACTGGTCTTTACCAGTTCACACTTTTCTATCTTACAAAAAGATGATTCTCTCATAGGCAGATTAAAACTTTTTGGACATAACAACAATGCTTCTCCATGGTCGAGGAAATAACTAGAATGTTGGCCAGATATACAATGACAAATAACAAGAGGAGATCCTTGAAAACAGTGTTAACAAAATTCTGGAAGATGGCAGGGGAATTACAAAGACCAAAGGGCATAACCAGGTACTCATAATGCCCAAACCTAGAGCTGAACTCAGTCTTCCATTCGACTCCTTCTTTCATCCACACTAGGTTATAGTCACCCCTGAGTCTCTCCAATAACTCGGGAATGAGGGGCAATGGGTAACAGTTCTTCTGTTTTTATCCTATTCAGACCCATGTAGTCCACACTGGGATGGAGGCCACTGTCCTTTTTCACAAAAAATATACCGGCTCCTGCAGGAGAGTTAAAAGGCAGTATAAACCCCTGGCAAGACTATCCTGGATATATACCTCAAGCATCTTGTTTTCTGGGACTGATAACGGGTAAACTCTAGGAGGTGGTACCAGATCGACAGGGCAATCATACACTCTGTGACGGAGCAAAGTCTTGGCCTTGACCTTGCAGAACATATCTGCGAGATCTTGGTAAGGCATAGGAATAGAGGAAGGAACAGGCTTCAAGACATCGATAGCAGACAGATAAACTTTTGGAGAATGGTCAGGGAATAAATGGTACCCAAGGCCCAATCAATATTGAGATTATTCCTTTGAAGCCTGGGATAACCCAGAATGATGGCGTTAGCAGGGCATGAGAAAAAGTCAAAAGACAACACCATGGTATGGGAAGAGCACATCTGCAGCATACCTGAATCTGGATCCAGCTCTCTTTAACTCCTACACCCAGCCCTCTTTAACTCCTGCATCCAGCCCTCTTTAACTCCCTCAGACAAGGAAGGTATACTGCAGCTGTATAATCATTACAAGGGACTTGTAGCTGGCTCATATACTGCCTGCGATCTCCTGGTAGGCAATTTAATTTTTTGGTGTGGCACTCAAAGGGTTAGTCTGACAAGCCACATATTGAACAAAGGAGTAAAAATAATAGATATGTTTGTTCGATATGTGGCTTAACCCTTTGAGTACCACATCAAAAAATCAAATTGCCTACCAGGAGCTCCCTCCTTTTGGTGCTATTTTTTGCTGTTTAGGGCGACTCAACCTGTAAATTAGAGGGGGTTTTGGTGCTGTTAAGGCCTTTTCTTTCTTCTTTTTTTTGTGTGCATATATATATTCAGGTTAGCACATAACCCAGTATATATAACACCTCTAAATACACATGAGATTAGGTGGTGCCACACTGATTATTCTTGGACAAGAACTGGCATAATGTCCTATCTGTGCACAATACAGACACAGACCTGATGTGCCTCTTCTAATCTTTTCCTTCTCAGACAAGCGTACTACGTGCCCTACCTCCATAGGTTCCGTGACAGAATCAGCAGTAGTCTTAGACTTAGGAGCAAGACTTATGGCTGGCTTAACTGTCGGTCATCTAGTGCTCTCCCTATTGCTCTCAGCCAGGTGTTCCTGAATCTGATGTTCCAAGGTGGCATGTAACACAGTGAGGTCCTGTACTAGGGCCGATTAGGGTGCTAGCTATTGTCATTTGTGATCTTGCTGTGAGAAAGCGTTTGACTGTGTCTAAAACAGCCAGCTTTTATCAAAGGTTCTGCTGTAGATTACAAGTGTAGTTATACTTAAATGAAGGCGGTATAACTAATGGCCCTTGTTTAAATGTGGACTGATTAATTGCAAAAAAGGTATTACTGTCTGACTCATAGCATTCATGGCAGTTGAAGTTTGAGATCCTTGGTTAATTACATCAAAATAAATATTTAATTACACAGATTTGTCTCAATTCCCAGTATCCCAGTAGTTTCATTTCTACATTTGAATTCATGGACAGGGCCAAAAAATGAATATGGTCAAGCCCACATTAATGTTTTATATATTAACTATAACTTTACAGCACTGAACTAGTCCCCTTCTTCATTATTTTATGGGACAACATATAGCATTTTGGCTATTTCCCCTAAACTGACTAAGCCCTCTGCCCTATACTTTTTGTGTGTATCAAGTTAGCTCACTATCAGGGACATAAAAATGTAGAAAAAAAGAGATGAAGATGCAAAACAATGTAAAATATTTGCCTGGGCATATTATGTACTTTCAGAATATGTAAATTAAAAAATGGAGCTTGACTGTACTGTCATTAATGCCCCTTTCTTGTTTGGGTGAGAGATATATCTTGTTTAGGCATATGAGTGACTCTGATCTTACCTTCTCTGTCCTTAGATTGTATACAGTCTCATGGAGCACTGGGTGTACCTGTGCTGCTGACCAAACAACTTCCAATTCTCTGGCACATGGAGAAATTCTCAAGGAGAGTGATGAAGATCATCTGGATATGAGAGAACAGTCATCTGAATCCTAAACTCAAACTGCCTTAAAACGTTTGTGTCTATAAAGCTAATCACTGAAGGAACTTATACCTAACATACTTCTCAAAAGGTTCACAGCCCATTGTAATGGCATCCCCAAGTATCCTGGAGAGTATTTTTCTAAAGAGGTCCCAGCAGAAACGTAAAACATCTCCACTCAACTACAAGAAGAGACTTTTTGTACTAACAGATAACAAAGTCACATACTACGAATATGACTTTGACAGAGGGGTGAGTATGATATAGACCTGGGATAGAAAACCCTGGTTCTCATGTGTTAATGACAGTGCATGTTTTCAGAATCAATTAAAGAGACAGGGCAACTGATTGGCATCTGTACTGCAGCTGAGATATCCTGAAATCATGCACTGTTGGTAGCTCTGGAGGACCAGGACTGACTACCACTGATATAAACAGAAGCTAGATGTGGAACACTGAATCTGACCACCTCACTGCAGGATAAAACAGACTTAGCTGAAGAATGTAAGTTGGATTCCGCTCCTCCCAACTAAGGCACAAAAATTAGAACTAGGGAATAAGGAATCATAGCCTTCAAAGGAAAGGGTGGTATAGCTGTTGGTGTCAATTAGTCAATATTAGTATGACACAATGGAATAATAACCTAGTGGAGGAATTTGGGAGATAACTTCTCCATAGGGGAAACATAAAACTTCCCCTCAATTCCCATTGATTTAACCCATTAAGTGCCAGAGTGGTACGCAACCCATCCCCTCAGCACTCAAATGGTTAAATAAGGCTTTAAACCTCTTGGATGTTAAAGAGGTCACCAGCACATTGCTTTGGTAAGCATTGAAGACCTCTGTAGTATTCAAGGGATTTAAAGCCACATTTAAACCAAAGGATTTTTTTTAATTTGATGCAGCTTGGTTGTCCCAGAATTACTCCCGTTTTTCTAGTATGTCAGCTTCTGGGTCTTATGTATAAAAGTGGAGTAGTGCAATTATGGGAAAAACCAATTTCGCCACAGGGGACTACTAAAAATTCCATTTGATTGAAATAGAGCATTCGCTTTTTGAATGTACAACTCATTATGAATCAATGCATTGGCAACTTCTCTAGCATGACATCTAGGGAATGTTTATATCTCCTATACTGCAGCTGGCTTACCCCAGAACTGCACTAATACATTTTCATTCAGAAGTGCCAATGACTAAAAACGTATCTATGGTAGATGCACCAGTATGTCCCAATGTAGGGTGACCACGGCAAAACAAAACCCTGAAACATAAGGGGATCTACTAATATCGTTCCACACAAAAACAAGCACTGCAATCGATTTTATAGCCCTATACCTCCTTAATGCTTATTTATTAAGCTACTTACACTAAGGTTTCTCCACTTATCACCATCTGTGCATGGGGACTGCAATGTGACAGTCTCTAAGTTTTTTGGGGTGTTCTTTTCTCTATTTCTTATTTAACACATGTATACAGCAGGATTAAGGGGCTTGCTGGAATTGTGTGCCTGCCATAATGCACTACAGCTATCTTACACTGAAATGCATATACCTTAGTGCAGCCAAAGGAACTGCATTGGTGGTTTCATACATTCATGTAATATGGACTTGGTGATTTAGATAAAGAGCTCTCAGTAGTTGATTTTGTCCATTCCCCTGCTTGTTGAAGCAATGATACATAAAGAACAGTTATTATTTTATTTTTTTCATAAACCTAGAAAAGTATAAATTCTAGACTGCACATCATCATGTCTGTTGCACTTCTCTGGACGTTTTCCAGTTCAGTAATGTATTTTTTTTTTTTAAGAACTAGTGCCTAAAACTCTGCTTCATACTCTAGATGAGGCCTTACCAAGGATTTATATAGAGGTAAAATTACATTCTCATCTTGTACATCTATACCCCTTTTTACTTGCAGTGAAGCAACATTGTTGCACAGACAACAGAGATCTATTATTATACAATGTGTGTGTCTGTCCCACAGCAGCGCGAAAAATGTTTTGCATTCTTTTCAAATCCCCATAGTAGAATTCAGTAAGACATGCAAATCATTTAACACTGCAAATAAACATCACATAGTGTAATACAGAGAGCCATTGTCAAGAACTGGCACTTCCTCAGAAGTCTTTTGAGCTTTATAAACAAAGCACATGTTAGTAACATTTCTAAGTAAAAATATATACATTAACTCATAATTGCAATGGTGTAATATAACAGGTTAAGGGCAGGGGTGGACAATCACTTTAATTCATGGAGCAGATCTGAATAAAAAAGTAGAGGGAATTTGGAGAAGCCCAGCTGCACTATAGAGTACAAATAAAAATGCCATTTAATTAAAATGGGACTTTTAACACATTTGAATGCTAAAGAGGTTTCCAGTTGAGCAGTTTAGATTGCATGGTTTATCCTGCTGAGAAAACCAGGGTACTACTACTGATGAGTGATGTTTTATTCAAAAGTTATTGCAGCACAAACTTGCAGTTTTTGGGTACGGTGCTTTCATGAAGCCTTATGGTAGTTCTGTTGTTACATCAGTCTATTATCCACTATTGTCAGTGACAATACCTACATTGGCTGCTGTAGCTGTCACGTAGGCACCAAATGATGGTCACCAGCTAAACAAGGAATATAAGCACATAACCTAGGCAGGTATATGCAGAAAGCTACTTGTTCTAAACAGATGCTGAGTGAACCCAGAACAAAACCAGAAGTGCAGAAGGAACCCAGAAGCAGGCAGCGCTAGCAAACCCCAAGTACAGGAGAGTGTACAGACAAACAATCCCCAAATACAGGAGAATGAGTACCTTTGGAGCTGGTAACAGGATGGTCAGGCAGTCCTGGGTCAAAGCACTTTTCCAGAAGCAGAGGAACCAAATGTAACGGTTTGTTCGACACACAGACACAGTGGTTTAGGATAAAACACAGTTTTATTGAATTCACAGTAATGTAATAACCCTCACAGGTCCTGTAGTATTTTTTCAAACTAAGATTTTATTGCGTTTTAAATAGAAAAACAGAGACAAGTAATAACAACTAATGAGTATATTAATTAGTAATAATAAATAATAACAAATAATTAATAAGAAAAGAAAAAGTATTTAAGCAGAATAATACAGAGACACGACAGGTTACATATACATATGCCTACACAGGTTCAGTATAACCATAAAGTCCATAGCAGTCTATACTGACACAGGTCAGGCAGAATATGTAGAATTCCCAGGAGAAAGGTACTGCATGGGTTAATGGTCTTCAATTAGTATAAACAGTCCCATGTGCAGAGAGGTCTGTGATAGAGCTCTCTCCATATAGAGAGCTTAAGGATATGTAACGCCCAGAAACAGGTTAGCAGAACAAACGTGACCTGCCAGAGTAATATCAGGAATACAGTAATGGAGGACACTGCCATAGCAGTAATGGAGGCAGACACTTGCACTCTGCAGGAGCAGTAAGGGAGACTAGGCCAATGGCACACTGCTGTAGCAGTAATGGAGACAGACACTTGCACTCTGCAGGAGCAGTAACGGAGACAAGGCCAATGGCACACTGCCAGAACAGTAACGGAGGCAGACACTTGCACTCTGCAGGAGCAGTAAGGGAGACTAGGCCAATGACACACTGCCGTAGCAGTAACGGAGACAGACACTTGCACTCTGCAGGAGCAGTAAGGGAGACTAGGCCAATGACACACTGCAGGAGCAGTAACGGAGACAGACACTTGCACTCTGCAGGAGCAGTAACGGAGACTAGACCAATGGCACACTGCCAGAACAGTAACGGAGGCAGACACTTGCACTCTGCAGAAACAGTAACGGAGGACAAGGCCAATGGCACACTGCCATAGCAGTAACGGAGACTAGGCCACTTGCACTCTGCAAGAGCAGTAACGGAGACACAATTGCCTGATGGATGAGAATGTCACCAAGGCAACACAGAGGCAGCCAGAGCAGGAACACCAACCAAGCCAGGTTGAATCACGGAGCAGGAACGTCAGTCAAGCTGGGTTGAATCACGGAGCAGGAACATCAGCCAAGCCGGGTCAGTATGCAGGAGCAGGAATGTCAGCCAAGCCGGGTCGGTACGCAGGAGCAGGAATGTCAGCCAAGCTGGGTCGGTACACAGGAGCAGGCGCAGAAGAATAGTCAGGCAGGAGACAAGATGCAGAGTAGTCAGGCAGGCCAAGTCAGTACACTGGGAATCACTGAGCAGAAACAAGCACTGGTACAGGAACACCACGAAAGGGCACCGGAGGTGTGCCAGAGCCCTGTATATAAAGGCCATACTGGGCGGGACAAACACAGAGTAGCCAATGGGAGCAAAGCACAGAATAGACTGACAGAAAACAGCAAGGGGAGCACGGGCACCGTGATACCAAAGCAGCAGGTAGAGGAATGGTCAGGACACCGGCAGAGGTCAATACCAGGAGTCCAGCAGCGCAATACAGAGGATCAGGCAGGACAAGGGTCAGGTCACAGGCAGAGGTCGATTCCAAGAAGACTGGATGCAAAATATGCAGGCAAAGGTGAAGGGAGACTCAAGTAAGGGCTAATAACTGGTACTTGGAAGCACCAGGCTCTTAGACAGCCAGCTATTTGAAGGAACCAGGGCGATGACATCATTGCATTGCCGCATCGACGCGGCAGAGAGGAAGTGGAGGGGGTGACTAAGGGATTAACCCTATTCACAGCACTGGATTGCCTCTGAGCAGATCTGGGGAAGCAGTGCTGACAGTAGCAAAAGATAGACTGCAAAATTTCAGGTCATGGAAGTACTTAAAAATGCATATTTGGACTGCAATAATTTTTGTAAAAAAAATTCTCAACAGTAGTAATATCATCTCTTTACTCTACAGGATAATTGATAGTTAATTTTTATGAATTAACAAAATGCATAGTGAGTGAGCAGAAGAAAAATCTAAATCAAATCAATATTTAGTGTGACCACCCTTTGCCTTCAATACAGAATCAATTCTTCAAGGTACACTTGCACAAGGTCAGGGATTTTGTAGGCATGAAGACCTTGATTCAGTTGTATCCAACAGCTGTTTTTTCTGCCTACTGCATTTTTTCAAGCACGGTAAGCAATTCAATTACCTGTACTGTAAAAAAATGCCAGCATCCCCCTCCCTGTCAGGTGATAAAGAGGTACTTTTACCCATAGCAAATAATGAAAACACAGCAATTTCCAATTCAAGTGGCTGCATTAGCCATTAAGATCCGATAAGGGACTTACTTTATCTCAGGAAATTGAACGTACAACAAAGGTGGATGTATTGATATGGGGGCACTAAGTCCCATATCAATAAGTCTAAAGTACACCCAAAGTTAGTAGAATTAACCCTCTGAGTGTCAGTGGGGTATATTTACCCCACCGGCACACATGGAGTTAACCCGACTAAGTAACAAAGCAACAGCCCCTGCAATGTAAAACTCACAGTTAATCCTGATGTCCAGGGGGGTCCTCGGCACTCTGGTCATCTACTGTCCATCTTCTTTCTTCTTCTTGTATCTTCTGTTCTTCAGTCTACCTTTCTTGTAGCTAAAAAACAAAGGGATATCCATAAAGAAATTGTTTTTAAAATAACCGTGCATTCATTCATACTTTAACCACTTGAATGCCAGAGGGGTACGTAACTCATTGCAGAGCAATGAGCTGCGTACCTCTCTGGGACTCAAAGGATTAAAGAATATGGTTTCTTTGTAAATAAAATGCCCCAAAATATTACAATTGTGCCCCATACATAAGTCAATTGCCCAACATATTTGAAGTAAATCCTATGCCCTCATACCATTTCTCCTCCAATGTGGAGTTGGCAGCAGAGGAAAATGTGAGATGCTACACACACACACACACACACCCCTCCTCTGTACCACGTGGGACAATGCCTGTTCCAATGTGAAGGAATTTGAACAGAGATTGCCTTCAATTCCCTCACAGCTTGATGGTGATTGGGTTGGAGGTGCATAAGCACACATCCCAGACAATGGCTGTGAGGGAACTGGAACAGAGACTGCCCAAAGGCAGTCTCTGTTCAAATTCCCTCACATTGGAATGGGCATCGGCCATGCGGTACAGAGGAGGGGTGTGTGCAAATTCTCCTCCACCTCCGTGGCCACACACAGCATAGGATTTACTTTAAATATGTTGGGCAATTGATTTATGTATGTGCACAATTGTAATTATGTTTGGGCATTTTATTTCCAAAATAAACTACATTCTTTAACCCTTTGAGTCCCAGAGAGGTACACAAAAGCATTGCATAACCTCTGGCACTAAAGGTGTTAAAGTATGAATGGATGTGTGGGTTATTTTAAAAACAATGTCTTTAAGGATATCTCTTTGTTTTAAGCTACAAGAAAGGAAGAGTGAAGAACAGAAGATACAATAAGAAGAAGAGAGAAGACAGACGAAAGACATAAGAAAGAAGGAAGATAGAAGGAGAAGGATAGTGGATGACAGGTTAGTGTAACACAGATAAGGGAACGATCAATGCTTAACAGTATGTCAGGCCCCGATAGCTTTTTTCTTTGATGTTCACATTATTGCCTCTATTTAGCCGTGTTTTGGGAACTTAACGCACAAAACAGACCTTTAGGCACAAGTCCTTTTTTGTGACCTAATGGCCATTGTGCTTTCAGCTGGTAGGGCAATTGAATACCGACTTAGACTTTTTTTTGTCAGCCAGTATCCATTTTTGCCCTACTAGCTGTTTTGTTGCAAACAATTCAATCTAGGCCATAGTCAGGTGTATGATTAAACAATTATACCAAACAGGTGCTGATGATCATCAATTTATTATGTGGGTAGAAACACAATCATTAACTGTAACAGAAACAGCTGTGTAGGAGGAATAAAACTGGGTGAGGAACAGCAAAACTCCTCTAACAAGGTGAGGTTCCTGAACACAGTTTAATGTCAAAAGTCATAGACCATGGCAAGACTGAGCATATCAACAAGACACAAGGTAGTTATACTGCATCAGCAAGGCCCCTCCCAGGCAGAAATTTGAAGGAAGACAGGGGTTTTCAGATGTGCTGTCCAAGCTCTTTCGAAGAAACAGGCAACACTGAGGACAGCAGAGGCAGTGGCCGGCCAAGGAAACTCATTGCAACAGATGAAAGACACATCATGCTTACTTCCCTTCGGAACTGGAAGATGTCCAGCAATGCCATCAGCTCAGAACAGGCAGAAAACAGTGGGACCCTGGTACACCCATCTACTGTTCAGAGAAGTCTGGTCAGAAGTGGTCTTCATGGAAGACTTGTGGCCAAAAATCCATACCTACGACGTGGAAACAAGGCCAAGCAACTTAACTATGCATGAAAACACTGAAACTGAGGTGCAGAAAATGGCAGCAGGTGCTTTGGACTGATGAGTAGTGGTTGTCAAAAAGTGAAAAAAAAAATAATGTTCCCGTATGACTTTTTGTGAAAAAACTCTTTTTTCGTGAAAAATGTCCTCCTTTTTTCCAGTGCAAAATTATCCTCCTTTCCGCCTATTCCAGCAAATATTTTGCCTATTCCAACACATTTTTTCGCACCCTGGGAGGAGAGGGATCATCATCATTTATTGCACATGATGCAGCAACCATTGCTGCAGTCAGTTTTTGTACTACCACTTAACTCCCATATCCCTGCACTGCTCCATCTTTCCCCCTCCAGCTTGTGCATTTGCTAGACATTACTCAACTACTGTGTGTGTTTTTACACTCTACAGTACACAACTGATGGAGTGGGATGTCTTGACTTAGCCCTCAACAAAATTTTCAATGTCGTCTGCTGTCTATCTGCCCCAGTCACAGAACTCACAGTCAGCTGTCTAATATATTTTTTATTTGTTTAATTATTTATGTCTTTTTTTTTAAGTTGTCCACTCTGTCTTATCACAGTTAGTCCAAAAAATATATATATATATAAAACTAAAAAACAAAATCAACAACTTCTTTCCCCAGACTTCCCCAGCACAGAGACAATTAAAGTAAAATCAGCAGGCAATTTGGACCCCAACTGCCTGTGTCTTGCCAGTCAGTCACTCCAAATTTTGGGGTATTTTGGGTCAACCTCCTTCCTCCCTTCTTCTCCCCATTTGTGCTCCCTACTACAGAGAACAAATGTCATAACAAATGACTCCCTAAACTAAGCTTCAAATCCCCTTTATTTGCCTACCTTCTCTAGCTCAAAAAATGCTGCTCTCTCCTCTCACAAACAGAGAATGGCATGCTGTGAAAGCCTGACACCCCTTTTATATGGCTGTAGAAAACTTTTGCTTGGTGTGGGGGAGAGCTATTTTTCTACCCATTGATTTCAATACAATGAGCTAGGTAAAAAAAAGTGGGAAAAAGCAGGAAAAACAGCACTTTGTGGAAAATGTCCTGCCAAGTGGACAGTGACAGTTTTCGCTGATTTCAGTTTGAGACGAAAATTTTCGCCCATCCCTACCGATGAGTCAAAATTTGGAGTGTTTGGCTGTAGCAGAAAGCAGTTTGTTTGCCGAAAGGCTGGAGAGCAGTACAAGAATGAATGTCTGTTGGGGATTTGGTAAGAATGAATGGCATCCTCAATGCTGAGAAGTACATGCAGATACTTATCCATCATGCAGTACCATCAGGGAGGCATCTGATTGGTCCCAAACTTATTCTGCAGCATGACGATGACCCTAAACATACAGCCAAAGTCATTAGGAACCATCTTCAGTGTAAAGAAGAACAAGGAGTCCTTGAAGTGATGGTATGGCCCCCACAGATCTCTGATCTCACCATCATTGAGTCTGTCTGGCATTACAACTTAGAGAAGCAATTGAGGCTGCCTAAATCCACAAAAGAACTGTGGTTAGTTCTCCAAGATGTTTGGAAAAACCTACCTGCTGAGTACCTTAATCAACTGTGTGCAAGTGTACTTAGAAGAATTGATGCTGTTTTGAAGGCAAAGGGTGGTCACACCAGATATTGATTTGATTTAGTTTATTCTTCTGCTCACTCACTATGCATTGTGTTAATGGGCTAAAATAAACTATTAACATGTCTGTGTTTGAAAGCATTTTTCACACCTTCTTTTGCACAGTACTATGTGTATATATATATATATATATATATATATATATATCTTGTAGTAAGGTCCCTTCAAACACGGTCAGGACAGCCAGAAGGTTGTAACTTCAATGCAGTTTATTGTAACAGCAACAATAGAAAAGTCTCTTTCCAATTTTAGGGTATGCGTCCACTTTAAATCAAACAGGTTTTTGACACCAAAATAAAAGGAACAGAAACAAATAGGCCTACTCCTTTCAGGAGGCTAACTCACAGTAGTTCCCTCACTACCAGTTACATATCCCCCTCCCCAGCTTAACACAGGTGTGGGAAGCGGCCATCGCCGCAAGGCCATGCACCCTAGATAGAGCATCAGCATTACCATGAAGCAAACCAGCCCGGTACTGCACAACGAACTTAAATGGTTGTAAGGACAGAAACCATCTCAGGACCCTGGGGTTTCTGTCCCTGTTGGTGTGCATCCACCGTAAGGGAGCATGGTCAGTGATCATTGTAATGCATCTGCCAAGCAAATAATACTTAAGAGTGTCCATAACCCACTTAATAGCCAAACACTCCTTTTCGACCACCGCATAGCGCTGCTCGCTGGGCAACAGTTTCAGGCTCAAGTACAAGACAGGATGCTCTTCTCAGTCCATATACTGTGAAAGTACTGCCCCCAAACCCACCTCAGAGGCATCGGTCTGCAAGAAGAATTCTTTCTTGAAGTCAGGTGCCACCAGGATAGGTTGTTGACACAGCGCAGAGCAAAGATCTGAAAAGGAGTCCTCTGCTTTGCTGTCCCACCTCACCATGTCCGGACATTTTGCTTTAATGAGGTCAGTGAGGGGACAAGCTCTGGTAGCAAAATGCAGTATAAACCGGCGGTAATAACCAACCAGTCCCAGGAAGGCCCTAACCTGCTGGCAGAGGCCAGTTCTGTATGGCCCCCACTTTGTCAAACTGGGGTCTTACTAACCCTCTACCAACCACGTAACCCAGGTACTTGGTCTCTGCCAACCCAATACGACACTTAGATGGGTTAGCCATTAGCCCAGCCTTTCTGAAGATGTCTAACACTGCTTCTACTTTCAGCAGGTGTGAGTCCCAATCTGTGCTATGAATTATAACGTCATCCAGATATGCAGCTGTATACTGGGCATGAGGTCTGAGCAATTTATCCATTAACCTCTGAAATGTTGCTGGGGCTCCATGCAGACCAAAAGGCATTATTCTCTACTGGAATAGCCCATCAGGTGTAGCAAATGCTGTTTTCTCTCTGGCACGCTCACATAATGGTATCTGCCAATAACCTTTGTCAGATCCAATACAGAGAGAAACCTGGCATTTGCTAATCTCTCTACCAACTCGTCCACCCGGGGCATGGGGTAGGCATCAAACTTTGAAACTTCGTTTAACTTTTTGAAATTACAAAACCTAATAGACCCATCAGGCTTGGGTACTAGAACTAATGGGCTGGACCAATTACTTTGAGATGGTTCGATCACCCTGAGTTCAAGCATTTTCTTGACTTCAGCCCTTACAGCTTTCCTTCTTGCCTTAGGAATTCTGTATGATTTAGCCCTAATGGTAACCCCTGGTTCTGTAATAATGTCATGGGCTATTTCCTGGTTTCTGCCCGGGATTGGAGAGAAGACATCCTTATTCCTCTCAACCATGCTCCTAGCCTCCTCTGCTTGTTCAGGTGTCAGCTCTGTAGAAACTGCCACAGGCTGTTCAGGGGCCAGGGAGTCATCCTTTAAGTCACCCACCACAACTGCACAGGCTTCCCTATCCCTCCACGGTTTAAGAAGGTTTATATGAAGCACCGCCTCCTTCTTACGGCGATCTGGCTGACTAACCTTATAATTTACAGGACTTATTTTTTCCAGAATTTCATAGGGTCCCTGCCACTGAGTGAGAAGTTTACTTTCTGCTGTGGGGACTAGAACCACTACCCGGTCACCCCTTTTAAAGTCTCTCACTATAGCCTTCTGGTCATAGTGGAATTTCTGGGCACCCTGAGCCTGTTCCATGTGCTGGTGAACAAGAGGAACAATTCGGGCTATACGCTCCTGTATTTGTTCCACATGTTGTACCATATTAGTCCCTGGGACTCCCTGTTCTTCCCATGTTTCTCTAAGGACGTCTAGTATCCCCCTGGGGTGCCTACCATATAGAAGTGAAAAGGGGAGAAGCCAGTGGAGCTTTGGGGAATCTCTCGGACAGCAAACAATAAGTAGGGAAGCAGTAGGTCCCAATCCTTTCCATCCCTACTAACTACTTTTCTCAACATCCCTTTTAAGGTGCGGTTAAATCTTTCTACCAGCCCATCCATTTGGGGGTGGTATACAGAGGTTTTCAAAGCACGTATGGCAAACAGCTGACATAACTCCCTCATAATACGGGAAACGAAAGGGGTACCCTGGTCCGTAAGTATTTCTTTTGGTATACCAACCCATGAAAAAACATGGACCAATTCTTTTGCAATATTTTTGGCATTAGCCTTGTGCAGTGGAATGGCCTCAGGACATCGAGTTGCATAATTGAGAATCTCTAAAATATACTGGTGTCCTCGAGCAGATTTCTCCAACGGACCCACCAAGTCCATGCCAATCCTTTCAAAGGGCACAATACTTTTTAACCTCTTCATGTACCCCTGGCCAAAAGAACCGTCTAAGCACTTGTTCTTGAGTTTTTTCGGCTCCCAAGTGTCCCCCCAAGAGATGAGAATGGGAAAAATCAAGCGCCTTTTGGGTATAAGAGGAAGGCACAGCTAGCTGTTCGATCTCCTGGCCTTCATCTGTGGTTACTCTGTAAAGGAGGTCATTCTTGAGAATGAAATAGGGATAACCCCTTTCTGGTTGACCCTCTACAAGAACTCCATTCACCTCTACAACTCTGCTCCTAGCATTTTGCAACAAGGGATCATTTGCCTGGTCTCGCCCAAAGCTAGCACTGGTAGTGTCCAATGTTCTTGGATCACTCCCACTGGACTCTCTGCCTTGTTCTGTGTCAGATTCCCTTTGTTCACCCACTATATCGTCTGCATCATATTGTGTGGCCACACCTTTACTAGTACGTTTCCCACGCTCGTTCAACAACACTTCATTTACAGCATTATTAAACCTTAACTTGTTCCCCCTACGCTCCCGTCTGGTTTTACCTCTTTTTGGGTTAGCAACGTACAAGTCGGGGTGGGTAAAGGGAAAAATTTCGTGGATACCACTGCCTTCTTGTTTGCCCTCAGGTTCACCCTGTTTTAACACCATTTGGGCCTGTAAAAGGGTGTGGAAGCCAGGAAAGTTCCTTCCTATGACTAGGGAATAGGGAAACTGCCGTACAACTACTGCTGAGATTTTAATCAGTCTACCCTGCAAAAACAACTCTATGTTGGCAGTAGGATAACATACAGTGCTCCCATGAATACAAAGTACCCCCATTGTTTTATGCTTTTGTATGTGAGTAGGCTTGACTAAGCCCTCTGCTACCAGAGTTAAGGCACTACCAGAGTCAACTAGTGCCTGTACATCCTGGTTGTTCATCTGGACTGATACTGATACTTTCCCCTAACCCACACTGCATCGGCTGTGGAAGGTTAGGGCACTTGGCCCTTACATGTCCTTTTCCGCCACACTCAAAGCAGGTTATCGGGTTTCCAACCAAGCGGTCGTCTCTTATAGGAGTGTGGTTCCATCCTGGAGTCTATTTTGTGCAGATGTGCTCCGGATCTGAACTCAGCTTCAGGTTCACTCCTTCGGACCTTTGGTCTCTGGTTCATCCCAAACGACTTAATTGAAGATTTTTCCAAGTCCTTTGCAGACAAGTACCTTTCCACCTGAGCCACCATGCTATCATAATTCGTGGGACTACCTTGACTGACCCATTCACAAGGGCCACTGGGAAGCTTTCTCAAATATCTGTCAAGCACCAAGGTTTCTACCATCTGGGCAGGAACTTGTGTCTCTGGTCTGAGCCATTTCCGGGCCAGATGAATTAGGTCAAACATCTGGGATCTGGGAGCCTGTCCCTCTTTAAAGAAGCACTGGGCTCTCACAGTCACAGTCACGCCCATCCGGGCCAAAATGTCAGCTTTTAGTCGTGGGTAGTCAGCAGCGGCTTCCTCTTCTAGGTCATAATATGCTTTTTGTGCTTCTCCTAGGAGAAAAGGAGCAATAATTCCTGCCCACTGTTGTGGAGGCCAGGCTTCACGTGTGGCTGTTTGTTCAAACTTCAGCAGATAGGTCTCCACATCATCGTCTGGAGTCATTTTCTGCAGGCAACTGCTTGCCCATATCTTGCGGTCACCTCCTGTTCGTGCAGGCACTCCCTGCATAGAAAAGCATTCCAGGATATCTTTAAACAGAGCATGATCTGTTTTCTGTGCCTCAGTCAGAGCTCCAATTTGCAAGGCCAGGAGCCTGTTGGTCTCTTGTTGGGTTGCTGTTGAGGCTGCAACATGCTTGTAGCTCTCTTGTTGCACAGCAGTAGCCTGCAATAGGGCCTTTACAACATCCTCCATTTTGTGTGAGTTCTGTACCTTTAAGGCTTTTATGACAGCGGAGCCGGTACAACAAGCATCCCACTTCTGACACCACTTGTGGTAAGGTCCCTTCAAACACATTCAGGACAGCCAGGAGGTTGTAACTTCAATGCAGTTTATTGTAACAGCAACAACAAAAGAAAAGTCTCTTTCCAATTTTAGGGTATGCTTCCCCTTTAAATCAAACAGGTTTTTGACACCAAAATAAAAAGAACAGAAACAAACAGGCCTACTCCTTTCAGGAGGCTAACTCACAGTAGTTCCCTCACTACCAGTTACTGGCCCAACTACTCTGGGTTCCAGTACAAAACAAGTAAAACAAGCAGACATGCAGTCTTTTCAGTTCAGAAGCTTGCTCACCATTCCTTGGTTTCAGAGGCAGACAGGCAGGCAGGCAGGCAGACAGACAGACAGACAGACAGACAGACAGACAGACAGACAGACAGACAGACAGACAGACAGACAGACAGACAGACAGACAGACAGACAGACAGACAGACAGACAGACAGACAGACAGACAGACAGACAGACAGACAGACAGACAGACAGACAGACAGACAGACAGACAGACAGACAGACAGACAGACAGACAGACAGCTTGCTTGCAGGTCTCCAAACACTCTATCCCAGTGCAGTCTGACCACACCCTGCTCTTTCAGACCTACTATATAGCTCTGAGCTAATTAACCAAGAGCAGGTGTGCTAGCAGAGGCAAAAGACAAAACTTAACCCTTTACACGCTGGGATAAACTGCTTGTTGTAGCCTATGGCTGACATATACATGGTCCTGGACTCTGTCACAATATATATATATATATATATATATATATATATATATATATATATATATATATATATAAATATAATATAATATAATCTTGGTGGGTGGTAGATGTGCTTACTCAGAATAGCTTTGTGCCCAGGCGCACTTCCATTTTGAGGTAAAATATCAAGTGAAATAAAGAGAGCAGCACCGGCGGGTCTTTTTCAGAAAATGTATTTATTGAAGGAAGTGATAGGTCTGGTCGACATTTCATTCCAAACTGGACCTTTCTCAAGACAATTGTAAATGCAACAATATCAGTTATTTAAGGGCTCCAACACTATCACATGTGGTCCCAAAGTGATGACGCCACCCACATGCAGTCAAAGCCCTGACTTCAGGGGATGACATCAGCTGCCTGCTGGCCGATAAGCATGCTCAAAAGAGCGTGGAAGGCAAGTGTGCATGTGCACACAAACTGTGTTTTTAATCCGTCATAATGAAATGCACAAATCCTCAATGGATGTCAACATAATACAAAAGGAAAAAAACAAAGTAAATATGTATGGGGAAGATCCCTAATCACCAAGTTCAACGCGAGGACACTCATATATTGCAAAGCAGCGATAGATGGCTAACACCATGAAGGACTAAGCAATAAAATGATGAGACACGTGAAAGGACACAAAGAGACTCCATTACATTGAACCCTGAAACTTGAAGCGCAATTAGAGGGCACCCACACATTGCAAAGCAGCGAAGGCTGTGACCTCGCAACGCACCCACAGCTAATGAGGAAAAGTCAGATATAAGATCAATGTGTGTGATATAAGGCCAAAAAAGAAAACTAAACACAACCTGGAACAAGCAGAATGCATAGCCCCCATAGCGGCAGAGGGAGGACCATCCTGACTGGAAGTCGATCCAGCAGCAAGGACTCTCTCTTTGGGGGTTTGTGGGAGGTGGAGTTAGGTCCTGTACGGCATATATTTGCTGCATCCCTGGAGGAGGTCCTTCCTTTTAGGGATCTAGCGCAGGAGTGAATGTGTTACGGTTTTCTGACACTCAGACGAGGTTTTAAGTAAAAACACAGTTGTATTGAAATGAAAACAAGGTGTAGCGCCCCTGGGGGCCAGGAATGGCATAGACAGAAATGGTAACAGACAGAAATAAGCACAAAATATCAGCCTATAATGTACTGGATATTAGGATGAACAAGGGTTAATGCGTAAACCACTGATCAGTCACAATGATAGTAATCAGCCAACGCCCAGATGAACCTATAAGTCTCTGAGGGTGCTATAGGCAATGTAGTAGGCTTGTACAAATCACTCTCATATAGCTGTATAGTAGGACGCCCAAGTAGACAGCACAGATATAACCAGAGCTGAGTGATTCCTCCTAGAGGAGTATGATGGATTACAGCCACTGCTGGAGCAAGAGAACGGAACCTGAATTGCCCTGAGTATACGCAACTGGAAATACCCCTGCGTGCCAACGGAGACTAGAGCCAGGCCACCCTCTGGGTCCCAATCGGAATCGACACTGCACAAGCAATAACGAGCCACGCACAGGTAGTGCGGTCGGTAGTAAAACACACTGAGCAATAGACCAGAGCCGAGACACCCTTCCGGTGCCATTACGGGACAACACGCTGCAAGAGCACTCAGGAGGCCACTAGCACCGGGAGGTGCATCTACGGTACAGCCACATACTGGAACGGATACTGCTCTGCTTGCGTTAACGGATAGGCTAGGTCACAAGGCACGGCTCAGTAAGTGTTAATGGCTCGGATAGGTCGTATCGGCTTGGCAAGTGTACTGAGGACTCAATAACGGAGGCAACACACACACAGCAAGGTATTGGGCAGGTTCAGACATGGAGACAGCAGCTCAGCAAGGCTACAACAGCTCGGTTAACAGAGGCCACAGCACCGCACAGCAGAGAAGTGATAAAACAGAGCACTACTAAGCACAGTTCAGAATGTCGCCGGTAGGATCCACAGGAACTCAGGAAACCGATGAGGAGCAGGAAGCACAGCTGGAACCGGGTCAATCACGGATCAGGAACGTCAGGCAAGCCGGGTCGAATCACGGAGCAGGAACGTCAGCCAAAGCCGGGTCAAATCACGGAGCAGGAATGTCAGCCAGAACCGGGTCGAGTCACAGAGCAGGAACATCAGGCAAGCCGGGTCGATTCACGGAGCAGGAACGTCAGCCAAAGCAGGGTCCAATCACGGAACAGGAACGGAGAATGGTCAGACGAACTGAGTCGGTACACAGGAACGCAGTAACACAGCAAGAAGACTCAAACTCAGGAACACCACGAAAGGGTACCAGGCAGATATCATAGGCCCAGTATATAAAGGAACATCCTGGGCGGGCCAATCAGCCTGCTCCAATGCACAGGTACCATCAGTGTGACTGACAGGGGATCACGGGTACCGTGATAGAATGCTCCTGTGAACGATCTGCTGGTTTCTGAATTATGGCACATGCAAAGCTATTGGAGGAGGTGCAACATTGGCTCCAGCTGGTCTTGGACATGCAGCAGTTGTCTGCCGCAGATGATGCAGGCATCAGAGGCCATCGTGTGAACGGCACTCTGTTGCTGCAGGGAGGTCTGCTCACAAGTCAGCCCCCTACCCACTTATTACCCAGCCCTGTTCCTTGTCACCGGAGGCAACGCTCT
Organism: Rhinophrynus dorsalis; assembly: GCA_037306005.1. Taxonomy (NCBI): domain Eukaryota; kingdom Metazoa; phylum Chordata; class Amphibia; order Anura; family Rhinophrynidae; genus Rhinophrynus; species Rhinophrynus dorsalis. The sequence goes on along the minus strand of CM074726.1, from coordinate 72,483,970 downwards.
CCTTCTCCCCCCACCTTGTTCCGCTGTGGCTGCTGTTGCTCCTGGGTCTCCTGGATCTGAAAAGGGCCTTTCTCCTGCGGCCTCTGGGACAGTCTTTGAAGATTTTGACCAGGTGGAGCTGCTACAGGACCTTCCTGTGACAAGGTGCGACTTTAATTTGGCTGTTAGGGGTGCGGGGCCAGTACAGGCTATCCCAGGAGTGCCTGAGTGTGGGTTGGTGGCCAAGACTAAGGGTGTGGATAGCATTCCTAAGGCTGGAGGTGTAAGAAGGGGTTGCAAAGGTAAAGTGGCAGGTGTGGCTTCTGCTCAGATTGCTAAGTGTGGCGTGGCCTGGCTTGCACAAGCTGGTGCTCCCCTTGATGTTGTTAAGTGGGGGGTAGTATGGCATGCGCGGATGACCACGAGTCATTGCGTTGACAGGTGGTGAAAGGCAGAGCTGCTGATAGGGTGGCTAGTGGAGGGGTGTGGTGATACAGAAGCAACTGATGCGGGGTCTGGATGGACCAGCGGGTGTACTGTTTGTCGGAATCATTGGCTGAGTGGCTTTTGCAAGCCAGCCGGGTGGACATGGGAATGGTGGACGCAGGGCCTGCTTGGGCCGGTCACAGATCGGAGCTGTGTCGGTCAGAGAAGTCGGAGCCCCAGAGTGGAGTCCAGTGTGCAGAGGAGCACTAGCGGCATGAGAGCTACTGTGGGGCAGTCACGTGCAGTAGCACAGCAGGAGTCAGGTTCGTCATTGGCAGCATGTTAATTGTAGGTTGGCTATAGATAGGAGTAGTAGTTCTAGTCGTAATAGAGGTTGTGTTCCATTGTATTGTTGCAGCTTTTCTAGATCACCTTCCCCAGGATTGACAAGGAGTCTTGTCGCATATGTTACACATCATTTCATCAGGCTCTTGAGCTGGTCAGAGCGGCAGGTCGTGGGGCATGGTTGCCGAAAATGAATACTGAATTGGCCTTTAGCTTGTTGATGGTTCACCTGGAGTGTTTCCATCTCTTGGGTTGCCGTCTGGACAGTCTTTATTATTTTGACAAGTGCCTTCTCATGGGGTACTCGATTCCTTTTTATTATTTTTGAGATTTTTAGCACCTTTCTGGAATGGGCCATGCACTTCGAGTCTGCATGCGACTCGGTCATTCACTATTTTGTATTACTTTTTTTTTTTTTTTTGTTGGACCAGAGGGTTGTAACCTGCGCTTGCACTTGTTGAGGACTTTCCACTGCCTGATGTGCAGATAGGAGTGCTGGTTGCAGAAGACAAGACCGAGGGTCTGGCTCAGACCCTTTGCATTCTCGCCATTGAGATTGATTCAGTTAGCATGGATTTCCGGCTGACTGATGACAAACTGCGCAAGCTCTGTTTGTTGGTAGATAGAGTGTGTGGCTCATCCAAGGTGTGACTGAGTCTTCTTCAGTTGTTTCTAGGGCACCTGGTATTTTCTTCCAGAGTCATACTGATGGGCAGGGTCTTCTGTCAGAGCATGTTATTGGGTGTGTCACTCTCGTCACTTTCTTCGAGGTGACCAGTAACATGAAGTATGAGTGTCAGACCTTTCTGGCAGGTTTCAGCAGCAGGTCTTGCTGGATGGACTGCCAGGTGGGTAATGGTGATTTGTGCCTTTTCACGCATACAGCTGGTTCCACTGGTATGGTATGTTTTTTGACAGCAGATGATGTGTGACTCCATGGCCAGCTGCCTGAAGGTAATCTGAGTTCATCTGCAATCTGACCTTGTTGGAGCTATTTCCGATGGTGGTGGTGGGGGAACTGTGGAGCTCAGAGCTGTGGAACAAATGCATTTTGTTTTAGACTGACAACATGGCAGTCGTGTACGTGGTTAATTGGATGCCTTCGAAGTCTGTGTCAGTGGTGAACCTTCTGCGACACTTGGTGTTGTGTTGCCTCAAGCTGAACATTTTACTTTAGGATGCAGCACGTTCCGGGAGTGAATAACTGTTAGCTTATACTATGTCTTGGTTTCAGTGGGAGATATTTCAGAGGCTGGCGCCTCAGGCAGATAGGTCTAATTTCAGCTGCCTGATGACCTTGTGGAGCTTCCTTTTGGTGGACTCGCTGAGCTTGTGAAGGGTTCTGTCTCTGTGTCATCATGGCACACCTATTCAAGGAGCTGGTGGGAATGGGGACGCTATTTGAGGTACTGAGATTGGGGGATGGACATGGGCCATTTTGGAATATTTATGGTGCCTTCGGGAGCAAGTGTTTAGTGGCAGGTGTAACTTTAGGGTTTAGCATTTTTCTCCCAGTTGTTGGAGGTAGAGGATATGATGCAATGTTTTGTTATATGGGGTTTTGTGTGGCTGGAAGAAGTTGATTCCGGCTAACCCAGATTCGCTTAGTCTGATTACGTTCCCAGTTTTGCTTCATATTTTGGCGGCTCTGCGGGTCTCCGTTCAAAGTATCCCTGTTTAAGTCGGCTTTCTCATTACCCTTATTTTGGGTGAGTTGGTTGTTCCCAACAGGGCTCAACCCTGGGGGTTTAGCGTTTAGGGATGTGTCGGTTCAGGTTGATCAGATAGAGCTGTTTATTACATGTTCTAAGGTGGATGTGTTTGGAAAGGGTCAAGTGGTGACCATACAAGCGATAGGGCGTGTGGGATGCCCAGTGGCTATTGTGTTGGAGTATCTGTCGGTTCCTTCATCAGGTAGTAATTTCTGTTACATGAGTTTGGTACTTACTCTTTCAGGATTGGGGCTTCCACACAAGCACATCAGTCCGTTACTGATGATAGGGAGGTTCAACTTCTGGGGCATTGGAAGTTGCGTCAATTATTGGGTTATGTTCACCCTCATTTAATGTGCTAATTTCCCCCCTCCTTGTTTATCCCTAATTTCCAGCCCAGTTCAGGGGTGGATCCTGTCATGGCCACTGAGCAAATGTCACGGACACCAGAGTAAATGAAACACAAGACACAGGTACAGATGAATTTAACCAGTTTATTAAAATAAGTAAGCGCAAGCACTTCCCCAGTCTAGTAGGTACAGGTGTGAGGAGAGTGTCTAGTCCACTACCCAAGGACGGACACTGCACTGTACCTGGTTGTCTGTAGCCTATAGAATATATGTGAGCAGAACCAAGCTTAGTTCTATCACAGAGTTTATGGAAAGCTAGAACGCCAGGAACCTGGACTACTGGAGCGACAGATAAACTCCCAGACACGAGTCAGGGAGACAGGCATCTTGTAAGCAGGGACTCTACCACTGAGTGGTAGGAGGAGCGAGGCAGAGAGTAACCTATACCCCGATAGGTAGGCACAGAGTGGAGGCAAGAGAGTGGAGCGAGCCAGCCGCCACACCGGTAAGTATGTGAAGGCCGCACAGTATATAGGCCACAGAGCGGAGTGTACACAACAGGACCAGGAGGCAACTGATAGAGTGCATAGAATGGAGGCAATGGAGCGAGAGTCAACCAGCAACTCTACCACAGTGGTAGCAGTTGTTCTACACCGATGGAGCATGCCCACAACTAGCCAGGACAGGTGTTAGTCGGACAGGAGTGAGGCAGCATGGATCGTAAGTCAGACAAGCCACAGTCAAGAGCCAAATCGGTTAGTCCACCACAGCCAAGGTCAAAACAGAGTGGGTAGTCAGACAAGCCAGGGTCATACAAAGATTGGGTAGTCAGACAAAGCCACTAGGTCTCGAGCCGGAGTGGAAAGTCAGACAAAGCCAAGGATTGATCAGGAGATAACATGGCAGCCAAGCAAGGATCAAACAAGAGCAACAATGAAGCAATGCACAGGTACACTACGAAAGGGCAATAAGTCCTAGCCTCAATGAGGTTTATAAAGTAGCAGAAGAAGGCGGGATCCAATTAGGCCCAACAGAATAGGCCCATAAACAGGCGTCCACGCCAGTGCCTATAGCATGACTCTAGCTATGAGGAAGTGGCCGGAGGCCATGCTGGCCGGTGGCCATACAGAGGTAAGAGCACAGGATCACTTAGGCCTCAAAGGGAGACTGTGATAGATCCTTGGCCATTCCTTGGTTCTTCAGGTGGCTCGCTCGCTCTTGAACGATGTGCATCAGTGCAGATGCACTGGTTGGGTTTGAGTGGGTTGAGATGGAACAATATGTTGCCCAGAGTGGTTACCATACCAGATCAGGTTGAGGGGTCTTTGATTTTGGTTCTTCACTGTAGGGGTGATGATTTGGGTTGGTTTAACCCCTTAAGGACCCTTGACGTACCAAGACCGTCACGGTCCTTGAAATACTCAAGGACTGATGACGGTCATAGTACGTCACGTACTTTTTACTTACAGCACTCTACTGGGAGCACTGTAAGTAAAAATAGGGCCTGGAATTGACCGCTCCAAGATCGGAGCGATCTCTATCAGGCCCCATAATGATGCGCCGATACACGCGACAGGTCACATGTACCGGCGCGTCCAAGTGCACCTATGCGGTCATTATGGGGCGGAAATGTCCCAGGACCACCGGTCCTTAAGGGGTTAAGAACATTGACCTTATCAGTACTTAAAGTGTATATATAAATCGGTTTAATGCCATGTTCTCCAGAGTTATGGTGGTGTGGTCGGAAATTGTGCCGAGGGCCTGTTGGAGGGGGGCCCTGGATCACATGGCACTTGAGAGGTGTAGGAGGCGATTGAATATGGCAGTATAATTGCACATGTGGGAGACCAGTGGAGTGGTAGTCTGGCATCGGCAATTGGAGAATGATCGTAGTAGCTGATGGAGGTCATTTATTTGATAGTAGCAATGATATATTCCTGTGCTAGCTGCAGGACAGAGTGGAGAGGGCACTATTTTTTGTTGGGTGGGCGGAGTCGACACTAGATGTACTGTGCCATCCTGGTGGCGTGTTGGTTGGGGCCTATGGATATCCCTCCTTGTAATTTTTGGCTCGCGTGGCCATGGGTGGGCAGCTTGGGGCTGGCCCAAGCATGGTTATATGCTAACCTAAGGGTGGTTGGCATGGGTTACATGTTCCCCTGGCACCTACCTAATTGAGAGGAGTTTTTGTTTAGGGACGGCCTGGATTCCTAGCCAGCTGTGCCATGGCCTTTTACCACCACTTCAGTTTTCCATGTGTTCTTTTGGTGGGTTTATCTAAGAGGTCATGTAAGCAGGCAGTCATGAAAAGTATCTATGTATAAGATAGATCCATGCTCGCAGAGCACCAGGAGAGGACTTCCTCACATCACTGCTTTGTGATGTTCTGGTGTCCTCTCATGGCTCTCCGCGAATAGGGATCTATCTTATACATAGTTACCTTTCATTCTGCTTGTTTAAGGTTGTGTCTAGTTTGCTCTTTTGGCCTTATATTACACACATTGATCTTAATCTGCCTTTTCCTCCTCACTTGCTTGCATTTTGCAAAGGTACCCGCCTTCGCTGCTTTGTAGTGTGTGAGTGCCCTCTCACTGCTCCCCGAGTTTGAGGATTCAGTGTAATGGAATCTCTTTGTATCTTTTCACGTACCTCATCATTTGTGTCCTTGTATGCATCATTTTATTGCTTAACCTCAACAACATGCTTGAGCGCATTGTGGGGGTACCCATCATTGGCTGCTTTGTTGTGTATGGGTGTCCTCACATTGTGCTTCGTGATTGGGGATCTTCCCCATACATATTTACTTTCTGTTTTTATTCCTTTTACATTATGTTGATAGCCATTGAGGTTTTGTGCATTTCATTATGATGGATTAACAGTGCTGTTTGTGTGCACATACACACCTGTCTTTCACTCGCTCTTGAGCATGTTTATTGGCCAGCGGGCAGCTGACGTCATCCCCTGCAGCTGGGGTACTGACTTCACCTGGGTGACATCTCCACTCTGGTTTGGATCACATGTGATAGCTTTGGAGACCTGAAATTGTTGATATTGTTACATTTACAATTGTCTTGAGAAAGGTCCAGTTTGGACTGAAATGTCAAACAGACCTATTACTTCCTTCACCAAATAAATTTGCTGAAAAAGACCCACTGGTGCTGCCCTCTTCATTTAGTTTGCGATAGATAGATAGATAGATAGATAGATAGATAGATAGATAGATAGACAGACAGACAGACAGACAGACAGACAGACAGACAGACCATTAAATAAATTATGTTTTTTGGGAATTTTTATTTGCTTTGTTCAGTAATTATGTGTGATGTGGGAATTTGCTGCCAAACCCTGTGTTAACTATTGTTAACACAACCAGGGGATATTCCTCTGCGTTCAGGAGGTAGGCCAGGACTAAATATACCACCAAATCTAGTGACTCAGCAGGATGTCCCATAAAGAACTATTTTTCCCAACACAGACTAATACAATAATAGTAACATAATAGATGAGGTTCAGAAAAAGATGTGTCGTGTCGTTTAAGAATAACATTTGCCATATAACGCTTGTAGATTCCGAGGAAGGTGAAAACACCCTCTTTAATAGACTGGCTATAGGTCAGTATATACTCTTACCAGCCTCTACTTCTACCCCCTCTTCCCAGCATGCATTTTCTCCTTTATGTGAGTTGGCTTCTCCCTCACTGTGAAAAACTCATCTGCATGTAGCACTTCTTTCTCAGGGTTTTCCCCTTTCTCCTGTGAAACTCTGACCCTCCAGCTACCATTCTGTCACAGCTTACCTTGACTCCAGCATGATTACAGGCGCGAGGCTTCAAGCAGGCTGCAGACCTCTGTTTTATCTGTTTGCTTACTGTAGTCTCCTCCTACCTACTTCCTACTTCCTCCCTCTGAGCTGCTCCTCCTATTTCCTGTGGAGGGGTTTAAAAGGCAGACTGAGGCCTGACTCAGATGCCCTTGCGTTGTTGTTCTTAGGTGAAGTACTTGGGCTCTGTGTGTGACCTGGCTATCTACGAAAATCCACTCTGTGTATGACCTGGCTATTTATGAGAACCCGCACTGTGTATGACCCGGCTAAGTAAGAGAACCCTCTCTGTGTATGACCCAGATACGTACGAGAACCCTCTCTCTGTGTATGACCCAGCTAAGTACGAGAACCCTCTCTGTGTATGACCCAGTGATCACGAGTACCCTTTACTGTTATCAATTTGTACTATTGGCCTAAGATAGACCACTGTTGTGGACAGAGAGTCTGATTGGTGACTGTAGGCGTGAGTCACAGGGTCCAATATAGTGACTGCAGGCGTGAGTCACAGGGTCTCGATATAGTGACTACAGGCGTAAGTCACAGGGTCTCTTAGCGGTGATTGCAGGCATGGGTCAGTTCTCCAGTCCAGCAGTCCTTGTATTCCTGTTCACTGGATCAAGATTACTGAGCCAGTGTTCACAGTGGTTGCCTGTTCCAGTGTTCCAGTCGACGGATCAAGAGCTAGCGTTCCTGTTTCCTGTTGAGACTCACAGGGGCTTCAGCCCAGTCTCCAGCATTGTGGTCTAGCAAGAGGCCTACTATTTCTGGTAGTAGTGTCACCAGTTAGTAACCCTTTGCTTGTTGTACTACATATTTATTGCTGTGATTTATTCTAATAAATATTTTGCATTACCTTAACGTACTGAGTTCTGAGCATTGACGTGATAGTAACGCCTCTCTTTAAGACAGGCCCGTTGGGCACTGTTTCTTTCTCGATTCAATTTTGTGGTTTAATATCTTCCTGGCTTCAAAAATCTAAAGGCAGATGCGTCATCTCACCAGTTTTGTTCTTCGACTAGGGAGGAAGATCCTCCTACTCCGATCATTCCTGCTGATCGTATTCTTGCCACAATTCACACTTGTATCACTTTTCCTCTGAGTGAGGAGATTTTGGCTGCCCACGCTGCTGCTCCTGTTGAGAAACCCGAAGGCCGTTGCTTTGTGCCAGCACAATTGCGCATTAAGTTACTGTAGACATACTATGCGTCTAAAATAGCTGGTCACATTGGCCGAGACCAGTTGATATGGTCCTTGTCCCGTGTTTTTTGGTGGCCTAGTCTAAGAGCCGATTGTGCTGCCTTCACTGCAGCCTGCACAACATGTGCCCAAAATAAGTCACCCCGACAATTACCAGTGGGTTTGTTACAGCCAGTGGCCAATGGGGAACCCCGTGGTCACACTTACCGATTGATTTTATGGTTGAACTTCCGAGCTCTATGGGTTATACAGTCATTTTGATCATTGTAGACAAGTTCTCAAAGATGGCCCATTTTGTACCACTTTAAGGATTGCCTTCCGCTAAAGAGTTGGCAGTGGTGTTTGCCAGAGAGGTCTTCCGATTACATGGCATTCCTAAAGTCATTGTCTCAGATAGAGGAAGCCAGTTTGTGTCCCGGTTCTGGAGGAGTTTCTGCGCTCAAATGGGCATTCAATTGGCATTCTCCTCCGCTTATCATCCGCAGTCTAATGGTGCAGCAGAAAGGTCAAACCAAGCCTTAGAACAGTTCCTCCGCTGCTATATCTCTGACCATCACGATAACTGGGCTACCCTGTTACCCTGGGCAGAGTTTGCCTGGAATAGTGCTGTTAACTCTTCCACTAAGAGTTCCCCGTTCTTGGTTAATTATGGGTTCCAACCCTCAGCTCTTCCCGAGACCTTCCAAGCACAAGAAATTCCAGCTCTGGACAAGCATTTAAGGGTGCTCCATTCCTCCTGGGTACGCGTACATCATACCCTACGTGATTCTGTGCAGCAACAAAAAAGGCAGGCTGTTCGAAGGCGACTGCCGGCACCCTCATTTCAGGTAGGAGACAGAGTATGACTGTGTTCCCGTAACATGCACCTCCAGGTGCCTTGTAACAAGTTGGCTCTTCGATTCATTTGTCCCTTTCGGGTGTTGCACAAAATTAACCCGATGGCGTATGCATTGGAACTTCCTGCCAACATGCGCATTCAAAATGTCTTTCATGTTTCCCTGCTAAAACCCTTGGTCTGCAACCAGTATACTTCAGCTCCTGTTCGTCCTCCTCCCGTGAGAGTTGCAGATCACGAGGAATATGAGGTCCAAACCATTCTGGACTCTCATTTGGTTCAAGGGCGGCTACACTACTTTATTCATTGGAAGGGTTATGGTCCAGAGGAGCGTTCCTGGATTCCAGCTGCTGATGTTCACGTTCCTGTATTGGTATGCAGGTTTCATGCTCGATTCCCTGATAAACCCCAGCCGGCTCCGCGGAGGGGGGGCCTTTGGGGGGGGTACTGTCACAGCTTACCTTGACTCCAGCATGATTACAGGCGTGAGGCTTCAAGCAGGCTGCAGACCTCTGTTTCATCTGTTTGCTTACTTAAGTCTCCTCCTACCTACTTCCTACTTCCTCCCTCTGAGCTGCTCCTCCTACTTCCTGTGGAGGGGTTTAAAAGGCAGACTGAGGCCTGACTCAGATGCCCTTGCGTTGTTGTTCTTAGATGAAGTACTTGGGCTCTGTGTGTGACCTGGCTATCTACAAAAACCCACTCTTTGTATAACCTGGCTATTTATGAGAACCTGCACTGTGTATGACCCGGCTAAGTAAGAGAACCCTCTCTGTGTATGACCCAGATACGTACGAGAACCCTCTCCCTGTGTATGATCCAGTGATCACAAGTACCCCTTACTGTGATCAATTGGCCTATTGATTGGTACTATTGGCCTAAGACAGACCACTGTTGTGGATAGAGAATCTGATTGGTGACTGCAGGCGTGAGTCACAGGGTCTCGATATAGTGACTGCAGGCGTGAGTCACAGAGTCTCTTAGCGGTGATTGCAGGCGTGGGTCAGTTCTCCAGTCCAGCAGTCCTTGTGCTCCTGTTCATTGGATCAAGATTACTGAGCCAGTGTTCACAGTGGTCGCCTGTTCCAGTGTTCCAGTCGACGGATCAAGAGCTAGCGTTCCTGTTTCCTGTTGAGACTCGCAGGGGCTTAAGCCCAGTCTCCAGCATTGTGGTATAGCGAGAGGCCTACTATTTCTGGTAGTAGAGTCGCCAGTTAGTAACCCTTTGTTTGTTGTACTACATATTTATTGCTGTGATTTATTCTAATAAATATTTTGCATTACATTACCGTACTGAGTTCTGAGTATTCCTGGGTGCCTGTGACACATTCTTGACTGGGTCATCATGTGGAGGATTTGGAATTTTATAATAATATCTGAAGTCCCATGAGCAGACAAAGGCCTTAGGGCCAAGAGAGTCACACCTATAGTCCATGGTAGGTTTCATCTGATTTTAAGACAATCACTGATATTGTGTTATTCCGCAGCACACCCAAAACCGCAAATTCACTGGCTCCAAGAGCTCAATGTATATTTTCCAGGGGTGATAGTAGTAGTGATCCTCCCTCCTGCTTCCTGGGGCACTCACTTGCATATTATCATGGTGTACCACAGATATAAAAGATTTGTCCAGACTCATTTCCTTAGCAGTGACCCTCTGATGACTACTTTCAACAGGTCTCATACTCCAGCAGCATCAGGCTGAAGCTTGTACTTCAGGTTTTCATTCACTTTTTTCATGCCCTTTATGTTCTCCAAAAGCTTGATATACACCTCAGTCTTTATTAAAGGAGCTGGAGCTTGCATTTTTGGAATTCTAATATAAGATATCTTTAACCCCTTAAGGACCGGTAAAATCTGATGTGGATTTCACTTAACAACCAAAGCAATTTAGACTTTTTTGACCATGTCTTTGTTCAACCATATTTTCTCTTTAATTCCTTTAATACAACCACACAAATTATTTACTGTTTTTAAGCACAAGTAGGCCTTTCTCTTGGTACCACAATTATATGAATACCTCATCATTTAAATTGTTTAAAATAGAAAAACAGAGGAAAAAAACCAAAAACATTTTATTACATTTTCCTGTCAGGATTTGTATATTATTAGTTCGTTACAAAAAAATACCCCTAAATATATTCATTTGCTTCTACTGAATCTGACAGTACCCCATATGCATACTTTTTCAATCCCTTTCTAACATTTAAAAGGTAAAAATTACAAGATGGACACCATTATTTCCAGCCTGTAATTTTTCTACAATTAGCATGTGAGTCTCATAGCTTAGTTGACTGTGCCAGAACCCAAAAATGTCCAATAAGGTAAATAATCAGTAGAATTTTGGAGTTTTCTATGCAGCTATTTTTCCAGAAATATGTTCCAAAATTGTGGTAATATTTTGTTTTTTTGCAGTTTTCACACCTACATTTCAAAATTACTGTTGATATAAAGCACAGGATAGGTGAAGATTTTTAAAAATGGATTGTTTAGTGTTCAGCTCCTACTACTGAGTATGGCAATGCCCCATCTGCATAGGTTTCTCATGGTTTGAGGGAGCTACGGGACCCAATTTTGAACAAATATTGAATTTTCACATCTTGCTTAACTGGTGCAATGTCTCAATTGGGGCTGTGTACCAGTGCTCCACTTTAAGATTTACCCCCAAAAAGTGTATATTTTTGGAAAATAGACACCCCAGGCTTTCATTTTAGGTGTGTTTTCAATTTTTTTCACAGCCATTTTACCACCAATCCCTCGTAAACTTGACGTAAGCAAAAAAATTTGAGTTTTTTACACTTTGACTTCAATGTTGATGTGAATTTCAAGCATCTGATAGGTGAAGATTTTTAAAAATACATAGTTTAGTGTTCAGCTCCTTCTACTGAGTACGGAAATACCCCATATGCAAAGGTTTCTCAAGGTTTGAGGGAGCTACGGGGCCCAAAGTGGAAAATGCACGTTTCCAGTTTAACACTTTGAATTTTCACGTCTTGCCTCACTGGTGCCATATCTAATTTGGGGCTGTGTACCAGTGCTCCACTTTAAAATATCCCCCAAAAGTATATATTTTTGGAAAAAGACACCCAGGTTTTGATTTTATGTATGTTTTCAAATTTTTTACCCAGCCATTTTACCACCAATCCCTTGTAAAACTTCATGTAAGTAAAAAATTCTGCATTTTTCACACTTTGACTTCAATGTTGATGTGAATTTCAAGCACCTAATAGGTGAAGAATTTTAAAAATTCACTCTTTAGTGCTCAGCTCCTTCTTCTGAGTATGGCAATACCCCATATGCATAGGTTTCTCAAGGTTTTGGGGGGCTACGAGGCCCAAATTTGAACATGTGCGTTTCTAGTTTCACACTTTGGATTTTCCTAGCTTGCATCACTGGTGCAATGTCTCATTTGGGGATGTGTACCAGCGCTCCACTTTAACATTTCCCCCCAAAAATGTATATTTTGGGAAAGTAGACATCCCAGGCTTTCTTTTTAGGTATTTTTTCAAATTTTTTACACAGCCATTTTACCATCACTCCCTCATAAAACTTGACGTAAGTAAAAAAAAAAAAAGCGTTTTTCACACTTTGAGTTCAATTTTGATGTGAATTTCAAGCACCTGATAGGTCAAGTTTTTTTAAAAATGCATTGTTTAGTGTTCAGCTCTTTCTTCTAAGTATTGCAATACCCCATATGCATAGGTTTCTCAAGGTTTGGGGGAGCTACTGGGCCCAAATTGGAATATCCACGTTTCCAGTTTCACACTTTGAATTTTCACAGCTTGCGTCACAGGTGCCATGTCTCATTTGGGGTGGTGTCCCAGTGCTCCACCTTAAAATATGCCCCCAAAAGTGTATATTTTTGGAAAGTAGACACCCTAGGCTTTCAGTTTATGTATGTTTTCTAATTTTTTAAACAGCTTTTTTTTACCACCAATCCTGTGAAAACTTGACGTGAGTAAAAAATTCAGCGGTTTTCACACTTAGATTTCAATGTTGATGTGAATTTCAAGCACAGGATAGGTGAAGATTTTATTAACTGCATTGATTAGTGATTGGCTCCTACTACTGAGTATGGCAATGCCCTAGATGCATAGGTTTCTCGTGGTTTGAGGAGCTACGGGACCCAATTTTGAACAAATATTGAATTTTCACGTCTTGCCTCACTGGTACCATGTCTCATTTGGTGCTGTGTACCACTGCTCCACTTTAAAATTCCCCCCCACAAGTGTATATTTTTGGAAAGTAGACACCCCAGGCTTTGATTATAGGTGTGTTTTCAAATTTTTTACACAGCCATTTTACCACCAATCCCTCATAAATCTTGACGTAAGTAAAAAAATTCAGCGGTTTTCACACTTAGATTTCAATGTTGATTTGAATTTCAAGCACAGGATAGGTGAAGATTTTATAAACTGCATTGATTAGTGTTTGGCTCCTTCTTCTGAGTAAGGCAATGCCCCATATGCATAGGTTTGTCAGGGTTTGGGCGAGCTACTGCAGTAAGGAAGAGAAACACCATTTTTTCACTTATATTTTAGTGTTGCTCTGGATTTCAATCAGATAATATTTGCAGATTTTTTAAGTGCTTTACATTAGTGATGAGTTACATCATCTGAGTACAGCAATGCCCCATATGCATAGGTTTGTCAGGGTTTGGGGGAGCTACTGGGCCCAGTAGGGAACATTTGTGTTTCCATTATAAGAGATGGAAAAAAACCTTAGGGTGCTTTGCCTCCCATTATATTTGGATAGTGTTAGATCTAAGGAGGGATGTGTTTTGAAAAGTAAAAAAAACAGGACATTTCAGGGGGAAAAGTGGCCAAATAATAAAATAAAGTTTACAGCACTGCTGCATTGTGCCTGCATGGTATTGCATGAAGCAGTCATCCATGCAGAACCCAGGTTTGGAAGGGCAATCAGGACAGTAAGTGGGGGTATCTGTCTGTATTCCCTTGCTGTAGCAAACCCTGCAGCATTTTTGTGGGTTTTTCTTTTGGGGGGTTTGGGGGATTTTATAAATAAAGTGTACTACCCCAGGTTTTGTTGGAATTGTTTCTGTTTCCCCTTGAAACAAAAATTGGGAAATAAGATGGAACTGCGGAAAACTAAGTTTTAGAGTGGGGTTTGCCAATATGAAAATCAAAAAAGAATTGTATACTGCAGTCTGTATCATGTAAATGGCAACCTTTTTGTACCATGCCCTACACTTTCTCATTGTGAGGTATGGCTGCATGAATTGATCACAAAGATCAACTCCCCCCATGTGCTTGTTGTAGTCTCTAATGCAGACTGGTTTTCTTAGTACCCTCTTTCTGCCACGAACAGAGACTGCCACAGTTTTGTCTTCATGCATGGTGGAAAGCATGTATACTTCTTTTTTGTCTTTAAACTTAACTGCCAGCAGCTATTGTTGGCACAAAGCTGAGGATGTCCCTTTTTTAGTTTTTTAGCTACAAGTTCTTTGGGCATCTCCCTGCAAGCACCTGACAGTTCCAAAATGAAAAAGTGACTTAAATAAAAAGGGGCTGGTGTAGTAGTTTTCAACATATAAATTATATCCTTTATTTAATAAGGGGTAAATTAGATCCCAAACTATTTTCCCATTTGTTCCCAGAGAAACCTAACCTGCCTTTATATTTCATAAGGGATTCATCTATACTTATGTGTTTTTTGGTGGTATATACTTGTGCAAAATTTTCCTGTAAATGATTTATTAGGGGGCTGATTTTGAACAGTCTGTCATACTGGGGGTGTTCTTTTGGGAGGCACATGGCATTATCACTAAAGTATATAAAGCGCAAAATAATTTCGTATCTAGTCCTGGTCATTGTTTTGGCAAATATAGGGGTATCATATATGGGGTTTTTACTCCAGTATGATCTAATACTTATTTTATTTTACTATTCCCATTGTCATTGTTAGGGCCCAGAATTTTTTGAATTCTAAAAGGTCTGCGGGTTGCCATATTTCTTCCTTGGAAATGAACACTGATGGGTTGGCAGCAATATACTGGGCTGCATATAAATTGGTTTGTGACACGATTTCCCCCAAAATTTCTTCCCCCAAAAATAAATACAAAAACTGAACATGGGTAAATCCTGCCACATCCACTTGAATTTGTGGGTTGCCTGCGAATTCAGGAATTTATGGGCATAAATTGGCTGGTGATACCCATTCATCAGCAGGAGTGGCAGTACTTGTGGCAGGTCTTGGGGCATTTCTTAGGGCAGCTCTTTTGGAAGGTCTTTGGGCAGCTCTTTGGGAAGTTGCTGGGGCAGTTGCTGGAGCAGCTCATGGGGCAGTTGCTGGGGCAGCTCTTGGGGCAGTTGCTGGGGTAGCTCTTGAGGCAGTGTGTCTTATTTTGGCAGAAGGCCCAGCGTCATCACTAGAGCTGCTGTCACTCTCCAAAAACTGAGTGATTTCGAAGTCTGACACAGTGTCTGTGGCTCTTCTAAAGTGTACCTCCGCTGCATTGTATACACCTACTCTAAACTAAATAAATTACTAACTTCTATACCTAACTATTGCTAACTCTCTCCCCAAATGGTCACTATTCCTATGATAAAAAAATATATATTTTTATTTTCCCTACGCTACTCCTAAACCTAAATCTATCCCTAAGCCTTACCCTAACCCACATATTCCCTGAACCTACCTAACCCAACTACCTATCTAAACTAGCTTATAATATAAAATACATTTTTAAATAAAATAAACTTTTTTGGGTTTTTTTTTACCTACACTACTCCTAAACGTAAAACTATCCCTAAACCATGTAATCTATGAACCTACCTAACCCAACCCAACTACTATCTAAACTGGCTTATAATGTAAAATCAGTTGTTAGATAAAAGAAACCTTTTTTGTTTTTTTTCCTACACTACTCCTAAACCTAAATCTGTCCCTAAGCCTTAACCTAACCCATGTATTCCCTGAACCTACCTAACCGAACCCAGCTACCTATCTACACTAGCTTATAGTATACAATCAATTTTTAAATAAAATAAACTTTTTGGGGGGATTTTTTTTTCCTACACTACTCCTAAACCTAAAACTATACCTAAGCCTTAACTTTACTCATGTATTCCCTGAACTTACCTAACCCAATTCAATTACTTATCTAAACTAGTATATAATATGAAATCAGTTTTTAAATATTTTTTTTTTCCTACACTACTCCTAAACCTAAATCTGTCCCTAAGCCTTACCCTAACATATTCCCTGAACCTACCTAACCCAATTCAACTACCTACCTAAACAATTATTTATTGTAAAAATCTTTAAAAAAAATATATATTTTTTTTTTACAACAGGAACCCTGGAACACGATCACAGCACAGCAGCAAGATGTCTCTCTGTCTCTCTCCACCTCAGAAGTGTGTAAATGGAGGGAGTCAGAGAGATGTGACAGGGACAGTATTTGTAAATACTGTCCCTGTCATTCTACTTCTGCAACATGTGATTCGCTAATCAAGCGAATCACATGTTGCCACTTGCTGAAACTAAGT
Source organism: Rhinophrynus dorsalis (assembly GCA_037306005.1). Lineage (NCBI taxonomy): Eukaryota > Metazoa > Chordata > Amphibia > Anura > Rhinophrynidae > Rhinophrynus > Rhinophrynus dorsalis. The sequence continues at coordinate 72,467,793 of CM074726.1, read as the reverse complement.
GCCTCAGTTATCGGAGCACTTAACAACAGCCTGCCCGTGCTCTCCCATCACTCTGTGCAGCGGCAGTGGGAGATTTTAACCCATGACGTGCCAGGACTGTCATCCTTAACGCAATTCTACCCATGACAGTTCTGGACTGTCTTGGGTCATTAAGGGGTTAAAGATATTTGCTTCTCTGATTATATCCCTGATGGCCATCAGGACCTTTCGGGTAAAGAGTCTGAAACATAAAAAACACAGGATCCAGAGGTAAAACTCCTCTTGTCAAATGACTCTTTTTGATTCTTTCTGTACTCATCCACATATCCACAGGATAGCCTGATTGCTGACAGGGCTTACAATATAACTTCCAGCTAGTTGATGAACACAGATGTATTTTCCTTCTATCTGATCCCCACAAACTTTGTCAATAATTCAGCAGCTTTCTTGGCAGGCCCTGAAACATTTTCCAACATCTACCCCAACACCTGAAGCCCCTAGGTAGAGCTTTCAAATGCCAGTACAATGTTAATGATAGGGACATCAATAGACTTGGAGCCATGTGTACAAATGCCAACAGTTTAGTGAATTAGATCCCTGAACTCAGTGAGGATGTGGAGGAAGGGTTGCCATCTATTTGAAAAATAGCTTAAAGGGATAGTAATACTTCATTTTATCTTTATTTTGTAGGCATTAAAAAAACATGAAGAAAAATATAAGTCTTATCTCTCAAACCTTTATGGTTTGAGAGATATTCACAAGCAAAGTTTCCCCTTCCGCCCCTTTTACCTAGTGCAAGCCAGCTCTTCTCAGATGTGGAATCCAGTCCAAAGACCAGACAGATAACAGAAGGGGACAATCGTTTTCTATGAGAACAATGAAAGCCCTGCCCCCCTTGACAAGTTTCTCAGGTTTTTCCCTTATCTTAATTGAAGATTATCCCTCTCTGCAATCTACCTGGGCACCTCCCTTCTGCTCTGTCTGAACAGTGTTACATCAGTAAAAGGGGCGGGAGGGGGATACTTTGTCATTGACTTACACTTGAACTACAACTCTGACAGAATCGAAATAACACTTTCCAAAGTCCAAATACTATGATGATTAATTAGAGCTGCTTTTATTATGAAACATTACTATCCCTTTAAAGGTTAATCTTATACAGGGAATGGAGCAGACCACAGAGACATCTTGGATAACTTTAGAATATGTAAATAAGATGGGTGCTCGTATATATGTGATCATTATACCCACCATGGACAAGCAGAGTAGGTGGATCAACTGCTGGTCAAGAAAATATCTAAGATGGCAGTGAAAGGTTAGTTTATCATTATGAGAGCCTTTAATCTGCCTGATGTGAACTGGAAAAACCAAGCAGCAGGTCCAGCCAGGAATAGAGAGATCCTATATTCTTCAGAGAGATTTTCTCTTAGTGAATTAGTATAAGAGCCAACTAAGAAGGAAATCATATTCAAATTATTATTTACAAATGGTGAGTTGTTATTAGATGAATGTTTGGGCTCCAGTGATCATCCATCAGTGTGGTTTAATATAAGGACAGAGTCTGAGTTGCTCCACACTAAAACAAATTTTCTAGATTTTAGAAAGTCTGATTTTTTTCTAAAACGGAAACATAATTAGGTCAGACTTTAACAGCGTGAATATCTTTAGATGGAGTCCAGGAGAAATGGGGTTATCTGAAATGTGTGTAACAAAGCACTGCATTAGACTTGTCAGTAAAGATAAAAGAGAAAGTTATCAGTGTGGAACTCCTTAGAAGTGGCAAATATAGTAAAGAAGAAAATAGTTGCATTTAAGAAATATATGAAGACACAGAAGGAGGAAGATAGGTATCTGTACAAGGCTTGGTTGAAAGATGCTAAATAAATTAGTAGATGTATCAGAGTACAAGTAGAGGAGAAAGTTGCCCAGTCAATAAAATGGGGGACAAAACATTTTTTGATATTTAAGTGATAGGAGGAAAATGAAACCATGAATAGTTAAACTTACATCAAAAGACTGAAGTTGGGGCATGGCCAGAAGTCGGACCAAGTGCCCGCATCTCACAGAGCTTGTGACAAATATTGCTTAAATTGCTTCAATTGCTGCTTTGGCCCTGTTTATTCCTCATTCACTTGGCCCCATTGTTTTCGGGAACTGGAGACCTATATTCTGAGACCTCGGATACCATGCTGTGATTAGAGGGAGCGGAGTTGACCAGTCATAAGGCTCAGGCCTGCATCCATATTGGGAGCCTGGGCCTTGCCTGCTCACACACGGTGACTGCATCCCTGGATTGGAGGAAGTGCCCTATTCCCAGAGTGCTTCCTACAGACACACCTGTTGGCTGGAGATAGTGGTCTGGCCATCTGAAGTCAGAGCCAGCTGCAGAGTGTGTGTGTGTGTGTGTGGAGTGACCTGCCAGCTACATGCTCCTTTCGGACACTTCTACACTGTTTGGATTGAGAGTGGGGTCTGGGACATGCTGTGTCACTGCAATTACACAACGCTGGGACTTTGCTCACACAGTGATAGGCACATCAGCACTGCTGCTTTGGGAGGCCTGGATAGCAGGAGCTCTGAGTATGGGTGGATTCCACTGATGCTGGAACCCTTGGATTCCCTTTTCTCCTCAATATCCTGCAGCTTTCTGGCCTATACTGGTGCAGTTTCTCCTGACCCGTCTTCACTGCCATCTCTGGCTGCATCAGTGAATTGCCCTACCAGGGGTTTAAAGTAGTAATACCTGCTGCCTTCACTTGCCTACCTTTTATACTGGGACTGCTGTCTCAGCTCAGCCTTATTGCACAGCTGCCCCATTAGGGGTTCACATTAGCAGCACTGTAGTTTTCTGCCTTGGTCTCCTGTGGCTGGCCTGTCCTCCCCTCGTGTTCCCCTCTCATTGCATACCATCATTTTTTTCCCCCAATACCCCCCTTCCTTCCAGTAGTCCTTCATATAACCACATCTGTGCCTCCACTGAATTGACATTGGGGATATCCCTAACAAAGCTGTCAGTTCCCTGAGGAGTGGCCTTTCTGCATTATGCCTCCCACCTGTCTCCCCCTTTCCTCTGCTTGGCTGATGTGTCCTGGGGCTGTGGACATGGTGTTGGCCCATCTACCCCAGGAGGACGAGCCTCACGGTTTCTCTACTCTCACATCCCTGCAAGGCAGTATGCATGTTGCTCTCTCTCTTACTCCCTCCTTAGTGATGTCTGCAGTTTGAGGGACCCTCGCTTATCTGTGGGCTTCCAAGACAGATGTTCCTGATCTCTGGATATGTTCGACTCTGGTCCCTATGATTGATTAGACTGCTTTATTCTGTTGCTGCTTGATTGTTTTAAACCTCCACTTCTTTGTCCAGCTGTTTTGCCTTCTATATACCTTGACATGGAACTGATCATGCACACTAGACTTTTGCAATTTGCTTCAGCGACATTCGGAATTTGATGAAAAAGGGGTCATTCGGCGACATTTGGACCATCCGACAGGCAAGGGTCATTCGCCCAAAAAAAATATGAATCCAACTAGCCCTGGTCCGAATGTCGTCAAAACTTTCAGAAATTTGGCGACTACTACCCACGCTCGATTACTTTCCCTCCATGTCTCTAGTCCAATTAGCTTCTCCGTTTCATGCTCTACTTTCCCGCTTTGTCTCTATTCCGCTTGGCTTCTTCATTTCATGATGGGGTTTGGATTAATGACGCAGACACCCAGGCAGACAGGCTGCATTTCCTCAGTGTGTTGTTGGAGCTCAGAGAGAGAAGAAAGAGATAGAGAGTGTCTAGTTGTTGTGTAGGCAGGCAGATAACATTAGGCATAGGCAGGCAGCTAGCATTAGTGCCTTATTGGCACTGCAAAGGAGAGTTATCTTTGTTCCTGTGCAAAAAATTTAAAATATCAGGAATTTGTTTGAATAATTTTCAGAGTGACACTTCAGCCAGTCTCACAGTTCTACAGGCAGGCCTAGTACCTTATTACCACTCAGGCAGGCCTAGTACCTTATTACCACCACAAGGGAAAGTCACCATTGTTTCTGTGTTAAATATTAAAATTAATATTAGGGATTTGTTTGAATAATTTTCAGAGTGACACTTCTGCCAGTCTCACAGTTCTGCAGGCAGGCCTAGTACCTTATTACCACCGCAAGGGAGTCACCTGTGTTCCTGTGTTAAATATTAAAAATGCTAAACTAGTAGGAATTTGTTTGAATAATTTTCAAAGTGACACATCAGCCAGTCTCACAGTTATTTAGGCAGGCCTAGTGCTTTATTGCATCCGCAAGGGAGAGTCACTTTTGTTTCTGTGTTAAACATTAAAATGAATATGAGGAATTTGAATAATTTTCAGTGACACTTCAGCCAGTCTCACAGTTGTTGATGTGTCTTGTGTGGGCAGGCAGGGTGCCTTATTGCTTCATCCATACTTTAGCTACTTCATCCATAGTACCATAAGGCTAAATGCCCACCTTACCCTGTTCCACCATCTTCATTTAGACTCTGGAAATTGTTCCATTCTTTTAATTTTTATGTTTTATTGTATTTTTAAAGGTATTTTAAAGTCGCCGAATAATTCGGACAGTTGCCGACTTTCGTCTGAGTGGAACAGGTCGGATTTGAATTGTGGAGTCGACGAATGAAAAAAAAAATTAGTCCGACATTGAATTTTACCGAAAATTTTTGTCGTGCACAAGTCTGATGCACACTACGGATCAATCTAAGACTCTATGTCCTTAACATGGAGATAAGAAGCAAGACAAGAAAAAACAGACCCAATTTTTGGATTCTGAGGAGGCTCTTGCAGAGTCTGCTGCCCCTGCTCTGTCAATAGTCCCATCTTCACTTGCTGAAGACACCGCTGAGGCGGTCCTTGTATTGCTTACAGCGGTGATTGATATCAAGAAAGCCGCTAATCCAGTTTTCCATCGAAGTGATGTTGGGGGAAATCAAGTCCCATGGTGAACAGATAGTGGGAATCACTCAGCGTGCTTACGATTGTGAGAATGTGGCGAGCGATCTCCGCCACACTATACAGATCTTGGAGACTAAGGCTAATGCATTAACTGACGATCCTTAAAACCATAATCACAGGAACAACCTCCGAGACATCGGCTTGCCTGAAAGGGTCAAGGCAAAAGATCTCCTACATATCCTGGGCATGGAGTTACCTCTACTCTTGGGTATGGAGGATTCCAGTACCCTGCTGGTCATTGAACAGGCTCACAGGCCCATGTGGTCCTACCTGATGGGTGAACTCACCTTCTGCCTGATGTTGGGGACTACTGTTCTCTTACGAAGTGCCTTGCCTTGTGGGAAGATCAGGTTTGGACTCTTTCAGCGCTCTTCTCCCATCTGCTACCTGGGGAGTTCCCTGAGCTGCTGGAAACAGAGCTGAAATAAGGGTTTGACCCCTGGGATATTTGGGAGATGTTGGTTTTATATGTATGTTGCTTAGTTTAATTGATTTTATTTGATTGGGGTGATATCTGTAATTATATGTTGTTGTAATATTGTTTCTGTGTGTGGAATCTGTAAATTGGTTTAAAGTTATACTGTAGTAGTATGTTACAGCTTGGTGACAAGGCAGTGTCTGGTTTTACCATAGTGACAGTCGGGTGCAGTTTCGGCGCCAAAGTGCAACAATAGAGGATTTAAATAGTAGCATACACAGAGTTCTGTAATGTGTTGTCCCTGAAGAAAGTCCCAGTGAGGACTGAAACGTCGGATGCTTCCAACAGCATGCTTTTTAAACTTTTTTTTTTTTTTCAAAAAAAAAAATGAAAGTTATAAACAAGTACAAAAATCAGGCATAAATGGCAGTGAGACTGCCATACAGCAGAAATACAAAGAGTCAGACATCGGCACAATCTACAACAATGTCATTTCCAAGAACAAGATCTTAGTAAGATTGCAGATCAAAATTAACAAGGTGTGTCAAGAAAGGCAAGAAAAGTACGGCACACTTGTCAGCAGCAGCAATCCGTCTAAATCAGCTAAGATTTGAGTGTCAAGAGAGAGACAGTTAGTGTACTCTAGCAACATGGGTTGATTAGAGTGCTGTCAAGCGGATATGAGGATATATTCAAAGAGTAAAGTCACCGAGAAAGTAATGAAAGCAGAAGAGAACACAGAAAATACAAAAAAAAAGATAGAAACAGGTAGGAGGGAGGAGGTCAAAGAGGAAAGTCAACATAGAGGTTATTGTCATAGAACAGGAAAGTAGTAGGGCATAAGAGAAGAGAAAGGTGTAGGGGAGAAGAAGAAAAGGTACGCCAGCCCCCAACCTGAGAAGCGCAGCAGTAGAGCCAGGTATATAGAGTCGACTCTGTGGTTGAAAGTAAGATGAAAACTCACACTGTAGAAGCATAAAACACATCCCAGGGAGACCACATTTCATGAAAACCTCTAGTATAGAGGTAGCCAAAGCATGAACCTTCTCCAATGTACGCACGGATTGTGTGCGATCCAGCCACTGAGCATGAGTCGGGGGAGAGGCACTTTTCCACAAAAGGGGAATCAGGCGCTTTGCAGAGTTCGCCATAGTATAGAATAGTAAAAGCTTAGATTTCAAGAGCTTCTTAAGAGCATTGGAATCAGAAAAGAAGAGCAATAAGTCAGGGGTCAGGAGTATGTCTATTTGTAGGAGTGACATTGAGATCACAACAGAAGTCCAGAAATTTTGGACCTGTTGACACTCCCACCACATATGTAATGGAGATCCCTAAATCATGCCACATTTCCAACAGGATGAGGGAACATCAGAAGCAATTCTGCACAAATGAAGAGGCGAACGATGCCACCTAGTAAGAAGCTTAAAATTACATTCACGAGTGGCTGAGTCCCGAGAGGATCCCCAGAGTGTTGCTGCCACCTTGACCCAGTCGGAGGAGTGTATAGGATGAGCCAGCTCCGATTCCCATTCTCATATAAAGTAAGGGGTCGAGGATTGTTGCGCCCTTACCAAAAGCTTATAGAACTTGGAGAGAGAGCGCACAGCCAATGAAGGGGTAGTAATTGACTGTTCAAAAGTAGTAAGTGGTCTATCGGTATATCCAGATGCTAGAAGTTCATTAGAGTAAGCTCTCAGTTGTAGATATTGGCAAAAAGAGGAAGCAGGGAACCTCAACCGGTCAGTTAAGGTTTGAAATGAGATAAGTGATCCTTGAGGTAGAAGTTGGCGTAGCATATTTATGCCCCTAAGACGCCAATGCAGAAAGGAGTCATCGTGAAAGCCAGGTAAGAATCCCGGATTGCGAATAAAAGAGAGGAGTGGTGAGGGGTAAGGAGCAAAATGGAATAAACCATTTATAGACAACCAGGTGTCCAAGAGATGACCCAAGATCACGTGTCTCTTCAAAGAAGAAGGGAGTGCCTTTTGAGAAACCCAAAATAATTGGGAAAGATCGAGAGATGGTACAGACATCCTAGAGCACTGAATCCATTCCCTTGCTGGCGAATGGAGGCACTCCAATAAGTAGGACAGAGCAGTAGCTTTATAGTAGGAATGAATATGGATCGTGCCCAAGCCACCTGAAGACGGGGGCTGAACAAGGTGTTTCCATCCTAAACGTGGTGTTTGTATTTCCAAACAAAAGCTGAGAGGACGCTCTGAAGTTTGTCTAGAGATTTACGAGGGATTGCCAAAGGCATGGACTTGAAAAGATATAAGATTTTTGGAAGCACTACCATTTTCAAAAGATTAACCCTGCCCAGCCATGACACAAAGAGATTAGTCCAGGATTTAAGGCTCGCAATTATAGAGTCTAAAAGGGATGTCAAATTACGTAGCACGATAGTGCGGGGGTTATTGGTCAGAATGATCCCGAGGTAAACAATGGAATCTTGGACCCAGGATAGAGGACATTGAGCTTTCAGTGGGTCAATGGAGGATATCAGAACGTTGATGTTCAAAATTTCCAATTTTGTGATATTGAGTTTGAAAAAGGACAGCGAGCCATATTCTTCTAATAAAGACAGAAGAGGGGGAGGGATGTTTCCGGGTAAGTGATATGAAACAGAATATAATCTGCATAGGCAGAGAGTTTCGTCTGTTCTGGTAAAGTAGGTAAGCCAGAGATAGAATGAGATAGGCGAACCATATTAAGAAGAGGTTCAAGTGTTAAAACAAATAGCAGTGGAGAGAGAGGACACCCTTGACGGGTTCCGTTGGTTATCTCAAATGGAGACGAGAGGTATCCATTTACTTTCACCCTAGCATGCGGATGAGAGTATAAGCTGGACACGGCATTTATAAACTGCTGTCCAATACCTACATGTTTCAGTACAGCAAATAGATATTCCCAGTTGACTCTGTCAAATGCTTTCTCAGCCTCAGCGCTAAGAAAGTTGGTAGGTATGCTGCTCTCCAACGCCGAATGTAGAATAGCAATAGCTTTTGCCGTATTATGTCTTGATTCTCTACCAGGTAGAAATCCCGATTGATTAAGATGTATGAGGTTCGCCAGGAGGGGAGCTAGATAGCATGCCAGCATAGAAGAAAACAGTTTCAAGTCCATATTCAACAATGATATCAGACGATAATTTGGACAACATAGTACATCTTTACCCGGCTTGTGTATTACCGAAATATGCACCTCCAGAGTCTGGGGAGGAGAAGTATTGCCTGCCATGACATAATTGTAAGCTTGCAGCATAGGGGTTGCCAGGGATCCCTCAAAAGCCTTATAATACCGAACTGTAAGACCATCGGGGCCCGGACTTTTCCCTTTCGGTGATCTAGATATAGACAAGGTTAATTCAGCCTCTTGAAAGGGTGCTTCCAGCAGTGCCGCATCCTACTGGGATAGCAGTCTGAACTGAGAACGAACTAGATAGTCGTTAATGAGAGCTGACAGCGGACAGACTACAGGATTAGGGCCGTTAGTGGTTGAGTTGTGCAAGGAGCTATAATATTGACGGAATACTTCTGCTATCTCCGGGTAGGATCGTTTTAAAGAATCAGAAATGGCATGAATATATGCCGATTTACGTTTAATTTTTATGATCCTTGCTAAAGTTTTGCCACATTTGTCTCCATTGAGATAATGTGAGTATTTCAACCACATGAAAGACTTATGGATTCTGCTTTGCAAGAGCGTAGACAGTTCAGAGCATAGTTCCTCAAGGCGAGTGAGATCGACCGGGGAGAGAGAGGTCTTATGGAGTTGCTCTTGTATCGCAATATCCTTCAACAATGTGACGATCTGATTCTGGCGTGCTTTCTTGTGGATAGAGCCCAGCTTTATCAGTTCTCCCTGTATGACACACTTATGGGCTTCCCATGCAATCGTAGGGGAGCAATCGCCCTCCGAGTTGATCTCAAAATATTCCCGTACGCGTCGCTCGATAATATCAACCGTCGCGGGGTCACTAAGCAGGTCTTTGTTCAATCGCCAGGTGGAAGTCCTGGGTCAGGTCCACTCAGGTCTATGGTTCCCCATACAGGAGCATGAACAGACCATGTTATTAAGCCAATACTAGCTTCCTTAACTGTGTGCAATTTATGATGAGCTATAAATATATGATCAATTCGAGAGTAAGAGTGGTGCGGGTTCAAGTAGAATGTGAAGTCCTTGATTGTCGGAAAAAAGTGACGCCAGACATCAATCAGATATCGGTCACTAAAAAGGTCACCGAGTTTCGAAATGGAACCCCATGAAGCATGAGGGGCCTTAGATGTAGAATCTAGCACCGGGTGAAAGATAGAATTTAAATCTCCACCTAGAATGAGAGTGCCAGCAGTGAATTCATCTAAGAGTCTTAGAGTTTTGACAAATGGTATATGATCAGAATTAGGGGCATAAATATTCGCAAAAGTGAATCTGCCAGAGTGAATAGTGCCCTGAAGAAACAGATATCGAACATCAGGGTCCTCAAGGGACTTCTCAAACAACCAAGGAGTCCTGGAGTCGAATAAGATAGCCACTCCTCATTTCTTTTCAGGAGCAGAGGCAAACCAAGCAGTAGAGTAGCGTGAGTTAGAGAGTTTGGGTGGATTCAATGAGAAAAAGTGCGTCTCCTGTACAAACATGACATTAGCTTGTAGTCTGGATGCTTCACAGTGAAGTAAAGATCTCTTCTCCGGAGAGTTCAATCCTTTTACGTTCAGAGAGGCCACTTTTAGCCAGATGGGTGGCATGATGTGTTCTCAGGTAGGTGTGGGGAATCTGCGCGTCTGAACAGACAGGGGCCGGCGAAAGACGGGATAGGAGAAGAGGGAAGAAAAGAGAAAAGGAAGAAGAGGTAGCAGTGAATAGCAAGAGAGAGAGAAATGACGGAGTCAAGTAGGGACACCAAAGTGGAGAAAGAGTAGAGGGGGGTAGAAACTAAAACAAAATTCAGGAAGGAAAAGAGAAATGGGTAGGGAAAAGCAAAAAACAATATAATTAAATTGTAAGGGGAGCTGTATGAGAGAACAGGAAGCTAAACACAAGAACATCAGAAACCACCACCAGGCTTCAAAGAGACTGAGAAGAGAAGGTAGCAGCGCTAAGGAGAGTAGCAGAGCAAAGAAAGGTTGTAGGGGAGAATATATGAATGGATACTAAAGAGGCAGAAAAAGCGCAATCGATATCATAAAATAGATAAAAAATAGAGCAGTAATCCTATCCATAGGGATAGTTATCAGTATGGAGCAAATAAGTAGTGAGCAAGATATGCCCACAAGCCTCAGGCCGCTGCTGGCAAATGTGAAGGTGTAAAATAGGCAGGTAATCAGAGAATAAATTGCACTGATCAGAGATACTGAACAATTACAGTAGAAACCAAGAACATGAGTGCTGTTGCAGTAAAACTCACATAACTATGTAGTGTCAGGGAGGTGTCAGAAAGGTCCCCCCACGATGGAAGTTAGGGGAAAAAAAAAAACACTTCCATCTGAGGGTGTCCTGTGAGGAGCATGAGAGGAAAGGGAGTCAGTAAAAGGGGGTTGCAAGAGGCTGAATCTCCCTAGTAAACATGAGTAATGTGGAGCCCCAATGCACGTTCCAGCGTAAAGTGCGACTTAGAAAGTCCATGGGGTCCTACCACAGCAAATTACTTAAGGCACCAATGTCAGATAGGTAGTGGCAAAGTATATTTAATGACGTCCAGTGAATGAGTCGCCGTCAATAGTGCATGTGGTAGCATAGATGCTGCCCGGGAGGCAAGGCCCGTGCAGCATGTATGCACAAAACCAAAGACATAGATTACTAAGTATAGTAAACCAATAGTTCACCAAATGAGCGGGAACATATAATTATATATCAACATAGTTAAGAGGTAGTTGGTCCAAGGCATGTCGCCGCTAAAATCAACAGGGGCCGCGCCCCGAGCCAGCATCACGTCCAGGACCACATATACACTATACTTTCGTAATAGATATGATATAGATTATACCTCTTCACTCAGCAATGGAAGCAGTAAGGTGCGACAATCCCTACAAGTGAAGAACATGGTACAGGTAATGACATCCAGGGAATAAGTCACCGCCAATAGTGCATGCGGTAGCACAGATGCTGCCAGGGGGTCGCAACCCGCGCAGCATATACGCACATAACCAAAGGCATAGTTCACATATTACAGTAAACAAAATAAATCACCAACTGAGCGGGTACATAACATTATACAACAACATAATTAAAGGGGTGGCTGGTCCAAGGCACGCTGCCACTAAGAGCAACAGAGGCTCGCATCCCGAGTTAGCAGCATGTCCAGGACCACCCACCCATCACCCCTCCTTTAGAGACATGAAATAGATGGTACAACTCCACGCAGCAGTGGAGGTGGTGGGGTGTGACAGTCTCTACAGGTGATTAGAACACTCGAAAATCTAAAGAATACCCCAGATCCAGGTGTCGTCTGAGATCATACGTGTGGAGCAGTTCTGGTAGGTATGTCCGGTAAAGAGTGGGCAACATGAATCCTACGACCAGTCCTGCGCATTCTGGGAGCAGTGAGGGTCTGTGGACATCAGAGTCTCTGTGCACTTCGCCTTCTTGCTAGATGGTCCTGGAGCGGACGACCATCTCTCCCTCCTCTCTTTGATAAGTTCTGAAGGCAAGGCCTCAGTGGGAGGACACAGAGGATCTGGAACTCTAATTCCCAGTGTGGAACAAAACACAGGTATCTCCTCAGGGTCTGACAAAGTAGCTGTGATCTCATTTTGAGAGGCGGATAAGCTCATAGGAAAACCCCATCTGTATTTGAGATCCAAACTTCTAAGATGGTCAGTAAGCGGCTTAAGAGCGCGGTGCTGTTGTAGAGTATGAAGCGATAGATCATTGTAGAACTGGATCGGTGAGCCTTCGAAGAGGATTTCACGCTGTTCACGACTGTATCGCATCAACCTCTCCTTGATTGAATAATCGTGTAGGCAGCAAATTACATCCCGAGGCTTAGAACCAGGTGGGCCTCTAGGCCTGAGCGCTCTGTGCGCTCTATCAATCTTGATAATTGAGCCCTCAGGAAGAGTGAGAATGCGTACAAACAGCCTCTGCAGCGTCGGTATAAGATCTTTCAGGAGTACTGATTCCGGCAGGTCTTTGATCCGCATGTTAGATCTCCTACTCCGGTTGTCTAGATCGTCAAGTCGGGTAAGTAATCGTGCAATGGTTTCATCTTGTTGAAGTAGCATTTGCTCGAAGCTCTGCATATGTTTCAGAGATGCATCATGGCCCTCTTCTAGAACTTGAATTCTTTGATGCAGTTGGGTGAGGTCTTTGCGTAAATCTGTAATCTCTGACCTGACAGCCTGTCGGATATCCAGCTTCATATCTCGAATAAAGGCTTGCATGTCGTCTTTGCTCACAAGATGAGTGATATCTTGTCGGGTTAGAAATGTCCCCAAGGAAATGGCGTCAGAGGACGCATTCTCAAATGGCTGTGCCATCTGTGTAGCTCAGATCGGGGATGAACACCAAGACGGGGGGGGGAGTGTATTAACCTCCGAACAATCAAAGCTCTCCTCCTGGGGAGTGGGTTCAGCTGGGAGATCACAGCTATCACTCTGCATGGGAAGTAAGGTAGGCTTGATCCCAGGCAGCGGGCCTCTCCTTGGCGGGAGGTAGTCCGAAATACTTTTCCCCACCCGTTTCTTAGCTTTCCCGGAGCGGGACATCAAGTGGAGTCCTTAGGGTATCAGTAGGTATGAAAAATATAGCAAACAAGCTTCTAAAAGAAGCTATAGAAGCCTGGTGTAAGCGGAGCGAGCGTTTCACGTGTCCATCTTGTGTCGCTGGTAACTCCGCCCCCCCTCTTTTTAAACTTTTGATAATAAAAGATAAAGTTTTAATGAGAGGGTGCTCGGCTTATTCGGCTATTTGTATCCCAACCTTATTTTGGCCAACAGCTAAGGTGATCCTTACACAGGCCATATCATATCATATACGGCATAACTACACAAGGAAACAAATAATAAATTCACCCAACTGCAAAGCACACTCACCAAACTTTTTTCAGCCCAGAATCATTCAAAATATTTTGATGCTAAACAGGCCTATGAAACAGTATTAAAAATGGTGGCAGTTTCAACTGATCAAACGATCGGCATACTACTATCAGAAAGCTAACTTGTAGGACAGATTATTGGTGCACCGGACTAAACTCACAAGGGGTCCTAACATTATCTCTTCTATTCAATCCCTCCACTCAACAATTGCGACAGACCCAATGGATATCAACTTCGCATTCTTGCCTATTTTTCTAAATTATATGGCCTGGAGGTGGACGATCTTGCACCAAGACTGGCATTTTCAGATCAGCTGCCTTTGCCTGAGCTCATTTCAGAACAACGCCTATTTTTAGATGCTCCCTCTTGGGGAATTCAAGGTGGTGCTTAATTCGCTACATAAAGCCAAATTCCCTGGTCCAGATGGTCTCCCCGCTTATTTCTACAAAATCCTGCAGGCAGATATTGCTCCCACTTTACTGTCTCTATATAATGATATTTTGGATTTGCATACGATGCCCCCTTTTATCACTGAAGCCAGGATAATTGCTTTTCTTAAGTCAGGTAAAGATCCAATTAAAGTTGAGTCTTATAGACCAATATCACTTTTAAATACTGATTACAAGATATTTAGTAAAATTATGACTAACCGGCTAAACCAGCTGCTACCTCAGATCATTACCCCAGAGCAAGTGGGTTTCATTCCGGGCAGGTATTCAGTTACAAGTGTGCAGACAGGCATTGCGGCTCTCATAAAATCCTCTGACTTTCCTCATAACTCAAATTTGCTTATTAATCTAGATGCCGAGAAGACCTTTGACAAAATACTTTGGTCTTACTTGTTCCATGTATTAGCTGCACAGGGTTTTGGTGTACAAGTCAGGGCTCTCATAGAGCAAATATATACCACAGCTCAGGTGCCATTATCCACTAAATGTATTAATTCCCCCCCTCTTTCAGCTCTATAGAGGTACGAGGCAAGGCTGCCCTCTTTCCCCACTCCTCTTTGATCTTGCACTTGATCCCCTCCTTCGTACGCTTCAACATCTGTCAAGCTTTCGGGGCATTTCAGTGGGTGGTGTTGAGACCAAACTTCCATGACTTGCAGATGACTGGTTACTGTTCGTCAGTAACCCTTATCGTGCTCTCCCTTCCATTATGCAAGTTTTGAAAGATTTTCAGATAGTGGCAGGCTTTCAAATTAATTTTGTTAAATCGGAAGAGATATCTCCGCATACCCCACCCCACTTGGTTTTCCCTGTCCCCTAAAATGAACCATGCAACAAATCACATTTTTGGGCATCTATATGCCTCAAGAGGTCTCCCTCCTTCAATATGGGACCACTGCTTGCCAAGTTTACTTTGGATTTCCAGTCATGGAAGTCTTTGCCCTTGACTTTTACTGGCCTTATAAACCTCTTCAAAATGGTGGTCTTCCCTTACTTCTTATATCTACTCTGTATGCTCCCACACTATCTTTCGGCATCAGATATCCAGATGCATAATCATAGATTTCAGGGATTTATCTGGAAGGGTAAGCACTCGTGGTTGGGTCTGGCTAAACTAAACCAGCCTTCCAGCTTGAAATGCCTCTAACCCTATTTTGTTCTCCACAGTGAAGGCCTGGCAATATGCAAGACATTTACTCTTTAAATCCAGATCAGTTTGAGTATTTTTACCCTTCAGTAATAAAATTTCATTCCAGAATGGGGAACTGGACAAACATTTCTTTTACTGGTCCTCGCATGGAGCTAAATTTGTTGCCCATCTTCTAGATCCTGTAACAAAGAGAGTTTGCTCTTTCGCTGACTTACAGACCAAATATCAGTTGCTGTCTAGCCATCTTTTTGCCTACTTGCAGGCCAAGCACTATGTCCAGACTCTCTTGCCTACTTTGTCCACTCAGCTCGATGATAACCCACTCTGATTAAAAAACTTCCTGCAACATCATTTAAAACTTTCTGTGTTTACTGAATACTCTTTTTCGATGGCCTATGTGGATTGGAGCCCATTGGAGTCTAGCGGTTGGTTTGTGGATTTACCTACATTAACAGCAGATACACTTGAGTCTTGCTTTGTGTGGCGTCTATGTAGTTTTCGGTCAGCATACTTTCATGAGCTCTCTTACAGGTTACTGCACAGAACTTATGTGACCACCCTGATTGCCCATCATATTGCTCTTACTTCTTCCCCACTCTGTCCTAAATGCAAAGAACCCAGAGCTACCTTGCTCCATATGTTCTTGCCCTCACATTTACGCCTTTTAGTCCAAGGTCTTCTCTTACATTACAACTAAAATTCTGATTCCAGTAACTTCTGGGACATTTCTCCTGGAAAGTTATGTCTCTTCTAATCACTTGACACTCTGCCAGCTTAAGCTTGTGGATTTTTCCATTATTGTGGCATTGAAGTGTATTCTTGCACTCTGGCTGTCTCCACACCCCCCTTCTTAGGCAATGAACCCTAAAATTGTTGTTGTTTCGTGTTTTGTTATGATGTTAAGTCATTATTCTCTGAGCACTACTGAGTATGGTGGGGTATTGCGGGTTGCCCTTTATAATCCCTTTGGAGATCCACCAGACAACTTAAATTCATAATTCATACTGATTATCTACTAGACCTCTTGCCGTTTGTTTCTTTACCCTGTGTATGATTGGCGGTTTGGCTCAAGTACTAGTAGATATATATTTTTTTTTCAGCCCTGGTGCGCCGGTGTTAGGTCACTCTTTATCCAACAAGCTCCTGAAATGGGAAATGCAATGTGCTCAACCGGTTACTGAATTTTATATATTTGTTTTGTTTTATGAAAACATTTTTTTAATAAATAGTAATTAAAAAAAAAGTTTGAAGATTATTAAGATAAAGCTCTAGCTGACTGCCTCAATGAATATTTCTGTTCAATTTTTATAGAGGAAGGTGAAGGAATGGGACCGCTGTTCAAATCTCAAACATAAAACAGATAAATTTATGGAACCAGGTGGGATACACCCAAAACTACTAAAAGGACATTCCAGGCATAGAGAAGGTTTCTGGTGGACTATCTCAGTCGCCAGAGGGTGGACCCTGGGGAGTGGGAGCTCCATCCAGAGGTCTTCGACCTATTGGTCCAAAAATGGGAGCGCCATCGGATAGACCTGATGGCTAGCAGGGACAATAGGAAGGTTCCGATGTTTTGCTTTTGCTGGGGGTATCCTCTGGCATTTGCAGTGGACGCCTTGTCCATTCTGTGGCGCTTTCATCTAGCCTACATTTTTCATCCTCTCATTCCCAGGGTGTTGAGGAAAATTAGGATGGACGGTGCATCGGCCATCCTGATTGCTCCTTATTGGACCAGGCAACCTTGGTTTCCAGAACTGTTGGCGTTGTCTGCTGAGGATCCGTTTCCTCTGCCACGCAGACTGGATCTCCTCTTCCTTCTTGCTATCTTACTTGGTAGGTTTACTAAAATTCTAACTTAAACTAATTCCTACGTAATAATAAGACTCTACATAGCTAACTAACCCAGAAATAAGTACTTATGTAACTACTTGTTAGCACAAAGGCACCCCAAAACTGTCTAGCTATGACTACCCTCTATCTTCATTAAGCATATCTAAACTATATGCCTCTTCAACCACCCCTCTACTGAGCTTCCCCAGTTCACCATGCACTACTCTTAACTGACTTCTCTTCGCTATATCCTCTGTGGTATTGAAGCACGTACTCCATCTTGGCATCCAGAAGCCACATGGAGTGTGACGGCAAGCTACTGACTTCTAACAAATATGGCAGCCCAACCTGCTTGATCTTCCAGGGAAAAAGCTGCGAAAGCACGAAGTGTGACAAACTGGGAACTAGGGAGCTAGTATGTGGGTGTGTGAGTTATCTCCCCACACATACACACCCACTGCACCTGCCTGGCTAATAATTCCCCTGTCCCTATAGAACCTCATCATCATCATCATAACACACACACACGTGTTTTGCTTTTACCAAATTGATGCTACAGACATCTCCACTGTCTTACAAAGAAATGTGTTTCAAGTATTCATGAGTTTAAAACGACGCTAGCAGAAGAATGGAGATATGTCCTTAAGTTTATAAAATTTTAATTATTTTAGGTAACTTTTCCCTGTCAAACTATTTTTTTTAGTTGTAAAAATATCTTAAGGTCTGGATCCTTTCATTATTTCACAACCCTGATTCTGAGATACGATATTGTGATATAAGTCCTACCCTCAGTTCATTATTTAAAGAGAAACTAACTTGAAAGAAAGTATATATTAAAGATCAGTTACTTGATAGTGCCAGCATTATAAATGTACAACATAAATGTACAGGTCCTCCCTAAGCCTTATACCTCCTCATTAGATGAAACTGTAAATGGTAGCCTCATTCCTACTGGATGTGCAGGTGTGTGTGATGTCATAGCAGGCAAGAGAAATTCCCAACTGTACACTAATTAGTGTAAGCTTATCATGCTGTTTGTAGAAGTGGGAATAGCAATGATTAAAGTAGTATAACACTAAACTGAATCCTAAATAAATTGATTTTTTGTGGTTTCCTTTTAGTTGATCTATAGGGAAATTATAATGATTGAGTCATGTCCTTGAGTCATAGTTATGACATGTGGACTGTCAGAAGGACTCAAATGTTGAGATAAAGGTAAATTCCATTGAGATATTAGATTACATGTTAAGCATAGGAACCAGAGTTAGGGGCACTCATACTGTGAGTTAGAAAGGAACACGTCCGGATATGTAGTGGATTAATATGAGGGATGTTAGCAATTTAGAAATAGGAATGTAAGTTAGATCTGTCAGTAAACATTTCTCAGCTTTCATTGTCTCATGTCTCTTTACTCTCCCCAGCGACGAGGCAGTAAAAAGGGATCAGTGGACCTGGAGAAGGTGGTATGTGTGGAAAGTGTCGAGCCTGAGGAAAACCCACCACCGGAGAGACAAATACCAGTAAGAGACGTGGAAAGGATACGTTTGTGAATAACAGCATATTTTTCCCAATTTCTTTGTCTCTTCTGCCTCGCCCTTTCTGTAAAATCTCACTGTCACCTCCAAACTACCTGGCATTCTCCTATCTCCATATACATTTAGCATTGCCTATATACAGCACATTATTGTCACTTGTCTCATACTTGTCTAAATCACCTCTCTCGTCTATCCAAACTTATTTTTAGCTCTTTTTCCTCTCTCTTTACCGAGTAACCTCTTTTGGCTAGAATTTTCAGCTATATATTTTCTTATTTTCTATTCCCTTATTTCTCAGTTTAAGGGCTCGATCCAAACGGTGGCGTTAAAACCAACGTGAAGAAAAAAACTGCCTTCGCGAGTTAAGCAAGACCGGGTAACGTGAGATTCAAATCTTCCTTACCCAGAAAGGCTAACGAGCGATGACCAACAAAATACATGTTAACCTTAAACCTGCATCGCATAGAAAATCTTACCTAAAAACACACAATAAAAATGTTACCTAGCACCACAGCCAATCACAGCACTTCATAGTAGAAAGTTCAGTCAGAAAATCCAAAATCGACTTTGACAGTTCTGAACAGAATTCTCTGTGCTTCCCTACCCAGCCAGTAGGGGAACACAGAGAAGGCTTTCAGCACCATGGACAGCTCTGAATGCCATAGGGATGTGCACTGCTCACCCCTGTGGCATTCGAAGCTTCAAACAGAAATAGTACACCAAGCACTACACAATGTCCCCCCCTTCGACACCCACCCTTAGTATGTCGACATATATTGCATATATTCAACATACTAACTCCATCCGACATTCACCTTATTGATTCACATGTAGTAGTGGAATCTGTCTTTTATTCGACAATTAACCCTTTGAGTACCAGAGAGGTAGGAAAGCATTGCTTAGCATGTTTCCTACCCCTCTGGTACCCAAAGGGTTAATAGGCAAGGTATGGACTACATACCTTGCCTGTATATATGTGTGTGTGTGTGTTTTAAACTTTGTTTATTAAAAGACTATTATTAAACATATCTTTAGTTAGATCTCATTCATTTTTAATGCCCTACCTCCTGGGTCCCATTGCTATTAGTACTTTTGCTCCACTCTCCGTTCGTCCTCAGAAGCCTCTCACATTCTGTATGCTTATTCTTAGAAAAGACATTGTTGAACTGGAAAAAGTACAGAGATGTGCAACAAAACTGATAAAGGGATTGGAGCATCTGAGTTATAAAGAGAGCCAAACTGGATTAGAGAAGAGACATCTAAAGGTGATATAATTACCATTTACAAATACATTCAAGGTCAATATAAAGAACTATCCAATCAGAGGCATAACTAGAAGCCACCGGGCCCTGTTTCAAGAATTGCCATGGGCCCCCTCAACTACACTGGCCACCTCCATATAGCCCCTTCCACATTGTCCCTTTCGCAATGCCCCCATCTCCACATTGCCCCTTCCACAGTGCCCCTTCATCTCCACAATGCCCCTCATTCTCCACATTGCCCCTTCCAGATTGCTCCTTCAACAATGTCCCCATCACAATGCCCCTCTTTCTCCACAATGCCCCTTCCACATTGCCCCTCAATTTCCACATTGCCCCTTCCACAATGTCCCCATCACAATGCCCCTCCTTCTCCACAATGCCCCATCTCCACATTGCCCCCATCTCCACATTGCCCCTCAATCTCCAGAATGCCCCTTCCAGAATGCCCCTCATTCTCCACAATGCCCCCATCACAATGCCCCTTCCACAATGCCCCTCATTCTCCAAATTGCCCCTTCAACAATTCCCCTACTGACCCCCCCGTCCTCCTACCTTGAGTCCCTGGTGGTCTAGCAGTGTGTGAGATGACAGATCTGTGCCTCATTCGGCACAGACCTCTGTCTGGAACTCAAGTTCCTGCGTGGTTCTTAGTACTGCAGAGCGCTGGGAGATTATGTCATCTCCCAGCGCTCTGCATTACTAGAGCGTCGCCCACCGGGAGATCAGCTGTGCTGCAGGCGAGTGGCGAGGGGGTCGCAGGGGGTGGCCGGGCCTCTGAGAGTGACGGGCCCAGTCGCAGGTGTGACCCCTGAGACCCCTATTGTTACACCTCTGTATCCAATGAATATTTTTTGCAAAGAGCTGAGCCAAGACTCGGAGGCCATCCATTAAGAGTAGAGGAAAGGTGCTTTTGACTAAATCAAAAGCAGGGATATTGTACAGTAAGGGTGGTAAAGCTATGGAATTCTTTGCCTCGGGATGTTGCACTTGCAGATAATGTAACTGCTTTCAAAAGAGCCATTTGGAGTCAGGAAGGAATTTATTTTTACCCACTTGGGGCTAAATTGGAAATGTCTTCGGTGGGAGGTTGCCTTCCTATGGATCAACATGAATGTTTTTGACATGGGCTGGACTTTAGGGACTCATGTCTTTTTTTCAGTCTCATCAGCTATGTTATTATGTTACTATGTTTTCTAAGAATACAATCTTGCCGCTTGTAGATGCAATGTAAACAGATACAAAAACAGACCAGCAGAAGCTCCTGAAAATATAACTGGGCAATTGTAACTAAAATAGTTTGGTGCTCTCAAGGAGAATCAATCGTGAAAACCCAAAAGACAAGAACCCATTAACGAGGCACACAATCCAGACAAGTAATATAGATAACAAGTGAAAAAATCTTTATTATTATTGTAAATTCAAAAGAGACAGATTAAATCATACTCAAAAAATACAAAAAAAAAACACAGTTGTAAGGGGGACCAGCAATATTATGAAGAAATGAAACAGATATAATGGCCAAATGACTTAATAATCCAATCTTCACAAATTCACAAGATAAAGTGCTTTTAGTAAACAAAGTCAGTGCTAATGCATATTACTTAGAAGATCAGATTGCATCCCAAAAGCTGGAAGACTGGAGAAAAAATGAGCGTCACTAAGGCCAGAGGGTACCGGTCGTCCCGCTAAGAGCTAGATGCAGTTGCACTTAACCCTTTCAGTGCCAGAGAGGTATCCAATGCATTGTGTTGCAATGCATTGGATACCTCTCTGGCACTCAGTGGGTTAAGGACCAGCAGGATAAGCACCTGGATTCTCTCTTAAAGGCAAATTTTGCAGCTTCTGGTGTTGCTTTACATGTCACCTTCATTGTTGTTTGGATGACTAGGGCAATGGCTGTTTGGGGGGATTAGCCTTTAGAGGCTGTCCATGCATATGTGCCTAAGGAGCTATCTCTAAGATCCTTGAGCTGAATGTGTATCTTGCAGCTGTGGCTTTTGATGTTGCTAGATTTACTGGGAAGGCCTCAGCCCTGTCTGTGGCCTCTCTTTGTACTCTGTGGCTAAAGACCTGGCTGGCAAACCAGTCTTCCAAGAAATCTTTGCTGTATCTACTGTTTGTGGGCAAGCAGTTGTTTGGCCCAGACCTGGAGAAGGTTATGCCACTGGAGGCAAGAGTACTTTATTGCTTCTGGTTACTCTTAAGCATTCCTTGATTCCATGTAAAATATGTGGCTTTTAATACTCCTACCAGTATGTTTTTTCTCCCAGGTTATATACTCCTGTAGCAATCCAGGTGAGCCCTTCCCCAAGATCCAAACAAGCCTGGACAGGCAAAATGCCTGGTCAGAGGCCCAGAGCTGACAAGCCTACCTCATGGGGTTCTGGTCCATCTCAGGTAATGGAAGTTCGTTTACACCTTTTACACAGTGCATGGACCTTTTCCTTTGTGGACCAGTTTGCTTTGTGTGAATTACTCGTGATCCCGTATGAAGTCATATGTTTTTAGATGTGGTCTCTTCCCTGGTAGATATACATGTCTTGGTACCTGTTCCTTCTCAAGAAAGGTTCGTGGGGTTCTATTTCAACCTTTTCATACTCCCAAATAAATGGTGGGTGCCATCCTGTTCTGGACTTGAAGCTTCTCAACCATTTTTTTTCTTGCATTACATTTCAAGATGGAGTTCTTGGGCTGTCATTGCTGCTATGTGTCCAGGGGGAATTTTAGCCTCCTTAAAGAATGCTTATCTGCATATTCCCATGCATTCAGATCATCACTGTTTCCTGCAGATTGTTTTTCAATACCATCATTTTCAGCCCTCCCCATTTGAGATGGCCTCTGCTCTGCGGTTCTTTACAAAGGTCATGACAGCCTTGGCAACTCACATCCACTCGATAGGAATCTCCTTGAATCCCTTTCTGGATAACCTTTTGTTACAGCTTCCTTCTGAGGAGATTCTGCACCTTCATATTCAGACTTACTTTTCTTTTCTGGAACAGCAAGGCTGGGTTCTCAATTTCAAAAAAATCTTAGGTCCTTCACATTTTCGCTATGAGACATTGACACTTTTCTACAATAAGGCAAGATTATGTTGTTGTCTTACCAGGTTTCTAAGGTATACTTCCATGTTGCTGCGGGAGTACAAGAAAGTACTGGGTTATCTGGTCTCTGCATTGGAGGCAGTTCCATTATTTGCCAATTCCATATGCAGAAGCTGCAGTTAGAAATTTTCAGTAGATGGTCTAGGCATCAATGTCTTCTCTCCCATTTCATGTTTTTGTCTGACCTTGTTGGGACTAGAACCTGTGACTCTGAGGTTTGAACAGATTGAACAGCTGGTGCATTAACAACTGAGATATCTCAATGGCTGTAAACCTGGATAGAGAGTATTTTGTCTGGAGTTCCTAGCAGTTTGCCTAGCTTTGTGACATTGATCTAAGTCCATCCAGGGCTAATCTGGTTGGATCCAGTCCAACAATGCAACAGTGGGGACCTACATCAACAGCCATGGAGGGAGTAGAAGTACGGCTGTGTGTCTCAAGGTTTGAATGATCCTCAGGTGGGCTGAGGCTCATGTGTCAGCTCTCTTCCCTGTTCATATCCTAGGGATAGACAACATTGTGGCAGACTTTGTCTGGATCCCAGGAATTGGGAGCTAAACCAGATGTTTTTTGATTCCATAGTTTGTCTCTGAGGCCCTCTGACATTGGAACTAATGGTCTCTCAGTTGATCTGCAGGGCTTCTCAGTTCTGTGACAGATCCTGGGATCCTCTAACTCTTGTGGTAGATGTGATAATCATCCCATGGGATATTCCTCTGGCATACATGCTTCCTCCATTCCCTTTGATTCCCTCAGTGTTATGGAAAGTCAGTATGGAGCAGACACATCATTCTATTCCCTGTCAGGTCTGTTTTTTTAGATACTCTCAATCTCTCCTTGGCAGAGCAATTTTAGCTTCCTTGGCTTCCAGACCTCTTGACTCTGTGTCATCCAGAGCAGAGAGGCTGACTTTTATTGCTTGTCTCTTGAAGCTAGCATATTGAAAAAAGAAGGTATTTTCAGACACTGTCATTGCCACTATGAAGAAGGCTCGTAAGCCGGTTTCCTCCATGGTGTACCATAGGTCAAGGTCCTTGTTTCATAACTGGTGTGCAGACCATGACCTTTTCATCTTCTGGCCATCTTGGCCTTTCTTCAGGATGGTCTTCTAAAAGTGCTTGGTCTCTGCTCTATAAAAGTCCATTGCACTTTTCCCGAGGCGTACTGCCTTGTTGCCAGATGTGCAGATGTTTGTGTAGGGGTGGCTCATGCCTTCCAAGTCTATAGAGATCCTACGCCTCTGTAGAACATTTCTCCAGTATCGGTGCATCTCCAGCGTGTTTCCTGCCTCTGTTCCAGATCCAGTTGGGCTGTCGTTCCTGCTTCCGTTCCTGATCCTGTGCTGCCACTGTTCCTGCTCCGTTCCTGACCTGGTTGGCAGTCCTGTCGTTCCAGTGGTTGTCCTGGCTTGTCTGCTGTTCCTGCTGCCGTATCCTGACTGTCATCGTCTGGCTGCTGGGTCGCCTGGGCGACATTCTGATTACTGATTTACTCCACATTCACCGGTTGCTGATCCCACTAGTATAGAAACAGTTGGGCGAAGCGATTGTCCAGTACGCAGTACTGGTTTACTCCACATTCACCGGTTGCTGATTCTGCTAGTATAGAACCGGATGGGCGCTATTGTTGTCCAGTACGCAGTACTGGTTTACTCCACATTCACAGGTTGCAATCTCACTAGTACAGAACCGGTTGGGTGCTACTGTTGTCCAGTACGCGGTACTGGTTTACTCCACATTCACCGGTTGCTATCTCGCTAGTACAGAACCGGTTGGGCATTACTGTTGTCCAGTATGAGGTACTGGTTTACTCCACATTCACCGGTTGCTAATCTCGCTAGTATAGAACCGGTTGGGCCTTACTGTTGTCCAGTACGCAGTACTGGTTTACTCCTCATTCACCGGTTGCTGCTTCCGCTACTATAGAACCGGTTGGGCATCACTATTGTCCAGTAGGCGGTACTGGTTTACTCCACATTCACCGGTTGCTGTTTACTCCAGTGTAGAACCGGTTGGGCGTTACTCTTGTCCAGTACGCGGTACTGGTTTCCTCCACATTCACCGGTTGCTGATTCCGCTGTATAGAACCGGTTGGGCGTTACTGTTGTCCAGTACTCGGTACTGGTTTACTCCTCATTCACCGGTTGCTGATTCCGCTATAGAACCGGTTGGGCGTCACTGTTGTCCAGTACGCGGTACTGGTTTACTCCTCATTCACCGGTTGCTGATTCCGCTATAGAACCGGTTGGGCGTCACTGTTGTCCAGTACGCGGTACTGGTTTACTCACATTCACCGGTTGCTGATTCCTCTATGACTGAACCGGTTGGGCATTCCTGTTGTCCAGTACTCGATATTGGTTTACGCCACAATACCGGTTGCTGATCCATCTGTATAGAACTGGTTTGCTATACTGTAGTCCAGTACACAGTACTGGTTAACCCTTCATTCACCGGTTGCTGCTGCCTCCTTAATTGCACCGGTTTGGCCTCCCTGGTTGCGTTACTGGTTTGCTCCACTGTTCCATCCTATGCTGCTGTTCCATCTATTCAGCATTAGTGGAGCTGTTCTTCTGTCCTCCAGGCTGCCTTGCCCGGTATATTGGCAAGGCCAGTAGAGCTGCATTCAGATTGTTGTTACCCTCCAGGCTGCCTTGCCCGGTACTTTGGCAAGGCCGGTAGATCCTGTCTCCATTCCACAGTGCCATCTTTCAGGCTGCCTTGCCCGGTATATTGGCAAGACCGGTAGAGCCACATTCAGATTGTTGTGTTACTCTCCAGGCTGCCTTGCCCGGTATATTGGCAAGGCCGGTAGAGCCTACCATGCTGTATCTTGCAAAAACTACTGTTTGAACCCATTATGTACTTGTGATAAATGTGTATGTTAAGGACCCGCGAGGGTTCCCATTAAACTTTTCAATAAAGTTTGATTTTTATCTCTCTGTGTCTGAGAGTCAAAACAAACCGTGACACCGTGATCAGGCGACATTCTGACAGTCTTGTTACTGCTGCCTTCCCATTGGCTGCGCTGTACAGCTCCTCCCAGTGACAGCCTTTTTATACCCTGGGCTGTCACTTAGCGTTTGCCCTTTCGTGGTGTACCTGATGCCTAGCACTAGTTTTGTCTACTTGATACCTGTGTATGACCCAGGACTGTCTGACTATGCTCTTGTTACTGTTCCTCATTCTGTGTACTGATTCGGATTGGCTGACGTTCCTGCTTCCTGTTCTGACCCGGCCTGGCTGACATTCCTGCTCCGTGTACCGACCCTGCCGAGTCCAGACCATAGCGTTCATTAACCCCTTCGGGGGTGGTGCCTCATTCTACTCTTGCTACACCAGTGTCGTTACATCTCCGTACTCTGTGCGGTTGGTATTCCCATATAGGTACAGTTGGGCGCTTCCAGTTGCCATCCATTTTATACCTATACGCACATTAACCCTTTGTGGGTAGCAAAGACACATGGTGGTGGATAGTCTCGGTAGGGCCTCCGTTCCTGGCACAAGCTCTGACTCACCCTTTTGTAGCCTACGGTGGGCGTCCACCATTGCATCCTCCGTACAGGTGTACCTTGCCTGTTAGCTGCTGCCGTTCTGTCACTGTCGCCTCCTGCTGCCTACAGGCGACATTGGGCCTCCGCTGTTCTGGGCTACTTAGTCAGTGGCTCCATTGGTCACACTAGACTCTACTACACTGTATCATTCAAGTTACCTGACCTGTGTCAGTATTGTGATTGTATGTCCATACTGGACCCATGTGGGTTAACTTTCTTGTAACCTGTCCTGTGTCGGTTATTGCTGCTAATTGCTGGACCCATGAGGGTTACATAATTCCTTATGTGCTTTAATAAAATTGTGTTTTACCAACATCTACCGTGTCTGAGTGTACTGAACCGTAACACCCTCCTTCAGGTTGTTTAATCCCACCAGCCAATCAAAACAAAACATTTAAAAACCATTTAGGTTTAAAAAAAGAACATACCCAGACCCCACCTGGTATATGACAAATACATTTTTTTGTGTTTCTCACCCTCATTTCCCAAAAAGATGCAATTAAAAGCTCCATCATGAAGCTTAATACTATGGGCAAATATATACTACCTTAGTGGTGTGTGGGGAGCCATCACAGTGCACTATAACTTCAATATGCCTAAGTAACTAACTAAATCATATTTAACCTATACTCAGGGCATAAATTCTCTAAACTACCAAACTGTGTCTATTATTACTGCACTTCAATATGTGAAATATAAGCTAACAATTACCAATCATAACCGTTTAAGATACAAGACTACATCATCTCTATGTCATAAATTACATACCCCATTTATTAATACTAATATAACCTAACTACAAAATCCCCATGTTCATGACAACTACGACTTCAATATCTGTGCTAATTACTCCTCTCTAACTACAACTTCTAGCACTCCCAAAAAAAACCTATAAAAAACAAAACATAAACTATTATAATCAACCTCTCATTAAGCCCAGACACAACCTCCATTTCTAAGATGTCCGAGTTAAACCTGACCCCTAATACTACATTTACAACACAACCAATTGTTTTTCCTTCACCCAAGATAAAGACTCCTCCGAATATCACAGTAGAATCTTCATTAAAAAAATTATCATCTTAGCAAAACCTCGTCTATATTTTATGCTTTGAGACCTTAGGGCTATAGCAATCTCATGAAATGTCCTCCTGAAATGTCTAGTGTTTCTAGACAAATCCTGAAAGCACTTCAAATGTTGGAACTAACTAGGTAATTTGGAAGACCTAAATCCCTGAAAAACTTATCTCTAATTCTATGGGTATGAAACTTTATTATTACATCTCTTAGTACGCTCTCCTAAATACCTTTTGGTCTCGGGATCTTATGACTACGATCAAATAAGGTCTCTGCTAAATTTAGCACCATCTTGATGACACACAAAAATCATCAAAATACTACTCTAATCGCTCCTGTGAAATCTCCTGAGACCCCCCTAACCATCAAGTTACTCTTCCTATCTTAATCCTCAAAGTTTTTTGTATATTCAGTTCTAAATCTCTAATTCTACTACTCATATTGGAATTTTTTTCCTCAGCATGATCCAACCTCACTTGAAGTTCCAACATTTTTGTTTCATTCTGTTCAATTTCCTGTTGCAACATCTTAACCTCAGTAGCAATTTCTCTTGTGTTACCTCTCATTTCCTGTTGTAATTGGCCAAACTGTAGTTCATGATACCTCCTTAGGGAGTCATAAGAGTTTACATGTGACTCAATTTCTAAGGAGGCATACATCCCAACACCTGACTTATCCACTTCTCTCCTTACCAACAGGGAGCCAATTGCTTCCTGGGAAAGATCCATAGAAAGGAACTTCGTCTGGCGATTCTACCATGAACACAATTGACTAAATTAAAAGCTCCCCAGCTTATATTTTAGTCATTACAGTACATTAGGCACACCACCCCACACCAAGCCTACCCTCTGCTCCTACCTCCAGAGAATTGCTCAACACATTGCTTATAAATGCTTTGGACACCCTTCTGGCACTCACACTTGAGCACTATTCCACTTTACACTGGTAGTCACAGAAGTCCGCATACAGTAACATCTCAGCCTTGTTAAACGACCCACTGGTATGCCTAGTTTGCTTGCTTCCCCATCCTTGTCCAACTGTCCCACTTTTAGCTAGTGTCGTCTTCCCCAGGCTTTTCCCACTGGTAGCCACAGATACAGACATACACTGTCTAATCAATAATAGGCATAGGTGTGTGTCTGGGGTATTAATGTTTTTATAATCCTCAGATTTATTGTTTATTCCTTCACCTACTGTGGAATAGAAATGGTAATGCTTGGAAAATGTTGTTTAATATGAGGTTAACAGACCTGGGATCAAGGAAGGATAAAGGGGGGGGGGGGCAGAGGACCACTCTCTTGTGAAAATATAATCACCCACAAGTTGATCAATAGGTCTGCTCCCAAGAAGCAACCCTGATGATGATGCCATGAGTAGAGTAGAAGGGAAGTCTGAAAAGAGACCCTATTGATCTTGCGGTAAGAAAGTGAAATGTAAGACTGAAGTCTAACAGTTCAATTTCCTGTCCTGTGTGATAAAGGATCCAAAGACCTGTTTTGTGTTTGAAAAACTGACATACCAGATCTATGGGGACTGAACATTCAACCCAGGAGTTTGTGACTGAGAGTCTGTTTTCTGGCCTCCTGACCTGACCAGCTGACTGTAATTGCCCATAAACCACATATTTATATTTGTTTTTCATCCAAAATGGAGCACAGGAACCATGGGGTAAAGTATTCGCTGGTGAGAAGGACAGGGCACTTAGATATAAAGGCTCTCTAGAGCAGGAGACCCCTTCCCTATACCATTTGAACCCCACTAGTCATGCCCAGTTTTAAAAGTGACCTCAAAGGATGTGCACAGCAAATATTATCTATTATGTAGCCTTCCTTTATGTTTTTTGCCTTTAGGATTATTATTATTATTCTTTATATAGCGCCACCTAATTTTCGCAGCGCTTTGTAATTAGGAATAGACATACATAGGTATTAAATAGTACAAGCTACTGTGGAGAACAGAAGGATCAGAGGGCCCTGCTAGTGAGAGCTTACAGTCTAGAGGAAGGTAGGTTTGACACTGAAGGAGAGCAGTGGTCCAGGAAAGGGGTGATTCTTGGTGAAAGTTTATGGATGTAGTTGATAGGCTTCCCTGAACAGGTGAGTTTTCAGGGAGCGTCTGAAGATTTGAATCCTGGATGAGAGTCTGATTGGGCAGGTGTCACGGTGAGTCAAAGAAACACAGGATGAGTACTGAAGGTAACACCAACTTTATTCAGGCAACAGGTACAGAAATATCACAATACAGTACAATGAGCAGTATATGGAGAAGCATACAACGGTGCAAGAGATGACTATCAGGAATAGAAGCCTGCTACCATGTGATTCTCTCGATAATCGTGCCCCAACAATGGAACTGGAGAGTCTGCAGTACCACAGGTCCGCACCTGGGAATAGCCAGACAGAGATAGGGATACCCAAAGTCTCAGGTCCGCACCTGAGGGAACCAGCAATGAATGGAGGCAAAAGGAAGTCTACCAGAGCCCCAAGCCTGCACCAGGTTGGTTATCCACTGGAAGGAAGGACCTCTAGCAACGTAGTGGATAACGCCAACGGTCAGCACTAGATAGGATGGTCAGACAAGCCAGAGATCATGCACAGAGGGGGTCGTCAACCAGAGCCATAGGTTTGCGCCTGAAAGGATGTACACTGGAGCGTTTGTATGCTGGGTGCGCAGTGGACAGAGCCCCAGGGCAACACCAGAATGGATAGTCAGACAAGCCAGAGGTCATACACGTAGCGGATAGTCAGCCAAAGCTGGAATGGTACACGGAACGGTTAGTCTACCAGAGCTGCAGGTCTGCACCAGAATGGATGTCCAACAAGCCAGGGGTCATACACAGAGCAGGTATTCGGACAGAACCAAAGGTCAGCACCAGATCAGTTAGTCAGACAAGCCGGTTCATACACTGAGCCCAAACACTAGAACTGCACTGGATACAAACGAAAGGGCAATTAAGCCCCGTGTCCAGGCAGTTGAAGTAGGCAGGAAGACAGGAAGAGGAGGAGCAGCCAAGAGGTGGCTGTCACTTTAAATAGAGCACACATCCATACTCTGGACGTGCGGCAAAACTGATGACTGCCGCCGCCCGCCAGCAGTGGATGCTGCTGAGCCGCATGCTGCTTCCCTGTAGCTAATGCCGACACAAGCCCGCCTCACCGGAGGCAGCCCCAAAGGACGGCAATGAGGCTGGAGCCGCCAGAGGTACTTGCGGTCAGCTTGAGCAGCCGCCGCATAGAATGCTCCCCCTCAATGGCCCCTTCCTCGCAGGCCAGGGCATGGTTTGTCAGGAAAATGGGAATGAAACTGGTGAATCAAACGAGGAGCATGTACATCCTCCGAGGAGACCCAAGAGCGTTTCTCCTTACCGTACCCTCTCCAGTGTACCAAATATTGTAATCGACCCCTAATTCTCCGGGAGTCTAGAATTGTCTGCACTTCATATTCGTCATGGTCTCCCACCCGAATGGGGGCTGGGCGAACCGAAGTGGAAGTATAACGGTTGCATACCAATGGTTTGAGCAGGGAGACGTGGAATACATTGTGGATTTGTCACGGTTAGTTAAGACTCTCAGACTTAAGGTTTAGGTAAAAACATAACTTTATTGAAAAGTTAAGGCAATCCCATAGGGCTATCAACACATACAAACAATACAATAAGCAAATGACTATATAAATAGGTTCTACCGGCCTAGCCAATAATACCGGGCATAGGCAACCCAGGCGACTAGATGAATAGCAGTAGCAGGCTCTACCGGCCTTGCCAATACTGGGTAAGGCAACCGTGAGATGGTAACGTACCGGTTCTACTGGCCTTACCAATACCGGGCAAGGCAGCCTGAGGAAATACTGTGAGTAGGCTCTACCGGCCCTGCCAATACCAGGTAAGGCAACCTAAAGGATGGCAACGTGAATAGGTTCTACCGGCCTTACCAATACCGGGCAGGGAAGCCCAAGAGTGGAGACCTTCCTGGAACCAACGGACTGTCAGGTGACAATGACAGTAGGATGGAAGAGATAGCAACTAGGATAAGCAGTCTCGCTCAAGCAGAAGTCTCATGCCAGAGAATTACAAGACAACTGCATAGGGTCTGGACAGCAACTCGGACCTCACAGTACCTGACTACAGTCAGGGAGCAAACCAGCATCCGCACGCTGGAACCAACTGACAGGAATGTGAACCGCAAGGCGTACTGGAGTAAACCAACAGGAATAATGGTACAAGGTCAATGGAGCAAACCAGCGTCCGCACGCTGGGACCAACAGTAGTATGAGCCACCAGGTTCAATGGAGTAAACCAGCGCCCGCATGCCGGAACCAACAGTAGTATGAGCCACCAGGCCGAATGGAGAAAACCAGCGTCCACACGCCGGAACCAACAGTGTGAAGGCCACAAGGTCTAATGGAGTAAACCAGCGTCCGCACGCTGGAATGAACAATAGTATAAGCCACCAAGTTTAATGGAGTAAACCAGCGTCCGCACGCTGGAACCAACAGTAGTACGAGCCACCAGGTTTAATGGAGTAAACCAGTGTCCGCACGCTGGAACCAACAGTAGTATAAGCCACCAGGTTTAATGGACTATACCAGCGTCCGCACGCTGGAACCAACAGTAGTGTAAGCCACCAGGTTAAATGGAGTAAACCAGCGTCCACACGCTGGAACCAACAGTAACATAAGCCACCAGTTAAATGGAATAAACCAGCGTCCGCACGCTGGAACCAACAATAGTATAGGCCACCAGGTTTAATGGAATAAACCAGCGTCCGCACGCTGGAGCCAACAGTAGGAATATCGCCGGAGCAAAATGAGAGCAATGTCGCCTCAGTGACTGCAGACAGGGAACCACTGAGACCAGGCAGCGGATCAACCGGAACGAACACCGCTGAACTGACAGGCGACCGGAACATCAGCAACCACGGAGAACAACCGGAACCGACTGGGGCGACAAGCAGGCAGGTACACAGGAACAGGTAGACTCAGGAACTCTGAAACACTGGAACACTGGAACTCTGGAACTTGGGTACTCTGGAACTCTGGAACTCAGGCCCAATCAGCATGGCAGGCAGGACAGAAAAGATACTGTCAGAGACACCACGAAAGGGCAACCAAAGGGTGCCCTGACTGAGTTTAAAAAGGCAATGTGAGGCGGGCTGACAGCAGACAGCCAATGAGGAGCCTCCAGCAAGTGATAGACACAGGATAGCAGGAATCACGGGCACCATGATAGGATTCTCATAGAGCTCGGAAGCTCTAGTGCGTAAGTCACTGGATTAATTTTCCGAATGATCCAAAATGGACCCACAAACCGAGGAGCCAGCTTTTTGCAAGGTACCTGAAGGTTAAGGTTGCGAGAAGACAGCCATACCCTCTCCCCAACTTGAAAGGTAGGACCCAGTAATCATCTACAGTCAGCCTGGTTCTTATATCGTAGCCCCGCGCCACGTAGGGTATTCTGCACTTGTACCCAAGAGGAACGGAGAGCCCGTAAGTGTTCATCCAGAGCCAGAATAGCCTGTGCCTTGAAAGTATCCAGGAGAGCAGATGGCTGAAAGCCATAATTAATCAGAAATGGAGAGCTCTGAGAAGAGGAGTGTAACTGGTGCCGAGGCAACAGCAGGGGAGGCCACCGGTAGTTGGCCAGACCGGTCAAGGTGAGCCGTGCGATTCAATAGAGTTTGCAACGTAGCATCATGTGATCGATACGCTGATCCTGTGCATCGACACTGGTCATGATATTCTGTAAAGAAGGGTTACCAGTATTGTCCGAAGACATGGCCCTTTCGTACTGTCACGGTGAGTCAAAGAAACACAGGATGAGTACTGAAGGTAACAACAACTTTATTCAGGCAACAGGTACAGAAATATCACAAAACAGTACAATGAGCAGTATATGGAGAAGCATACAATGGTGCAAGAGACGACTGTCAGGAATAGAAGCCTGCTACCGTGTGATTCTCTCGATAATCGTGCCCCAACAATGGAACTGGAGAGTCTGCAGTACCACAGGTCCGCACCTGGGAGTAGCCAGACAGAGATAGGGATACCCAAAGTCTCAGGTCTGCACCTGAGGAAACCAGCAACGAATGGAGGCAAAAGGAAGTCTACCAGAGCCCCAAGCCTGCACCGGGTTGGTTATCCACTGGAAGGAAGGCCCTCTAGCAACGTAGTGGATAACGCAAATGGTCAGCACTAGATAGGATGGTCAGACAAGCCAGAGATCATGCACAGAGGGGGTCGTCAACCAGAGCCATAGGTTTGCGCATGAAAGGATGTACACTGGAGCGTTTGTATGCTGGGTGCACAGTGGACAGAGCCCCAGGGCAACACCAGAATGGATAGTAAGACAAGCCAGAGGTCATACACATAGCGGATAGTCAGCCAAAGCCAGAACAGTACATGGAACGGTTAGTCTACCAGAGCTGCAGGTCTGCACCAGAATGGATGTCCAACAAGCCAGGGGTCATACACAGAGTGGGTATTTGGACAGAGACAAAGGTCAGCACCAGATCAGTTAGTCAGACAAGCCGGCCGCATAGAATGCTGACAGCTGGGGAGGGAGTTCCAGAGTTCAGGTGCAGCACGGGAGAAGTCCTGTAGGCGGGAGTGGGAGGATGTGATAAGAGATTTGGAGTGCAGAAGGTCATGTGCAGAGCGAAGATGGCGAGAGGGAGTGTATTTGGAAATGAGGGATGAAATATAGGGTGGTGCGGTATTAGTGAGGGCTCTATAAGTTAGCACCAGAATTTTGAATTTAATTCTGTATGCTAATGGGAGCCAGTGTAGGGATTGACAGAGGGGTATGGTGTTAGAGAAGCGATGAGTGAGGTAGATTAGTCTTGCAGCAGAGGTCATTATGGACTGTAGTGGGGTTAGTCATGTGAGAGGAAGGCCAATTAGTAATGGGTTACAGTAGTCAAGACGGGACATGATGAGTGTTTGGATTAGAATTTTGGTAGTGTCTTGTGTGAGAAAGGGTCGGATTCTAGAGATGTTGCGGAGGTGGAGGCGGCATGATTTGGAGATTGACTGGATGTGAAGGATAGGGCAGAGTCAATTGTGAACCCCAGACAGCGAGCTGTGGGGGTTGGTGTGATGGTAGCATTGTAAATGGTGAGGGTAATATCTGAGTTGAGGCTGGTTGTGGAGGGCGGGAAGATAATTAGTTCAGTTTTGCCAAGGTTAAGTTTGAGTTGATGGGAGAACATCCAGGAAGACACAGTAGACAGACAGTCAGATACTCGGGACAGGAGGGAAGGAGAGATGTCAGGGGAGGAAAGATATATTTGAGTATCATCAGCATAGAGATGATGTTGAAACCCAAAGGAGTTTATTAGTTTTCCAAGGGATGCAGTGTAGATTGAGAAGAGCAAGGGACCCAGGAGTGATCCTTGAGGCACTCCAACAGACAGTGGGAGGGGTGGAGAAGTGGTGCCGGAGTAGGAAACACTGAAGGAGCGGTTGCTGAGATAAGATGAAAACCAGTAGAGTGCAGTGTCACAGAGACCTAGGGAGTGGAGGGCTTGGAGGAGGAGTGTGTGATCTACTGTGTCAAAGGCGGATGATAGGTCCAAGAGAATAAGTATGGAGTAGTGGCCGTTTGACTTGGCAGAGAGCAAATCATTGGCCACTTTGGTGAGGGCAGTCTCAGTGGAGTGATGAGGGCGGAATCCAGATTGAAAGGGATCTATCAGGGAATGGGAGCAGAGGAATTTAGTGAGACGGTTATATGCGAGACGCTCAATGAGCTTGGAGGCGGAAGGGAGTAGAGAAATTGGCCGGTAGTTTGACAGTGAGTTTGGGTTCAGGGAGGGTTTCTTTAGGATGGGTGTGATGAGTGCATGTTTGAAAAATGATGGGAAGGTGCCGGTTGACAGAGAGAGGTTGAATAAGTGAGTAAGAATTAGTAGTTAGTAAAGGGGAAAGTTCTTGAGTGAGCTGAGACGGGATGGGGTCGAGAGAGCATGTGGGTATGTTTGAGCGAGTGAGGAGAAGGGAAACGTCATTCTCAGTGACAGGTGAGAAAGAGCTTAGTGTGTATACAGGTGAGGTGACAGGGCTGGGCTCGCTGGGTGGGGGTTGGAGTGATGGAATGTCATGTCTGATAGATTCGATCTTGTCCTTGAAGTGGGTGGCAAGATCTTGTGCATAGAAGTTCGTGGAAGGTGTTTGTGTATAAGGGGGAGGGGTTAAGCTGGAGGAGTGGCTGGGAGTCTCCACCTACAAGACTCTCTCTTATGAGATGTGTCTTGCCCTCCAGAGGAGGGACTCAACCCCAATGGTACCTGTGTTCCATATGGACTATAGAGAAAAGGATTTAACAGGTAAGAACACTAAAATCCTATTTTCAGTCTCCACTTTTAGATCATTATTAAACATAATAAAAAGCATTGGGCCCAGGACTGAGCCCTGTGGCTCCCCATTTATAACTTTGGATCAATATGAAAAGGTTCAATTTAAATTTGTATGAAATGTGACAGAGACAGGAACCCTGACGTAAGCTGCGACTGGGGTAGACTAATACTTGACGTTATAGAGTGTTTTGTAGACAATGATTTGTAAGATTTGTTGTTAGAGGCCTAAGCCCTGTGGAAACATTGATTTGTAGGACTTAGATTTACAAGCCCTGAGGAAAATAAAATGCCCTACTGCCAGCAGGTCATGTTGTGTTGGCCAGTGGACACTGGCTATTGTCAAATGCCCTGATGTAGATGCAGAATTTGCAGCTGCTGTTCTTGTTGCTGCTGCTGAGTTGTTTAAGCAGCAGGATGATTAGGCAGCTCAAAGGGAATGGGATCAACAACAGCAGTAATATAGGTGATGGATAATGAAGGTTCCACTTGACATAACTAGCTCCAGTGATGTGCCTGAGGCAGTAGCAGCACCATAACTAGCCCCCCCACCATTTCAGGTATATGTGGAGAAAAGAAGAAGATGGCCAATAATGCTTCTCCACCTGACCCGCCTCCAAAATCATGGGTGTGTTGAGAATATAATTTTTTTTCTTGAGAGCAGAAACTGTGCTTCTCACATCAGCAACTGCAATGTGCACAGTGTAAATAAGGGAAGGACTGGGAACAATGGGTACATCTGCACTCACATGAAACACCTAGCACAACTCTATACAAAACACTATGACACATAGGGTCCCCAATGTGAAATCCCCCCACCAGAAACCAGGTACTGCTGCTGTCACTATGCCCCTTGTCCACATCCTCTAAGGACAGGTGACAACATGCAGACAGTTTAATAGTAATGATGAACCCTCACTACCACCAGCTTATCATATTCTGCGGGATGGAATCTCCTCAGATTCCATTTGATGCCCTACTTGCGATTCTCCTCCACCACACTGCCATGTGTGGTCAGTGCACCACAAAGTGTGCAATGGGTGCCACATATTGATCACTTGGCAGGGGTGGTAATGATGAACTAGGTGGACTGGCAGAAGATGTAGTTACCCTAGAGCAAGAAGGTGATGGTGAGCCAGTTGTGGCGTTCGTCATCGAACTTTCAGCCTCTGACTGGGTTTCTCTATTCTTCATCCTCTGATCTCTGCCTCTCCTCTTGCTGCCTTTGGGGAGAATTAGGGGGTATAGCAACAGTGATCTCAATATCTGTGGTAGGTGTTTGGTTTTAACATGTTTCACATAAATGTCATGGTGTCTGTGTTTCATGTGTGTTATCAGGACGGTTGTGCCAAGGTGTCTTCCCTCCTTTCCCCTTTTCACTGACATGTCACAAATTTTGCACGGTACCATTGTTAATGACTGCACTGTGCCTGCCCCAAGAGAAAAATAGTCCCACACCCATGATTTTGGGGGAGGGGAAAGGTGGTGAAGAATGGCCTCTTTCTTCTTCTCCTCCACATTCCCCTTCTCTGACTGGGGCAGAGGATGATGTTGCTGCATCTGCCTCTGAATCAGCACTGCAGCTATGACCAGGAGTATTGCTGCTGCTGGTAAGTGGAACCTGTCCTAGTCACATATTACTTGTTGACCCCATTCCCACTGTGTCCACTGTGGTCTGTGGCACACTAGCCTGCTCCTCAGCATCTTGCTGCCCTTGCAACTTAGCAGCAGAAGGAATTAGAGCAGTTGCAAACTCCGCAAATCCCAAAAGCTCATTGTTGGGGGTGGTGGTGATGCCCATCCCCATCTCTGTCTCCCATTCCTTCTCAGCTAGGGCTAGAAAGGCCAGCTTCTCCACCATCATCATCACTACCACCACCAGTCCCTCCTTGCTGCTGCTGCTCTATTACAGACAACTCACTGGTTGGAGGAGGTGATGAGAAAAGTGACAGAGAGTCCCTTAATGTCACATTTGCCATTTCTTGTTGACCTGAAGAAGACAGACTGGCAGCACTAGCAGCAGGCACAGGCAGCTGATCTGTGCTCCTGGTGGTGGTGGTATTATTGTGGCTAGGCAACAATTCCTTCTTCAGGATCATGTTCCACCTGGAGAGAAAAGGGACTCCTAGGGTCAGGGGAATGGTGTGGGCTCCCTTGACCGCTAGTCTGGACACTCTGCATTTCTTCCCCTACCACTCCTCTATCGCTAGTCCCCCCCAGCTGCTTCACCATTGCTGTTACTACTACTAACACCAACCCCTTCAATATCAGTCCCTGAGTCTTCCTCCTCACACTCAGTAGTAATATGATGATCACCCCCTCCTTCACTCCTAACACTAACAAGCTGCTGGACCTTCCTGGTAGTAGTACTAGTGGCAGGACTGCTTGGGGATGGCAAGGTGACTTAGGGTCCCTTGCTGTCACACTTGGCATCATCTTCTCCTTCTCCCCTCCTGAGAATTACAAGACACACTGGTAGCAGGTTGAGCACGGGTAGCAGGCACAGCACTGGTGGCAGCAGGGGTAGCACTGGCAGCAGACACAGGTGGCTCACCTGTCCTGTTCTCACTACTGCGCTCGTCTTCCTCCCGTGAGATACATTTCCCCAAGATCCCTAGGGGTGATTTAGGAGGACTGGCCAGCACTGGGTCTTGGGAATCAGGGCATGCAGCCCCTGCAATGCTGGTAGTGGTCACTTCCTCCTCCTTCTCAGACTCACTGAACACATAAGGGTCCTTCCAGCTCCTCCTTTCATTGCCTGTAAGCCTGGTTGTAGTGATAGCAGACACTATGAGCCTCTCCTGCCTCAATTTTGCTATAAATATCACAACACAATATCACAGCACCTCTCTCTCTGTAACTGCTTGTGTTTCGTTTCCTGGACATCTTCACTTTTTATAGCGAAAAGGCAAATGCATGTTAATAAAGGGGAGAAAACTCTCTAGCCATTGAAAATATGGCAAATAATTTTTTTCCAATGGGCGAAAATGGCAAATCAGTTTATTTAAGATTTTACCACGAAAAAGCAGACAACCGTGTGGCTTTTGCAGATTTTTCTCACAGGAACACAACGGGACCTTTCACCCACTCCTAATAAACAGGACAAATGGGAGTCAGAGAAATGTAGTGTAGGGTAGAGTTTCTCAACCACAGTCCTTAAGTACTTTTAACAGTGCAGGATTTAGATATTCCCTTGACTGAGCACAGGGGTATAATTATGTGGATCTTTCATTCTGATTAGTTCAAGGAATGCAAGGAAATCCCCAAAGCCTGTTGGGGGTATTGTTGAGGACCACTGTTGAGAGACAAAACATATATAGAAACAGGGATGTGCACAGACATTTTGGGGGGCAGGGGCTCAAATGAAAAAAGGGCGCTTCTCATAATTATTTCTTCAAAATATATATATAAAAAAAGAAAAGAATTTACACTTCAGGAGCCTGTAGGCACAGAAATCTGAAGCACCCCCCCCCCATTGGCCATCTCCACTGGACACCTCCACAATGCTCCTAATCTCCACATTGCCCCCCCATCATCTCCACATTGCCCTTACATTGTCCCCTGTCAGCTCCATATTGCCCCCATCATCTCCATATTGCCCTTACATTGTCCCCTGTCAGCTCCATATTACCCCAATCATCTCCATATTGCCCCCATCAGCTCTAACTTACCCTCACATTGCCCTCATAAGCTCCAAATTGCCCCCATCAGCACCATATTGCCCCCATCAGCTCCATATTGCTGCATCAGCTCCATATTGCCGCATCAGCTCCAACTTACCCTCACATTGCCCCATCATCTCCATATTGCCCCATCAGCTCCATCTTACCCTCACATTGCCCCCATCATCTCCATATTGCCCCATCATCTCCATATTGGCCCATCAGCTCCAACTTACCCTTACATTGCCCCCTTCATCTCCATATTGCCATCAGCTCCAACTTACCCTCATATACATTGCTCCATCATCTCTACGTTGCCATCATCTCCATCTTGCCCCCCATCAGATCCATATTGCCACATCATTTCCACATTGCCCCCCAGTGTCCGTTTCCTACCTCTTCCCTGGTGGTCAAGTGGCAGGAGAGGTCTGTATGTGCCTCCTTTGGCACAGACCTGTAGCTGCTGGAGCTCCCACACAGTCTTCTCTTCATGCAGAGCACTGGGAGATGATGTCATCTCCCAGTGCTCTTTAATACTAAAGAGCCGACGAGGGAGCGCAGCATCTACAGGTCTATCCTGAAGGAAGCACAGACCTGACTGGGGGGGGATTAGTTTTTGGGGGTTTTTTTGTTAATAGGGCACGAGGGCACTTTGGACAAAAAGAGCAGGTGCTCAAGCACCCCTTGGTGTCTATGTGTGCATGTGCCTATATAGAAACAACAGGCAGATATGAGGAATTCTGAATTGAAAATAGTAAGACAGGAGAGAGCACAGGGAGGTTGTAGTAGAAAGTTGCACAAATACAGTGAAAATCTCTTCCAATGTGAACATTTTGTAACGATTCTTTGTTGGTTTGTTTTCACACATTAATTGTAATTTCTTGGTCCCATACTATTCAAATTCCTAAGCCCATTACAATGCTTTATATCTGTTTCCTGCTTCAGACTCCTGGCCACCTCTCTTTGTCTCCCTGTCTCTTTGCAACCGACTTTTCATGCAGGTCATCTCTTACTCTTCTTTAACCAATCTCCCTAACAGCTCTCTTTTTTGATCTGTCTCTATTATTTTACTGCTCTTTCTCTGTATCATTTCTTC
Source organism: Rhinophrynus dorsalis (assembly GCA_037306005.1). Taxonomy (NCBI): domain Eukaryota; kingdom Metazoa; phylum Chordata; class Amphibia; order Anura; family Rhinophrynidae; genus Rhinophrynus; species Rhinophrynus dorsalis. The sequence continues at coordinate 72,427,330 of CM074726.1, read as the reverse complement.
ATTCCCAGTCATCTCTTTCCTCTGCTCATTATATTTCTCTGTCTTTTGTTTTATCATAAATTAGTTTTTTTTTAATTTTCAGACCAGAGAAGAATCAGCAGACACTGAACAGATCTCTATCATAGAAAGATTTCCATACCCATTCCAGGTAAGAGACAGACACTTCTCCACTTAGTTACACAAATAGCAAGGAAATACACAATCACCGCAAATGTTTGATTGCTGCCCCTGAGACTCCTGAATCACCTTGTTTTCAAAAATATTTTGGGAATGGTATGTTCTTGTTGATGTTGCTGCTCCTGCGGCTGCTGCTGGCCTAAACCATTTTCTGCCTTCCATTTCACTATGCTTTCTAGCATTTTTTTGGCCCTAACTTAATCCATTTCATCCTTCACAATACAACCCCTCACTTTATATTCCTTGTCAGAATCCGATTCCTTAGAAAAATACTGCTGATCATCATGACTTCATCTTGTGCCAAACTGATCACGCTTTGGCAGAAATTCTGTAATTTTGTGTTTAAAGGAGAGATTCAGCAAAGTAGCAAGAATGTATTCCTCATTGCTTTTAATGGACACTATTCAAGGATCTTGCTCAATGCATGCTAACATTTCCTTGACCAGCTGGTGCATATCTGTGTTGTCATTATGGTAAGATTCCTCAGCCATGCTGAGGAAGTGGACGTATTTTGCCATTTCCTGCCCCTACATGACTAACCAGCATGGTTGCCTCCTCAAAAGATTTCAGCAGCTCACATACAGCAACATTAGTTGCCATTGTCCGTGTGATAGAGGCACCCTCCACAGCCTTCCAGTTTTGCTTTGTGTGTTTGCTCATGGCCTTATTCTGTGTGTATCAAAAATGAGGCTGGTGTGGTGCACCACCTTATAGTATAGAGGTGTTGGTAAACTAAAGGAAATTTGCTACGGTATAATTTACATTAAATACTAAAAGGAAAGAAAGACCCTATATATCAGCGCCAGACCCACCCTCTTCATTGAGAGATGGCATGAGAAACATAATTGATTATGGGTGCAGAACACAAATAAAATAACATAAAATATAACCTTTATTAATATAAAATAAAAGAAACCTCGGCAAATTAAAAATAAAATACAACACAATGTGATCCTGTTATTGAGTTAATGGTTATATACCCACTATAAAGACTATAAATTACTCTTAGATATTTATCCGTAATAGTAATACTCCGCTAGTTCCTCAGGTTTTCTCTGCATCTGTCAAATTAATAAACACAATCGCTGGTCTCAAAACACATTATCCTGTCACAGCCACTTCTTACTAGGTTAATTACCCTTTGGATTGAACAAGTTGTACCTGGGATATAGAACCTAGAGCCCTTGGTTAGCTACAATCCTATATGCTAGTGATTGACCCAGCACAGACTATTTATATGTCACCACTTCACCATATATTAACTCTCTGAGTACTGGATTGTCTCAAGTGCTTGGATTTACCTCGGTTACAGTAATATGATAGCTGACCGTGATCTCATACACTGTATGTTATGAATGTGTTCAGCCAACTGTGATAATATATAATCCTTTACACTGCCTAACACCAAACACTATCCACTGTGTTGGTCCACCACCTGAGATAAAATAACTCTTATGGTGCTGCACTATTGATAGCGCTAATTGTCGATATTTAAATTGCTTATGTGGCTACATACACACATCGTAACCTTGTTATTTCTTTCTCCAAGGCAGTGTATATAGTCACCGCTTCACACAAAATCAACTCTTTAAATGCTGGATTTTAGCCAGCGTTACACTTTCGTCTGTGATTCTATATTCAATAGCTTAAATCACACATAATGGAACGCGTGTTAAACATAACCAACAGCAATCATATACGGTCCTTTACAATAGTCTAATTCCTTAGCACCATATAGTGTATTACTTCCTCACTATACCATGGGTTTATCTCTTTAGGTGCCGGACTCCTGATTGCATATATTTTGACATTGGTAGGGTTTATAAAGGAAAAAGGTGAATCATTACTGTGTTCCAAATCAGATCAGTAATTAGCACTCGGTATTAATCATAACCCTAACTACCTTCTAGCTTCTCAAGCCTCAAAAATTGATCAGTTAAAAGCTCTACGCAAACAGGATTCAGCCTGCAAAAATGCTAAGGTAATGGGCATCCTTTTGCAAGTGACCTTAACGGCTGAGATAGTTACTAGAAGGATATAACATTAGCTAACAAGTCACAAGTAAAATAAAAAATAGAGCGTTTGTCAGCGTTCTACTGCCCTAACGCATGTTTTACCATCAAAGGCTTTTTCAAAGGGTAAAAGCTGGCTCAAATTTGCCAGTTTTAAACTCAAAGTCCCACCCCTTGTTTCTTGCTGATAGTAGTAAGAGAGTGACAAGCCATGCATATTAAGTAATTACATCATGCAATAAATATTATGGACTTGCAGTTAGCCAGAGAAACACTACAGGAATTGAACAGCATATTCCAGGTGGGGTCTTACCATGGACCTGTAAAGAGGCATAATAATATCTTTTGGCCTTTGCAGCTGCCAGCTGGCACTGCATGCTACTGCTAAGTCTATTGTCTACCATTACTCCCAAATCCTTTTCATTTGTAGATTTCCCCAGAGAAACACCATTTAAACTATATATTGCATTTTTATTATTATACCCAAAATGCATATCTTTACACTTGTCTATATTGAATCTCAATTGCCATTTGCCTGCCCAGTTACTCAATTTGTCCAAATCCTCTTGTAATGAAGACACATCCAGTTCAGACTTTATTACCTTACTTAATTTTGTGTCATCGGCAAACACTGATACATGGCTCCCTATGCCCTCTGGGAGATCATTAATAAACAAATTAAAAAGAAAAGGACCCAGGACAGATCCCTGAGGTACTCCAGTTATCACGTTTATCCAACTGGAGAACTTGCCATTTACTACCACTCTTTGCATTCTATCTTTCAGCCAATTGCCAATCCACACACAAACATTTTCCCCTAGGTCTATTTCATTCAATTTGTACAGTAACCTCTTGTGTGGAACCGTATCAAATACCTTGGCAAAGTCTAAATAGATCACATCAACCGCCACTCCAGCATCTATATTATTACTCACTTTTTCATAAAAAGCGATCAAGTTAGTTTGACAAGACCTGTCTTGCACAAAGCCATGTTGGCTCCTGCTAATAATATTCCTGTTCCAGCAGAATTCTTCAATATATTCCCTTAGCAACCCTTCAAACAGCTTCCCTACCACAGATGTCAAGCTTACTGGTCTGTAATTTCCTGGCTGTGACTTTGATCCCTTTTTAAAAATGGGCACCACATCTGCTTTACGCCAATCCATGGGCACCATACCTGAAATAAAAGAATCCCTGAAAATCAAATATAACGGTCTGGCCAGGGCCTGGCTTAGCTCTTTAAGTACCCGTGGGTGTATACCATCTGGCCCCGGAGCTTTGTCTACCTTAACACCATTCAATTGTTTTAACACTTTTTCTTGTGTTAGCCAGTCCCATGTTTTCTGTGAATGGTCTGTAAAAGTAGTTTGCAGATTCTTGTCCATTGGATCTTCCTTGGTAAAAACAGAAGAAAAGAAATTATTTAAAATATCTGACTTCTCTCTTTCCCCCTTGACCATCTCACCCGTTTCAGATAACATGGACCCAACATTATCAGACTTTCATTTTTTGCCATTAATGTATTTAAAGAATTTTTTTGGGTTGCTCTTGCTCTCCTTAGCAATATTTTTTTCATTCTCTAGTCTAGCTAATTTAATAGCCTTTTTACAGGTTTTGTTGGCATTTTTGTATTCTGAAAATACCTCTACTGATCCCTCAGCTTTATAATGTTTAAATGCCGCTTTCTTGTTATTTATTTCATGAATTACTTTACTGGTTAGCCACATTGGTTTTAATTTGCTTCTTTTGTATTTGTTTCCAACAGGGATAAATTTATATGTGTATTTTTGCAACGTTATTTTGAAGGCATTCCACTTACCTTCTGTGTTTTTTCCTAAAAATATTTTATCCCAGTCAACGAGACCAAGGGATGAATTAAACCTCTTAAAGTTGGCCTTTTTAAAATTCAGTGTTTTGGTGGTACCCATACCAACCTGCTTTTTTGAATTAATCTCAAACGATACCATGTTAAGGTCACTATTCCCCAAGTGCTCCCTAACTTGGATGTTAGAGATAAGTTCTTCATTGTCAGTTATTACCAGATCCAGACACGCATCCCCTCTGGTTGAGGTCTGCACTAGTTGAGACAAAAAATTGTCATTCAACAAGTTCAGAAACTTACTACTTTTAGCAGAATTCGATGTTCCATTTTTCACAAACTCTGCACTTATTCCAGAGCACTTAGTGAAGAGCACACTCTATTTGTGAGCAAGCTCTGTCGTCGTCTTCTTCTTGCTGATAGATTTTATCCATCAGCGGTGATTTTTGGATACCGAGGCTTGTGCCTCACTACTCCATCTTCTCGGGTTGGGTTTTAAGTCGCAGGTTTGGATTCTTCTTGGTCTGTGTTGACTTGTCACAGTTGGGTTAGTTTCACAGGGTCTTTGCTGTGATGGGCCGCGGGTAGCGGTTGAAGGGGTTTGCAGTGGTGGCGGTGAGTTTTCTGATCAGAGGGTTCGGGTTCTGATCCAGTCTGGGCAAGCTCTGTGAGTCCTGTACCTAGATTTATACAGGCCTACACAGGGGATTGTTCACAAACCCCTCCCTTAATTAATTACACACACTCCCAGAAAAATACAACCTTTTAAACTTTTAACCCTTTAACCTTCTTACTGCAGGTTAGGATGTAACCACAAAATCAGTATATTATAACACTTTTCCAATGCTGTGATGTCCCAACTGTTCACTTATTTCAGAGCACACTGCAGTTTGTGAAATAGGAACAAAAGTATTTCCATTCATGTGTTTATGAGGTAATCAGGATGATTAAATAAACTGAAATAGAAAATATAGTTATCAAGTACGGTAATATTGTATAAGGGATTAATTCCCCCTAGTTCTGTTTCCTGTTATGGGAAGATTTTCCTCTTTCCTTTTAAAGACTTCATCCAGTGGCTTTTTGGGGTTAATAAGATATGAGTGATTTTAATACGTGCTTTAGTACACTGCCTTTAAGAGGTTAGGTCTAACTTTGCAATGAAAGATCGTATACATAGATCCAATTGGTTAGAGTTAATAATTAGCACATTTGATTGGATTGCTGGATTTTAAAAGACAGGTCCTCTTGCTGGCCATTGCCTTTGATCATGACTAAGTGCCACGCAGGTGCAAAACGCGTTGATCGGGATAACTAGGTCAGCTTGATATCCACTCTGTGAATAAGCCTCTATGTTTGTTTGTATGTTTATGTCCATAAAGGTATGTCATATACATTTTTTATGATGAAAGAATTAAAGAAGATGGTTTTATGAAAGTATTAATTGTTTTTGTGGTGTTTAAGGAAGTTTTTTTAAACAGTGGTGCGTATATTTTTATTTTGTATTATGTTGTTGATTCCGTGGATAATAAGGGATATCCTGATCTGCACACCTCTCCTATCTTCCTATATGCAATACATACCATATTTTTTCTTCTATCCCATATTATGAGTCTTTAAGTGTGCATGTGTGGTCTTATCTCTATGGAGCTGCTTTTTTGATATCTTTCTAATATATGTGTTGTTGCTGCTGGTTAATCAACACTAGTAGTGTGTGGCTGACTGGGACTTGTACTTGGAAGCTGTAGTAATGCTGACAGAATGTGTATTTTTGTGCAACTTTCTAATTATTTTCTCAAACAATTTATGGCATCATCTCCCTCACTCTCAACTTCATCTGTATCTGAAGAAGAGGAGGATGCTGGTGGGATAAATTCTAGATCTGCATCATCATCATCATCATCAGTCATTAGATCATCCACAGCATCACCCACACTTCCTACCCACTACTTTTATATTTCTCTAGGCTTTTACAGGTCTCAAACAATATATTTTTACTTTCACAACATTCTCTACTAATTTCAGGACATGTGTTTTTGTGCTTGTTTGTCTCACTGTCAGATGCACCAGTTGGTTGAGTTGCTAGACCTTCTTCCATTATGCCATCAAAACTACAATGTGACTTGTCATCTTTAGCATTTTTAGATGGTTTATTAATAGTACTGGTGTTGGTGCTGGAGGTGGAACTTTTGTTGGGACTTTGAGAAACGACATCCTCCTCGGGAGGGGGTGGATCACCATAATTTTTTGCACACAATGCAGCAACCATAGCTGCAGTTAATTTTTGGACAACCCTTTTTATTCACACACCCCTGTACTGCTCCTACTCCTTTCCCCCTCCCCCTATTCTTTTGCTGGACATTACTCAACTACTTTGTGTGTTTCTACTGTACAGTATACAATAGAACTGATTGTGTTATGTCTTGACTTGGCCCTCTGCAAAATATTTATCTTGTATCAGTCTGTCTCAGTCACAGCTCATGTCAGGAACCCTGTCTCTGTCACCCAACAATGTTTTTTATGTATTTATTTATTTATTTATTTATTTATATTTTTTTAATTAACTGTCCCCCTTTCCCTATCACTGTCAACAACAACAACAAAAAAAACAAAAAAAAAACACAACACACTCCCTGTTCAATTACTTCTTTACCCAGACTCCTCTAGCGCAGAGATAACAGTCAGATCAGGAAGGAACTTGGATCATGGCTGCTGTGTCTTCCCAGTCATAAAGAATTTATTTTGGGGTATTTGGAGTAAATCTCCTTTGCTTTTCACAGCCCCACACTCCTCTAGCACAGAGATCACAGCCAGATCAGGAAGGAACCTGGATCACAGCTGACTGTGCCTTCCCAGTCAGTCACACTGAATTTTGGGGTAGTTGGGGTCAACCTCCTTTCTCCGTTTCTGTCCCCCAGACTTCGGTAATGCAGAGAATAAATTTCCTGCCTACAAAACTCCCTAATTTAAGCTTCAGTTCCACTTTATTAGAATTCTCTAGCTTTTGCTTCCTCTCACAAACACAGAATGGCATGCTGTGGGAACCTGACACCCCTTTTATACTACGCCTGCAGGTAGTCAAATAATTCCCCCGATCAATATCCTGTCTGCTTTGAAGCCATCTGTCATAATTTCCAATATTGTTCTGTGCTAAATAGGCATTCATTGCTTTTTTGAATGCAGTTGCATAATCTACAAGCACAACATTCCGAGGCAAAGAATTCCATAGCCTTACCTCCCTTACTGTAAAGAATCCCTGCCTTTGTTTTGGTCGAAAGCGCCTTTCCTGTAGTCTTAATGGATGACCTCTTGCCAAGTTTGGCTAGTCTCTCTTTATAACTCACTTTCTCCAATCCCTTTACCAGTTTTGTTGCACGTCTCTGCACCTTTTCCAGTTCAGTAATGTCTTTTTTAAGAACAAGCACCCAAAATTGTACTCCATATTCTAGATGAGGCCTAAACAAGGATTTATACAGAGGTAGGATAATATTAGCATCCCTTGCTTCTACACCTCTTTTTATGCAGGCTAGTACTCTATTTGCTCTTACAGCAGCTGCGTGACTCTGCACACTGCTATGAAGTCTATTGTCTATCAGTACACCTAAATCTTTCTCTAATGAGGATTTCCCAAGTTGTTTCCCATTTAGAGTATATGTTGCAAGTTTGTTTCTACAGCCCAAATGCATAACCTTACATTTATCTGCATAGATGTAAGTCAGTGATTCTCAACCTTTTTTTATTCAAGGCACCCCTAACACAGGGTCTGGAAGGTTTCAAATGGAATAACAAAAAAAATGCTTGCATAACAATTTCCAAACATATATTTGAAACTCAGCATTCATATTTTTGTCAACATCTTTATTGAAATGAAAGGGAACCCTAAATGTATTAGTGGCTGTCCAAAGGGTCATGGCACCCTGGTTGAGAACCACTGATTTAAGTGGTCTGTGTGTGTTTATTTTTATTAGGAGGGATCTTAAGACTGTAGATTTTATATTTCTTTTTTATGGTGACATAATATCTCAGGATCACACAGAAGAATATGTATGAGACTATATCAGTCCATGCACCTGCATGCATAAATTCAAGGGGACCAACTTGGATATGAAAAAATGTTCAGAGTGAAACAGAAGTGAAATTGAGTTGAAATGTTACGTGGGGTATTTTTAAACATATTTTCATGGTCTGTTGGGCACAGAGCAGATGTCACCTCTAAAGAGATTTTAAAGGAATTGTGTATCAAAAAAGTTACATAACCCATACTACTATGTAAATTACGTGACATATAGCTGAATGAGTCGACACCAGTGGTGTACGTTTAATGAATTAGAATGGTGTGTAATGAGTGAAGAGGTGTGTCAATAAGAAACATTTGCCTTCTTTTAACATCAGTGCACTAGAAATGAATGGGTCTGCTCACCAACTAGTGAGTCTGCCTCTTTACTGAGTAAAAATTCCTCCAATGATTGATGCTGATTTCTCACTGTTTAATTTGCTGTCTATAACCACCTCACTGCTAAGCTATTTTATCCATAGTGCTAAGCATGTTTTCATGCTTTTGCTGTAGCTTACAGTCAAATTTCAATTTTATGTTTTTTTGTGGACAGCCCACATCATACACCATTTTTTAATACCAAATGCTATTTTAAATATACAGATATTTCTGAAAAACTTTTAATATCATATTCAATTAGGTAGCTATAGGACTCCTGAGTAAAATAGTACTCCATTTGTATATGTTGACATACCATAGGGGATGCCAGGACCACAAACTTGCATTGAGCACAATATGTCAGTTTTCTTCCTTTTTCAAATGTCATACCTGAAATTAAATGTTTGTAATAATCATAGAAAAGAATAAAAGGGTAGTCAAAACATGCCATTTTGGAAAGCAAGAAACCCACTACATCAAATGTTAGGTGGGGGGTAATTTGCCTTTCTGCCCCTTGCATAGTGTTCACAAATATTTCCAAAAGATGGTGCCATACATTTTCATTATATTTCTACCCCTTCATAGGTCATGAAATATTTGAAAACAATGACATTGTCCTACTGTATTCACTAGCAGCTCATCTCCTGAAATAAATGACACCCCTTTAGTAAGAGCTGGGATGCCAAGCGCAAAACTACAATTATCAAAATCTGTTGTTTTTCTTACATTCTCCAAATAGGGATTGCCTGTAATACAATAGCTGTAAGAACTACAGATATGGAGAAAAGGTATAACATTTTGGAAAGAAGACAACACACTGCATCAGATGAAGGGTAACCTGCTTTCCAACAGAGTTATAAGAAAAGCTGTGAACAGGCTCTTCAACAGATTAGCAGATGCTGTGAATAGCAAAGGATGTCACTACCTACTCTGCCATCTGCAGAGCCAAAACCAAAATAATGTATAAAGGTGCATTCATAGCGTATGAATAATATATATATACATATATATATATATATATATATATATATATATATATATATATATATATAAACACTGATCTTCAGGTTTAAAGGGGAGTTTATTAAACAGCCCCACAGCAAATAGCTACAAAATGGAAAATTAACAAGGTGCCCCTAGAGGGCAAACTATGTATTGTATTTATATATACAGTATCATGGAAGTGCAGCCCCTATGACACCATAGACAGTTGGCACTTCATCTGAGACTATAAAAAGTTGTTGTAACAATGGCCATTTTAAATAAAAGAATGCACCAATTCCAAAAGAGTGACAGGGTGCAGGTGATGCAATTAAAACATTACATGTTCATCCCTATCTGGGATCAAGAACTGATTGTACAAAAAAATCTTCAATAAGCATTATACAAAAAAGGTCTGGTTCTTAACTAAAATATTTCCTGGGTACTGACTGATAGAAATAATCAATATAAATCATGAGTTAGGAAGGAGCAATGTCACTTTAAGAAAACATCTTAAAATACAAAACATTCCAAAGATCTGTGAATAAAAATGCCATTTCACATTAATATAAACACAACCTTACTAATTGGGAATACCACCCGTGCCATCCTTCAGTTTGCTAAGAATTTTATATTTATGTATTTTAATTTGGAAAGTAGGTGTCCAGGCATCAGTTAGACAACATAATGTATACATTGAGCAAGTACAGAAAATTGCCTCAGTATAGATACCAGCCAGGAAAGACTACTAAGAAAAGCTAGCGTGTGCTGCCGACGTCCGTCTGTAAAGTTCCCGAATCCCGACTGCTAAGTCAGATATCTGTCCCGAGTTGAGCCAGGGCCAGATAAAGATGGGCACACACATGGGTATCTGAGGCTGGAACATGTCTGGAGATGTCTTGTAACTGGACCCACAGTGCAGAAAGGAGACAGCCTGAAGAAACTACAGCATAACTACCAAATAATCAGGGAAAATTGAGAGGATAAACCCATGTAGGCTGAAATGGTAGCCTCAGCTTTAAGTGGGAAAAAGTACTGTGTCTTTAAGAATAAATTAAGTCTGCAACAGAATCGGCTGGCTCTGAGCCACCAGTACAGGAGTTAGTTTTAACACTATGAAAAGGAGCCTTAAAATAGAACAGAAAAGCCTCAGGGAACAGTAAGCAAAGATCAGCTTAATCTGCAATTCAGCTGATCGGAGGAGACAAGCAAATGATAGAGTTGAGCAGACGTGCAAGCCACAGATGAGTTAAGAGAAATGTGGCTAATGGTAAACTTGGGTGGTGTATTCTGTTGGAAGTCTAGAGGCAACTAGAGCAGCTCCAAATCAATGAAAAAGCAGAGCTGTCCAGGCAGATGGTAAGTGTCCGCTTCAATTTCAGTAGGCAGAGTGGAAGCTGCGAGCTAGCCAGGCAGATAGTAAGAGCAGGCTTTAGTTCAGCAGGCATAGGCGAGGCTGCAGGCTGTTCAGAAAGCTTCTTCTGGTTAGCAGAACAATGAGACTGAGAAAAAGTAGAAAGATGGATGTAAGGTACCAATGCAAGATCCAGAGGCAGAGACTGATTATAGTTGTGGTCAGGACTGGAGGAAGCAGAATCATCAGGATACTAGGGGATGTCAGATCAACATAGGCATGACAGAAGGAGAATGCTCTTTCCCAAAAATATTACACAAGTAAGAATACAAGGTTAGACAACTGAGAAAGGAAATGTAGGAATTTAAACCTTCTCTGTCAAATGAGAAAAGACAAGGCAGGAAGCTTCACACAGTAGGCACAGAGAGGGGTGTGATACTAGCCCACCCTTCCAGAGGAGCCCTATGGGTGCTCAGGCTTATTAGGACAGTCCTATGTAAAGCCAGAAAAAGTGCAGGGGCATACATATCCTAATCCAGGATCCAAGAACATATGCTGGGGCCATAGCCTTTCCGGTCTACAAGATACTGAAAAGCTCAATGGATAAGGTGGGAATCCAGAATCTTGTTGACAACAAATTCTGTTTCACCAAGGACAGGCACTGGAGGGTTGAGAGCAGGGAAGTACTGATTTTGAACAACAGGTTTCAAAAAGGAAAACATGAAAATAATTAGAAATACACACAGAAGTAGACAATTCAAAAGTATAATCTGAGTAAGGATCTTAAAAGACTCAAAACAGGGCCCCAAATTGGAAAAGGATTGTCTCAAATGTTAATGAGTGGTGGAGAGCGATTCTATGCATATTTGTAATGAGAAGATGCTGAGAGATGCTAAGAGAGAGAACCAGAAGGCGTGAAGATTATCTACTAAAGAATCAGCAGCAAGAACCACAGAACCAAGCAAGGAAGAAAACAAAGATGGTAGCACACACCACAAAAAATGGGGAACATTGAAGGGACTCTTGAAAGTGACTGTTAATAGCAAATTCAGCCAGGTGTAAGAAGTCAGACCAGTAAATATGCCAAGGCAAGTAGGCTTCCAATGAATGGTTCCTTCTGTCAGTCTGCTCATTAGATTGGTGGTGATACGTGGAGGAAAAAAGAAGAGAAATGTCAGGATGGGAACTAAAGGCATGCCTGAACTTAGACATAAATTGGCAGCCCCATCGGAAACTACGTGAGAAGTAGTAAGGCTGTGGAGACGAAAGACTTCACTCACAAAAACAGCCACCATCTCATGCAAAGGAACAGAATGGTCCACAGCAACCAGATTGATGGTAAAGTCATTTCCATACTGGTCTAATACTGGTGGTGTTGCAACCGCATTTTATGGACAGCTCTGGTCAGCTGACCATAAACCTCCATTGGATGATGTAGGAATGGCACTACTGTAAGATTTCAGGCCATGGTGGAACTGCACCCAAAAAATGCAAGTTTGAGCGATAACTTATGAATAAGCTGTGGGAATAGCCATGTTTTACTCATCAGGATAATCTACAATATATATTTTTTATATACTGTCTGAGTCTCTCAAAGGAAAACCAAAAATGGGATCTTTTTTCTAAAGACTGAAACAGAATATTTACAAATAGCATTCAAGTAAGTGTGAACAGAACATGCATAAGCAACTAATAAGCAACTACCATTGGTGAATATTCTTGGGGCCGAGGAGAGGCCGAAAGGAAGAGCCTTGAATTGAAGATGCTGGTTGTTGAAAGTAAACCTGAGGAATCTTCTGTGACACTGGATAACAGGAATATTATAATACGCATCCTTCAGGTGTACTGTTGTGAGAAAGAATCCTGGTTGCACCATATTCAATATTGATGCTACTGTCTCCATTATAATAGACCCATAGCCTAGTGGTTAAGGCTCAGGTCTTTCACATAGTGATTCTGGGTTCAATTCCAGTCAACTCACCTTCTCATTAATACTTAAATTTCACTATATTCACCTATACTAAAAATTTTTTTAGTTACTCTAGTATTTTTGAATCTTCTGTATCGGATGAATGAATTGACTAGCTTCAGTTCCAGAATGACCCTAACTCCTCCTGAAGACTTCGGGACTTGGAAGATGATGGAACATATTCCTGTCCGCTTTTGACTTTCTGGAACTGGTTCCACTACTTTGCTCTGGATTAAAGCATTTATTGCTTGCTTCATTAGGGATCTCTTGATGGTATTCAGCGGTAGCCTTGAAGACCTAAAAATGTTCCTGCTTGGAATCGTCCTGAAGTCCAGCGGATACCCTATCTCCAAGTTCTGCAGCACCCATCTGTTTGGATTTGAATTTGCACACCAGGGCTGGAGAAAATGCTGCAATTGACCTCCTATTATCCTTGGAGACAGGGCCCACCGACCCTCAGAATTCTTTCTTATACTGGCCTCTTCTGGAACCTTCCTTTTTGTATCCTCCTCTGGCAGTCTGGGAATAGTTCTGCTTCTTCTGCTCATTTGATCTTGACTGATAGCGTCTATAGTCTCGAAAGGACTGTCTACGGCTTCTAAAGGAAACTCCTCTGGAAGGTGAAGATCTTAAAGGGATAGTAATACTTCGTTTTAACTTTATTTTATTCTGTAGGCATTAAAAAAACATGAAGAATGATATAAGTCGTATCTCTCAAACCTTTATGGTTTATGAGATATTCACAATCAAACTTTCCCCCTCCTGTCCCTTTTACCTAGTGTAAAATCTCTTCTCAGCTGTGGAATGCAGTCTATAGACTAGACAGATAATAAAGGGGACACTCTTATTCCTATGAAAACAATGAAATCCCTGCCCCCTTTGACAAGCTTTTCAGGTTTTTCCCTTATCTTAATTGAAGATTGTCCCTCTCTGCAGTCTACATGGGCACCTCCCTTCTGCTTTAGCTGAACACTGTGACATCAGTAAAAGGGGCAGGAAGGGGATACTTTGTCATTGAATTACTCTGGAACTACAACTCTGACAGAATTGAAATAACACTCTCCAAAGTCCAAATACTATGATGATTAATTAGAGCTGTTTTTATTATGAAACATTACTATCCCTTTAACTTCCGGTCCTGAGGCAAAAAAGTGCTCTTGCCTCCCATAATTTTTTTAATTTTGTCTTCAAGCTGTTCCCCGAAAAGCATAGAACCTGAAAATGGTAAGGTTACCAGCTTATTTTTGGAGGAAGCGTCTGCTCCCCAGGGCCTCAACCATTCACTCCTCCTCATGAAGGGTTAAAGCATAAACCAAAAAACAAAAAACACAGAGGGCGCCAATAGTGCCTTATCATTGACTCACCAAATATCAACAATAAAAGAATGTAAATACACTCACACGGACAAGTGGTTGTACTGATATATATATATATATATATATATATATATATATATATATATATATAAAAATACAGCAATGTACTCATTCAGGGTATATTATACCGTCCCTGCTCGGTAATGTGCTCACGTATCCCTCGAGAGGATCTTCAGTCTTCACTCCTCGATCTTCAAATCCCAGGAATAAATCCAGCAACGGAAGAAAGCCGCTCCACCAACAATCTCCAATAAAATGTATTTATTGATAAAATCGTCAATTACAATTCCTACAAAGCTATGCATTTCGTAACGATCTAGCGTTACTTTCTCAAGTTCTGCAGGTAATCCTCTCTTCTGGATGAAATGGATAGGGAAGAGGCTCTAGCTGATAATTTTACTGCGTCTAGAGAGGCATCACATGCAAAACCTACCGCCTCCTTGATAGTGGCCACTTCTTTCATAAGGCGCGACATGGAAACCGATGACTCTATTTTATCTTCTAGCTCTGTCAACCAGATACGCATGGCTCTTGAAATGCAGGCCATAGAAGTGGCGACCTTCATATTCTGCCCCAACATGAAAAACTGCTTCTTTAGGGAATTCTCTATCTTTCTGTCCATACAATCCCGGAGTGCTGAGCCATCTTCCTTCGGGATCATGGTCTTCTTGGAAAGCTGTGAGACTGCTGCATCCACTTTCGGAGAGTTATACCAGGATGTTGTATCGGACTCATCAAACGGGTACATTTTTTGGAATTTCTTGGATGAAGATACTCTTTTATCACCTTTGGCCCATTCTGTCTTTACTAAATCAGCGACAGAACTATGGACAGGAAAAACAGGACCTGATTTCTTGGTTCCCAAAAAGGCAGTGTTCATGACATCTAGTTCCTTTTGGACCTCAGTGAGGCCCAGGGTCTTTCTGACATGCTTCAGAAAAGGCTCCATCTTGTCTAAATTAAATGAGGCCGTCTCATCAGTAATCCCTCCCTCTTCTTCTGAGGAGTAATCTGATATAGCTTCAAAAGCATTTTCCTGATCCTCCCAATCCATTCCAGCAGAAGGGCCCTCATCTGGATCTTCTATCCTTTGCCTTTTTCTGGGTAAGACGGCTTGCTGCATGGAATTAAATGTTTCTTGCATGGACGTCCTCATCCATGTTAGAAAATCCTGAAACTGTGCTGGCATATTCTGTCCTGAAGATTTGCTAATGCAATATTGACACATGTTAGAATCTGGGACAGATGACTTCAATTCACACAGAACACAACATTTTGCCTTGGGAGCCTTATCCTCTTTAGCCTCAGGAGAAACCTTTTCCTTAGAGGAACAAGGCTTGGGAGTAGCCATAATAATAAAACTTAACATTTAATAATAACAGTAAAAATGAATAATTCTGACTACATGAGAGACATAGTACCTGTACTGCCGCTTTAAATAGAACAGCATCTGGCTTGCGTTCCACACTGGAATGCAGAGGCCTGGAAAGGTTACCGTGTAAATTAAGTATATAAAAAAATAGAAGGTCTTACCCGAACTTCCTGCTGCAGTATAGAATGTCCCGCTGGGCCGGTTGACACACCACCGGTAGGTTCGCTGAAGCCTGCACATCGGACCTGACAGCCTCCATACTACTGGAAGTTACGGTCTTCTTCTTACACCACAATGGGGAGAGGAAGAGCACGTAGCCCCAGCAACACGCACTCCTCCCTGGGTTGGCACAAGCAACAAGACCGAGGGGGAGAAGAACAGACAATCCAAAGCTCCATGCCTTCCTCCCTGAATCCGCAGCACCAACAGATCGCGGGAGGAAAAACGGGCCAAACCGCATAAGGGAAAGGTAAGGCAGCGAAATCGCCTAGCTCACTCCTACCCAGCTGGTAGGACCAAAGAGACTGCCGGAAGTGGGGCGGGAAGCCCTTTTTGAACTTGAGTGGATTGGTCCTACGCCAGCTCGGAGGAGGGACAAGCCCACATTTTTTGTGCCGTGGACGGACACAGAAGAAATATGTACTTAAACCAAATGACTTCTTGTAAAATCTTTTAATCAATATTTACTTCAAACATCAATGTGCAAGATATTTGTGAAAAGCCTACACACGTATATATCAATGAATAAAAACACTACATATAAATACAATGAATGAGGAAATGCCGGGGATAACATTTAGTGGTACCACATCCAAAAACCCATGCTCCAGAAATCTCGAATTCAGCCTAATATCTAGAATGAATCCAAGATGCAGTGCAAACTGCATAACTAGAACTGATCTATTCTGCCAACATTCTGATTTAAATATACCCCAGATATGCCATAAGACAGAAAAAGCACAGGTACCAAAAAAGTGTATCTATCAGTCAATCTATCTATCTATCTATCTATCTATCTATATTTATGTTACCCAACAATACAGAAAAAAATATAAAAATATGATCTATCAATCAACAATAAAACTAGTTCACAGCCAATATTAGCTGAAAGATATTATATTATGCTGCTCTCCCATTCATAAACTTCATGGTAATGTCATGTATTTCCTAACTATTATTTATGTATGTATTCATTTAGAAAATGTTTTACCACAAAGAATACATTGAGATTTCTCTTGTTTTCAAATATGTCCTGGAAAGTTTACAGTAAAGAATTATATATATTTTTTTAAATATATTTTTATTGAGGACAGCGTAAAGTACACATGTATGACCAATATACAGGCTGAAGAGTTATATATTTACACAAATAGAGAAATATATATACACAAATATACATCCATACATACTAAAAATGCATATACAGTTACATATATAGTTTTTAGAAATAAAGAAGCAGTTATTTTTTAAGGATTTTAGACTGGGAGAAGATCTGACTTTTTTCTGGCAGATTATTTGAGGCTTTCTGAGCTCTGAAGGAGAAAGCAGATTGACCGGCTTCTTTCTTGTAGTGTGGCATACTCAGCAAGTTGTTAGCAGTTGAAGTTATAGTTAGTATTGTCACGTTTCTCTGCCTCTTGCCTGGCCTCCATGTTGTTCGGATTGCTGTTCCGTCTGGTTGCTTTGACGTTGGGTGGTTTCGCATCTAGCAGCGGGTCATGTAATCCCATTGCTAGGCACGCCGCGGCTACTTCCGAGTTGCAGCTCTATCTAGTTGGTTCTTGCCTGGGTCGGACACGTTATTATAGCATCCAGTACCTAGTGTCCTGACTTCCTAGTCTCAATACCTAGTGTTCTCCTGTGCATGACCCGGTTCTTCTTCACTGGCTATATCTAGTCCAGCTCCTTTACTGTGATCCTGTGTATGACCTGGCTTGTTCTCCTGTGTATGATCCGGTTATATCTTCAGACCTTGATCCTGTCTAACCCCTGTGTATCACTTGTATATGACCCAGCTCTTCCTCACTGACATTGTCCAGTCCGGCTCCTTTACTGCGATCCTGTGTATGACCTGCTTTCCTTGTGACTATGCACCTGTCAGCTTCCTTTTCTGTGATCTCCCGTGTATGACCGGCTTGCTTTGGACTACCCATGCATCTTTAATCCTCCGGGTTCCAGCGCTCTTCTGCCTCTCTCCTGCTCCAGTCTGAGGGAGTACTACTGTTCCAGCTGGAGTGTGTTTTCTCCCTGGGGATAGGGTAGAGAGTTTGCTTCCTGGGGGTCCGGAGGGGACCAATCTAGCTTTGCAGCTAGCACCTCTACCCACCTTTCCGCAGCACGGTTCCCAGTAAACAACCTCCACTTCTGATCCACGAACCCTAGGGTTGCCCACTAGCATCTAGCTACCCTATCTCTTGTTGGAGGAGTCTGATCTTCATCTAGCTATTCACTCTGCTGGTATCGCTCTCTCTCTGTCTTCTGCTGGCGGGCCTTGGTGCCTACATTACAAGTATGTAGAGCTGGAGTGAGCATACTGCTTAGGTAGTCTGATAGCTTTCCAGAGAAGTACATCCTGTATTAGCCAATTTAGTTCTTTAAACATATCATAATGAGCAGTAGTGTAATAATATGGTAGGATGAATACATTTTACGGTGTCAAGTGTACCAAGATGGATTTGAGGCGCAGGAGCATATACTAAGTCCCCATAGTCTATGACTGCCATTAACATCTGCTGAACAATACATTTTCTTACCAGGAGACTTAAACAGGATTTGTTTCTAAACAGAGCACCTATTTTAGGGTAAAGTTTGCATGTTGATTTATCAATATGAAGACCAAATTGAGGTTGAGGTCAAACCGCATACATAGTTATCTCCAGGAATCCACAGGGGCCAAGTTACAATTAGACATTGTTACAATGCATACATGGGTATTGCGGAGATTACGTAGTTCTTGCTTTTTACCAGTTACCATTGTGACTGTTTTGTCAGTGTTTAAAAACAGTTTGTTCTTTGCTATCCGTCTTTCAAATCATGCTGTAATACGGATTCAGTTTAAGATACATTTGAATTTTTAGCATTGATTATGGTGTCTTCTGCATATATTTGCACAGATGATAATTGCAAACCGTGTGCAGATCATTTATGAATAGAGAAAATAGAAAAGGGCCAATAATGGAGCCTTGGGGACCACCACATGTTAATTTGAGTGGAAGGGAAATATTGTCAGCAATATACATATATTGTGTTGTCTGATAAATAGGATCAGAAGCAGTTTAGAGAATGATTACTCAGTCCTTATATGGCCTAACATATCAAAGGCCTTTGCAAAATCTAGTAAATAGCTCCAGTGAGTTCACCATTTTACATGCCAGTCTGGATATCATTGCATACTTTTAGGAGGACAGTGACTGTTGAGTGGTTTGGATGAAAGCCTGATTGAAGAGGGGTGAAAAAACTGGTCAGTCAGTAATACTTATATAGTTGCATGAAGGCACATTTCTCTAGGATTTTAGATAATGTGGGGAGTAGGGATGTTGGTCTATAATTGTTATCCCCAGTTTAGTGGATAGGCACAACTCTAGCCACTTTCCAGGCTTTGAGCATATACCCAGATGACAGGGATGCAGTAGGGTAGTCAGTGAACAAAGCACTGAGCTTTCATAACATTGCTGGTAGTTGATCAGACCCAGATTGCGATTTCATTTTTGGGTTGAGGAGGTGGCATATATTTCAATATCATTTACTGGCATGGAATTGAATTCACTAGAATTGTTGGATCAGGTTGTAGATGACAGTTTGTTCCATGCACTTTTCTACTTCAGAATTACCTTTGATGCATGTAATCAGGGAGATGGCACATCCAACGAAGTAGCTGTTGAATGCATTAGCTATTGCTATGGGGCACTGTATGTTTTTTTTTGCCTATTTTTATAGTTGATGAGTGAGAATGGTTAAGGGGGTTGTAGATGTTGTAGATGTTTTTTATAATCTTCCAAAATCTTTTGCTAGTTTTGTTTTCTTTGTACATATATTCTACAATTGCCTGTATGCAGTGTGATCTTAAGTGGGGCCAGTTTGTTTAAGTTTTGTTCATTAGGCATCTCTGATGCTGAATAACTCAAAGGTCAGCCGAGACCCAGGTAATATGGGCCCCCATTACCCTAATCTTCCTTAGTGGGGCATGGGTATTACAGACCTGCAAGAATTATGAGTTAAAAAAGTAAATTGCTGAGTCTAGATCAGGATTTAGGTGTATTTTATACCACAAACAATTTCTTAGATCATTTAGGAAAGAATGGAGATTACATTTTCTAAATTAGCTAATGACTATGATTTGGGGACAAGATTTGATTGTTTTTATTTTGCAAACACAGCATACTATGGAGTGATCACTAAACACATTTGCTAGTACACCTGAATCTTGGATTCTGCTTGGGCAGGATGAAATGATCCAGTCTAGCAAAGTATGGTTGGATTTTTAGGATATATGTGAGTAGGGGAGGAGATTAGTTGTGATAAGTTCAGTGTCTTAAACAATGAACAGAATCATTCACTATTGGAGACCAACCAATTAAAATTAAAGTCTCCAAGAACCAATAGCTCGCTTTCCATTTTTTTGAGTGTCAGTCTTATTGAGGTGGTGTGTTATGTCTGAAAGGGACTGTGCTGACATATTAGGCGGCCAGTAGATCCCAACAATTATGATTTGTTTTGAAAAGGGAAGGACAATTTTGCCAATAATGTATTCATAAGAATCAGAGTTACAAGAGTAATTTAAAAAAGTAAAGTTTACACACTTTTGTGTGTATATGACTATGCCTCCTCCTCGTTGTGCTCGGACTTTCATAAAGCATGAAAATCTTTCAATAGCAACAGCAGTATCAGGTATTTTAGCACTTAGGCAGGATTCAGTGCGAATAAAGATTTTCGGTTTAAACGCATAACACCATGTTTTTAGCTCATCCATTTTGGGAAGTATACTGAATATGTTGTAGTGCACAAAATAGAGACCTTTTTTAAAGGTGAATTTGCCATTTGTTGCTGTTTGAGAGCCAGG
Organism: Rhinophrynus dorsalis; assembly: GCA_037306005.1. Classification (NCBI taxonomy): domain Eukaryota; kingdom Metazoa; phylum Chordata; class Amphibia; order Anura; family Rhinophrynidae; genus Rhinophrynus; species Rhinophrynus dorsalis. The sequence continues at coordinate 72,406,782 of CM074726.1, read as the reverse complement.
ATTGGTTTCTAGGTCATTTGGTAAGGCAAGTAATAAAATTCATATAAATGTAGTGAGTTGTTTGCTGTGAGCATATAGTGAAATGGTGTGTTTGTTGCTATAATTACTGAGTCTGGGTGAGCTTGTTGCTGGTACCCTGCACCAGCACTTAGAGGATAGTGAACATTTATGCAAAAGTCCATAGTGGATTAATATGTTATGGTGCAATTGAGTAGCATGATTGCAGGGATAAAAGGAAAACTGGATCAAAAGTGGAAAGGTTAGAACAGATAGTAGTAATATATTAATTTTCATAAGCATGTCATAAAGATAACAGGGAGGAGATACAAGAAGTCAGAATATAGGTGACAAATCACATATAACATATATTGTTTATCTTAACACCATCATTATATCATAAGAGTAATCAATGAACATCAAGGTTGAGTGGCCATGCTAATTTGTACAAATCATGAAACTTGAAATCAGTCGAACATATTCATGTACCATAATAGATCTTCATATGGTTTTCAACCATATATTATGCAAACATATGTAATACACAAATCTTAAAGGGATAGTAATACTTAAAATGTAAAAAAAAATATGTTGTAGGGTTTATCCCCCTGAGTAAAACAAGAGTACTCCCACTGCTGAGAGGTCTTTCATTCAAAAGTTATTAATTTTCAAAGTTGAATTTTTTAGGTGCAATATCACAGTGGCCTGAAATTGTACAGTGGCGCTGTTGCTACACGATCCTATGGACAACTCTGGTCAGTTGACCATAAATCTCCATAGGATGGTGTAGCAACAGCGCCACTGTACAATTTCAGACCACTGTGATATTGCACCTAAACGATTCAACTTTGAAAATGAATAACTTTTGAATGAAAGACCTCTCAGCAGTGGGAGTACTCTTGTTTTACTCAGGGGGATAAACCCTACAACATATTTTTTTTTACATTTTAAGTATTACTATCCCTTTAAAGTGGTAACAGCCTGTGTTCGGAAACAAACTTTTAGAATGCCTACAGATAATATATCCAAAGTCTTTGAGTCATCTCAATATGACAGTATATACATTTGGAGAACCTCCAGTAGAGCCCAAAAACACTGCCCCAACTGGTTTTGTAACTCCGTTTGTATCCTTCGGGATTGTGTCCACGATGGTTTATCTCTTTTGCCTGCAATTGTTCAGCGTCTTCATTTCAATCTCTTGCCAACTTCCAATCATTGTTCCTCCTCTTCTCTATACGGATGTCTGTAGCCGACAATCAAACCTTGATGTTTTTTAGCGTTTAAATTGTATTTCCTGGTGATGTATAAAAAATACAATGCAATGTTCTAATTTGTTTTGAATTATTCTGATTCCTTCCTCAGGAAAAATATATATACTACGTGGTCTAACCTATAAATAGTCTACAGCTCCTCCCCCCACAAGACTACTTACAAAAATAAAATATGTAAAGGTATACATTTGCCATCTTAAACATACACCATCTTATAAAACTCAAGGAATGCATATACCTAATATCATATCCAGGAACCTGAATATATAAAAATTATATATTAAATTATACATTATATATTAAAAATTAAAAGTATTTTTGAAAAATAATAAAAAAAAAAATGTGATCAAAAGTAGACATCAACATGCATGGGCAGATATCAATAGTAACATCCCCAAAGTGCAATTGGTATGTTCAAAGACCAGGAACCTGACTATATGAAAATAACGAATGAAAATATAATTCCAGGGAGATAGCAGACACATGACTTCCAAATATGGTGAAAACATTTAGAAAAAAATGTATGTGATGTCACCACTAGTGAGAAAATGCAAATTAGCAAAAGAAAGGAAAAAAGTAAGTTAAAAGCTAATGTGGCATATCAGCTTTAACTTCCTTTTTTCCTTTTTCTTTTTGTCCACTCCTTTGTTCTATAATTTGTCTACTATTCCTAGTCTGTTTTATTAGAAGGATATGCTTTCATTTCTTTCCTTTTTCATTAATCAACATGTTTATGCTTTGTAACAATTTAAAATATATTTTTGCCCTGTTTCTTCTCAAGTCGGTATCTATGCTAATTTGCATTTTCTCACTAGTAGTAACATCACACTGTCCATTTTGATGCCACTTTCTGTTCATGGAGGGTATTTATTGGAGCACTGAGCACTTGTTTTAAATCCAGAGGAAGATTATATAATATAATTGAAACGTTGATCAAAGACATTTTTTTCTCAATGTTTTCACCATATTTGGAAGTCCTGTGTGTGCTTCCTCATTTCTTTGGAATGAAAGTAAACTAGCCAGAGAGCTTGGCACCTGGGCCAGTGTCACAGTGAAGCTTTATGAACACAAAGGAACTTATAGGAAGCCAAAAATGTCAGCCTCCACGTTCAATCTAAAAGGCTCAAGAGCCTGTAAATTATATATCCATTCTGTTTCTTTTTAGACATATGTTTAGTATAATCACCACCCCTCCAATTCCTAGAAACAATATGTATATTGAAAAATGTTATATATTTTATATTAGATCTATTACACTACATATCACGATTGTCACATCTGTTAAGGGTATCCAAGCCTGAATGATTGAGTGCGGCACTAAAGAGCAAAGCTTGGGTGCACAGAGACAGTCACCCTTGTCCATGCAGAGGCCAAAGCTGGATAAAGGTGCTGTCCGTGAAGCTAGATGTCTGATCCCGGTTAAGCCAGGATCCTGACCAGGATGGGGCTAAGGGTGTACTGTACTGGACCAGAATACCTATAGACCAGGAGATCCCAGTGCAGACTGGCAGAAGTACAGGTACTGATCTACACCGAAGGTGCAGTGTACAGATATGCTCCTAAGGGAGCGGACAACAGTGGAAATGAGGAGGTTCTGATAATATAGAAAAGATAGGACCAGTGATAACTGGGACTACTGATCCCTCCAAGGAGGACCCTCCAAGGGAAGCAGGGCTCCAGAACCTCCCTGACCAAAAACACCCCAAGGGAAGCAGGGTAAGCCCAAATGACTAGGAAACCAGACCCCAAAACCATGGATACCACAGAAAAGGCTAGTCCAAGTGGGCTAAGACCACCAATGCCCTCAAAGGGAAACCTGACCCTTAAGATGTGGGCTACAGCCACAATATAGATAGGACCAGAGAGAGAGGAAGTTGCAGAGGTTCAGTAACTTGGTGCAGACAGTATTGAGGAGGCCAGGAGTACCACTAATACCTGATCCCTGCTTCCAGAGGGTAAGTCCACAAAAGGGAATCCCCAACACAATCACCCCTTACCTGCCGGTAAGTGATGGCACTCTGATCCCAGAGGCTCCTTAGATCTTTTGCCATACAGCAGATTGCAACGGACTGCCAGCCGAAGCTATCGGACCGTAGCTACCGGAGGGCGGATCCAGAGTTTGCTAGGTGCCGGCTCAGAGCTATGGCTAAATGAGAGCTGGGTAGAGACCGCAAATGGCCAGATCAGGCTGAAGCAGAGAGAGAAATGACGGCACCCAACAACGTAAAGCCGCAAAGGGGATAGGTATCACGGTGCCCGTGATTGTTGCACTTCCTTGTCAGTCACCATTAGGGGGCTCCTATTGGTTGTCTGCCTTTAACCCGCCTCATTCTGTCTATTTAAACCTGGTTTGGGCACCCTATGGTTGCCCTTTCGTGGTGTCTCTGATCACATTAGCCTTGACCATGTTCCAGTATTCGTTTGTACCTGTAGCTGTGTTCCTGAGTTCCAGAATACATCTTGTTCCTGAGTCTTCTGTCTGCAGAGTTGTTCCAGAGTGGTTCCGGCCTAGTCCTGAGAGGTTGATGTTTCCTGCTGATCGCCTTCGCTGAGACTTCCTGACTGCTTGGCCTTTCTGCGAGTTCCTGTCGTCTCTTGTCCAGCCAGATGTGTTCCTGACGCCTGGTCACTTTGGCGACATTCTTGTAGTCCCAGCGTGCGGACGTTGGTTTGCCCAGCCTTGCGGCTATACGAATTACTTGTTGGCCCCAGCGTGCGGACGCTGGTTTGCTCCAAGCCTTGCGGCTATACGAATTACTGTTGGTCCCAGCGTGTGGACGCTGGCTTGCTCCAAGCCTTGCGGCTACATGAATTACTGTTGGTCCCAGTGTGCGGACGCTGGTTTACTCCAAGCCTTGCGGCTACATGAATTACTGTTGGTCCCAGCGTGCTGGAGCTGGTTTGCTCCAAGTCTTGCGGCTATACGAATTACTGTTGGTCCCAGCGTGCGGACGCTGGTTTACTCCAAGCCTTGCGGCTGTACGAATTACTGTTGGTCCCAGCGTGCGGACGCTGGTTGGCTCCAAGCCTTGCGGCTATACGAATTACTGTTGGTCCCAGCGTGCGGACGCTGGTTGCCCCAAGCCTTGAGGCTACACGAATTACTGTTGGTCCCAGCGTGCGGACGCTGGTTTGCTCCAAGCCTTGCGGCTATATGAATTACTGCTGGTCCCAGCGTGCGGACGCTGGTTTGCTCCAAGCCTTGCAGCTAAACTAATTACTTGCTGGTCCCAACGTGCGGACGCTGGGTTGCCCCAAGCCTTGAGGCTACACGAATTACTGTTGGTCCCAGCGTGCGGACGCTGGTTTGCTCCAAGCCTTGCAGCTAAACTAATTACTTGCTGGTCCCAACGTGCGGACTCTGGTTTGCTCCAAGCCTTGCGGCTATACGAATTACTTGTTTGTCCCAGCGTGCGGACGCTGGTTTGCTCCAAGCCTTGTGGCTATACAATTACTTGTAGGTCCCAGTGTGCGGACGCTGGTTTGCTTCTGGAGTCTTACTGCTATACAAATTACTCATTGGTCCCAGCGTGCGGACGCTGGTTTGCTTCAAGCTTATTTGCTATACAATTTACTTGTTGGTTCCAGCGTGCGGACGCTGGTTTGCTACAAGAGCATTAAAGACGTACTTTCTGTTGGGCGTTCCTAGAGTGAAGTTCCTTTGGGCTGCCTTGCCCGGTATTGGTAAGGCCGGTAGAACCTGGTACATATTCCATCTGCAGGTTGCCTTACCCGGTATTGGCAAGGCCGGTAGAGCCTACGCAAAGCTCCTTGGGCTGCCTTGCCCGGTATTGGTAAGGCCGTTAGAACCTGGTACACATTCCATCTGCAGGTTGCCTTACCCGGTATTGGCAAGGCTGGTAGAGCCTACGCAAAGCTCCTTTGGGCTGCCTTGCCCGGTATTGGTAAGGCAGGTAGAACCTAGTACATATTTCATCTGCAGGTTGCCTTACCCAGTATTGGCAAGGCCGGTAGAGCCTATTGTTATAAGTATATCTGGCTGTCTTGCCCAGTATATTGGCAAGACCGGTAGAGCCTGTAGTTTGTACTTCTCAATTATTAAATGTTGTATGTCATGTTGGAATCCTAAGGGATCATTTTTAATTATTTTCAATAAAGTTGTGTTTTTACCTAACTTTTTGTCTGAGAGTCGTAACAAACCGTGACAATAGGACACACAGGAAATTACAAGACTCAAAACCAAAGGGCACAATACCTGGTAATCCGGAGACAGAGAGAAGCTGAGTCAAACAAGCAAAGTTAACCATGGACATCAGGATCCACAGAGATGAGGCAGAATGGATAGTCGAGGAACAAGCCAAAGGTAACTGGGGGTGAGTGGAATCACTAGCTAAGGCAAAAGAATAGTCAGGGACAGGACAAAAATTGAAAACCCAATGTCAGAGATCAGACTTAAGCAACACAGGAACAAAACAAGCTAATATAACCTGACAAGGATTGAGTGACGATTCAGAGCAGATAAATCCTCATCCTCCAATCAGAGTAAATTAAGTAAGGAGAATGAACAGGTAGGTACCAAGACCTAACAGGACCAAAATTCTACAAAGGCAAATCGTGACAATGTTCTGATAAGCTGTGTTTCATAAAATTATTCCTAATATTATATACATGTTTTTGACCATACCTTTCTGATTTCTTTTTGTCCTAATATATTGGTTGCCACTATAAATCACTGCTTTGGTGTTACAATTTTTTTAAGTTCAAATATGTCACCTGTTGTGTTGGTTTGATACTTTTTTATATTTCTCTTAACATTACAATTGTTACATCCCATACATTCCCCACATTTTAAAAACCTTCTTTTGTTTGTAATGAATTATAACTTATATTTCTTAACACTGGAGCTATTTTGATTCCTAGATTTGGAGCTTTCATGAAAATAATACTAGGTTTGTCAGATTTATATAATACTGGGTTTAAAAATGTATCTCCTTTCAGCACTTGCCAATATTTCTATATTATCTTTTTAAAAAATGATATCCTGTATTAAACGGCACAGTAATATCCTCCAATTATTTGGTCATATTTTCTATGAATAACTAAGTGTTCATATCATTAATGTCAGTTATATTATTCTCCAATAACTACTCTGAGAAGTTTTTTTCACAGATCTATGTTTTAGAATTTGTCCTTGTTGATGAAATATTTTCCTACCTGTACAATTACGTCTCACTCTCATAAAATCCCCCTTGGGTATATTATTGAGCCATCGTAGCAAGTTACAACTGTCCAATGCAATGTAATATAATGAAATTATATTTGAAAAAAAATTATATAAAAAATCAGGTTGAAACAATAAAAGGGCCATACAGTTTTGTAAGTACCGATTTAAAACGCCAGTCTTCCCTATTAAGAAATAAGTGATCAAGTGAAAATATATTTGGATTGGTAGAACAGGATTTAAGACAATTTAAAAATAAGAGACATGTTCAATATAAGTTAACATATAGTGAGCATACAGCTAGAAACAGTTTAAAGAATAATAAGGATATTGTATGTCCAGCTGACAAAGGAGGTGGCATATTTGTAATGTTTACTTCAAAATATAAGATGAAAGTCTTTAGAATGGTCTAATTCATTTACATATAAAAATGGACAGAGATCCTATAGAGGATTTTAATTAGGAATTAGTGTTTAGAAAAAGAGATTTTGTATCAAAAGACATTTGATTATTATCCTAAACTTCTCATGTCACCTCACTAAATGCAGCATACCTGATTGTACTTGTACTGTCCACCCGCAAGCCTTAGCATACCTGTCTTTCCAGCTCTGCCTGTGGATCTCTTCGTGTGGGGAAGGGGAGCCCAGGAGAGACAGCTCTATACAGACACTACCCTTCATTCCCTTTTGCCATGAGTCTCCTTGTGAAGCCGTGGAGCAAACTTTGGAAACTCTCCCCGCCAAGATGTGGCTTCATGGGAGTGATTTTGCCCTGAGCAAGTTCCTTGATACTGGCACTGGGACTAGCGCTGCTGCCTCAGGTGCATCAACCGGTCAGGTTTGATGAGTCGGGCACCAGTGGGAGTGGGGCTTAGGAGTAAGGGCAGGGATTCCCTGAGCAACCAGATTATGGTAAGCCTCTGTGCACTGAGACACTCCGCTCCCTGTGTCACACCACTCCAGTTACACTGATTACTGATAAGGCACTGTAAGACTGCAACAGAGAGAGACAGGCAATAAGACCTCACAGAAGAAACAGGCAATAAGAGTGCACAGAGACCGGTGGCAAGGAGAAACAGACAAACAATAAGTATGTACCGCTGGCACAGAGAGTCAGGCAAGTAATAAATGTGCACAGCAGAGAGAAAAGCAATACGTGTGCACAGTACACAGTGCTCTGCACTTACTCATCCATACACCAGAAAGACAGGTATGCTAAGGTTTGCGGGTGGGCAGTCCAAGTACAAGCAGATATGCGGCATTTAATGAGGTGACATGAGACTCTCACGCTTATATGCAGGGCAAGATTCTCATGTCGCCCTTTTCATCCAGGCGACATGTTTAATGCAGTGAGCAGCCATGTGCTATTTAAAATGCGACCATTTAAAAGGTTACTGAGTTTTTTTAGGCGTTAGTGTTTTTGCTATTACCGCCAGTTTTACTGGTTGTAATAGTATCAAGCCCCCAGAGTTTTATTTTCTTCCCAAGAATCACAAAGATAGGGAAAGACCCCCAATCACTAATTTTGGGAATAGGGTCAATTTCTGCCAATTTGAGTAAATATATTGACAATAGTTTACAAGATTACAACACTTCCATTATTTTTGTATTATTCTTTTTAAAAATGTATATCTTGTAGTAAATGTCATAGTAATAAACCTTGTTTTATCCTCCTACTCTTTGGGAATTTTTTCTTTCAATAATTCAGTCCTATTCATCTTATTAATGTTAGTTATCTTATTTTCCTTACTTCCAACTTCTCTGAATATTTTTTTTTTCACAAATCTTTTAGAATTTGAGTTTTTAATGAAAAATGTGATGTTTCATAAATACCTCCATGGGTATATAATTGAGCCATGGTAGGAGGTGACAACTGTTCAATGCAATTTAATAAATTTTTTCATTTTAATATACCCTTCCTGAAATAGTATTGAAGAAAAATCTACTTCTGATGAACTCACATTTATAGTGAATTTCAAATTATAGCCAATTTTATTTATATAATTAACAAATTGTGTCAATCTCTAGAACCCCCCCATACATAAAATATATCATCTATATTTCTATGCCAGAGACCCGGGACTGTGCCAAACAGGTTGTTATGCCAAATATAATGGTCCTTCTAGAAACCCATGTATAAATTGGAATAGCTTGGCACAAACCTGGTGTCCACGGTAGACTCCTTCAGTTGTAAACATGTATCACCATCATATCAAAAATAATTATGATTTAAAATAAAAATAATCACATTACAGAGAAAATATATTTGTGCTTTAGATAAAAAAATACTGTGTAGCTGTAACCCCTTTATAATGGTCAATAATATAATACAAAGAGGAAACATCAGCAGTGACCATAATAAAATTATCTTCCCATCTACACAAATAAAAAACTGTGAGTCTAGGATTTTTATTATGCAAAAATCAAATTCCATCTGATACAAAAATCTATTTTTATAAACTTCTCTGTAAAATGGATACTAATTCTTTATTAAAATCCTCGGTAGGATCTCTGTCCATTTTTTATACAGTATGTATACAAATCAGACAACTACTATATTGCGAAGTAGTTATTACAAATATATCACATCCTTTGTCAGCTGGAAGTACCACAATATCCTTATTATTCTGTAAACTTTGTATTGCTGTATGCACGCTACATATTAAATTATATTGAACATATTCCTTACTTTAAAATTTTCTTAAATTCTGTTCTACCAATCCAGAAAAATTTGTCATCTGATCACTTATTTCATTTCTAGGAATGAAATAGGAATGGGGTTTTAAATCGGTATGTATAAAATTAGATGGTTCTTTTATTGTTTCAACCTGATTTTTAATATAATATTTTCATATATTACATTGCATTGAACAGTTGTCACTTCCCACCATGGCCCAATAATATACCCAAGATGGTATGTTCTGACAATACACTATAACTATTTCCCCTGAGGAAAGAATCAGATTGATTTCTGAAATAAGTTGGAACATTTTATTATATTTTTATACACTATCCCATTCATATGATAGAACTTGGAGTGCTCCACTGGGAAATGCATAATTTGAACATTGAAAATGTCAAGGTTTGATTGCTGGTCTATGTGTGGTAGACTTGTGCACGGGCAAAATTTTCGATTTAATTCAAATTCGGCCGAAATTTTTATTTTCTAAATCGGGTGATCCTAATTTCGGACCAGACTTATTCGATTCAAATGAAATTCTGATCCATTCCGAATTATTCGACCAAAATTAACATGGGTTAAATTATAGCAGAGTGCCTCCGTACACGCTGCTATCATTCTTTCCAGACAGGGTGTGCTTATAGAGAAAGATCCATCCCACAAACGGACATTGTCATACATTGCCAGTCTGTGCATGTCACCTCTACTCCAGCACGGGATGCCGGTCACAATCCAAATTGCACGTGTTCGAACATCGACAACCCATGCCTGTCACATTCAATTTAGCATAAAGTCGAACATCGAAAACCCATGCCTGTTACATCCTCCTCAACATAAGTGGTTGACTCAAACATTGACAAACTATACATGTGACATTCTATGTTAGTACATGGGTAAAGGTTAAGGTTTCATTTTCTGGTACCAGCCTCCTACCCTACTGTCCCTTTTTGGTACCCAAATTCCTCTCTCTTATTTTTCTACCCTGATTTCCTCTCATATCAGATAAGTCTATGTGTATATACATTAGTGTTTCATACTACATCAAGAATAACCACATCAATGTTTGTTTAAACTGCAGTATGTGTGTCTAAATTAGTTTGTGTATTGAAAATACATTAATCTTGTGTCAAATCATCAACTCACTTAACCAAAGAGTTGTCAATAGGTTGTGAAGTTAACTACAAAGTGACCGGAATATTCAACCAGTCACATCACCAGCAACACGTATATATGATCTCTGTATATCCATCTCCCTTCACCACTTTAGGCTGTAATCTTTCAAACACAAACCCCACTTTTTAGTGTCTCATTCTCCTAAGCAATCTTCATGCTGTATTGTCCAAACCCTTAGCTGCTTTCACCCTTTGAGTGCCGGAGCGGTATCCAACACACTGCTTTTCAATGCGTTGGATAATTCTCTGACACTCAAAGAGTTAAGTAATTTGTTCACATACACCAAGGGCTGGCAAGAGTTCAACCAATAGGTTGACAACCATGCCCCATGCACCACTAATTCAAAATAAACTTCCTCCATCTTTGGCCATTTATTTTCCAGTTAGCTACATGCTCTGCTTGTGTCTTCCTAGCTATCACTGTAAGTACAGTAATGTTATGTACAGTATACATTGGAGTTGTCGCATAGTAGTAAAGTTCGAAAGAAACTAAATGCGCCGGGCCTGGAGCATTCAGTTGCCTCCCCGGAATGTTCTCAGATTGCCACGCACAGTTTTTCGAACATCACAAACATATTTCTGTCACAGTCTAACCTGCATAGTTTGTCAAACATAACCAAGCCGTCCGACCCTGCCTACCCTGCACAGCTTGTTGAACAAACCATCTTGTCACTTCCTGCCCCTGCTTAGTTTGCAACATCATGTCATATCTTCCTCGAATCGTATTGGATATATTGAGATGGCATCGCCCATTCCAGCTCCGGCTTTCAAATACTATTGGCCCAAGTTTTGAATTCTTAGGATTCCCATTGCTGGTTGGCCAGGTGCCTTACTAGCAGTGCAAAAATGTTAAAGATGACTCTATGACCTGGAAAAGAAGAGCAGCAGCCACCATCTTGCAAGAAAGAAAAGCAGCAATGGCCAGGGGAAGAGAAATACCCTTCAGCATGGAGGAGAATGAGCTACTAGTGGAGGCACTGCAGGACTGTTATTCCCAGCTCTTTGGCCCATTGGCAGCTTCCATCGCAGTAGTGGATAGGAGCGAAATGTGGGATACTGTGATAGAAGCTGTCAATAAAGTGGCAGTGTCCCCACACACATCAATCAGGTGCAGGAAGTGGGTTTATGACATTAGAAGGCAGGTGCTGCTGAAGAGGGTGAGGATGGAGGTAGCGCGTTCATCTGGGGCCTCCAGTAGACCTGTTCAATTCCATCACTATGAATAGGTCCTGGATGGCCTCATTGCAGCATCTGAGGCAGAAGCTGCTCCTGCTTCAGGTGGTGGTGAGGCTGTTGCTGGTCCATCACATGCTGGACCAGCTCCAATCACCCCTGTAGCAAGACCAGTGGAATCCTCGGATGCTGAAGATGACCGTACTCCTGCATCTTCCCCTGCCCCACAGCACGTGTCTTCCCCGTCCACGTGCCCGCTCCTGTTCCTACTGATGTACCTTTCTATTCTCCATCAGCCGGAGGGAGCGACTCTTCATCTGGTCTGGTGATTTGCACGAGTTCCGCCAGGAACAGTGGCAGTGATTCCCCCTCCCTGCATTCCTCAGAGTTAGGTACTCCAGCATCAGACATCTCCGCAGCTGAGGAGTCAGACCATGCTGGTGTGTTTTCTGGTAAGTAATTGTATTCTGATGCATGTGTTTATGTAATGTTGTTAACCCTTTGAATGCCAAAGGGGTACGCAATGCATTTCATGTGTGTCACTGTTCCCCAGAATAACTCAGGATTCAGTACGGTATAGTAAAAATGCAATTAAAATAACAAATAAGGTAGCACACAGAGGTAAATAGCAGGAAGAAGTAGAGAGTCACAGCCAGCAAGTGCTACTACCAGAAACAGTATACTGCCAAGGCGGATGACTCTACTAGAGACTAGGCCTAAGCCATTGGTAGTCTCTGCTGGAACCAGGAACAGGAACGGAACAGGAGCAGTAACAGGAACACTAAGTCTTGATCCGGGGTAGCAAGGAATCTACCAGACTCACTCCTGCAGTCAGAATAGTATTACCAGATACTTGACTCATGCCTGCAGTCAGTATGGAGGAAGAGGATACTTTACTCGCACCTGCAGTCAATATTAGAGCTAGTCTATCAGAGCCCCAGATCCACACCAGACTGGGTATCTTCTAGGTACAGGGGACAAACAAGAGAATAGTCAGTCAGAGCCACAGGTCAGCACCAGATTGGATGGTCAGAGAAGCCAAGTCATACACAGAGCCCAAGGTAACAGAACTGCTTTGTACAACAACGCAAGGGCAACTGAGTCAGGACTCAGTCTGCCCTTTAAACCCCATCACAGGAAGTAGAAAGGAGGAGCCCACAGAAGGTCTAGACTAAAAACAAGACCCTGCGTCATTCTGACGCATCTCATAGCCTTGCGACCATTCTGCTCCACTCTGCGTTATATAACGACCGTGAGCCCGAAAATTATGCATCTCAGCGATGCATCCGTACACAGCGCCAATCTAGCAACACACACGCGACACTACCATCCAGCCCAAGGCCATGGACGGTTACTGACACCACCAAGTGTGCACAGACCTGGGCCATTGAGAAACGCCTGGAACTTGGTAGAAGTGCCAAGATGGAGGCTACTTCTCCAGCGTCGCCTGGAGAGCGGAACTGGAAATTAGGTACGCTAACAATGTGTTGTGTAACCCTCTGGCACTCAGAGGGTTAAATATCTACCACTGAGCAGATATGTGTGCAATGTATGGTAAAGCACTGCAAATCACACATATCTGCTCTGTGTAACTTAATTCTTTGTAATGCAATGTCCACATGTGCGTACTGTAATGTAGTACTTTGCTATGCAATGTCCATGTGTGTGTGTAATGTAATGTAGTACTTTGTTATGCAATGTCCATGCGTGTGTGTGATGTAATTTAGTACTTTGTTATACAATATCCATGCGTGTGTGTAATGCAGTGTAGTACTTTGTTATGCAATGTCCATGCGTGTGTATAATGTAGTACTGTTATGCAATGTCCATACGTGTTTGTAATGTAATGTAATGTAGTACTTTGTTTTGCAATGTCCATGCATGTGTGTAATGTAATGTACTTTGTTATGCAATGTCCATTCGTGTGTTTAATGTAATGTAGTACTTTGTTATGCAATGTCCTTGCATGTGTGTAATGTAATTTAGTACTTTGTTATGCAACGTCCATGTGTGTGTGTGTGTACACTGCAATGTGGTGTACTCTTCTCAGTACAGATGAACCTGGTGGCGTACCTAGCTCTGGCAGGGAGGGGGAAGAAGAAGTCATCACCCTCTATCTGGAGCTGGTCACTGCCACTGCTCCTGCCAGTGTGGAGGAAGAGGTGGCTGCTGGTAAGTTGTTTTTAAGATGTCTCCCTCACGTACAAACATGTTTTAAGTCATGTTAAATTGTTCCATATGTGTATTAGCAACCCTAGCTTGCTTTAGCCATATCTAGTTTATATAACTATTGCATTGCCACAGGGGTAAGCAGCAGCGCATTGCTAAGCTATGCTTTTCTTACCTTTCAGGCACTCCAAGGCAGGGCCAGACTGGCCTACCAGGATATTGGGAAAATTCCTGGTAGGCCACCTGCACTGGGCTTCCCTGGGGCTGCTTCAAAATCAAGAAGCAATCCGCAGCCACGGTCCTAGCATCTTGCGGCCGTGGATTGCTTCTTGATTGCAGGAGTGATGGCCGCGCCCACAAGGTGACAGGACCATGGCCGGAAGATTTGAAGGGACCCGCAACATGCTGAGGTCTGTGCATTCTTCGGCACAGACCCGTAGCAGCTGAGCTCCCTAGTCTGATCTTAAGTAATGTCGAGCACTGGGAGATGACATCATCTCTGCTCTGCATTACTGAAGAGAAGACCATGCGGGAGCAACAGCAGTAAAGTGGTCTGTGCAGAAGGAGGCACAGACCTCTCATGCCACACCGCTGGACCACCAGGGAGGTAGGAAATGGGGGGGCAATATGGAGATAGGGGGGTAATGTGGAGATTGGGGGGGCAATGTGGAGATGGGGGGCAATGCAGAGACTGAGGGCAATGTGGAGATTGGGGGGCAAAGTGGAGACTGAGGACAATATGGAGATGGGGGCAATGTGGAGACTGAGGGCAATATGGAGATGGGGGCAATGTGGAGATTGGGGGGCAATGTGGAGAATGAGGGGCAATGTGGAGATTGGGGGGACAATGTGGAGACTGAGGGCAATATGGAGGTCACCCAGTGACATCAGACGCAGTGTGAAGAAGAGACAGAGTCTGGGCATCAGGTCGGCCGCACCGCAATGATATGGGGCTGGTAAGCAATTTTTTCCAGGTCTGGTTTTTATACCCAGTCTGGCCCTGTTCCAAGGGTTAAATATCCCACTAATGCACATATGGAACACATGTAAGAAATGATTGTCATGCTCCTGCCATTCACATGATGACATTGTAGACATGATGGACACAAGGTAATGCACCGTGATGGATGTCTGTTGTTGAGTAAATCCTGATAACTAGGTTATCCCACCTTGCTGCAGTTGTTGTGAACCTGAATGCTTACACAACTGAAGCATTTAATGAAGTCAGTATTTCTCATCACATGTGAATTCCCTTAATATCCAAAATAGGTCCAACTGACATGCCGGAGGAGGCGGAGGAGGGGGGCAGGAAGATGGTGGCATGCAGGCCCCTGTTGGTGCACCTGGAGACCACCACGTGGAAAGGGCAGGTGAGGATAGTAAATTGTAATATGCCCTCCAGCAAAAACATGTACATCCGTTCAATGTCTAATATGTATTTTGTTGTGTGTTGTTGGTTTATGTTTGTGGAAAGGGTTCTGAGTTTTGTGTTTCTGGTTGTTGTAACCATTTCAGTGGCAGAGGGGTACCCAATGCATTCTTAAAATTGTTGTGCACTCCTCTGACACTGAAATGGGTTAAGGCTCCATACAATTATCTCACCCTTGAGAAAATCTCCTGAATCTCCTCAGGGTCATCGCGGGCTGTGTCTGGTGAGGAGGATGAGGAACCACCTCTGGTTGTGTGTCTGCCTCTGCTCCTGAGGCTATGGAAGGGGAAGCTCATGGTAAGTAAAATCCTAAATCTGCTGTCCCATGTGTGTTCCACCTGTCTCCCCTTCCCTTATAAAGACCCCAAATTCCCTGTAGTGATCTGTGTTCCTGTCACATATACCTGTGACAGTATCATGGTGTGAACACATATCATTATGTGATTTTTGTTCATGCCATGATCTTGTCACACACGTATGCTTGGCTGCAGGCCATAGCACACACCTACAGTTCCCGTTTGCAGGCTAGGACTAATTGAGTGTTGGTGGATCAATCACAATGACAGTGATGATCGACTTGTGTCCAATCAAGGCTAAAGGGCAAACCTGACCTGTCAGTTTGTTCATAGCAGGGATGGTTAATCCTGTTCTCTGGCCACAACAATGCCACATGTTTGCTGCGTCCCCTCAAATTAAAGTGGATGTGTCACCTATTTATAACATAGCCTAAATAGTTAGGCTACATATTGAATACTTGTAAAATGTTATTAATTTTTTTTTTTAAGTTTAATTTGTAGTAAATTTAACTTAGAAAGTCTGTCCCCTACCTACTTCAGCATAGACTGCTCTGCCTCAGCTCTCCTCCTTCCTCCAATTACAGAAGCTTCAGTCTGGAAGCTGGAGCGCTCTTACTGGCTATATATCGATCTCTGCCAATGAGACCACTCCAGCCTGCAGACAGAAGCCTCCATCATCGGAGGAAGGAGGAGAGCAGAGGCAGAGTGACAGACTGTGGTTACAGAGCAGGTAACTGCAGTCTATATGGAAGTAGGTAGGTGACAGATTTTCAAAATTAAACTTACAACAAATAAAACTTAAAAATAAAAAATGAACAACGTTTTAGAAGTATTCGGTATGTAGCCTATTTAGGCTATGTTATAAATAGGAGACACATCCATTTTAATACATTTTGTGTGGTGATTCTCAACAATGGTCCTGTTGTCTAGGACGCACAATCTTGTCCTCTAACCACAACAAAAGGTTCATGTTGTCCGTTGAACACAAGTGAATGTCAATACAGTTTGTGTTTAAGTGATCACATCCTGACAACATGCACTGTTGGTGTGGTTAGAGGACATGATTGTGCATCCTAGACAACAGGACCATTGCTGAGACTCACCCTTGTGCATCCAAGACAACAGGACCATTGCTGAGACTCACCCTTGTGCATCCTAGACAACAGGACCATTGCTGATAATCACCCTGCTAAATG
Source organism: Rhinophrynus dorsalis (assembly GCA_037306005.1). Lineage (NCBI taxonomy): Eukaryota > Metazoa > Chordata > Amphibia > Anura > Rhinophrynidae > Rhinophrynus > Rhinophrynus dorsalis. The sequence goes on along the minus strand of CM074726.1, from coordinate 72,390,218 downwards.
CATCAAACATCTGTGTGCCAGAGAGGTGCTCACTGCTTTGCATCTCTTCTTTCCCCCCAGCGGCATCTGATGAAGAAGAACAGGGGCAGCCCCTTCCAGCCAGGAGTACGCAGAGGCCCTGACATAATTTCTCAGCTGACATCAGGGGCTTACGCCGTCAGCTGAGAAATGACATGCACCGTCTGGAGGCTCTGCTCCAACAAATGGTGGAGCAGAACAGGGTGATGCTGGGCCTCCTGATAGAGCATGTTGTGCGCCCAGGGCCAGCCCCCCTCCCAGCAGCTCCTCATCAGACAGCAGCCAGATGGGGGCCTCGCACGAGAGGAGGAAGAAGTTCCCCCCACTGACCCCATTCCCTCCAGAGGGGGATTTTTCATTTTTTTTTTTTTTAGGTTTATTATTATTATTTATATTTTTATTACATTTTTCAACTTCAGCATTGTTGTTGTCCATTTATTTCAGATACAAACAGGGGGGAGATACACCGAAGTGTTATGAGAAGGTGATAAAGTGGAGATGACCCTTCCAGTGTGATGAACGATCCTTGCTTCTTCCATCTAGCCAGTGAACCGAGATTTAACCAACCTGTAAGTTCTTAGTGCTTTGGCTCCATGGGATTATCCAGGAATCGGAGAGTTTCGCACACTGGAGAAGTTCCTTACACCTCATCACCATTTGAAAACACCTTAATGCATAACCCCACTGCTGACCCACTCTTCTCTGTGTGTCTCCAACCCTTGTCTGTCTCCCCTAGAGATTGGAAAAGGGAAGGAGACGTACATAGATTTGCACGAAGGTAAGCTGACAGAGGAGGAGGGTGGCAGTGGGACAGAAAGGGAAGGAGGCTGATGGACAGAGAGGGAAGGAGGTGGACAGAGGGAATGAATGTAAAAGAGTGAAAGAGAGGTGTGTAGACTGACAGGGCTCCATTCAAATGTTGGAGACGGCTGTTTTTTCTGCCGACGGCATTTTTGGGGTGTTGAAGTTAAGGGGTATTTTCATCCATAGGAACACCATTAATTGCAATTCAATTGTCTGCATTAGCTATGAAGATCTGATAAGGGACTCAATTTATTGCATCTCAGTTCGCATCTTCAAACAACTGACTCCAAAACAGAAAGGAAAATAAAGGTAAAAAAAACCTAAGACCCCAGTGGGTGTATTGATATGGGGCCCTAAGCCCCATATCAATACATCAAAGCACTCCAAAACAATGGCAAAGGTTAGTAGAATTAACCCCATGAGTGCCAGTGGGGTATAATCACCCTGCCGGCACTCATAGGGTTAACCCAAATAAGTAAAAACTTACCATTAATCCTGATGTCCAGCAGAGTCCTCAGTATACCAGTCCTCTTCTGTCCTTCTTTCTTCTCTTCTGTTTTCTTTCCTCTTGCTGTAAAAAACCATCCAGAAAAGTATAAGTACAATGCATGAATATCCGGCACACTAATACATACTTTAACCCTACTGAGCCCCAGAGAGGTATGCAACACATTGCTTTGCAATGTGTTGTGTAACCCTCTGGCATTCAAGGGGTTAAACTATGTATTAGTGTGCCAGATATTGCATTGGACTTTTCTGGGTAGTTTTTACAGCAAGAAGACAGAAGCTAAAAGACAGTAGAGAAGACAGAAGGAGACAGACTGTGGATGATAGGTAGGTATAACACTGATTAGTTAACTATCAGTGCTTGACAGTATGTCAGGCACCGATCGTTAGCTTTTTTTCCTTTGAAGTTCCCAATACTGCCACTATTTAGTGATGTTGAAATTTATTCAAACAAATGACTTACATTTTTAATATTTTACACAGGGACAAAAGTGACTCTCCCTTGTGGTGGCAATAAGGCATCCTGTATGCCTATACAACTGTCAGACAAATTATTCAAAATGTTTTAAATATTGTCTGTTGCATGTGCCATTTCTGGTGCAGAGGTAAAATACAATATAGCATGAGCATCTGTCATTTACCCTCTGTAGCAACAGTAATACATTACACAGTATGTAGCATGTGTCATTTACTATATGTAGCAGAGGTATTATATACATATGGATGTAGCTAAATTAGAAGGAAGAAGGAAAAGTGAGAATGGCTGGTGCAGTAACCTTTTGAAACGTCAAAAAGAAAAATATTGCGCGGCTAGAAGCTGATTTAACCAGGTTGCAGTGTTTAAAATAGCAACATGAAAACCTTGAGCTGCATAAAAGCACCAGGTTGTCATGTCGCATAATTAAACACCACTATGTACTGGCCACAACTCCTAGCATCCTTACCTTGCGTTGCCCAGCTCTCTTTAAAGCAGAACTACCACATCTTACAAACATGTCCCCAAATAATTACCCATCTGGCAACTAGCTGCTCAGTAGCGCTTGTCCCCAGAATTATTACCGTGATAATGATAATTATACACTGCTCCTGGACTGACAGGCAGGAAACTGCTCAGACATCTTTCCATAGTGACATCTGTGCGTCTGTGCTGTCAGTCCCAGTCTGCTCTAGGAGGCATTGCTAGGAGCTGTTCGTCTCCAAAAGGGGCTGACAGCGCAGGCATGCAGACATCACTATGGAACGATGTCTGCGCGGTTTCCTGCCTGTCAGTCCGGGAGCAGTGTATAAATTTCATGAACGAGGTAATAATTCTGGTGACTAGCTCTACTGAGCAGCTAGTCGCCAGATGGGTAATTACTTGGGTCTATGTTTGTAAGAGGTGGTAGTTCCACTGTAATGCAACAACATTTCAAAAGGGAACCGACTGGTGCAAGGCAGACTCAGGATGACAGCAGCAACACTGGAGATGTAGCCAGAACTGCAGAACACTGGAGCAGGCAGGACTCAGTCCATAGACAGATACAGCAGCAACTGAGGAAGACTGGTGCGAGGCAGGCTCAGGATGACAGCAGCAACACTGGAGATGTAGCCAGAATTGCAGAACACTGGAGCAGTGTCACGGTTTGTTTTGACTCTCAGACACAGAGTTAAGATAAAAACACAACTTTATTGAAAAGTTAATAAGAACCCTCACAGGTCCTGAACACACACATATGATACAGACACACAACAGGTTCAAGTAGTATAGCAACAATGATACATTTGTAGGCTCTACCGGCATTGCCAAATACCGGGTAGGGCAGCCTGGAGACTGGCACAATGAGGTGAAGTAGGCTCTACTGGCCTTACCAATATACCGGGCAAGGCAGCCTGGAGAATGGTAAAGCGAGATGAAGTAGGCTCTACCGGTCTTACCAATATACCGGGCAAGGCAGCCTGGAGACTGGCAACACAACATAAAGGTGGCTCTACCGGCCTTGCAGCCTGGAGACTGGCACAACAATATGAAGGAGGCTCTACCGGCCTTGCCAATATACCGGGCAAGGCAGCCTAGCAAGGTGACACAGAGTAAAGATGCCCCACTGGTGCTGTAACGGATGTAGCATCAGCAACCGGTGATATTGTGGAGCAACCGGTAACACGTACTGGACAAACAGGGAGGCTCTACCGGTGCTATGAGTTGGTAATGCTAGCAGCCGGTGTAATATTGGAGCAAACCAGTACCGTGTACTGGACAACACGGAGGCCCTACCGGTGCTGTAATGGAAGCAGCAAGCAACCGGTGTAATATTGGAGGAAACCAGTACCCCATACTGGACAACACGTAGTGAACAATTACAGTTTTACAACTTTAAAACCAGCCCACAAGACAACTGTGACATTGGCAGTGTGACTCTGAAAATTATTCAAACAAATAACTTGTACTATGAATATTTTTAATAAAACCAACACAGGTGACTCTCCCTTGCGGTGGCTTAAAGGCACCCTGTCTGCCTATACAACTGTGACACTGGCAGTGTGACTCTGTAAATTATTCAAACAAATAACATGTAGTTTTTATATTTTTAATAAAACCAACACAGGTGACTCTCCCTTGCGGCTAAAAGGCACCCTGCCTGCCTATATGAAAAAACAATTATTAGCACTTCCACAAAAATACAGCTTAATGATAAAATCACGCACTTTATTTCAACAGTAATAAAATCATCATATCATATGGTCACACTTATGGAGAGACTCACGATACTGGATAGTACACAAGGTCCATGTCACTCCGCTGTAAAGATCAACGCGTTTCGCGTATAGAATGCTTACTCATGATCCATAGTATCGTGAGTCTCTCCATAAGTGTGACCATATGATATGATGATTTTATTACTGTTGAAATAAAGTGCGTGATTTTATCATTAAGCTGTATTTTTGTGGAAGTGCTAATAATTGTTTTTTCATATATATTGTTTGTGGGGCTTTTGGGAATGCTCCTTAATTGCACCCACTTTCAGCTTTGAGGATATCCTTGAATTCTATTTTGTTTGGAATTAACGTTTTGGAAGGTTGCTGACACACTGTCTACACATGTCTCCACATTCAAGTATGAGCCGCTACCCTTTGTTGTTTTGATACCCTGCCTGCCTATACAACTGTCAGACTGGCTGATGTGATATTCAAAGAAAACCCTAATATTTTTTATATTTTGCACAGGAACAAAAATGACTCTCCCTTGCAGTGGCAATAACTGGCACTAATGCTGGCTGCCTGCCTATGCCTAGCCTAATGCTACCTGCCTGCCTACACAACAACTGGACACTCCCTAATCTCTTCTTCTCTCTCTCTGTGCTCCAACAATGCAATGACGAAATGCAGGCTGTCTGCCTGGATGACTGTGTCATTAGTCCAACCCCCATCATGAAACAAAGAAGCTTATTGGAATACAGACACAAGAGGGAAAGTAGTGCATGAAACAGAGAATGGAATTGGACTAGAGGCATGGAGGGAAAAATATAGATGGAAAGTACTGGAGCGCGCGCAAGTAGTACAAAAAAGATCCGACTCCAAACAGTCCTGTTCCGAAAGTAGTCGAAACATTCGGAAATTTGTCGAATATCAAAAGTTTTGAAAGTTTTGGCGACTATCGGACCAGGGCTGCTCGGAGTCAGATCTTTGTTGTTGAATGATCGTTGCATGTCGGATGGTCCAAATGTCTCTCCGAATGACCCCATTTTTGACTAATTCAGAATTTCTCAGAATCAATTCGCACAAGTCTAATGTGTGGCATCCTAACTCACCACCCAATCACCGGGGGTTCGATTCCATTACCGACTCTTAAACCGTTGTTATGTTAAAAACAAGCAACGTGTATTTTGTAAAAGTGTTATGCCGGTATTCTATTGCAGAACTGTGGTAAAACAAAACTGGAGTAGACAGCACATTTCTACGAACTAACAAAATTGGCGATGTCTGCTTTTATTCAACTACCGCCTAAAAAAATTTGCAAAATGTCAAAATCCAAGGAAATAGGTGTACATTTGGTGACAGAAAGATCAATTTTAGCATTAGATGTATTCCTCACATTATCAAAATCCGACATAGAGTGCCCCCTTCAACATATTAACCCCCCTTTGAAATTTGAATATAGTGCTTTCTTTCACCATTTTAATTTGACAAATATTGTTCACATTCAACATTTTAAACCCCCCCCCTTTAAAATTCGACTTACAGTGCTCCCATGACTTTCTTTCTCCGTTTAAATTCGACATTGTTCTTCTCCAATTTTTTTTTTACACATGCCCTCATTGTATTTGTATTGCATTATTAACCCTATGAGTACCAGAGAGGTAGCAACGCATTTCATACCTTGCCTGTATATGTGAAATAATGATTATCTCCTTGTTCACATTGTGATTTCTTTCCGGATTAATCAATGATCTGAACGTATTTGTTTATAATCCATAGAGAGCGGGAGCTCTGCCTAGTAGCTGGCTGTGGTAGAAACCAGGGTTCACCAAAGGACAGAACACGTTATGAATTGCATCCTGTCATCAATCAGGAGTTCCCTCTTATTGCCACTAGGAGCGGAAACATTGTATTGAGTTCAGTGCTATGTGGAAGCCCTGTAATACCCATATGGAGGCTCTCCAGCTCTCTATGGATTATAAACAAATACGTTCAGATCATTATTAATTTGTATATAGCAAGACTTTTGTGCTTCTACAGATTTTTCTCTATATGTGAATGCGGGTCCCCAGCGGGTCCAATGCTGGATTCCCCCTATTATGCTTGGGGTGACAAATTTGTATTTCAGGTTCATTCCTAAACCCCACAATGTAAGTCTGGTGTTGACTGCTTCTCTTGTTCAGAGGGGAATTGCCTGGCATTTTGTGGTTGGACTGCTGTAATGGCAGCACCAATATGATATGCTTTAGGATATTTCCTCTCTGTGAAAGGCACTAGTGGGCTAAAAGAGATTGCACCATGGGTAGGACCCCATTCCTATAGAGCCTGCAAATTTCTATTGCAGGTTCGTTCCTAGTTGAGCATCTCTGACTTTTAATATACATTTGCAAATTACCCTTGTGATTAGTCACCCCAAGGTAATAGGTGAAATCCAGCATTGGACTCCTTGCTCACAGTGCTTAGAGAGATCAGATACACCTCACTGACGAGGCTGAAAAAGGCCAAAACGTATGTCTGGGGTTGGCTGCTTCTCTTGTCCCGAGGGGAATTGCCTGGCATTTTGTGGTTGGTCTGCTGTAATGGCAGGACCAATATGATATGCTTTAGGATATTTCCTCTCTGTGAAAGGCACTAGTGGGCTAAAAGAGATTGCACCCTTGGTAGGACACCATTCGTATAGAGCCTGCAGATTTGTATTGCAGGTTCATTCCTAGTTGAGCATCTCTGACTTTTAATATACATATTGATTCTGAGACTTTAAGTGGATGTGAGTCTCTAGTAGGCTTGTATGATTTTGTTCGGAATTTGACAAAAAAGGGGTCATTCGTCGACATTCGGGCCGTCCGAAAGGCAAGGGTCATTCACCAAAAAAATCTGAATCTGACCAGCCCTGGTCCAAATGTTGTCGAAAATTTTGGAAATTCAGTGACCCGTGCACGCAAATAATTTCCCTCCATGTCTTTAGTCCAATTAGCTTCTCCATTCCATGCTCTACTTTCACTCTTTGTCTCTATTCCAATTAGCTTCTTCGTTTCATGATGGGGGTTGGACTAGTGACACAGACACCCAGACAGCCTGCATTTCCTGTTAGTGCTTTGTTGGAGCTCAGAGAGAGAAGAAGCAGGAGACATTACAGTGTCCAGTTGTGTAGGCAGGCAGGTAGCATTAGGCATAGGCAGGCAGCCAACATTGGTGCCCTATTGCCACTGCAAGGGAGAGTCATCTTTGTTCCTGTGCAAAATATTAAAAACATTAGGGATTTGTTTGAAAATTTTTCAGAGTGACAAATCAGCCAGTCTCACAGTTCTGTGGGCAGGCCTAGTACCTTATTGCGTCCACAAGGGAGAGTCAGCTTTGTTTCTGTGTTAAACATTAAAATTAATATTAGGAATTTGTTTGAATAATTTTCAGTGACACTTCAGCCAGTCTCACAGTTGTATAGGCAGGCAGACCTTCCTTCAAATTTAGCTACAACCATACTTCATATATTTAATCTATAGTACTATAAGGCTAAAGCTCCACCTTACCCTGTTCCACCATCTTCATTTAGACCCTGGAAATGTTTCCATTTAATTTTCATTTTTTATTGTATTTTTTAAAGTATTTTAAATTCGACTAATAATTTGGACTGTCGTTGAATTTTGTCTGAGTCGAACAGGTCTGATCCGAAATGCAGAATCAACAAATGAAAAAAAAAAATTTTTCGTCCTAAACCGAATTTTAACAAAAATTTTTGTTATGCACAAGTCTAGTCTCTAGCACATAGCAAAGCACTTGAGACTTCATGACACCTCTTTCTAGGGACTCTCACAAGATACTAGAGAAGCAGGGTCCCTTTGAATTATCAAGACATTGCTTTTAGATCAGTAGGCTAACATCATTTCTGATTAACACAATATGGATTTGTCTGTACCAACACCTCAGTAGCAGTGTTTCTGACTTTAAGAATATACAGAAAGAGATAGGCTTACATATTCAACTACTTGTGGAAATACCTGTCACGGTTTTCAAGACACTCAGACCAGTGGGTAAAAATAAAACGCAATTTTATTAAGAACAAAATAATGACAGAGAACGCCCCCTATGGGTAGCACTGTGAAATAGCAGATAGGCAATAGTGTGCACAGTATACAATAATTTAAAACAGAGTACTGGCAAATGACAGGCACTGAGTACTGATATACAAAGGGTTAATGGAATAATCAGTCCGTCTCAGTTGTGTTGTTTGGCACGCCCAAGGTGTTAAAGGTGGAGAATGGTGGAGAAGACTCAACACCCACAGTCTTGTAATACTGAAGAAACTGTCCAGCAAAGAGAAACCTGCCACCCAGCCTGCTGTACTTGAATGATAGCCCCACGGCCGTATGAGCAGAGCGAGCAGACTGCCAGAGCTAGAGCGAATAGCCCCCACGGGTGTAACGGAGACAACTGAGTTACCGGAGCTGGAACCACTAGCCCCCACGGGCGTCGTGGTTGGAACTGGATTGCAAGAGCTTGGACCAATAGCCCCACAGGCGTTACGGAGACAACTTTGTTACCAGAGCTTGAGCCTATAACCCAAACATGCGTAATGGAAGGAGCTGGATTGCAAGAGCTTGAACCAATAGCCCCCACAGGCGTAATAGTAGAGACTGAATTGCAAGAGCTTGGACTAATAGCCCCCACGGGCGTAACCACAGAGACGTGCACAGAAGCAGCCAGAGCCGTGTGCCACTGGGCGCGGTAATGAGCTACACCGGACTGCAAGGAGAGGAACGGCTCAGCACAAAGCAACTCTCTGTATAGACTGAAAGCCCCGTACCGGGACACAGCTCTGCACGGGTTAACGGCTCGATAGTTGGAACACAGCTCTGCACTTGTTAACAGCTTGATAGTTGGAACACAGCCCTGCACGGGTTAACAGCTCGGTAGTTGGAATGCAACTCTGCACGGACAGACAGCTCGGTAGTTGGGACACAGCTCTGCACGGGTTAACAGCTGAACAGCAAGTGGCACAGTCACAATGTCGCCGTGGCGACAAAGCAGACAGGAACGGAGACCTGCCGCAGAAACTGGAACAGGTCACGGAGCAGGAACGTCAGCAAGCCGGGTCGAATTACGGAGCAGGTTCTCAGACAAGCCGAATCAGGAAACGAGCAGGAACGTTAGCCAGGCCGGGTCAAATCACGGAGCAGGTTCTCAGACAAGCCGGATCAGGAAACGAGCAGGAAAGTCAGCCAGGCCGGGTCAAATCAAGTTGCAGGTACACAGGATCGTAGTCAGAAAAAGCCAAGTCGGTACACCGGAGATCAGGAACGCAGGAACACAGCACAGCAAAACTGGCTCAGAAACACCACGAAAGGGCAAATGACAGGTGCCACTAGCCCAGAAAAAAAAGGTCACCAGGGGCGGGCCAAACAGGCTCAACCAATCGGAGTGCAGCACAAGTGAGAGTGACAGCACGAGAAGCTGCACCGTGATAGAGAAATGTTTTAATCCTTATTAACTTTAAATATCAACTTCACTTGTATCCACATACTTATTGTTACAGTGAAGCGACAAAGTTGGTATACCTACTATGTCCATAACCTGTCTTTTATTTTTGTTTCCTGGATTTGTATTTTCAAGTATAGGATTATATTACAATATAGAGAGATATTTAATCACTATCCAACTCAAATCTGGAAAGAAACCACAGTGTGAACAAGGAGATAATCATTATTTCACATATATAGGCAAGGTATGCAGCCATATACCTTGCCTATTAACCCTATGAGTACCAGAGGGGTAGCAAATACATTGCAATATGTTGCTACCTCTCTGGTACTCATAGGGTTAATAATGCAATACAAATACAAGGAGAGCATGTCTAAAAAAATTGGAGAAGAATAATGTCGAATTCAAATGGAGAAAGAAAGTCATGGGAGCACTGTGAGTCGAATTTTAAAGGGGAGGTAAAAATGTTGAATGTGAACAATATTTGTTGAATTAAAATGGTGAAAGAAAGAACTTGAATTTCAAAGGGGGGGGGTTAATATGTTGAAGGGAGCACTCTGTCAGATTTTGATAATATGGGGAACACATCTAACGCTAAACTTGATCTTTCTGTCGTCAAACATACGCCTATTTCCTTGGACTTTGACATTTTGCTCGTATTTTTTTAGGTGATAGTTGAATAAAAGCAGACAGCGCCAATTATATTAGTTCGTAGAAATGTGCGGTCTATGCCAGTTTTGTTTTACTGTGGTTCTGCAATATAATACCAGCATGGAGAAGAGTTTGAGGACAGGGGGTGTTATGATTATCTATAGGGATGTTGAAATCACCCAGGATGAGAGTAGGGACATCAGAGGACATGAAGTGAGGGAGCAAGGAGGTGAAGTGATCCAGGAATTGTGCAATAGGACCAGGTGGCCTGTATATGATTGCAACACACAAGGGGAAGGGAGAGAAGAGGCGAAGTGTGAGTTTCAAATGTAGGGAAGGAGAGAGAGGGAATAGTGGGGATTACCTGAAATGAGTGGTTAGGGGACAGCAGGATGCATACTCCACCCCCCTGCCTGTTGCCAGGCCTTGGTGTGTGAGTGAATTGAAGACCTCCATGCGAGAGTGCAGCAGTGGATGCAGTGTCTGATGATGTTAGCCAAGTTTCTGTGATGGCCAGGAGGTTTAGGGAGTGAGAAATGAACAGACCATGAACAGCTGTGTACAGTTAGTTTGTTACACAGAGAGAGGGAGTTCCAGAGACCAAAACAAAAGGGGGGGAGGAGTTTAGGAGACGTGGTACGTTTATTAGGTTGTGGATGTTGCGTGTATGAGTTGGTTTTGCGGTAGAAGAGAGAATGGAAGGGGGCCTGGGTTAGGTGAGATGTCACCTGCAGCAAGCAGGAGGAGAAGGGACATAAGGTGGGAGTGAGATTTGAAGCAGCAGGGCTTTTTTGCAGGGGTAGAAGGAGATGGTTCTGATAGGGAGTGGAGGAATGAGAAAAGTTTGTGGGAGCAGAGAAGTGGTGAGGGTGCAATGAGAATGGAGTGACTCTTAATGTGGACACAGGAGGAAGAGAGTCTTATGCGGGTGAGAATGGTAATGAGAAGACACTGAGCTAATTTGGCCATAGTGGGGTTAATGCATGGGGCAGTAGAATTTGTGCAACAGTCTGTATTCCAGGAGAGTATGGGTGACTTGGCAAACAAGGGTCAGTCCATGTGCAGAGAGTGTAGGTGCCAGAGAGGGTGAGGAGAGTCTGTTGCAGGAGTGTAAATTGTTTGGTGAGGGTAGAAGTCAATGCAGGGTTAAATGAAGCAATCTGTTGTTGATCAGTAGCTGTAGATGTTGTAATGTTTAATGGTAGTGGGAGAAGAAATCAGTTTTTTTCCCATCAACTGTTTAGTGGTTAATTGTGCAGTTTGTGAATTCTATCCTGGTAATCCTGGTGTCTTTGCATCAGGTGTTCAGCAGTTTTGATAGAAGATGCAAATGTCAGTGCTTGGTGAGAATAGATGTTTCTTTGGTCCAAATACAGCAGGCATGGTTCATTTGTTGAACAGTGGTCTGTCCTCAGTCCAACTCACTACTATGCTGACTTGAACACCTGATTTCAAGACCTGACATACTGCAAGCAGATAACACTGCTTGCCAGTAAGCTTTAAATAGTGAGGGCTAGTGCATGTGATTCAACACAGCTGGTTCCAGTCAAGCAGATTTGCACATCAGAGAGAGAGACAGGGCATTGGAGGTGTGAGTTTAGACAGACAGAGGGCAGCATGATGCCATTCCAATAAGATCCTGCTTTCAGTGCCTTGGGAACCCAGCTACACTTCACTGTCCATGCCCAAAATAGGCTGAAACATATGTCTGGGGTTGCAGGTATTCTCATGCAGGAGGACATTTGTCTAATATAAACAAGGGCATTTCCATGCTGTTATGGCCCTACAGCAAATTAATTGCACTACAAAGGATAAATATAAATGTTGATTTAAATGGAGCTTTCAAACTCTTGAGTACTAGTGCTGGTCTCCAACATGTTACAAAGTGATGGGTTGAAGACATAAAAGGAATAAAAAAAGCTTCATTTAAATCAATGGGAATTTTGAAGAATTGTTAATCGTCCCGTGTGGTACAGATTGTTGGTCCTAGAATTGTTCATTTTCTCTTTAATACATAAGGACCATTGTGTGGCAGAAGGCGATCTCACCAAGAGTGCTAATTTGTGTGTAGACCAGTACTTCTTTTATAGAGAAATGAAGTTTCAGCAATGGAACCCACTATTGGGAATTCAACTGATAATAACTGTGATATAAAAAGCGGAATGAGTGGAAAAAGAAGGCTCTCCAGACTTGCTCATTCTGCAGGCAGACGTGGTCATTATACTGCTATAACGTCTTTACGTTTCCTGAAACAGTCCACACTCATCAGAGGAAACCCGCTTATGTCACTGCATTATGTTAATATAACAATGAAAACAAAAAAAACTAGGGAAATTTAACCCATTGAAAGCTAAGCAGCTCTCCATTGCACTGCAAAAGCAATGTTTTGGAGATGTCTCTAGCATGAAACAGGTTAACATATTTATTTTGCATTACTGAATATGATTAATGTAAGTAATTAAGGTGACTGTCATTTTAATCATTAGCCAGTTAGAGAGCCTTCTAATTTTATATATTTATGTATTTGTCTATACTTTGTGAGTTATACTGATTGCTTGAAATTCTATTGCATATGCCTCTTCTCCTAGATAGTTTACGATGATGGACCCCTCTACGTGTTTGCTCCCACGGAAGATCTGCGAAAACGTTGGATTCACAATCTGAAACATGGTGAGATTCCCTCTTTGAGTTAAACACACACTTTTTGGTATCAGTATTTAAACCTCTTACTGCAGCAATCCGTTCCTAATAACCTACTCTCTGTATCCATGTAATCTTCTATTTCTGCCCCCACTCAACCTTCGCACCCTTCACAGGAACCATATTCTACCTTACAGCTGACCTGTCATCTCTTTCTACTTAGTCCCTCCTTCTCATTGTGTTCTTTCACTCCTTTAATGGCCTGTCCCCACCTTACCCATTGATTGATACCACCTCAACTCTCCACTTTTTTCCTTCTCCCCTACCTTCTGGTTACCCCAATATTCATTATTTTGGGCTATTACTGCAGTCTTTTCTCATTGACCTCTAGTCATACTTCTTTCCTAGTCATGCCTCCACAACCCACTCATATGCTTACAGCACACCAACAACTTAGAAACGTCAATGAATAAGTGTGTGATTATTAGAATTTACCCAATCTCTTTCAAATAGTCACCATATTCCACAGCACTGTGCAGCTGACTTGAGAAGTTCTTCCATGAATCCACTACCCTTTCAGTAAAGTACTGCAGATGCAGGAATATGTATGTATACAACTTCCATAGCCAACCACTGGGGAGTTGTAGATCATAGTTTTTTCCACAATTGTGTTACCACCATTGCTCTGTCTCTCAGGTTAAGTTCATGTCCTACAAGCTAGAAAATGCCTTGCTGTTTTATGTATTTTAACCCTTTGAATGCTAGAGTAGTATCCAACAAATGGGGGATTATGCAATAAGGGGTGATAAAGAAGTGATAATGTGAAGATGACTTATCCAGTGATTTTGAATATCCAATTTCTATTTTATTATATACATAGTAACATAGTAACATAGTAAATTAGGTTGAATAAAGACACAAGTCCATCAAGTTCAACCTTCTCCTCATACCCCAGTAACTGAGAATTTTATAGCTTTCCTGCTACCAATTAAATTAGTCTTTATCAGACCTTCCTGATCAGCCTACTGATAAACAGTGTAACCCTGTATGTTCCCTTTTGAAAGAAATGTATCTAATCTTCTCTTAAATGTATGCATTGTATCTGCCATAACCACCTCCCTGGGCCATGAATTCCACAATTTAACAGACCTTACCGTAAAAAAAACCCTTCCTCTGCTGAAGTTTAAACCTCCTTTCCTCTAATCTCAAGGAGTGTCCCCTGGTCACCTGATCAGGCCTTGGAGCCAATGCACTAAGATCTCTCCCACTTGAAAACTCTTAGTGCATAGGTTCCATAGCATAACTCAGAAACTGAAAAAGTGATGTCACTGGAAAGTCATCTCCACATTATCACCTTTTTATCACACCTTAATGCATCTCCCCCATTGGATGCAGAGGGGTACACAATGCATTGCTCCCCAATATGCTCCGCAATATGTTGTGTATCCCTCTGGCACTCAAAGGGTTAAACCTTTGGGTGCCAGAGGGAATTGTTAAAATAATGTGTTTAACTGTTCTTGCATTTAAAGAGTTAATGAACTCTGCGTTATCTGATAAATCCCTTCAGTGTTAGATACACTGTAATGCAAATGAGCTTTGTTTTGAATTATGGACCCAGTACACACTCCGACCTTAACATTTTCTTTCTAGTTCAGAACAGCATAGACAATTATGAGAGTTGGTTTCAATGTAGAAATGATATTGATTCAAGGAGAAATGTGGTTGCTTTTTGGAGTCAGGAAGGATTTTTACCCCCCCTGGTGCTTAATTTAAATGGCTTCATTAAGCTTTGTTTGCTTTCCTCTGGATTAGCAAAGTTGATATGGCTAAAGGGGAAATTGATAGACTCATATCGTTTATTAGCCTCATTAACAACTATGTTAAAATATTTTGGGAATATTGGGGGAAATGTACTAAAGGTCAAAGAGGGCTCATAATATTGATATCCTGTCTGACCAGTGTCGTAGGCACATTGACAGCATGCACTAAAGTGTCTTCAACATCATATGTCTCAGTACGACAAAAATCTGCCCGAATCAACATCACTTCGACATGCTTTCACCAGGTTTACAAATTTACACTAGTCACATCGACAATGGCCTGTTTCCATATGGAAATGCATCATAATTACTTCTTTCCATATGGAAATACGGGATAATGAGCCATTATCATATTCAAGGGTGTGTGTTTATATGTTAATGTGGCACTTCACTTCATGCATTAAACTCTGATAGCTTCCTGTGCTGTCAGAGTTCACAGTCTGAACTTTGCCTACGTAAGGCTGGTGAAGTTGGGATCTCCTATGCAGTAACAGCTCTCAGTCATTCAGAAGGAGGGTTGTGAACTGCAGTCGATTGTTATGGTTTGCAAAACAAGACAAGGAGTCAGATGGTATAGTTAAAATCACCTTTATTAGAATAAAAAAATAGTAGGCAAATAATAATGACACTATAAGCAGAGGGTGACTGGAGAGGCTAGAGACTATCAGAAATAGGAGCCTGCCGATGGGTCAACCACAACTGCTGGAGACTAGGCCGAAGCCAACTGGTAGTCTCAGGGTAATAGGTGAAACGCAACACTGAACCTACAGTCTCTCGTAATGTAGCAACAAGGGAGACTACTGATTCATGCCCGCAGTCAGTAAGGAAGAGCTCGTCTCCATAAGGATGGCAACAGTGGAGACTACTGACCCATGCTTGCAGTCAGTAAGGCCGGAGTCTGCCAGAGCCCCAGGTCAGCACCAGGATGGATGTCTGTGGGGAACAGAGCCACACAGCGGAGTGAACAGACAGAGCCACAGGTCAGCACCAGCTAGGATAGTCAGACAAGCTAGGTTCATACAAGGAGCGGGTAGTCAGCCAGCGCCACAGGTCTGCACCAGATAGGATGTCCACTAGGAGTAGGTAACACTGGGCGGATACTAGGACAGAGCCCCAGGTCAGCACCAGAATGGATAGTCAGACACGCCAGGGTCATGCACAGAGTGGGTAGTCAGCCAGAGCCACAGGTCTGCACCAGATTGGATGTCTAAGACAAATGAAGTGCACAGAGAGAATGGTCAGACAGAGCCACAGGTCAGCACCAGAATGGGTAGTCAGACAAGCCGGGTCATACACAGAATACAGGAACAACTGGAACTGCACTGAACAACAGCATAAGGGTAATGATACACAGGCCCACAGAGGTTTATAAAAGAGTAGGAGAAGGCGGGACCAATTAGGTCCCCCAGGCTGGGCCTATAACAGGCGTCCAGGCAAGTGCCTGACTCCTGATGGCAGAAACAAGGGACCAGACGAGACCAGGCCGCAAGCAGAGAGGGATGAGGCTAGTGACGCCGGAGCATCAGTCCAGACCCCTGCTCCTGGCTGAATGGCGCAGACTGAGGTAAGGCACTGTGACATCAATGTGAAAGGGATGCTCTCCCTCACACATCACCAACAGTAGACAACCTTGAAGTCTGACAGCATTCTCTGCTTCCTCACTGCTCAGTAGGGAGTGGAGAGGATCCTTTTATTACCATAAACAATATCACTCCCTTAACCCTTTGAGTGCCATAGGGACGTGCATTGCGCATGCCTGTGGCACTCAAAGGGTTAAAAAAGTACACCACGAAGTACATTTTCATCCCTTCAGCTCTGTATCATATTTTATACATGTTGTGCACTCCCAAAGGAAGAAGGCAGTGTCCATGGGGATTTATGGCTACCAGCTGCCCTTCAGTCTTGTTCCCTTGCCCGCTACTAGCCACAGATTCCCATGTACACTGTCTGACCCTCTCAACCTTGTTCCCTTGCCTACTAGTAGCCACAAATCCCCAGGGCAGTGCCTGGGCAAGGGAACAAGGCTGGGGGTGTCAGGCAATGTATGTGGGGCTAACACAATGGTGATGTTCCCCATGCTGCCCCACAATATAGAAATCTGACATGCTGCCCCCCCCAGTAAAGTCTGATATGCTGCCCCCTCCCAGTAAAATCTGACATACTGCCCCCCTAGTGCTTATGGCACTCAAAGGGATAAGGGACTAATGCTGTTTGTGGTACTTAAAGAATCCTCTCCACTCCCCTACAAGTGAGGCAGCATCGAGAATGCTCTCTGACTTTAGGGATGCAAGACAGGGCATCCCTCCCACACATTGACAGCAGTTTGAAAATCTCCCCTTGCATCCCTAAATTTTAGTGCATATGGCGATGTGTGTCTGCATCAAGATGTAGAAGTCCTTTGAACACATTGACAAAATCATATCGCCACAGCATCGGCCTTTAGTGCATCTCCCCCAATATGTGCTTTCAAAACATGCTTACAGGATAGTAAAAATTAGAAATGAAAAGAAAAACAGATATCCCCACATTAATAGCACTCTTCTGAGGAAAAAAACACAGTTCCCATTAATTGAAAATTGATTAAACATTTCAAAAAATTCTATACACTATTCCAGTGCTACACTTTTGCTGATGTCGCAAAATAGCACCTCCCATTAGGGCAACTAGGGACTGTGATTGTGCAATAGAGTCTATATCTTGGCCCTCTCTTCTTCCAGCACTGGTAATCTTGTTAAAGTGCATGACAAGAGATCATTATCACTATCTTAGCCCCTCTACCCCTATTGGCTTAAAAATACACTTGTTTCAAAAAAATGTTTCTCTTTAGGCTACCTATGCCTGGTGATCTCTTGATCAGCTGGCATTACTTAGAAATAAATAAATAAACAGGTTTTAAATAGATACAAGCCAAAAAATTATGTGAGAGGCTCTGAGCACAAAAAAAAGCACAATGGCCTGTTCTCCGGCTAGTCACCGCTCAAGAGCATCACATTTTAGCTCTCTAGTGCCATTACAGAGGAGAAATTTCCACATACATATTAGACTAATCCCACCCATAAGAACAGTCCAGTACTAAAATGATGGGCAAGTCTCCCCTGCACAGAAAAAACAGCTAACCCCAGACATACATTTCAACCTTATTTGGGCCTCAACAGTGAGATGCAGCTGGCTTCCCTAGGCACTGAGAACAAGGGGTCCACGTCTGGATTGCCCTTTACACTTAGGGAGAGACCCTAAGTGTTTCGCAGATACAAGCCAAAAAATAATGTGAGAGGCTCTGAGCACGAACAAAAGCACAATGGCCTGTTCTCCGGCTAGTCACCACTCAAGAGCATCACATTTTAGCTCTCTAGTGCCATTACAGAGAAGAAATCGCCACATACATATTAGACTAATCCCGCCCATAAGGACGGTCCAGTACCTCTCACAGCCTCTCACATCATTTTTGGCTTGTTTCTACGAAACACTTGGGGTCTATCCCTAAGTGTAAAGGGTAATCCAGATGTGGACCCCTTGCTCTCAGTGCCTAGGGAAGCTAGTTGCATCTCACTGATGAGGTCCTGATAAGGCCCTGATAAGGCTGAAACATATGCCTGGGGTTAGCTGGGTTTTCTGTGCAGAGATGACTTGCTCATCATTTTGGTACTGGACCGCCCTTATGGGCAGGATTAGTCTAATATGTATAGGGAGATTTCTCCTCTGTAATGGCACTAGAGAGCTAAAATATGATGCTCTTGAGCGGTGACTAGCCGGAGAACAGGCCATTGTGCTTTTGTTCGTGCTCAGAGCCTCTCACATCATTTTTGGCTTGTTTCTACGAAACACTTGGGGTCTATCCCTAAGTGTAAAGGGTAATCCAGATGTGGACCCCTTGCTCTCAGTGCCTAGGGATGCCAGCTGCACCTCCCTGACGAGGCCCAAATAAGGCCGAAACGTTCGGCTGGGGTTAGCTGTTTTTTCTGTGCACAGGTGACTTACCCATCATTTTGGTACTGGACCGCCCTTATGGGCGGGATTAGTCTAATATGTATGTGGAGATTTCTCCTCTGTAATGGCACTAGAGAGCTAAAATATGATGCTCTTGAGCGGTGACTAGCCGGAGAACAGGCCATTGTGCTTTTGTTCGTGCTCAGAGCCTCTCACATAATTTTTGGCTTGTTTCTACGAAACACTTGGGGTCTCTGCCTAAGTGTAAAGGGTAATCCAGACGTGGACCCCTTGCTCTCAGTGCCTAGGGAAGCCAGCTGCACCTCACTGATGAGACCCAAATAAGGCCGAAACGTATGTCTGGGGTTAGCTGGTTTTTCCGTGCAGAGGTGACTTGCACATCATTTTGGTACTGGACCGCCCTTATGGGCGGGATTAGTCTAATATGTATGTGGAAATTTGTCCTCTGTAATGGCACTAGAGAGCTAAAATGTGATGCTCTTGAGCAGTGACTAGCCGAAGAACAGGCCATTGTGCTTTTGTTCGTGCTCAGAGCCTCTCACATCATTTTTGGCTTGTTTCTACGAAACACTTGGGGTCTATCCCTAAGTGTAAAGGGTAATCCAGACGTGGACCCCTTGCTCTCAGTGCCTAGGGAAGCCAGCTGCACCTCACTGACGAGGCCTAAATAAGGCCGAATCGTACGTCTGGGATTAGCTGTTTTTTCCGTGCAGAGGTGACTTGCCTATCGTTTTGGTACTGGGCTGCCCTTATGGGCGGTACTAGTCTAATATGTATGTGGAGATTTCTCTTCTGTAATGGCACTAGAGAGCTAAAATGTGATGCTCTTGAGCAGTGACTAGCCGGAGAACAGGCCGTTGTGCTTTTGTTCGTGCTCAGAGTCTCTCACATCATTTTTGGCTTGTTTCTACGAAACACTTGTGGTCTATCCCTAAGTGTAAAGGGTAATCCAGATGTGGACCCCTTGCTCTCAGTGCCTAAGGAAGCCAGCTGCACCTCACTGACGAGGCCCAAATAAGGCCGAAACATATGGTTGGAGTTAGCTGGTTTTTCCGTGCAGAGGTGACTTGCCCATCATTTTGGTACTGGACTGCCCTTATGGGCAGGATTAGTCTAATATGTATGTGGAGATTTCTCCTCTGTAATGGCACTAGAGAGCTAAAATGTGATGCTTTTGAGCGGTGACTAGCCGGAGAACAAGCCATTGTGCTTTTGTTTGTGATCAGAGCCTCTCACATCATTTTTGGCTTGTTTCTACGAAACAATTAGGGTCTCTCCCTAAGTGTAAAGGGTAATCCAGACGTGGACCCCTTGCTCTCAGTGCCTAGGGAAGCCAGCTGCACCTCACTGACGAGGCGCAAAATAAGGCTGAAAAGTACGGCTGGGGTTAGCTGGTTTTTCCGTGCAGAGGTGACTTGCCCATCATTTTAATACTGGGCTGCCCTTATGGGCAGGATTAGTCTAATATGTATGTGGAGATTTCTCCTCTGTAATGGCATTAGAGAGCTAAAATGTGATGCTCTTGAGCGGTGACTAGCCGGAGAACAGGCCATTGTGCTTTTCTTCGTGCTCAGAGCCTCTCACATCATTTTTGGCGTGTTTCTACGAAACACTTGGGGCTATCCCTAAGTGTAAAGGGTAATCCAGATGTGGACCCCTTGCTCTCAGTGCCTAGGGAAGCCAGCTGCACCTCACTGATGAGACCCAAATAAGGCCGAAACGTATGTCTGGGGTTAGCTGGTTTATCCGTGCAGAGGTGACATGCCCATTATTTTGGTACTGGACCGCCCTTATGGGCGGGATTAGTCTAATATATATGTGGAGATTTCTCCTCTGTAATGCCACTAGAGAGCTAAAATGTGATGCTCTTGAGCGGTGACTAGCCGGAGAACAAGCCATTGTGCTTTTGTTTGTGCTCAGAGCCTCTCACATCATTTTTGGCTTGTTTCTACGAAACAATTAGGGTCTCTCCCTAAGTGTAAAGGGGAATCCAGATGTGGACCCCTTGCTCTCAGTGCCTAGGGAAGCCAGCTGCACCTCACTGACGAGGCCCAAATGAGGCCGAAATGTACATCTGGGGTTAGCTGGTTTTTCTGTGCAGAGGTGACTTGCCCATCATTTTGGTACTGGACCGCCCTTATGGGTGGGATTAGTCTAATATGTATGTGGACATTTCTCGTCTATAATGGCACTAGAGAGCTAAAATGTGATGCTCTTGAGCGGTGACTAGCCGGAGAACAGGCCTTTGTGCTTTTGTTTGTGCTCAGAGCCTCTCACATAATTTTTGGCTTCTTTTTACGAAACACTTGGGGTCTATCTCTAAGTATAAAGGGTAATCCGGACATGGACCCCTTGCTCTCAATGTCTAGGGAAGGCAGCTGCACCTCACTGACGAGGCCCAAATAAAGCTGAAATGTACGTCTAGGGTTAGCTGGTTTTTCCGTGCAGAGGAGACTTACCCATCATTTTGGTACTGGACCGCCCTTATGGGCGGAATTAGGCTAATATGTATGTGGAGATTTTTCCTCTGTAATGGCACTAGAGAGCTAAAATGTGATGCTCTTGAGCGGTGACTAGCCGTTGAACAGGCCATTGTGCTTTTGTTTGTGCTCAGAGCCTCTCACATCATTTTTGGCTTGTTTCTACGAAACACTTAGGGACACTCCCTAAGTGTAAAGGGTAATCCAGACGTGGACCCCTTGCTCTCAGTGCCTAGGGAAGCCAGCTGCACCTCACTGACGAGATGCAAAATAAGGCCGAAACGTACGTCTGGGGTTAGCTGGTTTTTCCGTGCAGAGGTGACTTGCCCATCATTTTGGTACTGGACTGCCCTTATGGGCAGGATTAGTGTAATATGTATGTGGAGATTTCTCCTCTGTAATGGCACTAGAGAGCTAAAATGTGATGCTCTTGAGCGGTGAGTAGCCGGAGAACAGGCAATTGTGCTTTTGTTTGTGCTCAGAGCCTCTCACATCATTTTTGGCTTGTTTCTACGAAACACTTAGGGACTCTCCCTAAGTGTAAAGGGTAATCCAGACGTGGACCCCTTGCTCTCAGTGCGTAAGGAAGCCAGCTGCACCTCACTGACGAGGCGCAAAATAAGGCCGAAACGTACGTTTGGGGTTAGCTGGTTTTTCCGTGCAGAGAAGACTTGCCCATCATTTTTGGTACTGGACCACCCTTATGGGTGGGATTAGGCTAATATGTATGTGGAGATTTTTCCTCTGTAATGGCACTAGAGAGCTAAAATGTGATGCTCTTGAGCGGTGATTAGCCGGAGAACAGGCCATTGTGCTTTTGTTCGTGCTCAGAGCCTCTCACATCATTTTTGGCTAGGTTTTAAATAGAGACTGTCTTGTCCCCTACAGTACTTTAAAGGTCACAACAGTACCCTCATTAGAAATATGGAACATACCTCTCAAATTATGGTACTCCTGGGAGTAATAACCTGGGGTGATCAAGTTGTCATCCAACATAGGGTATATTTACTGGGTATGAATGGTCGTAAGGAACAACAAAAGGAATGCCTATCTGAACATCCATCCTGAAAAGAGATTCCCTAATTTGAATATGCCCTAATTAGTACTCCTAAGAGTGCTAATATCAGAAAGTCGTGTATTCTTCCAACATTAGTTGCAGTGGAATGTGACAGATATATATTGGCACTATTTCTCTCCAATCTCACCCCCCAGAGGGAAAATGAGTATACTCATTTAAAAGAAGAGATGTACCTCTTTCAAACTAGTGTATGCACGCCTATCTTCTATTTTCAGGCCATATGAATGAAGGTCTGACATATCTGTTTTTGCTCCTGTCTCTCAACAGGTTGCAGTTATCTATTGCCCACCTACCAACACCTGTACACCTTCAAACTTTCTTTCTGACTTTGAATCATGGCTTTCCTTTTTACTGTCATCAGACACACCTTCTCTTCTTCTGGGTGACTTCAACTGCCATGTGGATGATCCATCAATCTCCTGGGCATCCCACTTTCTTTCTCTAACATCTGCATTTGGACTACAACAGTGGACAGATGCTAGTACTCACAGGGATGGCCACTTCCTAGACCTTGTGTTCACTAGAGGCTGTGCACTCTTGGATTTCAACATCTTCCCTCTTCCACTATCTGACCACCATCTTCTAACATTCAGCACCACTTATACACCTTCCGCAATCACTGCTTCCTCTCCCCGCTTCACGCGTAACCTCAAATCACTTAGCCTTACTGCTCTGCAATCCTCCCTGGCTACAGGACTTTCATCCATTCCCACTAATACAGACACTAACAGCCTTGTCAACACTTACAACTCGGTCCTGTCCTCCTCTTTAAACCTGCATGCTCCTCTCTGTCTCAGACGCACCCGTAAAACCAATCCAAGGCCATGGCTTAATAAGGACACCAGCTTCCTTCGCTCCTGTACCCGTTCAGCTGAACAACTCTGGAGAAAGTCAGGCTTTCTGGCAGACTTTATGCGCTATAGATTCCTCCTTTCTTATTTTAACTCTGCTCTGTCCCTGACAAAAAAACATTACTTTTCACAACTAATTAGCGCTCACAAATCCAACCCCCGCCGCCTTTTCTCTACATTCGACTCCCTTCTCCTCCCTCCATCTGCCTCCCTCTCACACTCTATACAGCCACAAGACTTTGCCGACTTCTTCAAAGCTAAGGTAGACTCCATCCGGGGTAATATCCCACCCTGTATATACCCTCCTATCCTCCCTTATTCCCCTCCTGCCACACTGGACTCCTTTTCACAACTCATGGAGGAAGAATTGGCTAACCTCCTAACCTCCTCTCTCTCCACTACATTCACACTTGATCCACTCCCCTCTCACCTCATCCAGTCTCTCTCCCCCACACTAACCCCTATCCTATTACAGATCTTTAACTCCTCCTTTGCCACTGCTACATTTCCTGACGACTTCAAACATGCCATAGTAAAACCTATCCTCAAGAACAACTCCACTGACAGTACCACACCCTCTAGCTATCGACCAATTTCTCTCCTGCCATTTGCTTCTAAGCTCTTGGAACGCCTAACCTACTCCCACCTGCTTGACTTCCTTAACATGCACAACCTGCTCGACCCGCTACAATCTGGCTTTCGCACTGCTCACTCCACTGAAACCGCTCTCACAAGTGTGGTTAATGATCTACACATTGCCGAATCACAAGGTCACTATTCTATATTTATCCTTCTTGATCTCTCCGCTGCTTTGACACTGTTGATCATGTACTTCTCCTCCAAATTCTTCACTCCTTAGGAATCCGTAAGCTAGCACTGGGCTGGCTATCCTCATACCTAACTAACCGATCCTTCAGTGTCTCCTCTGCCACCTCATCATCATCTCCTGTCCACCTCTCTGTTGGTGTTCCTCAAGGCTCTGTTCTAGGACCACTTCTCTTTTCTTTTTACACAATAACACTTGATGATCTTATTAACTCCTTTGGTCTCAAAAATCACCTCTATGCAGATGACACCCAGCTTTATTTATCTGCACCTCAACTGACTTCTGATATTTCTCGGCCATCTCAGACTGCATGGCTCGTAGACACCTCAAGCTCAATATGTCTAAAACAGAGCTATTACTCATCCCACCCAGGTCTGGCCCACTAGTCCCATTCCAGGTGACTGTGAATGGCACTACCATAAATCCGGTATCAGAAGCACAGTGCCTAGGGGTGATAATCGATACATCTCTCTCATTCTCTCCTCATATTAACGCCATTGCTAAATCTTGCCGCTTTCACTTGCATAACATTGCTAAAATCCGTCCCTTCCTTTGCTCCTCCACAGCCAAAATTCTCACACAAGCACTCCTAATTTCCCGCATGGACTACTGTAACCTTCTTCTCTATGGCCTTCCTGCATCCCATCTCCATCCTCTTCAATCCATACAGAATGCTGCGGCATGAATTAACCTATTGTCACCTAGGTTTTTTCATGTCCCACTCCTCCTCAAATCTCTCTAGTGGCTCCCTATAAAACTTCAAATCTCTTACAAAATTCTGCTTCTCTCATTCAAAACTCTTCTCACTTCTACCCCTTCCTACATTTCCACTCTAATCTCCCACTATACCCCATCCCGCCACTTACAATCAGCCAATAACAATCTTCTCTCAGCTCCTTTTGTGTCTACAGCCTTCTCACGTATCAAACATTTTTCTTTCATTTCTCCTTATCTATGGAATGCTCTACCTCCCACTCTGTGCCACTGCACCTCCCTGATGGTCTTCAAATCACAATTGAAACTACACTTTCTTAACAAAACTTGAACATGTTACATGGCACTCACTTTGTGTATTAATTTATGTCCCCTATCCTAATTGGAACTCTGGCACTGTATACGGCACTTGACCCTCATGTACTCTGTATTTTTCCATTACCACTTTAGATTGTAAGCTTTTGGGCAGGGACCTCACTTCCAGTGTTTCACTTTGCACAGCATTTATAACCCTGTATTGTCTAAACCCTTAAATTGTAAAGCGCTGCGTACACTTGTGGCGCTATATAAATAAACATTTTCATTCATTCACAAGGGAAAAAAATATAATAAAAAAGTTTGCCCAGCTCTATAAGAATGTGTAATTTTGTGTTCCTGGCATCGCCTATTGTATGTTAACTCATACCAGCTAGGAGCTGTTTTGCACAAGAGGGCAGCAACTCCAAAATATATGATTAATGCTTTTCAAAGACTTTTGCATCTTTGAAGAGGTTAAAGTGTAAAAATATGTATATAATAAATATTGCCACATTCTGGAAACTATTGTGCAAATCTGCCAAGTTATAGAATGGAAAGTGGCACCTCTTCTGAAAATAAAAGTTGGGTAGTTTCAACAGTGGCATGGTTTGTCTGTCTTTTAATCGGGTCTAATTATTATGACCATTTTAGGACATGAAGGCATTTAAAAAAAGAGAACTGTCAAGTTGTGATAGGTGCAGTTTAGTGTTCTTGGAATCCACTATTGTATGTCAGCTCATACCAATCAGGCATTTTCAAGGGAAAGAAAGATGTACTGAATATGTGCATTTTCAATTATTTTAGTATTTTTGGTGTTGTGGAAATATTTTTTATCTGTATTCATAGTAATATAATATAGTTGATGAGGCTGAAAAAAAGACGTATCCATCAAGTTCAGAGGAACGCATAAAAAACCCCCACAACAACAAAAACATTGAAGCCATTTCCTATTAAGCCCCAAATTGCAGTTGGATATTTCCCTGGATCAACATCCTATTTGCTTTGAAGCCAACTATCATAATTCTTAATTTTGTTCTGTGCTAGATATGCACCCATTACTTTTTTTAAAGCAGCAACCCGAGGAGTCAAATTCTGGAAATATTTATGCACACTAATATTGCAGAAAAATGCAAATTGCACCTTGTTTGATGCAGCTAGTTGTGCCATTTCTACAGTGGTATGACTTGTCTACCATTTCTTTAGACCAGTTATTGTTATGACCATTTAGGTCTGGTTTGTTATTTAAAAAATAAAACAAAAAAGTTGTGGTGCATCATGGTTCTTTTGGGATTCCCTTAATTATATCAACCAATTTTTTTACAGAATGACCATAGTTACTGAATACAGTAGGAAATGACATGCTTATCAACACTTTTAGAATCCTTGAAGCGGTGGAAATGTATATATATATATATATATATATATATATATATATAAGTGTGTGGGTGTGTGTTTTTCATATTGTGCCATCTTTTGGAAACATTGTGGAGCACTAGTCTACAGCTAGAAAAGGCAAGTAACCATTCATTTGATAAGGATTATTGTCTGCTTTGCAAAATCACATGCCTTTTCGACATTGTAGTCTAGTGCTCCTGGCACCCTCAGTTCAGTGATATATAAACACATATAAAGGAGTCCAGTTTTTATGTTAAGGGCAATAGCTATGTTTTTAAAGATTTTAGTTTCTCTGAAGTTTTGGAAATTTCCCCTATCGTGGCACCTCCTGGAAACATTTGTTTGCACTAGCCTCGGCATAAAAATAAAATGTTATATATATATATATATATATATATATATATATATATATATATATATATATATATATATATATATATATATATATATAATACATTAACGTTCACAGGCTTTAGGCAGGTGCGAAAAAATACTGTAAAGTAAGAATCCTTTCAAAAATAGACATGTTAATAGTTTATTTTTATCAATTAACAAAATGCAAAGTGAGTGAACAGAAGAAAAATTTAAGTCAAATCAATATTTGGTGTGACCACCCTTTGCCTTCAAAATAGCATCAATTCTTCTATGTACACTTCCCAATGGTATCATGTTTTCAGGGTTAGAACAATAGGTAGAAGCTAATATGGGTAAATGTACGTTGTGGTTTTCAAGAATTGCGAATGCACTCCAAAGACTATATTCATTGCCATAGAGAAAGCACTCTTGTTCTAGATAGATTCTTGCCTGTGTGCTGATGTGTAGGCAGATGTGGTTTAGATATAGGGAAACATAAGCGCACACAGGACTTCAGGAGGAAACAAAATCAAAGTTTATTCATCAATGTTTCGACTGCCCATGTTATTCATCAACCTTGATGAATAAACTTTGATTTTTTTTCTCTGAAAAACTGTAGTACGTGATACCTGATGAGAATTCTGACCAAAATTTTGGATTTCTTTATAAGTGTTTTACCAGTCAAAAGGATAAAGAGAACACAAATTTAATTAATACGATGGGTCTTTCAAAGGGGACACCAATAAAGTAAGGAATTAATAAAGCCTGAACTGGCAAGTTCTTAGTCAGCTGCAATGCCTCTAGCTTATCAACACAATACTGAGAGAACCAAAGAATACTAATTATGTTGATATATATATGTATATAAGGAGAACATTGACAATATCAACTGCCATCGGCATTGAGCATGTTTTTTATAAAAGGAATGTACTCTCTGTAGTTGGGCTCTTGATAGCAGCAAATATTAAGGCTCTTATCATCAAGAAGGCTACTCTCAATTAGCTACACCGTTTAGGGCCAGGTAGGCTCAGAAATGTCCAAAAACTGTCCTTGATTCATTTTGTTTTTGTTGCGTCACTTTCTCTGACATAAAGGCTCCCCATGACATTGGCATACATGCAGTATGCAAATAATAACACACTAGGAACAAGTCAAAGTCTGGAGGAAAGCAATGGGGGGGATGCACTAAGGTGTGATAAGGAGGTGAAAAAGCAGGGATAAGTTCTCCAGTGTGATAAATTCTCCAGTTATTCTATGTTATTCTATAGAGCCTATGCACTAAGATCCCCAAGGTCAGAGAGATTTAAGTGCATAGGCTCCATGGAATAACATAGGAATTAGAGAAGTGATATCACTGGAGAGGTTATCGTCACTTTTTCACCGTTTGACATATGAGGAAAGACTAGACAAACTTGGTTTATTTACTCCAGAGAAAAGATGAAATCTTATCACAAAGTACAAGTATATGAGAGGCCAATACACGGATCTCTCTGGTGAGCTATTCATTCCAAGAACTGGTCAAATAACCAGAGGACATCCTTTGAGATTAGAGGAAAGGAGGTTTCGACTTCAGCAGAGGAAGGGCGTTTTTACAGTAAGGTCTGTTAAATTATGGAATTCCTTGCCCAAGGATGTAGTTATGGCAGATACAATGGATACATTTAAGAGAAGATTAGATAAATTTATTTAAAAAGACTAACTTATTTGGCAGTGTGAAAGCTATATAATTCTCATTTCTCTGGGTTATTAGGCAAAGGCTGAACTTGTGTCTTTTAATAACCTAATATTTTATGATGTTTATCACACCTTAGTGCATCTCTCCCAAGAAGTGTCCCAGTGGAAGCTAGGCAGGAAAAAATGTGAAAAAGTAGGTATTATTACTGGCTTCTAAATGTTAGTCACATATTTATCACAAGGGGTTAATAATTATCATAATAGCAGTTACAGCTGTGAAATTACAGATCTGTGTTTTTTTTTAAAGAATCATTATTTTCCCAGAGATCATATTCCAAATTTCCTCTATTAATCCTAGATATCCTTTCACTGTTGCTCTTTTTCTTTGTATTAACATCATTTTTCAAGTCCTCTGTTATCTATTTTATTTCAGTGTCATGCTGGTTATTCACTCACCCCCCTCCTTACACCCAGAAACCTTATTTTTTTGTATTTGGCTTCTAGTTATCCGCTTTAACACTGATCTGGCCCAGAAATATCACCCACGATTTCACCAGGATGGACAATATTTATGCTGTGCGCAAACTGCGAAAAATGCATTGGGCTGTCAACTACTGCAAAGTGCCAATGGAAGTAAGTCGAGAATATGTCTGTCTGTCTGCCTGTCTGTCTATCTATGTCACTGGAATGTTGTCTGTATTTTTGCATCTATGGTGTTCAAATTGTTTGCTGGAAAAAAAATCTGTCTATGTATGTCTCTGTTTCTTTGTCTTGCTCTCTTTAAACATAGCACCATTAAATACCTATTTGCTGCTCATCCCATTTGCACATTGAGCCCAGTCCCACATTTAATAGGATTGTGGACCTACCAATCAACCAGTAAATGGCATGCCCAAATCGGTCACCTCATATGATGTTTACATTCTTTGTAAATTACAAATTGTTTTCTAATGGTGGTTTTTCTATAACCTGAAGATTGTGATCAGTGTATACCATTAGGATTTGAGTCTGTTATTTTATTTTTTATTTTCTTCATTTTATTTGTGTGTTTAGCAGATGTGTTTTCGTCTGGGAAAGCCATGTGGTTATGGCTTGACATGTGTTTATATTTACTTATTTGATGCTGATTGTTGAGCCGTCATCACGGCATTCCTTGTCGGCATTCGGAATCCTGATCCTGGTGCATGCCCAGCGGGGGACAGCTGGGCGCATGAGCGGCATTCCATCACGCCATAGATGACTGGCTGTGGTGCATTGTTATCACTTAGCCAGCCTATTTAATCCCAGAGCACCTGGTCCTTGGTGCTCAGTTGTCTTTTGTGCTTTGAGCTGTTCAGTGTGTCTTTGGATGTTTATCCTGGCTGCTGACCCTTGACTTATTCTTGACACTTCTGTTTGACTTCTGACTTGTTCCTGGACATGTGAATCTCTGCTGTCTGCCCTGACCCTTGGCTTGCCTTTGACCACGAGTTCTGCTTAACCATTATTGTTGTAATGCTTGGACTACTTGACCTTCTGGCTACCATTTATGAACCTCTGCTGCTTGCCTTCACCCTTGGCTTACCTTGGCTTTTGCTTATTGTTATAGCTCTTGGACCCTTGACCTTGCTCGTGGGTTCCTTTTTGTTGGTGTCTCCCCCTATCAGAAGGCTAGAGCCGTGATACTGATAATATTACAGTGGTGATCCAATGGATGACCATTTTCGGCATGTCACATACTGGTTGACCGATGTGTCCATGATAAGCAGTAGATAGGTATTTTATGGTGCTATATTTCATTCCCTGTGACCATACTCCATTTTGTGATGTTTTAGACCAATTAAACAACATTTGAATTCTCTGAAAATATAGCTCAGTTTTGTGGTTTGCCATGGATAATTGTATATGTATTTATCATGTGTTGATCCTTATAGAATGTGCACTGTTTTTACTAATACTTTTGACATTATTTGTAGCATTACATTCACTGTGAGTGTATGTGTGTTACTGCCTTTATTTGGAGAATAAGTACCAAACGTAAAACATCAATATTTATCCTACATAATTATGTTTGTTTGTTTTTTTTGTTGAAGTTGTAACAGGGGCCTTAGGTCCACCAGTAGCTTGGGTGTATTGTGCTAGACAGCAGTGTTGACGCCCGGCCTCCTTTGCTTCAGCCAAAGCTGAATAAAGGTGCTGGTCACAAACTAGATTGTTCCTTCTTGGCTGACCAGGAAGAAACCAGGATGGGAAGAACCAGTAACTGCAGAAGTGAACCTAGGATCTTGGGAAACCAAACACAAGACTGCATGGTCAAGGCCCCTCATTGATAGGTACTGGAAAGAAAGGAAAGAAAAAGGAAGAACACTGAGATGAAAAAGAGGAGAGTTAGGAAGAGAGAAAATAGGGGTAGGGAGATGGAAGAACTAGGTAGAGAGAAAGATGAAGGAACAGGAGCAATGGAAAGAGAGAAAACAGAGCTACGGCGATACAGAGAAAGAGAGAGTACCAGGAAGAGAATAAGTAGAATAGAAAGAAAAATAGTTAAAAGGCTTTGGCAAGAGTAAAAAAAGAGGCGCTCTGCCAGGAAAGATCTGAGGAGGGAACTGGAAAGCAAAGTCAGAGCTATAGAATAAGGAGAATGGGATACACTACCAGGAGCAACCAGAGAGAGAGCTGAGAGAGAAGAGTCTAAAGAGATGAGTTACCGCCAGAGGGAGCGCAAGACAGGGAAAACGTGGAGAACAGTAGCAAGAGACCAGAACTGAATGAATATGCAAGAGAGCGTGAGGAAGAAAGAAACAGAGTGAACCATACAGGAGAGGATTGCCAGATATGGTAGGAGGCAAACTCAAAGAGAGTGGTGAGGGAGGAAGGAGCATGGTAAGTGGAAGCAGGAGGCACTGGGAATGAGTGCAGCTGTCTGTACTTTTTGTGTGTTAACATAAACACAAGGGCAAATATTTTTGTATGAAAAAAATGTAAATAAAATTATGAAAAGATGACTACGGTTTGTAGAGGAATATAGCTTACTTTTTTCATAATCACTTTTATTTACCCTTATGAGAAGTTCTCCAGAAGTATTTACTGTTTTTCTACTATTTACTGCAACTTTGTAGAAAAGAAATAAAAAAAAATTGAAATAACATGGCTGAATACATGTCTATCACCCTTGTAAAAGCACACATTATGTTACAGTTTTTTCTAGGGAAAATAGCTATTTTGGAACCAGTCCCCTTCTAAACATGCTTTTCTTGAGCCTTCATCTACCAACATGCGTCCTAAGAAGAAATAACTCACTGACACAACATTGGGGTTGACTGATAATATTAGACAAGACCCTTCCACGTCAACAGGCCTGCATTTTAGGCCTAGTGTGGAGATAGCAAGCATTTGATCAATATCCTTCACTAGAGATGACATTAACCACTTGGTTTCTAAGAATGACCTGGATGGCATCTTTACAAAACTTTGCTACATTTGGAAGGAAGATATTGGGACTTTACAATAACATGTAACCCATATAGGTGATACAGGATTTAGAGGAGAGATAGGAGTCTGTGACCCAGAAAGTGGACTCATCAAATCTAGTAATGGCATTACAAGGCACTCATCCTGAAAAACTACAAATACAACTGAATGATGTGGAAAATGGTTCACTACTGAAATGTCTCCCTCTATTTGTTGACCATCAAAATGCCTTAATCAAAAGCACAACATCAGAATGTTGTCCAAATCAAAAGGTCGCCAAATATTGGGTGACATTTCAATAATAAACCACAGCCCCTGCAATGCTCTTACGGATTTTAATGAGTTCTCCCCTCTATATCAATATATGTCCACTCACTGTGTAATATCAATATACGTCTTCATCTGTTTCTTAACCCTTTGAGTTCCACAGAGGTCCACAACACATTGCAAAGCAATGTGCTGTGAACCCCTCTGGCACTCAAAGCATTAAGATGCCCTCTTCCACTCACAAGCCTGCATCAGCATGTGTCCCGCATCACAGTCACACTTATTAAAATGTGATATGATATATAGCTTGAACAAACAGCTTTGTACTGTATATTTAATGCATAATTATATTAATAAGCGTGACTGTGATACAGGTAACATGCAAAACATATGTCCAGCAGTCTTACATCACAAGATGTAAAGTGATGCCAGTTTAGACAAGTTTTAGGCCGACTCATCTCAGTTATATAATCCTCTCTTTGTTCCATAAACAGGGCAAGGATTTAGTACAAGGTCACGTTCTGATGCGGCCTTCTGAGTGTTCTGGTGCTAATTCAGCAAAGAGGTAGAACTTTACATTTAACCTTTGAGTCCCAGAGGGGTCAGCAAGGCATTGGCACTCAAAGTGTTATGGCACAGATGGACACATATAGATATTACAAAGTGAGTGGACATATATTGATATAGAGGGGGAGAACTCATTAAAGTCCAGGGGCTGTGGTTTATTATTGAAATGATGTGCTCTACTTGGCAACCTTTAAGCGTGCAACATCAGAATGTCACTCTTTTGACTCGGCAACATTCTGATGTCACCCTTTAGATTAAAGGGATAGTAATACTTAAAATGTAAAAAAAAATATGTTGTAGGGTTTATCCCCCTGAGTAAAACCAGGGCACTCCCACTGCTGAAAGATGTTTCATTCAAAAGTTATTAATTTTCAAAGTTGAATTTTTTAGGTGCAATATCACAGTGGCCTGAAATTGTACAGTGGCGCTGTTGCTACACCATCCTATGGAGATTTATGGTCAACTGACCAGAGCTGTCCATAGGATCGTGTAGCAACAGCGCCACTGTACAATTTCAGGCCACTGTGATATTGCACCTAAAAAATTCAACTTTGAAAATTAATAACTTTTGAATGAAACACCTGTCAGCAGTGGGAGTACTCTTGTTTTACTCAGGGGGATAAACCCTACAACATATTTTTTTTTACATTTTAAGTATTACTATCCCTTTAAGGTGACATTTGTAACAAGGCGTTTTGATGCTCAACAAATAGAGGGTGACATTTCAATAGGATACCGTGGTTAAAGGGGTCAACGTTGTAAAATAATTATTAGAGGACTTTCAGAAGAAGTTATTGCACAAGATCTGTATGGTATGCTACAAGACTATCACGGTGCCCGTGATTGCTGCCTTTTCCTGTCAGTTATCTGTGAAGGCTCTCCATTGGCTGCCTGTCTTGAATCCGCCCAGTATTGCCTATTTAGACTGGGTTCTGGCACCCTTTGGTTGCCCTTTTGTAGTGTCTCTATGTCTGTAGCCACCTGCATTCTTTTCCTGAGTCCCCTGGGCCTTTGCTGCATACACTACCTTCCAGATTCCGTCTGCTTACCTGCCTGACAGCCTCCTCTGCTGAAATGGTTCCTGCCTCCGTTCATGATCCAGTTTGGTCTGATGTTCCTGCTTCCATTCCTGATCCGGTCGTCTGCCGTTACTGTTCCAGTTTCCTGTCCTGGCCTGGCTGTTTGTTCCTGCTTCTGGATCGTGTGCAGAATTCTCCGTCTTCATGTCGACTGGGTGACATTTTCATTCCTGAGTGTCTATGTGTACTCCAATACGCAGGTACTGGTTCACTCCATCTATCTCCGGTTGCTTGCTGCTTCCCATACAGCACCGGTAGTGTCTATTTGTATTCCAGTACACGGGTACTGGTTTGCTCCATAAATTACCGGTTGCTTGCTGCTTCCCATACAGCACCGGTAGTGTCAATGTGTAGTCCAGTACGCGGGTACTGGTTCACTCCATATATCACCGGTAGCTTGCGGCTTCCCATACTGCACCGGTAGTGTCAATGTGCACTCCAGTACGCGGGTACTGGTTCGCTCCATTTATCACCGGTTGCTTGCTGCTTTCAATACAGCACCGGTAGTGTCACTGTGTAGTCCAGTACGCAGGTCTGGTTTGCTCCTAAATTCACCGACTGCTCGCTGACACCTATATAGCACCGGCAGGCCTCTGTGTAGTCCAGAACGTGCGACTGGTTTGGTCCACCACTTCTCAGTCGCTGAGGCCACTTACGCTACTGCACCAGTACTTGTCGCCTCTGGGCTCAAGGCTGTCTTGCCCGGTATATTGGCAGGGCCGGTAGAACCTTCTCTCTCGTTGTACCAGTCTCCAGGCTGCCTTGCCCGGTATATTGGCAGGGCCGGTAGAGCCTTCTCTCTCGTTGTACCAGTCTCCAGGCTGCCTTGCCCGGTATATTGGTACCTGGTATTGGCAAGGCCGGTAGAGCCTCTCTATTATTATTCACCGTACTATTGTTCACCATTGCATTGTACTAATTACGTGTTGAGATATATGTGTAATGTCAAACCCGTGAGGGTTTTCTTTAAATTTTCAATAAAGTTGTGTTTTTATCTTAACTCTGTGTCTGAGTCAAAACAAACCGTGACAAAGATTGATTTGAGGACCTGTTACAACTGGATGAACTGATAGATATTCATACTGTCAGGATTCATAGAACAATATGAACCAAAGCCACTTTAACTGATCGAACCTGGGAGGTCATGTGTAGCTTGCATTAAAGCGTTAGTAATGCCCAAAATAAAGTTGATGCTATATGTTAGTTGTACAAAAAATAACATATTTGGAAAATTGTCATGATCCCCAAACCAGGCAAATCTACACACAAGGCAAATTATAGTCTTATATCACCTTTGATTGTGAACCTTAAACAGTATGCAAAAGTACTAGCTACTTGTTTACAGCGGGTTCTTCACTCCCTGGTTGATTTGGACCAGTATTGATTTCATGCCCCTCAGGGAGGCCAGCGATGGTACAACACACTTACTGAACATTATCCAAGCAAACTTTCTATGCAGTTGCCCTAGCTAAAAGATTTAATACATTGAGTAATGATGTTGGGAATGCTGACACAGGAATGCCTTTGCTGGAGAGGACTGTTCTGTCTAACAGCCAGGAGAACAGCCCCTCTAGCACAGATGGGATCCGGGACTCAGGCAGACCTAGTCAGATGGTGGTGGTAGGGGATTCTATTATTAAGAAGACAGACAGGATAATCTGTCCCCATGGTCGCTACAATAGAACAGTTTGCTGTCTCCCGGGAGCTCAGGTTCAATATGTGGCAGACTGGGTTGATAGATTGTTGGGAGGTACTGAGCATGACCTGTACCACGCGCAACAGGAGATTAGGGAGTTAAATGTGTGACTAAAGACTTGGTGTAAGCAGGAGGGGTTTCGGTTCCTAGAGTACTGGGAGGCCTTTTCCCTTGGGGGCAATCTTTATAGTAGAGATGGACTTCACCTTAGCAGAAGAGGGGCCATCAGGATGGTTGGAGGGAGACATTAAACTAGACACGTGGGGAGGGTTCTGCAATACAGGATGGAGAAGGTAGTATAACTGAGGAAATGGGATTAGAGAGGGGCATGGGGGTGGAGAGGGGGATGGGCCAGTTCATCTAATAGAGAGGTGCCATTGTTACAGCCTGATATAAGGCAAATACATTTGACAAAGAATGAAATATTTCAGAATGGCAAAAAATATAAAATATATGCATGCAAATGCTCATAGTAGATTGTAAGCTTTCGGGCAGGGACCTCGCACCCAATGTTTCACTCTACAAAGCACCTATAACCCTGTACTGTTTAAACTCTGAAATTGTAAAGCGATGCGTACACTTGTGGCACTATATAAATAAACACATTCATTCATTCTGGCTGGTAAGAGGGGGGAGTTAGATATGACTTAGCAGTAAATCTAGAGGGTTATTCACTTTTTAGGAAGGATAGGGTTAATAAAAGTGGAGGACGGGTATGCATATGTGTAAAGTATGCCTTAAAACCTAGTATAAGGGAAGTTATAAATGAAGGGTCCAATGAAAATGTAGAGGCCCTGTGGGATGAAATACACATTGGGCGCAGACATTATAAAAATATGTTAGTGGGGATTTGCTATAAGCCACTTTGCTAGAAGCCCAACTTTTACTGCAAATGGAAAAGGCTTCTAGGTCAGGAAAGGTAATTATAATGGGAGATTTCAACTGTCCTGAAATTGACTGAGCAATCTGACCTCTGGCACAAAAAGGGAAAGATTTTTTTCAGTACGATTAATGATATTTTTATGTCCCAACTAGTAGAGGAGCCGACTGGAAAAGAGGCCTGACTTCACTTAGTGCTCTCAAACAAACATGATAAACAGTACACAATTAGGAGAACATTTGGGCAGCAATGACCACAATATGATATCCTTTGAAATTTGAGAAACCCAATAGCATGGGTTTAAACAAAACACTCAATTTTAAAAAGGCTAATTTTACAAAGCTAAAAGCAGTATTAAAGGATATTCAGTGGGAAGTAATTTTCAAAAATAGAAATGCACAAGAATCATGGAATGTGTTTAAAATGCTCTTAGACAAATATACGCTTCAATATATACCATTGGGGAATAAGCACAAAAGGAGTAAAGGGAAACCAATGTGGCTTAATAATGAGGTTCGCAGTGAAATGAGAAATAAGAAACAGACTTTTAAATTGTTTAAGTCAAACAGATCAAATGCATCATTTAAAAAATACAAAGAATGTAATAAAATCTGCAAACAGGCAATTAAGCTCCTAAAAAGAAAATGAGCGAAATATTGCAAATGAAAGCAAGAAAAACCCTAAACAATTCTACAAGTATGTTAATAACAAAAAAAGTTAAGGTTGATATTGGTCCTCTTGAGGCTGAGACAGGTGAATTGATTAGTAAGGATAAGTCTATGGCTGACACCCTACATACATTTTTTTGCTTCAGTATATGCAAAGAAAGCAACAATGACAGGCTATGGGCAAATAGACAAAACCACAGAATTTCCTCCATCATGTACATGGCTTACTGAGGACAAGGTCCAAAAGAGACTGGAAAAGTTTATGTTCAATAAGGCTCCTGGATCTGATGGTATACACTCAAGGGTACGTAAAGGGATAGTAATACTTAAGATGTAAAAAAATATATGTTGTAGGGTTTATGATCCTGAATAAAACAAAGGTATTCCCACTGCTGAGAGATATTTTATTAAAAAATTATAACAGCTCAAACCTGAATTCAAGTTTGAGTGGTTATAATTTTTTAATAAAATCTCTCAGCAGTGGGAGTACCCTTGTTTTACTCACGGGGATAAACCCTACAACATATTTTTTTTTACATTTTAAGTATTACTTTCCCTTTAAGGAACTTAGTTCAGTAATAGCAGTACCATTATACTTAATATTTATTGATTCACTTTCATCAGGCATATTTTCCTGATTGGAAGAAAGTTGATGAATTTTCATTTTTTCAAAAAGGGAGCTTGACTTCCATAGTGGGTTAGATACTAGAAGGGTAACTAACTGATAGTATTCAGAACTATGTGAATGCAAACATATTATTAGTAGGAGTCAGCATGGTTTTATGAAAAATAGATCAAGTCAGACTGATTTATTTGCATTTTACAAAAGAGTAAAGTAGTAATTTGGACAACGGAATTGCAGTTGATGTAGTATACTTGGATTTTCCAAAAGCCTTTGATGCAGTGCCTCACAACAGGTTACTGCTGACAGTTTGGGCGGTGTTATCTGTACCTGGATTGAGAACTGGTTAAATGATAGTTGGCAGACTGTTGTTGTAAATGGAACCTTTTCAACTTGGTCTAACGTTATGTGGGGTGCCACAGGGTTCAGTCCTGGGTCCAATGCTTTTTAATTGGTTTATTAATGATCTAGAAGTGGAGATTGAAAGTAGCATCTTAATCTTTGCTGATGAAACTAAGCTGTGTAAGGAAATACATACAGAGCTGGATGTTTTTTCTCTGCAGTAGGATTTAGATAAACTGAGTGAATGGGCAGAAAAGTGGCAGATGACATTTAATGTATATAAATTTAAGGTTATGCATTTGGGCTGTAGAAACAAACTTTCTACATATACTCTAAATGGGAAACAATTTGGGGTATCCTCATTAGAGAAATATTTAGGCATACTGATAGACAATAGACTTCATAGCAGCACGCAGAGTCACTTAGCTGCTGCAAGAGCAAATAGGGTACTAGCCTGAATATGGAGTACAATTTTGGGCACCAGTTCTTAAAAAAAAAACAACAAAAAAAAACACGACATTGTTGAACTGGAAAACGTGCAGAGACATGCAACAAAACTGATAAAGGGATTGGAGGATCAGAGTTATAAAGAGAGACTAGCCAAATTGGTTTGTGTACATTAGAGAAGAGATATCTTAGATGTGAGATGATTACCATTTATAAATACATTGAAAGACAATACAAAGAACTATCCAATTAATGTTTTACACAAAGAGCTAAGCTAGGAACGAGAGGTCATCCGTTAAGATTAGAGAAAAGGTGCTTTTGACTTAAAAAAGACAGAAATTTTTTACAGTAAGTGCGGTAAACCTATGGAATATTTTACCTCGGGATATTGTACTGCTTTCAAAAAAGCAATGGATGCCTATCTAGCACAGACCATTATTGAACATTATTCAGATAGGTTGTTGATCCAGGGAACTATCTGACTACCTTTTGGAGTAGGGAAGGATTTTTTTTTACCCATCTAAATTGGAAATAGCTTTCAGGGTGGTGGGGTTTACCTTCCTCTGGATAAACAGGGGTGTTTTTGGCATGATGAAAATTGTCATTGATATCCATAATTTTGTCCAGAAACTCAGGAACCTCACGTTACAGAGACACTTTGCATTACAAGAGAGAAAGGATGACCACAATCAAGATGAATGTGCAGATACAACATCCAATTTGACCAACATCCCACAACAATCATGGGAGGACAATTCGGAACAGGAAACAACTGACCTTTTGAATGATTACATTGACCCTTGTCCAACTAAGCACAGCCATTTCAAACCACATCTTGCTTCTATCCCCAGCAATCCAGGATCCTTTTATCAAAAGCCTTTCTGGGAACCACTATGCGGGACATTAAGGAAATGTTTGAAATGCCACAGAAATTCAAATATAACTTGAATAGACAAGAAAGACAATCTATGACTGTGCTCCTCAATAACGCAAATCTAGTGATTAAAGAAGCTGACAAAGGTGGCAGTGTTGTTATCCAAACTTTAGATCAATACCTAGTAATATCAAATTTTCCTACTCCACAATTCCACAACCAATACAAACTTCTAATAGATTGGGCATACTCCGAGGGAATCCTCAACCAAAATGAATACCATTTCTTGAACATCAAATTCCCTGTTACCCCCATCTACTACCATATCCTGAAGATACATAAGAACACTTCTAACCCACCCAGTCTACCGATCATATCCTGTATCAATTCACTTACCAGTAACCTGTCCCAATTTGTAGACTTCTATCTACAACCATATGTACAACAGTTACAGTCTTACACCCGGGATACAACTCATGTACTACAAAAATTGACAGGAATCTCATGAGACCTTCCTCAGAAACAACAATAATTTATCACTTAGCTTATCCAATTTTGGAACACCATAATTTTATATTCACTGGTATACATTATTTATAAAAACTCTGGACAGCTATGGGAATGAGGTTTTGCCACCAGCTATGCGAATCTCCTTATGGGATTTTGGGAGGAACATAATCTCTAAGTCAAATATAGGGGCAGCATCGTTCTATATTTTAGCTATGTATAGATGACCTACTCGAATATAGTAGGCATGACATAGTCTTCTTAGAGCTACATTTAAGTACAGAACATTCCTATATTATCACCAGGACTCATTACAAATCTGTCAACACCAACAGCTACATAGAAGCCTCTAGCAGTCATCATCCAAACTGGCTGAGAAGTATACCATATGGACAACTACAATGGTTCAAAAGGAACTGCACCAGTGAAGAAACCTTTAAAGAACAAGCAATAGTTATACAAAACACTTTCCAAGAAAAAGGATACAGTGAATCAATCTTAACCTTAAACCTTAACGAACGGCCGCGCAGGCATGCGTCGGTCACTAAAGGACCACGGAGCATTTTTTTTTATGTGCCTATCCGACTCCGGGCTCCCCAAACGGTGTGCAGCCGTGTGGGGAGCCCTGAAATCCATGACGGTCCTGGTACGTCAAGGGGTGGTTCAATCACTTTTACCCATGACGTACCAGGACCGTCAAGAGTCGTTTAGGGGTTAAATAATGCTATGGAAAAAGTCAAGATTCCAAGGTCAGAATTGTTACAACATAACAAAAAAACAAGGAAAATTGTTCTACAGTTCCCTTCACTACAAAATACAATGCAGTATAACCAAGACTGCAACAGATATTGAGGAAAAACTGGTCAGTCTTGAAGGGAGACAAAATTCTAGCCAACATTATTCCGAATCAACCAGAGATCATCTTCAAAAAGACTGAGTCTGAAAAACAAGCTAGCATCAAGCAATTAAGTATATCTACTGATCGGACAGGACCATTACTCAATACCAATATTCTCACTGGTGAAAAACTAATAGGTAATTACAGGTGTGGTCACACATCATATATTACTTGTGGTTTCATACAATATGGACTAAGTTCACTAACTCTTCTACTGGAACCATGTATCCATCAAATATTTTTTATAACTGTAATACCAATTACGTCATATACTTAACAGAATGCCCATGTTGTCTTCAACATGTGGAAATGATCATCAGACAAGCCAAAGAGATTCTTGGGACACAGAAGAAATAGCATTCAAGGAATAATAAATCATTCAGTTCATTTCAGACTCTATCATAATAATGATCTGAGTGTTCTAAAGTTCACAATCTTGGAACACTACGTCCACAAAACAGAGGTGGAGACAGACATTGCCTGCTAGCCAAACAAGAGTCCTATTTCATTTTCCAGCTCCTCAAAAGGACTGAATGAGTATTTGGATATCTGATGCCTATAACATCAATAACCAATCAGGATTTACTCATACAATTTTTCATCTACCCCTACCATGTTATATAACCAAACTGTATAGACAAAAAAGAGAACCAAAGAAAATCCCTTAAGGGTATGTAGAAAATGTCGACATTCCCTTTTGTGCAGCAAGAAATAAAGCTATTATTAGGGTCTTCTCTATGCCTTTTGAGGTGGAATATGTATTTAATTAAATATCACAATTTTTAATCCTACCATATCATTTCATCACACTCAGAATTAGTTAAAATAGTAACTCGACAGATTATCCGACATTTCCGTACTCTTATCAATATATATGCATCAATATAACTAGTTTTATGATATAGACGTTTAATATCAATTTATTCTTATATTATGTGGAGGGATAATGGTGGGAAAAACCCATTTGCATTCATCCATTCATTCCAATATGATTATACATGAGAGAGAGAGGAGAGAGACACCCCAGCAGAGGTTGTTTACTAGGAACCGTGCTGTG
Organism: Rhinophrynus dorsalis; assembly: GCA_037306005.1. Taxonomy (NCBI): domain Eukaryota; kingdom Metazoa; phylum Chordata; class Amphibia; order Anura; family Rhinophrynidae; genus Rhinophrynus; species Rhinophrynus dorsalis. The sequence continues at coordinate 72,348,659 of CM074726.1, read as the reverse complement.
TCCTAGCTGTATAGAGGTGCTAGCAACAAAGCTAGATTGGCCCCTTCCAGTTGAGCCAAAGGAGACCCCGGATGACCCCCAGTAAGCAAACTGTACTACCCCTATCCCCAGGGAGAAAACAAACTCCAACAGGAACAGTAGTAGTCACTCAGATTGGAGTAGGTGAGACGCAGCAGAGCACTGAAACCCGGAGGGCTATAGAAGTGTGGATAGTCCAAAAGCAAGCCGGTCATACACAGGAGATCGCTGAAGAGGAGCCAGAAAGGAACGTAGTCCAATGGAATAGCCAGGTCATACACAGGATCACAGTAGAAGGAGCTGGACAGGAGTGTGATCAAAATGGGATAGCCAGGTCATACACAGGATCACAGTAGAAGGAGCGTAGTCAGTGAGTAAGAGCAAGACAGACTCAAGGTCAGATGGAAGGCCGGGTCATACACGAGAGTATTAGGAAAATGGCTAATGAAGCAGAACACTTGGTACAGGACACTTGTAATGGTTTTATGTACACTCAGAGATGGAAGGTTTGGTAAAAACAGTTTTATTTAAACCACACAGAATAAAAATAACCCTAGCGGGTCCAGTATATAAGTACAGTTATAATACTGACACAGGACAGGTTACAGTGTAATCAATAACCCACAAAGGTCAAGTATATATATGTATAGCAAAATATAATACTGACACAGGTCAGGTTACATTTCGTATGAATCAGTGAGACAACGGCAGAATGGTGCTATTAGGCCAGGAGTAGCTGATAGGCCCTAATAGTGGACAGCCCACAGGACACTCACTACACAGAGAGTGACACAATAGCGACTGAGGCCACAAAGGAGTAAGCGAGGCCCTGGATATGTGACTGAGTACCGGAACAATAGAGGTTGACTGCAACCGGAGGTACAGTGTAATGCCAAACCGAGACTGCAATAGACTGTGACCCAAGTGCAACGGCACCAACCCGAAGGGGGTTAACGAATGCTCAGGTCTGAGGACAACTGCCAGATAGTAGAGACAGACTGAGGCGCCCAGGAGTAAACCAACCTCAGATTGAAGGCAGTAAAACAAGCCAAGCATACCGTGGTGCAACCAGTAATATCTCCTACTGGAGTGTGAGAAGACAAGGCACAATAGGGTGACCGGGTCACAGCAACTGCACTGCCAGAGCAGTAACCCTCTGTTTCATGGGGGTTGGTTCAGATACTACGTGTATTGCTGCAATGTCCCGTTCACATATTCATATGGCTGGTTATCTTTCCCATGTTCCTAACCCTATGAGTTCCAGAATGGTAGGTTGCCTACTCCTCTGGAAAGCAAAAGGTTAATAGGATAATGATGGTTAATCATTTACATAACAGACCATTATGCAGTGCATTTTCAACTCCTGTCATCCAAGCATCCATGGCATGACCCACCTTAGTACAGAGGAATGTCCATGTGACCCTGGTGAAATGCTGACTCCACTTTCATAACTCGCACCTTTTGCTGCTCCCTAGTGCTACTTATATATTCTATAATAATAACTGAAAGTATCTACCTCTGACAAACTATGCAAAATTTCAGAAACTGCTCAAGTATGTTATTATGACAAGCCAAAGATGTAAAAGGAAACACCTGTACAGCAATACAGCTCTTCTTTGGAGTTTAAAGACCTCTTGGAAAACTCATATGCAGGTCAACTTGTTGTTTTCAGTGGGCTGATATTATTATAAATGTACCCTTTGGGTGCTTAAAAAAGTCTAAAATTCTTTTTTTTTTTTTTTTTGCTTGATTGTAGTGTTTCACATATTAAAGGAACCCTATCACTTTAAAAAAAAAAATACCGGTGATTTGGATGTTGTATCAGACATTAATTTATTTAGCAAAATAGTTATGAGTTATGTATCCATTATTCTAATTAAGGCATGTAGCTTGTCATATGGGTCTATTACTTAACCCTTTGAGTGCCAGAGGAGTACAGAACGCATTGCTTTGCAATGTGTTCCGTACCCCTCTGGCACTCAAAGGGTTAAACGGATGTCACGATAGCATCTTCACTGTTGCACTATAATTAATAAAGCATTAGAACAAGTTCTCATAATCCCACCTAACTTTGAGCTGAGTGGAGTTTGAAATGGCGAGATGTAAGGAGATGTTCTCCCTGCTTTTTTAATCAATAGATTAGTGGATTCTTCCTGCTGCTGTCCTATAGCCAAACACTACATTTTTACATACACACAAACACTACATTTACACATTCACATAATAAGATTAGCTGTGTTATGGATTGTTCCAAATCGGAGTGTGAATGCCAGAATAATACAGTTTTGCCATTCTATTTTTGCAGTGATTTTTGATATAACAGGCATGGTTGGTTAGAACTTTATAACCACACCTGTAGATCAAGCTAAATGGAAGCAGTCTTGCTCATAGTATGCTAAGGAGTAGGTGTCAGTTCTTCAACTTCAACTCACATCATGGGCAGATAACACCTCCAAGCTATTTAGCTTTTTGCTAGGTGTATTGTGAGTTGAAAGTGGACAACAGTGGATGTGTTATGTGTGGTTACCAATGCTCCAACACCTTAACACAAAGCAAAATGTTAAAATACATTATAAATATAAACTTAATGTACCCCACTAAAGTATCAAATATCACTACCCTATTTACTCAAAACGCAGCAACAGAATATAAACTAGCACCACCACCTCTTTATGTGTTATAGCATAAAAATAAATGAAAATATAAATATTCCTGCACCCTAAAATATATAATGAAATAATGTGGAGACAAAGAGAGAAAATATATAATATATATACAGTAAATAAACTGTATATAAAATAATATTGGATTAGGTGCAATTTGATGTAGATTATAATAATATAAGAATCTGATATATAAAGGGATAAGACAGTGAGCACAAATATACTCCACTTACGGGAAACAAATGTATACACCGGATAAATCAAATACCATAAGAAAAAATTATTAAAAAAATAACCTCCCAAATGTTCCCGTTTGCAGATAATAGCCTCAATGAATACAGTAAACTCAACACAGCCGAAACTGCGAAGAGAAAGGTGGATGCCCTCCAACAAAATATTATTATTGTATCATTTGGGAACCACCTACACCATACATGGAAAACCCCAAATGGATAAACAAATAGGAAGGGGACCTCACCACTCCACTGTACGAAGCGTAGCGAGTACCTAACCCGTGGATCAAAAAACTGCAACACAAGTAGTGAATACACTATGTAATGGAAACAATCTATTAATTATATAAGTTGTGAAAAAACAGTGCGCACGTGTATCTTAAATGTAACGACTGTATGCGTCTCCTTATACAGCCAACCAAGTCGCATAGATGGAATAAGTGACCAAGAAAGCTGTTATATGTAAAAAATACACAACAGACATACATGCTTCAAAATAAATGGTAAATAAACCCGCCAGAAGGGTAAATGGAAAAGGTAATCTAGGCAAGCAGTCCACCTCAAAAAAATATGTTGGTGTACAGTTGGCTGGATATCAATATTGCTTTGTGTCAGGAGAAAATGGAATATCCAAAACAAGAATTAGATAGACCTCTATGGATATTAACCAGCCCACACAAGGAATCCTTATCATAGATGTAAGATGTTTCACACCCGAGGGATCCTTATCATAGATAAAAGAGGATTTTTTTTTATTAAAGCTACTCCACCTGCCATTAAATCTTGGCACAGTTAAACATCTTCCATCCATGAGGATGTCCATATATCCATAAGGATATCTCGGGTGTGGACTGGTTAATCTCCACAGAGGTCTATCTAATTCTTGTTTTGGATATTCCATTTTCTCCTGACACAAAGCAATATTGATATCCAGCCAACTGTACACCAATGTATTTTTTGTGGGACTCACGCTTCCACCATATTTCATTTATATCCTGTGTTAGGGAATTATTTTAATAAATTGTGATTTTAAATTGTGATTTTGTGTGGTATCTGATTCATATTTTATGCAGTTTTAATTAGATTTTTTTGAGGTTATTACTGGGTGGCCTCTCCCCGTATTTACTTACCGTTTCTCTGGTTATGAGATCTGGTTTACATTGAGGGGACTGCTTGCCTAGATTACCTTTTCCATTTACCCTTCTGGCGGGTTTATTTATCATTTTCACCGCGTGTGTCCCTTAGTGTTGCAGTTTTTTGCTCCACGGGTTAGGTACTCGCTACACCGCTTGCAGTGGAACAGTGAGGTTGCTTTCCTATTTGTTTATCTGTTTGGGGTTTTCGCACGTATGGTGCAGATGGATCACAAATTATATAATAATAATATTTTATTGGAGGGTGTCCACCTTTCTCTATGCTGTTTCGGCTGTGTTGAGTTTACTGTATTCAGTGAGGCTATTATCTGCAAACTGGAACATGTGGGAGGTTGTTTTTATCATTTTTTCTTAAGATATTTGATTTATCCAGTGTATACATTTGTTTCCTGTAAGTGGAGTATATTTGTGATCACTATTTCTTTTCTCTTTATATATATCAGATTCTTATACTATTATAATCTACATCATATTGTACCTAATCCAATATTATTTTATATATTATATGCATAGTAACATAGTAAATTAGGTTGAAAAAAGACACAAGTCTATCAAGTTCAACCTTCGCCTCATACCTCAGAACTGAGAATTTTACAGCTTTCCTGCTACCAATTAAATTAGTCTTTATCAGACCTTCCTGATCAGCCTACTGATAAACAGTATAACTCTGTATGTTCCCTTTTGAAAGAAATGTATCTAATCTTCTCTTAAATGTATCCATTGTATCTGCCATAACTACCTCCTTGGGCAAGGAATTCCACAATTTAACAGACCTTACCGTAAAAAAACCCTTCCTCTGCTGAAGTTTAAACCTCCTTTCCTCTAATCTCAAGGGGTGTCCCCTGGTCACCTGATCAGGCCTTGGAATAAATAGCTCACCGCAGAGATCCTTGTATTGACCTCTCATATACTTGTACAATGTGATAAGGTCTCCTCTTAGTCGTCTTTTCTCTAGAGTCAATAAACCAAGTTTGTTTAGTCGTTCCTCATATGTCAAGTCCTCCATTCCGTTAATTAATTTTGTTGCTCTCCACTGTACCCTCTCTAGTTCTAGTATATCCTTTTTCAGAACCGGTGCCCAAAATTGCACTGCATACTCAAGGTGAGGTCTTACCAATGATTTGTATAATGGCAAAATAATGTTATCCACTCTTGCTTCGATACCTCTTTTTATGCAAGACAGGATTTTGTTTGCCTTTGCTACTGCTGTTTGACACTGGTCACTGTTTCCAAGTTTGTAGTTGACAAGGATACCCAGGTCTTTTTCTAGCAATGAGTCACCTAAAATTATTCCATTAAGTTTATAAGTAGCCTTGGGATTGTTTCCTCCCAAATGCATTACTTTACACTTCCCCACATTAAACTTCATATTCCTCATGTTTGCCCAATCTGACATTGTGTATAAGTCCCTCTGTAGAGAGAAAATATCCTGTTCTGTATTCATGACTTTGCATAATTTAGTATCATCTGCAAATATTGATATTTTGCTTTCTATATCTATTTCCAGGTCATTTATAAACATGTTAAAAAGCAGCAGACCTAATACTGAACCCTGAGGTACTCTACTCTCCACTTTAACTTTACTGGAGAATTTTCCATTTACAACCACACACTGTTCCCTATCCTTCAGCCAGTTTTGTATCCAATTGCAAAGGTTATCTCCTAGTCCCAATTTCCTTATTTTATACACCAGCCTTTTGTGTGGCACTGTATCAAATGCCTTTGCAAAGTCTAGATATACTACATCTACTGCCTTGCCAATGTCAAGGTTGCTGCTTCCCTCCTCATAGAAGTTGAAAAGATTAGTTTGGCATGATCTATTCTTCATAAAACCATGTTGATTCGTGCTAATGATTTTATTTTTTGTGTTGTAATCCTGAATTATCCCTTCTAATAGTTTTCCCACTACATAGGTCAAACTCACTGGTCTATAATTCCCAGGTTCTGTTTTAGTTCCCTTCTTAAATAGAGGCACTATGTTAGCTCTTCGCCAATCCTGTGGCACTGAGCCTGTGGTAATAGAATCTTTAAAGATTAAATATAGGGGTTTTGCTAACACTGCACTAAGTTACTGAAGAACCCTTGGATGTATACCATCAGGACCCGGTGCTTTGTCGGTCTTAATTTTGTTCAGTCTTCCCATGACATCTTCTTGCGTTAACCCAATATCTATTAATTGTATTGTTTTATTTGTTCCTTGTTGAGGCTCTTCTACCATTCCTTGCTCCCTTGTATATACCGATGCAAAGAAAGTGTTTAAAACATCAACCTTTTTCTTATCCTTACTAACCAACTCACCCATCTCATTTTTGAATGATCCAATGCACTCCCTCTTAAGTTTTTTGCTATTTATATATTTGAAAAACTTTTTTGGATTAGTCTTGCTTTCCCTTGCAGTTCAAGTTTCATTATCTATTTTTGCTACCCTAATTGCCTTTTTGCAATCTTTGTTGCACTCCCTGTATTTTAAGAAAGATTGTTCAGTTCCTTCAGACTTAAATAATTTTAATGCGGTTTTTTTCCTTGCCATTTCCTTCTTTACATGTGCAGTTAACCACACTGGCTGTGACTTCTTTTGCATTTGTTCCCCATTGGTATATACTGTTGGGTACATTTCTGCAACCTAAATTTGAATTCTGACCATTTTTCCTCGGTATTTTTGCCTTTAACCCCTTAACGACTGGGGTATCAGCACCGCGACGCGACTCAACGTCCGCGGAGCATTTTTTTCTTGTTTTTGTTTTCCGGTTCCGGATTCCCCAAACGGCGTGCAGCCGCGGGGGGAGCCCAGAACTCCATGACAGTCATAGTACGTCATGGGTCGTTCAATCGGATCGACCCTTGACGTACTATGACCGTCAAGGGTTGTTAAGGGGTTAAATAAAATATCCCAGTCTATGTGTTGCATTGAAGCCCTTAACAATTTGAAGTTAGCTTTTTTAAAATTAAGAGTTTTGGTTGAACCTATACATTTTTGCTTTGCCAGACTGATCTCAAATGTAACCATGTTGTGATCACTGTTTCCCAAATGTTCTCTTACCATAATATTGGATACCATTTCTGTGTTATTAGTGATCACTAGGTCCAATACATTGTTATTTCTTGTCGGCACTTCCACCATTTGTGACATGTAGCTTTCACGAAGTGTGTTCAAAAACCTGCTACCCTTAGCACTCTGACAGGTGTCATTTTTCCAGTTGATATCTGGATAATTAAAATCTCCCATAATTATAGTATGCCCAAACTGGGCAGCTTTCCTCATTTGCAATAGCAGTTGGGCCTCATCATTGTCATCGATATTTGGTGGTTTGTAGCATATGCCCACCAACAACTTTTTTTTACCTTTTACACCACATTTAGGGCTAGATTTAAAGGCAGCCGTTAAACCATCCGCTAAGTAAAAAAGGCACATCGGCCGCAAAGAACACATGGTTTACGGCAGATTCAAAGGTAAGCGTACAAGAATAGCTATCGGGCGTAGGCACTACAAAAACACGTAACACAAAAACCAGCGTCGCACCTGATTTCGCATCACCGTGCGTCCCAAACACCCGTTAAAACACAAAATGTCAAAATGTTACATTACGGCTGCCGTTGTCTAGCAACCCTGATAGATGCACAAACAAAATTCAAACCTACAGCCAATCCCAAGGCCCCAAAGTATCAAAAATGTTCAAATACACCTATATATACCTCAAAATAACGGTCACACCCTGTCTGTGTTTCGAGTTTCAGCAAGCTAGAGCACAGGACCCAGGAGTGGAGGATAGTGTTTAGAGAGAGAGAGAGAGAGAGAGAGAGAAGCATACACAGGAGTAAGGTAGAGGGATCTTGGAGAGAATTACATTTAAATAGACACATAGCACACTTTTGCACATAGCACATACATCCATACAAACACAAACACATACACATACATACACATAGTCTTTTTTTTTTCATCACACCTTACACATTTTAAACTTTAATTTTACAGTGTGAATCCGTGAGTGAAAGTGTGTGACAGAGAGTGAGTGGGATCGAGTGTGTCTGTGAGGGCGTGTGAGAGTGCCTGGGTGTGAGTGGGTGAATGATGGCTAGGAGAGGAGGACAGGAGAGAGGGATGGGGAGACTAGTGGAGGAGGAGGAGGAAGGTCAGGAGGGGATCCCTCAGCAGAGCAGGGGTGGGAGAGGGAGATACGCAGGGCGGAGGGGGACCAGACCCACAAGAACAGGCACACTAAGAAGAAGAGGGACAGATCCTGCAGTGGGACGAGGGGTAGTGCCTGGGGACCACCACACACAGGCAGGGGCAGAGCAGGCAGGACACTCCGGGTCTGACTCCTCGCATGCCAGAGCTGAGGGGGACAGGGTCAGGGATCCCTGATATACCGAGGAAGAAAACACGGCCCTCGTGGAGGCTGTGCTGGAGAGGGAGAGTGTCCTCTTCCCGGGGGAGAGACTCCCTGGCCTGGCTGCGAGGAGGAGAGCTGCTTGGAGTCAAATCTGCAGCAGAGTTAATGCGGTGGCCACCTGCAGACGGGATGTTGACTCAATAAAGAAGAGATGGGGCGACTGCAAAAGGCAGGTGAAGAAGAAGATGGGGGATGCCGCCCTGCACGCCCGAGCCACCGGAGGTGGGCCACCTGTCCCCATCACCTTCAGCGCATGGGAGGAGAGGCTGCGGCAGACACTGTCATCTACCCTCATTGAGGGGGTCCCTGGAGGATCAGACACTGGGGATGAGAGGAGCCTCCACACCACTGGTAAGTGCATCACCACAAAACCACACACCACCTCAAACCACACACCCATCACAAACAAGCACTCACATCCCAACATCGGCCCTTCATTCATCCACACAATTGCACCAACACAGCACCCTGAGGGTTTAAACAGGACGCAAGACAAGGACAAAAGTCAAGGTTCAACAAGCCCAAAACCTGTCCAACTCCCTGGTTAACCCTCATGTTGCTGTGTTGATCACACACAATACACACAAACCATGCTCAGTAAAGTGTTGTATGTCAAACATCACAATTGTTGTCACACAGTGTTACCCATGTTCCCACAGGGAATCCAGCACATAACCCCATGAGTGCTAGAGGGATCATCGATGCATCGATCAACAATGCTTTGGCAACCCCTCTGGTACTCAAAGGGTTAACCAGACAACAAACACATGTCGATAGGTTAACAATTACATGACACATAGGGGACATTCACTAAGCGGTGAAAAAGAGCTGATGTAGAGAATTTGACACTTACATACCCTCACTTTACCAATTACAATGTTAGTCTATGGAGAACATCCAATAACAGGATTCAAGCTGCACAGGCCCCATTGTGTGGACTCCATAGAAAACATTGCAGATGGGGAAATGAGGTCAGCGGAGAAGTCAGCATCATAATCAGTTCATCAGGTCCACTTAACCGCTTACTGAATCACCAACAGGATGGATCAGGTCACAAATCACAGTGCCACAGAGAATAAATGCTTGTATGTGCAACACACAGGCCAAAAACAATCACACATAAGTAAAGGTGAAAAAGTTGGCCTTGGTGTTGTGTATGCAATCATTTACTCTAACTTCAATTTACATAGCTCACATTTGATTCACATATAGATCCTCAGGAGTGCTGATGCCATGGATGGATGGTACACCAGACACTATTTGCAGGATACATATGGGAACCAAATATGAACCATTGAGGTTTGGTCAATAACAGGCCAGGAATTATGGATATCTATGATCGGGTCTGGCTGCCTCACACAGAAGGATGGATGGGCTGATCCAGTAAAAAAAAGGCCTCAATCAATGATATCCTTCAATACTGGCTTGATTGTTGCCCCTCAGGATTCAACTTGAACAGACCTCATGGACAGAATCCTGTAATGTACATCAATCCCTGATTGCCACTGTGGTATCCCATGCATCACAATGCAATGCATAGGATACCATCATGACAACCAGAGAGGGACATGTCTAATCTGACAAAATCCAGCACTGTACGGGATGAACTGATAACATAGGGATGAATACTACTTGAATCACACTGCAGATCTATTCCAAAAAGATATGTACAGAAAGATAAACGACCAGATATGTATGTGGATATGTCCCTTTCAAATGGGTACAAATAGGTCCCAACAAGATGTAAACCCAGAGTTCGGTTCAGTACGTGTGATTGTCCTACTGCCCATATATGTGCACCCTCAACAAAATAACTCATATTGATATCATCATCAGAGTACATATACCTAGTATATTACACCTTACTTGGATGGGTATCAGTGGTATCTATGAAAGTTAATTTGTGATGGCTGTACATATATAGGCAGTAAGACAATCACATGTACTGAACATATCTCTGGGTTCATATCTATCAAGGATATGTTTGTACCCATATGAAAGGTACATATACACACATATCAGACCATATTCCTCACTGTGTACCTTGGCATGGCAATGGTTAATTTCACTTTGATGTAACATTGCAGGCATCATAAAGAGATGTTTAGAAAGATGTTACTGTATGTGACAGCTGGAGATGTCAGTCATATGACCACACGGAGGCTCTTCAGCGGACCCAAAGTTGAACCAATTGGAGATGGATCCATCATTGACATGGTCCACAGAGCGTGCTTACAAACCAGGAACATTTAGTAGACAATGGCAAAGATGTAGTTATGTCCAAATGGGTCAATGTGGAGTCTGCTGAAGAGCCTCCGTGTGGTCAAATGACTGACATCTCCAGCTGTCACATACAGCATCATCTTTCTAAACATCTGTTTATGATGCCTGCAATGTTACATCAAGGAGAAATTAACCATTGCTATCCCGTTAAAGAGATAGTAATACCTAAAATGTGAAAGGAAAAATACATGTCATAGGATTGATCCACCGGGTAATGCAAGGGTATTCCCACTACTGAAAGGTGTTTCATCACAAGAGTATAACAGCTCAAAGTTGAATATTCCATGGACAATATCACTGTGGCCTGAAAATGTACTATGCCAATGTTGCCAGACCATCCTCTTGCTAGCTTTGGTCCAGGGAGCATAAATCCACAAAGGATGATGTGGCAACAGCGCAAATGTACAATTTCAGGCCACTGGGATGTGGCACCAAAGGAATTCAACTCTGAGCTGCAATACATGTAGAATAAAACACCCTTCACCAGTAGGAGTACCATTGTTTCACACAGGGGGATAAACCATACAACATATATGTTCCTTTACACATTTCAAGTATTAATATCAATTTGACACCATCATGGCTAAGTTTACTGATCACACAATCTCAATTCTCCACACAGGCTATGTGTCTCCAGCACATCAGGAGCCCATGGAGGAGGCCACCTCACCACCCAGTGAAGAGTATATGGAGGAGGGGACCAGCCAGTGGGCACCGTACCCAACGACATCCACACCTCTTGGCCAGCTGGATGCCCCAACTCTGCCTGCACCACCTCTGGCTGCACCAACTCTGCCTGCACCACCTCTGGCTGCACCAACTCTGCCTGCACCAACTCTGCCTGCACCACCTCTACCTGCACCAACTCTGCCTGCACCACCTCTGCCTGCACCACCTCTGCCTGCACCACCTTATTACAGTGACTGGATGCCCCCCACCACCTCCAGGAGCTATTATCCTCCAGCAGCAGCAGCAGCAGCACCACCACCACCAGGGAGGCAATGGCTGCCCGGTGATGTGGCCACCACCCAGTACGGGCCATACTCATCCCCGACTGACCTACCCTCCTGGATGGCTCCCCAGCATGGCCCCAGGTATGATCCCAGGTGGGGGCCAAGCACATACCAGTGGCCAAGGTTTGACCCTTGGCCACTCGACTACCAACACCTGGGCCTGCTTGGGGAGCCCCAACACCCTATGCGAAGGGACATGTTTACCCCACCACCTCCACCAGCACAGACATCGGTGGGCAGCAGTGGATCCATTGATGTGGTGGGCACATACCCATCTGCAGCACATACAGCACCAGCAGAGGAGGACACAGCAGCAGCAGAGGAGGACACAGCAGCAGCAGAGGAGGACACAGCACCAGCAGAGGAGGACACAGCAGCAGCTGATTCACCAGGCACAAGCATCACCAGCAGTGAACGGCCCACGGGGATGGAAGCAGAGTGTATGGCTCTGCAAAGGAGACTACTCCGGTCAAGCCTCTGCACCAATGACAACATCACCAGGAGCCGTAGGGAATCCCGTAGAAACACTAACAGGATAGAGGGAAGGATCCATGCCCTGGAGTCGGAGGTCATGAGGATCAACACTCAACTCCATCAGCTACACACGGGGGTGATGGACCTGCTTGCACAGGTACTGGTGGAGTTGAGAGAGCTGAACCGCAGGGAGGACTTACGGTTGGAGAGGGAAAACCTGCGCTCCACAGAGGGATCCACTGCCCCCACCACCCCCTCTAATGTGACCCCCGAAGCCACACCTAGGGGGCAAAGGGTGACCAGGAGATCATCCAGGTTATCCACTTCTGCCACACAGTCTAAGGCCCCCCCCCCAAGAAAAAAAAATAAAATGCCCAACATGTTACATTTCCCCTGAATAAAGGAACATTGTGCTTTTGAATCCTGTCTGATCTGCTTTGAATTTGGTCATAGATTGGGTGGCAGAGTTGTCTCCAATGCATTGCCAAACAATTCAGTGAACACAACTTCTGCCTAGGTAAGATGTTTGTGGGATGTTACAACATGGGTTCACACACACATCGTTGTACAAATTCAACTGTAAATACATCCCTGTAGCCATATTACACAACTGTGTTATATGGCAATGTTGTGTGTTGATTTTGCATAACAAAACATTCCGCTTAGCCCAACATTTGGTACAACATTGAACATTCATCTACATCATATGTTGTGTTTAACCCTTTGATAACCAGAGTGGTAGGCAACGCATTGCAAAGAAATGCGTTGGGTACCACTCTGGCACTCAGAGGGTTAAGGGGATAACCAAACAAACGGCTTAGCGGTGAGATAACAAGCAGGACAGATAAATGGGACATGTATCCATATTCTCTTGGATTCACACACTCATTGTGCAACAGACTGACTGGGGAAGCCAATGTTTTTAACCTAGGATTTCAATGTGTAGCACACACATTGATATCCTGGGGTGAGCATTGGGGCCTCCAGTAAGTTGACTTGTTGTTTTTCCTAAGGGTGTAACAGACTTCCCCAGTGAAAACACTTGTCCACTTGGTCATGTACTGTGATATGTCCCAGTGGAGCAATATCACTGAACATTGATTATACTGAGCAACACATTAACTGTGGACAGGAATTCACTGTGGAAGTATGTCCCCTTTATCACCTCTTTATCACTCCCACAACACATTAGTGTATCACTGCCACCATCTGTTAGCGTGAATACATCACTGAGTCCACTCACTTGTAAACAAGTGGTGGAGTCCTGTGATATGGGTGATGCCTTTCCATTTATGGGGGATACTCTATCCTGAGTGTGGTTACGCATTAACAAACATATGTGTAATCCAATATATCCTCATAGAGACACTGATGATTAACTAGTGATGGTTCTTCTTTATTGTGTCTCAAAGTACATTAGAACGTACATGTGTTTTCTGTGCGTATTGCCTATATGCATTGAACACTTGTATGAGAACACTAAATGTACTTTGAAACTAGATCATACTACTTGAGTAACACTTCTCCTCTCCTCATGTGTTGTCCACAAGGTTTGACAACTCTGTAGATGAGCATCCTAACTGTACAGGTTATTACACTTGTGAAATTGTGTTTTCAGTGTCTATATGAGAATGTTCAAGTAGAGGTCTGTGTGAACCTCCTGTCAAATATTGCATCACTAACAACATCACCAGAAATAGCAAGGGGTGATCTTTATGAAGGTGTTGTCAAGACATCAATCCAGACACATGGAAGATCTTCAGATCAAGGATGGATCATGTTATGGATGCCTGTGGGACAAGAGGACAGGATTTGGAGCTATACACCTGAACTGATCATCAAGCAACAACAATTTCGAATTTATAATCCCCTCAATCTTCTTAATTACAAGTGAGTACACAAACCATTGCTTGACAATGTGTTGTGTACTCATCTGTAACCAATTATGTGGAGAACTAAGGACATGTGCCCCAGCCCTATGGATATGTGCCCCTGACATGAATACACACATCAACAAGTGTTCTGAGAGCTCCATGGAAGTAATGAATTTGGGCTGCCACTGTTAATGTGACAGTGGCAGCCCAATGTCATTTGTTCCATTGAACTGTTAGGACATATTTGTTGATGATGTGTGTATTCATGTTGGGGGCACATATGTCTGCACACTCACAGGTCAGCATGGAGTCCCTGGTAATCTGATCTACGTCTCATGACCTCTACATTGTGTGACCATACCACTGTACATCCACCCCTGTGCTGCTCTTCTCAGCTGTAGCACAGTACAGGTCCCATATTGAGTCCAATGGCCCTTTAACCCCTGATGTGACGGAGTATTATCCAATGCATAGCATTGGATAACACTCTTTCGCTACTGGGCTAGCATGGTTGCTCTGGCTATGCTCATGGCAAATCAAGTTAGCTGCTGTCAATCAAGCCCTGTAAGGCGATGAACATGGGTTATGTGTTGTACCTTGTTTCTCCTGGGGGTGTGCGTGATATCCTTTGGGTCTGTATGTCAACGTGGAGAGTGGAATGGAGGATGGTTTTTGAGTCCACACACACAATTTGCCACGTCCGCTGCCAGTGCAGTGCTGTGTCACTGTTCCTGTGGGGTGAGACAGAACAAAATGTGCAGTGTGGTTAGTGTCACAGGACTGATGGGGGACTTGCATGGATTGTTTGCATGCCTGTGTTATACTCACATGTAAAGTGTTCCGTGATGAGCCTGTCTCTGATCTGTGTCCCTCTCAGGGTCTCCTCAACGTGGCCGATGTCCATGGGCACTTCCTGTATGGGGGGGGGTCCTGGATGTGCTCCAGCAGCCTGGTGTCCACTGCGATGTTGTGCAGTATTGCGCACGCCACAATGATGTCGCACACCTTTCCAGGTGC
The DNA here is from genome assembly GCA_037306005.1 of Rhinophrynus dorsalis. Classification (NCBI taxonomy): domain Eukaryota; kingdom Metazoa; phylum Chordata; class Amphibia; order Anura; family Rhinophrynidae; genus Rhinophrynus; species Rhinophrynus dorsalis. The sequence continues at coordinate 72,333,536 of CM074726.1, read as the reverse complement.
ATACTGCAGTGCTCCCCCCGAGTGGTCCAGACATCGGAATCTTGACTTGAGGAGGCCAAAGGTCCGCTCAATGGCATTCCTCGTTCTGCCATGAGCCTGGTTGTACCTTTCCTGGGCATGTGTTCGAGGATTGGCCAGAGGGGTCAGTAGCCAGGACTTGCTTCCATAGCCAGCATCACCTGTGTAATGTGAGTGACATGGTGAGACAGGAAGCACATGTTGTGTGAATGATGTTTTGTGTTGTGGACGTACTAGCTGTGGGTCAGGAGCATGCTAAGCAGCGTTGTGTGTACGCCTGTGTATGTGATGTGATTTTGTATTGTGAACTCACCCAAAAGCCATCCCCCTGTAAAAGTTCCATTCTCGAAATCTCTGTGGACTGAGGAGTTTTGGAGAATGTATGAATCATGTGAGCTGCCAGGATACTTTGCACAGACATTCATTATCCTCATATGGTTGTCACACACCATCTGCACGTTGATGGAGTGAAAGTTCTTCCTGTTGATGAATATCTGTGCGTCACGTGCTGGGGCCTTAATCCGGACATGGGTGCAATCTATAGCACCCATGACCCTGGGCATGCCTCCCCTGGCGTAAAAGGCCTGCTTGACATGTATCCAGTCCATGTCGGTGGTGGGGAAATGTATATAGGTACTGGCCTTGTTTTTGAGGGCTGGCAGGACGTGGGCCAGCACCCTGGAGAATGTGGCCTGTGACATGCCAGATGCGTAACCCTCTGTGGACTGGAAGGCCCCACTTGCCATGAAGTGCATGGCACAGAGTAGTTTCTGCAGGCCAGTTAGGGCATGGTTGTGGATGTAGATGGGATCCACCTGCTCCTTGATGACCTCATACAAGGCAATGATGCTGTCAGGCCTCAACCTGTAGCGATCAATTACCTCATCATCGGTCATTCCAAAGAGGGTGACCCTTGGGCGGTATACCCTGGGCCTTGGTGGTCGTCTATACATCCTCTGCCCTCCAGGTGGGGATGGGCTCCTGTGTGGCTGCTGAGCCAGAGCCTCCTCACTTGCAACAGGTGGTGGCTGTTGATCAGGCATGCTTGGAGGTTGCTGATGTTCCCCAGCTCTCTCCCTTGCACGCCTTCTCCGCAGCCTTCGCAACAATATGTAACCCAACATACTGTTTGCTCTCTCTATCTGTCTCTATCTGTCTCTATCTGTCTCTATCTGTCTCTCTCTCTGTATCTATCTCTCTCTATCTCTCTCTATCTCTCTCTCTCCCTCCCTGAGTGGAAAACAAGCCACAAGTGAGTGTGTTGAGTTGTCCCTTTAAGTACTTGCTAGGGCGTTGTGTAGGTGTGGTGATGAGGTGAGTGCTGACCAATGGTGAGTTGTTTTTGTCCAGGTAAGTGTTTGCAGGTGTGTGTGTGTTATAAGATTTGGTGTGTTGTGCTTGTTCTGTGTGTGCCATTTGCGGGCGTGCAGTTGTGGGGTGCAGGTCGCGTGTTGATGTTGCCCAGGTGAGCTTGTATTTGCAGGTGTCCGCTTTGTGTGATAACCCCCATTGTTCCGTGCCATGTTGTGCTGGTGTTTTTTAGTGTGTCGTTGTCCCTGTGGTGTTGGTTGTTGTTGTGTGTGTAGTGATTTGTGTTGTGTGTGCATGTTTTTGTGTTGTTTTGGCATTGCACGGGTTAATTTTCCCATTTACATGGTTGTGCGGTAAGCATTTTGTGTATTTTCCTATGTAACGGGTGTTTTCTTTTGGCCGTTAAGTGTCTAACGGCTAAAAAAAGTGGGTCTTAACTTTTAGCCGTTAGGTGTGTCTTTTTTTCAGCCGTTATCAGTACCGCAAGCCTTTGAAGTGTATCGTCCGTAAGGATTCTACAACTGCCGTTAGCTGTTCTTTAGACGGATCTTTGAATTGCAACATGTCACTTAACGCACCCGTTAGTGATTTTTTTTGCTAACGGCTGCCTTTAAATCGAGCCCTGAGTCTCGATTTCTACCCACATGGACTCCACAATTTGGCCAGTTTCCTCACTAATATCACCTTGCAAAACTGGATTTAGCTCTGTTTTCAAATATAAGCACACACCTCCCCCTTTTCTATTAATTCTGTCTCTTCTAAACAGGAAATAGCCCTCTATATTTATAGACCAGTCATGTGCATCGTTCCACCATGTTTCTGTTATACCAATTATGTCCAATTGCTCATTAACCACCAGCAATTCTAGTTCTCCTATTTTATCTACCATACTTCTTGCATTTGCTAGCATACAATTAATTTTGAAGTATTTACTGTAACGGTTTTCTGACACTCAGACCAGGGTATGAAGTAAAAAAACACAGTTTATTGTATCAAGAATGTAACACAATGCCCCTAGGGGCCAGCACAGGAATAACAGTAATGGCAAACACAGACAAAGTGAATGCAATACAGTAATAGAATAATGTGCAATGTATAGATGGGGAATAACCCCAAAGGGTTAACAAGTGCAAGAGGAGAGACTCAGTCTTAGTTTGGCCAACGCCCAGGATATATAGCTGTCTCTGGAACACAGTCCTTGAATGGCGAAGCTGGAGTAAAGTGTCTGCACTGAATTCACTCTCATGTTGGACTTGGAATGCACACAAGTGCCCAGAGCTGAGCCAATACCACCTCCGTGGGCTATAGAGAAATGCTACTGCCAAAGCTGAAGTACAAGAACCAAAATCGCCCTTAACTGAGAGTAGTAGTTAACCCTGCGTGCGCCCAATGGATAGTGCCCTGACACCCCTTGGATGTCAATACTGATAGCGACTGCACAAGCTACTAACAGCCGAAGCACTGGATAGTGCAATGGATAGCGTACCCTCTGAGCGTATGTAGGCCGGAGCCAGGACACCCCTCCGGTGCCGTACGTAACTTTCCCAGCAAGAGCGAACGGACTACCAGCGCCAACTGGCGCGGTCACTGTGCACACCGAACACCGGACAGACAATGCTCTGCGGTAGGTAGTGAGGAGTATCAGAGGTAGCGGCTCTAACGGATAACCGTATGCTTGGCAAGATAACGGAGGCACGAGACCGGAGACTACAAGGCCCTGCAAGGGTTAACAGGTTCTGTACAGGAGAGACAGCAGCAAACAGCGGATGGCAAAGCAACCTCAAGCTCAGCTAGAGCAGTGAGAGGAACAGTGAGTCACTAACAGATCAGAATGTCGCAGAAGCGACCGGAGCAATGCAGGAACACCGGAACAGCACGCAGGATCGGAGCGATAACCGGAAATGGATCACAGCAGGAACAACAGCCGGAGAACAGGATCAATCACGGAGCAGAGTCGTCAGCCAGAACCGGGTCAATCACGGAGCAGGGTCGTCAGCCAGAGCCGGGTCAATCACGGAGCAGGATCATCAGCCAGAACCCGGTCAATCACGGAGCAGGGTCGTCAGCCAGAGCCGGTCAATCACGGAGCAGGATCATCAGCCAGAACCGGGTCAATCACGGAGCAGGATCGTCAGCCAGAACCGGGTCAATCACGGAGCAGGATCAGGAGAAGAGTCAGACAAGCCGGGTCGGTACACAGGAGATACTGGAACTCAGCAACAAGGCGCAGATACTGTAACACCACGAAAGGGCAAATGACAAGTGCCCAAGCTCCAGTATATAAAGGCACATCCTGGGCGGGCCAATCAGCATCCTCCAATGCACAGGTAATTCAGCCAAGATTGACAGAACAGCACGGGAACCGTGATAATTTACATATATTAATCCCTACATGCCTTTTTTCTACACCTTCATTTACTTGGAGTTCCTCCCTATTGACTAAATTTTTCCCCACCCTTTCTCCACCCCCTGGTCATTTACTTGGACCCAGTTCCTATCTGCTCTATCTACCCCATTTTTGCTATCTATACCCTCCCCTCCCCCTTTCCTAGTTTAAAAGCTCCTCCAAGCTTCCTAGCATTCTCTCCCCTAGCACAGATGCTCCTCTACCATTTAGGTGCAATCCATCTCTTCCATACAGATTGTACCCAAGAGCAAAGTCTGCCCAGTGTTCTAAAAACCCAAAACCCTCCTTCCTACACCATTGCTTGAGCCATGCATTAAGCTCCCTGAGGTCCCTCTCCCTACCTGCACTGGTGCATGGCACAGGTAGTATTTCAGAAAATACTACCTTAGAGGTCCTTGCCTTGAGCTTGCACCCTAAATCCCTGAAATCATTCTTTAGGGACCTCCATCTTCCTCCTACTTTGTCATTGGTTCCAATATGTACCAAGACAGCTGCATCACTTCCAGCCCCTTCCAATAATCTGTCAGCCCTGTCCGCAACATGCCGAACCCGAGCACCCGGGAGACAGCATACTGTTCGGCATTCACGTTCCTGGTGGCAGATTACCCCTATCTATCCTCCTAATAATAGAGTCCCCTATTACCACCACCTGCCTTGGTTTCTGTTTGCTCTGCATCCCATCTAGCCTGGAAGGAGGACTGTTCCCCTGGCTGCTAGAGGAATCAGCCCTATCCAGTGTTGCCAGTTCTGAGCAATTCTCATCAACATCTTCACACAATCTTGCAAATCTGTTGGACTGAGTCAACTCAGAACTGGCCTTCCTCTTCCTCTGCCCACTACATCCCCTTCTTACTGTTACCCAGCTGCCTACCTGTCGCTCGTCATCTACAACTCCACCCTCTTCACCATTAACCCCACATACTACCTGCTCAGTGAGTTCTAAACTCCTTTCCAGGTTTCCAATGTCTCGCAATGTTGCAATATTTCTCTCCAAATCCAATATCTTAGACTCTAAAGAGAAAATATGCTCACACTTGGCACAGCGGTATGGCCCCAGGAACGATTGCTCCAAGTGTTCAAACATGGTACAAGATGTGCACTGTGTGAGATTGGCTAAGCTGCTTTCACTCATGCTTGGTTTTACAATTCAAATAGCTTTATATTATCCTCGAATGCTCACTATATGGTAAGTAACCAACCTTAAATGTGAATGCAATAAATCCTTTGAAATGATAGTCACCTCAAAGCTCTGCTGATTTCCAACTCCTGCTTCTATTCTAACTCCAGATTCCTTCTAACTCTTCACTTGGAAGCAGTCACTTGGAAAAGCAGTCTCACAGAGCCATCTCCACAGAGCTAATGGACTGTATTTATAGTAACTAGCAGCCAGGTGAAATCCCTTAGCAATCAGCCCTAATCACACAGGCCAGAGAAAAACCCAGTAAACAGTTTTTTTAACTCTTGCAATACCCACACAATTTATTTTTTTTTAACCTTAATAAAATACCAATAAAACACCAAACACACTCATATGTACTTAACCAGCTTCCTTCTAACTCGTCACTTGGAAACAGTCACTTGTAATAGCAGTCTCACAGAGACCTTAGAATGAATAGCTCACCAGTGAGATCCTTGTACTGACCTCTCACATACTTGTACATTGTGATAATGTCATGGTTTGAGATGAACACTCAGACAGATTGGTAAGGTTAAAATAACTTTATTAGAACAAAGAGCATTCAAGAGTATAGGTTCTAGACCTATAAACAGAACAATCGGTAGGCAACAGTAATAAAATGAGTACTATACAGTAGGGTACTGTCAATACGTTCCACAGTATTTGGCAACCTAGGAGGAGTCACCTAGAGTCCCAAGCAGGCGGTAGGATGCCAAAACAAGAGGTACACAAATAGGACAGACTGCCCAGATGCCTGGGTACTGGAACCCGTCTGGATAGATGGAGAGAGCTGGCACTTGCTGACAATCAGACCTCTGGCAGAACTGGTAAGGCAACGCGTGCACAGTCCTGGAATGGCAACAGGACTACAGTGGCAGGGAGCCCACAGTAAAGGACTGGCACTTCTGACAATCCGACCTCTGGCAGAACCGGTAAGGCGACGTGTACACAGTCCTGGAATGGCAACAGGACTACAGTGGCAGGGAGCTCACAGTAGGGGACTGGCACAACCCAGACGCCTAGGTATTGATCCTACAGGAACGAGGCAATGCTGACCAAGGACCTAGCAGACTGATCGGAGGCAATCGTGAATATGCAGCCCAACCCACAAAGGGTTAACGGAGACCTAAGCAGCTGCTACAGGAAAGCCCTAGAACGCTAGGGGTGGATCAAGAGGAGGTAAGTACCGGAACGCAACCAGTGTCTCTCAACCTGTGAGCTGGAAGTGCAAGGCTGGCTCCTGAGTCCAAGACTCTGCAGTCAGAAATGGTAGAGCTCCTGTACCTGGAATCCCCAGGTACATACAGAATTAATGGAAAACACCCAACTAAACTGCAACTCCCAAAAGGAGTGAGCCCAGCGATATTGGTGAGACAGACACAGAGAGTGATCAGAGTAATTCAGTCGGCATGGACAATACCGCACTGGTACTTCGATTGTACACACCACCAGATGGCAGTACAGCAGCTTGAGCACAAGGCTCAGCCTAAGGTCGATAGAAACAGTGCCCAGCGGCGCACACCGACAATCGCTGCATGGTAACGGAAATCAGTAACCACACGGGGTCACCTGAATGCTCAGATTAACACGGTACCAAGTGGGATGTATCCACTGAGGACAACAGCCACAGTGAGGAGGCAGCACGCTACCATCAATAGCTGAACGGTACTCAGCCAGGAGGCTGTCAGTGACGGAGCGGGTAACAGCCAGGACAGTCAGCAACGGATTGGTTCTCAGCCCAGATACAGTCAGCAATGGAGCGGTTATCAGCCAGGATACTGTCAGCATTGGAGCGGTTCTCAGCCAGGATACTGTCAGCAACGGAACGATTCTCCGCCAGGATACAGTTAACAATGGAGCGATTCTTCAGTCAGGATATGGACAGCAATGGTGCAGCAATGGTGCAGCCAGAATACAGTCAGCAACGGATCTAGTTCTCAGCCAGAATAAGGTCAGCAATGGTGCGGGTACTCAGCCAGGATACGGTCAGCAACGGAGCGGGTTCTCAGCCAGGATACAGTCAGCAACAGATCGGGTTCTCAGCCAGGATACAATCAGCAACTGAGCAGGTTCTCAGCCAGTATACGGTCAGCAATGGAGCGGGTTCTCAGCCAGGATACGGTCAGCAACGGAGCGGGATCTCAGCCAGGATACGTCAGCAACGGAGCGTATAAACCGGAACACAGGAACAGAAGCGTAGTCAGGCAGGCCAGGTCATACATGAAACAGCAAAGATACAGAGCAGACTCAGTAACTCATACACCATGAAAGGGCGCCTAACGGAGAAAGTCCCAGAGTAGATATAGGCAAGCCCTAGTGGTAGCAATAAAGACCAGCCAATCAGGGAACTGCAGTGTTAATAATGTCGCCGTTCACAGAGGGGAAGCACGGGCACCGTGATAGATAAGGTCTCCTCTTGTCTTTTCTCTAGGGTAAATAAACTAAGTTTGTCCCTCACATGACAAGTCCAAGGCAAGGTCCAAGGCAAGACATCACACACAATCAGTTCCATTGTGTATTTCCACAAATATAACTTTACTCAAAGGCAGTATTAATATCATGTCACAGGTCTTATAATAATCCAGTTAAAATCTTCCATTATTATAGTATGCCCAAGATGCACAGCTTTCCCCATTTTCAGTAACAACAGTTTGTCTCAGCATTCTCATCAATATTTGATGGCATATTGCTATCTGTTGTCTATGTAGGAAGCATGTGAGCAAGGGGAAAGTAGGCTCACACCTAGGCGCCTCCTCATTGAGATCCCACCTGAAGCTCAAGCACAGGTCTGACTGGGAGGCACACCATCAACAGGTCAGAGGTGCCACAACTAGCAGCAGCAGAAATACTTCTAAATGTTCCTGGGGCTCTGAAGTATTGTTGTTGTGTCAAGATTTTATGCTCCTGCTGCAGAGGAGTATGACTCAGTTTGTTTCTGGTGATGACAAGAGTCATAGAGTGCCCACACATACTGCCACCTCCCCCACCACCTCCACAAGTCATGTCTTTAAAGCAATAACGTTACACAGTTCTTCCACTATGTACTGCCATCCAACACTTTCTAAGTTCTTAGAAAGACGTCAAAACCTGCACAAAAATATTGCAAAAGTATGCCTGTGAAATAGTAAACTTGCCAAAATGTTGGCAGTTGACATGCTGCTCTTTTCTATTGTTGAAAACAGATGTTTTAAAGAACTGATGTCATGTGTTGCACCCTGCTGGAGTATCCCAAGCCACAATTATTTTTCAAGAATGGTTGTGACAATGGTACTTAAGCAGGAAGTTAGTGTTGTGGGCAAAGGACAAAGGCACTCAGTCTTCTAACAATTTTTTCAAGGCATATGTTGCTCTAGGACTCGCAACTTTTACTTCAGAATATTATTAAAGTGGGAAATCTTGTAGTCATAGAAAATATAGGTGAAAAATGGCAAAGTTCTCACAGGAAATGTATTGGCAGTAGCAAAAAGACGAAATGTTATGTATTTTCTATGGGCGGGAATTTTCACACAAAAAATGGGAAATTGTTTTTTTCACAAAAATTCCTGTGGAAAATGTATCTGATTTTTCACCCATTCCTAAATTTGATTCAACCAATTATTAATTCAGGAAGCCTCGACACTTATCCGGTTATAATACTCGCAGTCTTTTAGTTTTAATATCTATTTTTTTTCTCAATTAAAAAAGTTTTTCCATTAATAGTATAGTCTTTAGATAATTGTGAAAAATTATCTTTTAAATGAATGAAATGTTGATGCACTGACATAATAACAAAGTTTAGAGAGTTAAAACTTTCTATATCCACTGTGTATCTGTGTGCATTTGCACACACACACACATACACACATATTAACCTTGCTTTATGTATGTGTGTTCGCATATAATATGTCTTACAGTATTTAAGCTTACAGCTTCATCTTTCCTCTTTCTCTCAGTGCTGAAATCTGACCGCTCCAAGCGCAGATCTAGGAAGCCCCTCCCTCCTGCTCCCACTGATTCACAGGTAACTACACTGGAGGTAGCAGACACATGACACCACTAAGCAGTCACTGTTCCACTGATCTGACATGTAATTTCTTCCCTGTGAAGCTGCCTTTTCTTGTAAAGCATTATCTAGCTTGGCCTGTTGGCTGTATTGTGTTGAAGCAAGTTTTTGATTCTATAAAAGAACAGCTTTTTCTGTATAGCGCAATAACAGAAATATATTCTTAGTGTAAATAAAACATGTACTGCTACATTGTACTCTCTCTATACAGCACGAAATATTTAAGTGGCCCTATCACCCTGAATTTTTACATATTTGGAAACTTGATTCAAAACTGTCTATTTGTAATGTTAACCAAAAGTCCAGGAGATATTCACCCTTTTATTTCTGAGAAAAGTGAAAGTGAAAGTATCTAGATACTGAACAGAGTTTCATTAGCATATGAAACTTCACTGAAAACCTTCATTAGCATTTGTCATGTCACTGAAAAGGCTTAATTCGCTTAATTGGCATATGAAATGCCACTAGTACTGCAATGGTACCACAATGAGCATATATTGGCATAATGTAAAAGCAGGAATATCTCTTTAACTGTACACTGGCTGGTCTTTTGGCTAACATGACATATAGATTTTTAGTGCAGTTTTCAAATATGCAAACTTGAATCAATGTGTATGGTCCACTTTATGCATATTACATATGTGTAGATAGCAATATCCTTATACACACTGAAAAAATATATTCCTACTCACATTTTCCAGATGCTTTATACTATTTCTACGATGTAAGATAACTACTTTTCCATATGAAGGAAGACAGAACTGCACCATACTGGAATCACATGAACAAGAAATGTTCCAGTTCTGGTGCATGCACCCCTAAGGTCTTACAGCAGTGTTTTCCAACTCTCTCCTCAGTGGTGTGTAGCAAGCCATACTTTAAAGGGATAGTAATACTTAAAATGTAAAAAAAGATATGTTGTAGGGTTTATCCCCCTGAGTAAAACAAGAGTACTCCCACTGCTGACAGGTGTTTCATTCAAAAGTTATTAATTTTCAAAGTTGATTTTTTTAGGTGCAATATCACAGTGGCCTGAAATTGTACAGTGGCGCTGTTGCTACACCATCCTATGGAGATTTATGGTCCCGGGACCAGAGCTGTCCATAGGATCATATAGCAACAGTGCCACTGTACAATTTCAGTTCACTGTGATATAGCACCTAAAAAATTCAACTTTGAAAATTAATAACTTTTGAATGAAACACCTTTCAGCAGTGGGAGTACTCTTGTTTTACTCAGGGGGATAAACCCTACAACATATTTATTTTTACATTTTAAGTATTACTATCCCTTTAAGATTTGCCTGCTTGTAAACAGGGAATGACTGAGCCTCACAAACAGAGAAATCCTAAAGACATGGCCTTTAGGCACCCTTGAGAAGGAGGTTTGAAGCCACTGTTTTTACAGTACTGCCTTACTTTCCTCCATCTAGTAGTGGTCTCACTGTGGAAAGCCTTGACCAGGAAAAGGGGCATGGGTGTATCTGGCAATGACCCAGGACCTTTCCCCAGGTTCAAATGCTTTCCAGTAGATGAGATTTTGAATTTTACCACAACATCTATATGATGACAGAGTGCTCTTAAACTCAAAAACCTAATACTATTCTAGGAGAAGGAGCAAGAAATAGGTTGTTTTATTTCTGCTGCAGCTAGTGTTGTGATCCCAGTCAATCTGAATTTTCTTACATATGCACAGTTTTCTTCTGATAGGTATTTCTACCTGCCCAGTCTTAACTTGGTATCTCTGAGTTCACATTCCACTCTTTGACATCTGTGTACTAATTATTGGCTTGCCTGCTGACTTCAAACCTTTAACACTTGACCCGATCCTAGCTATGACATTGACTAAGATACAGAGCTGCCTGCCCTAACCATTGGTAAAGACTGACTACAGTCCTGTGTTGCCTGCAATGATGTTTGAATACATGTCTGACCATGATTCATCTTCCACTTATGCTAAATGCGTTCTTCTCATCAGTGCAATATAATCTATTACCGCAGTACCTTTGCTACCCATATGTGTAAATGTGAGGTTATACTGTTCCAGCTCCGGCTCCATCAGTGAATACCCCTTTTCATCTGAACCTTCAGGGAGGACTTTGATACTCCTGCCTACACGGAGTTGGCTGAGTCTAAGCCCCTAGGAAGAAGTAAAATCTGTTAGCCAATATGCAGTTAAGTATCATACCCTGGCTTACAAAAGTCAGGACCCCAGAAAGAAGCCTTTTGATATGTACTGTATGTAAAACTGTGGTCAGCAGGGCCACTTGCTGACAACCTGCCCAACACAACCAGCATCAGCAAATGGAGGACATCCTCTGAGCATCTGTTGTTCCTCCACATAATCATAACTTGTTGGTTTCCATTCAGCACTGCTGGGAAGGCTATTTGGTAGTTACACCAGCATTTGTTAACGCCAGAGCTGCTGCTGTAGTTATTTCTGCATCCTAGGCCAACTTCATAGGCATTCTTGTGAGAACCAATACTATACCCCCTTTCCGTTATCAATGGATTGTCTGTAGGACAGGGAATTAATTCCCAAGTGTCCATTTCTTTTCAAATGACTGTGCCATCTGAATTGGCTCTCCATGGTTGGTTATGACCAACTGTTTGAAACAGTGGGAGAAAAAAAAATGTACCCTGTTTCCTGAGACCTCCAGGGTGCATCCTAGAGACCTAAGTGAAATATGTTTAATATATTCACAATAAAAGATAATTGTATCAACACTAAAATAATGTGTAATCAAGAATGAAATAAAAATAGAAAAACATAAAAATTGACATGATGTATGAACAAAAGTATAAAATATATGCCATGCCAGACAAAAAATATAGGAAAAGTAAAAAAAAAGAAAACTAAAACAAAAAAGGGCCTCTAGCAAACTCAATAGGATGTAATTCATAATATAAAGAAAGGACATCCAATGTAAAATTTAGCCGTGAGTTGCCCAATCTGTGAGTGACTGGTTTTCACAGTGGCAGCTCTCCAGTGTGGACGTGAAAAAGGACATTGATAAAAGGGACCTTATGTATATCATTGTGTTCAATAGAGTTGTTATTTGTCCCAAACAAGACCCCCTACTGTGCGTCTGCTTACAATACCAATAGTTGAGCAACTGAAAAATCACTACATTCATATACTTATGTGTATTGTGCTCACCAGACATATGTCTTGGGGCAAACACTTTAAATTGAATTTCATGGTCCAATTCTTTTTGTTCTGTAGTAATGAAGAATTAATTGGAAGTCTCTGTGTCTTTCTTTTTCAGTTTATTCAGCAATGATCCTGAAGCAAGGGTCCAGTCTTTGTCCAGTAAGTTGGATCAACATGTTTAGGACCTATGGTCTGTCCTTTGTCAGGATCAAAATGATGGATAATAAGAGGATGCCAAGTATGGCAGGCTTTCTTTTGAATGATTCTTAGCCAATCAGAGAATTAGTCTGACCACATCAGTATAAGCTATTAATACCTGTTTGAAATCATGGTATTGTGAGAGCAAATCAGTTCCTACTATTCGGTGGATATAATGTATATAAAACTTATATCACTCACAATTTTAGATGCCACATATGAAAAACAATTGTGTACTTAAAATAGCCTAAACTCACAAGTACCCAATTGTTTTAAATATGTAACATTTCAAATTGTGAGTGATATAAGCTCTATATACATTATGACCACTGAATGGTGAGAATTGATTTGAGCTCATAAGTATCATGATTTCAAACAGGAATCTAGCCCCATAGCTTATACAGATTGGCTAAGAGTGACTTAAAAGAGAGCCCACCATTCTTGGTCTCCTCTTTCTATCAATTTTGATTCTGACAAATGAGCAGACCATAGCTACGAAAAGCATTGATCCAACTTACAAGAAAAAGAGTGGACCCTTACTTCAGAAACCATTGCGGAATAAACTGGAAAATAAATACACAGGGACTTCCAATAAATTCTTCAGAACAAAAAAAGAGAATGGGACCATGAGATTCACACTGAAGTGCTTGCCCCAAGACATCCGTTCAGCTAGTGCAATGCACATAAGCATATGAATGTAATGATGTTTCATCAGTTGATCATCTATTGCTAATGTAAGAAGACTCACAGCAGGGGGTCTTGTTTGGGACAAATAACAACTCTGCTGATCTCAACGATATATACTGTATAAAGTCCCTTTTATCATTGTTCTTTTTCACATCCACACTGGGGAGCTGCCACTGTGAAAACCGGTCATCATAGATAGGGCAACTCACTGTTAACTTTTACATTGGTTGTCCTTTCTTTGTATTAATAACTACATCTGTAAAAAAAAAAAAAAAAAAATATATTAAAGAATAACAGAGTCATACGAAATATCATAGTAAGCAAAAAACAATAGAAGGCACATAAGAGTCAGCAAATACAGTAATGTATCATGAAGTAACAATGCATAAAATGCAAGGGGCAAATACATATCGAAACCACTTCATCTGAAGGAGCAAGACGTGCCTATTTAACGTGGTGATAATCAGCGAAAGAGGCATTTGGGGAGAAAATCCTTCCTTCTGATTTTTAAAGTTGGATTAAAGAAGAAGGAAAGCAAGAACTACAGCTGGAAATTAGCATCAAGCACAAAGTGTATGTATTAATAATCTTAATTAGTTGTTTGAGGTTCTTTTTTTTTTGCTTTAGTTTTCTTTTTTTTTTACTTTTTCCTATTTTTTGTCTGCCATATATTTTATATTTTTTGTTCTTTCATCGTGTCCATTTTTATGTTTATATTTTTGTATTTCATTCTTGATTTTGCATTATTTTAGTGTCGATACAATTATCTTTTATTGTGAATATATTAAACATATTGCACTTAGATCTCTTGAGTGTATTGTCTTTTCCTTTTTCATGTTACCAATATCCGAGACAACCCTGGTATCCACGAAAAGCGGCACAGAGATCTTAAAGTAATCCTCTCCAAAGATTTTGAATTCCACGATTTATCCCTCCTGCGTTTTATTTTTTTCCATTAAGGAACTGTATCATAGGAGTGCCCCCATTAAGACTTTTGAACTTTCTTCATAAATGCAAGAACCTCAACAAACATTAATGGTGGAAAAACAACACAATGGGAAGTTCACTTATTGAATAATCAGAAATATGATTTTGATGTAACTTTTCTCCAACAAGTCTACTTCTATTGTTGTTGTAATTACCAGATTTCTGTTTTTTGGGATTGAACGGGAATATATATTCTTTGTCTAATACCAGAATCAGTATTAGATCCAGAGAGCTCTTTGTATTGTTTGTTGTAGTTTTTCTAAAAGCAAGGTGGAAATACTCTCCCTCATTACCCATATAATTATGTTATTAATCTATTACCTAGCACGTCCCCTCCTAGGGGCCACACTTTCCCCTAAAAGTTAACCCAGAAGCCACGCCCTGGTCAAATACATACATGAGAATCTTGCCGATGGGTTCTTACGCTGTGACCATTATGAATACCCCACCATGCCATTTGGACTATGTAATGTGACTACCATCTTCCAAGCCTTCACCAAAGACATCCTTCAAGGATGTGCTCTTCTTCCATGTATTGGTCTGCCTTGATATTATCCTGATCTTTTCTATGGATTTAAGCCACCACAGTGAATGTCGGGCTGTACTACAGTATTTAAGAGAAAATAACATCTTTGCTAGAACCAAGAAGTGTGAATTTCATAAATCCAAAATCTCTTTCGTAGGTTATGTCATCTCTGCCCAGGAACTAAAGATGAATCTCGAAAAAATGTCGGTTGTTACTAACTTGGATTTGACAATTATTATTCTTACATATAAGAAACTTCTGCAAGGTTGTCAACCTGATTCTAAGTCTAAAAGGATAGGTGACAGTGAAAAAAAATTATAAAACATATAGTTAATTTGACTTTACATATCACTCAAATAAAAGGTTTCCTTTCCATTACGATTGTCTTCACATGTCTGGTGGCCATCTGGGTGAGATGTGGATTCACTGTGCTTTGCTGGACATTCAAGGAATCCAACAACATCCACCGGATTTCTACACAACTGAGCCATAAGCAGGGTGTCATAGTTCTCTTCTATCACATTCCTCCTAAGGAGGCCTTAGTGTTCCTGTGCTTACTTCCTCTGTGGTGTGTTGTCGGCCGGCATGATTGCGGTTACTTCTGCATTGCTGACGTCATGAAACAGGCACTGGCACGGGCGCCTGTTTATGGGCCTATTCTGTTTTACCTAATTGGGTCCCGTCTTCTTCTGCTCCTTTATTTACCTCCTTGGTCCTAGGAGTCATTGCCCTTACTTGGTGTTTCTGCTAGTTCCTCTTGCTCTCCGTTGTCACCTGTGCCTATCTGAGAATCCACTCAGTGTATGACCCCGGCTTTTCTGACAACCCACATCGTTTCTGACCTGTGGCTCTGGCTGACTAATTCGCTCCATGTAGTCCCAGGCTTGTCTGTCGTCTGGCTCTGGCCACTGACTCTCTCAGAGTAGTCCCTGGTGTGTCTGACGTCTGGCTCTGGCTACTAACGCGCTCCGTGTAGTCCCCGGTGTGTTTTACCTGTTGCTTTGGCTGCCTACTCGCTCCGTGCACTCCTAGCCTGCCTGAAGTGTGCCTCTGTGTTACGCAGCTCTGGCCTGTTCTCGATCCCTGTTGCCTTAGGCCTATCTATGTCTTTGAACTTTTGTTTAATAAAGTTATTTTAACCTTACCAAACTGTTCTGAGTGTTCATCAAAAACCATAACAGCCCCCAACCACTGGCTACATCAGAGAGATGGGGTGCTCTCTGACTGGGGTTCTGGCCCCCTCACAGGGTCTCCTCCCCTCCTATTCTGTCACAATCTGTCTGCCTATTCACCTTTGTAGCCGTGCCCCTATTTTCTTAGAAAGCCTATTTGATGGCTTCCCTTTTTAACCCACCTCTTGTTCCTGTTCTACGAGCTTGTCTTGTGTTTCACTAGTTCTCCACTATCTTGTGTTCACTTTGAATGTGACTTTTGTTTGTTTCTTGACTACCCCAATGCCTGCCAATTCTATTCTGGCTCTGTGATATCTTTGCTTAATCCTGGCTGCCTACCCAACTGCGCTACTGCCTTATGATTCTATATGTCTCTGCTCGCTCCAGTTCTAACCTTGGCCCACCTCTATCTCTCCTGTTGCTGCCTCTACCATTCCGGAATTAGGGTCCCTCCTCAGGTTGGTTGGTGTATGTGTGGCACCTATCCTTGAACCCAGACTCTCCTCTTTTCTAACATTATTTTTGTCTCTGTTGCAGCCTCTCTCTTTCTCTAGACCTTTTTATCTGTTTCAGCTCCTCCTGCCTCTGCTCAGCATCTTGCTGATCTTAGCAGCTTGTCTAGAACTCATTACCTCAGACTTTGTATCTCCTCCCCTGTGGAACACCCTACCCTTCTAGGTTTGTCCTTTCCTTTGCCTCTCTGTTTCCTGCATCTCATTCGTCCTCGGTTGTGTTTAGTGCCTTTGGTTAGCTCCCTCTCTCTTCCAGCTCTTTCTCTCACTCTCCTGCTTCTCCCTCTCCCACTCAATCTCCATCTTCTCTCTCTGATCACTATCTCACTCTCTCTATTTCCTGAAATTGCTCTCTCTTTCTCTCTCCCTGCCTTTTCTCTCCCTCTCCTTCTCTCTCTCTCTTTCTCACTCTCTCTTTCTCTCACTCTCCCTGATCTTTTTCTCACTCTCACTCTCATTTTCCATGTAGCTATCTCATTCTCTGGGTGTAGGTTTGGTTCTGCTCATCTGCCTGCCAATACCTGTTTGGTATCCTTGGTTGATAGTTTATTAGGATCTTTCACTATTCTGTGGACTCCAGCATTGCGCTCCAGCTTCACCTTATAGCGACCTGCTGAAGGTTTCTGTGTTTTCTCTCCTGTTTCCTCCTAAACTAGTCACTGTGGTCCCTGTCTAGCTCTTGTTCCCTATACTTTGTTGTGATTCCTCATTGCTGACCCAAGCTCTTCTACTGACTATCCTTCAGCCTGCTGATTCTGTACCTCAACTGTGATTATCTGTAGTCGACCAAAGCTCTGACTGACTATCCTTCATCCTGCCAATTGTGTACCTCTATTGAGATTACCAGATATCGACCCAGGCTCTCCTATTTGACTGTCCTTCACCCCGATGATTCTGTACCTCTCCTTCCCCTCAGTTGTTGACCCTGCTAGTCCAACCATCTTTATTCCTTGTTCCTGCTCAGTCGGAGTTTGAATCTTTAAACCATCAGTTGGTTCACTGTTCTGCCTCAGTCAGTGTTCAACTCCTTTGACTATCAGTCGAAGCATTGTTCCTGCTCACTCGGTGTTCAACTCCTTCAACCATCAGTTGAATCATTGTTCCTGTCAGTTTCCTGATCCTGCTCAGTTGGTGTTCAACTCCATTGACTATCAGTCTGTTTTTAACCTATCTCTACACAGTTGTCCTGAGGCCGGCTCCTCTGGTCAGCATAAAACTAGACTTGCAAGTAGCATCTTTACTCTGGCCTTGGCCGCAGCACAACTGTTGTAGGGGTAGTCCGCACCAGCCAGCTACACGTTTATATTCTGCTCCCTATCTTCTTGCCTACTGGGGATCTCCATAGTTTTCCAATGGGTATCCTGTTATTGTACTGCATTTTCTTGCCTTTTCTGCTGTATATTGCCAATTGGGTATCTACGCCTGGAACCATCATTCGCTAGCAGTGCTCTCTAACTCTCACCTACTGATACCATTAATATCTGGTTGTCCATACCATTCATAACATTACAGTGTGGGTGATAGAGAACTCTTGGCAGCGAAGAAGGCACTGTAGGAATGGAGATATCTCCTTGAGGGCACTGAAGTTCTGGTAACTGTTATCATATCCCATAAGAATCTTCAATATCTTGAGTCAGCCTTCCAGTTATGCTATATGTGTGCTATTCATTACCCGCTTCAATTATATCATCTGTTAAAAGCCAGGATTAAAAAAACATCAAAGTGGATGGCGTCTCTGTTACAGTTATTAGGACACTCAGACCAGTAGGTAAAATAAAACACAGTTTATTAAATAAGAAATAATGCAAACAATCTCCCTCTACTAGTTACAACAATAATTGCACCGTATATACAAATGTACTCAAAGGCCCAAATACAGAAACAGGGAGCACACTATATAATAATACAGATAATAGCAAGATGGACACAAATGGGTTAAATTGAACAATCAGTCCGTCTCAGCTGTGGGGTTTGGCACTCCCAAAATGGTGAAGTGAGGTACTGTGCAGATGTGAACAGTACAGAGTTCATAAGATGGTAAGGTAATAGATGTTCAGTGACCAGCAAATGCCTCAGCAGAACCGTGACCCAATATATCCCCCACGGGCGTACCTAATGAGTCAACTGATACTGCAGGTGCAAGAGTATGTAGCCCCCACGGGCGTAATTGGAGAATAGCCTGAAATGCAAGAGCTGGTGTTTAGCCCCCACGGGCGTATAACCGGAGACCAACATTGAGCGTGACTTGAGCCAATAGCCCCCACGAGTGTGTACCTTCAGAACCTGCCAGAGCTTGGAGCCTACCCCTTGCTTCCTCTCAGAACCAATAGCAGCAATAGAGACCTCCGGTAACCAACGTAATACTGAGAGCCACAGGCGCCCAACCGGACCGACAAGAAGTGACTACTCTGCAGTTGTATCATACAAGTCGCCGTCCACGCTAGCGGCCAACTCAGCAGACGTAGCACAGTAACGTAAAGGCTCTATACCGGGGAATGGAGGCTCTGCTGGAGAGAGGCGGCACTGCAGGGGTTAAAAGGTACATTTAACAATCAAAGGCTCAGTATGGTGAATAAGCTCTGCAAGCGTACGGAGGCTCAGTAGAGGGAGCACAGCTCTGCAAATCAGCACGGGACTCTGCACTGGACAAAGGCAACACCGGAATGTAATGGTCACACTGATACTGGCACTCATCACGGCAGGAGTAAGAATGTCACGGCAGCGACAACAGGAACACGCAGGTCGCTGGAACAGGCCGTAGTCGATCACGGAGCAGGAAGTCAGCCAGGCCAGGTCGTAGCACGTAGGAGGTTCTCAGACAAGCCGGTACAAACACGATCAGGAACGTCAGCCAAGCCGGGTCGGGTAACAGAGGTGGTTCGCAGACAAGCCGGGTCAAACACAATCAGGAACACTGGAGCGTAGTCAGGACAGGCCAAGTCGGTACACAGGAATCCGGAACAGGAACACAGCAACAGCAAGACTGGCTCAGATACACCACGAAAGGGCATCTGACAGTTGTCATAGTCAGGTATAAAAAGGTCACCAGGGGGCGGGCCAAACCAACTCAGCGAATCAAAGTATACCACAGATGAGAGTGACAGGAGGATCACAGGCACTGTGATAGTCTCCCAGCAGTTTAATTGTTCTTCATCTCTAGTAACCCCATCTTTCTTGGACTTCATCAAAAGTGCTCAGTTACATCTTCCATAGTATATGTCCTTCCCACCCTCCAAGGTGTATATTACCTCTACCTTGCTGTTCTGTGATTGCAGGCCACCCTGGGTAATGAAGACCACTGAACTTATTGAAAGGTTTTTATTGTGGTCCTCCATAAAAAGTATGTCTCAGCCTTTTTACATACCGGTTTCAAGTGTGCTCTGAACAAGAGCACTTGCTCCAGGCCTCATGGTCCTCTGCACCACTAATTATACCATCTAAGCTGTAGAATCCTATATTGTGGTAAAATTTCCTCCATCATAGGGGAATACTGGTCATGGTTTCCAGTTTTTTTCAGCAGACCCACTTTATCCCCTTGCCTAAACTTCCCTCCTGCAAGAATTAGAAAAGTTGATTTTCAAAGAAGTCTACCATCTCCATGGACTGCTGCTTCAATTCATCTCTATCTTTTGGAAGTCCATCTGTGCTCATCTCAAGATTGATTTTCTTTCCTCTTCCCCAGAGCAGAGAAATGGTCAAACAGACCCTGTAAGAACTAGCATCACACCTTCTTTAGCTTACCTGACCTTTTACACTGCCATGGGTTATATCACCTCTGTCTTTACCAGATTCACGTTCCCCATCTAACAACCCTACGGGAGACAAAATAATTTAGGACCTTCATTTACAATGGGCCAAGACCTAATCTGACCTCCATGTAGCATCTTTTATCCACAAAAGAGCCCCTGGCAAGATGCTTTTATGAATCCTGCCTTTCTGTGTTTGAGATCAAAACTGTTTTTTCCATGAAGCAGTCTGCAACTTTGCCACAGTTGCAGCAACTTCACTCCTGCCACTCTCAAGAACTGTTTCCGAGATATGTTCTCCATTCTCTTATTAGTTCCAGGTCTTCTCGGGTATGATCCAGTACATCTAGAGATCAAGGCCTTACATAGGGGATCAAGAACAAAATAATTTTGAACACCAAGATTTGGGAGGAACCTGTGGAAGATGTCACAAGCTTAAGGATCAAATACATTATACCCAATATTAGGCTCAGTTATCCTAGTAGGGATAACATTTCATGAAGGCGCCTTAGATAGAGTGTCATGGATATTTTATTTTAATTTTTTTTTAAGAGAGCATATAGAATCACAGCAGAATGCAGGAATATTGCTAAAATCTACTTGTTCCTGTCCCTGAAACTCTTGTGCATTTTCTCATTTTATCTCACTTAGACTAAAGCAACCTTAACAGTAGTGTGCAGTGCCAGCTAGTGGCTGCAAAGGCCAGTAAGATATTGACATGTATTAAAAGGGGTATTGACTCACGGGAGGAAGATATTATTCTGCCGCTTTACACTTTGAATATGAAGTTCAATTCTGGGCACCTTTTCCGAAAAAGGACATTATGGAACTGGAGAACGTGCAGAGGAGGACTACAAAACTAATAAGGGGAATGGAAAGTTTTAGTTATGAAGAAAGGCTAAAAAAGTTAAATTTGTACACATTAGAGAAACGGAGTCTTAAAGGGGGTATGATAACTGGAATTCACTGCCTGATGAGGTGGAGCTATTGAATACATTAGATGCCTTTAAAAAGGGCCTAGATACTTTTTTAAAAGAGCAGAACATAGAGGGCTATGAATGTTAGTATTGGGATTAATATTTATTTAGTGCTTGATGATCCATGAAGAAATCTGTTTGCCATCTGGAGTCATCCCCCATTCAAAGCAGAATTTGAAATGGCTGAAATACAGGGGTTTTTTGCCTTCTTTTGTATCAGCAGCAGTAAACAAGAATAGGAAAAGGGTTTAACTTGATGGACGAAAGTTTTTCTTTTCAATCTAAACTACTATGTAACTATGTAACCTCCTACTAACTGGCCTTTCGGCTTTCTTCTCTCCCCTATGTAATCTGTCCTAAACTCATCTGCATAAATTCACAAAATCGCATGGTGTCAATAAACAGAACCTGCTCACATCATTCTGAGACATCTCATATGGCTCCACATTCAGCTCTGGACCACCTACAAAGTATTTCTTCTTACTTTTAAAGCTCTCCACTCTGCTGCCCTCCTTACATCTCTTCCCTCATCTCCACTGTTATTCCCGGTTGCTTACTTCTCTCAGCACAACACCATTTTTGTTACACCACATGCCCTCTCCTGTCTCCCACCTATTTCACTTTACGCTCCTTACCTCTGGAACACCATATCTCTCTACCTGTGTCTAGAACCATCACCCTCCATCTTTAAATCTAGTCTGAAATCCTATCTTCTCGAACACTATCACCTTGCATTGCTTATTAAAAACAGCACTGTAACTCATAGCACTTGACACTCTCATACCCTGCTGTCTGTCTCCTGTTAACCATCTAGACTGTAAGCTCCTTGGAGCAGGGACCTCATACTTATTGTTTCTGTGATTGTGGCACTTATTTAATCCTGTTTTATTGTATTTGTTACATACTACTGATATAAGGTGCTGTGTACATTATGTGGTGCCATATAAATAAGTGTTGGTATTCCTTAAGTTTCTGTTCTAGGACTGCTTCTGTTCTCTCTTTACACAAAACACTTTCTGATCTTATTAACTAATTCAGACTCAAATGCCTCCTCTATGCAGATGATACTTAGCGTTATTTATCTGCCAATCGACTACTGATATTCAGTCTAAAGTCACAGATTGCCTCTCTGCTATCTCAGACTGGATGGCTCGTAGGCCCCTTAAGCTCAATATGTCTAAAACTGAGCTAATACTCATCCCACTTTGGTCTGGCCCAGTAGTACCCTTCCAGGTGACTCTGAATGGCACTACCATAAATTCAAGATCAGAAGCACATACCCAGGGGTGATAATTGACACTTCTCTCTCAGTCTCTCCTCATATTAATGCCATTTCTAAATCCCGCTGCTTTCTCTTTTGTAACATAGCCAAAATCCACCCCTTACTCTGTTCCTCCATAGCCAAAATTCTTACACAAGCACTTATCCTTTCCTGGATGGACTACTGTCTGCCTTCCTGCCTACCAACTCCATCCTCTTCAATCCATACAGAATGCTGCAGCACAAATGACCCTATTGCCACCTAGGTTTGTCCCTTCGGGTGTTAAATTTGCTCCCATCGGAAGCAACAAGTAGGCTTTTCAATTTGTGATGAAAATACATGTGGAGGCTAGTAACGTGTTAGAGACTCGCTTTTATCGCCAGAAATCTCACCTGAAAACATTTGGCATTGAGTCCCCTAACATATGTGCCTAACCACCAACTTGTAAGCCCCATATCAATACACCCAAGGATCCAAATACATGGGTGAGCAGAAAAATAAATAACCCTTTGAATGCTAGCAGGATATGCAACACATTGCACAGTGTTGCATACCCCACTGGCACTCAGAGTTAATCCCCCTAAAGGTAACAGCAACCCATGTACAGTACACACTTACCTGGATATCTGATGTCCCACGGGGTCTCCAGCACCCTGGTATTTCTCCTTCCTTCTTCTTCTGTAAGCTTCTATCTTCCCTCTTCATGTGTCATCTTCTTTCATTTTCTTATGTTATCTTATTCTTCATCTGTGCTCGTCTGTCTTCTTACTTCTGAAACTTGTTGCAGCCTGTAAAAACAAATAGTCATTAATATGTTGAAATCCATGTAGGTTCCACCACCACCGGTAGAAGAGAGGAAAAAGCTCCCCTCCTGATACCTTTAGGGCCATTGCCCAATGCCAGCTGAGGGAAATTTGAACAGGGACTACCTTTTATATGGCCAGTCCCTGTTCAAATTTCTCCCAACGCTCCCATTGGATGGGATGTGGGCCTGAAGTGAACTAGAAACTGATTGGCTGGGAGTTGTGGTTACTGCAGAGCACGTTCAGTGCCCTGCGTAAGACCACATCCCAGCCAATGGGAGCGTGGGAAGAAATTTGAACAGGGACTGGCCATATAAAAGGTAGTCCCTGTTCAAATTTCCCTCAATTGATATCAGGAAACGGCCCAAAAGGTATCAGAAGGGGTCTTTTTCTTCTGTTTTATTAAGAAAACAGTAATACAATAACCCTCACAGGTCCTGTAGTATTTTATCAGAATAATACAGACACAAGACAGGTTACATTTACATATGCTTACACAGTTCCAGTATAAACATAGAGTCCATAACAAGATATACTGACACAGGTCAGGCATAATACAAAGGAATCCCAGTGTATCAGTACTGCATGGGTTAATGGCCTTCAGCGAGTGTAAACAGTCCCATGTGAGGAGAGGTCTGTTAAGGAGCACACAGGATAGAGAGCTTATAGAGGAGTAACGGCCAGTAATAGGTTAGCAGACAAACGTGAACTGCCAGAGCAGTAACGGAGACTGAGCCACATAGAGCACTGCCGGAGCAGTAACGGAGACTAGGCCACGTGATCACTTCCTTAGCAGTAACGGAGACTGAGAGATGTGGGCACTGCCGTAGCAGTAACAGAGACCAGGTAACTTGTATTCTGCCGTAGCAGTAAACGGAGACTAAGCCACTTGCACTTTGCCGTAGCAGTGAACGGAGATGGACCACTTGCACTCTGCCGTAGCAGTAACGGAGACTAGGCCACTTGCACTCTGCCAGAGCAGTAACAGAGACTAGGCCACTTGCACTGCCGTAACAGTAAACGGAGACTAGGCCACTTGCACTGCCATAGCAGTAAATGGAGACTAGGCCACTAGTACACTGCCGTAGCAGTAAACGTAGACTAGGCCACTTGCACTCTGCCAGATCAGTAACGGAGACCACTTGCACTCTGCCAGAGCAGTAACGGAGACTAAGCGAATGTAGACTGCCGTGACAGTAGTGCAGACTGCACAACTGAGCACTGCCGTGACAGTAAACGAATGAGCAACTCACCCTGAGGTGGCAACCAACCGGGAGCATCACAAATGACAAGCCAATAGGAATGTCTCCAAGGCGACACAGAGGCAACCGGAGCAGGAACGTCAGCCAAGCCGGGTCAGTACACAGAGCAGGAACGTCAGCCAAGCCGGTCGGTACACGGAGCAGGAACGTCAGCCAAGTCGGGTCGGTACACAGGAGTAGGAGAAGCAGAATGGTCAGGCAGTCCGGGTCGGTTCATGGGCAGGAGACGAGATGCAGAGTATTCAGGCAGGCCGGGTTGATACACTGAGAATACTGAGATCAGGAACAAGCACCGGTACAGGAACACCACAAAAGGGCACCTGAGAGGTGCCAGAACCCAGTATATAAAGGCCATACTGGGCGGGACAAGCACAGTATAGCCAACAGGAGTAGAGCAGGAGTGTAGACTGACAGGATGTCGCAAAAGGAGCACAGGCACCGTGATAGTAATACCCAGTTAAGAGTCAGAACGGCTTATTTAATTCTTATCTCCTTGGTTATACTGTGGCAAAAGTTGAACTTGATAGACTTGTGTCTTTCAAAAATCACCCAAGTCATTATAAAGTATTAATTCCCCTTTCACATTTATACGTTAGAGATATGTCTAATGCATTGCTTCACAATACATTATAAACAGCTGTAGTATCTAAAATATGAATCATTATAGTCTTGATAAAAGAAAGATGAGGGTATGAGATCCAAACTTTAAAATATAGGAAAATAAATTAGAACTATCACTTTGTAACAAATAGGTGATTTTGAAAGAGCTTTCAAAATCACCTATATTTGTGTTAGACTTTTTTTTTATTATTTCAAGCAGTCATTAATGAGAGATTTAGATTTTGTTTGCTCGTTAGTTTATGCAACTGAGCTAGTACTTCCTGGCAGTGAATGACAGTTGGCAATATAATGCCGTGTGGAGTATTGATTTCAGCCAAGTGTGCCTATTAGATTTTCCTTAACCAAAAAATAATAAAGCTAAACAATAATCTGTAGTTTTAACCATTTGAGTGCCAGGGGGCACTCAAAGGGTTAACTAAAAAAATGAAATCATCTATTTGTTACAAGATGAAATTATAATTTTAACCCCTTAAGGACCAGCGCACACACGCATGGCCAGCACTTGAGGACCACAGGGTTTTTTTTTTCCTTCACTTCTGGTTCAGGGCTTCCTTAAGTGTTGGACCGCCGTGATGGTCCTGGCGCGTCAATGGTCCTTAAGGGGTTAAACCACACTCAGTGTGAAGTAAGGCAGGCCCAAAACTTGTTTAGTCAAAGACTTAAAAGAAGCAACAATTCTCCTATTTAAAGCTCTTTGGCCCAGATTTATAAAAGCAAACTGGAGTTATTCTGAAGTAAACCATCTGCGCCATAGGAGTTAAATAAAAAATTCCTGTTCAATTAAATTGGGCTTTTAACTCCTGGAATGTTAGAGAGGCCTCCAATGCATTGTGAAGCAATGCATTGGAGGTCTCTCTAGCATTCAAGAGATTAAAAATGTCAATTCAGGTGCATGGGACTGTAGGAATTTTTATTTGTTCCTATGGTTCAGTTGGTTTACTCCACAATAACACCAGTTTGTTTTTATAAATCTGGACTTGAGTCATAAATTTGCATTATTACTCATTGCATATGGCAGATATGTGCATCAGAATTAAATATCACCATATTGATGCATACACAATTGCCTTATTAACCTTTTGATTGCTAACAATACATTGGGCACCTCTCTGGCATTCAAAGGGCAAACATATTTTCAAGGTGAAGGTGCTAATGCTTAAATCATAAATCTCCTGCTGTTCACTTGATTTGTTCCAGAATAGCTGCTCTTTAGCTCCCTTAATTGCACTCTGCACCAGTGATTCTATGGGCATACCAACCAGTCACATTTCCTGGATATCCCAAATGAGTCACAGGTAGCTTAATCACAATGACTGAGCCACTGTCCAGACATCCAAATATGACTAAGCAGGGATATCTTGAAAAGCTGACCTGTTTGTGTGCCTAGCAGACCAACGTTGAGAAACACTGATCAATTATGCTAGGCTTTACTATAATTTTATATATACAAGAAAGCAAAATGGATGAGCAGCTTGATAAACAATGTGTACAGATGTATTTTGGCATAAACTGAAACCTACTTATGCCCACAAAGAGAAATCATTCTGTGAAAGTAAGATGGCTGTGTAACACAACCCTAGGCCTCAACCTTTTATCAGAGTTTCTGTTAAAGGGTACAGAACAAATCCAACAATATAACCCATTTGTGGTTAATTAACAATTTAATGCTGAATCTTGTCTGCTTTAGGCGAAGTCTGGGAAGCCATTGCCACCTGCCCCAACACCTACCTCTTCCACAGGATTGCGCAAGGTAGTAGCTATGTATGATTTCAATCCACTGAATGCTCAGGATTTGCCACTGTACAAGGGTGAAGAGTATCAGCTTCTAGAAGAAGGAAGTGGCCAGCCCTGGCTGAGAGCACGGGATAAAAATGGGTGAGTATAATGAAGGATGTTGCAGGCTAATTGAAAGTATCTCATGTATAGCATAGGAATAAGGATGCTTATCTCTTGAGATCCTGAGATAATAAAGTGATGCTTGAGATGGTATCTTGACACCAGTTCTGGAATGGAATCTTGCCAGGCACCTCTTAGATATGATTCTGACACTTATGCACCCAACTCTGACAAGAGATCCTGACATTAACCCTTTAAGGACCAGAGAGGTAAGAATCAGTTTAGAAGTAATGTGCAACCATCGCTATAAAAGGATCCTGACATTAGTTCTCCCACTTCTGTCTAACATTGGATCCAGGCACCAGTGCACCTACTTGTGACATATGACACTGACAGTAGCAAAGTCACATAGTAACATAGTTGATGAGGCTGAAAAAAAGATGGGTCTATCTAGCCCATGCCAAATCACCCTTGTTGATCCAGAGGAAGGCAAAAAAAAAAAAAAAATTGAAGCCATTTCCAATTAAGCCCCAAGTGAGTAAAAAAAATTCCTTCCTGTAACTCTGCTCTGTCCCTGATAAAAAAAAAAAAACATTACTTTTTGCAATGAATTAGCACTCATAAATCCAACCCCCGCCACCTTTTCTCTACCTTTGACTCCCTTCTCTGCCCTCCATCCGCATCCCTCTCAAATGATATACAGTCACAAGACTTTGCCGACTTCTTCAGAGCCAAGGTAGATTCCATCCGAGATAATATTCCACCTTGTAAATACCCTCCTATCCTCCATCGTTCCCCTCCTGCCACTCTGGACTCTTTTTCACGAATCAAGGAGGAAGAATTGACTAACCTCCTATCCTCCTCTCCCTCTACTACACACCTGATCTGCACCCCTCTCACCTCGTCCAGTCACTCTACCATAAACTAATTATTATCCTATTACAGATTTTTAACTCCTCCATTGCCACTGCTACATTTCCTGATGACTTCAAACATGCCACAGTGTAAGTGTGACGCTTACCTTAGAGAACTGGCCGCTGAGTACCCGATCAGCGGTTGGCCTCCTGCTGCTGCTCTGGTGGCTGGCTTCTAGGTCTGTATCCATACAGCTCCTGCCGAGTTCAGCTCCTCTTCCGGCTGGGCAGAATGCGGGCGCACGTCACAGGGATTCCCTTAGTGACGTCGCAACCCAGCTTTCTTAAAGAGACGCTACCATTATTGCTCCAACTCTCGGAGGTGGAGCCCTAAGTATTTAAACTGCCTGGACACCACATCAGTTGCCCTTTCGTGGTGCTCCAGTGCAGTTATTGTTGTTGGGCTTTGTGTATTACCTGGCTTGTCTGACTAACCGACCAGATGCTGACTTGTGGCTCTGTCTGACTACCCACTCCATGTATGTGTCTGTCTCCGTTACTGCTGCGGCAGTGTCCTCCGTTACTGCTCCTGCAGAGTGCAAGTGTCTGCCTCCGTTACTGCTATGGCAGTGTGCCATTGGCCTAGTCTCCGTTATCGCTCCTGCAGAGTGCAAGTCTCTGCCTCCGTTACTGCTACGGCAGTGTCCTCCGTTACTGCTCCTGCAGAGTGCAAGTCTCTGCCTCCGTTACTGCTACGGCAGTGTCCTCCGTTACTGCTCCTGCAGAGTGCAAGTGTCTGCCTCCGTTACTGCTACGGCAGTGTGCCATTGGCCTAGTCTCCGTTACTGCTCCTGCAGAGTGCAAGTGTCTGCCTCTGTTACTGCTACGGCAGTGTGCCATTGGTCTAGTCTCCGTTACTGCTCCTGCAGAGTGCAAGTGTCTGCCTCCGTTACTGCTATGGCAGTTTGCCATTGGTCTAGTCTCTGTTACTGCTCCTGCAGAGTGCAAGTGTCTGCCTCCATTACTGCTACGGCAGTGTGCCATTGGCCTAGTCTCCGTTACTGCTCCTGCAGAGTGCAAGTCTCTGCCTCCGTTACTGCTACGGAAGTGTGCCATTGGCCTTGTCTCCATTACTGCTCCTGCAGAGTGCAAGTGTCTGCCTCCGTTACTGCTACAGCAGTGTGTCTTTGGCCTAGTCTCTGTTACTGCTCCTGCAGATTGAATGAATGAATGAATATGTTTATTTATATAGCGCCACAAGTGTACGCAGCGCTTTACAATCTCAGAATTTAAACAATACAGGGTTACAGGTGCTTTTTGTAGAGTGAAACATTGGGTTCGAGGTCCCTGCCCGAAAGCTTACAATCTAAAGTGGTAATGGGAGACATACAGAGTACATTAGGGTCAAGTGCTGAATACAGTGCTAGTTTTCATGATAATAGAGGACATCAGTAATGTAAATAATTTATAAGAACATTCATTGTACAACATCAGATTGCAATTGTCAGTCTCCGTTACTGCTACGGCAGTGTCCTACGTTACTCAGTTACTGGTAGTACTCTGGTAGTTCACGTTTGTTCTGCTAACCTGTTTCTGGCCGTTACGTATCCTGAAGCCCTCTATAGGGAAAGAGCTCTATCACAGAACTCTCAACACATGGAACTGTTTACACTCCTTGAAGACCATTAACTCATACAGTACCTTGCTCCTGGGAATCCAACATAATCTGCCTGACCTGTGTCAGTATAGACTGCTATGGACTTTATGGTTATACTGGACCTGTGTAGGCATATGTATATGTAACCTGTCGTGTGTCTGTATTATTCTGTTTGTATACTACAGGACCTGTGCGGGTTCTTATTTTATTGTGATTTCAATAAAACTGTGTTTTATCCTAAACCACTGTGTCTGTGTGTCGAACAAACTGTTACAGTATGAAAGGGCCATGACCTCAGACAGTAAAGGTGAAGGTAATACACAGAACATCCACTGGAGGATGTATGTACATGAGCAGGGTTTAGACCAGTTGGCACTGGCCATACAAACTATTCTTGAGCGCACGGTGCATCTCGATAAACCTGTTCGGAATCCGGTGGCCCCCCCCAGTTCCGACACCAGAGAGTCAATCCTTGACAGCTGTTGCCTCAGTTAAAGGGTTAACCGCTTCTGCTCCTTTACCACTCAGATACGATGGCGAACCCACCCTTTGCAGAGGGTTTATTAATCAATTAGAGATACTTTTGGAGTTAACCCCTCATGCTTCTCCTAATGGCCGCAGTAAGGTTGGGTTCATGATATCACTATTGACGGGCAAGGCCTTGGCATGGGCCAGTCCCTTATGGGAGAATGCTAAACCTTGTACCAGGAACTTCAGGGAGTTTGTGCAGACATTTCGGAGAGTATTTGAAGTTCCTGGTAGAGCCACCTCTGCTGCCAAACGATTGATGGAGATACAACAGGGCAATCGTACTGTGGGCGACTACGCTATAGAATTCCGTACATTGGCAGCAGAGGTAGGATGGAACAGCGAGGCACTGGTGGCAGCCTTTGCTCAAGGTCTTGTGGACCGTATTAAGGATGAAACTGCAGCTTGTCACTGTTTTACTGAACACTCAGACAATTTGGTAAGATAAAACAATGAAGCTTTATTAAACAATTCAATAAAGAACAGAGATGCCCTTCACGGGTCCAGACTTCAAACAGTGGATAGTAATATTGAATCTGACACAGATCAGGGCCCAAACAGTTAACAAAATATGCAATAATGACTGAAACAGAGACAGGAACAAAACCTCAGCAGTACAGGTCCGGAGAGGCCCTAAGAGGGAACTATACTGCAGGGCAGACACCCCAATATAGGGAAGTGAATAGGCTCTACCGGCCTTACTTATAACCGGGTAAGGCAGCCCAAGAAATGGTACCAACAAGTATACTGAGGAGGCTCTACCAGCCTTAGCTATAACCGGGTAAGGCAGCCCAAGAAATAGCACCAATGAGTATATTGAGGAAGTGCCCGGAGGCACGCAGAGTAGGCACCATCTGCACGGGGCGCAACAGGTGTTGATATAGGCAGACTGCTCTAAATAGCTTAACCAGAGGTAGCGGGTAAGTGTGGACTGACAGGTGGTAGAACCGCTAGTGACCGTAGTGCACAGGCAGTATAGTATGCAAACAGAGACTGCAAGGAGGCACAGACTGAGAGGCAGCGCAACCAGAGGCAGCAGATAAGAGAAGACTGACAGGTGGTAGCACCGCTTGTGACCAGAGATCACAGGCTGTATAGTATGCAAACGGAGGCTGGAAGGAGGCACAGGCTGAGTTGTAGCGCAACCGGAGGCAGCGGGTAAGAGCAAACTGACAAGTGGTAGCACCGCTAGTGACCGGAGGGCAAAGGCTGTATAGAATGTAACGGAGGTTGCAATGAGGCATGGCTGACAGGTAGCGCAACCGGAGGCAACTGATAAGCACCGACTACCAAGCGACCGTTAAGGCAAAGGCAATGGGCACAAGACAGGGACAACAGAAGCACTAGCGACAAGCGGATGCTAGGCGAGTAGCCAAAGCCTGGAACAGTACACAGAGAATGGAAGTCAGCCATAGCCAGAATCGGTATATGGAAATCGTTAGTCAGTCACAGCCTGAATCGGTACACAGAGAGCGGTAGTCAGCCAAAGCCTGGGTCGGTACACAGAGAGCGGTAATCAGCCAAAGCCTGGATCGGTACACAGAGAGCGATAGTCAGCCAAAGCCTGGGTCGGTACACAGTGAGCGGTAGTCGGCCAAAGCCTGGATCGGTACACAGAGAGCGGAGTCAGCCAAATCGGTAACAGGTCTTAGTCAGGCAAGCTGGGTCCAATAATACGGTATCACGGTTCCCATGATCTCTCTCTGTCACTCTCACTTGTGCTGCTCCCCTATTGGTTGAGCCTGTTTGGCCTGCCCCTGGTGTCCTTTTTATACCTGACTAGTGACACCTGTCAGGTGCCCTTTCGTGGTGTTCCAGAGCCAGTGTTGCTGTTGCTGTGTTCCTGCGTTCCTGATTTCCGGTGTACCGATTTGGCCTGTTCTGACGACTCTCCTGTGTTCCTGCTCCGTGATCTGACCTGGCCTGGCTGACGTTCCTGCTCGTTGCTGATCTGGCTTGTCTGAGAATCTCCTCTGTGATCTGACCCGGCCTGGCTGACGTTCCTGCTCGTTGCTGATCTGGCTAGTCTGAGAACCTTCTCCGTGATTTAACCCGGCCCGGCTGACTTCCAGCTGCTGTTGCCGCTCTGGCGACATTCTGATTCCTGCTGTGTTCATGTCAGAACTGATCGAGACTGTAATCATTAACTCCTGCTGAGCCGTGTCTCCTGTGCTGAGTCTCCAGTTACGCTTGCAGAGCTGTACTACCAAAAGCTGAGTGTCCAGTTATGCTTGCAGAGCTGTACTACCAAAAGCTGAGTCTTCCTTGGCACTTCCAGAGTGATTCCTTCATATGCTGAGCCTCCGATTGTACTTGCAGAGCTACATATTCAACCTGGTGCTGTTGTTAACTCTTGCAGAGCCGCTATACTTCCGCTGCTCTTGCTGAGCCGGCCGCGTTGGGGGCCTTGGTTAGATGGCGGCTCATATTGTCAACTATAGCAGAGTAGTCAGTATCCGTTAACGCGCCCGTGGGAGGCGCTATTGGCTCTAGCTCCTTCAGAGTCCTCCCCGTTACTGCCCGGTGGGGTTATTGGCTCAAGCACTCGCAGCACAGGCGGTTCCCGTTATACGCCCGTGGGGGCTACTGGCTCAAGCTCTTGCTGTACCCAGTGACCGTAGTTACACCCGTGGGGCTATTGGCTCACGCTCTTGCGGTGCAAGTTGTCTCTGTTATATGCCCGTGGGGGCTATTGGCTCAAGCTATCACTGTACGGTTGGTCTCCGTTATACGCCCATGGGGGCTATTGATTCACGCTCTTGCAGTACCAGTGGTCTCCGTTATATTCCCGTGGAGGCTAGTGGCTCACGCTTCTGCATTACAAGTTGTCTCCGTTATACGCCAGTGGGGGCTATCTGCAAACTGCTCCACAGCGTTCTGTCTCAGTCTCTGTATTACCCAAGCAGCTAACTACATCCATGGACTTAAGGTGTTGCGTAATCTAGCACCTATTGCTGCCTCTTATTCACCTTGGGCGTGCCAAACACCACAACAGAGACTGACGATTCCTTTGTATTTAACTATTGATTACCAGTAGCTATTCTGAGCCTGTCCTGTGACAGTATATGTATTATCTGTACTCCTGTATACTGGTCCTGTGAAGGCCTATGTAGCCTATCTATTGCTATCTACTGTGTTGCCTATTGAGGGCGATCTTGTTCTTTCTTTTTGTTTTAATAAAATTGTGTTTTATTCAAACCTGCTGTCTGAGTGTCTGAAAAAACGTTACATACGGGCAGCGGAGACAGGAGCAAGGTCAGACGAAACCGGATCATACACGGAACAGGAACACAGCAACAAGCGTCAGGTCAGGAACACCACGAAAGGGCACCGGCATAATGACAGGAGGGCGTATGTAAAGGCAAGCCCTGGGAGGGGTTAACAACCCAGAACCAATAAGAAGCAGCCAAAGCAAACCAGGAAGTAGGAATGTTGCACAGGCAGAATCACAGGCACCGTGATACAGCTAGATAATTGCCTAATGATTTGGATGAATACATTGATTACGTCATTCTGATTGATTCTCGTACTCGTGAGAGACTTATGGCTAAAGACCGTAGGCTATGGCCTAGAAACAGTGGGCATAACAGCTTTCTGATCCCACCCATGCCTCCCTCGCCTCCCATGCCTCCTGATCATAAACAGGAATCCTGTGAACCAATGCAACTAGGGTTCACCAAACTAACTAAGGAGGAATGGGCACACCGCAGGAGGCAGGGCTATGTCTATACTGTGGTAAAGCTGAGCACCTATTACGTACCTGTCCTGTACGTCCGGGAAACGAACGCACCTAGGGTACCTTGGAGGACAGGCCCTAGGTGGTGTTCAGCAGTTCCTAGACCCGATTATGCAGAAACCCACGATCCAGGTGGTATTCTCTTGGGCAGAACACTCTGTGGAGGTTCTGGCCCTGGTTGGATCTGGTGCGGCTGGTTACTTCATGGATAGTTAATTTGCAACGTTACATAAAATTCCGTTGGTCAGAAGGGAATCTCCCTTAGCCATTAAGGCCATTGATGGCAGACCGTTAGAATCAGCTCAGATCACTATAGAAACGATTCCGCTGTCTATGACTATTGGGGCCCTCCACACGGAGGAACAGCAATTTCAGATAATTCAGTCCCCTCACCTTGCGGTCATTCTGGGGTTCCCATGGTTACATTTGCATAATCCCCAGTTTGACTGGCAGAGTTGTGAGATCATGTCCTGGTCCAAGTACTTTATGGAGCATTGTGTGACTCATCCAGTTAAGATTTTGTGTACCTCTGCCTGCCGAATACCACCAATTCAGTGACGTTTTTACTAAGGGAAAGGCTAGCACATTGCCCCAGCATAGGGCTTACAATTGTGGCATTGATTTGCCCCCTGGAGTTTTGCCCCCTAGGGGTCGCACATACCCACTTTCGTTCAATGAAAATCGGGCTGTGGAGGAATACATTGATGATGCCTTTAAAAGAGGGATTATTAGAAAGTCGACCTCACCTGCTGGTGCTGGTTTCTTTTTTGTGAAAAAGAAGAATGGCGAGTTAAGGCCGTGTATTGATTACCGAGGATTAAATAAACTTGTGTCCAAGAATGCCTACCCCATACCACTCATCACTGAACTATTTGACAGGTTAAAAGTTTCTTCCATTTATTAGATCTACGAGCTGCCTATAACCTGGTCAGGATAAGAGCTGGGGATGAGTGGAAAATGGCCTTTAATACCAGATCCGGGCATTATGAATACCTAGTCATGCCGTTTGTCCTCTGTAACGCACCTGCTGTGTTTCAAGAATTTATTAACGATATCCTCCGTGATATGCTACAATCCTGTGTAGTAATCTACCTTGATGACATACTCATACACTCGGCTAATCTGTCCCAACACATCAAGGATGTGTCCGAGGTCTTGTTTCGTTTACGCAAGAATAAGCTATTCTGTAAAATGGAGAAGTGCGAGTTTCACAGGTCTAAAGTGCTTTTTTTGGGTTTCGTGGTCTCTAAGGATGGTATTGCTATGGACCAGGAGAAACTCGCAGCAGTCTTGCAATGGCCACGACCCAAAGGGTTAAAAGCAATTCAGCGCTTTTTGGGGTTTGCCAATTATTACAGGAAGTTTATCCAAAATTTTTCCACTATTGTTAAACCTCTGTCTGACCTTACGCACAAGGGTGCTAATCCTTCCCAATGGTCTGATGCAGCTGATCATGCTTTTGAGACACTAAAATCCCCTTTCGCATCCACTCCTGTACTGTCCCACCCCAACCCTTCCCTTCCATTCACGTTGGAGGTTGATGCCTCTGAGATTGGGGTAAGGGCGGTACTTTCACAGCGCCTGGTGGCAGGGGGTACTCTCAGACCATGTGGGTTTTTCTCTAAAAAGCTGTCTAGTGCCCAGAGTCACTATGAAAATTGGCGACAGAGAACTCCTGGCTATTATTCTCGCCTTGAAAGAATAGCGTCACCTGCTGGAAGGTACCAGAACTCCTGTATTAATTCTAACTGACCACAAAAACCTGACTTATCTCTCAGAGGCTAAAATATTGTCCTCTTGTCAGGCCAGATGGGCCCTGTTTTTATCCCGTTTCAACTTTGTAGTATCCTACCTGCCAGGTTCCAAGAATGTTAGGGCCAATGCCCTGTCTAGACAGTTTGGGCCAGAACTGGAGAAGGATGAGGTCCACGTACCCATCATTCAGCCTGATCGCATCCTGGCCACCCTACGTACTAGTATCACTTCGCCACTGGGGGAAGATATTCTGGCTACCCAGGCTACGGCAACCCCAGAAATCCCAGTGGGCAAGTGCTTTGTGGATGAGCCATTTCGTACCCGTTTGCTCGAGACATACCACTCTTCTAAGGCTGCTGGGCATATTGGGAGGGATCAACTAATATGGTCTCTCACAAGTTTTCTGGTGGCCTTCCCTACGGGCCGACTGCTCCACGTTTACCGCAGCCTGTACCACCTGTGCCCATGTCAAGACCCCTAGACACCTCCCAGTGGGCCTACTCCAACCAGTGCCTAATGGTGAACGTCCTTGGTCCCACGTATCCATTGATTTCCTGGGAGAACTGCCAGTGTCTAGGGGTTACTCGTTCATTCTTATGGTGGTTGATAGATTCTCTAAAATGGCTCTTTTCGTGCCCCTTCCTGGCCTCGCCTCTGCCCAGGAGTTGGCAGTTGTCTTCGCTAAAGAGGTGTTCCGGTTGCATGGGGTACCTAGAGTTCTGGTGTCTGACCGAGGGAGCTAATTTGTATCCAGATTTTGGAGAACATTCTGTAACCAGATTGGCATTCAACTGTCCTTTTCTTCTGCCTACCATCCTCAGACCAATGGAGTCTCTGAGCGTGCCAATCAGGGATTGGAACAGTTCCTGCTCTGTTTTGTCACCGATCATCATGATAATTGGGCAGACCTGTTGCCATGGGCTGAGTTCGCCAGGAACTGTGCTGTCCAGGAGCTCCCCATTTCTCATCAACTACGGGTTCCAGCCATGCTTGCTCCCGGACTCATTCCAGTCGCAACAGATTGCAGCTCTGGACGAGCACATCGAGCAGCTCCGCTCCACTTGGGCACAGGTCCAGAAGGCCCTCAGTTAGTTGTTCCAGCGTCATCAGCGCCACTCTAACCGTAGACGGCTGCCAGCGGTCTCCTTTCAGGTTGGGGACAGGGTATGTCTCTCCTCCAGAAACCTTAATTTGCAAGTTCCATCTAATAATTTGGCTCCCCGGTTCATTGGTCCCTTCAGGGTGATACGTAAAATGAACCCTGTTTCGTATGCCTTGGATCTCCCTGCGTCTATGCACATTCATAATGTGTTCTATGTATCTCTGCTGAAACCTTTGGTATGCAACCGCTACACTACCACTCCAGTGGTTCCCGGTCCGGTGGAAGTTCAGGGTCAGGAGGAGTACAAGGTCCAAAGCATAATCGATTTATGCAGATTTAGAGGAAAATTGCAATATTTTGTCCATTGGAAGGGTTATGGCCCTGAGGAACGTTCCTGGGTTGATCAGAATGACCTTCATGCTCCTAGATTACTGCTCAATTTCCACTCTAAATTTCCTCAGAAACCAGGTCCCTCTTCCAGGAGAGGGGGTCTTTGAGAGGGGGTTTACTATCACGGTGCCTGTGCTCCCCTTGTTATTGTTTTCCTGTCAGTCTACACTGTGTGTGCTCCCATTGGCTGTCCTGTGTTTGTCCCGCCCAGTATGGCCTTTATATACTGGGCTCTAGCACCCATCCGGTGCCCTTTAGTGGTGTTCCTGTACCAGTGCTAGTTTCTGCTCAGTGATTCCCAGTGTACAAACTTGGCCTGCCTGACTACTCTGCATCTTGTCTCCTGCTCCTGTGTACCGACCCGGATTGCCTGACTACTCTTCTGTTCCTGCTCCTGTGTACCGACCGGCTTGGCTGACATTCCTGCTCCTGTGTACCGACCCGGCTTGGCTGACGTTCCTGCTCCCGTGTACCGACCCAGCCTGGCTGACGTTCCTGCTCCCGTGTACCGACCCGGCTTGGCTGACGTTCCTGCTCAGTGATTCGACCCGGCTTGGTTGGTGTTCCTGATCTGACAGCCTATTGTTGCCTTGGTGACATTCTGATTCTACAGGCAATCCATTCTCCATTTCTGGTTCAGCAGAGTGCTAGAGTCAGTTTCCGTTACTGCTACGGCAGTGTGCCATAGGCCTAGTCTCCCTTATCGCTCCTGCAGAGTGCAAGTGTCTGTCTCCGTTACTGCTACGGCAGTGTCCTCCGTTACTGCTCCTGCAGAGTGCAAGTGTCTGCCTCCGTTACTGCTACTGCAGTGTGCCATTGGCCTAGTCTCCGTTATCGCTCCTGCAGAGTGCAAGTGTCTGTCTCCGTTACTGCTACGGCAGTGTGCCATTGGTCTAGTCTCGGGTTACTGCTCCTGCAGAGTGCAAGTGTCTGCCTTCGTTTCTGCTACAGCAGTGTGCCATTGGTCTAGTCTCCGTTACTGCTCCTGCAGAGTGCAAGTGTCTGCCTCCGTTACTGCTACGGCAGTGTGCCATTGGCCTAATCTCCGTTACTGCTCCTGGAGAGTGCAAGTGTCTGCCTCCATTACTGCTACGGCAGTGTGCCATTGGCCTAGTCTCCGTTACTGCTCCTGCAGAGTGCAAGTGTCTGCCTCCGTTACTGCTACGGCAGTGTGCCATTGGCCTAGTCTCTGTTACTGCTCCTGCAGAGTGCAAATGTCTGCCACCGTTACTGCTACGGCAGTGTCTTTGGCCTAGTCTCCGTTACTGCTCCTGCAGATTGCAAGTGTCAGTCTCCGTTACTGCTACGGCAGTGTCCTTCGTTACTCAATTCCTGGTAGTACTCTGGTAGTTCACGTTTGTTCTGCTAACCTGTTTCTGGGCATTACGTATCCTGAAGTCCTCTATAGGGAAAGAGCTCTATCACAGAACTCTCAACACATGGAACTGTTTACACTCCTTGAAGACCATTAACCCATACAGTACCTTTGTCCTGGGAATTTAACATAATCTGCCTGACCTGTGTCAGTATAGACTTCTATGGACTTTATAGTTATACTGGACCTGTGTAGGCATATGTATATGTAACCTGTCGTGTGTCTGTATTATTCTGTCTGTAAACTACAGGACCTGTGAGGGTTCTTATTTTATTGTGATTTCAATAAAACTGTGTTTTATCCTAAACCACTGTGTCTGTTTGTCAAACAAACCGTTACACTCTGGTAGACTTCCAACTGTACTGACTGCAGGCATGAGTCAGCTATCCTTTCCAGCTAGACTGACTGCAGGCTTGAGTCAGTATCTACTCATTTGATCCTGGTCGGAGTTATTCCGTGCCAGTTTCAGTTTGTGTTCCAGCAGAGGATCATCAGTGCTTGACCCGGCTCCTGTTGCAGTTCGAGTTCCAGCAGAAGACTGTTTGTGGTTGATCCTGTTCCTGTTCCAGTCCAAGTTCCAGCAGAGACTACCAGTGGTTTCAGTCTAGTCTCAGCAGTGAGGTCTATCCTAGGCGGCCTACTATTCCTGATAGTAGTGCTAGCTTATCTGTTGACCTACTGCCTGTTCCTATTTGTCCCCTGTTTATATAATTTCTGTGCCTTGAATAAAGGTGGTTTTACTATATACGTTCTGACTTCTGAGTTATCCAGGTAACCGTGACACACAGTAACACCAATTTTCAAGAACAATTACTCCGTACCATGCCATCCTGCCTTTTGCCTCTAAGCTCTTGGAATGCCTAACCTACTCCCACCTGCTTGACTTCCTCTCTGTATGTCTCCCATTACCACTTTAGATTGTAAGCTTTCTGGCAGGGACCTCACTTCTAGTGTTTCACATTGCAAAGCACTTATAACCCTGTATTGTCTAAACTCTTAAAGGGATAGTAATACTTCGCTTTAACTTTATTTTATTTTGTAGGCATTAAAAAAACATGAAGAATGATATATGTCTTATCTCTCAAACCTTTATGGTTTATGAGATATTCACAAGCAAAGTTTCCCCTCCCCGCCCCTTTTACCTAGTGTAAGCCATCTCTTCTCAGATGTGAATCTGGTTGTATGACCAGACAGATAACAGAAGGGGACAGTCTTCTTTGTATTAAAACAATGAAATCCCTGCCCGCCTTGACAAGTCTTTTAGGTTTTTCCCTTATCTTAATTGAAGATTGTCCCTCTCTGCAGTCTACCTGGGCACCTCCCTTCTGATCTGGTTGAACAGGGAAGGGATACTTTGCTTCTGAATATCTCTTAAACCATAAAGGTTTGAGAGATAAGACTTATATCATTCTTCATGTTTTTTTAATGCCTACAAAATAAAATAAAGTTAAAAAGAAGTATTACTATCCCTTTAAATTGTAAAGCTCTGCATACACTTGTGGCGCTATATACATAAACATATTCATTCATTCAGTCGCAGTCAGATCGTTCCCTGAGATTGTATAATGACTCAAAGGGGTTACTTGTTCAGTAAGCATAGTTTTGATTGAGGACAGGCTGGAACACCTTTCTCCAGCCAAAGCCTGGCCACAGGCTTATCCGAATGTCCCTTGGTCAAAGCAGATCTGATTCTAGATCTGCGGTTTGCCATTCTTTCATGAAATGTTGTAGAGGTTTTCCCTACATAATAAAGTCTGCATGGGCACAAAATAA
Source organism: Rhinophrynus dorsalis (assembly GCA_037306005.1). Lineage (NCBI taxonomy): Eukaryota > Metazoa > Chordata > Amphibia > Anura > Rhinophrynidae > Rhinophrynus > Rhinophrynus dorsalis. The sequence continues at coordinate 72,293,670 of CM074726.1, read as the reverse complement.
AGTAAACCACAAAATCTGTAGTACATGTGAGTCTCTGTTTAATCTTATTTCCATATTAGTGTGTGAATGCCTAAACATATTGCCTGCCATCATGGTGTTGCATGTAAAGCAACTGATGCACCTGAAGCACCCAAGTTTAGGTTTTTAGGTAGCCATCTGCCTTGTTTGACTTGAGACTCAGGGGATTTTTTGATAACCCCTTTGAGTAGAGGGGTGACAGAAATAGGATATTAATACAAAGGGAGATATACTGGATATACCATCTAGATACAATCTCGCCTAAAGGACTCAATGAATATGTTTCTATAACTTATTTCATGTAATACGATCACACACTTTTGGGTACTTTGTATATTCACCAGTCTAGGTCAGCATGTGGTAGAAGGGGTGTTCACATGGACTTCACATCATGGTGCAGCTTAACCTTTTGATTGTTTCCTCAGCGTAGCCAGGAGCTTGTCCCCACCACTATTTACAGACTTCTATAAGGCTCCTTTTTAGCTCAACTAAGATTGAACCCACATTGTGTAAGTTTTGTCTCACTTCTGTTATTTAGGGGCCTTGCAGCATTGGCACCCCAGCTATATACAGTCAAATACGGGATACAGTGTTGGAGTGGTTCATGTCCATGTTCAACTGTGCATTTGCCTGCTTTGTAGAAAAGACCACCAACTTGTGCGTTTGGATAGTCCTTCAGCCCCGGTGGATGTGATCTAGGTCAGCATAATTAGCCCTATTAATGGGGCGCTAGGGGAGCCTCCGGTTTTAGGAGCCCATCGTACTATCAGTGTGGACTAGAGGATTCATTATTCCTCTCTCAGCTCCCTTTCAATTTGAGCGGCTGTGAGATGCTTTCCATTTTTCCCTTGTCTTTTATGCAAACTCTCTCAGCACTATGCTGTGCAATTAGATGGAGTGCGCTTCTTGTGCTTCCCCATTCCCTACTGACAAACTGCCTACAGGTGTATATTATTGCTCTATGCGATCATTTTGACTAGTAGCTTGTTTTAGACCAACCATACAGTTATTTGCAGCATCTACGATAGACTTTTCATTCATATATTATGCTTGTACACTGGCCATTCACTAGTTTAGTGATTCAGCACAGTTCATTCATAAATCCTTGGTGCAGAGGTGAAACTAGAAGTCACCGGGCCCTGGTGCAAAAATTGCCATGGGCCCCCACCGACCACATTGCCCCCATTGGGTATCTCCACATTGCCCCCAATGTCCTCCTCTCCACATTACCCCAACTCTCCACATTGCCCCCAATGTCCTCCTTTCCACATTGCTCCCAACTCTCCACATTGCTCCCAACTCTCCACATTGCCCCCAATGTCCTCCTCTTCATATTGCCCCCAACTCTGAACATTGCCCCCAAGTCTCCACATCTTCACATTGCCCCCAGTGTCCAACTCCCTGGTGGTCCAGCGGCATGGCAGGAGAGGTCTGTGCCTCATTCGGCACAGACTTCTATTAAGACCTGGCGCTCCCACGCGGTCGACTCTCCAGTAATGCAGAGCTCTGGGAGATGATGTCATTACTAGAGTGCTGACGAGGGAGAGCTGAGCTGCTAGAGGTCCATGGCACCGGATGGGAGGTCTCAGGGGTGGCCGGGCCCTGGAGTGACAGGCTGGGTCGCAGGTGCGACTCCTGTGACCCGTATTGCTATGCCCCTGCCTTAGTGGATTGGTTGGTTCCGATAGACAATCCGATAGACAATCAGTTCCTCTACTATAATGGTTGTTACTTGTTACAATCACGAGGTGGGGGCTCCTTTATTTTTTGCGGTACACTATGCTGTAATGGTACAGTAGATGACTTTGCCTTATATCTTATCTTTTAACTCACCATTGACATTACCTTTGCTACACTTGGACACGCTGCGTGACTTAAATATCAAACTTCAACAGATCAAAATTCAACAGTATTTGTATCCCAAAAAATTATTTTAAACTTAAAGATGAAATTGCTAATAAGTTCATAAGAAGGAGAAAGTGACACAGACTAAAACTTAATACACTAAAAAAAATAGAGGGAGGTCTTGCTCTCCCCTGACTGAGAAATACTACTCTGCAAAATAAGTTCAGTATGCAACTGCACAGTTATACCCAGATACTAATCATTTATTTGTGGGAAAAAAAAACATATCACAGCGTTAATAGGAGATTCTAAGGTATTTCCAAGTCCTGCAACAGTCATGAAGACCAAATACAAAGTATGGAAAAACATGTTTCACATCTCTTTTCAAATAACCCTATATGGAATTATCTAGTTCTTGTAAAGTTATCTAAACCTGGAAACTTATTAAGAGGCATATTCTGAGGAATGAACCTTTAAAGAAGAGGAGTGAACCTCTACCAAAGAGGCATGACTTGAGAAGTGAATTTCTACAAAAGGGATATGACTTAAACCTGCAACTCTATAGAAGAGATGTAACCTGGGAGTGAACCTCTAGCAAAAAGCCATTACAGAGTTTACTAGGAAAGAAGCATGAGCGGAGGTGAGGAAGGAAGGCTGAAAGAGGAAGCATGGTAGCTATAGATCTCCCCACACATGCGCGTGCACACCCAAACACACACACATACTGATCTATGGAACATTTTTTTATTTCCCTCTCCTGATAGATAGCGAGGGGTAGAAGGGAAACTTAACTTACTAGCACTATAATCTATTGATAGGGGCTCATGGAGTTTTGTGAACTCTGCAATATATATTATTTGTATATATATAGTACTTCCCATTCATCTGGATGATAATGCAAATATCTGAGTGCTTTTGTATTTGGTGATACCTTTTATATTTGGACTAATAGTTTATATTAAGACAAGCTTTCAAGAGATCAATTCTCTTCCTTAGGTGAAGCAATATTGAATCACCTTCATTTGAACATATTTCAAAGAGCATACGCATTTCACCCATGTATCAGCAGCAAACATAAGATACTTAAAACAGCCAGTTAAAAGGCCCTATGTTCCCTCCTCATATTAAAATTGACCAGTGCAAAAAATCAAGAAAACAAAAGTCCTTACGTTGGTGTACCCATAGTACATAAAATGGAAAAGACCAATCAAATATAATTAATACTAATTGAAAAGCCCATTTACACAGGCCACAGTGCCACCGCTGCAGTCATGTGCAGTAGAGACTGCCCACGCAGCGGCTGATATGGCGCACCTTCCTGGGACTGCTTGGTCCCAGTGTGCAGAAAAGACTCCGGTCTGAATTCGGAGCACCCCGCTACATATCAGCCGCTGCGTGGGCAGTCTGTACTGTGCATGACTGCAGCGAGCGCTGCCGTCTATACTGCACATGACGGCTTCTGACAAACATCCTTAGGGAATAATTATATATAAAGGAGGATATCACTCACCTGCATTCTCCAATTCTTTTAGCTCCCATCATCTGTCATTCATGACTGTTGTAAAGACTATCCATAACCAAGGTGACACATATGTTCACACGACATGTTAGCCATGTCTAGAATCATTGCCTTGTATCAGGGATATGGCAGGAGTCCATTGCACCTCTGGGTTGTAAACAAAGATAACACTGACGTTGATAATTCCTATATTCTTGATGTGGCTTCTGAGGCTGACCACTTTTCATAAAAAATGTGAAAAGATTGCCATTTAAAGGAGCAGTAAACTTTTTTTATGAATATATATATATATATATATATTGTAGGGATTTTCCTATTGAGTAAAATAAGGGTACTCCCACTGCCGAGAGATTTATATTTCCAGAGTTATTACAGTTTAAACCCATGTTTTTTTACATTAGCAGTGCCCTCTAGTGGTCAAATTCTAATTAGATTTCCTGTTAGATTCTAATGGAGAGGAAAGTCAGAGACATACAGTTCTCCATAGAATGTGATAGAAACTGTCTGTCACTTCCTGTCAATTAGAACTATCAGGAAGTAAACACAGTAAATTCACTTCCTGGTTATTTAAACTGCTATAAATCCTATATAATAATTCGCTAAAACGTGTGTAACGCCGCTTCATGCGCAGTAGACACTGCTGCAATAATGAACTGTAGAGACTGCCTGCGCCGCGGCTGATACAGAGCTGGATGCTCCTTCGAAGCGTCCAACTCTGTATCAGCCGCAGCGTGGGCAGTCTCTACTGCGCATGACTGCCCTGCGACCGGGTGGCAGTGGCACTTTGGCCCGTGTAACGGGCTCTTCAACTAGTTTTGAATAAAACATCTGACAGCAGTGGGAGTGACCTTGTTTTATTCAGCAGGAAATGCTCTATAAAATATGTATTTTCATAAAAAAATTTTACTGCTCCTTTAAAAATACTGTATATCCAAAATACTCTCTGAGGAACTATTTTCTCTAAGATCTTAGCAAAAAACAAATGGTCATATAGTAAGACTAGAGAAATTATACAAAAATAGACTGTAGATGAAACCTGCTATTTTTCTCTGACATCAAATTAATTTTTTGTATGGTAATATGTTATATCTCAGACAAGAAGGATACATACCTGGAAATTATGTCACAGAAGCCCAGGATCCAATGGAAATATACGAGTAAGTATACCATCTACATTCTTTTAGTGGAATTATGCCTTCAGTCTTTTATATGCACAAAACCTGCAAGTACATGCCTCATAGCTCAATATTTACTTCACTTATAAACTAAATTGTTGTAAAAAATAGTATCAATCTTTTCCATATGATAGATTTTACAGTTTAATACGCATAACATAATGTTTCCTTATTCGTATTTGTGCAGTGCATCATTTTTAACATCAATGTATTATTACTAGTGTTGAGCGAGCACCCCGATGCTCGGGTGCTCGGGTGCTCTGACCGAGCACCCCCTGAGGCTCGAGTGCTCGGCCGAGCACCCGAGCCCCATTGAATAGAATGGGGCGACACGAGCATTACACCAGGCACCCCCTGCTCTGATGAGGGGAGGGTGCCTGGTCAATGCCCCCCTTCATCTCCGCAATGTCCCCCTTCATCTCCGCAATGTCCCCCTTCATCTCCTCTATGCCCCTCTTCCACAATGTCCCCCTTCATCTCCACAATGTCCCCCTTCATCTCCACACTGTCCCCCTTCATCTCCGCAATGCCCCCTTCATCTCCGCAATGCCCCCGTACCTCCAGTCCCTGGTGGTCCAGCGGAGCGTCTTCAGATCTGTGCCTCCTCCGGCACAGATCCCCGCCACCCGAACATGGCGGGCGAGCACATGGCGGTACTCGACGAGTACCGCCATGTGCCGAGCAGAGCGATGCTCGAGCCGATCCGAGCATCGGCCGAGCATGCTCGCTCAACACTAATTATTACAGATAAGGTAGAAGGAGGAGAAGAACTGCAATGACTTGAGATATTCTGGGCATATAGACACGCGGACACAAATAAACACACACACACACAAACCACCTTACCATGCAATGTTATGTTACAGTTGACTGTAAAAAACTGTAATTAATACAACTCCTTGAAGAATGAATCCATTTATCAATATAATAAAAAAGACCACAGAGCAGATCAAAGTAGATCTCTGTATTTTACGTACACTGAAGAATAATATACAGTATATATTTAGATATAACTTAACTATTACTGTAAAACTACTGTTTAGTTCAGTAAAGCAATAAAACATTATCCAGTGCTAAACATCTTATTGCACATTACCAACAATGGAACAATGGACTCAGCAGCCTCCCAGCTCTACATTAAGCTATCTCTTGAACTCCTACCATGCAGCTTTCTCCCCTGCCATTATGGGGCACGTGCATCCTGGAGTGAGTTGCAGTCAAGCAGAAGTATGCATGTGGTTTTCTCCCTCCAATTGCTTCTTTCCATCAAAAGGCAGTCATACCCAATTCTTTGCTGATGACATTGTAACAGTGGAGCCTTTCTTGTCAGCATTATCAGCTATCATCTCATTTCCTACAAAAGCTTGGGTGAGTAGTGCCATCAGCATCTCAGCCTGTACTAGCTGCTGTGCACCATTCTGAGTGGCCTGCTTCATATTTTTTCTACTCACTTTTAAGGATGGAAAGAGGACCCTCAGCTTTCTCATTTTAGTGTCCATGGTTGAATGGACACTAAAGCTCCTTCTGATTGCTCTCTCCCTTATTACTCTCCTTGTTTGGTAACCCTGGTGGTTGTCATCAGTGAGGACCTATTCATCTCTGCCTAACAGTTCTTGTGGTAGCAGAGGAGTCTTCTTTATTGGTGAGGTGCTAGGAAGAGAATGAGGACTCTGCTCCTGTGGAGGTGGTATGGCATGCATCTAAGAAAGTGACATTGATCAATCAATTGTTCAATCAAAAGCAAAGCACCACAGTTCAGTTAAAGATGCTCTGCTAAGACTGGAGGGGGCCAAATGTTAGAGAATAATATTCATCATTTACTTCACTTCTTTAGTTTAGTTGCAGAGGGAATTTTTCCTATTTTTCACTTGAAAAATGTACAAGAAACATTTATACCAAAAACGTAGCCTTTGAGAGTGCTGACAGAAATGGTAAACTACTTGCTCTGCTGACCAAGGAGAAGAATGAGAGGGTGGGGATCCCACAAACCATTGCAGGCCCTAACTGTTTTTCCTCTTGAATATAATCAACTTTTTGTAGACTTTTACCTCCTCTTAGTAGTCCAGAGTGTTATATTGAAACACTTAGAACAAACATATCTAAAGTTGCTGCAATTATCAGGCAAAATCATCATTATGATGCACACTCACCGAGCCCAATGGCTTTTGCGGATCCTGTCAAATTAGATTGAGAATAAATAACCCTATTTCTTAAATGCCCATGTAAATGGAGTGAAGATTTACATGTATATATTTAGTGAAAAACAACATCACAAGTTATAAACTCCATATCAATAAAGTTTGAAACTAACCAAACATGTTTTATGGACGAAACACGTGGACATAGAAGTCAGTCTCATTGATGAATAAATAGACTGACATCATGTAAATTTTCACTCCATTCACATGGGAATTTAAGAAATAGGGTTAATTATTCTTAATCTAATTTGACAGTTTAATGGGTGTATATACATGCTTTGTCTATTAGTGTTGCTATCTATGATTGTGTAACTTTGCTTCTTTCTGGAGTGATTGAATTGGACATACATAATTAGAGCATGGGTAAAGGAATCCATTTGGTCCATTGTATAATGGGATATTCTAGGATTCAAATGATCCGAATGGACCGTTACAGATGTGCTCTACTTACATGGTTAGTCCAAATATATTTAAATTATTTTAACCCTTTCAGTACCAGAGGGGTACGCAACACTAAATGTATTTGCACTATTTAAATCTTGATATTTTGTGTTACATCCAGCCTATGATTAAGCGATACTCTCACGAAATGCATAAGGCAGGTCATATTTATGTGATTGTCCTTCCTTACACCATATCATAATGAAACCTGTATGGAGTTATTTTTATATTATTCTACAATAAAGCTGTAATGTTTTTACCATGACGTGGATGACTGTCTGTTTGATGCTTTGCGGATCTGTTGAGTGCTCCCTCTCTGTTGTCTTCCAGAGTGTTATATTCCCAAGTTTCTTTGTAACAATACCTAGACAACATCACCTTCCCGCACCTGTCCCTGGGAATGAGATACCTTAAATGCTAGTATTAAGATCCAGACTGCTATATCAAATATCCCTAAGTCAAAAAATCTTCCTTCTGATGGCTTTTCTATAGAATGGTACAAACAGAATGTGGACCTCCTTTCTCCTACACCCTTGTAAACATTTTGGGATGCCTTTTTCAATGGTCATCTGCCTGCTTCAAGTTTGGAAGCCCTTATTATACTAATATCTAAGACTGGTAAAGTGTCACACCCGGTACACCCAATCTCGTACTACCGGAGCTTGGGATTGAAGCTGGGGAGCGATGATTGAGAGCATAGAGGGGCAGGTCTCCACCAGGCTGAGGTGCTGGGAACAAGCCTCTCAGGGAGGAATAAATTGTAGACAGGACACAAGAGATAGGATCCGCAAGAGCAATCACAGCAGGACTGAATGATCAATGAAAACCGATAGGACAGGATACACTGTAGCACAGTAGGGCTGATGAGCAGATGAGATGCACTCCACAGCACAGCTTGAGTAGAGCTAGGATACCCAGAGACACTTGGAGAAGCACAAAAGGATGAATGCTAACCCTCTAGGCACGGAATTGGAGGATGAGGCTGACAAATCCGGAGGAAGCCAATGTGCAACAGAGACAACAGAGAGACTGCTAGATCGCCTCCGAGAGGCATTGAAATGCACTGGAGACCCGCGATGGGCCGGGAGGAGACTGCAGCACTAGCAGAGAAGCGGAGGCCAGCAGAGCAACACGATCAGTCAGAGAGCGATGGAGAGGCAGGAAGACTAGTCGGCAAACGAGCCGGATCAAATCTAGGAGATCAATGGTAAGCAGGAGAAGGGGGCTGAGCGGATAAGCCAAATCAGAGGACAAAGACACGGTCAAGAACAATCCAAGTCGGTAAATCAGGAATCAGAACACTAAGTAAAAACTACAAAATCTAGCTCAATGATCAAGCCACAAGTGGACATGGCACCAGTTATAAAAAGGGTAGGCAACCAATAAGCTTCAGGGTCAGAGTCTAGGTCATGACCTAGGGTTGTGACATAAAGACCTTGAGTTCTGTGACTTTTTTCATCCTGTCTTATTAATAAATGTTGATCTTAATATTTTGCCTAAAGTCCTGACCTCTACACTTAGAAAGTGAATTGTGTAAGTTATTCACCCTGAATAAACTGGCTTCATGCCAAGTAAAGCAATGATTGTTAATATTAGACACTTATTTATCAATCGCCATATAAAACACTCTAATACTGGAAGCTGTATGGTTGTTAAGGCCTTTGACTCTGAATGGCCTTATCTTTGGTCAAAATTAAATACATTTGGCTTTGGCATTTTGTACCATTTATAGTAACATAGCCCATGCTATATCACCCCCTGTTGACACAGATGAATGCAAAAAAATTGAAGACATTTCTAATTAAGCCCCTAGTTGGTAAAACAATTAATTCCTGACTCCAAATGTCAGTCTCTAGAGCAACATCCTATCTGCCGTGAAACCAATTGTCATTAATCTCAATACTGTTATTTTTTTAAAGCGACATCCAAAGCAAATAATTCCATAACTTTACTACCTTTGCTGTTGTCAAAAGCTCCTTTACTCTAGCCTTAATGGAGACCTCTTGTGATCTGCTCTGCTCTTTGAGTAAATAGTTCCTTAGAAGGTTCTTTGTCCCAACCTTGAATAGTAATCATATCAACCCTTAGACATCTCTTGTCTAATGTAAGCAAATCCAGTTTGACTAGTCTCTCTTTATAAGTCAGATCCTCCAGTGAGTATTATTGCACATCTCTGTAATTTTTCCAGTTCAGTAATATCTCTTTTAAGAACTGGTGCCCTAAATTGTACTGCATATTCCAGATGAGGCCTAACCAAGGATTTCTATAGAGGTAGAATTATATTAACATCCCGTGCATCTATATTCTTTTATACAACAAAGACTGAAACACTGCTTTCAATGTCCATCCCTAGATCATTAATAAATACATTAAAAAGCATTGGGCCCAACACTGAACCCTGTGGTTCCCCCCTTTATTTAGACCAACTTAAAAAGGTTCCATTTAAAACTACTGCCTGCCATCTATCATTTAAACAGTTTTCTAACCATCCACAGATAGCTCCTCCCAAACCAAATCCTTTAAATTTATGCAGTAACCTGTTGTAAGGCACAGTATCAAAGGCTTTTGCAAAACATGAACAATAATACCCTTGTCCAAACTACTTATCATTTCATAAAATGCAAGTAAATTAGTTTGACATGATCTATTCTTCATAAACTATGCTGGCTCATATTAATAATAGTATTCAGGACTATATGACAACCAGCAATATCATTTAGTAACCTTTCTAATACCTTACCCAATACTGACTTCCAGCACACAGGTCTATAATTTCCTGGTTTAGATTTTGGTGCTTTTTGAATAATGTACTACATTTGCTTTCCTCAAGTCACAGGCAACTAAGCCTGATGACTGCGAATCAAGTTTCTTAAGCACTCCTGTGTACATGCCATCAGACCCAGGTGCTTTCTTCACCATAACCATTTCCAGTCTCTTTTAGACTTTGTCCTCAGTAAGCTATGTACGTGATGGGGGAAATTAGTTTGCTCATAGCGTGCTATTTCTTCTTTTGAATATACAGAATAAAACACTGTGTTTAAAGTTTCAACCTGTCACACTCTGTTCATGCTGTTTGGTGTTTCATTGCTGTTACGCTGTGTCTGGATTTCTGCTCTTCCTTGGTGTGGCCAGATTCCTTGTTCCTTTCCCAGGTTTATGCTAGTTATGATGCCTTTCTTAGGCGTCAGCCTCTCTGTACTGGCACACAGTCTTAGCATTCTGGTGAATAGTCAGTTCTGTCTCAGTTCTTGATCCTTGTGTTCCTGTTTCCATCCCTTATGCTGCGATTCCTCATTGTCAACCCAAACTCTCCTACTGATTACTCTTAAGCCTACTGATTCTATACTGTGATTACCCGCTGTCAACCCAGATTCTCCCATTTGACTATCCTTCAGCCTGACGATTCTGTACCTCTCCTGCTCTTCAGTTGCCGACCCTGTTCGTCTGACCATCCATTTTCATTGTTCATGCTCAGTAAAAGTTTGGCTCTGCAACTTTCAGTTGGTTCAACATCCCAGCTCAGTTGGTGTTTGACTCCAACTATCAATCGAATCTTTGCTCCTGCTCACTCGGAGTTTGACTTTTCAAATCAACAGGCAGTTCACCATTCCAGCTCAGTTGGAGTTGAACTTCTACTATCGATCCATTGTTTCTGCTCAGTCGCCTCCTTCAACTGTCAGTCCATTTATGGTTCCAGCTCAGCCAGAGTTTGATTACCAGTTTCATCTCAGTAAGAGTTTGTTTGTCAGTGTCTGCTCAGTCGGTGTTCAACTTCTCAACTTTCAGTATGTCTACATATCCTGTACAGCAGTGATTCGACTCTGTTTCTCAATCAGAGTAAGGTAACCTTTTGCTTGTATCCTTGTATATTACATCTCCAGTAAGGTATAACCTATCCCTATACAGCTATCTTGAGTGCATGCTGGGTCCTCTGGTTGCCACTAAACTAGTCTTATGACTAGCACCTTTACTCCAGCCCCAGCCTCAGCAAAATTGTTGTAGAGTTAGTCCACGCTAGCCAGCTACTCTTTCTATACTGCATTCCCTAGTTTCTCACCTACTGGGGGTCTTCTTAGTTATTCAGTGGGTATCCTGTCATTACTGCCTTTTCTTTTGGTATCTGCTGCATCCTTCTCAGTTGGGTATCTACACCTACAAGCATCATTTGCTAACAGTGCTCTCTAGCCCTCACCTACTGAGGTCTTTACTTCTGGTTGTTTCATACCAGACATTACACATCCATAACCTTATCATCAATCTAGTGATAACAAATAACATAGAAATGTTGTCCAATATTAAAGTAGGTGAACATTTGAGAAACAGTGATCACAACAGGGTTTCATCAAAGATCTGTTTGAAGAAACAAAATTGTATAGGTTCAACCAAGACTTATTAAAAAAAATATAATAATTACAAAATGTAAAGAGCATCAATGTTAAACATAGATGGGATTATACTAAAAGGAAAAAAAAAGAATTTAAACTTAGGTTGCAGAAATATAATAAACATTATTTTGATCACTATATATCAAGAGGTAATGGTAGAAGATCCTCAACAAGTAACAAATAAAACAATACCACTATCATTTATAGTGTTAACACATGAAAAGGTCAAGGGAAGGCTAGACAAACTTAAAAGTGACAAAGCAACTGATCCTGATGGAATACATCCAGTGACAAATTAGTACAATAAACAGTCGCTACTCTCAAATATACACGCTGAATGAACAGAAGACAAGCACTCACCGCTTCTCATTAGTGTTGGCGGACCCGGTGCAGCTCCCCACTATCGTAGCCATGATTCCACAAGACAAGAGGACAACAGGAGAGAAGTGCATCCGGACCCACCAGAGCAATATCAGCCAAATCCGATATAGATAAAAATCAGTTCCTTATTTGAAAATGGTAAAAACATCCAAAAACTGAACTAGACCATTAATCAAAGCGTGGTGCGCTAGACTATCTGCCTAATGTGTTTCGTAATGACCTCTGCGTCACTTAATCATAGGCTTCTGAAGTCTATACAGAACCACACAATTTTATACACCTGTTTAAAAATAGAAACAGCCAATCACATTGTTTTACCAGCCGTGTATACCACGCTACACCCTTTAACATCAAGTATAATCTTTCTTTGGAGAAGGCGCTAATTGGCAATTTCTTTATCTCTTTTAACAGCAAATCAATATATTAAGAGTCCAAGTTCCGATCTTTCCTCAGAGACTCACTGGTGCTTTTAACTCTCAGGGTGCCGTAACCATTAGATATCCACCCAGCGATCAAAAGGAGAAATCCTATTGCTTGCAAACTAGAGGTTGGCGCTCGTGAATTCCACACAGCCCTATATAAAATACATACAAAAGAAAACTCACAGTATCTCAATCTCAGAAGATTTACTTTATTCAAAAAACATACATATAAATCTCATATATAAATGTTGTAGGAGATATATCTCTAAAAAATCAATACAATCATGACACTCAAATAAAAAAAATATATAACAGAAAAAAAATATATATCATACAACCTATAATCAAACAAAATATACACAAAATATTAATAATACGTCCTACTCTTTAAAAAAGAAGAACAATAATTATCGTACCAAATATGCTGCAGTTTGCCAGACACGGAGCAGACCCACGTCTACAAAATAACAAAGAGCAACAATACATATATATATATATATATATATATATATATATATATATATATAGAATAGCACCACTGCAACGCGTTTCACACCACCCACGGTGCTTTATCAAGCAGATATAAAATATCAAGATATTCTATATATATATATATATATATGTATTGTTGCTCTTTAAGGGACCTGTTCCGTTTTGCTATGGCAGTTTGACTGGTACGGTGCTGGATCTGTTTTAGAACGATTCTATTTGACATACATGGGGTGATACTTTGTTACCTTGGGCGTTTGTTATTTTGTAGATGTGGGTCTGCTCCGTGTCTGGCAAACTGCAGCATATTTGGTACGATAATTATTGTTCTTCTTTTTTAAAGAGTAGGACGTTTTATTAATATTTTGTGTATATTTTGTTTGATTATAGGTTGTATGATATATTTTTTTTCTTTTATATATTTTTTTTATTTGAGTGTCATGATTGTATTGATTTTTTAGAGATATATCTCCTACAACATTTATATATAAGATTTATATGTATGTTTTTTGAATAAAGTAAATCTTCTGAGATTGAGATACTGTGAGTTTTCTTTTGTATGTATTTTATATAGGGCTGTGTGGAATTCACGAGCGCCAACCTCTAGTTTGCAAGCAATAGGATTACCCTTTAACATCAGTTACTTCCGGGTTCTCAAAAGTCACATCATCCGTTTGTTCCAAAGAACATGTGACCATGACGTAATCTCGATCATATGATTGCTTTGAAGACGGGGAGTCATTGGGATACACCGTAGGATACTGACTGGCAAATTTCTAAAGACAATACCTGATGCATCCCCAATCAATTAGATATTTTTTTTTTACATTTTTCTACATTTATAAATTTATTATGATACACATATTTATAAATTTGTCACTTTATCACTTGCTCTCCTATGGTCAATGACTGACATTCAGACCATTTATATACATTTTTTATGATAAAAATAATTTCTATAGATTTATATAGATAATTTTATGTGGTCTTTTTGTTGCTAGAGCTTAGATTTCATCTAACATGTGTTAAGGGTTTTTGTACACATATTTTATGTTTTAGATTAAGTATATATCCTTATGCACCTGATCACTTAAATATACTATATATTTTTCGGTATACCTGAGCTATTATCTAATTGATTGGGGATGCATCAGGTATTGTCTTTAGAAATTTGCCAATCAGCATACCTGGGAACTTTCAAGATGAGCTGACCCTGAGATCTTTGAAATATTAACCCTTAAAGCTTCCCATAATGTAGATTTTATGCGATATGTGCCTGTTTGCTCTAACACAGAGGTGCTCCACTCTGTGTGCGAGGGACCTTTAACATGCTACAGTTTGGATAACTCTCTGCCTGAACACAAGACAAGCAGGACATCTCCCACTGTCTTTCTGGTACTAATGGCACCAGTTTAGAGGCTAAGGAAACATTTAATTGAGGAAATTCACATAGTAGGTGACACAGACCTCTCTCACCCTGAGAATTTTGCCCTTCACCCTGAGATTTGGGTCAAAACCCTGAGTCTCAGGGTCAAACCCTGAAAGTTCCCAGGTGTGCCAATCAGTATACAACGGTGTATCCCAATGACTCCCCGTCTTCAAAGCAATCATATGATCGGGATTACGTCATGGTCACATGTTCTTTGGAACAAACGCATGACGTGACTTTTGAGAACCTGGAAGTAACTGATGTTGAAGCGGTGTAGCTTGGTATACACGGTGGGTAAAACAATGTCATTGGCTGTTTCTATTTTAAACAAGTGTATAAAATTGTGTGGTTCTGTATAGATTTCAGAAGCCTATGATTAAGTGATGCAGAAGTCATTACGAAACGCGTTAGGCGGATAGTCTAGCGCACCATGCTTTGATTAATGGTTTAGTTCAGTTTTTGGATGTTTTTACCATTTTCAAATAAATAACTGATTTTTATCTATATCGGATTTGGCTGATATTGCTCTGGTGGGTCTGAGTGCGCTTCCCTCCTGTTGTCCTCTGGAATACATCCAGTGGCTCTTTGGTAACTCATTTCTGTAATAACAAGACCACTCTGGGAACAAGCCAATGTGGTGACTTTGGGAAGTGAACTAAAGCAGAACCTGGGAATTATATACACAGGTGAGCTTGCTCTCAGTAGAGGAGGAAATGCTTGAAGTGATTATAAGGGATTATACATTTTAAAAAATATATTAGTAGACGTCAACATGGTTTTATGAGGAATAGCTCTTGCCAATCAAATCTATTGAGCTTATGTAAAGAAGTATGTAGCCATATAGATCAGGGCTGTCCAAATTCAGTCCACAAGGGCCACTAACAGGTCAGGATTTAAGCACAGGTAAATTATTCAGTAGCTTATTCATTTTGACTGACTCACTTGTGCTTAAGCAGGGAAATCCAAAAATCCTGTACTGTTGGTGGCCCTTGAGGACTGGATTTGGACACCCCTGACATAAATAATGGTAAAGCAGTACAACATAAGAGACTGGCCTATACAATATTGAAACTGAGTATAGGGGACAACTGGATATAAAATTTGTTGTAGGATAGGGAACAGTATGCTCTTGTAAATGAATTATTCTCCAATACAGTTAAATTGAATAGTGTACCACAGGGTTCAGTACAACTACTTTTTAGTATGTTTACATATGACTTGGGAATAGGTTTAGAAGTCAGACAACACTATATTATGCAGGGTAATTACATTTGGAGCAGAATGGATTGGGCAAATAAATGAAATATGAGATGTAATGTAGCAAAGTGTAAAGTTATAAATTTCAGACAAACAAATGGGCGTGTTACTTATGAACCTAATGAAAACATTAAAGGAGAAAGATCTGGGAGTACTTTTAATCTTCAAACTTGGCAGTAGTGATAAGTGTCAAACAGCAGTGGCAAAAACAAAATATATATATATATCATGCATAAAAAAAGATATTGAATCAAGAGTGGATAACATAATTTTACCACTGTACAATTCGTTGGTAAGTTCTCACCTGAAATATGCAGTGCAATTCTGAGCACCAGTTCTTAGAAAGAATATTATACAACTGAGACAGTACAAAGAAAAATAAAAAAATAATTAAGGGAATGGAGAAATTACAGTAATAAGAAAAGACAACTAAGAAGGGATCTTATTATATTGTAAGTGTATGTGAGGTCAATATAAGGATCTCTCTAGTGAGCTTTACATTGTAAGGCCTGATCAAATAACTATAGACTACGATTATAGGAAAGCAGAATTCAACTTCTCAGAGGAAGGGGTTCTTTAAATTAATATCTGTTATATTGTGAAATTCTTTACCCAGGGATGGAGCAATGGCAGAAACAGTTGATACATTTCAGATCATCTGCTTGCAGAAGGGAACATAAGTAGTTATACACAGGATTGGAAGTTTAACTAGAAAGTTCTGGTAAACAGACTAACACCCACCTTGGGCCTCAATTCAATTCAGGCCATTAAAACAGCGGTAGGGTAATATTTCCCTACCAGCTGAAACCACAATGCAATTTGGGCCACAGAAGCTGATTTGTGGACAAACATCCATCATGTGTTTTTAGTTCTCAAAACCTACACTACAGAGCATGAGTAATGGGAACATCAAAGGAAAAGAGCTAACGATCAATGCCTGACGCACTATCAAGCACCAAGCATGAACTCAATACACAGTCACCCTCTAACCCCACACTACCCCTAACAGTGAAGTGCAACAGTACTACCTAACACCCAGATCTGTGTAACACTTACCTGTCATCCACTGTCCATCTCCTTTAATCTTCTGTCTTCTTTGTTCTGTAATCCTTCTTCTTATCTTCTTTTTCTTCTTTCAGTTCTGTATTTGAAAATACAAAAAAATCTTAAATGAAAGGTGTTTTCCTAAAAAGAAAGCCCCAAACATATGCCTGATTTAACCCTTTGAGTGCCGCAGGGTTAAATGCAGTCAGGCATATCTGTTAAAAATAATATGCTGTCATTTCTGTTAATAAAAATAGTAAAGCATTTGTTTTGTTAAAAAGAAAGGGCATTTCAAATGTTAATCATGCTCCGCTGGCTCTGCTGGCAGCAGCAGGAATGCACAGTAAAAGAGTCTCTCCCCCCCTCCATACCTTTCAGGCCATTGCCGGAGAATGAGTGAATTTGGAACAGGGACTGGCTTTTTACTTGTACAGTCTGTTCAAAATGGATTCCAGCCTACAACTGGATGGGATGTATACTTATGTACCTTCTAGCCAATCAGCTTCTAGGGGGTTTTGTCATTACCCAGCAGCAAAGCAAGATTCACCCTTGAAATGCCTTTGCTTTTTAACAAAATTAATGTCTTACTATTTTTCTTAACAGAAATGGCATCATTATTTTTAACAGATATTCCAGACTGCATTTAAATCAGTTATATCTTTGGGGCTTTCTTTTTAGGAAAACATCTTTCATTGAAAATTTTTTTTATTTTCAAATACAGAATTGAAAGAAGAAAATGAAACTAAGTAGGCAGATTACAGAACAAAGAAGACAGAAGATTAAAGAAGAAGACAGACAGTAGCTGACCATAGTGCTGAAGACTCCGCTGGACATCAGGATTATTGGTGTTTCTTTTCATGTGATCTTTTGTAACTTAGTCAAATTAACCCTGTGAGTTCCAGTGGTGTAAGTATAACATTGCAACATTTTAAGAGTGCTTTGGATGTATTTATGTGGGGCTTAGGGCCTCATATCAATACATCCACTTGGTGACTTTTTTGGAGCCTTTTTTTGCCTTCAATTCCTGCTTTGGCAGGAATAAATTCGTTATGAGACTCTGCACCCCCAAAAAAATGGGTGCAGATTTTAGGGTGTGTTAAGGCCTAACGGATGGATCTGAATGGCAAAATGGGTGACATTGAAATGCATTTCAATGGGTTCAAATGGGTGCCCAACATGTTTTTTATTTGCTGCTATTTTTTCATACTACTGGTATTTGAATGGCTTACTGTGCTTGAATCCATTCTGGTCATGTACCAGCTCAATTGATCCAGGGTATTCCAATCAACAACATTTCCCATGGTCATAGCAAGATCACCCTTGCATTCAACAACACACCCCATCTCTCAAGCATCTTTACAGCAGCCACCTTGAGAGATTATTCCAGCTGTCCTCCTCTGCACTGCAGGTCCATCTCCTGTCCAGTCAGCCAACATGACATTTATTAATATGTGAGTTTTTGTTTAGTCTTTGCTATCACTGTTTAAGAGTGATTCAACATTTGAGACTGATTCAACGTTTAATATATCTATTTAAACTAAGGTTGCTCATTTAGAAATATCATAGCTCCCTAGAACTCAAAGGATTTATTGCAAAGTTACCAGAAGAGGGATTTTTACCAGTCTGCAAGTCATCATATAAAGTATTAGTTTTGGGTGAAACTTTTATTGAAAAAATAATTTTAGGAGGTATATTCCTCCTAATAAGTTACAGCATGCAAACCAGGATTTTCAGATAAATGTTGAAATTAAAGCTGAGAGCCAGGATCTTTGAATTGGATCAGTGCTATCCAAATCCACAGTGGTCTTCAGGCAGGCCTGGGATCTCTCAAAAGCAGTTGTACTTGACATTCCATATATTTTGAACAGCTTAGAACTAGATGCAATGGTGTGGTTATGCATCAATCAACAAAAGTTTCCATATTTTATATCAGTGTGTATATTGTATGTGCTAGAGAGTCTAAACATCTGCGTCTCATAGACTTGAGAGAGGGTTAGAGAGGTTTCATATCTTGTATCTACATAATTCTATGCTTGCCTTTCACATTTTAACACACATTTTCACATTTCACATTGTAATAATTCTCTATATTTTATTAGCTAATATAAAAAAAACTGTACAGTACTTTTTAACCCTTTGAGTGCCAGAGGGGTATGAAATGCATTGCAAAGCAATGCATTCTGTACCCCTCTGGAACTCAAAGAGTTAAATATTTCTACAGTAGTTACTAAAACTGCGTCCTGAGGCAAATAAGTCCTACTGCCCTTATTTCAAGGAATTCCACGTCCTTACCATCCTTTAAAAAAGAGTGGGAATGACATTGCTATTTGAATGTGAAATATTATTTTAAAAGGATCTTATCTAACTTTAATATTGTAATTCTGGATTGCAACATACATCCCCCCACACACACACATACATACATACCACACACATTCATTTCTTACTATTACTGCCTGCTTCTCTGATAATTTGTACTTTCTCCACAGGTGGTACTCCAAAAACATGACGAGGAGTCAGGCAGAACAGCTACTAAGAGCAGAGGTGAAAGAAACATATAGAGGGGAGGGTGATACAAAGAGAAGGGCAAAGTCTGTAGTACTAGACAAGAAAAGAGTCACCCATACTCCTGAACAAGGACTTATCCAAGCAGAACAAACAAAAAAGTTATTCCAGTGGAGATAAAAACATAAGGCTATGATAATCACAAGTATTGATAGAGCCAAAATGCATATCACTTTTGCCCCATGTTTCTTCATAGACAAAAGTAAGGCGTTCGAGTGAGTCTGTTCTTGTCTTGCTCTCTGTCTTCCTGGGCTCAGACTGCCTATCTCTCTCTCTGCAGCCTCTACAACACATATTTGTGAGTGAACTTGTAATTAGGATTATTATTGCTTTATAATTGACTGTCTGAGTTTCTCTTGTTTGTATTTATGTGACACTGTGGTGCTGAAGCAGCTTAAAGGAGTAACACAGAGAACGGCAGCTGCAAGATAAAGAAAGGTAGAAGGAAGTAAAGACTTTATGGTGAATGGCGAGATAGCATAAAAGTTAGCAAAGATGAAAGAGAAAGCCAGTGGTACAAAAAATGTATTTAAAAGTGAAGCACTTTTGAAAGCATCACATCCCTGGTCCACACCGTCCCTCCAAATCTATATATAAAAATATGAGTGTTTCTGGTTTGCTGTCACCCATGGCTCAGGGCATTACAAAGCTTATGGACAACTTCCTTTTGTATGTCCAATGGTATGTGGCTGAGGGCGACATTGTTAATGGGGATTGGCTTAGGAGGAGGCAAGGGGCAAAGCCAGACCCTTTGCCTCATCTTTTGCCTTCCTCCTCCTGATTTGCCGCCTTGCTTTCTGGTGAGGGGGAGGTTTCACCATTTTTTTGCCATGGCGAAGTGGAGGGACCACCATGTACTATTCTGATGGTTATAACCTATGACCCAGCGGGGACATGGTGGCCCCTCCCCTTCACCACAGCGAACACGGTGGCACCTCTCCATCACCACAGCTCTCCCTCCCTTTCGCATACTCTTTTATCCCCCTCTCTCACTTTCACCATGACTCCTCCGTCTCCCTCCCTTTCACCTGTCGTGACACTGTGGCGAATAGGGTGGCCCCTCCCTTTTGCCATGTCACAATGAAAGTTCTCTTAATTCTTTACAACCAAATGTATGATGGATTTGCCCATCACACATTGTCTCCACCATCTACTAAAGTGAAGCCATTTGGCGAAGGAGAGGTGCTTGATTTTAGTATATGTTGGACACAGTACAGTGAATAGGACAGTGTCTCTCCTCTCCTTAGCCGCATTGCTACAATGTAATGATGGGCAACGCCATCATAGATTTGCTAGTAAATGAGTGAATAAATTGTTGTTTCAATTACTCATCTCTTGCAGGATAAGGAAGGTGGCTTCATTGTGAGAGATTCCAGCAAAGCCGGGAAATATACCGTTTCTGTGTATGCAAAATCATTGGGGTAAATGGAGACTTCAAAATACATTAAACATTTCCATATATTATGTCTTCTTTATATTGTCATGCTAATGCTAGATAAACATTTTATAAATCTGCCTAACTGTCCCTTTTGCTCTTGGCAGGGAGGGGATTATCCGTCATTATGTGGTATGTGAAACACCTGGCAATCAATATTATTTGGCAGAAAAACATTTTTACTCCTCAATACCTGAATTAATCACATATCATCAACATAATGCTGCAGGTGAGAACAGAAACAGTGAAAAAATGTGGCTGGGACCACACAGTTATTTAAGAGGATGCTAGGCTAAAGATAGCACTTCAATCCTTTATTGATGACTTCTGCTTGGGATATTTCTGCATAATATATAGTGGCTGTCATATTTGATGATTTGTTTCAGAGAATTTAGCACTTACCAGGTGCTATTAAAAGAAATATATAGCAGATGGAATAGTTTGTCTAACGACATGAATTCAGGTGATTACATCTCAGTCTAAAGGCAAGGATCCTTACTTCTCACTTTGTTGCAGGTCTGATATCAAGGCTAAAATATCCTGTCTGCTCATTGAGGAGAAGTGCCCCCTCAACTGCAGGATTGGGCTACGGTAAGATGATTTTGCACTAAAAACAGTAATGGCAGCAGATGATGCCAGATTTAAGTGAGTGTAAGAGTCCTTACCCATCTGACATGACAGCCCCCATCATAAAAACATTATCACTTTATAGCGGTAACTTAGGGCTTGATCCAAATGTTGGAGACAAAAATGCCGGTAGGGCAAAATGGATACCGACCGACAAAAGAAAAACGTCTTGGTCGGTATCCAAATGTCCTACCAGCATAAAGCACAACAGACGTTAGTCCACAAAAATGGTCTAGTGGCCAAACATCTGCTTTGTGCGTTAAGTTCCCAAAATGCTGCTAAATAACTGCAGTATTGGGAACTTAATAGTATAAAAAAGCTAACGATCGGTGCCTGACATACTGCCAAGAACCGATCTTTAACCAATCTGTGTCAAACATAGTAAATGTTACTTCTCCAGTTATACCCATTTTTTCTGACTTGAGTCCCTTATCGGCTCTTTAAACAGCCAATGCAGAAACTTGAATGAAAATAACACGTAAAAAAAAAACCCTAAGTCCTCAGTGGATGTATTGATATGGGGCCCTAATCCCCATATCAATACATCCAAAGTATGAAAAATGAGTCAGACGTTAGTAGAATTAACCCTGTGAGTGACAGTGGGGTATAATTACGGCAGAAAAAAAGCTGTCTCCAAAAACTGAATCGAGTCATAGTCTATAAATTCATCTTGCATCAAGCATCAGCGCTTCTACAACTTTTAGAACCAGGTACTGATCAAGACAATAGTTAAAACAATTAGAATGTTTAAATGTTATGATAAATAATGTCTTCTTTTCAAATGGGAGCTGTAGTATGTAGAGATAGGGTTATAAATAATACAATACAACATTTGTGCCTATAGATAGGCACATTAATCCCCAGAAAAATAAACCAGAGAAAAGTACAAAAGGTGCAGATTATATGACTTTGCCATGTAATATTTAGTTATATAAATATCCATGGTATCCTTTTATCAACAGCTGAAGAATGGCATGATCGGAAATTGGTCCAAATGCAATCTTGTGGCATTCTCTCGTCTCCTGTGTCAAATGTTGGTCATTTCCCAGTAGAGATATCATTCTATTGCTGGTCAAAATTACTTCTAACTAGTCATAATGCTAAGTGGTGCAGCTTCATCAGAGAATGTATATTCTGAAATCCACAATATTTGTTTGTTTAAGTGCTTTATGGCTGTATTTAATAAGCTGAATTCTGGAGGAAAGCAACAGCATCATATGAAACAAAAGATGATTTTGCTCTGAACATACTTTGTTTCCTGAGATGTCCTGCAATGTTTCCTGAAAAATTATTCAATTGATTTTACTACAATGTATAATTTTTGAGTAGTGTGATATCTTTTTTTAGATAATTTTTAATTATCTCTGTAGGTATAGTTGATGTTTCCCAGAATTGTGCCTCTTTAGATTCCTGAATAAGTCCCTTAATATCTTGAAGTTTCTTTGCTTGTGAAGACGTCATCTTCATAGGGGTAGTGGGATTATTCACAAAATAAAATTAGCTAAAAATACTTCACTGGAACAGTCTACAAAGTGTGTCTGATTTGCAAGCACACTTTGTAGACCATTCCAACGGAGTATTTATGTATAGATTGATCATTTAATGCTCTGCTGAAGAGCCCGCAGCTGTCAGCTAGAGCTCTCTTCTCTCACATGGTAATGTTAGCAAAGTATATCTCTTAAACCATAAAGGTTTGAGAGATAAGACTTACATCTTTGTTAATATTTTTAATGCCTAGAATAATAAATAAACATAAAATTAACTATTACTATCCCTTTAAATGTATCCATTGTATCTGCCATAACCACATCCTTGGGCAAGGAATTCCATAATTTAACAGACCTTACTGTACTGTAACAATCCCTTCCTCTGTTGAAGTCCAAACCTCCTTTCCTATAATCTCAAGGGATGTCCACTGGTTTTTTGATCAGGCCTTGGAATGAATAGCTCACCACAGACATGCATGTATTGACCTCTTTTTTTTAAAGCAGTTGCAGTATTTTATTCAAATAAAATTTAAGACATACGGACTAATGTACTGAGAAAAGGTGGTGCAATTCTGGAGCAAACCAACTGCACTACTGATGTGAAATGAACATCTCCAAAACTACCACTGATTTAAGTGGAGGTTTTAACCCAATTGATGTTAGAAGGTCTCCACTGCAAAGCTTTCAAGGGGTTAAACACCCTATTTAATTTTAAATCAGTGAAAATTTTCATTTTTTTCCTAAAGTACACTTGGGTTGCCCCAGAACTGTACCACTTTATTTTAAAGGGGATGTATCACCTTATAAAAAGGTGTTACATCTACTTTGTGAATAAAAGTTATTATATGAAAGCTGAGGTTTTTTTTAATGTAAATACTTGTAAAGATATTCCATTTAGAAGTGCAGAAGAGCTTTGCCGATCAGCATAGCGTGTCCCAATGTGCTGACCGGCAAAGCTCTTCTGCACCTCCTATTTCTCCTCCCACCTCCCTCCCAGCTTCCCTTCGGTGTGCTGTGAACAGCTCCTAGCGTTACAGCAAGCTCCGGTAAGCATTATACTGAACATTATAACTGAGCATTACACAACTTTCATATAATAACTTTAATTAACAAAGCGGATAGTAATAACTTTTTATAAGGTGATACTTCTGCTTTAATACATTTGCCTCACAGTGCCTCACCGTGTACAAGTGCAAAGGATTAACGTGCTTGTCTAAGCAATCATAGGCACAATTCAAAGGAAAAAAAGCAGGAGATAAAAGCCCATGTATACGGGCCAAAGTGCACAGAACTACACCTCCCTGCATTCTGTGCGTTCGGGCAGTGTCTTCTGCGCATGATTGCATCGGATGCCTGCGTTTGGCCAGTCTCAACTGCACATGGCCTGCATTCGAGCACTCTCTACTGTTCATGACTGCATTGGACAAACATACATCTGGCCTTTTATATTATAAAACTAGTGTAAAAACCTGTGTACACGGGCCCTCCCAGAATTCTGTGCGTTCGGGCAGTGTCTACTGAGCATGACTGCATCAGACAATCTGGCCTGCGTTTCGGGCAGTCTCTGCTGAGCATTGCCTGTGTTCTGGCAGTCTCTACTGCCCATGACTGCTTTGGACGCAGTATCTACTGTGCATGACTGCATCAGACAAACATACATCTGGCCTTTTATATTATAGGATACTTGATATACATTGCACGTTATAACAGACAGCTGTTACATTATAATAATAATATGAATTTGAGGGAAACCTCATGTTTTAACTTGTTTTTGGAAATAATTTTTTGGAAATAAAGTTGTCACTTTCTCTTTGATTAAAAGTAACCAGAAAATGTATTGTTCCACACCGAATAGAGCAAAATGCTTTTTAAGTCCAAACAGCAATGTAGGCATTGTATTCAACTATGAGCCACGCTTCTTCTCTAGGTTCCTGTCAGAATTATGATTAATACAGAACATATCTTTGTAACAACAGATTGCTCTTCACAGTCATTAGCAAACTTTTAAAAGCAACTTTTAATAGTATATGACATTGTTATGTAACAGCACGGAAGGAAGTTTTGGTCAGTGAGACACTGATGCTTCATATACAACTTGTACCTAGGGTAGTGGGAAGAAGTTCATAACAACCAAAGGTGACAGAATTGAGCTGAACTTATATACTAATAATGTAAGTAGCATATATACTAAATAGGGAGATTTTCTTAGGCATTTACAGACTTGCTTAAATATAACTTATTAGACATCTAAAAACGTTCTCAGTGTCATTTTAAGAGTCCATTCCACTAAGACACCCATGAGGATGGGAAGCAGAAAGGGTGAGGTTGTATGAAGGGAAGTAAGTCAAGCAATATTGTTGTGTATTGAGTCTGATTTTTTGTCTTCACTATTAATATGCCTTTCCTAATTTTTCAGGCTCATGGGAGATTGACCCTAAGGACCTGACATTCCTAAAGGAATTAGGGGATGGGCAGTTTGGAGTAGTAAAGTATGGAAAATGGAGAGGTCAGCATGAGGTGGCCATTAAGATGATCAAGGAAGGTTCCATGTCTGAAGATGAGTTCATAGAAGAGGCAAAATGTATGATGTGAGTCACAAGATGCTAACTCTGAACACATATGTTCATGTGGTGTTGGTTCTGTACACATTTGTCACTTTTCCATTTGTTCTTTACACACCTCTGCTTGTGTGAACATTTTCTAGTAGCACTTCACTTCCGTTTACATTTCCCTTATTTTTGTTGATTTTTTTTAACAGTTCTGCCAGTTGTGTTCTATTCAGTGTTGTGCTTGCTCTCTTTTTCATCCCCAGGAAGCTGTCTCACCAGAATCTGGTTCAGTTGTATGGAGTCTGTACTAAACAAAAGCCAATTTTCATCATTACTGAATATTTGTCTAATGGCTGCCTCCTGTCTTACCTGAAGGATCTGCATAGGAGAGTGACTCAGGCAGATCTGCTTTCCATGTGCAGTGATGTGTGTGCAGCAATGACTTATCTGGAGTCTAAGCAATTCCTGCACCGTGACCTGGTAAGAGAATTCTGCATTATATCAAGCATCATTAGAACCTTTCCCTGACCATCTGTATCAATTCTTCATACATTATAATAAAACCAGCACTGCGAAGATTTTAGAAGACACACAATAGAAAATGCATTGCTGAGATATAATATTTGCAGGAGACTAGTAGAATAAAAATTATACCTTTATTAGGATAGGAGGACGTGATGACGTGACGACGTCGGGAGGAGGTGGGGCGGTACACGCTGATGGCTGCGGACGGTGGGGAGAAGGACGCCAAAGGGAGATTGCACCCGGGGAACTAAGCCTGCGGACCTGAGCGGACTTGAGCGTGCGCCCGGATGTGTGACGCCAGTGCGCTTGATTAAGGCGGCTGAGTCGGGCGTGATGTGGTGGAGGACCGTGGCGGGGGAGGCAGGTGGTGTCGGCTCGAGTGGTGCCGGGTTGGCTTCTGAAGGCAGGAAGGAGGATCTGTGTTTTGTTGGCGGTATGCAGTGTAGGAAATCGCCTAATGAATTATCTGCAGTATGAGGTGGCTGCTGTGTTCTCTGAAGGATAAGCAGTGTCTCAGATGCGGCCTTGGCAGATAAGTAACGCAGATCCTTTCCTGCTATAAGCTGTGGTTGATGGATGGACATATGCCCTGAGGGGGAAGTGCTAAATACCTGTTTTTGTGTATATGCCTTAAAGTACTCACTTTGTGCAAAACTCAAGAGGATGCTTGGTGTATGATACAACCATAGTACTGTTGAAGAGGACTGCTTTATGTAGTTGGTGCGCCAAAGAAAGAGAATATGGCTCCTAAAATGGAGAAGGGAAGGGGCAGTAAAGAGAAATCTATGAGTAAGGCGGACATTAATAAATCTAAAACTATTGCCTCTTTTTATCCACCTGATAACCAATTCAGTCCCTCAGGCCCTTTAAGTCAATCACTGCAAGATCATACTCCAGATAATAGCCTGATGGAGACATCTCCTGGTATTTCGCAGGCAAACCTGTCTATAGCTTTGAATAACTTATACGAAAAAATTAAGGCAGATTTGGAGAAAAATCTAGCTGAATATAAGCTTGAATTGATACAGATAAGAGCTAATCAAGATTTGAATTTGAAGGAAATAAGTAATCTGCAGAAGGAAAACGTGGAATTGAAATCTAAGATTGAAGTCCTGGATATGAATTTTGTTCAGCTGGAAGCAAAGGTCGCGGATTTGGAGGATAGAGCACGTAGAAGGAATCTGAAGATTCGGGGGATCCCAGAGGATGTTGGGGACCTTAATTCCTATATGGCAGAACTGGTTGCGGTTTATATGGAGCCTAGTCGTTATGGGCAAGATATAATTGAGAGAATGCACAGACTTCCAAAACCTTCTAATTTGACACAGAGTGTTTATTCTAGGGATGTTATTGTTTGTTTTAAGAGCAGTATTATTAAAGATCACTTGGTTCGGGAGATGAGGAAAAATCCTACAAAAAGTGGCAAATTTTCTGAATTAGTCTTGTTTGCTGATTTATCTGTGTACACAAGATTACATAGGAAGAAGTTCAGGGAGTATACAGCCAGTTTGAGAGCTAATAATATCATCTATAGATGGGGTTTTCCGTTAAAGCTATCTATTTTTTTTCAGGGTAAAACCTATATTTGTACTAGCCCAGAGCAGGTTTTGGAGAAGTTAAAGAGCTGGGATTTCTGGAAGGGATAAAGTAGATGGAGCATTTTTCATGTGATGAAGAGGGAGAGTAGGGGTTTGGGTTTTTTTTTGTTTTTTTTTGGGGGGTGGTGGTTTAGAAACTTTGTGGGGAATGTGGGTATAGAGTATATTATTATGTACGCCCTTTATTACTATGACTTGATGATGATGAACAGGGGGTTATATTGTTTGATGGTTTACTGAAGCACTGAATATAATGTATTGTGGTACAGGTTAGTGGAGGGTTTTTTTGTTTGTTTTTTTTTCTCTTTGGGAGGGGGTGGTTTAGAAACCTTGTGGGGAATGTGTGTATAGAGTATATTACTATGTATGCCTTTTATTATTATGACTTTAGGATGATGAATATTGGGATATAATGTTTGAAGATTTATTGAAGCATTGAATATAATGTATTGTGGTATAGGTTAGTGGAGGTTTTTTTTTTTTTTTTTTTTTTCTCTCCTCTTTCTCTCTCCCTTTTTAGGGTCTTTCTTTTCTTAGCTTGATGTTTAATAAGTAGCGTGGAGTCCGCCCTTTCCCTAATGATTTAGGGTACTCTCTATCGGTTTGGGGAATTTTCTCTAACCTTGGAGAGAGAGTGATTGTTTTTTTTTTGTTGTTGTTTTTTTTTCTTTTTGTGTATAGTGTTATATGTATGGGAGGGTGATTGGTAAACCATGTATAAACATGTTAATTTAAAGCAAGGTGGTGGTGAGCATGCAGGAGGTGGGGGTTGGGTAGATGTCACTTAGGTTGGTGACAATCAACTCGCAGGGGCTGAATTCGCCTTATAAGCGATCTTGTCTATATGATCTCATGAGGACAGATGGGGTTGATGTTGCTTTTGTGCAGGAGACACATTGGAAGGGTAATGATTCACTACGCTGGAGGTTTAGGAGGTTTCCCCACATTTTTTTCTCCTCTCGGACTGATAGGAAGAAGTGTGGGGTGGCCATTATTATTTCTGCTGCTGTAAAATTTGAGCATGTTTTTCATGAGAGTGATCAGGAGGGAAGGTTGCTTGTGTTGGTCTGTAGGCTGAACGACGTAGAGTACACGTTGGTGAACATGTATGCTCCGTCGGAGCGTCCGGTTAACTTCTTGGAGGAGTCTATGGCTAGGGTTGATCAAATTAGTAAGGGGATTTTGATTATTGCTGGAGATCTGAACTGTATAGGAGATGTTTGTTTGGATAGGACTCCAGTTGGAAAAAAAGATCGGCTTGGCTATCGATTAGGAGCTAGAGCAAGATCCTTTTCTGCCTGTCTTTGTGGTCTTAATTTATATGATGTGTGGCGGGTTCAACATCCTGTGGAGAAGGATTATACCTTTTATTCACATCCGCATAAGTCTTATTCTCGTATTGACTTTTTTTTAATGAGGGGAACTGATCTAGAGGGGAGTCAGGGTTCTAAGATTGGAAATATTACTTGGTCGGACCACGCTCCGGTCTTTATGTCTCTAAAGGATAATATTCATTATAAACATGCTGTATCTTGGAAGCTTAATGATTATATTATTGGGGCGGAAGGGTATACACAACAATAATTGGATTTGGCGAAAGGGTTCTTTGTGGAAAATGATAATATGGAGGTTCGCGATTCTACGCTTTGGTGTGCCTTTAAATGTTATATGAGAGGGATACTGATTAAAAGGGGCTCTTACTTAAAGAGAGTGAGGGGGAAATCTTTGGCGGAGTTGTATATTGCTTTGGCTAGGCTGGAGGCACGCAATAAGCTGGCCCCGGACAGCATGATCCTGGAAGAAATACAGAAGGTACAGGGTGCTATTCGGGAGAAGTTAACTGATAATATGAATAAAGCCCTATCACGGTTGAAGGCACAGTGGTATTACTCTAATAATAGGGTTGGGAAGGAGATGACCCGGAGACTTAAAGTGCTGGATCGGCAAAGACGGATACAGAAGATTGTTTATGAGGGTCGCGTGTGTTTATCTCCCTTTCAGATAGCGGAAGCTTTTAGAAAATATTACGAGCGGCTGTATAATTTGCCTGGTGTTGGTAAACCTGTAGGGGAAATAAGGAATTTTCTGGATTCTTTGGGTCTCCCAAAGGTGAGTGAGCAGAAGTTAGAGGGGTTGAATTTACCAATTATGACTGCTGAAGTAGAAAGTGCTATAAAAGAATTGAAATTAGGGAAAGCCCCTGGGCCTGATGGATTCTCTGCATTATTTTATCATAAATTGGCTGAGGTTGTGGCCCCGTATCTTTGTCGCCTTTTTAATGGTATTGATGGGAGTAATAACTTTCCATCAGAAATGTTGGAGGCATGTATTACTCCTATTTTGAAAGTGGGAAAAGATCCTACAGCTGTTTCAAATTATCGCCCAATTTCTTTGATTAATTTGGATTTAAAAATATATTCTAAAATATTGGCTCAAAGATTAAATGGAGTGATTTTGGATTTAATTCACCCAGATCAGGTAGGGTTTATGGTGGGTAGAGCAGGAGAGGATAACACTCGCAGGGTCTTGGATATTATAGAAAATATACATCTTCAAAAAGTCCCCTCAGCCTTTATGGCTTTGGATGCAGAAAAGGCATTTGACAGGGTGAACTGGGACTATTTATCCGAGACCCTGCGTGTGTTTGGTTTGAACGGTCGTTTTGGTGAGTTGGTACTGGCTTTATATACTACTCCTAGGGCAAGGATATCTGGTTATAAATTTCAGTCAGACTTCTTTCAGATTCGAAATGGCACTCGGCAGGGGTGCCCACTGGCCCCGCTCCTGTATGCTTTGTCGATTGAGCCTTTAGCACAGTATATTAGACAGGACTCAGTGATTCGGGGTATTGTCATAGGGCATCATGAGCATGTCATCTCATTGTATGCTGATGATGTTCTGTTGACATTGTCTTCTCCGGACTCTTCTGTTTCCGCGGTTTTGGAATTGTTGGAGGATTTTGGGAAATATTCTAATTATAAATTGAATTTGGAAAAGACACAGACGCTTCTCTTTTATAAGTCCTCTGTGGAGGAGAGAAGAATGCAGGGTAAGGTGGATTGGAATAATAGGATTATTATATATCTTGGGATAAGAGTGTGTGTGGATCTGACCCAAATTATATATTTAAACTTTGAGTCTCTATTGGCAGAGATAAAAGAATTATTTAAACGTTGGAAGGGGTTGGAGACTTCATGGTTGGGGAGAGTTAATGTGATCAAATCTTATATTATGCCAAAGATATTATATTTGTTTAGAGCAATCCCGCTACGGATCCCGCGGAATGTTTTTGTACAACTAGATAAAATAATAGCGGAATATATCTGGAAGGGGAAAAGACCTAGAGTCTCGGTTGCGGTGTTAAAAAGGAGTCTGGACAGAGATGGGGTGGGATATCCGGATGTGTATAGGTCATATTTGGCTGTTATGTTTACTCACTTGCTGGCTTGGGTAACCAAACGAGATAGGGGATTAGGTTGGTACAGGATTGAGAGAGAATATTTTGGAGATATCGACCCTGCACTCCTATGGTGGATCAGTTCCTCTCGTTTTGAGAAGGTTGGTATTGTTAGTAATTTGGTTAAGAATATTGTTGGGATCGTGGCTGGGGTTAAAGACAGGTGGAAAAGGGATAGCTATATTTCGATGGCGAGTCCAATTGAGGTCCTATCTGTATATTTAGAAGATCTGAACATTTTGGGGTGGAAATGTGTAGGAATAAACTTAATTTCAGATTTATTTGATGGAGGTAATTTTAGCCCTTTTGTAACACTCTGTAATAGATTCGGATTGTCCTCTGGTGAGGAATTTAAGTATATTAGAATCAGGAGTTATTTAAGGGCTAATCCGCCCTTGGTGGCGGATGTATGGGATAATTTGCCAAATATTCAAGTTTCAGTTAATTTGATTTCAAAGATTTTGGAGTTATTTGCTAATCTGGATCCGGTTGGGAAATCTAATGCAATTAGGAAATGGGAAGAAGATTTGAGCTTTGAATTTCCTCCACAGGTTTGGTTTAAGGCATGGCAACTCACGAGGAAGGCGGTGCACTGTATTGGACTTCAGGAGCAGTATTATAAACTTCTTCAGCGATGGTATATGGTTCCTGCCCGGTTGGCTAAGTTTCATACCCATAATTTGAATAGGTGTTGGAGATGCCTGGAGGAGGATGGGACCCATGTGCATATTTGGTGGAGTTGTAGGAAGCTGGATGCTGTGAAAAAAGCAGTGGAGTTGATGGTTTCAGGTATTTTGGGGGTGGTGACGCATATTTCTCCTCAATTTTTTCTTTTCCATATTGATTCCCCAGGGGCAAACAAGTATTTTAAGTACTTGTTTGTTAATGTAGTCATGGCTGTAAAGATCTGTTTAGCAAGGCACTGGAAGTCTTTGGAGCCACCAGTATGGGCGGAAGTTTTGGGTCAGCTGCGATATCAAAGGGATGCGGAGATTTCCTACTATGATAGGATTAAAGGGGGAGAGAAGTTAGGTAGTGGGATGAGAGAGATGTGGAATAAATGTCAATTTTCTTAATCCTCTGCGAGTTGATTTGTTATCTGCTAAGGTTGGGTGGAAATAAGTGGTAACTCCTGTATTGCTCACCTCCACAAATGAAAGGTTGGGATTGGATGTCATGTTTGATTGATGTTTTTTTTAATGATGTATGTATTTGTATTTGGAAAATAAAATTTAAAAAAAGAAAAAAAAAAGAAAAAAAAAATGTATACCTTTATTGGCTAACTGAGTGACTTTGGGAACAAGCTTTCAAGACAACTGGGTTTCTTCTTCAGGCATAATAAGAATTAAGGATGAATGCACAATATATGACTTTAAAACACATGCACATCATTTTAACATCTAACCACTTGACTGCCAGAGAGGCATCCAACACAATACATTGGATACCTCTGTGGCACGCAAAGGATAAAATTCCACAAGAGTAATATACTTATCAGTGGGCCATAAATTATACTCTAGGCTCTAGTACAGCTCTTTGAAGTGGACTAGAAAATGCAAACAAGATTATTACCTTTTTCATGCTCCAGTAAATTGACCAAAGATGGCTAGGTCTAAAGAATGCACTGTTAACCCTCCAAACACCAGAGGGGTGCACAACCCATCACTAAAAATGAGACGTGCAGCCCCCTGGCATCCAAAGGGACCACAAATTCTTTTATTTTGTGGAATGATATTACATAAATTCCTTGTCGCGGTTCAAGCCACAGTTCAGAGTCTTAAACTTGATGAGGTAAACATTAGATGAGCCACAGGACAATTTGCCCTTGATATTCTGGTTTCTGTGGGAATGTGCTCTGGTCATCTTATCTGTGGTATATATGTGTGTGCAAAAGAACTAGTCAGAGGAACAAGCCTACCCTCAAAATTATGAGGCTCTATAAGATAAGTATTCTACCAAAGGTGCAATCTGTTTTAGCTCACTAGTGCCTTTCACAGAGCAAAAACATCCTAAAACGCATCATACTGATCCCACCAAAAAGGCAGGCTGGCCATAAAGTTCCAGGCAATTCCTCTCTGAACGAGAGAAGCGGCCAACCCCAGACATACATTTCAGCCTTGCAGGACCTTGTCAGTGAGGTGCAGCTGATCTCTCAAGGCTCTGTGAGCAAGGGGTCCACATCTGGATTACCCTTGTTATCCTTAGGGTGACTAGTCCCAAGGGCAATTTGCATATGCAAAAGAACTAGTCAGAGACGCTCGACTAAGAACGAGCCTGCCCTCAAAGTGATGAGGCTCTATAGGATAAGTATCCTACCCAGTATGATGTGCTTCAGGATATTTCCTCTCTGTGAAAGGCACTAGTGAGCTAAAAGAGATTGCACCCTGGGTAGGATACTTATCCTATAGAGCCTCATCACTTTGAGGGCAGGCTCGTTCTTAGTCGAGCATCTCTGACTGGCTCTTTTGCATATGCAAATTGCTCTTGGGACTAGTCACCCTAAGGGTAACAGGGTAATCCAGATGTGGACCCCTTGCTCACAGTGGTTAGAAAGATCAGCTGTATCTCACTGATAAGGCCCAGCAAGGTTGAAATGTACGGCTGGGGTTGGCTGGTTTTCTTGTTTAGAGGAGAATTGCCTGGCACTTCGTAGCTGGGCTAACTTTTGGTAGGATCAGTATGATGTGCTTCAGGATATTTCCTCTCTGTGAAAGGCACTAGTGAGCTAAAAGAGATTGCACCCTGGGTAGGATACTTATCCTATAGAGCTTCATCACTTTGAGAACAGGCTCGTTCCTAGTTAAGCATCTCTGACTAGCTCTTTTGCATATGCAAATTGCTCTTGGGACTAGTCACCCTAAGGGCAACAGGGTAATCCAGACGTGGACCCCTTGCTCACAGTGCCTAGCGAGATCAGCTGCACCTCACTGACGAGGCCCAACAAGGCCGAAATGTACATCTGGGGTTGGGTGCTTCTCTTGTTCAGAGGGGAATTGCCTGGCACTTCGTGGCTGGACTACCTTTTGGTAGGATCAGTATGATGTGCTTCAGGATATTTCCTCTCTGTGAAAGGCACTAGTGAGCTAAAAGAGATTGAACCCTGGGTAGGATACTTATCCTATAGAGCCTCATCACTTTGAGGGCAGGCTCGTTCCTAGTTGAGCATCTGTGACTAGCTCTTTTGCATATGCAAATTGCTCTTGGGACTAGTCACCCTAAGGGTATCAGGGTAATCCAGACATGGACCCCTTTCTCACAGTGCCTAGAGAGATCAGCTGCACCTCACTGACGAGGCCCACCAAGGCCGAAACCAACAGCTCGGGTTGCCTGCTTCTCTTGTTCAGAGGGGAATTGCCTGGCACTTTGTGGCTGGACTACCTTTTGGTAGGATCAGTATGATGTGCTTCAGGATATTTCCTCTCTGTAAAAGGCACTAGTGAGCTAAAAGAGATTGCACCCTGGGTAGGATACTTATCCTATAGAGCCTCATCACTTTGAGGGCAGGCTCGTTCCTAGTTGAGCATCTCTGACTAGCTCTTTTGTATATATGTGTGTGCACAGGTTCTACCTGTCGTTTTTAGACTGAGCTCTTCACCACCAATTGTTTCACATTGGGGAGCTGTCTAGAGGAGAGGAGCGGAGTTGTTGGGAATATTCTTTTTAATCTGCCATCAGTATGTAGTATTGTTTGGAGCTCTTTTGAGATTTTATGCAGGACTTCAAGCTGCGGGTAATAGGTGATTACCAGTGACACTCTGTTCTCTTTCTGTGGTTGTTTGCATTCCAGGTACGTTTCTGACTCTCTGAATTTGGAGGTCCATGATCTTGGAATGATATCCATGACTGATAAACTCTCTCCTGAAATTTTTAAGAAGTTGATTGCGATCAGAAGTCTTAGATCATATGTCCTGACTGTAAACAATAAAGTTTTTTGTGTGTCTCTAATGAAAACTGTAATTTCTGAGATAAATAGGCTTGTCTGTTTATTTGCGGTACAGAGATGTCCAGATGGAGCTGTTACTGATACGGATTATAGTATCCAGAAACTTAATTTGTGTGAGTGAATAGCTGAGTGAGGTTAATGGTTGGAAGGAAGGCATTGTCATTTTTGTGAAATGCTAAATGTTCATCTTTGCTGGTGGTCTAAATGATTAGGATATCAACTATGTAATGGAGGTAGACCAAAGGCTTTATTTGGCAAGTGGACAAGAGCTCCTCCTCTAATTTTGCTATGAATAGGTTGGTGTATTGAGGTGCCATTTGTGTTCCCATGTCAGTTCCAGGCTTTTGTATGTATAGTTCTTGCCCAAATGTGAAATAATTTTATGTAAGTATAAAGTGTATTAGTTGGGTTACAGGTTCTGTGGGTAAGCCCACTTGTTCTAGGAATACTTTACAAACTGCAAAGCCATCTTCATGTGGAATGTTGGTGTAGAGTGATTCCACATCCATAGTGGCTAGAATGATTATCTAGGCATGGAGCCCAGGACAGACAGTTTGTTTAAGAGGTTGGCTGTGTCCTGTATGTAGCTGAGAGGTTTTTTTTTTACCAATGATTTGAGAATCCTCTCCACCCAGCCAGAGATATTTTCTGTGAGTGTACCTGTTCCAGATATTATCTGCCTTCCAGGATTCCCTTCCTTGCATATTTTAGGAAGCATATAGAAGTATCCAACCAATGGGTCTTCCGGAGTGAGGACCTGCAGATGGTCTCTAGTGTTAAAAGGGAGTCCTTGCATGATTTTTTAAGCTCTTTTGTGTAGTTAGATGTGGGATCTTCTTGTAGTCCGTGGTGGTATCTTTCATCCATATGCTGCCTGTTGAGCCTCTTCTATATAGTCAGTTGTGTTCATAATCACTACCGCGCCACCATTGTGTGCCAGTTATTGACTTTTTTGTTGTCCTTCAGTGACTGTATTGCTTTTTGTTCCTGGTAGTTAGGTTGTGTGCTAGTTTGTATTGTTTGTCAAGTATAGTTGATGTGACATATTTCTGAAGCTCTCTATATACCTATCACGGTGCCGTGATTTCGCTGGCGACATTGCTATGTCCGGTTTACTTCCTGCCTATCTTTTATTGGCTGCTGGGTCTTATCTCCGCCCAGTTCTAGCCCTTAAATACTCAGCCCTTTCATTTCATGGGCACCCTTTCGTGGTGTTCCAGTCACTAGCGCTTGTTCCTGACTTCCAGTGTGAATCCTGTGTATGACCCAAACTGACTGACTACTCTGCCTGTTTTTGTTCCTGCTCTGTGTACCGACCCAGACTGGCTGACGTTCCTGCTCTGTGTACCGACCCGGATTGGCTGATGTTCCTGCTCTGTGTACCGACCCGGCTTGGCTGACGTTCCTGATCTGTGTACCGACCCAGATTGGCTGACGTTCCTGCTCCGTGTACTGACCTGGCTTGGCTGATGTTCCTGCTCTGTGTACCGACCCGGATTGGCTGACATTCCTGCTCTGTGTACCGGCCCGACTTGGCTGACGTTCCTGTTCTGTGTACCGACTCGGATTGGCTGACATTCCTGCTCTGTGTACCGATCCCGGTATTGCTGACAGCCCCGGTCTGTGTCCCGTCTGGAGGGCTCCCCTCCTCTGCCTGCTTACTGTCTGTCTGACAGTCCTCTTGTTGCCTCCGTTCTCGCACTGCTACAGCAGCGCTGCTATACTGTGACCCAGTCTCCGTCTCTGTGCGCTATTGTGATCCCTACATTCCGGTGTTTGGATCCATTGGGTTAGCACCCTGGTACGCTTGCCCAGTCCACCACTTACCTCCGAGGTTGGGGTCGTCTCTGGGCGCCTCGGTTAGGCTTCATGGCCTCGCAGCCGATTCCAGGTCTGAGCATTCATTTAACCCCTTGTGGGTTGGTGCTGTTGCGCTTCAGGGTCACAGTCATTAGCTGTCACTGGTGTCTGGTACACCGTGATATTTTGCTGCTCAGTCCCCTCGGTCAGTCTGGCAGCCTGGGAATATCTTTCTTACTACTGCTTGGCAGTACTCTGTGCATATACGTTTGGGCAGACTCTCTGTCGTTGCTATCAAAACCCTACAGTCCTGTGTCCCCAATTGGGTTGTCTAGGGTCTCTGACCGTCTGGCACATGTCCAGTTCCTTTGATTGTCTCTGCGTTACCTAGTCTCTCCTGACCACCCTAAGTATTGGGGGTAGTAGTGGCTTCCTTCTCCGCCACCTCTATTGTGGCTAATCCTATCCTGGTGTCACTCTCTGCGTAGAGAGTCTCCACTGAACTCAGTACTACTAGGGCCTGCTGGTATCCCTTGGCCTAGTAGATTCTTCTGCTCTACAGTCTTGTCTAGGATTCACACGAACTGTTAACCTGACCTGTGTCAGTAGTGTATCATTTGTATCTACTGGACCCATGTGGGTAATTGTATCTATTGTAACCTGACCTGTGTCAGTATTGTATCATTTGTACATACTGGACACGCGTGGGTTACCGAATTTCTTGTATTATTAATAAACTGTGTTTTACCATAACCTCCCGAGTCTGTGTGTCAAAAAAAAAAGTTACAATACCTATCCAGTGTGGTGGGTTAACTCATACATTCTTTAGTCCTAGCCATCTCAGGTCATTTTCACTGCAGCCTGAAACAGGTAGTTACTCGTTCTTGTTTTCCCCATCTTCTCAGCAAAAAACAATTACTGTTTTGCTGCTTCCCTGTGCCTGCCCTGCTTCAACTCACACCCTCCAGAATCTCTGCACAGTGAATGGCACTCTTGCATTTGCCACCAGCTTCCAGCAAATTCCTGTGAGGACCTTTTCATTTTAGCCAATGGTAATACCTCAAGGTCCTCTCAGGGCAATACAGTACATCCAATGCATAGATCTCTGCACATTGGGCGTACTGTATTGCCCTGCAATGACCTTGAGTTATCGAGTTATTAGCATTGGCTAAAACGAAAAGGTCCTCGCAGGGATTTGCTGGAAGCGGGCGGCAAATGCAAGAGTGCCTCCCTGTGTGCAGAGATTAAAGCTGACTCTGGAGGGGGAGAGTTGAAGCAGGGCAGGCAAAGGGAAGCGGATTGCACTGGGGGGGATTACAAAAATATATGTGAATATTTTTTTAATCACATATAATAATACACAACCCCTACGGGGCAAAATTGTGAGAATTATACGCAAGATTTTATGGTAATATTGTCTCCATTTTATAGTCCACTTCAAAGAGCTGTACCAGAGCCTAATTTATGACCCACTGATAAGTATATTGTGCTAGTGGAATTTGACCTTTTGGGTGCCACTGAGGTATTTATTGCATTGTATTGCAGTGTGATGATGCCTCTCTGGCAGTCAAGGGGTTAAAATTAGGTTTTTGAGTTTTAAAGTGGAACTTTCACCAGATTAACATAGCACCGCAAATGATAATTACATCAGATATATGCACAGACACAGTTTTATTTTCAAGAATAATTGCTGCATTAATGAAAAATAGAACCTGTTATGCAGACAGGCAGCAGGGAACAGTGCAGATATCTTGCAAAGACTTCACCTCTGTGTCTGCTCTGTCCATCCCCTTCAGCTCCACGATTGGTGAGTTGAATGCCTTGTGCCTTAAGGCACCAGAAGGGACTGACAGCACAGGTGCAGAGTGCACCTACAGCAAGATCCCAGCTGGTGCCTGCCTGCATAAAAGGTTCTAAAACTAAGTTAGTGCATATCGCTAATGTAATTATCAATTTCGAAACTGTGTTAGTATGGTGAAAGTTCTGCTTTAAAGTCATGTATTGTGCATTCAGCCTTCATTCTTATTGTGCCTAAAGAAGAGAGACCTAGTTGTCTTGAAAGCCTGCATCCAATGCCACTCAGTTAGCTAATAAAGGTATCATTTTTACTCTTCTAGTCTCCTGCATTTTCTATGGCTAACACGGAACCACGCTTTACCCATAACATTTGCAAGCAGCTCACACTAGATTAGATAGAAAACCAGAACTTCATACATTTGTCATGATGATAAGGCATTTATTAGATGTCAGAGCTTATCCAAAAGCTTTACCTAATAATTCATTTTTTTTTCTTAGGCCGCCAGGAATTGTTTAGTTGCTGAGGATGGAACAGTAAAAGTCTCGGATTTTGGTCTTTCAAGGTGCACTCTCCTACATCCTCTGTCTGTGTTTATCCTATCATTGTAACCTTTTGTGTTCTGCATGTTTTAGACCTATTCTTGATCTTGTATGCTGAATGTTACAATCCAGAGAAGCAGTTTTTCTGCTTTCCTTTATTGCAGGTACGTCTTGGATGATGAGTATACTAGCTCTCTGGGTTCTAAGTTTCCTGTCCGCTGGTCTCCTCCCGAAGTTCTTCTCTACAGCAAGTTCAGCAGCAAATCTGATGTGTGGGCTTTTGGTAAGTGTCACTGTGTGGGCTTTTAGTGAGTGCCACCGATACCCTTCTATATAGCACATTACTCTCCTATATCTTGTTACTTACTCGTAATTATGGATGGATGAAAGGTCCCGTTGTGTTTTTGCAAGAAATGCAGCTAAAACTACTTGGTTGTCTGCTTTTTCGCTGCAAAATCCACCCTAAGCAAACCCCTTAAAGGGATAGTAATACATCAGTTTTACTAATTTTAATCTTGTAGGTATTTAAAGAAGAAATTAAATGCTCCCAGTCCCATCTCTCGAACCTTTACAGTTTGAGAGATATTTGCTGTGAAAGTTCCCCCTCCCCTGACGTCAGTGCTCTAGCTGACTGCAGGAGAATCCGGTTCCAGGACCGGCAGAGGCTCTTCAGCAGAGCTGCGATCGCGTTATTGAAGAAGAAATCTTCACTAGAATGGTCTACAAAGTGTGCTTGGTTTACAAGCACATTTTGTAGACCATTCCAGTGAAGGATGTCTTCTTCAATAACGCAATCTCAGCTCTGCTGAAGAGCCTCAGCTTGTTCAGGGACAGGATTCCCCTGCAGTCAGCTACAGCACTGACTTCAGGGAAAGGGGAGGGAGGGGGGAACTTTCACATTGAATATCTCTCAAATCATAAAGATTTGAGAGATGGCACTGGGGGCATTTAATTTCTTTTTTAAATACCTACAAGATTAAAATTAGTAAAACTGATGTATTACTATCCCTTTACAAATATATCCTTTTTGCCTACACCAAAATGTTTTTGCCATGTTTTTCAATGGCTACAAACGTTACTATGTGTGCTTCACATTTTCGTGCCAAAAACATGAGGTTACGAGGAATAAACAGCTAGAGAGAGGTTGAAGGCGATTTCCTAGCATTTAATTTAGCAAAATAAGGCTAGCAAAGGCTGATAGTGTTGGTAATCAATATGAGTACCCGGATTAAAAAGAAAAGGAGGAGCTGAAAGGATTGTGATGTATTCAGTAATTCAGAGGAGGAGGAAGTGACCACCACCAGCATGACAGGGGTCTGGGAGCCCTGATTCCCCAGACCAAATGCCCAGTCCCCCTACATCGTCCCTTGGGATCTTGGGGAAAATAGTATCATCTTCAGCAAAGGAAATAGTGGGTAGCAGCGTGAACATGACAGGTCAGCTAGTTATGGTGCTGCTACTGCCTCAGATGCATCATTAGAGCTAGTGGCAAGCAGAACCATCATCACCTGTCTCATATCCTGTCCCCTTTGAGCTGCCTAATCATCCTGCTGCTTAGACAACTCAGCAGCAGCAATAACAGCACAGCAGTCATAAATTCAGCAATGTCATCACAGCATTTGCAAATGGCCATGGCCCCGTTACATAACATGACCTGCTGCTGGCACTAGGCCAGTAGGCATAATTCTATTTTATTTTTGTGTCTCAGAGCCTAAGACCTACACATTACAGTTTCCTCAAGGCTTGTACCACTAACAAGCTTCCTCAGGGCTTGTGCCTCTAACAAGATTTAGTCCTACAAATCACTTTTTCCTCAAGGCTTGTGCCTCTAACAAGCCTAAGTCCTATAAATCACTGTTTCATCAGGGTGTGGGCCTCTGACAAGCATAAGTCCTACAAATCAATGTTTGCTCAAGGCTTGTGCCTTTAACATGTTTAAGTCCTACAAATCAATGTTTCCTCAGGGCTTGTGCCTAACAAGTCTAAGTCCTACAAGTCAATTTCTTCTTCTTAGGGCTTGTGTTTGGATAACCTGAGTACTGTACAGTGCACAGCGCAGACACAAATATCTTTCAGCTTTTTTAAAGACTGCTGCTATGCTGTCTATTGCCTACTAGCCATTTTTTATAAAGAGAAATCTGAAATCATTAAAAATAGGTTACTAAAATCCAGATTGAATGTAGCACATGTGTATGGTGGTGATGGAACATTTTGAAGGACTTTGACTAACTACATCCTCCTGAGGAGGAAGAGAGGTATCACCACCATCATTTATTGCACACACTGAAGCAACCATGCCTGTCAGTTTTTGGACTACCGCTTCACTCACACGTCCCTGCACTGCTCCTAATACTTTCACCCTCCCCCATACCTTTGCTGCACACTTCTCAACAATTATGTGTAAGTGTGTTTTTACTGTCAAGTATACCATAGAACTGATTGTGTGTGATGTCTTGCCTTGGGCCTCTACGGAATATTCTAAATCATCAAGTATCAATCTCTCCAAGTCACAGTTTACGTCAGGATTCCTGTCTCAGGCATGTACCAATTTTTTATTTTATTTATTTTTAATAATTAAACTGTCCCCCTATCCCAGTCAACTAAAAACAAACAAAAAACACATTCCCTGTCCAACTGATTCTTTCTTCAGACTAAGTCAGTCCACCAACACAGACATAACAGCCAGATCAGGAAGGAAGTTGGATCACAGCTGTCTGTGTCTTTAGTCCACAGGTATATAGATTAAATCTCCTTTGCTCCTGTCTCACTCCCATAGACACTGAGATAACAGCCAGATCAGAAAGGAACTTGGATTACGGCTGCCTGTGTCTTATCAGTCAGCCACTCAAGATGTTGGGGTATTCATGGTGAACTTCCTTTCTCTCTTCCTGTCCCTCAGAGTGTCCCCAGACTCCCCTAAT
The DNA here is from genome assembly GCA_037306005.1 of Rhinophrynus dorsalis. Classification (NCBI taxonomy): domain Eukaryota; kingdom Metazoa; phylum Chordata; class Amphibia; order Anura; family Rhinophrynidae; genus Rhinophrynus; species Rhinophrynus dorsalis. The sequence goes on along the minus strand of CM074726.1, from coordinate 72,251,823 downwards.
GCAGAGAACAAATGTCCTGCCTATAAGTGTTAGGGACCAGTAACCAGACAGGACACAAAAATGTAAAATGCAATACACCTTTATTAAAGTAACAAAGACAGAATCGTGATCCAAGAGCATAAACCAAAAGACACGCCAGGGTCAGGAACCAAGACAGGTAAGCAAGAGTCAGGAACCCAGAAACCTGCGATGTCAGGAACAAGACAAGGGTCAGGAGCACAGAAGTCTGTGATAACACAGCTAAACAGGAGCACAGGAGAATCCATAGCAGCCAGCAGCAACAAACACAAGGACAATCAGGAAGTGAGCCAAGCTGCTTTAAATACCCTGAGGGTTGGCTGATAACAGTCAGGTGAGTAATCAGGGAGGTCAGCTGATTCAGCCTGACCCAGGAACTCAGAAATCAGCAGCAATGGATAGCAGAGCATTAGATTAGCTCAGATGGCAGAATCAATAGGCAGAGTTAGTGCAGCTCAGCTAAACATTGACAATAAGATGCCCTAAACTAAGCTCCAACTTCATTATATTAGCCTGTCTTTACTAGCTGACAAATGTGCAGCTGTCTCTTCTGCTCACAAACACTGAAGGACATGCTGCGGGACCCTGAGACCCCTTTTATACTAAGCCTATGGGAAATAAAGTAAATTTGCTATGTGATGGGTGTACATTCAGTCTTACCACTGATTTCAATGCAATGAGTTAGGCAAAAAAAGCAGAAAAACAGCTAGGTGGGAAGTGCAATTTTTCTCCTATTTCTATTTTGAGGCGAAAACTTTCACCCATTCCTACTCATACTCTCCCTCACACCTTCACTTGTCCTGAGCAGAACTACAGTCATTTATTTCTCATTATTTCAAAACAACCCCTTCATGTTTTCTCTTTAACCCTTTGATTTCCAGAGAGGTATGCAAAGCATTATACCTTCTGGCACTCAAAGGATTAAAATATATTCTGTTACTCCTCAAATTATGCATTATATATTTAGTTGACAAGTTTGAAAAATACCCAAGTCCATAATGTTCAGCATTTTCCAGTTTCTGTTCATCCAGTAGGCAAATAAAACTGCAATGAAGGCATTTTTTTTGCCTCAAAGGGGAACAGTTCCTTACTGACTCCACTATGGAAATTTGATATCTCCCTGGTATCAACATCCTACCTGTGTTTTGTTTTAATTATTTAATATAAACATGTACATTACACTGTGCCGTAAAGTTATCCAATACTATTTTTAACATATTTACTGTATCTACCCATGTGTCAGGATATTTACCTCTGCTTCCACCGCCGCTGCTGCTCACCGCTGCCACAACCACAGTTCTGAGTTGGCATGCATGCAAGAGACTCAGTAATGGAGCTTGGAAATGCATAATGTGGTTAAAGCCTTATTCTAGATACCAGTTCAGGAACCTGCTTATTTAAACCCTGCTCTCCCTTCATTCCATACTCAGTTGTCTAACTTGTTGAATGCTTAGCCCTTGCTTCTGTGTTGGATACCAGCTCTATGCTGCGTAGAATTCTGATCCCATGGTACTTTTAAATTGACTTTGGACCTAGACTACTCTTCTGATTTTGAACTTCCTGGTACTGACTTGGCTTTACTAACGATTACTGAAACTTTGCTTGTGACACTGACCCCTGGATTGTTTAACGTATATGTGCATGAACTCTGGTGTGAATTAAGACTTGTACTGTTCAACGTTTTATATGAGTTACCTGTGTGCCTCTGTATTCTATCTGCATCCTGGATTCCTTTCTGCAAACTGGTAGCTGAACCTTACACAACAACTGAGCCACATAATGGATCCCGCAGGAGTCACTGAGGCTATTGCCGCACTCACTCAGCAGCTCACCAACCTAACATAGACCGTGCAGGACTTACAGAAACAAGTAATCCAAGCACTTCAAGCTCCAGATAATGCTGCAGCAGCAGCTGCACCCGGACAAAATGCTGAACGCAACATGGGAGGAGCTGTGGCCCTTGAACCACAAGTAGCTCTACCTGAAAGTTTTAAGGGGGACAGGAAAAAATACTGAACCTTTATAACATCCTGTCAGATACTGTTCAAATTAAAACCAAGTACATATGCTACAGATTAATTAAAGGTACAGACTGTCATTTCTCTGCTCTCTGATTAACCTCAAATGTGGGCACACCACCTTCTCCACACCAATATCTCAGTTCTTGAATTTTGGGCTTCTTTCCACCAAAGCATGGACACTTTGTATGATGATGGTCACAGGATGTCTTCTGCCACTAACACTCTCTGTGTTTTAAAACAGGGAAACTGTCCTGTTGAAGACTTGATTGACTTTAGGAGTGTGTCTATTGAAACCACCTGGAATTAATCGGCACTTCTTGACCAATTCCAGATCAGTTTATCTAACACCCTTAAAGACAAACTTGCTTGTATATGTATACCTAACTCTCTTGATCAGATAATTCAACTCTCTAAACAAATTGACAGAAGAATTCGAGAAAGAAAAGCGGAGAAGAATCATGGAGATGCCAGTCCCCCACTCAAACCTGTCAAAACTATCTTTAAAGAACACCTTGACATAAATGAGAATATGGATATAGGACTGACTAGGGGTCTTATAATTCCTGACACAAAACAGTATGGATCCAAAACAATCTCTGCATGTACTGTGGGAAAGCTAGCCATTATGCCAAAGAATGTCCTTCTCTTGCCAATAAAGGTAAAGTCTCTAGTAACAAAAATCTTCACACAGTGTTTAATAGCGTTCATAAAACAAGACATCCTTACAGTTCGTTTCTTTTGAAATTTCAGGTAAATGATGAGCATTTTGTATCAAACGCAATTGTTGACTCCAGCACAAGTGGTCACTTCATCAGTTCACAGCTCACCTCCAAACTCCAACTAGCCCTGAAGAAAACTTATGTTCCTGTTCTTATTCAGGACCTTGATCGTTCCGCTATGCCTTCAGAAAATTGTATGAAACTGAGCCAATCACTACCATTATTAGAGAACTCCACATTGAAAAAATAGTTTTTGATGTTGTAACCTCTCCATGCTTTCCAGTTATCCTTGGTATCCCTTGGTTGGTGAAACAGAACCCAAGCATATATCGGGAGTCTCTACTGCTCTCTTTTAAATCATAGAAACATAGAAACATAGAAGATTGACGGCAGAAAAAGACCACCTGGTCCATCTAGTCTGCCCTTTAGTATTCCTTTATTGTTATCTTAGGATAGATACATGTTTATCCCAGGCATGTTTAAACTGTGTTACTGTGGATTTATCAACCACCTCTGCTGGAAGTTTGTTCCAAGTTTCTACTACTCTTTCAGTGAAATAATATTTTCTAATGTTTTTCTTGATTTTTCCTCCAACTAGCCTCAGATTGTGCCCCCTTGTTCTTGTATTCAGATTCTTATTAATCACACTTCCCTCCTGAACCTTGTTCAGTCCTTTAACATATTTAAAGGTTTCAATCATGTCCCCCCTTTCTCTTCTTTCCTCCAGACTATACATATTTAGATCTCTGAGTCGTTCTTGATAAGTTCTATGCTTTAGACCTTCCACCATTTTTGTAGCTCTTCTTTGAACCCGCTCAATTTTAGTTATATCCTTTTGCAGATGAGGCCTCCAGAACTGTACACAGTATTCCAGATGTGGTCTCACTAGAGCTCTATACAGAGGGATCACAATCTCCCTCTTCCTGCTTGTTATACCTCTAGCTATGCAGCCAAGCATACGATTTGCTTTCCCCACCGCCTGGTTGCATTGGTTACTCATCTTGAGGCTGTCAGAGATGACCACCCCCAAATCCTTCTCTTCTGAAGTCTTTGCTACCACAGAACTGCCAATACGATAGTCAGATTGAGGGTTTCTTTTCCCCAAGTGCATTATTTTACATTTGGAAACATTGAACTGAAGTTTCCATTGTTTTGACCACTTATCTAATAGTGCCAAATCATTCTCCATATTACAGACACCTCCTGGAACATCAACCCTATTACACACTTTTGTGTCATCAGCAAACAAGCAAACCTTCCCTGCCAAGCCTTCCCTTATGTCACTTACAAATATGTTGAACAGAACAGGGCCCAGAACAGATCCTTGTGGCACTCCACTTGTAACCAGTCTCTGCTCAGAATACACTCCATTAACAACAACCCTCTGGTTTCTGTCCTTCAGCCAACTGCAGATCCACTGAACTATCCAGGGGTTAAGTCCAATTCTTGATAATTTATGTATCAGCTCTTTATGGGGAACTGTATCGAAAGCTTTACTGAAATCCAGGTAGGCGATATCCACAGCACCACCTTCATCCAGCACTTTAGTTACATAGTCAAAGAAATCAATGAGATTAGTCTGACAGGATCGGCCCTCAGTGAAGCCATGCTGGTTTGGGTCCATCAGGTTGTTTTTTGTTAGATGGTCAATTATCTTCTTCTTTAGAAGAGTCTCCATCATTTTTACCACTACAGATGTCAGGCTGACTGGCCTGTAGTTACTAGCTTCTTCTTTACTACCCTTCTTGTGAATGGGTACAACATTGGCCATTCTCCAATCATCAGGAACTTCTCCCGTAAGAAGGGACTGGTTATACAGATTAGTCAGGGGGCCAACTATGACAGATCGGAGTTCTTTAAGAACTCTAGGGTGGATTCCATCCGGACCCATCGCTTTATTTGACTTTAGCCGGACAAGTTCCTCTAGAACATCGGCCTCTGAAAACACTGGGGCTAAAATTATACAACTAGAGGCAATGCTGTGTTCAGCCATTTTCTGATTATGAGGGCCGCCGTCTGAAAAAACTGAGCAGAAGTAGTTATTCAGATGGTCAGCGACCGCCTTTTCCTCTTCTATATACTGATTTTTTCCATTGTTAATTTTTGTAATCCCGCAGTTTTTCTTCTTCCTGTCACTGATATATCTGAAGAAGGTTTTATTCCCCTTCTTAACAGATTTGGCCATTTCTTCCTCTTTTGAGGCTTTAGCAGCATTTATCATCTGTTTAGTCTTCTTCTGTATAGTTTTATACCCTTCTCTGTCCGCTTCACTTCCAGTCTCTTTATATCTCTTATAGGCAGACTTTTTATCTTTCACTATAGCTCTTACCTCTCTAGTAAACCATAGTGGATTTCTCTTTCTTTTCCTCTTGCTAATTTGTCTAACATGTAATCTTGTTGCCTTTAAGAGGACTTCTTTGAGTGTCTTCCACTGAGTACTCACTCTCGGTGTTTTATCCCACCCTTTTAATTCTTTCTTTACATATTCTCCCATATCCTCAAACTTCGTCTTCCTAAAGTCCAATACTTTGGTTGCAGAATGGGATTTCTCGTAGTCAGTCTGGATTCCGAACCACAAACATTGGTGGTCACTGGAACCTAGATTTTCTCCCACCTTCACCTCAGATACCAGGTCTCCATTTGTGAATACTAAGTCTAGGATATTGTCCCCTCTAGTTGGCGCCTTCACCAGCTGTTTTAGGGACATCCCCGTCAGGGCTTCTACGATGCTCCTACTTCTACATGTGGACGCACAAGGGATATTCCAATCAACATCAGGCATGTTGAAGTCTCCCATAACTACTATATCTCCCTTTACTGCCATTTGGGTAATCTCGTCCACTAGCATGTTGTCTTGCTCTTCAGATTGCCCCGGAGGCCTGTAGACTGCACCTATTCTTGTAACTGATCCCTTTTTATTCTGCAGACAGATCCAGAGAGTCTCCAACTCTTTACATGAATTCTGGATCGCTGTGGATTTTATGCTATCTTTAACATAAATGGCTACCCCACCCCCTCTTCTCTCAGCCCTATCTTTCCTATACAACGTGTATCCCGGAATGGCTATTTCCCAGTCATTACAGTCCCTGAACCATGTCTCTGTTATTACAATCAAGTCCAAGTCATCTCTACAAACTATTGATATTAGCTCGCTGAGCTTGTTGCCTAAGCTGCGAGCATTAGTACACATTACACGAAGAACATTACATTTATCACCAACAACAACTCTATCTACCGCACCATCATCTACCTCACCAACATCTGTATGTAAAGCACCAGCAACTTCCTGTGCACCAACATCTGTATCTATCACACTAACAAACTCAGAACCCTGGTTCACCAAAACTGTTCGGGGACAGAAATCAATCTTCTCAATGAAATTCCTGCCCCCTCCATCTAGTTTAAATGCCTCTCCAAGAAACACCTGAACTCTTCTCCAAGTACCTCAGTTCCTCTGTGTGACGGGTGCAGACCATCTCTCTTGAACATTTCTTTACAACTCCACCTTCTAACACTGTGACTGACAAATCCAAAACCTTCTTCTTTACACCACTGTCTTAGCCAACCATTGAACTCCAGGATACGAAGTCTCTTACTATTTTCAGAGCGGACTGGCAAAATCTCTGAAAAAGTGATAGAGTCTGTCATTCTGCTCAGCTCCAGGCTGAGACTTTGAAATTCCATTTTCACCTCTTCAACACTTTTCTGGGACAAATCGTTTGTACCGAGATGAATGATCAGATCAACTTCAGTCTCCTTTGTTGCAGCCTTGACAATATTTGAGATGCGTCTTTTATCCCTGCTTGCAGTAGCACCAGGAAGACATCTCACCTCCTTCAGTCCATCCTCATTCTGCCCTAAAGCAACACCTCTAACAATCGAGTCACCAACAAGGAGATGCTTTCTCTTCTTTTTAAGTCCATTTTCTGCTCCTGACTGCTTGTTACAATTCTCTCCTTTGGGACTCACAACATCCCGTACCTGAGTATCTGTGCTTTTATCTTCTGAAATCTCACTTTCCAATTCAGACAGGACACCAAAGGGATTACACACCAAAATACCAACAGTGTTGTGCTTCTGCTCCACAACTCTCAACCTCCCGGAACCAACTGTCTTCCACACAGCCCTTCTCTTCATGGGCCGTTGGGGCTGCGGTGGTGGATTACATGGTTGCTTGACTTCACACTCTAGCTGGGAAAGATTCACTTCTTTTGATTGCAGATAACACACCAAAGACTGCAGCCTGGAAATTTCACCATACAATGTGGACAGATGCAAACATACTGGACAACACCCCAAACTCCAGAGAGTACTGCGGAACACAACAGCCAGACAAGTGTTACACTGCACCAAACCAGACATCTTAGAATTAAAGCAGTTACTCACCAAACTGACAAAACCAATGCCTTCACCAAACTCCTGCCGTTTTCAAACTACTGCAGTTTTTGAAACTACACACTTCTGTCTGTCTGCTGCACTTGTGTCTGGCTGCAAACTACTTACAGAGTAAACTCACAGAGTTGAAACCTCCTATAAATACACCTACTGCAGTTGATACGCTAACGAAGCGAGCCAAGCCTTTTCTTATGCTAATCTAATGAAACCAGTTACCAGCTACACCCAAATAGACACCTATGCACACTATGCAGAAACCAAAACAAGCCAAATACAAACTTAAGCACTAATGATCCAAATTAACCAAAGTAAATAAACACACAATTCAAACTAAATACTAAATGCAACACAATTCCAAGTACTACAACATAAGCAGTATTAAAGAATGATAGTAAGATTTTTTATTTTTTATTTTTTTTTAAGTTTTTTGTCTACAATAGAAAAGAAGAGAGAAGTAAGAGTGAAGTAATAGTAATAGCCTGAGCTTACCTCAAGCTTGACTTAAGTACTGCAGTTTTTGAAACTACACACTTCTGTCTGTCTGCTGCACTTGTGTCTGGCTGCAAACTACTTACAGAGTAAACTCACAGAGTTGAAACCTCCTATAAATACACCTACTGCAGTTGATACGCTAACGAAGCGAGCCAAGCCTTTTCTTATGCTAATCTAATGAAACCAGTTACCAGCTACACCCAAATAGACACCTATGCACACTATGCAGAAACCAAAACAAGCCAAATACAAACTTAAGCACTAATGATCCAAATTAACCAAAGTAAATAAACACACAATTCAAACTAAATACTAAATGCAACACAATTCCAAGTACTACAACATAAGCAGTATTAAAGAATGATAGTAAGATTTTTTATTTATTTTTTTTTTTTAAGTTTTTTGTCTACAATAGAAAAGAAGAGAGAAGTAAGAGTGAAGTAATAGTAATAGCCTGAGCTTACCTCAAGCTTGACTTAAGTACTGCAGTTTTTGAAACTACACACTTCTGTCTGTCTGCTGCACTTGTGTCTGGCTGCAAACTACTTACAGAGTAAACTCACAGAGTTGAAACCTCCTATAAATACACCTACTGCAGTTGATACGCTAACGAAGCGAGCCAAGCCTTTTCTTATGCTAATCTAATGAAACCAGTTACCAGCTACACCCAAATAGACACCTATGCACACTATGCAGAAACCAAAACAAGCCAAATACAAACTTAAGCACTAATGATCCAAATTAACCAAAGTAAATAAACACACAATTCAAACTAAATACTAAATGCAACACAATTCCAAGTACTACAACATAAGCAGTATTAAAGAATGATAGTAAGATTTTTTATTTTTTTTTAAGTTTTTTGTCTACAATAGAAAAGAAGAGAGAAGTAAGAGTGAAGTAATAGTAATAGCCTGAGCTTACCTCAAGCTTGACTTAAGTACTGCAGTTTTTGAAACTACACACTTCTGTCTGTCTGCTGCACTTGTGTCTGGCTGCAAACTACTTACAGAGTAAACTCACAGAGTTGAAACCTCCTATAAATACACCTACTGCAGTTGATACGCTAACGAAGCGAGCCAAGCCTTTTCTTATGCTAATCTAATGAAACCAGTTACCAGCTACACCCAAATAGACACCTATGCACACTATGCAGAAACCAAAACAAGCCAAATACAAACTTAAGCACTAATGATCCAAATTAACCAAAGTAAATAAACACACAATTCAAACTAAATACTAAATGCAACACAATTCCAAGTACTACAACATAAGCAGTATTAAAGAATGATAGTAAGATTTTTTTTTTTTTTTTTTTTTAAGTTTTTTGTCTACAATAGAAAAGAAGAGAGAAGTAAGAGTGAAGTAATAGTAATAGCCTGAGCTTACCTCAAGCTTGACTTAAGTACTGCAGTTTTTGAAACTACACACTTCTGTCTGTCTGCTGCACTTGTGTCTGGCTGCAAACTACTTACAGAGTAAACTCACAGAGTTGAAACCTCCTATAAATACACCTACTGCAGTTGATACGCTAACGAAGCGAGCCAAGCCTTTTCTTATGCTAATCTAATGAAACCAGTTACCAGCTACACCCAAATAGACACCTATGCACACTATGCAGAAACCAAAACAAGCCAAATACAAACTTAAGCACTAATGATCCAAATTAACCAAAGTAAATAAACACACAATTCAAACTAAATACTAAATGCAACACAATTCCAAGTACTACAACATAAGCAGTATTAAAGAATGATAGTAAGATTTTTTATTTTTTTTTTTTTTTTAAGTTTTTTGTCTACAATAGAAAAGAAGAGAGAAGTAAGAGTGAAGTAATAGTAATAGCCTGAGCTTACCTCAAGCTTGACTTAAGTACTGCAGTTTTTGAAACTACACACTTCTGTCTGTCTGCTGCACTTGTGTCTGGCTGCAAACTACTTACTTATTGTTTATCTCATTTTTGTCTTCATGTTCAACATGTGTTCAATATAGCTGTTATACCAGACTCCAATGAATTACAGGGAATCCCTAAACCTTACAACCAATTCTCTAACATCTTCAGCAAGAAGAAAGAAGCCAAAAATAACATGAGAGACTCTGAGCACAAAAAAAAGCACAATGGCCTGTTCTCCAGCTAGTCACCGCTCAAGAGCATCACATTTTAGCTCTCTAGTGCCAATACAGAGAAGAAATTTCTACATATATAGTAGACTAATCCCACCCATAAGGGCAGTCCAGTACCAAAATGATGGGCAAGTCTCCTCTGCATGGAAAAACCAGCTAACCCCAGACGTATGTTTCAGCCTTATTTTGGGCCTTGTCAGTGAGGTACAGCTGGCTTCCCTAGGCACTGAGAGCAAGGGGTCCACGTCTGGATTACCCTTTACACTTAGGGAGAGACCCCAAGTGTTACGCAGAAACAAGCCAAAAATAACGTGAGATGCTCTGAGCACGAACAAAAGCACAATGGCCTGTTCTCCGGCTAGTCCCCGCTCAAGAGCATCACATTTTAGCTCTCTAGTGCCATTACAGAGAAGAAATTTCCACATACATATTAGACTAATCCCACCCATAAGGGCAGTCCAGTACCAAAATAATGGGCAAGTCTCCTCTGCATGGAAAAACCAGCTAACCCCATACATACGTTTCAGCCTTATTTTGGGCCTCTCCCTAAATGTAAAGGGTAATCCGGATGTGGACCCCTTGCTCTCAGTGCCTAGGGAAGCCAGCTGCATCTCACTGATGAGGCCCAAAATAAGGCCGAAACATACGTCTGGGGTTAGCTGGTTTTTCTGTGCAGAGGAGACTTGCCCATCATTTTTGGTACTGGACCACCCTTATGGGTGGGATTAGTCTAATATGTATGTGGAAATTTCTCCTCTGTAATGGCACTAGAGAGCTAAAATGTGATGTTCTTGAGCAGTGACTAGCCGGAGAACAGGCCATTGTGCTTTTGTTCGTGCTCAGAGCCTCTCATGTTATTTTTGGCTTGCATCTTCAGCAAGAAGGAAGCTGAAAACCCCCCATAGGGTTTATGACTGTCCCATCGATCTCCTACCCAATACAAAAAAATCTGTATTTGACAATGTATCTTCTTGCAGGGCCTGAATTAGTTACTTTAAGAAAATGCACCTCAGAAAATGTACACAATGGGTTTATTAGACCCTCTACCACTCTGGCTGGAGCAGGAATCTTTTTTGCAATTAACAAAGACAAAACAATCAGACCAGTTTTTGATTATAGAGAACTGAATCTTGATAAAAAATAGATCTCCATTACCATTAATCTCTGAAATTCTAGAATGTCTAACTACTGCTACCATTTACTCTAAACTTGATTTAGGAGGGGCTTACAATCTAGTTAGGATCCAGGTAGGGCATGAGTGGAAAACAGCTTTCAGAACAAGATATGGAAATTTTGAATATACTGTGATGCCATTTGGTCTATGTAACGCCCCTGCCACCTTCCAAAATTTACTAAAGGATAAATTCAGAGACATCCTTGATATTTTTGTAGTCATATATCTAGATGATATTTTCATGTTTTATAGTACTTTATAGGAGCGTAAAAAACATGTTTGTACTATTCTACAAGGGGCAGAAGAAAAGTTTAAGCTGTTGCGGATTGGCCAATACCACACAACTTTAAAGCAGTCCCAGGGTTCATAGGGTTCTTAATCCTCTATAGAAAAGTTATGAGAAATTTCCCACAAATCATAACACCCTTGACCATTAACTAAAAAGAATGTAAAGTTTGTATGGTCTCTTGATGCTCATCTTGCCTTTGAGAAACTTACGGGAAGGCAACAGGAGGGGAGTGCTCTACAGTAGAAAACCACCAGTCAATAAACGATGATTAAAAAACATTGACACTTTATTATGATAAAATAAAAAAACCCAAATACATTGGCAGGAAATAGTATAATATTATATATTATAAACTTTTCCAGTGAAACAAAGACTCTGAGAGGGTCCATCCCATTGCATTCTTCTCCAGAAAGCTAAATGCCTCTGAATTTAACTATTCTGTGGGGGACTAAGAACTGTTAGCTTGAGACATCATCTAGAAGGTATTCTCTTCTGGGCACTATTTTTCACACATTTTAATTTCCACATAACATACAAGTCAGGCAAGTTAAATTGGAAGGCAGATGCTCTCTCCAGGCAGTATGGACCCTTTGATTCTCCACCTCCTGATACTATCCTACCCCCAAAAGCATTTCATAAACTTTACTCCTACCTTCTTACTCAAAGTAAAGGCATCATATGATACCCATATGTTGCCCTCTTATACTTTGAGGGAAGGTTTGTACTATCATAAAGACCACCTTTTGATACCAGACTCAGTGTCAGGCCCGCAGGAAGGACGTTGCTCTTCTCCTATGTCTCCAGCCGCACCACACCATCTTCAGTTCCCCGGGTTGCTAAGGGTGACTCTGCTGCCTGACTGAGCGTCCCCTTGCAACGGGGATATGTGCGCTGCACTATGGTAAGCTGTGTGTGCACTGATGGGCTACGTCATCAGCAGCCAACTCGGAACTGAGGGTGACTGCTCACTGGTACTCCGGATGGCCTCGCTTGAAGACAGATGAATGTGAATGTGCTTTTCTGCTCTACGGCACAGGACAGGTCCTTATATAATTCCTGGCTACCCCTTGCTCTGGGCTCAGTTATTTTGATCCTACTTCCTTGTGCAGACATGATTGCTTTTGAGCTCCTATATCCTGTACTTCTGGTATTTCTGACCTTGGCTATTGTTTTACTACCCTGACCACTGACATCCTAGACCTCTGCAAAGCTACTGACCATCGTGACCTATGGCATCCTTGAACTCTGCTTGGCTACTGACTATTCTGACCTCCTGCGTCCTAGACCTCTGCTTGGCTACTGACCATTCTGACATCTGAGATGCTAGGCCTCTGCTTGGCTACAGACCACTCTGACCTCTGGCATCCTAGCCCTCTGCAAAGCTACTAACCACTCTGACCTCTGGCTGGATGGAACCCCGTAAGGTATCCGCTATAGTAGAATGGCCACATCCCACAAACAAGGAGTCCAGAGATTTGTGGGCTTTGTTAACTTCTATAGAAGATTCATACAGAACTTTTCTCATATTGTGCGACCTATTACTGAGTTAACCAAGAAGTATGCAAACAAGCCCAAACTGCGTTTTTCTTGATCAAGACTCGTTTCAATTCCGCTCCCATTCTTGGCCTTCCAGACCCATCAAGACCTTTTATTCTGGTGGTAGATGCCTCCCATATGGCTGTAGGAGCAGTACTCTCCCAGAGATCAGGTGAGAAGGAACATCTTCATCCGGTAGCTTTTTATTCCTGTTGCCTAACCGAACCCGAGAAGAACTATGATGTTGGAGACAGAGAGCTACTAGCAATCAAACAAACTTTGGAGGAATGGAGACATTTGTTAGAAGGGACCACGCATCCCATCATAATTTTTAGTGACCACCGCAACCTGGAGTATATCGCACAGCTTGTCGCATTCGCCCTTGATAGCAAGCTCGATAGGCCCTATTGTTCAGCCATTTCAGGTGACACATCACCTATAGACCCGGCTCAAAGAATGGCAAGGTGGATGCTTTATCCCGTACTTCCTGTCTTGAAACAGAACCACCCAAGCAAACTGAGGCCATTTTGCAGCAGGGTCACTTCTTGGCCACTTATTCTTCCATTTGGGACTATATCAAAGAATTCTGCAACACACACTCGTCAAGCATTCCAAATCAACTCACCATACAGAATGGGTACCTTATGCATGTGAAACAAATCTTTGTACCTCCTTCAGTTCACCAAGAGGTCCTACAGCTATTACACGATTCACCTATAGCTGGTCATGGTGGTCAAAAGAAAACAGAGGAATTGGTCCTACGAACCTTCTGGTGGTCTGATGCACGTAAAGATATTGAAAAGTAGATAGCATCTTGCCAATCCTGTGCTCATTCCAAGAGTCTCCATATCAAACCCTCCAGATTACTTCAACCTCTACCTGTCCCGGATCATCCTTGGTCCAGTATCTCTATGGACTTCATTACTGATCTTTCTCCATCACTAGGTCATACGTGTATCATATAAAAAACAAAAAATAAAGAAGGGAGCCAAATATAGTGTAGTATTTCTGGAAAAGCAGCTTTTGCATTCAATTCTTCATTAGTGAGAATTATACTCACATTTCAACAAGGCTACTTATATGTTCAATATAGTAGCACTTCAGGCATATGGAGGATACTATACTGCCTCCAAACAGGTTATTCAATACTGCTGCTCTATCCTCAATGTTGAACGGATCTGGATCGTATATCCCTCGGCATAAGACAAGAAAAAACACAATAAGACAGGGCTGATGTATCTTATAACAATCTCTGTTGCATCAATGTAAACATATAATGAATCCGTGTACTTACTTGGAACACATTGAGACTGGAGAGGATGGATATACTACTGGTTTTAAAGTTTGTGGGGACAAATCGTGCTGGTCGTCCCCACACGGACCTCACAGCGATCGGCACTGCAGATGGTTGCTCACTCCAATATCAAAAACCCCAAGTTGGAACGTACTGACTCAATGTAAATGTTATTTTATTCCATAGACTTTTGTTAAAAATTATACAAAATAAATAAAAAGTGTATATGTATTATTTAAATATTTCCTACACACCCTCAACGCTTTTCATGATCCACAGACCATTTCATCAGGAGGCTATCAAGATTTATACTGAGCAACCGTTAGATATTATACCTACAAGTCCACTTCTGATGGAATTGTGATAGGTGGACTAATTAATTAGGCTTGTGAGCGTAAAATTCAAAATACCTATGATTGACAACCATTTATAATTGCTCTAACTAGACAAGTCCATTATCCAAAAGCTAATCGATAGGCTGCAACATTCCTATTGACTCTTGATTGAAATGGGCAAGGATTACCAGTAACGAAAATCTTTTAAACAATACATTGTATTACATATAAGTAATGCATAAAATATATGCCCTAAAATTAACATATCAACCGTATTTAAAATTACCAAGACATATTTAAAAAACAGTATTTCAGAATATAAAAAATATATTTTTCAACTTAAAATATTTTACCCGATACCTACAATAATACTGACATATCCCATCTATTTTGATATTAATAATAATACATAAGATGCTCAAATTACATATTGATCAATCACAGAACATTAGTAACCAATGTGCATCTATAAGACTAAAAATACATGCGTCTATCACTAAATAAATCTATAAAACGAAACCTTTATACCATACCTAGAATTTATAATTACTACCTAACTGGACATCAAAATGTACTCTCAACTAACTCATAACTAATAATTTTAAAACTGTTGATACTAATAGCTACTTGCAATATAATAGTGATCACTATAAACAATGGCTTACAAATATTCCTTATAGTCAATATTTAAGATTAAAGCGGAATGGTGACTTACCTGAGAATTATGCAATTCAGTCAAAGTTGTTGGACCAGAGGTTCCGTGAGAAGGGCTATTCAACTATATTGCTGGATCGAGCAAAGAGTAAAGCTAATAGACAAAATAGAGAGAAGTTATTAGCATATAAGAATAAAAATGAAAACAAAAGTATGAATGATATTAGTCAACATTCAACACAAGTTAATAAAACGGATGAGTTCCCTCTAACATTTGTAACTACGTATAATAGTGCTCATAGGGAAATTAGAAATATATTTAGGAAACACTGGTCAATTTTGGAAAGAGACGATATTCTTGCAAAAGTTATCCCTAATCAACCACGTCTCATGTTTAGGAGGTCTAGAACTTTAAAAAATATGGTTGCTCCTAGTAAACTTAGGAATACCAGTAGTATTGTAAATACTAATAAGGTTTTAACTCGATTTGGTGCATACAGGTGTGGAGTCACCAAGTGTAAGATGTGTGCATTTATGCCTCATAAGGCGACAACTTTTAAATCTAATGTTACTCAGAATGTTTTCAATATTGGTTCATTCCTCAATTGTGCTTCCACATTCGTAGTTTATTTATTGAACTGCGAGTGTGGAGCACAATATATGGGGAGAACGACACAAACCATAAGGAACCGATTTGGTCAACATAGGAGGAACATAACTAATGGATTTTTACTCCACAGTGTATCCAAACACTGTAATGATTATCATAATAGAGATCCAAGTGCCACACAAATTATACCTATTGAGCAAGTAAGGGCCAATGGCAATACAGATAGAAGACAGATGTTGAATAATCGAGAATCCTTTTAGATATTTAAATTAAAATCACTCTTTCCTAACGGCTTAAATGAGTTAGTTGAGAGCACATTTTGATGTCCAGTTAGGCAATAATTGTAAATTCTAGGTATGGTATAAAGGTTTCGTTTTATAGATGTATTTAGTGATAGACACATGTATTTTTAGTCTTATAGATGCACATTGGTTACTAATGTTCTGTGAATGATCGTTATGTAATTTGAGCATCTTATGTATTATTATTAATATCACAATAGATGGGATATATAAGTATTATTGTAGGTATCGGGTAAAATATTTAAGTTGAAAAATATATTTTTTATATTCTGAAATACTATTTTTTAAATATGTCTTGGTAATTTTAAATACGGTTGATATGTTAATTTTAGGGCATATATTTTATGCATTACTTATATGTAATACAATGTATTGTTTAAAAGATTTTCATTACTGGTAATCCTTGCCCATTTCAATCACGAGTCAATCGGAATGTTGCAGCCTATTCATTAGCTTTTGGATAATGGATTTGTCTAATTATTATAAATAATATACTGAGAAAAATATAGCGTTTATAATTGGATTTTTAGTATTTGGTCAATGACATTGATTTGTTGTCTGTTTCAGACATCAATGCGCGATGTTATGAGTATAATGAATGGAGATTCCTTTTGTGAAGTAAATATTTTTTGTTACTCATAGGGTTAAGTTGTCATTTTTAGAGCAATTGTAGCCGGTTGTCAATCATAGGTATTTTGAATTTTACGCTCACAAGCCCATTGGCTAATGAATTAATTAGTCCACCTATCGCAATTCCATCAGAGGTGGACTTGTAGGTATAATATATAACTGTTGCTCAGTATAATTCTTGATAGCCTCCTGATGAAATGGTCTGTGGATCATGAAACGCATTGAGGGTGTATAGGAAATATTTAAATAATACATATACACTTTTTATTTATTTTGTATAATTTTTAACAAAAGTCTATGGAATAAAATAACATTTACATTGAGTCAATACGTTCCAAATTGGGGGTTTTGATATTGGAATGAGTAACCATCTGCAGTGCCGACCTCTGTGAGGTCCATGTGGGGAGGACCAGCACGATTTGTCCCTACAAACTTTAAGACCGGTAGTATATCCATCCACTCTGGTCTCGATGTGTTCCAAGTAAGTACACGGTTTCATTATATGTTTACATTGATGCAACAGAGATTGTTATAAGATACGTGTATCATGTTAGTAGTGGACAGATTCTCAAAAATGGCACATTTCGTTCCCTCCAAAGGTCTTCCTCCAGCTTCAGAGACTGCTCAGCTCTTCATAGGCACAATCTTCCATCTCCACGTCTTCCTGAAACTATAATCTCAGACTGGGGTTCTCAGTTTACATCCCATTACTGGTCTGCTTTTTGAAGTGGTCTGCACATCCAACAGTCCCTCTCATCTGCCTACCACCCTCAGTCCAATGGACAAACAGAATGGATGAATCAGTCCCTGGAGCAATATCTCTTTATCATGCGTTAGTGCATAACCCCCAAAGTATGAGTCTGCCAGGCAGAGAGTGATTTTGTACAAGTATATATATGCATGGAATATTTTTTCTCTAAAATCTGGACCTTCATTACAGATTTACTCAGATTTACCCTTCCCTAAGATTTGCACATAAGAGTTGTTGGTAAAAGTACTTAAGGTACTGAGTACCTTATCAATGCTACTGTGATCAGTTTTGCTGAGTGTAAAAAGTGGCAATTGTAGTGTGAGTGTGTGTGTGTGCGTGCACATTTGTCTGTGTGCATATACATAAATTTGTATAAAATATTTCACTGGCATGCTTTAAGATAGGCCCTTACGTCTTATTCCCTGTGGGGTCCTGTTTGTCCCAGTCCAACACTGCTCAAGACAGCTATAATATTGGAATAACTGTCAGCAGACACATAGCCAACTTTCAGATTTTAGGGTAGAAGACGTTCATCAATGGCTTATTTCAGCTGCACAGTGCTGGTTGAGAAGACTAAAATGCTAGAGCTCCTATTCTTCATGATAAAGAGGTTCAATACTGGAGCAAACAAACTGTACTATGGGGAACAAATGCTTCCCTGGCTAAATGGGGCTTTTATGCTACTGAAATAGATATGTATCCAAGGCTTTGCAAATACATTACCATTCCAGCATTCAAGTTGTTAAAAAAACATAATTAAATAACCTGCAATTTTTTTTTGCATTTTTTCCCCCATGACAGCTAGTTTGCTCCAAAATTGCACCAGTTGATGAATACCACCTAGGTGTCACGCTTAAAGCCCTTGTCTGTTTTGGGCATTTAATACTACTAATCGCCATTCTAGCAATGGGGCAATTACACTGCACAGTTCTCTGTTTGTGCATTAAGTTGGCCCAAGCCCTGAGTCTTTTGAGAACCTAGCAACCTCCCTCATCTTGAGAAGACATTTAATAAAATGACGTGTTAAAGGGATATTAATACTTAGTATTGGGAAATGCATATTGCTAAGTGAAAACATGGGTACTCCCACTGCTGAGAGATGTTTTATTCAGAGTTATTTCAGTACCTCCATTGCCTGAAATGTTACTGTGGTGTTGCTGATACAGCATTCTATGGAGGTTTATGGTGAGCTGACTATAGCTTTTTCTCTGTAGCAACAGTGCCACAATAGACTTTGAGGCTTCGTATGTACTGTACATCAAAGAAAGTAAGTTTGAAATGCAAACATTTTGAATAAAACATCTCACAGCAGTAGTTGTACCCTTTATTACTCATAGGATAAACACTGCAATATATAGTTTTTTTACCGTATTAGAAGTCACTAACCATTTAAATACCTGCAGCTAAAAATTAGATTAAACTCCGGTTTTGATCAAATGTCCTTTTTTTACGTCCAGGGGTCTTGATGTGGGAAGTATTTACACTTGGAAAAATGCCATATGAGAGATTCAATAACAGTGAAATTGTGGATCAGATAATGAAAGGTGTTCGTCTTTACAGACCTCAACTTGCAACTGAGAGAGTGTACAATGTCATGATCTGCTGCTGGGACGAGGTGAGAGAGCAATAGACTCACACATAGAAAGGAGTTATTGAACCCACAGTGTATTGTTTCTATCGCAGAATGTTGCAAAAACACAAATAAAATGAGCTATGGGAGAAGACGAGTTTTTTCCACTGACAAAGTGACAATGGTGCATCAAGTCTAATAATAATTGATCCATAATGTGTTGGTGATAAAGCTTTGGGGAAAATTAGGCATAATGCAGACACTGTACTTGTTCACCATCCAGCAGCCAAGAGTTAATATTGCAGGAGTTAAGCTAAATCACTTTCCAGCCCTATCTCTCTTCTGCATACATGGTCTTTCTCCCAATCTCCTAGTTTATTGTGATACAGAGGTCTACTTATTTCCCCTCTGTCTCATTCCTCCTCTGCTATTTGTTCTTCTTTTCTATACTACGGTCATGCTCAGGCTTTTTACAGCTCAGGTTTTTTACTCAATGTATGGGTTATCTCTGGACTTCTCTACCATAGAGCTGCTGTGGTGAGTGCCAGAGAGAGGATAGTGATGATTCCTGTTTCTTTAAAGGAGCAGTAAACTTTTTTTATGAAAACACATATTTTAAAGAGCATTTCCTGCGGAATAAAACAAGGTCACTCCCATCACTGTCAGATGTTTTATTCAAATTTTATAGCAGTTTAAATAATCAGGAAGTTAATTTACCATGTTTATTTCCTGATTGTTCTAACTGACAGGAAGTGACAGGCAGTTTCTATCACATTCTGTGGAGAACTGTATGTCTCTGACTTTTCTAACTTTCCTCTCCATTAGAATCTAACAGGAAATCTAATTAGAATTTGACCACTAGAGGGCACTGCTAATGTAAAAAACATGGGTTTAAACTGTAATAACTCTGGAAATATAAATCTCTCAGCAGTGGCAGTACCCTTATTTTACTCAATAGGAAAAGCCCTACAATATATATGTTTTCATAAAAAAAGTTTACTGCTCCTTTAACTTTACTTCTGCCTGCAGAAACAAAAGCTTTAACCTTTGCAGGAGGCAAAGTCTGGTCACACATGTGAGTTAACATTACTTCATGCTATTTTATTCTGTGTGTAGATTCAACAGTGTATAATATAAACCACTTTACTGTTGTGTCAGTTTTACAGAATACCATAGAATTAAGTGAAATTATAATATGTATGATAAAATAAAAATGCTTTATAGTTATTGGCATTCAGGTACATTGCCTTCAATGAGACAGAAGTAACTGTGGAGCATTGAGTCTGTCCTCCCATTGCAGTCATTATGTATGTAATTCTTGGCACATATCAGCCTTTCATGAAAATAAATTGATATTTTGTCAATATTTCATTAGCCTATATTTTTAAAATCTGGCGTTATTCTGGAGTAAACCAACTGCACCATAATAAAAAATTCTGCTATATTAATTTGGGCTTTAAAGGGATAGTAATACTTCGTTTTATCTTTATTTTATTTTGTAGGCATTAAAAAAACATGAAGAATGATATAAGTCTTATCTTTCAAACCTTTATGGTTTAAGAGATATTCACAAACAAAGTATCCCCTCCCCGTTCAGCCAGATCAGAAGTGAGGTGCCCAGGTAGACTGCAGAGAGGGACAATCTTCAATTAAGATAAGGGAAAAACCTGAAAAACTTGTCAAGGGGGGAAGGGCTTTCATTGTTTTCATACAAAGAAGATTGTCCCATTCAGTTATCTGTCTGGTCTTACAACCAGATCCACATCTGAGAAGAGATGGCTTACACTAGGAAAAAGGGGAGGGAGGGGGAAACTTTGCTTGTGAATATCTCTTAAACCATAAAGGTTTGAGAGATAAGACTTATATCTTACAAAATAAAATAAAGTTAAAACAAAGTATTACTATCACTTTAAACCCCCTTAATGCTAAATATTTCTAGCATTCAAAGGATTAAAACGCTGTATTCAAGTGCATTAAGATCTAGGAATTTGTCTTCCTGTGGTGCAGTTGGTTTACTCCAGAATAACTCCAGTTTAATTTTATAAATATGGACCATTGTGACTACAAGCATTTGCATCAAGACATAATTATACTGTGTCCTGATGGAATTATTTGTGGTCTTACTGGATTGTTATCATTCTTTTTACCCTGGAGTCTCTGATAACAATTTAATACAGTCATCAGTTATTCTTTGGTAAGAGTGCAAGCTTCAGTACCATATACAGTAAACATCCATTACATATTTGTCACAAATAATGTAAACCTGCCAATATGATAGTAGCCTCTACTTACACATGTCCCAACATCAAATTAATTATTTTAATAGGAAATAGTCATTGTAAATTGTGAGCAAGCTAAGACAGCCATACAGTCAAGTGATAAGATTACATAAAGCACTGGTTAAAGGGGACATACATTGGGTGCATCAGACACTAGCAAATTTGCTCTCATAGAAGCAGGCTTCATTTGCATTAATATGACATGTCATACACAGGTTGCCTCCCATTTGCTTTGCTCTTAAATTTGTGGAGAGAAGATTCAGACCTTTATAAAACTGTCATGAATTACTGTTAAGGCATCCCCTGGTTGTAAGTGGAGGGAAACATCCACTAATAGAATATAGACAGAGCAGGGAATTCTCATCTAAAATAATTACTTTTAATATTAAAGGGATAGTAATACTTCGTTTTAACTTTATTTTATTTTGTAGGCATTAAAAAACATGAAGAATGATATAAGTCTTATCTCTCAAACCTTTATGGTTTAAGAGATATTCACAAGCAAAGTTTCCCCTCCCGCCCCTTTTACCTAGTGTAAGCCATCTCTTCTCAGATGTTGAATCCAGTCCATAGACCAGACAGATAACAGCAGGGGACAATCTTCTTTGTATGAAAACAATGAAAGCCCTTCCCCCCCTTGACAAGTTTTTCAGCTTTTTTCCTTATCTTAATTGAAGATTGTCCTTCTCTGCAGTCTACCTGGGCACCTCCCTTCTGATGTGGCTGAACGGGGGGGGATACTTTGCTCGTGAATATCTCTTAAACCATAAAGGTTTGAGAGATAAGACTTATATCGTTCTTCATATTTTTTTAATGCCTACAAAATAAAATAAAGATAAAACGAAGTATTACTATCCCTTTAACTAACCAGAAAAGCCTAAGGATGGAAAATAAAACATATAAACAAACAAAAATTACACCTTTACTAACAATGAACATGGGGTCTGTCTATTATTTTTTTATAAAGTCTTTTGTTTTATCTTTCACAGAAAGCTGATGACAGGCCAACTTTCCGAAGTCTGCATGGTGACATCTTAGACATTATGGAAGATCTGTGAAAATATTATGTATTTCCTGTGTCAAGGATGACAAATTACAGTCCTTAAGTGCCACTCTCAGGCCCATTCTAAACCTATTTAGGATAAGCAGAGCATTGCTCAGCAATGTGTTACTCATTATTTTGGTACTAATACAGTTAAGATTATCAGTCCCTAAAGGGAACATATCACTGAAAGGTTTTAATACAATATGTTATGTACATTAACAACACTGCAATGTTTGTCTATGAGGATTCTAGAAAAACGTATCCAGTCAGGAGATGGCAATCCTAAAAAGGACCATCTTGATGAGGTTTTTCACTGATCTTTGGTGATAGAAGGCTACATTACCAACATCAGTTAGTTAGAGCCAATTTGTGATGTCACACACACCCTTCAGAAGATGTAAGCAATATAGCAGTCTATACTCATAGATATATTAAAAGAAAATATCTATTGAATTATATATCAGTAACAATTACGTTTAAATGTACATATCATATTAATTTAATTTATTGGGGACAACAATACTTATATCATTTGATATCTGAATACATTTTACTTTGTGATGAGCCCTATATACGAAACCAAGTAAAATGGATGAAAAAAATGTTTTGTTCTGAAGTTATTTGCATTTAAATGTCCTCCTTCTAATGATGGTATTCATTTGGTTTTCAGTTGGAGTATCATAGGCTGTTATATCACTTTAGATGGTGGGCAAAAGATTACATCACACAATTCTTTTAGAACAAGTACATAAGTCAACTACTTTGCCTCATTTGGCTGGGGGTCTAATTGACTGAAAAGAAAATCTGAAAGCCCTTTTAATGACGCTTGAGTATTTAGTTATAAAACTAAACCACTATAAGTTCACAGCCACAAAACACTATAGTAACACACAGCAGTGGAGGATGTATACTTTTACTCAATTATTCTATCAAATTTAGGGCCATATTCAGCAAGCTAAAGAGGTAGAATTGTGGGACAAACAACAACATTAGAGAGGACAAATGAAATATTCTCATATCCTCATTGATTTAAATGGTCATTTTATCCCCTTGAATGCTAGAGACTTTGTAATGAATTGGAGACCCGTATAGCATTCAACAGGTAGAAATATCCATTTAAATCAAAGAAGATATGGGGAATATTCATTTGTCTCCTATGGTGCTGTTAGTTTTCCCCATAATTGCACCTCTGTAGTTTGCTGAGTATGGCCTTAGTACTCTATTCATCAAGCTAAAGAGAACTGAGAGCATGTATATTTGCAATTACTATATAGGGATAAAATATTTCCTGACCATAACCAGCGCTGAGTAGTGGCTAGGAACAGATATCATAAAAATATAAAAATCAATATTGAATAAACTGATATGGGGAATATAGTACCAGAAAGATTAATTCCCAATGGGGACTGATCCTATTCTCTCCCACTAGTAGTGATCATTATGGGCAGCCCATAATCAGATGTATGAATAAATCAATAATTAAATATAGCATAGTTTAACAAATCTTATGTTAGATTAGAAAAATGTAAAATTAATGAGTCAATGAGATGAAATGGGATGAACAGGACGGATGAGATGGAAATGGACTGATGAATGGAGAACTCAATGTATGACGATGAGAGAGCAATTATGAAGTGAAGATTTTCAATCATACATTGCTGATATGCTATAAATAATTCCTGATAAGCCAGCTAGTTCATACCCACCAGGATATCCAGATGTGCAGCAGCAAAACTTGAAAATACAAAAAACAGACCAGCACCACTAGAAAAAAAAATCTAAGTGTAGTGGTTTGTTGTATAATAAATAAAGCTTACTGTAACTAAATAGATAATAGATAATAAAATAACAGCTATGGATACCGGTATAGGTTACCGTGGTTTAAAACAAACAATAAAATGGACAAAATAAATACAAGATAAATATATATTGTATATGGCACTATGAAGCTAAGAGTAAGAGGTATTGGTCCATCCAGTAATGAATGACAGAATAATACACTCAATGGATATAAAGCATCTTATGCACTTAATAGAGCAGATATTGGACCCATCAATATAAGTGCAACCACATTTCCTCTATAGCCAGTCTTGCTGAGTGTAACAAAAATGGATATGTCCCCTCATTCGGGATGAGCTTACTTTAAACCTTCTTGTTCATTTCAGTTAGAGTATGTTATATTGTCTGCCATCTGGTCACGAGTAGTATTTTTCCTTTTTCTGCCTTCAGTTTTTCCACCTTCAACCATGGTTGGGATCAGTCATTTAGGCTGTGGCCAATGATCACATTGCAGGCAACATAATTTATTCTAGAAGTGTGAAGCTTGACTGCACTCAAAGGAACAGCTTACTCCGGATCCTAACATGTATAAAAGTAAAACATAAAAATATACTAAGTATAATATACATATTCAAATGGAAAAACGCAGGTTTACATATATGCACTCACAGGAACCCAATAGCGCAAATAGCATCTCAGGGTCCCCAAGCTCCCAAATAGTCTCATAACCATGTCCTCCTCTGTCTTTGTGTCCAGCTGTTAGATCCATTCCGGCAGATGTTCAAGTCCTCCTGCTTACAGGAGCTTTAAATCCAAGAGTAGTTCACCAGCTGGCATGCCAACCACACACTGGCTGTGAATCCCTCAGTGGGGACACTGTGCTGGGTCGTGAAAGGTCCGGGTAGAAAAGCCCAAACGGGCTGAACGAATATATTGGGGACACAATAAAAGGGGAACCCACAGGGGACATGGGGCAGGGACCAACACTACAGAGTGCAGTGATGAATACAAAGTTATTCTATATGCATCTGAACAAGAAGCTTTAAAGTAAAAGGGATATAACCAAATTTTTTTATACTCGGAAAGACCTGCTATGGAGTAAGCATGATTGCAGTTGTATTGATGAGTCCAATATCAGCTTCTCTTTAGTAACGGCATTAGGGGCAGATTCTATTGCAGGTGCTAATTGTATAAGTGCTTTTATCTCCAGGTTTCCCCATAGACTTCAATAGGAAAATATTTGTTAAAACGGGAGGTAATGTTTATCTCCTGAAATAGAATTTAGCCCTAGATGCTTTATATCCATTGAGTGTATTATACTGTCGTGCACTGATAGTGCAATACCCCTTACTCATAGCTTCACAGTGTCATATATTTTATACCTGACATTTTATATTTGGTATCCATATATATGTATTTCCCTGCATTTATTTTATTTCTCTTATCATTTGATTGACTTCATCGTATCCTATATTGGTACCTGTAAGTGTTATTGTATTATTTAATATGTATTTGTTTACGATTAGTCTTTTTTATTATACATCAAACCAGTACACTTTGTTTTTTTCTGTGGCCATGTTCTGTTTTTCATATCTTCATGGAGCAAATTTCATTTACTTAAATATGGCATTTAACCCCATGTAAGCATGCAGAATATAACGCCAAGACCCTAAAAGTTTTAATCAGTAAGTGAGCAATGGTATGCTTTGATCCAAAAAGTAGTGAACTTTTGCCAGCACTAATGAAATAACATAATAGTCTAGTAAAATGCATAGTTTGGTGCAGGCTAGGAAACAAACAAAGTCAGAGCAAAAAAGAAAAAGCAGGAAATAGCAGTCACACACAAATATCAGACCACTCAAAATGTAATCAGAAATGATATGTACACATACAATTACTAGCAAAAAAAAAAAAATAGAAAACATTAAAACTACTTAAAACATAATGTGTGTGTGGGGGGGAGGGTGGTAAATTGATTACATTTATCAAGAACAGTCAGTGGAAAATATATTACAGAAAGTTCAATATGATTATTAAATAAATCCTTCCGGGACATGTACAATAAGATAACTCGACTGCAGTCGCTTACATAAACCATCAAGAACTAGAAAATATAGTTTGCTTACCAACAATATCAGCCATTTACATTTCAGGTAAGATGCACTATGGATCCATGCTGTGTTGAGGAGTGTCGAGCACATCACCCTTACACATTACCAGCAATTCAGCAACCCTGAAGTGTGAGTGAATTCTCTCAGCTCCCCCATCATGGGACTGGAGAGGATGTGCTCAAACTTCAGCACCACAAACAGCACCAGCACCCTTTAATTGCCATAGGCATGTACATTACACACCTTATTGGCATGGAAAAGGTTAAAATTAAAACTCCTCATAGGCACAAATCAACATTTTTCCTCATCACCATTTTTAGAAATGCACCTGAATATGGATTATCCGCTGTGGGAAAGTAAAAACAGATTTTTACCATTAAGACATATAAAAAGAGTAAAACTAGAGGGATCAGGGGAAGAGGGCTCTCTTTAACCCTTTGAGTGCCAGAGGGGTACGCAACTCAAAGGGTTAAAAACAAAAGTGTGAACTAGTGGAAAATAATGTTTATAGATTATCTAGCCACCATCTAACTAAGGATGAAAGATTGGTTTTCGAAAAGGCCTATCTTAATGCCCCACTTTAGAACCCAATTAATTTGAACTCTTGATTTATATAATTGTGTCAGAAAATTGTCTCTGAAACAATATTTTGCAAATAAGGTACTCAAGAAACCCCCCTATGTGGTTTCCGCTATCACTGATGATGGTATCAGTGGTTTATCTGGATGAAAAATAATACCTTATATTGATCTTAATACTGATTATATATTAAATGGTGCTGTGCCATTGTAACGGACCACAGTTACTGGAAACCATTGCTGGGTATGGAGACTTTCAGCCCATTATTTCAGACTATGGGGAACTTTGAAAATTTTATCAGCAGACAGCTCTGCCAAAGAGACTAAATTCATAGCTTGGCTTGTTGTTCAAAGGTGTATTGGGTCACTGTCTGGTCCAGAGGTTGATTATATCAGTCATACTGCCTGTCACAGCCTCTGTATTGTCCCTTTGTGTTCCAGCCTTTTGCCAGTGACTGTTTCCAGCGTTTCAGGAGTTCCAGCCTCTCATCTTGCTTCACCGGTCAGACTACCCACTTGTAGCCGCATCCAGAAGGGAGAGACCCAGAACGACGGTCTATGTCAGCCCAAGGACTTAGGCTTTCGTTACACTGGTGGCAAGCGGTGGGATCTTCTCCCTCACCAACTTGGATTAACACCGGGGAGACATGGTGGACACAGCAGCACAGCTGGATACTCTGGGCCCCTACCTAGAGCTCTACAATGCCATATGGTTCCAGTGGGAGCCACTGCTGGGCGATGTTGCAATGGAAGAATTCAACCTAGAGCTGGATCTTTGCATCAAAGAAGAGCTGCAGGTGCAAAACGGGTAGTGGGCTCTGGCCAAGAGAATGGATCGGGAGGATTTCCCTGGGTTACTCATCTCCCTTTCCCCAGCCCGCTTGAGATGTGATATCCAAGGGCTGGTGTGGGATGCCTATCGCTGGGATTCTATCGTTGGCTGTCAGGACTCCAGCCAATACTGGGAGATAAGAGACAAGAGAGAAGACATGTTTGGGTGGTACGTTCCTCTGCACTTCCAGGAACACTTGAGTGTCCTAGCAAAATGGGAGTGGGACATGGAACAGATGTACACTGGATTACTGCAAAGGGTTCAGATGTACCTAGGGGAGGAAGAAGGCTGGGCTATCAACTCATTCACTTAGCTACAGGAAGAGTCCAAGCCTTGGTCCCTGTGTCAACCGGATATGCCAGGGACTAAGATCAATGCAGACTCTGAGCCTGTAATTAAAGCACCCTGTGAGGAGTTTGGTGACCAGGTGGAGGGAGATTAAGAAAACAATGCATTACCTCAGCGGACTGAAGCAATAGAGTACTGCTGGCTCTGCCCTAGCCATGGTGAGTGGCAATGCGCTCCTCACCAGTACCTGTGATAACCCTGCTCTGGAGAGTGGGAATAGTGTCCTCCCCAAGGACTTTGTTTCATTTTTCTCCCTTACCCCAACCCTGGGGAGTGGGACCTGTGTCCTCCCCAATGGCTGTGTTACCCCTGCCCTGATGAGTGGGAATTCATTCCTCATCAGTGCAAGTGATGCACCTGCATTAGGGAGTGGGACAAACATCCTCCCTGATGAGCTTGTTGCCCCTTTCTCTGATACCCCAGCCCTGGGGAGTGGGAACTGCGTCCTCCCAAGTGACTGTGTTACCCTTGGACTAATGAGTGGGAATTTGCTCGCATCAGCGCAAGTGATGCCCCTGCATTAGGGAGTGGGACCAACATCCTCCCTGATGAGCTTGTTGCCCCTTCCTCTATTGCCCCTGCCCTGGGGGGTGGGACCAAGGTCCTCCCCAGAGGCTCAGATACCCTTGCCCTAGAGAGTGGGAAATGTGTCCTCTCCAGGGCCTCTGTTGCTACTGCCCTGGAGGTGGGGCCTGTGTCCTTCCCAGTGGATCTGTTGCCCCTTCCCCTGTTGCCCCTGCCCTGGAGAGTGGGACAGAGGTCCTCTCCAGTGGCTCAGATACCCCTGCCCTGGAGAGTGGGAAATGTATCCTCTCCAGGGGCTCTGTTGCTACTGCCCTGGGGAGTGCGACCTGTGTCCTCCCCGGTGGAGCTGTTGCCCCTTCCCCTGTTGCCCCTGCCCTGGAGAGTGGGAATACTGTCCTCTCCAGGGGCCCTGTTGCCCCTTCCTCCGCTGCTACTACCCCTGGGAGTGGGATAGATGTCCTCCCTGAGGATTTTGTGGCCCCAGCACCAGGGAGTGAGATCAGACATCCTCACTGAGGATTTTGTGGCCCCAGTACCAGGGAGTGGGACAGACGTCCTCCCTGAGGATTTTGTTGCCCCAGCAATGGGGGAGTGGGACCCGTGTCCTCTCCAGTGGATTTGCCTCCCCTACCCTGGAGAGTAGGAAGTGTATCCTCTCCAGGGATTCTGATGCCCCTGCACCAGGGAATGGGACCGACGTCCTCCATGAGTATTTTGTTGCCCCAGCACTGGGGAGTGGGACCCGCATCCTCTCCAGTGAATTTGCTGCCCCTACCCTGGAGAGTGGGAAGTGTATCCTCTCCTGGGGTTCTGATGCCCCTGCACCAGTGAGTGGGACAGACGTCCTCCCTGAGGATTTTGTTGCTCCAGCACTGGGGAGTGGGACCAGTGTTCCCCCTGGTGGATTTGCTGCCCCTACCCTGGAGAGTGGGAAGTGTAGCCTCTCCAGGGGGTTTGTTGCTATGGCCCAGGAGAGTGGGATCACCATCCTTTCCTGCAGCTCTATGGCCTATGCTTTGAGGAGGGGGATGTCGCTGTCCACCCACTGTGTTGCCCAAAACCAGATCCTCTGTGTTCAGAGAGGGGCTCTCAGGACCTGCATCCCCCAAGCCCATTTCTTACGGTGGAAATCCCTTTGCCTAACAGGACTCCTCCCAACAGACTGGCCCTGAACCCGAAGTCAATGGCCCCAGATCCAGTAAGCTCTGCTACCAGCTCTGTCTGGATCACCGGACCCCTGTGTCCCCCCAGTTTTTACTAGGCCCAGTACAAGGGGCAATTCAAGCACTGGCCCGGACTGCCAAAGGCTTGTGGACTAAAAAGGGGTAGAAGACTTTTTAGCCAGCCTAGGACAAGAGGTTCCCCCAGTTTTTACGAGGCCCAGGACAAGGGGCAATGCAAGCTTTGGCCCGGACTAACAAAGGCTTGAAGACTGAAAAGGGGGAGAAGATTTTTTTTAGCCCACCTAGGACAAGGGGCTACTGCTTTGTTCCCGGCCCAGGACAAGGGCTACCATTCTTTTCCTGGCCCAGGACAAGGGGATACTGGCATCCCGTCAAGGACTTCACAGATTCCCCAAGCCAGCATTCACCAAGGCTGCTGCTGACTTGGTACTGAAAAGGGGGGGAAGTGTAACTGACCACAGTCTGTTACTGGAAACCATTGCTGGGCATGCAGACTTTCAGCCCATTATTTCAGACTATGGGGAACTTGTACAGTAGCCCCAGGGGGTCCCATGGCATTGCAAGCCCCTCCTCCAACAACCCTTTGTCTCACTGTTTACCCTTCCCTTCTCACATTGTTTAAGTAATTCAACCATGCCTGGCCCATTGTGTTATGTCCACACCATTTGCAGTTGCCCAGTGTATGGTATTGTATTGTATTGTATCCCCTGTGCTACCTTCCCCAAAATAATGTGATAAACTCTGTATAAAAGAGCGGAGTGTTCACTAATAAAATGTTAGTCATTTGGAACTAAAAAGGAGTACAGTGTCCTTATTCTGAATGGTTTAAAGGGGCCCCTTTGCCCCCCATTCAGGCAGCTGATGTTTCAGTGTTCTAAGTGGATGTATCCAGCCTTCCAGCTTGTGTTCCAGCCTTTTGCCAGTGACTGCTTCCAGTGCTTCAGGAATTCCAGCCTTTCATTTTGCTTCACCGGTCAGGCTACCCACTTGTAGCCCCATCCAGGAGGTAGAGACCCAGAATGACGGTCTAAGTCAGCCCAAGACTTAGGGTTCCATTACAGTCATCCAATTTTAAACCCAAGTCCACTTTCTTTCCAATACAGCCTAAAGGTAATTGTGTAGAGATTTTTTCTACTGCAGTTATGGAAGATTTTCAGAGACTGGTCAAAAAAGGAATATGTCTCTAGTACTTTAACATGGGGGGAGAGAAAAATGGTTGATGATTGGAGAAGTAATGAGAAGAACATTATTAAACCAGCAGACAAGGGGGGTGCAGTTGTTAAGGATTATGATAGTTATATTAATTGTTAGATACTACATATTACATGTAGGAAAATGTAGGAAAATGACAGTTTGATGCCCATCTGGTCACAGAATGCCCTTCAAAACCTAGACATGAACTGGCTCCCACTGTCAGAGACCAATACCTTGGGTACTCCGTGGAGTCGGAACACCTCTCTAGTAAACACCACAGCCAATTCTTTGGAGGAAGGTAGTCCCAAGAAGGGGACAAAATGAGCCATTTTGTAGAAACTCCACTATCATTAGCATGAGCATACACCCCTTGGACATTGGCAGCTCCACCATAAAATCTATGGATACGTGTGACCATGGGCGCTCACCATTCAGAACTGCCTGAAGCAACCCCAGAAGAAGGCGTCTTAGGTTCTTAGCAAGAGCACACACGGAACAGGCTTCCACAAAAGCTGTACAATCTGCTCTTAGACTGGACCACCAAAAGATCTGAGATACTGACCAGAGCAGTTGGTCACGACCAATACGTCCAGCCTCCCTCGAGGAGTGGTATGTCTCCAAAAGTTTGGTACGGAGAGGCACAGCTACAAAACATTTGCCAGTAGGTTTTTCTGCTGGAGCACCACCCTGGGATGCCAAGATCTCCTCACCTAATGGAGACGTGATAGTAGTGCGTATGGTAGCCAGTATGCGATCTGGGGGAATAATAGGCACAGGTGCAGTTTCAGTCTCACGGTCCAGCCCAAATTGCCTAGACAGAGTGTCAGCTCGAATATTCTTGGACCCTGGAAGATATGAGACCACAAAATTAAATCTGGACAGGAACAGTGCCCACCTGGCCTGCCGTGGCGACAGTCTCTTAGCCTCAAACAGGTATGTCAAATTTTTATGATTTGTCAAGATCAGGATTGGAGCATTCATCCCCTCCAGGAGGTGACGCCATTCACGGAGAGTGAGAATAATGGCCAACAACTTGCAATCGCCTATGTCATATAGGCTCTGGGCCTTAGTCATCTTTTTAGAAAAGAACCCACAAGGCATGAGGGTCTTACCAGGCTCGGGTTTTTGGGACAGCACTGCTCCCACTCCTGTCTCTGATGCATCCACCTCTAGGGTAAAGGGCAAGGCAGGGTTAGGATGCAACAAGACTGGAGCCACAGCAAATTCAGACTTCAAAGCTTCAAAAGCCTCGTTGGCCTCAGGGGACCAAGCCGAGGTCAGGTCAGTCAAGGGTTTGACTACCGTAGAAAAATTCCATATGAATTTCCTATAATAGTTTGAGAATCCTAAAAATTTCTGTATGGCCTTCAGGCCCACTGGACGCGGTCATTGCAGTACTGCCGAGAGTTTCTCTTGATCCATAGTAATGCCATTAGCAGAGATTTCATGCCCCAGAAATGGCACTCGATCTTTATGGAATTCACATTTTTCAAGTTTACAAAATAGTTTGTTTTCTCTCAGTTTGTGCAACACAGCAGCAACATCTCCCCGATGTGTCTCAAGGGTAGGAGAATGTATCAAGATATCATCCAAGTAAACTACTACGCAGGACTGTAGCAGATCTCTTAGACCATAGTTTATAAATCTTGGAATACCGCTGGCGCATTGCACAGCCCAAAGGGCATGACCAAATACTCATAATGGCCAGTACGAGTATTGAAAGCGTATTTCCACTCATCGCCTTCTTTGATACAGATTAGGTTATAGGCTGCCCATAAATTGAGCTTCATGAAGACTGAGGAGCCCTTCAAGCGGTCAGACAACTCAGTTATCAATGGAATGGGGTACGCATTTTTTACCATCATCTTATTTAGACATCTAGAGTTGATACAGGGTCTAAGCTCCCCGTCTTTTTCTTTACAAAGAAGAATCCTGCCCCAGCGGGCGAGGAAGACTTCCTGATAATTCCTCTAGCCAAGGCATCAGAAATGTACTCCTCCATAGCTCGGTTCTCCTCCATCCACAAAGGGTAGGTGCGACCCTTAGGGGGTATCGTGCCTGGCATCAAATTAATAGCTCAGTCGTATGCCCTATGCTCCGGCAAAGTGCTAGCCTCCCCCTTACTGAATATCTCACTGATCGACTGGTACTCTGTGGGTATAGAGGGGGAGGTACACAAAATCTTAGTGGGATGCTGTAGACATGACTTCTGACAGTAATCGGACCAAGATTTAATGTCACAGGTTTTCCAGTCCATTCTGGGGTTGTGTGTCTGAAGCCAAGGAAACCCTAGAATGACTGTGTAATGTGGAGACTGAATGACTTGAAATTGTAGGGTTTCCACATGGAGAGCTCCTACTCTTTCCACATGGAGAGACAGTGGACAGGTCTCATGTGTAACTTGGGATGGTACTAGCGGTCTACCATCGATCGCCTCCACAGCCAATGGAGAAACTCGAAGCACCAAGGGAATATTATGCTGTTTAGCGAATTCGCCATCAATAAAGTAGTCTGCAGCTCCTGAATCAGTCAGGGCTGGAGTCGCAACAGAGGAAGCTGCCCAAGAGATTGCCACCTGTGGGATGGGCTTATTCTGTTCTTGGTCTGGGGACTGATTTACACCAACTGGGATATGTCCCCTCAAGTATCCTAGGTGCGTGCGTTTCCCTGACGTACCGGGCAGGCTCGTAACATATGTCCAGCCTTACCGCAGTACAGGCATAGACCCTCTTTACGACGGAAGAACCACTCCTCCCTGGACAGCCGTGTGAAACCAACTTGCATGGGCTCAGCCCTACTGACCTCAGAACTAGGTGGCTTGGGAGGTGAAGGAGGAATGGGTGGGAACTCCCAGTTAGTCTCCAGTCGAGACTCAAGCCTAAGCTTGTGGTTCTTGGATGAGTATCTTTCGCTAATGCGGGTATCAATCAGTATGGCAAAGGAGATAAACTGATCTAGATCCTCTGGCAACTCACAGGCTGCCGTCTCATCTTTAATGATATTAAGCCCTTGTGAGAAGGCTGCCACCATAGCCTCATTGTTCCTGCCTTCCTCTGCCGCTAGTGTATGAAATTCAATAGCGTATTCTGTTACTGTACGGGTGGCCTTGCGGATGGTCATTCTTTTTTTTGTGGCAGAGGTTGCTCGGCCTGGAACATCAAATACTTTACTGAAGGCATCCATGAATTCAGTAAAGTTCGACGTTATGGGTTTAGCCATCTCCCATAATGGGTTGGCCCATGCCAATGCTCTGCCGGTCAACAAGGAAATCATAAAGCCCACCTTGCTTCTTTCACTCTGAAAAGCATTAAGTACCAGTTCCAAAAAAATTCCGAGCTGATTTATGAATCCATGGCACAACGTGGGTTCCCCATCATATCTTAGAGGGAGTGGAGCAGCTCCAGACAACCCTCTATAACTTGTGTTTTCCACTTGAGTGATTACTACCAATGCCGAAACAGAGGAGGCCACCGGTAGTTGCTCAGGCTTATAGAGATGTGCTTTACAGTTAAGGAGCGTTTGCATCTCCATAGACAACTGGTCAATACGTTGTTCCTGAATATCCATTCTGGAAATGATATTAGGCAACTGTAGGCTACCAGTATCTGCACAGAGTTCATGGCCCTTTCGTACTGTCACGGGGTGACTCTGGAATAACAGTAAAATAATTATCTTTATTGAGAAATAGAACAACATAAAATAGATAGCACTTCTCCAACCCTCACAGGGCCAGGTGTAAGGACAGTGACTGGGCACTTCCTCAACCCTCACAGGGCAGGTAAGGATAAGGAACAGGATCACCCGAATAAAAGGAGGCAAGTAACACTCTGACAGAATATATTTACTAGCAGCAAGGATGGTAATAGCTACTAGTACAGGAGCAGCTTTCAAGCTCTTGGGAATAGCAGGAAATTCCCCTAGTATGCTAGGGTGTATCAGAGCAGAGACAGATCTCCCTAGAACGCTAGGGTAACCCAACAGGCAGCGGGAACGAAGGATCCCTAGAACGCTAGGGTAACCAAATAGGCAATGGTAACGGAAGCTCCCTAGAACGCTAGGGTATCCAGACAGGCAGTGGTAACTGAGACTCCAAAGAACTCTAGGGTAGCTGTACAGGCCGTGGTTACTGAGACTCCCTAGAACGCTAGAGTAGCCAGACAGGCAGTGGTGACTGAGACTCCCCAGAATGCTAGGGTAACCGGACAGGCAATGGTGACTGAGACTCCCTAGAACGCTAGGGTGAACCAACATGCAACGGTGACTAATTAGTGGTGGCCAATAAGAATAGCGAATGTGCTTCAGCTCGACAACCAGGAAGTATAGCAATGTCGCCTGCAAGCACAGCGTCGCTGAATGCAATCACGGGCACCGTGATACAATGATTCCCATAGGTCTAATCAAAAGAAAGTGAAAAAAAGTTCATGTTATCTTTGTAGGGTCATCATGGCCAAGAGGAGCATGGCATCATTCTCTGATAGAACTGTCCTTAATAGATCCATGGCATCTACCAATGTATCTAGACCTTCTCACACAGAGCCTGCATCATCTAAATATGTCTAATCTTGTTTTGAGGGAGTGGAACTTGATATTTCACTTTAAAGGAACCGTAATGTTCCATAAAAAATACTCTTGCTTTGTAGAGGTTAAAAAAATACGTTATGTGGCACAAATCCTATCTCTCAAACCGCTATGGTTTGAGAGATATTCACATTTAAAGTTCCCCCCTCCCTCCCCTTTACAGCTGACAGCAGGAGATTCAAGTCAGCTGACTTGAGGAGGCTCTTCAGCAGAGCCGAAATTGCGTTATTTAAAAAGAACTACTTCATGGGAACGGTCTACAAAGTGTGTTTGCAAACCAGGCACACTTTGTAGACCTTTGTAATGAAGTAATTATTTTTAAATAACGAGATTTTGGCTCTGCTACAGAGCTGCCAGCTGGTCCGCGGACCGGGATCTCCTGCTGTCACCTATATGCTGACGTCAGGAGAAGGGGAGGGGAACTTTACATACGAATATCTCTCAAACTGTAAATCCAGAAGGACCAAACAATGGGCAAACCAGCTACAAAGAATACAAATGAATCTTGGATTAAGCAGACTGTTAAACAAGCTTATATACAGTACTGTAAGCCAGTTTTCTTTAGACTTAGTACATATTCAACAACAATACCCATCAGTATGTCACAGGCCATTAAACATCAAGTGTCAGCTAAACAAATCTGCAAGGCCACTACGTTGTCAGTGCCTGTTCATATTTATACAAGTGTTTACAAAGTAAACACTAGTTTTTACCACATAGCTCTTCAAGCAGCAGTTATTTAATTAACATTAAGCTGTTTTCACTTACGTCCTATGTGGAACACAGGAACCATGGAGTAAAGTCCCCTTTTCCAGGATGGAAGGCAGTTTTAAAAGTGACCTCATTCCAGATAGATGCAGGGCAAAGATTCTCTTTTCGCTAAACATATTTTTTTTTCTTCTGATAGGCATAGGGCTGTGTAATCTCCCAGTAGGTGGGCTAAATTCTCTGGTGGCCACTATTGGCATGAACCAGAGTGCAAACCTCACTGGCCTGGTTCTGGTAGAGGATGGTTTGCTTAGGCAGCTTTATCCTCATGTTTTTCCCTGAACAGCTTATTTGCTTGCTCATATAGGAGCTTGAAGACTGCTAAGAATGGAAAAGAGTGCACAGGTCCTGTGAGTATCTTCCACTTCCCTTGTCTGGCAGCAATATTTTCACATGGTGGAATTGAAGTCTGACTAGAATTCAGTTTTATGGTATGTTGTAACAGTGCATACATTTGGGAAATGTTCTAATGTTCTCTTTTCCTTACTTTCCTACTGTTTAATGGAATTTAACCCTTACTCTGGTTTGACTTACTTTTTTTTACTTCAGTCTTCCATTAGATGGACTTCTTATTAAGTTGGATTCCCTTTTATTTATTTTTTAAATACGATTCTATTTTCTTACATTTAAAATGTATGGGGTTGCAATTCCTTTAAAGGGATAGTAATACTTCATTTTAACTTTATTTTATTTTGTAGGCATTAAAAAAAACATGAAGAATGATATAAGTCTTATCTCTCAAACCTTTATGGTTTAAGAGATATTCAAAAAGTATTCCCCCCCCTGTTCAACCAGATCAGAAGGGAGCTGCCCAGGTAGACTGCAGAGAGGGACAATCTTCAATTAAGATAAGGGAAAAAGCTGAAAAACTTGTCAAGGGGGGAAGGGCTTTCATTGTTTTCATACAAAGAAAATTGTCCCCATCTGTTATCTATCTGGTCTTACAACCAGATTCACATCTGAGAAGAGATGGCTTACACTAGGTAAAAGGGGCGGGAGGGGAACTTTGCTTGTGTATATCTCATAAACCATAAAGGTTTGAGAGATAAGACTTATATCATTCTTCATGTTTTTTTAATGCCTACAAAATAAAATAAAGTTAAAACGAAGTATTACTATCCCTTTAAGAATGGGCACATGAGGCAACCATACTGGATGGACTGTGGAATGCTTCTCTAGGACTTCTCTTTTCTTTGTTAGTATTTTGGTGGCCTTAATGGGGTTGTGGGTACTTTTTTTAGTGCACACTAGTGCAGCCCCTATTATCAGGAGGGTAGCATTAACAGTGGTTCGAGAGCCACAGTGCCATATTTATTAATGAGAAACTACAGTTTCCCAGTCTTCCCAGGCTTTTTGGCTGAGGAAGTGGTTTTCCTAAACTCACCCACTTCTTTTTCATATTCTACTCTGTCTGATCCCTCTCCCTTAGTTTGCCACACTAACCCCTTGCAGTTAGAAAAGTACTTTTAAATATATTTAAGTATTTTTATCCTACTTTTTCTACTTTCTTTCATACTTAAAGGGGTCTCTTGGCTATGATAGAGCATAAGGAGACATGGGCAAGACTAAGACTACTAAAGTTTCAGGGGTCCTCTTTTACCCATTGCTCCTCATTCCAGATTGCTCTTTCTAGGGAATTTTCTAGTAGTTCATGTCCCTCTTATGCTGGGGTCCCCACTCAACCTCAGGGTCCCTTATATGTTGAACAGGAGCTTGCATGGTTAAGGTCTTAATTTCCAGTCAGTTCAATTTCTTCATCTGTTCAATGGGTCTTATTCTCTTGGTCCATGGCCATCCTGTCCCCTCCCCAAAAAAGGTGCTTGAGCCATTTTAGTGAGAGTGATGCCCCATTATTGGGGATTCCTCCACTGAAGAAGAGTAAACTGATTTTGGGGATTCTTATGAGGAAGACACTGGTTCTTCCACTTAGGGTGTTATTCTGGTTGCCTGGGAGACACTTAATGTCTCAGTGGCTTTAGACTCAAGCTCCTCTTCCCCATTTGCCATTTTTATCCTCACCATTCTTTAGACCAAAGCAGAAAACACCACCAGGAGTGCTTTCATAGATACAACAATAACACATTTAAGCAATATGTTTCAGAATTAGAATATCATATATAGGAATACTCACATCAACATGGTGTCTGGATCTCAACAACCAGTCTTTTACATATGGGGAATCTTTGTGCTGATCCTCCCCATTAAAGGGATCTCAACATACAGCACACAAATATAACCGGAAGCAATCTCTGCATTCAAGCAACGATCCCTTGCAGTGAGTGGGTGGAAGATCAGCACAAAGTTGCCCCATATATGTGAAAGACCGGTTGCTGAGATCCAGACATGTGTCAGATATGATTATGTGAGGATTCCACTATATATTGGATTCTCATTCAGAAACATATTGTTTAAATGTGTTATTGTTGTATCTATGAGCGCTCTCCTGGTGGTGTTTTCTGTTTTGTTCTTTGAGTGTTCCCTTGGAGAAGTACAGCTGAGGGATTGAGCTGAGGTCGATATTGATCTCTTTGGAGGCAGTATTAATATCCTTCATGTGTTCTGGTAAGTGAGTATATATCTAGTATATTCATTTGACTTTATTCAGCTTTCATATTACACTATAAGGTGTTCCCCCTCTGTGTTTTTCTTGTGGTATTCTTTAGATCAGGCACTCCTAGTGGAATGGAGGATGCCTGTCAGGAGGTCATCAGTTCATAGGCAAATCTTCCACCTGTACCCATTTTCTGATGAGTAATTATTACCATGAGTTACCCTCCCCATAGTGGATCCTTCAGTCATCTGCATTGCCAAGAATACAGCTTTTGCCACTGGCGGATGCTGCAGTTCTTAAGTTTCAGGTGGATAAACATCTGGTTTATCTGTTGAATGTGCATTTTGCTGCCTCTGGTGCTGCTATAAGCCTTACCTTTGCCAGTGAGTGGGTTTCTAGGGCTAGGGCTTTTTGGGTGGATCAGCATCTTAATGCTGTCCATACAGACATATGTAAGGAGGGTCTAGTGGTAACTATATCCAAGGTTCTTGATGCAACGCATATCTGACTGAAGCGGCCTTTGATGTTATCATATTCACTGAATAAACCTCAGCTGTGGCTGATCATGGCACTCTGTGGCTTAAGATTTGGTCAGTCAACCAGTTTTTCAAGAGGTATTTGGTGTACCTTCAGTTCGTGGGTAAGCAACTGTTTGGCCCAGAATTGGAGAAGGTTATCAGCCACACCACTAGAGGCAAGAGTATCCAAAATGTTCATTTTTTTCATGAAAGATGCATGGTTTTTTGCTACCCTGCCAGTATAAGTACATGCTCAGAGCACAGATTCTTTCAGAAACCCAGGCTCCTCGTTCCACCCCAAAACAGACAAGCAGACCTGGTCAGAAAAGAAGCCTGTGCAGAAGCCCAAAGCTGACAAAGCTGCTTCCAAATTGCTTTTGGGGGGTCTGGAACTCTTCAGGCAAGAGGAGGTCGTCTACAATATTTCCACAGAGCATGGGCCATTACCATGGTGAACCAGTTACTTTTCTGGATAATTGCTGAAGGGTAATGCATATATTTCAAGTCCCTTCCTCCAAATAATTTTATCAGGTCCAGAATCCTTATACCCCGAGCATTGGCATCTATTTTTAGACGTAATCTCCTCCCTCCTAGATATGCAGGTTTTGGTGCCTGTTTCTTCTCAAGAAAGGTTCACAGCAATCTTTTCTCCTTGGTTCTGGATTGAGTCTTTGAGCTCCATCATCGCCGCCATGTGTCCAGGGGAATTTTTGGCTTCCCTGAATGTAATGGATGCATATCTGCATTTTCACATTCATGCAGCTTGTCAGCGTTACCTGCAATTTGTCTTCCAAAACCATCAATTTCAGTTCACTGTCCTTCCCTTTGGACTGGCTGTGGCCTCCACTCCATGGGTGTTTACAAATGTTATGACAGCTCTGGTGGCTCACAAGCACTCGTTAGGGATTTCTCTGACTCCCTATTTGGACAACCTTAGAAACGTAGAATTTGACAGCAGAACCATTTGGCCCATCTAGTCTGCCCATTTTCCTATTGTAGAAACCTCAAACATTATTTGGTCTTTTCTTATGTTCAGGACAGTTAGAGTATATTGGAAAAATATATTCAAAGATAAAGTATTAGTTTGGTGCTACAACAGGTCTTGAACTTGTGCAACAAAATAACTAGAGAAAGAAACTCAGGACAAGCAGATTGAGTCTTGCGCTACAAAGAGTCTCCTTGTCTATTCAGCTACAATATATCTGTGGAATTTCTCATAATAGAGATCAGTTCAGTAGTCTGATATTGGCAATATATTGGGCGTATTAAGACATAACCTTTATTGTCTTTCACTTAAAATATACACATTAGATCCTAGTTTAGTCCGGAATTTATTTATATACAAATTAGAAATAAAAACAACCAATCAGCTAAAGACACTGATCTCAATTTTCTTCTCAGTGCCTATCAGGCTGACAAGATGAACACTGAGAGTGATAATCACTCTTCCTATATGAACAACAGCAATGTCTGCTATACTCTCCAATATTTATTTGGGTACCTAGTAGTGTAGGAATCCCTGTATTCTGTGTGATCCAGCAGATCTTGGGCGGTGGGCTGTAGAAGCCTCAGAACTACCAGGACCGATAGTTGCACAAAGATATATAACAAATAAATGAATGAAACCTAACAAATATTAACTGCCTCTCTATACCTAGCCAGTCCCTAGTCAGTGCTTCGTTCTGATGCAGTTTAATAGTGAGAAATAGCAATGCTGAGCGGTGGGCTGTAAGAGCCCCAGATCTACCAGAATCAGTATTAACATTTCTCAATATCAATATTGCATATAAAATTGGCTTAGTGATGTTGGAGTATTGCCAATCATCTGGATCCAATCTAATAAAGTCTCACACTGTCTTGAGATAGATAGATCTAGGCAAACGCTGTGCAGGCTATAGTATAAGTATATTCAAGCTCATGTAAATGGGTGAAATCAGGCAGTACCTATTCTGAATCTCTTGAGGCCATCTAAACCAGCATGCCATGTGTTCTATGCCCTAAACCATTTTCAACTGCAATCACTCGTATAACATTGCTGTGTGTTCAGTTAGTCAAATAGATGAGAGATTTTGACCCTCAGTGTATCCCCACCGCGTTTTTTCACATCTTGCGGCTTCATCAGAGCGCATATGGTCTGAACAGTCCTCACAACTGCCTTTTTTATACTTAGATAAAGAGGTGTATTTTAAAGTAGAAATTTCACTACAATAACATAGCACCACAAATGATAATTACATTAGCTATATGCACACACTTAGTTTTATTTTCAACTATAATTGCACCATTAATGAAAAATATACACTTTTATTCAGGCAGGCACCGGCTGGGATCTTGCTGTAGGTGCTCTCTTCTCCTGCACTGTCAGTCCCTTCTGGTGCCTTTCGGCACAAAGGCATTTGTGATGGGGGCACAGGTGTTACTGCTTGGTAGACCGAAGGTTAAGCAATATATTCAGCCAGACAAAAAGATAATAAATTGCATTTATTAGCGAGGTCATGGCACACAAACATAGGACTACAATTACAGGTAAACAAACAGGGGTAAAACATAAAAACTAAACACTTCTATGGTTCTCTTCTTGATTGCACAGATTGCAAGAGGCTACATATAATACTCACAGTCCATTTTAGCTTAATGCTGGAGATTACACATAGTCCCACTAGAGGAAAGAGTGGGCATCCTGCCCACTACACATGCTGCTGGATTACATGAAGGTTCCTTGTATCTTTTAGTCCTGACAGAGGAGTTGGGAACGGCATCCTAAGAGATTATCCCCTGCCATTTTCTTTAGTCTTGGGCAATGGCCACCGAAGTTTAGCTTCCTGGACACAATCCTTGTGGGGGGAACATCAGGGTACTTTCTGTGGCTGTAGCTGCCTTGACTTACAGCCCACAACTGAGAAGGGCACCTGGCCACTACAGTGCCCACTCACACCAATTCTTCCGGTGAGGGCACTCACCAGTCCCAGTTTCTCTAGTACTCCTTTAGGAAGCACATGGACTCTAGGCCTCTGACCAACATTGGCTATCTCATAACACAATCTCTGTGGTCAGCTAGACTGGATGGCACCATTCCTCTGTACATCATACACACTAACCAACCCATTCACTGCTGGTAAAATGGCCAACACTCTCTAATGCATGCACACACACACAGGGGACATTAATGTTTTCAAGAATGGGAACACATATGAAACAATGGAGATCACTGAAAACAGACAGGGTTCATTCTCAGGGTGGCAACCATTCCGTCACAGCATTCAACTCACCAATCGTGGAGTAGAAGGGGAGGGACATCGCAGACGCACAGATGCCGGCTCTGCAAGATGCCTGTGCTGTTCCCTACTGCCTGCCTGCATAAAAGGCTATATTTTTCGTTACTGCAGCAATTATTCTTGAAAATAAAACTGTGTGCATATCGCTAATGTAATTATCATTTGCGGCTCTATGTTATTGTAGTGAAAGTTCCACTTTAATGTCAACAATCCACATCACAAACAAAAGTGGGCGTATTCTGTATTCATCTTGTTGGGACAGGTTACCTGTTTCTTAGCACTTTGATCATATGTATTGTCTGAGCCCTGTGCTATATGATTGAAATCAAACCAAGAATGTATTAGTGCGTTATCAATGCATAGATGTGGAAACTTGAATATTCAAATGTATTAACCTTATGTTGGGAATAACTTATGTATTTTATCACTCCTGGTATTATGGTAAATTACTAGATGTTTCTTTTTCTCAGTTCGATTTTGATGATTGTATATATTTTTTAATTCCCCTCAATAGCGATCACCAGGAGATAAAAGGTTATGGTCATGATAAAGATCATACTGAAATTATTTTTTATGTTTTATCTTTTATCCTTTATCTATTCTAGACTTGTATTTCCGTGTATAAGTGACTTTTTGCACAAAGTATATTTAATAGTCTTCTGATTCACATCTCTCAATTATCATTATTATTGAGAGTTTTGGCCGGACTTCTCAGCCATTCCTCTCTATTTTACACATGCCCAAAATAGATACGTACAAATACATTTATATATTTACACAGTCTTAGTGATCTATGTTTTAGTATGTCTGATGGTATAATTGATAGTATTTTCTTATCAGTTATATACTATGTACTTGATAACTGATGACCTTACAGTATCTTCA
Organism: Rhinophrynus dorsalis; assembly: GCA_037306005.1. Classification (NCBI taxonomy): domain Eukaryota; kingdom Metazoa; phylum Chordata; class Amphibia; order Anura; family Rhinophrynidae; genus Rhinophrynus; species Rhinophrynus dorsalis. Next base: position 72,208,459 of record CM074726.1, on the reverse strand, counting down.
TTCAACTGTATCCAGGACCTACTTATCTCTCTTTTATAAATGGGCTGTAGGTGAAACCTTCTTTAAGGCCCGCTGGTGCCATAGTTCCTAAACGATATATCCATTCTGCCTCCTTTTTTAGGAGTTTTTGATCAAGATCCCCTTGATCCTTTACTTTTACCCAGTTCCTATCTACTCCATCTACTCTATTTGATGTCATTCATCTACCCCATGCTTACCAGCTATAACCTCTCCATTTCCTAGTTTAACAGCTCCTACAGCCTTCTAAGTTTTATATCCCCTAGCACAGCAGCTCCCTTACCAGTTAATTGCAATCCATCACTACCATACAGAGCGTACTCTTGAGTAAAGTCATGCTAGTGCTCTAAAAACCCCAAACCTTCCTTTCTACATCAAAGCTTAAAGGGATAGTAATACTTAAAATGTAAAAAAAAATATGTTGTAGGGTTTATCCCCCTGAGTAAAACAAGAGTACTCCCACTTGAAGGGTACAGAGAGGAGGTGTGTAATACTTGTGTTCGGCACCTATAGGGTTAATAGTTACATTTGACTGCTTTGCAGTGTGTTCGGCACCCATAGGGTTAATAGTTACATTTATATTTGACTGATTCTGCAGGAATCCATCTGCTAGGGAGGAAACCACCAAACTGGCTCTTTCTAGTTTTTATCTGTGTATTGCAAAAGCTGTTAGAATATGCTCAAGGTTGTTATGCTTGAATGTACTGAGTCTCACAACACCCCCACGGGGGAGGTGATAGGATACTGCAGGAGCTGTTATCTGCATTCTCTCCTCTTCCCCCCCCCCTTTCCTGTGAACAAGTTTGGCTTTTCTGTTTTTTTTATAATTTTCTGTTCTATGTTGAAACTGTGCACCTCGCCCCTCCCTGTAGGGGAGGGGGCTGTATAGGGCCTATAAAGGCTATGTGTGATAAGAATAAAGAGAGAGCTTGTATTGTATACGCTGTTGTATGTGTTTTTCCTTGCGATCCTTACAGCCTCACGGTATACCGATAAATTGACATAGATTTCATAGATAGACTAATAATAATAGGGTGAAAGGTATCTCTTCAGGCAGCGATCCAGGTAAAGATTCCCTAACAGGCAGCGATCCAGGTAAAGATTCCCTAACACCACTGCTGAAAGGTGTTTCATTCAAAAGTTATTATTTTTCAAAGTTGAATTTTTTTAGGTGCAATATCACAGTGGCCTGATGAATACCTTGGAATTTAATATCGGAGGGATTCCCTTGTTGGTACTGTATAATATGTGAAGACACTGGTTTGTCCCTCTTGTTTCTTACGTCTCCTAGGTGTTCCAAAATTGTTGATTAAAAACTCTTTTAGTTTTTCCTATGTACTTTTTACCACAGGTACAGGTAAGCAGATAGAAGACACCATTCGTGTTGCATTTAACCTTTTAAGTGCCAGAGGGGTACGGACTGCATTGCTCTGCAATGCATTCCATACCCCTTCTGGCACTCAAAGGGTTAACTAGATGTCTCAGTTCATATGCTTTATCATCTCTGATTTTGGTAAAATTTTTATTTTTGGTGATATAAGAACAGGCTACACAGTTGCCACATGGGTAGCTACCTTTTAAATTACTTTTCAACCACATGGGTTTCTCAGGTCTTATGAAATAGCTATGCAATGATGATGGTGTATAAAAGATATGATGGTGCCAGGGATTGTTTGAGATTGATTTGCAAAGCCCTTGTTCTTCTGGGGATTGATGTTTCATTGTCCAGCACTTATGTGTGGGTCATGCACATCTGACGTGCGGCTCCTTGGCATTACAGGGTTTAATTTTGCTTTTGCTTGTGCTAAGTGTTTTTTTAACTTTTTGTCCCTGCTTGGGTTTTTTCAAAAAGGGTTTTAAACGGTTGTTGTGTGCTGTATGCCAAACAACTAGGCACAGGATTACCGTGAGTTAATGTATATGTTTATCGTGCATTGGCATCCACCACAGAGGAATGAATCACAAATGGATAGAGCTGTTCCATTGCTCTCAAAAGGCAAAATATCACTCACCTTTTCATTTTTTATTGCACATAGTGTTTCACAGCATAGGTTATTGAATGCCTTAGTTTTCTTGCAATACTACTGTCTGCTTTTTTTTTTTTTTTTTTTTTTTTAATGGTGGATATCGGATCGAGCCCCAGGAAAGTTGTTTTTCATTTAATGTCTCTGAATTTCAATAAAAAAACTAATTGCATTCTGGATAAAAAAATTTGTCACGTTAGGGAATATAAACTTTATCTTTTGAAAGTGCAAGGTGTGCTGGAAAAATAAAAGTGTATGGCTTGTGTGCATTGTTCAAAGAAAAGCACCATCATTTGACAGTAAGCTGCAACAAATGCATGAAGGGATGAAAATGCTTAGAAGAGAAGTGTTTAAGCACTAGAGTTGTGCTTTATATGCAAGGCTGAAGTTGGCTTCCTATTCATATTTGATTAAGTAATGTTTCAAAAGGGTTAAATTGAACTTGGCCTGCTAATTTCAGCAAAGCATATGTTGGGAATGAAAACTGTATGTTCACAACTCCATTTTTCACAGTCTGGAGTTACTTAAAAATGGCAGAGGGCCAGAGAACCTACACCTTTCCCTAGTGTCTGGCTTCTGGGGAGGGGAGTAATGGAACAAAGGAAGGGGCTTTTTCTCCTGTCTTGGAGGCAGGCAAGATAGGGGCAGGGCTTAGGATTTAAAAGTGCTTACCTGGTGCATTTTTAGATTGTGGGAAAAGAAAGTATATATGATCATACCTGGGAACTCTCAGGGTTTGACCCTGAGACTCAAGGTTTTGGCCCAAATCCCAGGGTCTCACGGTGAAGAGCCAAAATCTCAGGGTGAGAGAGTTCAGTGCTACCTGTTATATATTCTGCTCCAGTTAAATGCTTGTTAAGTCTCTAAATTGGTGCCACTTGTACCACAAAGGCAGAGGGAGAAGTCCTGCTTGATTTGTGTGTGTTCATGCAATGATATCTGTAATGGCTCCTTGAATGCTGATTGGAGCAACTCTCGATTACAGCAATCAGGAATATATCACGGATAATCTATATTATGGGAAATGTAAGGGTTAATATTTACACAATCTCAGGGTCAGCTCATTTTCAAAGTCCCCAGGTATGTATATGATATATATGTGTAGTAATGTTGGCACAAATTTTCATGCCCAAAATTACATATTGTATGAAGGGGGTATCCATCTGTGTAATAAGTGACACATTAGTTCATTTAACTCTTTAAAAACATCAGTTACTGGAACGTGAATAAGAACCTAACTTCAGTTTCGTTCTCTTTAAAGCATGTCCATACCTCACAACATTTCAAATGGCCAAAGAAGGATACGTTTGTTCTATTTACACTTCTTACCGAATAAATGATATAGAACAAGACCAAATTTTTAACACACTAATTTATAAACAAGTATATTAAAATTTAAACAACCATTAATGTGACTGCTAGTGTTGTGGAGCATTGTGATACACTTATATACTAAGGTGACCAGACGGCAGCTACAGGGCTAGCGCCAGCCTAGAGAGAGCAGAACCGCACACACATCTACGGCTGCTGTGCCTGACAGTGAAACGTAAGTTACTCATACGGACAGCATTAGATGCGTCCTGCCGTACAGTATAACCTTCCTTTCATTTTGTTTGCCCATATGCACTGCAGCCAACGAGAGAGGAATACTTTGACAGAATACTCCTCGCTCATTGGCTGTCTGTGCTGTGCATATGATGCAGTGTTGTGGCGCTGTTAAGTAGGTGTTACGTGTGCTCAAGCACAGGTGATAAGTTAACCAAGGTCAGTAATGGGAGATCAGGAGAGGAAGGGGTAGAATTGCCAAACACAGGAAGCATGAAGACTGAGCATAGAACAAAGGAAGTGGCAGGCTTAAAAGTGCAGGAAGCCAATGGAAGACAAAGAGGTGGGAGCAACAAGTGCACTGAACAGGTAAAGCATATAGTGACAATCATTCCACACAGTATGACCACAGGTCCCACAATTTTTTTTTATGAAATGAGAAGTGCCACTTCAAAAGTAAGGCACTGGCATCAGAAGATGATATTAGCTATTTTCTTGGTAAATGGGGATCATTTTAACACAATCAACATAGAATCAGCAACTTACTCCATATTGTGCATTTATCCATAATACATTTTAATACAAATGTAAATACTATTCTATTACTGTAACTGCACAACTGTAGGGAGTTACCTACTTACTACGAAGGCGAGAGAGTCTCATCTGAGATAAAAAGAGGCAGCGGGGATGAAGAGTTAGTTAATCAGGGTCTTGACTCTTGAGAGACAAGTACACTGTGAAAAACTCATAATAAAGTATTAAACAAAATACCAGTGTATAAAGAAAAAAAAAAAGAAATATATATTTAAACATAAACAAAATACTTATCTCCTAAACATAATAAATGGAGGCATAGGGAAAATATCCAAGGTGTGACTTGTCTGTGCTCCCAAAGCAAACACGTATCACTACCTAAGTGGCTTTGTCAGGGGTTATTGCCTTCATTTATTATGTTTAGGGGAGAAGTATTTTGTTTATGATTTATACTTAAATATATATTTATTTTTCTTTTCTTTATACACTTGTATTTTGTTGAATACTTTATTAGGATTTTTTCAAAGTGTGCCTGTCTCCTTTCTTATGTTTATGTGATATAGGGCTAATGTCATTACATTTTTTGGGTTACACTCTGCCTCACCTGTGTGGGTGTTTTTAATATTTGATGTACTGCATGCTATTTCTCATATTTTATATTTGAATAAAGCCTTTTTCTAATTTTTGATAAATCAGTGTGTGTGTGTGCCTCAACTGAATGGGTCCTCTGTTTGGAAGTAGTCACATCTCTCTTTTTGATGTGACTTCTTCATTATACTTAGATATGTTGTGTTGACCCATACAGGGACAGGGTAGAGAGTTTGTGGAGGAGAACAGGGTGGACAGTTTGTGGAGGACAGGATGAGGGTGGACAGTGTGTGGAGGAGGATGGGGAGGGCAGTGTGGGGGTGAGCAGTGTGTGTGGAGGTGGACAGTGTGGGCAATATGGAGGTTGGGCAGTGTGGAGAGGAGGACAGGGTGTGGAGGAGGACAAGGTGGGCAATATGGATGGTGGACAGTGTGTGGGGAGGTGGACAGTGTTGAGGTAGACAATGTGGACTTGGACAATGTGGAGGTGGGCAGTGTGTGTAGGAAGACAGTGTAGAGGTGGGAAGGGTGGATAGTGTGGAGGGGGCAGGGTGGACAGTGTGTGAAGGGTGACCACTGTCAGTGTGTGGGCAGTGTGTGAGGGTGGAAAGGGAGTGGGCGGTGAGTGGTAAGGGTGGACAGGGTGTGAATGTGGACAGGGTGTGGGCAGTGTACGGACAGGGTGTGAGGGTGAACAGAGTATGGGCAGTTTGTGGATGGGATGTGAGTGTGGGCAGTGTGTGGATATATAGATAGGGTGTGGAGAAAAAAAATGCCCACAGATTTCATTTTAAAAAATCTTGTCACCTTATTATATACACACCACACCGCCTGATTTCCTAAAGAGACGGATAGCAGGGTGGCAAAGAGGGATTTCAGTCTGAAAGAGGGACACTTCGGAGGTACGCGTCTACTCACCTCTAATAACCAAAAAGTGATACAACAAAGGCCTGTTTGAACTATTTGGCATTTTATTTTTCAACTATAGTGTACAGTACATGATTTGCTTAGGGTTACAGATACGGAATCCGACAATAATCTTATGGCCCTCCTATACAAAAATCAAATTAGTATAAAACAAATTAGCCTAAACGAATTTAATGACACTCCAATAATGTTAAAGTGGTGTTAACTCCTTAGTAACCAACAGTAAACGAATAATACTACTAATAAAAACAATTATCCAGCATGTACCGAAGGCCAAACTGAGGTACTGCATCTGGTATTATGTAAAACCACTATGTAGAGTTACAAAGCTCATCTTACAGTAACGACACATAACTTGACAGCACAACAGTCAGTCTCAATTATGCTTTATCAACAGTTTTTCTCCACAACAGAACTCTAAGCCTATTCCTACACCCAGCAGATAAGTACCACCCATGAGCCTACGCTACCACATGCAAGAAATTGGCTGGAAAATAGCCAATAGTTAAACAGAGAACCATGTGGTTGGCTAGTTTCCTGTTCCGGGTAAGAGTGAAGGTCACTGAGCCGGTGTGTGTGCTGTGTAGGATGGAGGCAGCGGGAGATCCTGAGCTGCAGAGATTCATCGAGGCGGAAACGCAGAAGCAGCGATTCCAGACACTCGTTCATACGCTGACTGAGCTCTGCTGGGTATACACACATTCTGTTCACCTTCTAGTTTACATTATGTCTTGCAGTCATCTTATGTTGTAAGCTCGCGCTGTCACTGTACAATGAGTATACTTTGCTCAGTTGGCACATCAATGCCGTCCCGTCTTGTAGCCAAACATTTATTGTGAACATCCATATGTCATTATTTGTGTCAGAGTCATTCAGCTCATTGCAAACCTTTACGTTATAAGTTACTTCTCCCAGAAAGGGTTAAAACCATGTATTTGTGAATTACACCAATACCAGCACAGGACGACTCCTAATGCACTGTATATACAGTTATTCTAAACTGTAAATTTGAGTAGTCACAGTACAAGTAGCTAAACAACTTTGCTTTTCTTATACTATCTTCATATTATATGTAAGTGCAACAAATTTCTCATTAATGCAGTATTACCTTATGCGCTTCACTGTTGAGTTGGTGGGAGAAAGGAGAACAGAATGCAATAATTCAGCAGGTAATATGCTTTCAATACTCAAATGATGTCAACTCTCAGTCCATTGTCCTAATCACAAGGTATACAGTTGGCTCTAGGTTTTTGGGGGCCCTATGCAAACAAAATTTACATCACTGTTGCCCCCCCTTTACTCCCATGTTTCTATTTTGTAATAAGACATTGACATCTGATTTTGTGTACATGCAGCAGCAGTACTATATAAGCATTGTGGGGACCTCTGACCAAGTGGAGGCCCTAAGCAGCTGCTTATTTTGCTTATATTGTAGCTCCACCACTGTATATAGTTCTCTTTGGGTGTGCAGGTGCTACTGGGACCCTTTAGTATTGAGCAGTTCCTGATAGTGGCTCCTGCCGGACACTGAGCCTGCTACCATTAAACTTCCAGACACAGGAAACATAACCATATTCTAAGTTAACACAGTCTACTCTACTCTACCCAGTGCTGTCCCCTATTCCAGAGTTTAACCACCAGCATCCACCTGGCCCTATCCATGTAGCAAACCTCCCAGCTCTAAAACAGGTTGAGTACAGAAGTTAGGTATTCTGACACTGTCGGTGTTGTGCATAATAACGATTTCCATTAGAGCTTACCTGATTTTCTACCTACTGTATTTCCCTCTCTAAGGACCTCTCACTGCTCTTCTCAATATTGACAATTATGACAGATGGCTTCAAAGCAAATAGGATATTGATCAGAGGAACTATTTGACTACCAGTTGGAGTCAGGAAGGAATAATTCCTCCCCCACACTTGGAACTACATTGGAAATTGCTCCAGAGGGCTTTTTTTTTTGCATTCCTCTGGATCAACAAGGGTGTTCTGGCATGGCTGGACTTGATGGACGCATGTCTTTTTTCAGCCTTATCGACTATGTTACTATGTAAAAGGAATTGTCTTATAGACAGTGTTGTGATGGAAAAGAACATATTATGGCCTTGAATCTGGAATATATGTGGACAGGAACTGAAGACTGAAGCCCAGTCTCAGACAGCTATTTTTGTGTCAAGTGTTACATGTACTGCCAGTGTGGGCCAGGCATTGATACACCACAGTCCTTGCACAGTGTCTATGTATATTGCCTATGGTTTTTCATATGCTAATCTATTTCTAGTCTAGTGGTAGTAGTATCATTGGTGCTGCATTTTGTTTTGTTTAAAACACACCCACCCACCGCTTTTAAAGTAAGTCTAAGTAGGCTGTAAAAAGCCTACACTGATGCACTTCAGGGAGGAATGCTTGTAGCACATCTGTCCAACAATCCATAATCTCATAATCAATTTAGGATTGATTTCCAACAACACAGTAGCATAACCTGTCTGCAGTATCATCTCAAACTGCTGCCATTACCATTTTTTTTGAGATGTGTACCTTTTGTCTGTGTTTGAGACCTTCACCTTTGCCAATTTCTTAACTGGGGCATCGTGACTTTCTAATTTCTTGAATCTGCATCCCTCCTGGAAGCAGGAATATAAGGCAGGTGTTTCTTAGAGAATGGAGTCCAGATAACTGTCACTTTAGCGTGGGCTATGAACTATGGTTTGACTTCAAACCCTTCCAGCATTGCTTTGGTCACAGAGTGAACTAATCCTTGCACCTTTGTTCCCATGTTCATGGGATGTTGCCTACTTCTACTGTAGAAGATTTCTCTATCTATATTTCCGATGTGTCCAATCCACGGCATACTGTGGGTAATTGGCTCTGCCTCCCAGCTGGTAGGACCAATAAAAAAATATATAAATTCTGTGAGCTCACTTCCCCCTGCAGTTATTTTGGTCCTACCAAGCTGGAGGACGGAGGCTTTTTGTCTCTCTCTTTCATCTTAAACTTTGAAAGTACTATTTTATTATTTTCTCTCCCATGTAAGCCGCGATTGGGCAGGCCACATCACGTTGTAAAGGAACCTCATACCTCAGAATCCTGGTGAGGTCACATGAGTTCCAATTAATTGGTCCTGGGGTTCTGGCCAGACGCACGGCGCAGTGCTCAGTCCTCCGTTCTCGCCATCCAGCTCAGAGAGCTTCGTTTGAAAGTACGCGCATGTAGAGCAGCCTTGCCTCAACCGGAAACTGGAAGTTCAGCACTTTTGCATTCCACTGGTGAAAAGCATAAAGAAAACGGGCTGTTTGATGGACCTTGGACAAAATGCGCATTCAGGATGGCATGCAGGCACAGTGAGTAACCCTTGTGGTGTTCCATTTGCCTTAAATATATATTTATTGCTTGTTAATTCATACAAGTGTTTGTGGTTGCCTTCTATACTTACTGTGAACTATTGCTTAATGCTGCTATTCCATTTGTACTATGTTACCCCTAACAAATGTTATAGGGAAAAGCCCAAGGCTTCTGACCCTCCCAGGCACAGAAGTTAGACCCAAAGACCAAAACCTGTGCAGGGTGTGATCAGGATATAGCTATGACAGGCCGTGCCAAACTCTGTGCTACTACCTTAGCATGATGCTGCTAGTATTGTACCTGCTCAGTTCCAGGACTTCCTTAGCTGGAAGAAGACATTGCAGGAAGCAGCACAAAGGCAGCCTAGATCTTCTGACCCAGATGAAGGACCCTCTAGGGTGCAGGATGAAAATAGTTTCTCTGATCTTGAATCTGCAGTCTCCTCAGCTGAAGAAGCTGAGATTATCAAATAAGTTGTCAGCTTCATTTTGATCAGCTGAACCGACTGGTAAGGGCCATGAGAAAATCTTTGGACCAGACTTTGACTTATGGATACTGCACTGTGGGATATAAGAAATCAAGCCCCCACATACCAGTGCACAGCTTTATACAAGATATTATTACAAGTGAGTGAAAACAATTGGGCAGTATTTGACCACTGCCATTCCCATGGCATCTTTCATACACTACGCATATGGATAACCAAACTAGAAGAAATTGAGTATTCAGTCTCTAGATCTCATATCTTAAAAGAACTGGGTTCTATCAGAGAGAATGTCAGCTATTCTTATGATTCCATCATCAGAGCCTGGGAAGCAGGCCCTTCTTCTAAATACAGACTGGTCTCTGACTTTCTCCAGAACTAAGCTATTCTGAGACCTGCCAGAAGAAATTATCAAGAGGTCATCAAGATCCCCTTTTACCGCAGGAGAAAAGAGCCAGAGACTCCTGCCAAAACCAGTCACTTCAGACATCAGTCTTTTTAAGAAGTCAGAAGATACAAGCCAGATAGGAGATACGACCAAGAGGAAGGGTGGCCTTCCCCAAAATCAGAAATCTGGAAATGGTAAAGATTTCCAAAAATATATGGCAGTTCCAACAATAAAGTCAGACTATCCAGACCTGGAGTCTAGTTCATCACAACAGAGGGGTTTTGGAATTTCAACCTGTTCCTATGATGCTTCGCTTCAGGTCATCTATATAATAACAAGGTCTCTACAGATGAAACAGGCAGTGCAGATTCTGCTTCAAACAGGGTACATAATAATTAGGTTAAATAAAGACACAGGTCCATCAAGTTCAACCTTTGCTTCATACCCTAGTGACATGAGAATTGTATAACTATCCTACTATCAATTACGTTAGTCATTTCTCGGACCTTCCTGAATTGCCTACTAATATTCAGTATAACCCTGTATGTTCCCTTTTGCAGTAAATGTATCCATTGTATCTGCCATAATCACCTCCTTGGGCAAAGAATTCCACAATTTGATCCTTTGGGTGCGTTGCAAGCGGTGCGTTCCGTGCAGCTCTGGCACTCAGGTGGTTAACAGACCTTACTGTGAACCCTTCCTCTACTGAAGTCTAAACCTCCTTTCCTTTAATCTCAAGCGGTGTCCCCTGGCCACTTCATCCAGGTTTGTCTCGTTATCCTTAATAGATGGAGAGGGTCCCACTGCATCAGTGAATCGGGTGCTCCATTCCACTCTTCTTTTTTTTTTTTTTTTTTTTTTTTTTTTTTTTTTTAATCATACCTATTGGGGAGCTTTACCTCATCCTGGACTTTAAGAAGCTCAACTCTGTACTTAAGGTCCATCATTTCAAAATGGAAATTGAGTCATCAACTCTAAATTTTATATATCCGCACATCTTAGTCACCTGAATAGACCGGCGGGACACGCACTATCATGTCCTGATCTGGGAAACAAACGGGAATCACCTCAGATTCTAGATCTTCGGTCATCCGTATTAGTACAGGGACTTCCCATTTGGATTGGCGTCAGCCCCAAGAGTCTCTACAAAGATTAAGGTAATGGCAATGCTGCGACATTCATCTGATCAAAGTGGCCCGCTTTCTAGACAACACTCTGATTAGTGAGATATAATATCCCCAGTCAGTAACCAGCACAAACATTTGCTGGGACCTTCTCAGCAAACTCTGTTGGATAGTCCTTTTGTAAAGAAGGTCTCTTCCTCCCAACAGCTAAGATTCTTGGGGATGCAACTCAATACCAGTCAAGGGCAAGTAACCCTGTCTCTAAATACCCAGCACTGCAGTTTCAACAGAATCATGGCCTTTTCTTCAGTGGAAGTTCCACACCGCAATAAAGCTTTTCACGACTACCGGGATGCCTCTCTTCAACTTATCAGAGCCTATCATAGGCCTAGGTTCATTCACATTTAAAGGGATAGTAATACTTCATTTTAACTTTATTTTATTTTGTAGGCATTAAAAAAACACGAAGAATTATATAAGTCTTATCTCTCAAACCTTTATGGTTTAAGAGATATTAACAAGCAATGTGTCCCTCTCCCGCCCCTTTTACTGATGTAACACTGCTCAGCTAAAGCAGAAGGGAGGTGCCCAGGTAGATTGCAGAGAGGGACAATCTTCAATTAAGATAAGGGAAAAACCTGAAAAGCTCATCAAGGGGGCAGGGATTTCATTGTTTTCATAGGAATAAGAGTGTCCCCTTCTGTTATCTGTCTGGTCTATAGACTGCATTCCACATATGAGAAGAGATGGCTTACACTAGGTAAAAGGGGCGGGAAGGGGGAAATTTTGCTTGTGAATATCTCTTAAACCTTTATAGTTTAAGATATGACATATCATTCTTCATGTTTTTTTAATGCCTCAAAATAAAATAAAGTTAAAACGAAGTATTACTATCCCTTTCACCCAAGATAATTATCTCCATTATTACAAAAGAAATCTCCCCTACCTGACTCAGTGGATTCCAGTCTTCCGGCCCACCAGTAAGCAGTTGTCGTGGTAGACTCCCCAGAAAAGTCTGTGGACAGACGGCAGCAGCACAGATTGAGGAACAATCTGGAATCTGCACTCTATTCAGGGCATTTGGACAACTTGGTCTACACATCAATGTTTGGAAGTCTGTCAAACATTTTAGGCCGATCTACAAAGTACAGCTGTCTTGATTAGATCAGACAATATATCAGCAGTACACTACCTTCTACACCAGGAAGGACCAGGGAGCACTACACTCAATATCCATGCATTGGGGATTCTCTATTGGCTAACAAAGAACCTGCTGAGTCTCTCAGCATCCTTCCTGTCAGGTCATCTAAATGTCCAGGCAGACTTTCTAAGCCGCAAGAAATTGGAACCAGGAGCGTGGACTCTAAACAAAGAAGCGTTTCATTCAGCAACAGCAACTTTAGGAGACCCTCAGTAGATATGATGGACTCCTATCAGAACAGACAGTGTCAGACCTACCTATCCAGATGGCACGAACCTCCGGCCGTGGCACAGAATGTGATTTGTGTCCTGGGACTTCTGCCTAGCATACCTATTTTCTCCTTCCTATACTCGTGGAGGTAATAAGATAAGGTGAGACAGGTCAAATGTCAACCTTATCGCCCCAGACGGGTCCGGGAAACCCTGGTATGTCGATCTCCTTTAATTGTCAGTCATGCCCCCATGCCTCTGCCAAACATCCCAGACCTGTTATCATCAGGTCCTCTTCTTCCAGGATCCAACTTTATTCCAGCTCAAGGCCTGGAGGCTGAGCAGGAATTCTTAAGACTACAGGGTGTATCTGAGCCTGTCGTCCAAACCATGCTGAGAGGCAGATGACCCTCTTCTACAGAGCCTGGTCTATTTTCCACAAGTGCTGCATGTCATAGAATCTGGATCATAAATCAATCTCTGCTCCAATAATCCTTTAAATTATGCAGATAAGGTTTGAAAGGACCTTGAACCTGCATCCCTGATAGTCCAGCTCTCTGCAATCTCTGCAGTTCCAGCTACTCCCTTTGCAGACCACCACCTGGTAAGAAGATAATTTACTTCAATATAAATAAATCAGGCCTTGGTTACTTGTTACTCTAATTTTGGTCTTCCATCAAGATAATGTAGTCCTACATCCTAAGGCTTACTTCTGCTCCAAGTTCATTGCTCAGTTTCACCATCACCAAGGAATTTGTCCTGTCCTTCTGTCCCTATCCTTCAAATGAGATTGAGAAGAGACTACATCATTTGGATCTTCTCCACTGCCTTCAGATATATCTCAGCAGAACCAAACTCTACGTAGGACTGACATTTCTCAATTTCTTGGAAAATTCAAAGGGTCTTCAGCCACCAGACCCTCTATCGCATGTGGGATTCGTGACTACATTAGGAGGGCCTATGACTCGGCTAATCTAGACTCTCCTCAGGGTATTAAGGCCCACTCTACTCATGCTATCACAACCTCATGGGCTCAGGAAGCAGCTGCAACACCTACTGAGATTTCAAGACTGCTATTTCATCATCAGTCTCTACTTTCATCAAACAGTATAGACTGGACCTTCAACCATCACCGGACAACAAGTTTGAAAGGAAGGTGCTTGAAGCAGCCATTCCTGTCTGAACTTACTGTCTCATCCCTCCTGAACTTTTGGGGTACTGCTTAAGTCCCACAGTATGCAGTGGATTGGACACAGAGGAAAAGGTGAAATTTACTCACCGATATTTGTTTTTCCTCTGTGTCCTTCCACGGCAACCCTCCCTGAAGGTTATTCTTGGGTATTTGTATCGCTTCCATATACTATACCATATCAGTCATGTAATATCTACTGCAGTGTGCCTTTACTGTACCATCTCTAACCTGTTATGTCTTGCAGCTTGGACAACTGTATAACTGCAGGGGGAAGTGAGCTCACAGAATTTATATTTTTTTGATTGGACCTACCAGCTGGGAGGCGGAGCCAATTACCCACAGTATGCCGTGGAAGGACACAGAGGAAAAACAAATGTGTGAGTAAATTTCACCTTTTTGCACACTTGCCAGAAGTTCATCTGCAGTCTTTCTTCCCTTTTAATCTCTGAATCATTCTTGAACTAAAAGACTTTGCAGGTAGTCGTAGGTTATGTGTCGTCGTCCCCCCCCCATAGCCACACTTAAAACACAGGATATGTCTTTCTTACTTATGGGCTTCAGGAGAGTCCCTGTGTGCCTTTCTCCAGAACAACAAAAAAGCACCTCTTTCTTCACAATGTTCAGGATCTTTCTAGTTAAACATTTCACACTCCAGAGTAAGCAACTATAGAGTTTTCTCTTGATACAGATCTTGGACATAATGGCCCATCATTCCCTATCTAAAACACATTTCCAGAACTCCCTCACATTAGCAGTGGGATGTCTTGGACTTTCACTAGTATTTGAGCCCTTGGCAGGCTCAAACAGCAACTTAGCCTTCGTTTCCTCAACCTTTCCTACCCTTCCAAAAGCTTGCTAACTTCCTTCTTCTCAGTGGAAACTAAAGTTTGCACTTTGTGAGAGCCAATATAGAAGATCTTGTTACAGATTTCCACTTCTCACAATCTCTCTGAGTGTCATTGGACTCCTATGGGGTAAGGCAGTCTGTAGTCAGAGTATTCAGGAGAAAGGCGCTACTTCCCCCCCCTTGTACAACCTGAGCTCATCCACAGGAGAACATAACATGGCTCTTCAATATCTCCTTGTCCCCACAAACCTCACCAACAGCTCAGTGACATTCACAGCAGGACTAAATGTATCTTCTGACACCTCTGGATTTCATTCTTAACACATCAGTGGAATATCCATCACTGCATGGCGAAGGCTATTCAGGATTTGCTGCCTCTTGTAACATCTAGACAGCCTCATCTCTGGCTCAAAAACGTAGCCCATGGGAACAGAATCTACACCACTCCCAATTCATCATTTGGAGTGGGACTACCATGTTAACAGGGACTTTCTGGCTCCTGACTTAAGTGTTAGCGGTATTATTTTTACACTTGGCACTTCATCTTTGGTATCTGCTGTGGTGGTGGTGGGATAGGCCAAGACTGAATGTGGAGTTAATCTGTATAATGGAGTGCCTCCACTTGAAACTGTAGCCTGATAACAAACTGGTATTCTTCCAGAGAGAGGTGCATGCACACACACCCATACATATACTAATAATATAGTAAAAAGCAATTATATACATACATATATACACACACAATATGCACACAAAGAAATAATCCAACAGTTGATTAATATGCTCATGATATTCAAACATGTGGAGTCAGTCCACTGTCCCACTACCAGGGGATCCTTTCTTCCTTTAAACACTTTGGCTTAATAACCAGCCAAAGTGTTTAAAGTGGATCTTTCACCTTAATTCAAGTTTGCATGTTTGAAAACTGCATTAAAAACTTTCTATGTGTCATGTTAGCCAAAATATCAGCAAATGTAAAGTTAAGGATATATTCATACTTGTTACCTTATGCTAATTGTAATCGTGCATTACCAGATGTTTTCTTAAGATAAATAAGCCTTTTTGGTGACATTTTATATGCTAATGAAGCTTTATGCAGTACCAGGAAATTTTCAGTTTCAGTTTGCCCAGAAATAAGTGTGACCATCTCCTAAACATTACATCTGCTGGACATTCGGATAACCTGATATACAGACAGTTTTGAATGCAGTTTTCAAATATGCAAACTTTTATAAAGGTGGAAGGTCCACTTTAATTACTTGTTGGGAGGCTTATACCGAACGCTTTCAACTCCTGCTGGTCTCTCACTTTTTCAGTGTCCCACCAGACACCCACCACTGCACCTTTAGCACACCATATGCTCCCTTACTGGGACCTTCCGCACTCTGTTGTTTAGGATTACTACTCCCTTACGCATAATGAGGCTTATTTCTACTAAATATGTACTGCCTCACACAGAAACAGCCTTCTTTTTTACTTCTGCAAGTGCACAGTATGTAAAGTCAAACTGCCTACACTTATTTTAAAATAGTTACTGAGGGTGAAAAAAGACTTGCCATGCCATTTTGCCCCTGTTGATCCAGTGGTAGGAAAAAAAAAACCCCACGTTGAAGCCAATTCCAATTAAGCCCCATGCGTGGAGAAAAAAAAATTCCTTCCCTGGATGAACATCCTATCTGCTTTGAAGCAAGCTATCATAATTCTTAATATTGTTCTGTCCTAGATAGTTATGCATTACTTTTTTGAAAGCACAACATCCCGAGGCAAGGAATTCTATAATTTTACTGCCCTTACTGTAAAAAAAAAAAAAAAAAAAAGCCCCTGCCTTTTAGTCAAAAAGAGGGTTTTAGTCTTACCTGTTAAATCCTTTTCTCTTAGTCCATACAGGTTACTGGTAACTCTGGGAGGTGTCAGCCCCTTTAAGTAGGCAGGAACATTCTCCAAATATATGCTTCCCTTCCCTCTCAGGCTGCAGCCCAGCTAGCTACTTCCAGAATTGTTTGAGAACTAACTAGGCTAGATAGTAGAAGGGAAGAAGACTCCTGTGAGCATGCCCCGAAGGACTTCCACAGATTGCCACAGGATAGCCAAGCATGGTCCCTTGACAGAGTGGGAGACCAGTAACCTGTATGGACTAAGAGAAAAGGATTTAACAGGTAAGACTAAAATACTCTCTTCTCTGTCCTCCAGTACAGGTTACTGGTAACTCTGGGATGTCCAACCATTGAGTTCCCCAGAGGTGGGGACCAGGAGCAAGACCCCCAAAGTCACCAGAATCTCTAAAACCAACTGGTCAGAGAGTTCAACAAACTGAAGTGTCAATGGACACGAAACAGGGGTAAAAACACCACAGAAACTGTGACACAGCACATGGTACTAGAGCCAAGAGGGCTCAACAGTAAAGGAAGCACCAAGAACCTAAGGGGAAGATCCTAGACGGGCAAGACGGCCTCCAGGACCTTCCTCCCAAAGCTGGCATCAGCCGAAGCCAGCGCATCAACGCGGTAGTGCTTCGAAAAGGTGTGCACAGAGGACCAAGTGGCCACCCTGCACAACTGATCAGCATAAACCTGATTCTTAGAGGTTTTAGAGGCCCCAATGGACCTGGCGGAATGAGCTGTGACCAGAAAGGAAATGTGCTCATTCCACAACTCGTAGTATCTACGAATAGTGGACTTGATCCAGGACACAGTAGCCACTTTGGATGCAGGTCTTCCTGCCCTAGGAACCCCCTGGAATGACGAACAGAGCGTCATACTTCCTGACAGATTCAGTGCGATGGACATAAAACCTGAGACAACGCACCACAACCAACAAGTGGAAATCACACACCTTGTCAGGGGAGGGATTAGGGCAGAAAGAGAGCACTACAATCTCCTGATTGATGTGAAACTCGGAGACCACCAGAGGCAAGAACTCTGTAGAGGTGCAAAGCACCGCCTCATCCTTATGAAACGCCAGATAAAGTGGTTTACAGGATAGAGCTTGCAACTCCGGAACCCGGAGAACTGATACAATCGCCAGAAGAAGAAGCCATTTTCCACGTCAAGAGACTTAGAGGAATAGTAGCCAAAGACTCAAGGGAGGACGTTGGAGAACTCCCAAGACCAATTCA
The DNA here is from genome assembly GCA_037306005.1 of Rhinophrynus dorsalis. Taxonomy (NCBI): domain Eukaryota; kingdom Metazoa; phylum Chordata; class Amphibia; order Anura; family Rhinophrynidae; genus Rhinophrynus; species Rhinophrynus dorsalis. The sequence goes on along the minus strand of CM074726.1, from coordinate 72,190,922 downwards.
AGGTCCCACTGAGGAGCTGGCTCCGAAAGGCAGGACGCACATGACCAATGCTCTGGAAGAAAACCTTGGCATCAGGAAGAATAGCAATGTGTTTCTGGAAAAGGGCAGAAAACGCCGAAGTCTGAACCTTAAGAGAACTCAGACTGAGTCCCTGAGACAGAATTCATGTCAACACACCAAGACCCAAATGTCGACCAGACACGGTGGTAGATCTTGGAAGAAACAGGCTTATGGGCACTAAGCGTAGGAGACACCACAGCAGAAGAAAACCCTTTCTTCCTTAAAATCAGGATTCAACCTACAGGCCATCAAATTGAGCCGACGAACGTCTTCTTTCACAGATAACCCTGTAGAAGTAGAGCTGGACGAGAGGGGAGCTGAAATGGCTCCACCACAGATAGTGCCAGAAGCTCTGGATACCAGGATTGACGATGCCAATCCGGAGCAGTCAGAATTACTGGACAACGTACCAATTTCACTTTCTGTAGTACCCTTATTAACATAGGGAGAGGAGGAAAGATGTAGGCCAGAGAGAATGTCCAGGAATGGACATTGCATCGGCAGTCAGAGCTAGAGAGTCTCTCCACCGAGAGCAAAACACCGGAACCTTCCTGTTGTGTCTCGTTGCCATCAGATCCACTTGGGGCACCCCCCATCTCTGAGTTAAGAGTTGAAACACCTCGGGATGTAGCTCCCACTCTCTGCTGTCGACTTGTGTGACGACTGAGGAAGTCTGCCATGACGTTGTCTATGACTGGAATGTGCATTAAGGAAATGACAGGAACATGAACCTCCGCCCAGGACAGAATGGCCTTGACGTCTAACCAAGAGGCGAGACTTCTTGTTCCGCCTTGTCTGTTGATGTAAGCCACTGCCGTGGCGTTGTCGGACTCCACTCGGACCGGTCAGTCCTCCAGTTGACACCCAATTACGGAGAGCATGAAATATTGCTTCAAGTTCCAGGATGTCGATAGGGAGAAGGGACTCCTCATGGACCACTTCCCCAGAGAGCTGAAGTGACCCAGAACAGCTCCCCAGCCCAATAGGCTGGCATCCGTCGTGACCTGGTCTAGTAGGGAATCGGGAAGAAAGGGCCAACCACACTCCGAGCTCAACTCTACATGAGGAGGAAGTAAGACCGCCAGCTTCTGATGATCTGGTCAATCCCTACATGTCTGTACAACAAACCCCTGAAGTTCCCTGGTGTGTGCAATGGCAAATGGAACCTCCTCTACCGTGGAAATGAACTTCCCCACCAGAGAAGACAACTTTGGAACAGGGATCTGATCCCGGGAAAGAATCGTTGAGACTCTGTTGGCAATTTGATGGGCTACCTAGTCCGGTAGAAACACCATGCACTTCTGAGTATCGAACAGAAGACCCAGGAAGAACAGTTGTTGGCATGGGACAAGAACTGACTTGTCCAAATTGACAAACCAACTGTGATGGGTAAGGATTTGAATGCAGGTTTGAACCTGCTGATGAAGAAGGTCCGCAGGGGAGGCTTTCAAAGGCAAGCTGTGTAGGGAGTCACTCTGATGCCGTCCCGATGGAGGACGGATATCAAGGCCCCCAGAACCCGTTGGAAAACCGGAGGGGCCATTGTCAGACCAAATGAAAGAACTGGGAATGACCCCTGTCGCGGGCAAACCTCGGGTGTGCAATACGCATCCTGAAGGTCCAGTGAAGCAAGAAACTCCCCGGAGACATGGCAGCGATCACTGAGCGCAGAGACTCCTGACGATAGTGAGTCTTGACCACAAGGCAATTGAGATCTTTCAAATCCAAAATAGGGCAGCATCCACCGTCCTTTTTGGTCACCACAGAGGTTTGAGTAAAACCCCAACCTCCCATCTGAAGGAGGCACCGGTTCCAGGATATCCTTGTCCAGAAGAGTCTGAATAGCGCCTTCGAATAGACTGCCTTTCTCGACTTCCTGAGGAGAGCGAGAAAGATGAAAGCGAAAAGGAGGAAGAAAAAGAAAGGGATCTCGAACCCCTCTGACACCACCCGTAAAACCCATGGGTCTGATACTGAATCATGCCAAATCCCGCGAAAGAGGCGGATACTACCACCCACAGCGGGATGCGGACCCGGGTTCGGAAAATCATGCCGAAGCAGTCTTGTTCATAGCTGTTTTGGCCTGGAGGAGGGACGCAGAGCTGATGGAACCGCCTGGTTCGTCGAACGCGTCAGTCTGAAAGGAACGAATGGATTCGTTTACGTTTAAACGGTAACTTCATCTTTAAGACCAAGGGTAGAAGTGAACTCTTTACCCCCAGTGGCCTCACTAATTAGTTCCTTAAGAGTAGGCCCAAACAAGGAAGTACCCTGAAAAGGCAGAGAAAGTAAGACTTTCTTGGAAGCAGTGCCAGCAGACCAAATCTTGAGCCAAAGCACATGCCTGGCCACCACAGAAGTAGTAGAACCCTTGCCATCATGCGGACTGCACCAAAGGCAGCAGCAGAGATATGGTGTTGCTCTTCAGAGATATTGGCAAGGCGACGCAATTTCTCCGAAGTAGGCTCATCTTGACGGACAGCTGTAGTGAGTTGATCAGTTCAGTTCAGACTGCAATAGCCCGGTTAACCCACGCAGCAGCAAACGGTGGGCGCCAGCGGCACCAATAGAAGCAAAAAAATTGGACTTGAGGAAAACCTCAAGTCACTTGTCAGTCCAGTCTAGCAGCGCAGAACCATCAGAGGCAGGAAAAGCAGTGGATTTAGATAGTCTAGAAATGGGAGCACCCACCTTAGGAGGATGAACCCATTTAGCCAGCTCAGTTTCAGAAAAGGGATAAAGATTAGCAAATTCCGTGGACACAGAAGCAGACTTGTCCGTGTTTTATCACGCATCGGAACCCAAACGTCAAGAGTGGGGGTTAGGAAGAAAATAAGTAAGGGGCTTAGCAAGCTCCTGAAAACATCAGGGGGATCAGAAGGGACCACCTGAACCAAGGGAATGTTGAGTATGGTTAATATAGCCCTGATCAGGCCCTCAGTAGAGGTTTCAGGATCAGCTTCAAATGGGTCCCAAGGAGACCTGGAAGATTCCAAAATAGTACCATCCTCAACATCCGAATCTTGCAACAATTCTTCCTCAGAAGAATCTGACACGTCAGGTGCTCCCTGAGGTTGAGGCAGGGAGAATCTGATAGTAGAGGGGGGGTCTGCCATAATTGAAGTGCACCCTGTATCTGGGATGATAAGAGCTGTAAATTGGACCTAAAGTCCCTACTAGCAGCCTTCAACTCTTGCACCCAAGCTGGCTCAATAGCATGGCTGGAAGGCCCTGGGTTGCTGCCAGGAACTTCAGAACATGCTGGGCAGAAATGACCAGAGAACTCTCTAGGTAGCCCTGTGTGACAGGAAGAGCAATGCGCAATGGGGGATACTGACACCCCAGCCTCCTTAGTCTTAGGTCTAACCCCTAGTTCCAGCGGTATAGACATATTCACAGTGTCAGAATAACCAACTGTACAATGAATCACCCAATTGTAGTGTGTAAGATTAATATTTCACCCCAGAAATGCTAAATATAGACTTTTCTGGCAGGTGAAGGGTTAATCTGCAGAGGAGAAAAGGAGAGTCCAAGCCCTGTGTAGGATACTCATTGAGAAAAGTGCCCAAAATGGCTGCCGCGACGGGAGCCAGTCAGAAATTAGGCGCGAATCAAGCGCTCATGGGAAATGTGGTTTTTTCCCAAAAAGTACACCAAAACAGTGCCCGAAGCCCCCCAACACACTTGAACTATAAACCAGATGATAGAGCAAAGGTAGACAATTAAAATGAGCCCTCTCTGAAGTTGCTGTGTGAAGCGGTTGCAGAGATACGTCCCAAACAGTGTTGTCCCATAGAAAGTAAATGGAGCAATGGCATCTATGCGGTAAAGTGCGCCTTAAAGGCCCAGTACACAATTTTAATAAAAGTTAAAATATGAAAAACATACAGGGAACGTGTGCATACTGAGAAAACACTAACCCAGTAAGCAAAGTGTCAGGAAAACCCCACTAAATGTGTCAAACCAGCAGACAAAGGGTTAAGTTACCACATAAACCTGCTCCAAATACCCAACAGACATACACATATATATATACACCCAATGAGTGCAGGAGTGTGCAATGAAAACTCCCAAATACAAGCCCAGCAAAGGGGCACTATAGGACAAGTGGACCTGCAGCACTCAAAGGGTAGCTCACGTTTCCTGCAGATCTTCTGTCTTCAGATTACCATGTATCAAAAGATTACCTCAGAGAGTAATCCATGGGGAAGCACTTGTACCCAAGATTTTCCCCCTCAGGGCTTAAGGTCCACCAAAAAGCACCTGGATACTGAGCTAGCTACATTGGAGGGCATTTGTCAGTCATAGTAATCCGCCTAATGGTGGTATTCCATATCTGACAGAAAAATAAGAAAGAAACGAAAACTAACGACGAATGTTCTCCACCTGGTGTTGTCGCACCAAAGGAACAAACAATTCTGGAAGTGGCTAGCTGGGCTGCAGCCTGAGAGGGAAGGGAAGCTCCACCCCTCTGCATACAGGGCCGGCGCCACCTATAGGCGAGGTAGGCGCCGGCCTAGGGCGCACATTCTCTGAGGGCGCATCGGCCCCCTCTGCCGCTCACCACTGCGGAAGCAAAAAAAAAAAAAACGTACGTTTCGGTGCCCTCCCTCAGCTGGCTATTTTTTTTAATGTAGCACAGTGATACCTGTTTCTCTCTCCCCCTCCGCTCTTTCAATCCTGGACCAGGATTGAAAAAGCGGAGGGGGAGAGAGAAACTGGCATTGCTGTGCTACATTAAAAAAATAGCCAGCCAAGGAAGAGCACCGTAACTATTCAGTCTCACTGGGGGAGAGAGAGACGTGCATCGGGAACAGTAAGTGGAACAGGGGTCAAGAGGGGATAAACAGTCAGACAGGGAGAGAGAGAGTCAAAGGGGGGATCAGCAGTCAAAAGGGGGATCAAGAGTCAGACAGGGAGAGAGAAAGTCAAAGGAAGGTCAAGAGGGGGAGAGAGTTAAAGGGGGGGAGAGTCACATATAGAGAACATACACTCTGTCACACTGATACACATATAGAGAAGCACACACACATACACACTGATATCCTTACAGAGACTCACACGCACTGACACACTTATATACATATAGGGAACACACACTGACACTTATATCCATACAGGGAACACGTACACATACAGAGAACACATACACAAACTGACACATATAGGGAACACACTGACACTTAAACACATACAGAGGCGGGGCATAAATGGGTAGGGCACAAGGGGTGGAGCCAAGGGGCGGAAAAATTAGGTTTTGCCTAGGGTGGCAAAAATCCTTGTACCAGCCCTGCTCCCAGAGTTACCAGTAACCTGTATTGGACGACAGAGAGTGCATTTCTTCTAGTTTTGATAGATGACCGCTCTTTGAGTGAATAATTGGAGAGTTATTTTTCATCTTCATTTTTTACGCCAGAGAAGTAGCACTAGCCCTGCAGCAGAAAAATCTGCCTCCAGTTTTAAATACAGGCTATAGAGATAGTGAACTATCACAGTTCTCGAGAGACACCCCTCTGGAAGCAAATTTAGGGAGCTTAGTATCAGGCACATAAGTATAAGGAAATAAAAGTGTAGGCAGTCTTTACATATTATGAACTTCCTGAATATGTTAACTTGTTAAAGGAACACTAACATAAAATAAATAGTTGATGAAACTTTATCATGTACGTATAGCAAGCATATATAAAATATTGTCTATTTAACTAGTGGCAAAAACTTTACTTGCATATTCTAGACCGGGTGAGATGAACTAAGGAGTGATAAAATGGAGGTGATTTATTTTGTGTCCCTATCCATGGCGATAGAGATGAATGGGTATACAGCAGCGCCCCCCAGCTGGCATAGGACCAAACTTAAAATACAAAAGGAAGTCCCATGCTTCCTACAGCAGTCATTTTCGGTCCTACGACTGCTGGAGTAGGCGCATGGCAGTCAGCTCCTACGTTCTTTTATTTTTCATGCTGTTTTGAGGGCCGCATTCTCTTGCCGCTCAGTCCAGGGGAAGGATGCCCTGATGTCCTTGCTTCGCTACAGCCGGCAAGGCAAATGTGGATCCACTTGGTGCCTGGAGTCTCCCTTTGTGGCTAGAGATTTGGCGCCTAGGAAGACACGCTCCAGTGATGTCATTTGCAGGCGTCTGACCGGGGGATAGATGGTACCACCAGTAAGGAGCACCGGGGACAGTGCTAGCTTGACCAGGTTCCCTTCCACCAGCATGCCTGCTACAGGGGAAAGGTAAGAGCTATGAGCCAACCCCTATTTCTTAATTTGTTTAATTCCAATGGGCTGGGTCTATGCTTTCCAAGGTGAAACGCACGCCCAGGGCCTATATTATTTAAACAACCATGCTGTGTGTGGTGCCCCCCCCCCACACACACACACTTGGCTATAGAGGAAGTTATGTTTCTGTTTTATTTAAGCTATTAAAAGTGACGTTTTAGAGTTTTTATTTGCCTCAAGATATGTCCTTCTCTGCCAAGAGTGTACCTATCAAGGATAAGGAAAAAGGAAACATGGAGAAAGAAGACAAAAATCCCCAGAAAGTATGCCTAGGTTGTGATAAAAAAAAATTATCTACAGAGGATCCTTCCAAGTTACGTACAGAGTGTTTAAAGAAAGTTTCTAATCCTGAGATACCATCCCAGTTCCAAGATTTCCTGTCTTGGATGAGGAATTCAATGCAGGAAACTTTCTCCTCCCTTCAAGCATCTTCAGTTTTCTAAAAAGAGACCCAGAATTGAAGACCCTGGGGGGTGGTACGTCATCCAGACACATTGAAGTGGATGAATCCAGCCTCTTTGAAGATCTTTCAGATTACTCTTCAGAAGAAGAGGGGGAGATACAAGAAGAAGATGAAGGTACTTTTAGCCTTGATAACATGGAACCCTTCCTTAAAAGTCTACGTAAAACCCTGGGGTTAACAGAAGAAACTAAAGAACGAGGCATATTGGACGTGGCCTTCCTGGGAAAAAAAGACACATCTGATCTGATAAAGGCAAAGTGGAAAAGGGAGATAAAAGGGTAACGGAATCCAGGAGATTTCATAAAATGTACCCTTTTAAAGAAGAAGACTCCTCAACATGGACAACACCTCCCAAGGTAGATGTGGCAATTGCTCAGTAAACAAAGAAGACCACTCTCCCCATGGAAGATGGGTCTTCACTAAGAGACCCTATGGACAGGAGATTGGAGGCTACCCTAAAACAATTTACAATTCTGGGACAAAACATAAAAGCGGCAACAGCTCTCACATGTGTGTCAAGAACAATAAGGATTTGGTTGTCTGAACTAGAACAGAAGGGTAATTTTGGCCAGTCCTGAAGAGGTTCATTTAAAAGATCTGGACCCAGAAGTAGCCAATTCAAGAAAGAAGCCTCATGAAGTACAGAGGACCCTGCCTCTAATTCCTGTTGGCGGTCGACTGAAAAATTTCCTACAAACCTGGAAGAACCTTACCACCCCAGACAAGTGGGTAAATCAAATATTAGAAGCAGGGTGTCTCTTGGATTTCGACCGCATTCCTCAAAGAAATCTATTCAGATCATCAAAGATATCAAAAGATCCTATAAGAGCAAAAGAGTTAAAGGACTCAGACCAAGACCTAGCCATCAAAAAAGTAATAGAACCAGTACCTCTTCAAAACAGAGAGCGCTTCTACTCAGTAATAATTACAGTCCCAAAGGCATCCGGAGGGTTCAGAACGATTCTAGAGTTAAAAACCTTGAATTCAAACATAAGGCCAAAACAATTCAAGATGGAGACATCCTCATCCATAATCTAGACTGTCTTCTAAGCAACTTATCTTAAAATGGTGGATCTCATGCATACTACCACATCAAGATAGCTCTGTGTCATTGCAGATTCCTGAGGTTCTGCTTCATGGAACAGCTTTGGCAATTCAGAGCTCTGCCATTTGGTCTGTCTTCAGCTCCGAGAAATTTTTCAAAGATAAAAGCGGTAGCTCTAGAACCTCTGAGGCGAAGGGGAATAACAATCCTCCCATATCTAGACAACCTTCTCATTGTGTCTCAATCAGTGACCCAATCAGAGCTGAACACCCAGATAACCCTGCAACATTTACAGAACTTAGGTTGGTTGGTGAACTACCAAAAGAGCCAAATACAGCCTTCTTCGCTTCTAAACTTTCAGGGTATGACCTTCAACACAAAGAAGAATTTAGTGACATTATCCTCTTCAAGGATGCAAGGGATCATCAACCGGTTCAGGACCTTCAGAAAACACCAGGTACACATGGCCCACAAATATATGAAGATATTAGGAGTAATGAACTCCTCCATTCACGTTGTGCAGTGGGCCAGGATTCACATAAGATCTCTCCAGAAAATGTTCCTATCCCATTGGAACAAGAATCCAGCAAACACTTCTTAAAGGATTCATCAAACTCCACAAGTAAAATTCGATCTATTGTGGTGGATGGATCCAAGAAATCTGAAGAAGGGAACCTCTCTCCAGGATCAGCAGCGGCAAAGAATTTAGACAGACGCAAGTCAGTCAGGATGGGGAGGATGCTGGAACAACCTCTCCCTTCAAGGTGTATGGTCTCAACAAGCGAGAACCCTCCACATAAATGTCCTAGAGCTTGGGATGATTCGTCTCGCCCTAGAGGGTCTGAAAAAAATTAATCAGGAACCAACCAGTACAGATCATATCCGACAGCATGTTGGTTGTACTCTATATCAAAAGCCAAGGAGGGACAAGAAGCAGAGCCCTACACTTGGAATCAGAAAAGATACTAAAGTGGTCCGAAAAGAACTTTGTGGCAATATCAGCTATCCACATAGCAGGAGTTCAAAACCTTCAAGCAGACTACCTAAGCAGGAACATAGCTCCAGAACAGCCGAGAAGAGTATGGTTCTCGGAATTGATCAACCTAGCAATAGAGGATCCATGGCCCCTTCTGAACATGTCAGACCTTCTCTCTCAGGGACCGATCCTTCATCAAAATCCAGCCTTTTTGAGACTGATGGCTTGGAGGCTGAGAGGAACTCCTTAAGATCTAGAGGACTCTCACAATCCATCATAAATGCCATTATAGATGGAAGGAAAAAAAATCCATCTCCAAAATATTTTGCAGAATTTGGAGAACCTTCTCAGGATGGTGCAAAAGTGAGAATGTGCATAGATCCTTCATTAAGACAACTCATATCTAGAGTTTTTTTCAACAAGGGTTTGAAAAGGGTTTACGTCCAGCAACTCAAAAAGTGCATCTTTCCTCATTATTGGCAAGACAGTTTGCGGAAGAAGATTTGGTCAAGAAATATCTAAAGGCCATAACCAAAGTCAGACCAAGAGTAAGAAGAGTGATTCCTCCCTGGGACCTAGATATGGTATTAGAACAATTGTCTTCATCTCCTAGGTTTGAACCCCTAAAGGAAATACCTCTGAAAATGCTTACTCTAAAGACAGCTTTCCTCACTGCAGTGACCTCTACGAGAAGAGTATCTGAAATGCAGGCATTATCAGCAATACCAACTTACAGGGCTCAAAATTTCCACTCGCCACTAGCCAATGGCGAGTGAAAATTTTGCCCTGGCGAGTAGAAATTCAGCCCTGGTGGGTATGTTTTGGCTTGCAGTGGTGAGTAACTTTTCAGGTCTGGCTAGTAGCAAAGGACTTAAAATTATAAGCCCTGCCAACTTATACAGTTTTTCATCAGGATAAGATAGTTCTGAGAACTAAGCCTTCTTTCAGATCAAAAGTGGTATCTGATTTTCATCTGAATCAAGACATCATATTACCATCCTGTCCAAATCCAAAAGGAGAGAGAGAGAGGAAAAACTGCACAAACTGCAAGGAAAATTCCTCCAAAAATCTTTAAGGCACATTCTACTAGTGCAGTTGCTACCTCTTGGGCATCAAGAGCTTCTGCATCCCCGGAGGAAATTTGCAGAGCAGCAACTTGGTCTTCTATTTCCACTTCCATCAAACATTATCAGATTGATGTACATGCCTCAGCAGAGGCAACATTCGGAAGGAAGGTCCTTGAGGCAGCAGTTCATTCGGAATCGCTAAGACTAGTTGAATTTCCATATCTTGCCTAGTATAAAAGAATCATGTGGATGGGCAGGGACATGATTATTTTCAATTCTCTATTATGAAGGGACACTGTATTTTATACCCACCCTTTTGTTTACTGCTTGGGTATGTCCCATTCGTCTCTCGCCATGGATAGGGACACAGAAGAAAGGGAGACATTTTTCTTACCGATTTTTCATTTTCTTCTGTATCCCTCCATGAAGCTCCCTGCCCATTAACCATCTCTATATTATGTTTTTCAGCTACGACAATAGATGGCTGCTGTAGGAAGCAGGGGGCTTCCTTTTGTATTTTAAGTTTGGTCCTACGCCAGCTGGGGGGCGCTGATGTATACCCATTTGTCTCTATCGCCATGCAGGGACACAGAAGAAAAGGAAATATCGGTAAGAAAAATTTCTCCTTTTCTCCATTGATATCATTTCTCAAGTTCCTATGTTATTCTATGGAACCTATGCACTAAGATCTCTGAGACTTAGGCATAGGCTGTACAGAATAACATAACAGAGTGACACATGAACACACAGAGAAGGGGGGGGGGGAGAGACTGGTACAATGCTCTGCAACAAGCCTTGTTTTACTTTTGTCTGAGCTGAGGGCGCAGAGAATGGGAATGTCTCACTGAAAAGGTATACAATTTTTGAATGGAGTTTCTGAGCAGTCGTCTGAAGAAGAAAAAAAAAATAATAGTAATGTGGACTAAAGTGTTGGGGTGCTCTCCATTCATACTTGTGCTTTTAACTGACAGACTCCTTGCCTGCTGAGTGCTGCTACAGGAGACTCTTTGCTTTGCCTCTCTGCTGAGTGCTGCACCAGGCAAGAAGGAGACATGAGAATCTCACACTGTTAATGCAGGGTGAGATTCTCATGCGCGACATAGTGAATGTGCCGTGTACTTCCACAATATTTCCTATGCAACTTTTTAAAAGTGACCCCCACATGGGTATCCAATGCATTGCAAAGCACTGCGTTGGACCCCCTGTGTGGTGCATGCAGGGCTTTTTTTTTTTTTGGGGGGGTGGGGTTTACTTTTTATTTAGAACATGTTGGGGGGCATCAGGGTTAAACCACTGCATTGGACCCCCCTGTAGTGAACTCAGGGTTTTCAATTTTTTTTTTTTTTAAAGACTGTATTGGGGGCATCAAGGGGGACAACTGGTGCCACCCCAATGAGGTGTAAATAAAATAATAATTGAAAAAAAAAAAATACTTTGTCTGCCACAGGGCTGTCAAATGCATTGCAAAGCAATACAATATCATTACTTTGAATTCAGAGTTTGTTGACGGGTCATCAGGACCACACCTGATAGCTCCCCCCAACAAACTCTGATTACAAAGTAATGAAAAAAAGTCCTGTGTGTGTCACGGGGGGTGTCTGCATTGCCCCCCCCCCCCCCGTGGCACACACAGGGTTAATTGGTTTTTGTGTTTTTTTTTTTTTTTTTTTATTATTATTATTATAAACCTCATTGGGGTGGGGATGAGGACCCCTCCTGATGTCCTCCAAAAGAACTGACCCTGTGAGTGCCACAGAAGTCTCGAGCACACTGCAAAACAATGTGCTGGGAACCCCTGCTGCATTCACAGGGTTAATTTTTTTTTTTTTTTTTTTGTACTATTATCAGAGTTTGTGGTGGGGGGATATCAGGACCCATTCTGATGATCCCCCAGCTCTATCAATAACTGGGGGGACAATATGGTGACACAGGAGAACAATAAGCTCTCCTGCCTTCTTTCCTACCTCCGGCATTGTACCCACTTGGCACTCTATGGGTTAATACAAATCTCGCATTGGTTTTTAATAAGCACTCCCAAGTTACTCACATTATGAGATTGTTGGCGAATAACATTTGTAAGGTTGACGTGTTTTTTTTTTTGTTTTTTTTTTTCTTCAATTTCTTGGAATTTATAATTTCCATAAAAAGTTATGTTAGTTTTCTGTATCTAATTAGACATTTTAATTTTGGGATAAATGTGATCAACAGAAGTGTTTCTTCCCCTCCCCATATGTATCAGTATTTGGAACCATGTCTTGCCAATGGTCCGTGGTTCATCACCATTTGATGATCTTGGTGCCAAATATCCTTTTTCTAATAAACACAGGCATAATTTGCTTCTAAGTTTATCTACCCATATACAAGTGAGGAGCTCCTTCTTGCATGGTTGGGGGTGGGGGTTCTGAGTGCAGGTTTGGGCACCTCTGAGCTAGTATAAATGTGTATGTAATATGCTCACATAAATATAGTACAATTATTTTTATTGTTTTACTTCAAATCAATTTTGGCAAAACTTCCCCAATCCACTATTGTACAGGTCTGCAGACCATGTTGGCACTTCATGCTCAGCAAGTAGTAATACCTGATTGATCCCTTCTTTCTACAGGACAAATGTATGGAGAAGCCAGGTCCCAAGCTGGATGCTCGAAGTGAAGGCTGCTTTGTGAACTGTGTGGAGAGATTCATAGACACTAGTCAGTTCATCCTCAACCGGCTGGAGCAAACCCAGAAATCCAGGGGACCCTTTTCTGAAAGCTTGTCTGACTGAGCGAGGGACTTCTCGGAAGGCCTATCTGACTTGAGGGGGCGGGTTTTTAGTCATACTGATGGGGAGAACCTTCTCCATTGTTCTGCATGCTTTAGTTGGAGGATTGCCTGAAAGATGGTTCTGTTCAATTAGAACAGGCTTTTTAATGCCCTGTACACCTCTGGTTCGATGTCTTCATGGAAAAACTGGAAAGCCGTTCTGGGGCTGTTTCACGGATGATTGTGGATGGTATAACTGTCCAATTGATGGGTTTCCTGTTTAATGTCAGCGTGCACCAGTTTTTGGAGCAAACCAACTGTTCAATAGGGGACAAATAAAAATTTCCAAAACAGTAACTGATTTTAAATGGGGCTCTTACTCCTTTGGATAGTAAGGTCTTCAACTCATTGGTTCACAATAAGACTTATAAGACTTTTAGCATTCAAAGGGTTAACATTTTAGTTAACTATCGGGAATGAATTGTCCTCTATGGTGCAGTTGGTTTGTCCTAGAATTTGTGTATTTTGCCTTTAATATGTAAGGCCCTCAGTTTCCAGGACTGGACAATATGTACAGAGAGATTTATTTTTCAATTCTGTTATGAAATAGTAGAACTATATAATAAATGGAGGCGTGCTAATGTAATAAGAGGTTTTTTTTGTGTAAAGTTCCACAGGTGTCACAACCAGAGAAGACTTAACAAATTTCTGCTGTAACTTACAAATTATAAAACTGAGCCACATTTATCAATCAAGGTGCTAGTGTAATAAAGGTCCGTTTCAGTACCATAGCTCTTATACCACTATAAATATATTTTGATATTCTTGCAAAAACATGAACAATCAGACAAGATTGGTTTCTGACAAAATGGTGGTTAGCACCTCCTTCTGTTATATGGGAGCTAACCCCTTCAGAACCTGACTACTACATGACTAAGTAGATTTGGGTGGTGGGATATATTTTTGGATAAGAGTAACACCTCTATTGCCATAATATGACCACAACAAAATGGGCTTTGTGTAAGGGAAAAGTAGCTCTAATCTGGCAAAAACCAAATGTACCACAGGGGCAATTAACCCCTTAACGACCCTTGATGGTCATAGTACATCAAGGGTCGATCCGACTGAACGACCCATGACGTACTATGACCGTCATGGAGTTCCGGGCTCCCCCCGCGGCTGTATGCCACTCAGGGAGTCCGGAACCAGAAAAAGAGAAAAACTGTGGTCCTTCAGTCTCGTGGCCATGACGATCGGCCGGTCGTTAAGGGGTTAAACATTTTTGTTTGAGATCTCTTTAGAATTCATGGAGTTAAAAGCCAGCAGTAACACGTTAGGAATTTTTTCTTTGCCCACTGTGGTGCAGTTGGTTTGCTCCAGGATAGATCCACTTTGTCCTTACACTTAAAGCCCACTGTTTTGTGGTCATATTGTGTTAGTAAAATGGTTAACCCTTGCAGGACCAGCCTTCTGCTCATTAAAGGCATTGAGTCTTATTTGTATAGTGAGTGTTTTTAAATGTGTTGGCCCTTTTATTGCCATGTGGCTACAGTGCATTGATTTTCTAATGTTTTACAGGACACCATGGCCCCAAGTATGGTTACAGTATGTGGAGTATATTCAGAAGATTGGAGAGGGGATCATTTCTAATTTTAACATAGACATTATCTATGTTGGTCAGTTTTACATCTGACTGCTATTTAGCACAGCCCCAGCCAATTTACCAGGTCTGCCCTCCTTACTGAAAGCTACCCTTTCATCCCTTGAAAGACAAGACTGGGAGAGCAATGCATTACACGCCCCTCTGATCTGCAAGGGGTTTAAACTGGAACAAACTGAAAATGTGGTTATTTCCCAATAACAGTTGGACCTTATCAGTATTTGCCAGTTATGCACAAACAGTATTTGCAACAACCAAATAAACATTTTCAAGGTAACATTTCAATTGCAAAATATTTTATTTCCATGACAATTAAATTAAAATCTGTATATAATTTCCACTTCAACCAACATTAAAAAAAAAAAAAATAAAAAAAAAGAGCAGAAAGTAGCTAAGAGTTGTATTCTGTAAGTTAAACGGTTAAGTTAATGGGTGCAGTTGTGGAGCAAATATCTGTATTACAAAGAAGTTAAAATTCTTTGAACTCCCATTGCTCTAAATTGGGGATTTAACCACTTGAATGTGAGAGGTCTCCTATCTATTGTTAAAGTGCAACTGTTAAATTATTGATCAGTTATAAAATGTTAAAGTACAACAATCATTATAGGACATTTAGAGGGAAGAAAGGCATTCCCCAAACTCCCATTGCTTCAAATGGCCATCTACCCACTTGAATGCAAAGAAATGTTTGAAGATCTCTAGTACTGAAGAGGTAAAAGCCCAATTAAATCTCCCCCCCATGGTTCAGTTGGTTTGCTCCAGAACTGACTTTCTTTACCTGCTTGAATACAACACCAGAACCTCTCTGAAGTGGGGTAATGCTATGACACAGCCATGTCCTCCATCATTGTCGGCAAAGAATTCCACAGGTCCATTGGTTGAGAAGGAAGGGATCACATAAGGTTATCCAGTGCACACCCCCTCCTGCTGACTTAATACGGAGTGTTCCTCTCTATCGGATATGCCTCTTTTCCCTTCCACTGTCAAGTATAGTGGCAGCAATGCAAAGGGAAGGGGGAGATCCCGGTAAGCATGAAGCAAGAAGACTCCCAGCACAATGGTGACAAAGCCACTAACTGTGCCCACAATGCTTTCAATGCTCAGGTGATGCCATTCCTGGAACAAAATAGCAGAACAAGCAAGAACGGAGGAAGTGAAAATCACATAATAAATGGGGGTCACCAAGGAAGCAGCAAAAACATCCAACGCCCTGTGTGGGGGGAAAAAAATATACTGAGTGAACAGATAAAACTGATTTAATAAAAGACATAAAACAATGCTGATTATCCTGTGCCATTCCTTTTGCCCCTGTCTCCTCTGATTTGGGTGCAGATCAGATAATAAGGGCAGCACTGAATATTACTGGACAGAATATATCTGTAGAAACTTAAGGTCTTGGATGACAATTTATAAATAGCTCTTATAAATAATGTTACTGGAACCTGTGACTTAGAGTCACTGAGTGGCATAGAGGGCTAATACAGTACTGTGGGCCTGCTACTCTCATCACCTGTGGGACACATGGACTATGGGGTTAAAGTCTCTCTACTGGAAGCCAGGACACTTACTTATTAAAATTAAAAAAAAAAATTTAAAGGATGGGAGTCTCACTCATGTGTGTTTAGTTTCAAGGGTGTCCTCTATGGAAGAACCAGGACTGAACTGTTAGGAGACCGTTTTCTTATTTTGTTTTTATTATTTTCTGTACTTGCAAATAAGTGGGGACTTAAGGTATTTTGCTAGACCATCCACACACTACATAGGAGCCCTCTCCTGTCCCCTGGCGCCTTGCCAATATAAGCTGGATCTGTATCTGCCACTCGGTCTCAACACTAGGCAAAGCAGTGAGGAAGATTCTCTACTTCAAGAACATTACTGCAACTATTTTATTTTTCTTTTATTTCACTTTATGTTGGATCACATGATCTATTATAGCTTGCCATTAGGCACCCTTCACATAAAATCAGAGCATTCCTCAGGTTTTCTGGGTTCCCGCAGAGCTACATGGAGCAGGGCCTACTTTGGGAATGTGCTATGAGACCTGCTTGTCTCCTTCTCAGACACCGGAGCTCATCTTCTTTTATGCTGCACAACGGCCTGCCTCTACACAGATGGGCTATGCAGTGCTCAAGAATATTGGGATCAGACAGTGGCCCATTCTGGAATAGAATGCATTGATGGTGAGGGACGGTTTCTCTGATGATCGTTTCGCTGCCATAGTCTCTAAGCAGCTTGTTCCCCTTACTGCCTTTGACAGCCACCCAAAGGCAAAATACCTATTTCCTCTGTGTCCAGTCCATGGCAATGTACTGTGAGATTAACTCCGCCTCCCAACTGGTAGGACCAAATTTAAATATATAAGTATCAGTTTCCCCTCCTGGCTTCAGTTAATTTGGTCCTGCTGAACTGGAAGATGGAGGCATCTGCCTCTCTCTATCCCAAAACCTTTTTAAAGTATTTAAGGTTGTTTTTTTTTTTTTTCCTCATGCTCAAAGTATGCTTTCCTATGCAACGCAAGTTGCACGTAATGTTGCTGTGCTGCCAAGATGGACCACATACCTCGCCAGAATGCCAGGTCGCAAGGGTCCAGGGAAGCTTGTGTATGCAGCTGGAGCGGCTTCTCTGCCTGCCACCTTCCTTAAAGGAGCAGTAAACTTTTTTTTTTTTTTTTTTATGAAAACACATTTTATAGAGCTTTTCCTGCTGAATAAAACAAGGTCACTCCCACTGCTGTCAGATGTTTTATTCAAAAATTATAGCAATTTAAATAATCAGGAAGGTTATTTACTGTGTGTTACCTTCCTGAAAGTTCTAACTGACAGGAAGTAGCTGTCAGTTTCTATTACATTCTATGGAGAACTGTATGTCTCTGACTTTTCTTTCCATTAGAATCTAACAGGAAATCTAATTAGAATTGACCACTAGAGGGCACTACTAATGTAAAAACAACAACAACATGGGTTTAAACTGTAATAACTCTGGAAATATAAATCTCTCCGCAGTGGGGGTACCCTTATTTTACTCAATAGGACAATACCTACAATATATATTTTTCATAAAAAAAGTTTACTGCTCCTTTAAGCCTGCACTACGAGGGATAAACGGCAAACAGAGGCTCTGGATAATGACGCGCTTATATTCTCAGCCACAACAGGAAGTCTGGATTCATGAGTTTCAGGTGTGGAACACATCTACACAAACGGCGGGAAAGCAAGCACTATTTAAATGCAGCGTTTGAGGAAATGGCGGCTGCGTGAGCAGATCACTGCTTTCTATTTTAGCTAGTGACTGATTCTCTGTTTGCATGTATCTGTATTGAATCTGTGCCTGAATCAATGCCATATATGTACATACATACATATTTGCCTAATGCAGAAGTACCTAAACTTATAGAAGCATATATATATAGTAATATATTACATCAGCACCCATATCAATATGTCTGCATCCAAGGAGAAAGGGGAGAAGCAGAAAACTGGGGCTGACCCTCCCAAAGAAGAAAAATCTGTGCCTAAGTTTAAAGTTTGTGCAGGTTGTGACAATACAATTCCTGTTAATGATTCTGCCAAATTATGCCCTGAATGTCTTCAGAAAATAGTTACACCTGAAGTTCCTTCCCAATTTAAGGAATTCCTTTGATGGATGTGCTCTTCTATGCAGGAGACCTTTATCTCTATGCAAGAATTGGCAAAAAAGAGGCCTAGGGTGTCAGATCCAGATGAAAGTACATCTCACCATTTGTAAGATGAATATGAAGCTAGCATTGTGGAAATGGAATCTGCCCAGTCCTCAGCTGAAGGAGGTGAGATTACGGAAGAACCAGGTGATTTCAACACCGACAAGGTGGATTGGCTTATCTGTATCTTGAGAGACTTTGGGTCTATCAGAAACCCATAAGGATCTCAGTGTCATGGATTCTGCTTTTATAGGCTATAAGAAGCAATTCCTACTATTCCCTGTCCACAGCTCCATTCAAGACATGATCACCTATGAATGGAAGATGGGCAATAAACTCTCTAGCATGTTGAGAAGATTTCGGAAGCAGTACCCCTTTTTGGATGAGGATACAGTGCACTGGACTGTACCCCCAAAAGTGGATGCTACTGTAGCACAGATTTCACGCATAACATTGCTCCTGGAAAACATTACCAGTCTACGAGACCATATGGACAAGCGGGCTGACAGTGCACTTAAGAAACAATTTATGGTAATAGGTCAGAACCTTAAGACTGCTACAGCTATGGCGTGCATGTTCTGAACATTATGCATCTGGTTAAAAGAATTTGAAGAGAAGGTTGAATCATCTGTCTCTACAATACATCTCCTTAAAGATTTGTCAACAATTAAGGATGTAATTAACTTCTCATGTGATGCGTCTCTAGACAATATTAAATATCTAGCGTGGGCATCCTCTCTTTCCGTTACAGCCAGACAAGCCCTCTGGGTCAAAGCATGGGAGGCAGACGCATCCTCCAAAAATAGGCTGGTCTCCCTTCCATTCGCTGGACACAAGGTGTTTGGAAGTCAGCTAGAAGAAATTATCAAACAATCTTCAAGTGGCAAGAGCCCATTTCTGCCAAAAGAACGCAGAGCAACAGCATCTCTCTCCAGACCTACCTCGAGAAGACAGGCATTTTGTGATTCTATATAGTATAAGCCTGGTAAACTGTATGACCAGAGACACAGAAATCCTCTACAAGGAGCCAAACCTGGACATGAAAAGGAGCTCCAGGGTAAGCCCTGCTTTCAAAGGACCTTCCAATGAAGATTTGATCACCCCATCTCTATGTCCAGTAGGGGGAAGGCTGGAGTATTTTCAGGATGCCTGGAGAAACATCAATCCAGACAAATGGGTTCTGCAGACTTTAGAGATGTGGTAAGCATTAGAACTTCACACTGTCCCAAATGGAAACAGATTCCAGACATCAAACATCAAGAACCAAAGTCTAGCAAAGGATATGAGGAAAGCATTAGCTGTACTCAATCAAGACAAAGTAATAGAACCTGTTCCACAGAATCAATGATATCATGGGTTCTATTCCACTCTTTGCAGTCCCAAAACCTTCTGCAGATCTGCACCTGATACTGGATATAAAGGATGTCAATTCATTCTTATAACTAAGAAAATTCAAAATGGAAACATTAATGTCAGCCTTCAAGATGGTACACACAAATGCATTCCTCACGAGAAGCAATCTGAAGGATGCAGCCTATAGCATACGGATACAACCAATCCCACAAGCGATTCCTGCATTTCCACATCTTCAATCACCAATACCGAATCTTTCCCTTTGGTTTAAGCTCTGCCCCCAGGGTCTTCACAAAGATATTATCTATACCCATGGCAGAGCGGCATCCATACCTGGATGATTTATTCATAATAGAGGAATCGAGAACCCAGGCCTGCTCAAGCACAAACTTATACCTAGACCTGTTACAAAACTTGGGTTGGATTATCAACAGGTTTTGTGAAACCATCACAAAAGCTTGTGTTTCTGGGGATAGAATCTGACACAGTCCTTCAACAAGCAGTTCTCACAGGACAGACAGGATCATCTCCAGAAAAGGGTACATTCCTTTCTTCAAAGGCACCATCAGTCAGCAAAGGAATTCTCAAGACTACTGGAAAACCTGTCCTCTGCGCAACAGGGAGTACCTTGGGAAAGGTCTCACAGTTGATACGCTCAACACAACTTCCTGACATGTTTCAAGAGGAAACCGCACGACCCTCCGCAAAAAATACCATTAATTCCCAGCACCAGACAGGAATTAAAATTGTGGTGGCACTCATCAAATGTGACAAAGGGAATAGCTCTACAGGTTCCAGATTGGCACATTGTCTACATGGACGCAAGCAAGACCTGTTGGGGCGAAATTTAGAAGAAAACTGCAGTGTAAGATACGTGGAATCCTAAACAAGCGAGACTTTCACCATTTTGGCGCTCATGGCTGTTTGGTACACACTATTGGGTCTAAGCAGTTAAATCAATAGTAATGTTTCATAATAAAAAGCCGCTCTAATTAATCATCATAGTATTTGGTGCATGGAGTGTGTTATTTCAATTCTGTCAGAGTTGTAGTTCAAGAGTAATTGAATGATAAAGTATCCTCCTCCCACCCCTTTTACTGATATAACACTGGTCAGCTCAGAGCAGCAGAGAGGAGCCCAGGTAGATTGCAGAGAGGGACAGTCTTCAATTAACATAAGGGAAAAAGCTTAAAAACCTGTCAAGGGGGGCAGGGTTTTCATTGTTCTCACAGTAAGAAGATTGTCCCTTGCTGTTATCTGTCTGGTCAAGCAACCAGATTCCACATCGGAGGTGAGCAGTGTTACACTAGGTAAAAGGGGCAGGAGGGGGATACTTTATCATTCAATTACTCTTGAATTACAACTTCAACAGTATTGAAATAACACTCTCTATGGCTCAAATACTATGAAGATTAACTGGAGCTGCTGTTTTTGTTAAACATTACTATCCCTTTAAGTCACAAGGCAGCGATGCTTGGATCCAACAATGTGACAACCGTACAGTACCTGTTCAACCAGGGGTGAACACAAAGCTACACCCTGAACAAGATCACAATAAAGATTCTGCACTGGGCAGAAGAGCATCTACAAGCTCTGATGGTGGTCCATCTATCCGGCAACCTAAATCATCAAGCAGACTTCCTAAGTCGGCAGACTATAGATCCAGGAAGCCCAGCCAGTCGATAGGGCAGGATGCTTTCAGATTCCCCTGGAACTTCCAGCTAGCTTACCTCTTCCCTCCACTTTCACTATTAACAGAAGTCATCCAAAAGATCAGAAAAAGGTCACAAGTCATTCTCATTGCTCCAGATTGGCCGAGAAAGGTGTTGTATGCAGACCTTCAAAGGATGTCAAGACTGCCACCATTCCAACTACCGTCGATCCCGTAGCTACTATCACATGGGCCTCTCTTGCAGCCAGATCCAGCCTTTTTGAGGTTGAAGGCCAGGAGGCTGAAAGGACCCCTCTAAAGCTTAAAGGTCTGTCAAATCCAGTCATCTACTCCATCCTGGATGGGCGGCACCCTTCATCATCAAAAATTTACTATAGGGTGTGGTCTATCATCCAAGATGGTGCAAGGACAAAGATTTAGAGAGGTCCAAAATCTCCCCCAAACAAATCTTAGGCTTTCTAAAAGACGGATTTAAGAAGGGTTTAAAACCCTCCCCACTGAAGTGCAGGTATCTGCTATATCTGCCATCCTGTCCACACCTTTTGCCCAGTCATATGTGGTCAAGCGGTATATGTCTGCAATTTCCAAGATTAAGCCTACTATTAGAGAAGAGATTCCTCCATGGGATTTGAATCTGGTACTTGTACAGCTGTCTTCACATCCTTATTTTGAAGCATTGGAAGAGGCCTCATTAAAGCATCTGACTTTAGAAACTATATTCCTTACAGCACTTACCTCTGCCTGACGTGTGGGAGAATTACAATCCCTGTTACGTGTGCCACTTTACTTGATATTTCATTATGATAAAGTGGTCCTCAGACCACCAACCTGCTTTAGATATAAAGTGGTGACAGAATTTCACCTAAGCCAGGAGATTGTTCTTCCTTCCCTCAGCCTGCTAATGACAAGGAGTCCAGTTTGCACAAGATAGATCTAGTTTTATGTCTGCAAGTACATTTAAACAGAACTAAGATTATTTGCAAAACAGCATCCTTGTATGTGCATTTTGCTGGGAGATTCAAGGGTACACCAGCGTCTAAAGCTTCCATTGCTAGATGGATTCGGTATTGCATAAGACTGGCTTATGAATTGGCAAACAAAGAAACACCTTCAGGACTTAAAGCCCACTCTATGAGGGCAGTATCCACTACCTGGGCACGTAAGGATGTAGCGTCACCTGAGGAAATTTGCAAGGCAGCCACATGGTCTTCTGTGTCCACATTCACAAGACACTACGATCTGGATCTCCTCGCTTTGGCTGATGCGAGATTTGGTAGGAAGGTGCTGGAAGGCGCCCTTCCTCAATAAGGAATATCTTTCCCTCCCGGTGGTCTGGGGGCACTGCTTTGATAAGTCTCACAATACATTGCCGTGGACAGGACACAGAGGATAAGGTGATGTTTACTCACAGATATTTTGTTTTCCTCTGTGTCCTTCCATGGCACCCCTCCCTTGTTATCCTTGACTGGTATAGTATCATTCCATCTGTTTTGTGTATGAGTAGTCAGTACTGCATGGCTAAAGGCTAAATATTGGGAGTATATGGTGTTAATTATGATATAATAATCAGTTGTATTTTTCAGTGTGGACAGTATGGTTAACTGAGGCCAGGAGGGAAAATGGATACTTAAATATTTAAATTTGGTCCTACCAGCTGGGAGGCGGAGTTAATCTCACAGTACATTGCCATGGAAGGACACAGAGGAAAACAAAATCGGTGAGTACATTTCACATTTTCTTTTATGTCCCATTGCCATGGAAATGCATAGTGGATATTGTCTCCACCTCTCAGCTGTGTAGGACCAATACACTTCAGGTATTTAAGGAAGCCATGAACTATCTGTTTGGTCCTACATAGTTGTGGGGACTAAGAATTAGAGATCCACATTTAAAACAGAAGGTCCATGTGTTTGGCCACTGCAGTACTGCCTTGCCAAGTTGTCTGCCTGAAGTCCTTATTTCTCGTGCTTTGCACCGTCAAGGGAGGCTGCTTTTATGCTGGAAGAATGATTCCCTTCGGCCCAGGCCTGGAGACACACACACACAACACACACACACACACACACACACACACACACACACACACCATGGAAAACCACTCATGGAGGGTAAGATCTTTCACTTGTCAAGATCATATTGCTGTTTGTTCCATGATAATAAAAAATGCATTTTTACCTGTTGGTAGCATGTAAAGCATAAGGGCTATCATGTGAAGCTAAATTGAAGCATGATAGGCAAGAGCACTGTAGTTGAAGCAGAATTATTGGGTTAGGATACTGATTAGATTTGTTTTTAGCTCAGTTTGAATTAAAATAGCTTTTTTTTTTTAAACTTACTATTATGTCTGCTGCTCCTAAGCAGACCCCTGTTAAGGAAAAACCTGTGTTGAAGAAAGAAGATAAGACACAACAAAACTTTAAAGGGTATCCAGTTTGTGATGCAAATTATCAGCTTCTGATTCTGCAAAACTTTGTCCGGGTTTCTTTAAGGCTGCAGGCCAGGAAATTCCTGCACAATTTCAGGATTTTCTCTCTTGGATGGTGGCCTCTATACAATATATATTTGCAGCTATGCCCAAAGAAAAGACAAAGACTGGAAGATCCAAATGAGGGAACATCCAATAGATAATGAGTAATGGAAGAATCAAAAAGCATCCAGGATATTCTTTCGGCGCATTCCTTAGAAGAGAGGGGGAGATAGCAGAGGAGTCTGGATCTTTTAATGTAGAAAAATTAACTCCTTGTTCAAATCCATGCACAAAACCTTAGGGATGACAGTCACCTAAGCATTTTTAGGGAATAGGAAGGAGATTAAGGAATGGATTAATCACCATAAGATAGACACAGCCATAGCTCAGCTAGCCAAATGAACAACTACACCCAGGGAGGATGGTTACTCTTTGAGGGATATCCTGTAGAGGAAGATGTAAAGTGCACTAATGAAGCATTTGCCCTGTTCGGGCAAAACCTGAAGGCAGGCATAGCAATGGCCTGCATATCCAGGACAATCAGATTATGGCTTTCTGAACTGGAGGAAAAAGTGGAATCCTCCATTTCAAGATCCAGATTAGTGAGAATCTAGAAAGCAGCGAGCTTTACATGCGATGCCTCTTTAGATGTCATCAAACTGACTTTGAGATCTTCAGCCCAATCAATTACTTCAAGGGCACTATGATTGAAGTCATGGAGAGCTGATACCTCATCAAATAATACATTTGTCACCTTACCATTTGAAGAAGTCTGGAAGTTTCAGACACATTCTAGACCTGAAATTAATAAAGTGACACTTTATTCAATGTCGATCCTTCAAGATGGAGGCAATAACCTCACTGATCAAGGCAGCTCCAAAAGGTACCTTTCTACCATTCACTTTCAAAAGTTCACATTTGAAATATAGTGTAGCTCCATGCTGCAATCAACATGTCGCCTGGATGAAAAAGGCGATATGAGAATCTCGCCCTGCATACAAGTGCAAGATTCTCATTGTTACTTAAATTCCGCAGCATTGCCTGCATACCTGAATCTGGATCCAGCCCTCTTTACATCCCTCGGGCAACGGTGTACTACTGCTGTACAATAATTACAAGTGACTTGTAGATGGCTCATGGACTGCCTGTGATCTCCTGGCGTGCAATTAAATTTTTTTTGTGTGGCACTCACAAGCTACATATCAAACAAACATATCTAGGACTTTTAATCCTTTTTTTGATATGTAGCTTAACCCTTTGAGTACCACACACACAAAAAAGAAATTGCGCACCAGGACATCACAGGCAGTCCATGAGCCTTCTAAAAGTCCCTTGTAATGATTCTAAAGCAGCAGTACACCATTGTCCAAGGGATTTAAAGAGGGCTGGATCCAGATTCAGGTATGCAGGCAATGCCGCAGTATTTAAGGAGGCAACATGAGAATTTTGAGCATATATGCAGGTCCAGATTCTCATGTCGCCCTTTCATCCAGGTGACATGTGATTGCGGCATGCAGCCACAAGATATTTCAAATGCGAACTTTTGAAAGGATACCCTTTCTGACGACCGTAGACCTGATGGACGCACACCATTATTATTCCGATAAGATCAACACGTCAAAAACTTTTAAGATTTGCGATAGAGGATGCTCATTTCCGGTGTACAGCTTTATCTTTAAGTCTATCATTCGCGCTCAGATTGTTCACAAACAACCTGGCAGCTGCTCTTAGAACACCTAAGAGAGAAAGGAATAGTAATAATTTTGTCTTGCTCATCTATTTATAATTGCAGTCAGATCAACAGGACAGAAACCATATAGGCTACAACAGGGCTTATAATTTGAAGTCCTTTGTTACTAGCCAGACCTGAAAAGTTACTCGCCACTGCAAGCCAAGACATACCCACCAGGGCTAAATTTTCACTAGCCATTGGCTAGTGGAAATTTTGAGCCCTGGGCTACACCATCCATCCTCTGCTCATCAACTCTCAAAAAAGGTCAGAAGATGCCTTCACAGGATCTAGTGTTTTTAGGGATTAATTTAAACACCTTAGAGGGAAAAGGATCACTTTCAACCGACACTGTAACAAGAATCAGAAACAGTGTCAGAAAATTCACATGGCAAGGGACTGTATGCTGCTACTGGGAGTTTTAAAATCTTCTGCTCAAAATACTTCAATGGGCAAAACTTCATATTAGGAACCTACAGATAGCCTTCCTAAAGAAATGAAACAATGATCACAAGAATACATCACAGAAGATTCACTTACTTAAGAGTGGATCTATCATGGTGGGTGGAAAAGAAAAATCTCTCAAAGGGAGTACCATTGGTGGGGGCTGTGGAATATAGAAACAGCTCAAGTCACATATAAACATTGGAACTAAGAGCAGTAATGAATTGCCTAACCCGCTTCTAGAAACAGTTACAGGAGAAACCAGTCCGCATTCAGTCAGATAACATGACAACCATCATATATCAAGAGAAATCAAGGCAGAACCAGGAGCAAGAAACTGTTTCTG
The DNA here is from genome assembly GCA_037306005.1 of Rhinophrynus dorsalis. Lineage (NCBI taxonomy): Eukaryota > Metazoa > Chordata > Amphibia > Anura > Rhinophrynidae > Rhinophrynus > Rhinophrynus dorsalis. The sequence continues at coordinate 72,164,940 of CM074726.1, read as the reverse complement.
GAATCAGAAAGAATACTAAAGTGGGCAGAGAAAAACCTAAGTGTAATTACTGCAGTCCATGTGCCAGGAACACAGAACACACAGACAGAGACTTTCAAAGTCGATGCCATTTAGACCAAGGACAGTGGTCTCTGAACCTGGAGGTGTTCAATCAAATAGTCCAAAGATGGGGGAGGCCTGAAATAGATCTCATGGCAACAAAGAACAACCACAAATGCAAAGCAGGTGGAAAATACCTGAGAGCTCTGGGGCAGGACGATGGAGATAGCGATAGGACCTATCAGCTAGCATACATTCTCCCCCCTCCCCCATACTGATGACCGAGGAGAGTAGGGTTTGCAGATCTGTTAAAGAGGTCAATAGACCAGGCCTGGATACTACCTTCGAGGCAGGACTTGTTACTACAAGGGCCACCGTTACTCCAGGACCTGAATTTCTTGAATTCAAGGGGTTGGCTGCTGAGAGGAGATTATCAGTCAGAGGACTTTCAAGACCCATAATTGGTACCATCCTCTCAGGATGGAAGGCATCAACCACAAATGTATTACAAAATTTAGAAATCAGTATCTGGTGCAAAGAAAATTAGGTCCACAGATGAATATCAAAATGTATCAGGTTAGGATATGTAGAATCAGAGGCAGTACCTCCAAGAACCATAAAAGCCTACTCTACCAGAGTCATTGCCACCTCTTGGGCAGCTAAAGCAGAGGCTTCTGTAGAAGACCTATGCAAAGCAACGACCTAGTCTACAGTATGGAACTTTGTCAAATACAATCACATAGATGTTCAAGCATCAAAAGCAAGGTTTGGGATACAAGTCCTTCAGGCTGTGATTCCAACCTGACTGGTAAGAATGATCCATTTGTCATGTTTAATATATTGATCGTGTGAGAATTTCCCACCCTAGGAACACTGCTTTGGTATGTCCCCCTATACATTGCCGTGGCAATGGCACACAGAAGAAATAGTAAAATTTACTTACCAATATTTATTCTTCAGTGTCCCTTCCACATCATACCCTACCCTTTGTCATAGTTTCCCAAGAATAATTCAGGAGTCAGACCGGTATAGTAAAAATAAATATTTAAATAAATAAAAACAGAATATAACAATGAATAGGAGTAACAAACAGGCAATAATCACGGAAAGCAGTAGAGGTCAGCAACTCTATCAGGAATAGGAGTCTGCCTAAAAGAGGGAACCTCTACCAGAGATAGGCACACCCTGTAGTCTCTGATTACGGGAATGCACACAGGAAACACAGCTAGAGACAACCTGACTTGCGCCTGCAGTCAGTGGGAAGGTTGATGGATCTCCTAAAGGTGGTAGTGAGAGGGAGATACTACCGACGCACGCCTGCAGTCAGTTCCAAGGAGTAAACCTCCCATAGGGGATGCAATGGGGAAGAGAATCCATTCTCAATCCGTGAAAACAAAATGCAAGTCTTAACCAGAGCCACAGGTCCCTACCAAATTGGGTGTCTACTATGTACAGGGAGTTGGCAGGAGAATAGTCAGAGAGAGCCACAGGTCAGCACCAGGTTGGATGGTCAGACAAGCAGGGTCATACACAGTATAGGTAGTCAGCCAGAGTCAAAGGTCTGTACCAGATTGGGTGTCCGCTATACACAGGGAGTATGCAGGAGAATAGTCAGACAGAGCCACAGGTCAGCACCAGGATGGATGGTCAGATAAGCCCGGTCATACATAGTATAGGTAGTCAGCCAGAGCCCACAGGTCTGCACCAGATTGGGTGTCCGCTATACACAAGGAGTATGCAAGAGAATAGTCAGAAAGAGCCACAGGTCAGCACCAGGTTGGATGGACAGACAAGCCAGGTCATACACAGAGCCCAAGGGAAACGAACTGTGATGAACAACGCAAGGGCAGCTGAGAATAGCTCAGTTCCCCTTTTAAAACCCAGCGCAGGAAGTAGATGGGAGGAGAATACAACTAAACAACATAAAAGAGGAGCCTGCATCATACTGCCGCTTTGCGCCACTCAATGACGCATCTCGCTGCTATGCGCCAGTTCTGCCACTTGCACCCGCATCAATCAGTGTGACAAGACCCACTAGCAAGAGGACACGGACGTCCCATAGCACCTCAAAGCGCGCCCAGGCCAGGCACCATCAGCAGAGCTTGGGAGGAAGCCTCAGCGACATTCCGACGCCTCCTGCGTCGTACAGACAGAGTAGCTGGAACTAGCTACTGTAACACCCTTTAACTTATTCTCTATTATATTTATCAGCTTGAACAAAAGTAGACTGAGTTCATGTCTTCCTTAAATAACTAAAATTGATTGGACATACACAGCTGAGAGGTGGAAACAATACCCACTATGCACTGCCGTTGAAAGGACACAGAAGAAAAGAAAAAAGGTAAGTAAATTTTACCTTTTCTTTCTTTTGCAATAGCTTGTTATTTTCCTAGGCAGCTGCACAGCGTGATCACTATCTGGTTCTAGTATGATGCCATGCTGCTTTCCTGGCTAGCCAAACCAGCCATACACCAAGTATGCTCTTCTTGTTTATGGTGGGCTCTATCTACATATTGTCATGTGGCTTCATGGTCTTATGGTTGTTTATGGGTGAGGATGCAAGACTAACACCGGTCATCCATTAGTACAAGCTGTCTGTAAGAGCAGTCCATAAGGGTATGAATGCAGTTCTCCAGGGAGCAAACCCTATCAGGTTTAGATATATGGGTCCTCAAACTAATTTCTAGGGGACACTAAAGTCAAAGCTGTGGATATTCCTCCTGTCTACTTTCTTCACGTCGAGGGTGTCAAGAGACTCCCCTAATTTTAGAGCTTTTGTGGAGGTGGTTGATTTCTTATGGATCAGAGGATCATATCCAAGACAAGCAAACATGAGGTGTTGATGAAAATGGTTTGCAGTACAACTGTAGAAAGCCAGCTTTCACCCAGTGCTAGGCATGAAGCCTCTCAAAAAATGTGTTTGTATGCACTGGTCAGAAATGCATTCAGCTTAGTCATTGCTAGTTGTCCTTTTTTTTCCCTTTCCTTTCAAGAATAAAAGCATTGTAGAACAGGAAGCCAGTACAGAAAGAACATGTGACCGTACATACAGAGAGAACAGTTTGCCACCGTAAGTCCAATACATGAGATGATAAGTACAAGTAACTTATTTAGTACAGTAGTGTTCATCACAGACATATGGTTCCTGAGTAGGAAATGGGTAGAGCAGAGGGAAATGTCCAGAAAGGAGCAAGGAGACTGAGCTAAGCAAAGAGGGAGAAAAGAAAAAGAGGGTGAGGTCACCCATACTGAAAGTTAAACAAGTACATCACCGCTATAGTACTCTCTCAGTGAAAAGAGAAGCAGAGGCAACATGCAAGGTTCCAAGCTTTTGCAGGAGTACAAGAAACCTGTTCGCTATGACTATGAACATGTTGATGCTACAGTAGTAGTTCTGGTTAGAGTTAGTTTTTCCTGCTTTTGCTCCGATTAACAGGTTATTCCGCAAGCTCAAGATGGAAAAATTCCCTGTCTTTCTCTTAGATCCTTTGCTTGGTGATCCTGGCAGGTTCCAAATATGGATTTTCTGATGCTAGCAGTTAAAGAACTGTGGTCACTGTCATCCACATCTAATTAAGTTGGCGACAACTTGTAGTGCTCAAAGACAGCATCATTGGTTACAGTGGAGTCTCCAATTCTAGTCAGCAAGTATGCTTTTGCCATGCAAGACAGCATCTTCTTTGATTCTCCTCCCACCCCCAAGAATCTGGTCACTTTTCTTTGGTTTCTTTCTTCACCTAAGTTGTGGCATTTTCTTCAGGATATTTTGAGTAAGGTGTTGCTTCTCAACTCAAGAAAGATGAAAAATGTGGCATTGTGTGTCCTATTTCAGCACCATGTCTCGCTTGTTATGGCTGTACAGATCTAAATAGTTGCTTAGAAGGCTACGCAACCATGGGACGCAAATTTGGTTCTGGGTGTTCTTCTGAAGTATTTCCTTAAGAACCGTATAGTGGAAGGCTCTGTCATTGGCATAGTGGGTGGTGGTGTAGCATACTTTGTGCAAGTTGCATTTTCTTCCCCTTCTGTTCTCACTAGGTGGTTCTTGTCTTGAAACTAGGAAAGGGGGAAGGATGATACAGGATGGAGTATGCACTGTAAATGAGGAAATGGGATTGGAGGAGGAAATGGGATTAGAGAAGGGGCGGGGGGGCTAGTTCAACTAATAGGCATCTCCTTATGTTACTGTATGATAAAAAGCAAGTAAATATTTCAAAGAATACAATTCTTCTGCAGTAAAGTAAAATGTATGCATGTAAATACTCTGAGAGTCTGGCTGGTACGATGGGGAAATGGAGCCAACTGCAAATAATGAATAGTATGATCTAATTGGTGTGACTGAAATCTGGTTAGATGATCTACATGACTGGACAGTGAAACTAGAGGGTTATTCATTTAGGAGGTATAGGGTTAATAAAAGAGGTGGTGATAAGCTTGTATGTAAATCATGCCTGAAAACATTGAAGATATAAATTAAGTGGCCAGTGACAATTTAGAAGCCCCCTGGGGTTGAAATACACGTTGGAGGCAAACATAACGAAAGATGTTATTGTGAATTTGCTACAAGCTACCTAATATTGGGGTGTTTGAAGAAGCCCTACTATGACTTCAAATGTAAAAGGCTTCTCAGTCAGAAATACAGTCATAATGGAAGATTTTAACTGAAATGAAATTCACTGGAGAATTGTGACTACCATCCAAAGAAAGTGAAATCATTTTCGAAGTATGGTTATGACAATTTCATGTCTAACATGAAAATATGTAAACAATATACAGGCAAGGTTACATTTAGGCGGTACTGCCCACAATATGGTATCCTTTGACGTCTGTTATAAGAAACCCATTGACAAGGGTTTAACAAAAACATTCATCTTAAAACGGCTAATTTTATAATGCTAAAAGCAGTAGTAAAGGACATTAAAAAGATATGTAAACTTTTTGACGGGTGTTTTTGCATGGGCTGGACTTAATGGAAGCATGGTTTTTTTTTTTTTTTTTTTTAGATACGTGGACTATGTTACTATGATAAATATACACGTCAATACATACCATTGGGGAATAAATACAAAAGGAGAAAATTAAGAGCAGTGTGGCTTAAGAGGTTTGCAGGGAAAAAAGAAATGAGAAGCAGGATTTTAAACTGTTTACGTCAGAATGGTCAAATGCATATTTTAAAAAATATGTAACAATCTGCAAACAATCAATTAGGCTAGCTAAAATTGAAAATGAGAAAAATATTGCAAAGGAGAGCAAGAAAAATCCTAAAGAATTCTAAAAGCATATAAACTGCAAAATTAATAAAGCTGATATTGGTCCTCTTAAAACTGAGACGTGAAATAATTGGCAAGTATAAGCCTATGGCTGACTCGGTAATCAATACAGCAATGACAGACTATGGCAAACAGAGACAGTCACTGAATTTCCATCTTGTATGTGGCTTATTGAGGACAAGGGCCAAAACAGACTGGGAAAGGTTACGGTGAATAATGCACCTGGACCTGATGACATCCACCCAAAGGCATTTAAAGAAATTAGTTAAATAATAGCAGGACTCTTAATATTTAGTGATCACTGTCATCAAGGATAATGATGTAGTACCATTATTCAAAAAGGGGGCACGATCTAAACCAGGAAAGTATAGACCTGTGAGCTTGACTTCCGTAGGATGTAAGATATTAAAAGAGTTACTGATTGTATTCAGGACCATGTGACAACCACCTTTTGGAGTATGTATCTGATCTCCATCTAAACTGGGGAAATTGCCATGCATTCTTTTTGTCTTAACTTACAAATCTGAAGGAACAAGCACTGCACACATTGAATGTTCTCGAAGAAAGCAGTATCTGTACACCTTGGATGCTGTTCGATGTCTCAGCCACTATGTGCAGGAGACTCTGTCCTTCCATACAACAGAGATTTTTTTTTTTGTTATTTTTGACTGTCCAAAGTGTGATTATGCTTGTTGGATAAAGTCTTTGCAATAGCCTATGTTTTACCTTAGATGGGTTCCCCTTTTATGTCACAACTCACTCCACCAGAGTGGATAGTGAGTCTTGTATACAAGAGCCAAGTTTCAGTGGAGCAGCTGTTTAAGGCTGCTATGACGATGTCACTAAACACTTTCACTAATCACTACAGTTTCAATGTTTTAGCCTTTTCAATGTTTGGTTTAGGGAACAAAGTGCTACAGGCTATAGTAGCTATCTGACTAGCTCTCCTTCTTGATTTGATAGTCTAACTTTTTCCTAAGCCTCCTTGTGTGTTTCATTGTAGTGTTTGCTGACAAAATATGTTTATGGGTTTTTGCTGGTCACCAATACATCCTTTACTTTTAATCCAGGAGAAACCTTATCTCTTTCTTTGGTAGGTTTGCCACGCTGTTCCTTGATTCTAGGTCTTTTTTTCCCTCTCTCTTCTTCATGTGGTCAACTGTTGACCATAGCCTGGTTTTTGCTACGCGTACACTGAAGACAGTTTAATTAATGTGAATGGGAAACAAAAGAAAAACAAACGATCCCAAATCTAAAGCCCTCTGCTTTTGTAAATTAAACATACAAAGTAATAAAAAAATGATAAATATAGAAAGAAATATCCAAATGAATATTTGAAAACAGACCGTCCCTTAAGCAATCACATAGTATCTCCCCCATCGATTACTTAAAAAAGCATTATTGCATTAAAAACATATACAGCTGATCTATCACAGCCAAAGGTACCCCGAAATTAGATGAACGTCCTGGTAATAAACTTCAATCAATATTAGATGCATGGGTCCAAAATAATATATCAGAAATACCGGATACAAGCCTGTGCAGCATATAATGTAATAAACAGTCAATCACAATAGCCATCAAGCATCCATGACAGAATATGTGGTAAAAGTGTATTTACTGCAAGAGAGGGTGTAGCATGTTAGAAAGCAGAGAGTAATATATTTTGCCTGTTATAAGTTTTGCATTATAAAGTGATTAATTGTGGATCAGCAATCCTTTACATAAATAGTATAATTAATAGCTATAGCTATTTCTGTCTTAGTGGGTTTAAATAACTGTTAATTCAAGACATAATCAACCTCAATAAAGCCCACTATATGGGCAAAACACATAGGTGATGTTGGCCGATTTGCTATAGATGCCATCTTAATTGCCACTGTTTATAGCTAACCACTAATATGGTTCATCGCAACTGAACAGGTCAGGGCACCATAACATGGAGATGGATTTATATTGTTATTATTTGAAGGGAAGAGTTTGTGGGGAGAGAAGTGTGAAGCAACAACATGTAGCGGGAAGGTGGAGAGAAGATGTCTTTGTGAAGTTATGTGTGGTCAGAAGTACTTCATTTCAATTTATGTGGTTATCACTCTTCCATTATTATATGGCTTTATTGAATGTGAACGGAACATACCAAGCATAAGAATATACTTTATGCGACATTGATACTAGTGTCTTTCTTCATGAACATTTGCTTTATTAACCCCCTTTGCTGCGTACTAACATGCTATACCCTGTCTAGCTGAAGATACTCTTTTACCAAATATTGTGTCATGGATGCCTGATAGCGGTTGTGATTGACTGCCTGCGTATTAAGAATCTTCTAGGTGGAATATTTACTTTATAAATTTAATTTACAAAAGTGGAGTACTTTAGATTTGGTAGCCTTCATTTCTCTTTTGTATCTAATTGGTATTTTATGGATCCGTAGCACCCTTCACATATGTGAAACGGCATTTAGTTTGCATGCTATTTTATAGTTATTTTGAAAGGTTAAATAAAGTGACCTACCTCCTTGTGAAAGGTCCTTAAGCCTATAATTCCTGTGTCCCCCATGAACTAATGTAAAGTATTTAGCACAAAGTCAACTTACTTGCCCTTTTTGCTACAAAATTTGTGCTTCACTGATGAGCTACTTACTATGTATTATGAAATATTTCCTCCAGATCAACAAAAGCGATATCGAGTGGGCTGAACTTGATGGGCACATCTTTATTAGCCACATGATCTATGTTACTGTGTTAGAGGTTTATAGGAACACACTGTATCAGTTGCCATATAATGCCCTGTCTTGCTTTGAATTCCATTGAATTCTGCAATATAGCGATGACTGGTTTTAAATGTAAAAAACACACCAGCTATACTCATTTAATAATAAAAATGAAATAGTTATATTTTAAGACCTGGGAGAAAACAAATGCTATATCCCTCTATGACATTTTTTTTTACTGAACTGGCCTGTGTTGAGGGGCATGTAGCCATTGACAGAGAATTATAAGTTGACTGGATCTGAAACTCAAACCTTTCCTTCCTGTCTTTCTTTCTATGTATATTCCAGTAACTCTTGTTCTGACTTCTGCATAAGTCCCAAGGAATAACAAAACATTCAGTACAATAGTTTAAGAAGGATAGATACAGTGCTGTGAAAAAGTATTTGTCCTGTCTGATTTTTTTATTTTTTGTTTTATTGTTACATATTGTTCTCACAGAATTTTGTTCAATCATTTTTTGGGGTTGTAATAATACATGGAGGGAGATAAAAAAAAAAAATGATGATAAGATTTGGTGCTTATTTCATTTGTTTGGTGTGCTAAGCTTAGGGCCCTATATCAATACATTAGCTGGTGACTTAGTTTTTTTTTCAGGTTCAATTCCTGCATCAGCAACTTTTGAGATGTGTTAAGGGAACCTGCTCCCCCAAAAAATGCGGCAGATTTTCACGCGTTAATTTGGGTCCCTTTAACGTATCTTAGTGTTAACACATGGAATTGAATATCATATTTCTGTATTTTGTTGTGTGTCAATGGGTGAAAACACATGCAACATTATCACCCGAGGTGGGTTTTTTATTAGCCAGTATTTCTTCATAGCGCAGGTAATTGAATTGCTTACTGTGCTTGAAGAAATGCCATTGGCTGTTTTTTCCCTCAGACGGGGGGGAACTGAATCGAGCCCTTAATCTTTTGGAATCGATTAGACAACATCTAGACCTAAATCCTATTGAGATGTTGGTGCCGGACCTTAAAGGAGAAGTTCATGCTCAAAAATCCACAAATGTCACTGAGGACAAAGTTCTTCATTGAATGTTGGTGCAGGACCTTAAAGGAGATGTTCATGCTCAAAAATCCACAAATGTCACCGAGGACAAAGTTCTTCATTGCACAGTGAGTCAAAATTCCATCACTGTGCTGTGAGACTGATCAAAAACTCAGACAGTGTTTGGTTGCATTCTTTGCTGTCAAAAGTGGTTGAAACTAGGTTTTGAGTCTAAGGAGGTGATTACTTTTTCACATGGGGCATAGGATGTTGCATAACTTTCTTAATAAATAAATATTAAAAAAAAAACTCACAGCACTGACACACCACAACATACATATGGTAATATGTATTAAAGGGACTTCCTTGAAAAGTGGTACCTTAACGAGGTCAGCAAGCTTATACATACTTTGCCAAGCTGCGTGACAAAATCCTTTTTTTTTTTTTTTTTTTTTTTAAGTTGATTAACATATTGGTATAATAAACAAAAGGATCACATTTGGATAATGTGTATGGAGAAGTGCAGGATTACTTTGTATTTTATCAACATTTTCTGTTGTTTGTTCACTAGGGTTCCCGTTTATCTATTATAAGGTTTTGGTTGAAGATATGATAACATTCAACTACAAAAAGTATTCAATAATGCATAAAATTAAACAGGGCAAATGCTTTTTTTCACAGCACTATCTCGCTGCATGATGCTTTATCCCACAGAATAATATTGTTCTGCACGTTATGTCACTGCTTACCATTTTATTACTCTGCATGTTATGTGACAAAACATTTAATAGTACAGAGAACTCACCTGTTGAGATAATGAATCTGGATGCTGATGCAAATGCAGAGGCAAAGAAGTAGCAGCCAGCCAAGAGGTTCCTTATAGACTGCAACCCCCGTGAATAAGCCTCGAATGGCAATTCCCAGGCCCTTCACACAGGCAACAGATAGTGATCCCACCAGTGAGCAGATCAGCACGTAAACAAGAACATGATTGTGACCCCAACGAGGGGCAGCAAAGAGGGCTAGGAGGAGGGAAAATATGATCACAAAGGAGGCAAAGGCCACAAATCCTGTGGGGAAAGATGGAATGAATATTTACAAATGCTTTTGAGAATAAACTACTAGGTCATTTAGATGAAGACATGAGATGGCATGAAGGCAGAAGTCACAATCCCGTTATATGAAACTTAGAATATAGCACAACTAGAAGTACCAAGCAGAACATAGGTACACCCAGGTGTGCTACTTTTAAGATCCAATAGATAGCTATGTATTAAAGAACTAAAAAGCAAATGTAGAAGGACAAAAGTGGAGTGAACTTCACCACAGGAACGAAATACAAATTCTCATTTATTTTAATATGTCACTAATGCACTGAGTCATAATGCGATGAGGACCCTTCTAGCATTTAAGTTAAAAGGTCCATTTAAATCAACGTTAATTTATATTTATTTCCTATTCTTCACATTGTGTGGGAAATTTTTGGATGCAAGGTGTTAAATGTTCTGCTGTAATTACTTGGAGTTTTACTTGGTTTTGTTTTCTATGGTGGACTACGTTTGCTCCAATTTTGTCTTTATATACATATATGCCCACAGGGGAGAAAATGATGTATGCAAGACACAAAAGCCCACAACTGTATAGTCTACAATCCAGAACCTGGCTGTTTGAGTCTCTCCTCCATGTTGCTCAGTGTTGACACTTCTTCCTCTTGTGGAGCATGAAGCACCATTACTGTGGATCCCAGGATACTTATTGCACAGCCAGTCTTGCCTGGACAGGATAATCGCTCATTCAGGAAATAGGAAGAGAGAACAGAGCTGTAAAGTAAGTGAGATCATTGAATAAAAAAAAGATTAGTTAGAAACAGGCGAGTTGGGGCCCCAAGAATATGTTATTGCATAGTTACACAGTAAATTAAGTTGGAAAAAAAAGACACAAGTCCATCAAGTTTACACTTGGCCACAGTATAACCCAGAGCATAATTATTTGATAATCCTTACTGACTTCAAAGATGCATGTTAGTCTATTTACCAGAACTTCTGGCTTAACATACTACTATAACCCGGTTCCACTCTGCTATAAATGTATCTGATCTTCTCTTAAAAATATAGTAATTGTTTATGCTACTACCCTAGCATTTTGACAGACCATATGTCTGCGGAACATGCAACCACCTTTTCTCTAATCATAAGGGGTGGCCCCTAGTTACAAGATCAGGGATTTTTGTGTACTTACCAATAAAATTTCTCTCGTAGTCCTTGTGGAATACACAAACCATAGGGATACAGTATCTTCCTCCAGTAGGTTGGGCACTTGCAAAAAAAGTTCTCTGGAGGCAGAGACTCCCTGCTCCACTTTACCCCCACAAGTCATGCTTTGTTTAATATATACCAAAGAAAGGAGGAAAAAAAAAATAGAAAAGCAGGCAATTGGTTAACTGTACCAAAGAACTCAAAGGACACACCTGCCCAGAACGCAACCTATTTTTTTACCTGTAGGGTGTTCTGTATTCCACAAGGACTAAGAAGGATTTTTCATTAAATACACTTAAATCCCATTCACCCTTTTGTTTATTGTGGAACACAGGATCCATGGGGATATACCAAATTATTCCAAGATTTCTGTGAGTGAGAGAACCCATCCCCCACAAATACAAAACTAGTCTGAACCGAGACAAACTAGAAGCAACTATTAACCTCAGGTGTCCTCTCACAAATCAATCCAAGTATCAGCAATAAGGTTAATAGAAGGAAAGGCAAGAAGGCCTCCTACACAGGTATTAAGGCCTGTAGGATCTACCATCCAAAAACGGTGTTTAGGAAACATGTGACGAGCCAAGCTGTTGCCTTGCACAACTGTTCCAATGAGTCCTGGTTCTTATAGGTTGAATTCCACTCTGGTGGAATGAGAAGTAAGTCTAAAGGGCACAGGCTCTTTACTAAGGACATAGGTCTAACGAATGGTAGGCTTGACCCAAGAAACCTTTGTCTCCTTAGACACCATTTGGCCCACACAGGAACCCACAGGAATAACAAAAACTGGATCAAAAATGCAGAAGGTTCTGTGTGATAAAAGTAGTATTTCAAAATACCTAACAACACTGAAACAGTGAAGCTCCAGCTCTGACTGTTATATGGAGACAGACAAAGAGAAGGAAGAAAAATTCCCTGGTTAATATGAAATTTAGAAACTACCTTGGGAAGAAACCCAGGAGTCCACAGAACTACCCTATCCGTATGAAAAATCAGAAAGGGAGGTGTAAAAGACGAAGTCTGTAGTTTTGCTGCTTGTTGGCTAGGCCTTACAATGTAAGACTCCCCAGAAATATTCTTGTAGTGACCTTGCATATACTTATAGAGATCTCCTCTTAGTCAACATAATAATGATGACTCTGCACCATTAATCACAGAAAAATATAAACAGTAATTTTATGGAGTACAGAATAAAGATATCCACCCATCATCAGCAAAAAATAACAAATACCACCCTATACCCCCCAAATATAAAGGACACATAAAACACAAATATATAGAGTCCCAATAAATGTCCAAAAGGACCTCCATTACCACGTCTAGATTAATATGTCGAAAAAGAATCCAAAGGAGGAGACAGAAGTTGAGCTCCCCTCTCCTACACATATAGACAAACGTCCCTGCTTTGAGTCTAACGTAATATTTGTAAATCTACAGAAAGGGGAATGGATACACTGTAAGAGTCATCAGGTCAACAAAGTGGCCCATCATCTCTATTCTTTTGTTTTCCCGTTGGGAAAACCTTGGGTCTTCTTGGCCATCTTGAAATTCCTAAGTTTTGGTTATGTGAAGGAACGTTGAGGAGTATTTATTTTGAGAAAGGGTTTGCCTAATGTATTGTCACACCTTCATTGAATTAAAGAACAAAGGGTTAGAAGCAATGAATTGGGATTATGGACAAGTGTGCATGTAATAAATATCGAAGACTGATGTGTGGCACGAATTGTAGGTTCGTTCTCAAGTTAGCACTCCCTCTTAACTTGCATTACAACCTACATGCCCCTAAACACACTTTTTATAACTCAAAGAAGGCACCACTTAATATTCCTTTTGTTTGCAATTTAGACTTTGAACAAGGAGAGGTGCATAATCCATCTCCTTCATGGATTTCTGCATTTTAATGACTTTTTTTGTTTGTTTTTTTACAGGCAACAACATGTTTATGGCAAAAAGAAGACAGAAGAGCTCACATGATGAAGAAGATGACCGATAAAGATGAAAGAAGATGACAGATGAAGAAGACATAAGCTTACAGAAGTAAAAGGAAAGTGGAAAACCGGGGTGCAGAAGACCCCTGGATGTCAGACATCCAGGTAAGTGTGTACTATTCATGAGTTGGTGTTAGCTTAAGGGAGTATTAACTCTGAGTGCCAGTGGGGTATGCAACGCTGAGCAATTCGTTGCATACCCCATTGACACTCAAAGGTTTAATTTTTTTAGATCCTTGGATGTATTAGTATGGGGCTTAAGAACACATGTCAAAACATCCATGGGTCATTTAGCATTTTTTGCTATCTTTATTTTTTTACATTTCACTTACACGTTGGTGGTTAGGCACATGTGTTACAGGGCTCATTGCCAAATCTTTTCAGAGAAAAGTTTTGCTGATATAAGGGAGTCCTTTAACGCTTGTTACTAGCCACCATGTGTAATTGCATCGCAAATTCAAAAACATTCTCATTGCTTCCAATGGGCGCAAATTTAGCACCAGAAGTTCATTTATTGCATTCGCCATTGTGTCACAGCACTAGTAATTGCATAACTGACTGTGACTTTTTTTTTTTTTTTTTTTACCAGTGGGAATTGGATTAAGCACTCAGAGAGGAATTCCCTGGAACTTTGTTGAGTTATAAAGCAAAAGTAGCCAAACTGGACTTGTTTACATTAGAAAATTACATCTAATTATTTACAATTATATTTAAGGCCAATACAACAAACTCTACAAGGAACAATTTACTCAAATTGATGAGCAAAGAACAAGAGGTCATCCATTAAGACATGAGGAAAGGAGCTTTCGATTACAACAAAGGCACGGATTTTTTTCCAGTAAGGGCAGTAAAGTTATGCTATTCTTTGCCTCGGGATGATGTGCTTGCAGATTCTATAGTTGTGTAAAAAAATAACAGTATTGAGAATTTTGACAGTTGGTTTTACAGCAGATAGGATGTTGATCCAGGGAAATATCTGACTGTCATTTGGAGTCGGGAAATTATTTTACCCACTTGGGGCTTAATTGAAAATGGCTTCAGTGTTTGTTTTTGCCTTCATATGGGTCAAAAGAGGTGATATAGCATGGGCTGTTACTATGCTACTATGAATGATCCAGGATGCTGTGTTTGCAAACACTGTAATTGCTTTAAAAAAATTAATGCATAGCTTTCTAGCACAGAACAAGACTGAGAATTATGACAACTTGCTTCAAAGCAGATAGGATGTTGATCCAGGGAAATATCCGACAGCCATTTCTAGTCAGGAAGGAATTCTTTATCCACTTGTGGTTTCATTGTAAAAGCCTTCAATTGAAAAAAATTTTTTTTTGTCTTCCTCTGGATCAACGAAGGTAATATGACATGGGCTGAACTTGATGGGCGCACGTCTCATTAACTATGTTACTATGACTCTCATCTGGGCAGGATCGGCTTGAGTTGTGTCAGGACATTTCTTCTTTATGTATGGCACTTGTGAACGAAAGGAGATTGCACCCTGAGAAGGATACCAGTCCTGTAGAGTGTGCTGTTCCTAGTTGAGCATCTCTGACCTTTGATTTGCCAAATAAAATTTACCAATTTTTGAAATGGGGCTTTTAAACTCTTGAATGCCAGTGAGATCTCCAAAACTATAAGAAATGAATTGTAGATCTTGTTAGCATTTATTGGGTTAAATGGATAGCAATGCTTAATCACGTCATGTGACCAAAATTCTGCCTGCCTGGAACACACACACTCAGGGGTGGCAGAAAGGAGCAGGAATTCAAATCTCCTGTTCCACGGGGGGCTGATTTTGACAGGAGTGATGCCCCTCATGGCCACTCTTGTCAAAGTCTCTGTCAGGAGATGCAAGGGCTACAATAAACACCCACCTACAGAGTCACACAACATATACAATACACAGACAATATACACACACACACAATACACACATGTGCAACACATGTTAATACACATACACTCACAATATACATACACAAACACAACACATATAATACACGTGCACAAAGCACAATAAACATAATACACACAGACAATGCATATACACACGATATACACACAAATACACAATACGCACACAATACATGCAAAACGCTATACACAAAACACAAACCACTATACGCCGTACACAAAACGATATACGTAGAATGCAAAACATCATAAGTTATACTCAAAACGCTATAGTAAAACGCTATGAGCACTATGATATACACTGTATGCAAAACGTTATAAATTATATGCAAAATGCAGTATTCAAAACACTATAGTACATGATATACAAAAAATGCAAATGATTTATTCAAAATGCAATATACAGCTATTCACAAAATGCTATGTGCAGACCCCTAAATGCAAAATGCTATATGCTTTAAAGCAGAACTACTATGCTTAGTAAAGTCTCCCTGCAATAATTAGGCAGGTGGTAACTAGCTTCATAAGAGTTTTCTTACCTTTCACAACAACAGGATGCTAGAGAAATCCTTAATCTTGTGATACCGGAAGCCAGGTATCAGCGCAGACATCTTGTCTGCACGCCTGCGGTGTCAGTCCCGGTTTCCCTGCAGATGAATTGCACTGGCCTAAATGGCACTGAAAGGGACTGACTGTGCAGGAGCACAGACTGCCCTTCAGTCTCGCAAGATTAAGGATTTCTCTAGCATGCTGTCATTGCGAGAGGTAAGAGAACTCTTATGAAGCTAGTCACCACCTGTTTAATTATTGCAGGGCAACTTCACTGCGCATGGTAGTTCCACTTAAGCAAAAAGCTATATGCAGTACACAAAATGCACTATGCAATACACTATGTGCAAAACACTATAGGCAGTATGCAAAATGCTATGAGCAATCGCTAAACGATATACACAAAAAGCTGTGTGCAAAACGATCTACACAAAATACTATACACAATATGCAAAAAGCAATATGCTATATGGAAAATGCTATACGTAAAACAATATAAGCTATACGCAAAAATAAGTAAAACGCTATATGCAGTAGCAAAAACTATATACCCAATACTCAAAATGCTATACATGAAAACTATACGCAGTACACAATACGCTATATGCAATACGATGTACGCAAAATGCTAAAAGAAAAACGTTATATACAATACATCAAACACTACACTCAAAACGCAAACACAACACACACTCACTATGCTGACTAAAGGAGAGTTGTGTAATGCACTGATTTGCACACCTTTTTGGAGTTGAAAGGGCTAAGTCCTGAAAATTCAACAAGCCAGTCATTATATCCATTGCCTCCTTTCTGGATTTCCCTGGATGTTAGGGTCAAAATACATGCTACATGTAAATCTATTTTTTCCTTTCTTTTTAAAGCAGAACTACCACCTAATATAGTCACCCCCCACTAATTATGTGGTGACTTCTTAAAGGGAATACTTAAAATGTAAAAGAATATATGTTGTAGGGTTTATCCCCCTGAGTAAAACAAGGGTACTCCCACTGCTGAAAGGTGTTTCATTCAAAAGTTATTAATTTTCAAAGTTGAATTTTTTAGGTGCAATATCACAGTGGCCTGAAATTGTACAGTGGCGCTGTTGCTACATGATCCTATGGACAGCTCTGGTCAGTTGACCATAAATCTTCATAGGATGGTGTAGCAACAGCGCCACTGTACAATTTCAGGCCACTGTGATATTGCACCTAAAAAATTCAACTTTGAAAATTAATAACTTTTGAATGAAACACCTTTCAGCAGTGGGAGTACCCTTGTTTTACTCAGGGGGATAAACTCTACAGCATATATTTTTTTACATTTTAAGTATTACTATCCCTTTAATAGTTCTTTTATCTGCCACAAGTACCAGCATCCGAAGTAATCCTTTTTCTTGTGAAACTGACGGCCAGGCTTCTTGCTTTAGAGTTGTCTGTACACCTGCGCAGTCAGTCTCTTCCAGTGCCTTTGGGCTCCATGCAATGCCTCCTAGAGGAGACCAGGACAGACAGCGCAGGCGCACAGACATCTCTAAGGCAAGATGTCTCACAAGAAAAATTATTACTTTGGATGCTGATACACGTGGCAGATAAAAGAACTATTAAAAAGATAGTCGCCATATGCATAATTAGTGGGGGGCGACTTTATATTAGGTGGTAGTTCTGCTTTAAGTTTTCAAAGCTTTATTGAATCAAATGCGCAGTAGATAATAATGAACATCTGAGGATACAGTCCATTCAAAGATATTAATAATATCACTAGTAATTGTGGAGCAAGTATAGCATCAAATTGCACTTTAGATTATCTAAAGACACTAGGGTAAAATTTAAAGTAACAGCTTAACTTAGAGCATCAGTGAGAATAGGGAAGAAGTTGTAATTAATCCATAAGACCATAAGGAGATGTGAGGAGTGAAATCACCCAACATAGGGACAGGGTAAATACAAGTTAATGTGACTATTAAGAGAAATGCTTATCTTGTGTGGTTTTGATGTGATGATTTAGCCATTGTGACCATCTGTGGGAATAAAGTGGCAAGGTGTCAGTGGCTATGGCATGATGATGTTCCAGGGATAGGTATGTATCAACTGTTGAGAACCACTGAGAAAACGGAGGACTGACGGATTTTTGCAGAGTTAAGCAAAATGGGTAGGCATGACCAATGTTGGGGTTTACGGATTGGTGTTATATGCGATCTAAAAGAGAAACAAGCATAAAAGTGGGTCTTGTGGTATGGAGAGTTCCAGGGCTACATTTCTATGATTCAGTACTAAGGTCCAGTAGTGTGAGATGTTTGGACAGGTCCACCAAATGTATAGAATGGAGCCTGTATGTGTTTAGCATCTCAAACACATGCTGGATGAGGAAGAGGCGTATCATGCTAAACTCAAGGGGTTAAGTATCATCTAGATATCAGTTTATAATTCATCTAGCTGTTTTATCATTAGAATGGAGGATAGATGACCATTGAAGCATATTAATAGTTGTGTCCAATTCATTCTCCGATTCTCAAAGAAAGTAGGGGTTGGAACAGGAATGTGTGTTAGAAAGAAGGGAGTAGGAAAAGGAATGTAGAGAGAATGTGAGTTTAGAGATAGCAATCTTAAATGATGTGAGATCTCGAAGTATAAGATTGTTGTGACAGACCTTTTGGAACCAGTGTCGTATTTGCAGTAAAGGCCACCATGGAATATGTTCTTCCCCAAATTTCCCCTTAAGAAGGTCCATGTAACGGAGCATAGTCTGTTACTGGAGCTGTTAGCCCAAGAACCCTAGAGACTGTGGACATTTCTGGGCCCAAATAGACTGACAACCATGGACTGTTGGCTTGCTTCCAAGGACATGGGCAGTAAGGGTTAATTATTTGAGTTTAGCTAATGTTACTTTCAATGTGTATTGTAGCCAACAGCAACACTAACATTTCAGGTCATGGAATTGTTGCACCCAGAAAAATGAAAGCTTGAGCTGCAATAAATTTTGAATTCACATTTTTCTTAGTAGTGGAAGTACCCTTGTTTTACTCAGCAGGATAAAACCTACAATATATTGTTTTCAATATTAAGCATTACTATCCCTTTAAAAGTGTCATTTAAAAAAGTGAGGGTTTTAGGAATCTGTAGTTTTCTCCTATGATGTAATTTTTTTTGTTCCAGGATTGCTCTTCTATTTTTGTGCATAAAGCTATCTGAGTGCATCTCTCTCATGTGCGTGGTCTCTCTCTTGCATGTGTTCTCTCTCTCTCAACTGCACTCTTTTTTGCGTGCCCCCTCTCTCCCTTTTCAGTGTGTTTTTTCTTGTGCGATTTTGCATGCTCTCTCTCTCTTGCATGCAACCTCTCTTTCTAACAAAATCTTACTCGCATTCTCTTTTGATGTGCTCCCTGCCAGAGCTCTCTCTTGTGTGCTCTAGATTTTTGTCTTCATGTGCTCTTGTTATTTTTCTCTTGTTTGCTGGCTTGCTCTCTCTTGTGTGTCTTCTCTCTTGAATGAATGCTCACTGTCTTACATGTGCTGCCTTTCTTGCATAAGTACTCTCCTCAGCACACTCTTGCACTCTTTGGAGAAGATTCACTAAGTGGTGATAAAGAGGTGATAAACTGGAGATGACTTCTGCAGTTTATCACTTCTCTAGTTCCTATGTTATTCTATAGAGCCTATGCACTAAGATCTCCAAAGTTGAAGAAATTTTAGTGCATAGGCACCATAGAATAATATAGGAATCTGAGAAGTCATAAACTGGAGAAGTCACCTCTGTTTAGTGAATATCCCCTTCTGTTTCTATGTGTCTCTTTCTCTGTGTCTGTCTCTCTCTTAATGTGTCTGTTTATTTCCTTTTATATCTGTCTCCTTCTATCTGTTTTATTCTGAAGATGATGGGAACTGAGGTCCAACAGCTGGGGAACCACGCTGCCAGTCTGTCTTTGTGTAATTAGAGCTGCAGATGTCCAGGTAACAGAATGGGAGATCTGTGAAATTAAAACAGTGTATCTGTATATTCTGGGCATGCAGCCAAGTTTCAAAACATTTGTAATTGGGATGTGTCATTTTTACTTTAGGTAACAGAGTAAGAATGCAATTTCCAGAATACAATTACCCTACATTGTACATTCTGCTGTTACTGTGTATGTCTGTATGACAGGGACTCAGGATTACAGCATGTGATTTTCTTCTTAACTAACCTCTAGTTATAAATGTATTTGGATTCTACCTTCTGTTTACATGGCATAAACCAGCATCTGAAACAACCCTAGTTTGGTCCTCAGTTAAAGTAATATGTAAGAATTGCAGCTCAAGCCTCTCACCTCACCAGCACGCTCAGTCCTCCCAGTGGAGTCACCAAAGTGGCAGGAGCAAAGATATATGCAGCAAAATTTGCAGCTTCCCCCAGTCCCACTACAAATATATTATAGAGAAAAGGTTAATACACTCAGAAATACAAATTATGTGAGCATAATATCTGAAAAAAGTATATTATACTTACTTGACAAAAGACCTGCCCACCACAGCCATTCCTTTAGATATGCATGTCCCCCATGACCTAAAGCACAAAGGAATATAAATAAAATACAATTACACTGGGAGAGAGAAACCAAGTTCTTTATCACAAACTCGTTCTCGTACAGACCTATGGATATAGGGTTGTGTCTTTCCCTCTCTCTATTAACTGTAAATGTGACAATGACTAAGAGTAACACACAATTTGTCTCCTGTACAAACAGAAGAGGTCATGAGCACATAATGGCTTATGGCTGCAACAGTGGTGGTCTGTGCTTATAAGTGTTTTGTGTAGGGATAACACAAATCTAATGGTAAAGGTATAGAGTAATGAGATACTGGCAAAATAAAAATGGGTCTGTCACCTGCCCTGAGCTGTCCCCGAATGCACAGCTTAAGTAGACCCTTCTTCTTCAGAACGAAGCTGCCCCCAATGAAAACACTGGAGGACAAAGCAAGTACTAGGCCAGTGTAAAATTCATAGTGTTTTCCTGTCTTCTCCATTTAAACTCTGTAGGACAAACAGAAAGATATGAGATTAGTGTGTTAACATTCAATTTAGTGTGATTGAAATACCAATGAGACACTGCTCTTTCCAAAAAGAAAAAGACTGCCCTAAGACGAGCATACTTGAAAATTCACAAGCTTAAATAAAAGTTGAGAGTCTCTGAATAGATGTCCAGAGCTGAAATTATTGCTCGCAATAAGGCAAATCAATCAGAGTAACCTCTTACTGACCTATAAATGACACACATGTTGACAAGCTAAGTGTAGCCTATCTAAGCCCTTCCAAGCTTGGCTGTCAGTGTAATTGTGAGTGTGCTCTGTGATCCCTCAGATACACAAGTACATACGGCACATATAATGGAAGGGAAACAAAACAGGATTTTGTGCATGTACTGATAAATAATTTTCTCTTAGTTCTTATGGAACAATGAGGTGAAGTCCACTTCTTCAGGAGCACAGGGCACTGACAAAAGAGCTCTTGGGCATGGAGCATCCCACCCTGCACCACTTTACCCCCTCCTACACAGCCAGAAAAGAAAGAGAAGTGGAACAAGACAGGGAATCCACTGTACCAGCGAACCCAAGAGGATCCCCTTTTCAGGACTCAAACCAGTGGTTTTTCCACATGGGCTAAGAGAAAAAATAAATATATTGCGACACAAAAATCCCCTTTTCTCTTATGTTCTATGTGAGGAAAACCCCCTGCAAACACAGACCAGTCATAACAAAAATTAACTGGTACAACATGAACCTCAGGTTGAAATTCAAACAGTATATCTGTATATTCCGGGCATGAAGCAAAGTTTCAAAACATTTGTAATTGGGATGTGTCATTTTAGAGTAAGAATGCAATTCCCAGAATACAATTACTCCAACTTGCACATACTGCTGTTACTGGATATGTATGTATGACAGGGACTCAGGATTACAGCATGTGATTTTCTTCTTAACTACCAGCTATGCATACAAAATGTGAGAGGCTTCTGAGGACTAACAACAGCACAATGGCTTAGTCTAATACATATATGGAAAGTTTTCCTCTGTAATGGCACTAGAGAGCTAAAATGTGATGCTTCTGGGAGGTGACTAGCCGTAGAACAGGCCATTGTGCTGTTGTTCATTCCCACAAGCCTCTCACATTCTGTATATTTATTTGAATACCCTTAGGGGGACTCCCTAAGAATGAAGGGTAATCCAGATGTGGACCCCTTGCTCTCAGTGCCTAGGGAATTCAGCTGCACCCTCCAGACGAGGCCCAAGTAGGCCGAAATGTACGTAGGGGATTAGCTGGTATTCCTGTACAGGGAGGACTTGCCCATCATTTTGGAACTGGACCACCCTTTTGGGTGGGATTAGTTTAATATGTATGTAGAAATGTATCCTCTGTAATGGCACTAGAGAGCTAAAACGTGATGCTTCTTGGAGGTGACTAGCCGTAGAGCAGGCCATTTGCTGTTGTTCATTCCCAGAAGTCTCTCACATTCTGTATATTTAACTAACAGATAGTTATAATTGTATTTGTCCTGTTTTGTTTCCCTTCCATTATATGTGCTGTATATGTATGTGTCAACAGACACAAACAATATAAAGCAAGAAACAGGAACCAATCTGTCAGTGGTCAAAAGAAAATCAGAAAGGATATCTACACAGGCATGATGGCCTATACAACCTTTCTGCCAAAGCTGGCTTCAGCTGAAGCCAACACATTAACACGGTAGTGTTTGACAAATGTGTGAAGGGCAACCACAATTCCATCTTACACAACTGCTCAACAGAGGCCTGATTCTTATAGGCTCAATCTGTCCCCTCACCAACCTAGTGGAATGTGCCATAACCAGACAGGGCAGTGGCTTCTGCCTTAGGACATATGTCTGGAAAATGGTTGCCTTAATTCAAAAAGTCACTGTTACTTAGACACAGTCTGGATTGTACGAAGGCACTAAGAGATGACACAAAGCGTGAAATAAACATGGTAAGTCAATATCTTGGATGTGGTTAGGTGCTTAAGCTCCTGCTACTGTCTGTCTATTAGATGAAGCTGGACAGAGAAGGGAGGAACTCTATGGGAATCCTTAGAATCACCATGTGAGGGTGGAAGACCAAAATGGGAGGCTTTCAAGATAAAACCTGAAATTTGTCTACCCACCAAACCTGCACAATAGTCAAGAGAAAGTCAGCCTTGAGCATCAAGAAACACAGGATACTGAAGACAATGGCTCAAAAATAAGCCTTCTAAAAACACTCCCAAAACCAGAATCAAATCCCACAGAGGAGTGGAATCCCAAAAGACAAGGTAGGTATGGCCCACCCTATGGATGAAAGTGTGCACATGAGGTAGTAAGGCAACATGCCTGTAGAAAAGGACAGAAAGAGCTGAAATCTGAACTTTTTTTTAACTGAAGTTTTATTAAGATTTTTCAATTTAAATCAAGGAGAGGGGTACAGAAACAAAATAAGAAGGGAAGCAGGGATACAGCATTGTTCACATCATAAAGTACAGACATAGTACAACAATGCCAGCCAAGAGGGTGACATCCACTTTAATCGAGGCATGGACCAAGTAAAACACTGTGCCAAGGCACAATATTCAGAACTGAAATTACATATTTGAGCTATGTAACAGGATCTGCAGCAAACAGCCGCAACAAGGGGCTGCAAGCGCCCCAATGTACTATAATGGTGTACAGATACAGCTTAGAGAGAGGCTGTGAAAGGGAGTGCACAAGAAAAACAGCCTAACAAAGTAGGAGAGGAAAGGGGAAGATGATGATGGTCTCTACTACTGGAGCTGTACATATCTAGGTGGGGAGGCTGGAGAAAAGGGGGGGGGGGAAGAGAAGGAATTAGGAGCTCTCGTTACCAAGGTAGGAGAAGAGAGAGGGAATCCGGAGAGGGGTAGAGAAACAACCAAGGAGGGTGCTTGAGTGCTTGAATATACAAACTCATATACCCACTTAGCTCATTTTAGCTGAATCATTGGGCATATGAATATCCACTTGGGTTCATACCTATAGTGAGATATAGTGTTGCCCTATATATTGGTTCCAGCCTATCCAGGAATATTGAGCGATCTGGAGGAGAGTTTTGTGGGATTACCGACCTGGGGTATATGCCAGGAGTGTTTTTACGATCTGGAGGCGATCTTTTATAGACTCCATTTATGTGAGTAGCATTTCTTGAGCACCGAGTGATGGTGTTGGTAATGTGCTTTACTACATACTACGCTCAGAAAGATCTTCCTGCGCTACTGTTTTCTTGTTTCCAACCAAGGAGGGGAACCCGTCAGGGCCCCATCCACACTAGGCCACCTCATTTGCTCAGTTATATTCTTTAACCAAGCTGTAACAGATAAACAGAACGTTAGGTATATAGTCATAGCGAAAACCTTACACATATATTACAGAGAGCAGAGAAGTTTATTCAACTAGAGCGATACCATAACAGTACTTTTAATCTTCTTAGTAGGGTAGGGTTGCCGTGGAAGGACACAGAGGAAAACAAAATATCGGTGAGTAAATGTCACCTTTTCCTCTGTGTCCAATCCACAGCAATGACTGTGGGACTTACCAAAGCAGTACCCCAGAGAAGGGTGGGGATGGATGTTAGTCCGAGGTACGAATGGCTGCTTCTAGCAGCTTCCTGCCAAATATTGCATCTGCTGATGATAGCAAGTCTAGTTTGTAATGTTTGACAAACGTTGACACAGAAGACTACGTGGCAGCTTTACAGATTTCTTCCGGAGTAGCCACAGTTTTCTGTGCCCATGAGGTAGACATAGCTCAGGCTGAGTGAGCTTTTATCCCTGCCGGAGGTTCTTGTTTAGCAGATTCATAAGCCAGTTTAATGGCATCCTTAATCCATCTGGAAATGGAGCTTTTGGAAGCTGAAGTGCCCTTGAATCTTCCGGCAAAGTGAACAAATAAGGTGTTGGATTTGCGAAAAGATTGGGTTCGCTGGAGATACACTGTCAGGCAACAAACTAAATCTAGATGGTATAATATCTTTTCCTTATCATTGGCTGGATTAGGACAGAATGAGGGAAGAATCAGTTCTTGGCTAAGGTGAAAAGTGGATACTACCTTCAATCTAAATGAAGGTCTGGGCCTTAGAACCACTTTATCCTGATGGAAGATAATGTACGGTGGGGTGCATAGTAATGCCTGCAATTCACAGACTCTCCATGCAGAAGTGATTGCTGTGAGAAGCACTGTCTTCAGAGTTAAGTATTTCAGAGAAATAGGATTCCAGTGGCTCAAAGAATTTATGAGTACTGAGCTGCTGCAGAAGTTCAAGTCCCAGGGTGGAATGACTTTGTAATAGCCAATATGAATCTTTTAAACGCATATTGCTCAACTAATGGAGATGCTAGGATGGCTGACAAAGCAGATATCTGCACCTTGATAGAGGCTGGTTTTAACCCCTTATTGAAACCTTCTTGAAGGAAATCTAGAATCTTCCCAGTTGAGATAAAGCTTCTATCCAGGTTCTTTGTTTGACACCATTTGTAAAATGTAGACCAAATCCTGTAATAGATCTTGGAAGATGAGTTACTTCGGCCAACTAGAATGGTGTCAGTGACAGCTTCTGAGAAGCCTTTAAGTTTCAGAGAGCTTCGCTCAGCCGCCATGCCGTCAGCTTCCAGAAAGCTGGATCCGGATGAAATATTGGCCCCTGTGATAACAAATGAGGCACCAATGGAAGGGTCATTGGATCTCTGGTTGATAACTTCTTCAGGTCGGAGTACCACATTTTCCTGGGCCAATCTGGAGCAATCAGGATTATTTCTGCCTTGTCCCTCTTTATCTTCTGTATTACTTCTGTCAGCAGAGGAAGAGGTGGAAACAGATAGGCCAAAGGGAAATCCCATGTGTGACTTAGAACGTCCTGTCCTGCAGATCCCTGCGTCTTCCAACGTAATAGGAAGGTTGAACATTTCTTGTTTTGATTTGTTGCCATGAGATCTATCGCTGGCATTCCGAATCTTGCCACAATGTCTTGAAAGATTGGTCCCTGGACAGAACTTTCTCCTGGCTCCACTATTGTCCTGCTGAGGAAATTTGCTTGTCGATTTTGATTTCCTGATAAGTATGTCACTGTTAGGGCTTGTAAGTGATTTTCTGCCCATAGAAGTATTCCGATTGCCAGATGGTTCAGTACACTGCTTCTTGTGCCGCCCTGATTCATGAGATATCGAACCGTGGTGGTATTGTCTGACCGAATCCGAACTGGTCGGTTCTGGAGTTCCCTTTTCAGACTTTGCAACGTCTTCCAGACTGCTTGAAGCTGTAGGACGTTTATGTGTTGCCAGGACTCCCTTGGCGTCCAAGTACCCTGGACCGACTTGTTCCTCCCCAGCCTGTCTTGCTTGCGTCTGTATAAACTGTCTCCCATTGATACAGTCTCAGATTTCTTCCCTTTGCTATGTTGCTCTTCTGTTCCCACCATTTGAGCTCTCGTCTGGTGGCTGGAAAGATTGGCATTCTTATTGACATGTCTAGAGGATTTTGTTTGAAGAATTGTAGGTGGTTGTTCTGAGTCCAACGACTGTGAACTCTGCCCCAGCGCACTATCTGGAACATGGAGGACAGGGTTCCCAAGATTCTGGTGAAATTCTTCATTGATTGTTTCCGAATTGTTAGAAATTTTGACATTCGTTCCTGAATTTTTAGTTGTCTGTCCAGGGAGAGAGATGCGACCTCTAGAACAGTGTTGAATTGTATGCCTAGAAATATGATTTCCTGGGCTGGAAGCAATTGGCTCTTTTGTAGGTTGATTATCCAACCTAACTTCTGTAGAAGTTCTATGCATACCGAAGCGCTGCGTGTTGCTCTGTCTTCTACTATCAGGATATCGTCCAGGTATGGGAGAACTGTAATCCCTTGAAGACGTAGGGCTGACATTGCTACTGCCAGTACTTTTGTAAATACACGTGGAGCTGATGCTAGACCGAAAGGCAGCGCCCGATACTGGTAGTGGGTGTAAAAAATATGGAATCTGAGGAATCGTCGATGAGAGAGATGAATGGGAAGGTGGTAATAGGCATCCCTGAGGTCTATCCTGGTAAGGAATGACCTGGGTTGTACCATCTTGATTGCTGACTGGATGGTCTCCATCTTAAACTCTTTTCTGAAGGTCAAAAAATTCATCTCCTTTAAGTCTAAGATAATGTGAGGTTCTGCTGAAGGCTTCGGAACAGAGAAAATTGTGGAATAATAGCCATGAAACTTCTGGTTCTCCAGAACCTCTTCTATTACTCTGTCTCTGAGTAGGTTCTGTATAGCTTGCTTCATCTCTCTTGCTACTTGATGATTCCTGATTCTGGAAGTTCAGAATCCGTTGAATCTTGGGAAAGACTTGAATTCCAGGGTATATCCCATTGTTAGAATCTGCCTGACCCATTTGTCTGGGTTCAGCAGATCCCATGTCTCCCAAAAGTGCTCCAGCCTGCCCCCCACTGGAGAGGGAGATGGGATCCCCTGTGTTTCATTGTGAAGGGAGCTAGAACCTTGACTTTTTCTGGAACTCCTTCCGATTTCCAGATCTGGCTCCTTGGATAGATCCACGTTGCCTCTGGTCATAAGACCTCCCCGGCCTGTATCTTTTCGAGTCCCAAAAGGACTGCTTCCTGAATTGAGTATTTCTGGAAGGAGAGGAACGGTTCCGGCGCTGTTGAGGGAGAAAAGGGCTCTTTCCTCCAGATGATTGCCTAATTATATCTTCAAGTTGATTGCCAAATAATTTTCCTCCAGTGAAAGGAAGGGAGATTAACTTATTCTTGGAAGTGGCATCCGCTTCCCAGGATTTTATCCACAAGGCACGTCTTGCTGTAATAGACAGGGCTGAGGATTTTGCAAGAGAACAAATGTTGTCCAAGGAAGCATCTCAGGAAAAATTGACTTCGTCTTTGATAGATGATAAATCTTTTAGTAGACAGGATCTGGAAACAGAAGAATCAGTCTTTGCCTCGAACTCTGATAGCCAAATTCAGAGTGATCTAAATACACAGGCCGTGGCCGTAGCTGTCTTCATATTTTGACCAATGTTAGCAAACTGTCACTTAAGTGCCGCATCAGCCCATTTGTCCATAGGATCTCTTAGAGAGGTGCCATATTCTAGAAGCAAGGTGGTTTTCCTGGATATCTGGGCAACTGCTGCATCAACTTTTGGGGAAGTAACCCATGAGCTAGTGTCTTCTTCTGTAAAGGGATACATCTTTTGCATGCGTCTGGATATCTGGGATCTTTTGTCTCCACTCTTCCATTCCTTATTGATGATATCATGGATGGAACTGTGTACAGGAAATGATGGTGTTTTCTTTTTGTATCCGATGAAGGCTGGGTCTATGACGATTAAATCTTTTTGAGTTTCTGTTAAACCCAGAGACTTCCTCATGGCCCTAACTAAGCTTTCTACCTTGTCAAGGCCAAAGGTTCCCGATTCTTCAGTGATTTCGCCTTCTTCTACAGATGAAGGTCCTGATTCTACATCTAACACACTGATATCATCCTCTTCATCAAATCTATATGATGTACCCTCCTCAGGATCCAAGGTTCTCTGGCGTTTTCTGGATGACTTTTGCATGGATTGAAAGGTCTCCTGCATGGATGCCTTCATCCATCCCAGGAATTCCTGAAACTGGGATGGAACTTCAGTATTAGAGATCTTCACTATACATGTATCGCAGAGCTTCACTGGTTCAGTAGCAGGTAACTTAGATTCACAACCAGCACATTGCTTAGTTTTTGAAGACTTTTTCTTTTTTGGGATCCCAGCTGGCTGTTTAAGCTTTTCTCCTTTGCTATCTTTAGAATTTGACATACTGACAAGATAGAGAGGCAAATGTTCTTTAACCTTTAAATGCAGCTAATCAGGAGGCTGAACCACCGAATGAAAAGCAATATATATCTATATATCTCTATTATACCGGCATAATAGCAGTAAATATAATATAATTGAAGGTATTGACTTACAGAGACGTTTATCCCCTCAGTTGCGCAGTGTCACCGCCGTGCCGACTCCCGGCGGTGCTTCTCTCGCTCGGTGGCTTCCGCTTCCGGGTTCGGACGCGCGCATGCGCAGTCCTCTTCATGAAGCCGGTTTGGCTTCACTACTTAAGGCGCCCTCTCCCTGCAACGGACGCGTTGTCTGAGCGTCCAGTCGGGTGGACGGTGCTAGTAAAGCCTCGTTCACCTCCCTTCTAGTCCAGCTTCTTTGTGTCCTGCTCCTGTTCCCAGTACCCAGTCCGGCTGTCAGTGTTCCTGTTGCCTGCAGTCTGTGTCCAGTCTCCAGTCCTGCTGTGGTCAGTGCTAGCTCTCCTGAATCCTGCTCTGGTCAGTCTGCACTCCTGTATCCTGCCTTGGTCAGTTCTGTGTCCAGTATCCTGCTCTGGTCAGTCTGCACTCCTGTATCCTGCTCTGGTCAGTCTTGTGTCCTGTATCCTGCTCTGGTCAGTCTTGTGTCCTGTATCCTGCTCTGGTCAGTCCTGTGTCCTGTATCCTGCTCTGGTCAGTCCTGTGTCCTGTATCCTGCTCTGGTCAGTCCTGTGTCCGGTATCCTGCTCTGGTCAGTCTTGTGTCCTGTATCCTGCTCTGGTCAGTCTTGTGTCCTGTATCCTGCTCTGGTCAGTCCTGTGTCCTGTATCCTGCTCTGGTCAGTCCTGTGTCCTGTATCCTGCTCTGATCAGTCCTGTGTCCTGTATCCTGCTCTGGTCAGTTCTGTGTCCTGTATCCAGCTCTGGTCAGTCCTGTGTGTCCTGCCTTGTTCTGTCCTGTATCCTGTATCCTGCTCTAGTCAGTCCTGTGCGTCTAGCCTAGTTCAGTCCTGTGTCCAGTATCCAGTGTCCTGCTGTGGTCAGTCCCGTGTCCTGCTCCGGTCTGTTCTGAGTCCAGTATCCTGTGATAAGTCCTAGTGTCCTACTATACCATCGTTTTGGAGGCAGTTTCTCCCTGAGGTGATTGGGGTATAGTCCAACCGTAGTGGGGTATCCTGAGCCCCCGGAGGCTCAACCGAAGGGGGCTATCTAGCCTTGCGGCTAGCACCTTTAGACGGCTTAGGCCGCAGCACACCCCCCTACGGTTGGCCTACGCACTCCAGCGTCGCACTCTAGCGACGTTCTCAAGCCTCTAGCCCCAATCACCTTTGTTGGAGGAGTATCTTTTTCCTTCTTCTAGCTTCTGTGTTGGGCTAGTCGTGACATTACAGACAACGCCACACTCCCAGCATGTCCACGGACCCAGCGGACCTCACCCAAGCTGTTGTGCAACAGGGTGCGGTCTTGGAGCAGCACGCCACCCAGATTCAGCATTTGGACCAGAAGTTAGACTCTATCACTGGTCTTCTGCAACGGATGCAGCAGCGTCTAGAGGCACCTTGGCCTCCGACGCCGCATTCTGCGGTGTCCTCAGTTCCTTCTGGCAGCTCTGCTGCTTCCCTAGCTCTCCGTATGCCCCTGCCGGATCGTTTCGACGGTACTTCGTCTGATGTTCGGGGGTTTCTTAACCAATGCCTCCTTCATTTTCGTTGTCAGCCCGATGTATATTCCTCCCATCAGGCG
Organism: Rhinophrynus dorsalis; assembly: GCA_037306005.1. NCBI lineage: Eukaryota > Metazoa > Chordata > Amphibia > Anura > Rhinophrynidae > Rhinophrynus > Rhinophrynus dorsalis. The sequence goes on along the minus strand of CM074726.1, from coordinate 72,134,616 downwards.
AAGACCACTTTCATCATTTCCTTGCTTCGTGGTCCTGCCTTGGCCTGGGTGTCTCCTCTTATCGATCGTCAGTCTCCATTGCTGGATGATTTGGACTCCTTTTTAGCGGCGTTCCGGTCGGTTTTCGATGCGCATGGCCAGCAGTCTCATGCTGAATCCGGTCTGTTGGAGATCCAACAATAGCCACGTCCGGTTTCACGCCTGGCTCCTCGGTTTCAGACACCCGTCACAACAACATCTGTACCTGAGCCGATGGAGATCGGTCGGGTGTACCACCTTACCGAGGAGGAGAAGACGCGCAGACGCTCCTTGGGTCTGTGTCTTTATTGTGGTCAGGCGGGCCATGTGGCTCGCACCTGCCCCTTAAAATCTGGAAACTCCCGGACTTAGGGAGTAGGGGGTCCTCTCTAAGTCAGGCTGTGTTTTGTTCCCCCGGTAGGGATCAACGCTTGACCCTATCACTTTCCCTCTCCTGGTCTGGAGGGTTCACATCCCTTCAGGCTTTTGTGGATTCCGGAGCAGCGGGGATCTTCATGGATTCGTCCTTTGCCCGCTCTCGCGGTGTTCCGTTGAGGCGACGTGATCCGCCTGTGCCCATCGTTGCTGTTGACGGTTCTCCCTTGGGCACAGGTTTTATCACATGGGTTACTCAACCCTTGTCCTGTGAAGTACTGGGGGGTCCCAAGGAGACTCTTTCCTTTGAGATTATTGACATCCCTGGGACTCCCGTCATCCTGGGCTACCCCTGGTTGCGGGCTACCAACCCTTCCATTGACTGGCGTCTCGGCATCATCTCCTTTCCTTCCTCCGTGGCAATTTCCTCTATCAATCCTCCTCTTCCTTTTGTTGTTATCAACCCAGAGGTGCCGGGTCCTTATCAGGACTTTTCCGACGTGTTTTGCAAGCGTCGTGCGGGGATCCTTCCGCCTCATAGGCCTTATGATATTGCTATTGATCTCCTTCCTGGGGCTGTACCACCCAGGGGTCGCACTTACCCCCTTTCGGTGCCAGAAACCCGTGCCCTGGAAGACTATATTGCGGATAGCCTTGCGCGTGGTTTCATACGGCCTTCCACTTCTCCGGCTGGGGCAGGCTTCTTTTTCGTTTCCAAGAAGGACGGTTCTCTTCGGCCTTGCATTGATTACAGGGGCTTGAATGCCATCACACGTCGGAACTGCTACCCCTTGTCATTAATTCCCGAGCTGTTGGATCGTCTTCGTGGCGCTACTGTTTTTTCCAAACTCGACCTCCGGGGGGCGTATAACCTGGTCCGTGTTCGCGCTGGCGACGAGTGGAAGACGGCCTTCAATACCAGATTCGGGCACTATGAATACCAGGTCATGCCCTTCGGCCTTCGGAATGCTCCAGCAGTGTTTCAGGCATTAGTCAATGATGTCTTCCGGGATCTTCTTATGTCCTCCGTGGTCGTCTATTTGGACGACATTCTGATTTTTTCCAAATCTCTTATGGAACACCGTGGCCATGTCCGCCAAGTCCTGGAGCGGCTTCGAACACACAACTTGTATGCCAAACTCGAGAAGTGCCAGTTCGAACAAACCAGCTTGCCCTTTCTTGGGTATATTGTGTCCTCTTCAGGTCTAGCTATGGATCCTGAGAAACTCTCCGCTGTCCAGAACTGGCCCTTGCCACAGGGTCTTAAGGCTACCCAACAGTTTATTGGCTTTTCAAACTATTACCGGAGGTTTATCCGGAATTTCTCGGATGTTATCCGTCCTATTGTAGCTCTCACCCGTAAGGGAGCTGATTCGAAGCTGTGGCCATCTGATGCCTTGGAGGCGTTCAACAAGCTTAAAGCTGTCTTCACTTCCGCCCCAGTTCTGGTTTATCCTGATCCTCTGCGGGCTTTCTTCTTGGAAGTCGACGCCTCTGAGACCGCTGCGGGCGCTGTTCTGTCTCAGCTCCCTTCTAGTACAGGTCTCATGAATCCCTGTTCTTTTTTTTACGTAAATTTACAGACTCGGAACGGAATTACGATACGGGTAATAGGGAATTGCTAGCCATTAAGCTAGCTCTTGAAGAGTGGCGGTACCTCTTGGAAGGGTCTCCTCATGTCGTGACCATTTACACCGACCACCAGAATCTGGCCTATCTGGCCTCGGCCAAACGCCTGAATGCTCGCCAGGCTAGATGGTCCCTGTTCTTTGCCCGTTTCCACTATGTGATAACATACCTACCCGGAACCCGGAATGTGAAGGCCGATGCCTTGTCCCGGCAGTTCGAATCCAGCCCTACTGAACCGAGGGATTCCGAGCCTGTGGTACCTTCTGCTCGCGTTCTGGCAGCCTTATCCACTCGCACCTTACAGGCTATACGGCAGGCTCAGAATGGGCTGCCTTCTACCGAGTCGCCTCCTGGGGATCTGTTGTCTGTTCCTCAATGTCACCGCAACGAGGTTCTTCATTGGGCCCATTATTCTTCTGTTTCAGGTCACCCGGGGGCTTCGCGTACCTTCGAGCTTCTGTCCAGATACTTCTGGTGGCCGAACTGTCGTACTGATGTCGCAGACTTTGTTGCTTCTTGTTCTGCGTGCGCACGTATGAAAACACCCCACCTGAAACCCGCCGGGTTGTTGCAGCCTCTCCCTGTACCGACCTTGCCTTGGACGCAGTTGTCCATGGATTTCATCGTGGAGCTCCCCAGGTCCGCTGGTATGACTACTATTTGGGTGGTGGTGGACCGGTTCACCAAACAAGCCCATTTCCGAGCCTTCCCTGCGGTTCCCACTGCCTCTCTACTGGCCGATTCTTTCATTACTGACATCGTGCGGCTTCATGGTGTGCCCCTGAATATCACGTCTGACAGCGGATCACAGTTCGTTTCCAGGTTCTGGAGGGCATTTTGTGTCCGTCTGGGCATCCGTCTGCACTTCTCCTCCGGTTACCATCCGCAGACCAACGGCCAGACCGAACGGGTCAACCAGTCCTTGGAGCAGTATCTCAGGACGTACTGTAACAGGCACCATAACGATTGGGTTCGCCTGCTTCCCTTGGCAGAATTTTCCTACAATTCCCTGCATCACTCTTCCCTTGGCTGTTCACCTTTCTTTGCAGCCTTGGGTTTCAACCCCCGAGTCCTGCTTCTGCGTCCGGGCTCAGCCTTGGTGCCCTCGGCCGAGGTTCGGGTTCGTTCGTTGGTTGAACATTGGCAGTCGCTCAGAACTTCCTTGCTCGCCTCCCAAATACGCCACAAGAGCGCAGCTGACCAACGTCGTTCCTTGGCTCCTCTCTATTCTCCTGGTGACAAGGTCTGGTTATCTGCCAAGAACATCAACCTTCGGCAGCCTTCTCGTAAGCTTGGTCCTCGCTACTTGGGTCCTTACAGAGTTCTTCAGCGTTTGTCTCCTGTAGTATATCGGTTGGCCTTGCCAGCCTCCCTCCGTATACACCCTGTCTTCCATGTCTCGTTGCTGAAGCCATGGATATCCTTTCGGTTTTCTCATCCTGCTCCAGTTGTTCCGGCACCTGTTACTGTGGCTGGGCAAGAGGAATTCGTGGTGTGTGCCATACTTGACTCCAGGCGAGTGCGCGGCAGGTTGCAGTATCTCGTGGATTGGCAGGGATACGGTCCTGAGGACAGGTCCTGGGTTCCCGCCATGGATGTCCATGCTCCTGTGTTGGTGCGCCGCTTCCACCGCCTGTTTCCCACCAAGCCCTCCTGACGTCCTCCGTAGGGGTAGGGGAGTGTCACCGCCGTGCCGACTCCCGGCGGTGCTTCTCTCGCTCGGTGGCTTCCGCTTCTGGGTTCGGACGCGCGCATGCGCAGTCCTCTTCATGAAGCCGGTTTGGCTTCACTACTTAAGGCGCCCTCTCCCTGCAACGGACGCGTTGTCTGAGCGTCCAGTCGGGTGGACGGTGCTAGTAAAGCCTCGTTCACCTCCCTTCTAGTCCAGCTTCTTTGTGTCCTGCTCCTGTTCCCAGACCAGTCCGGCTGTCAGTGTTCCTGTTGCCTGCAGTCTGTGTCCAGTCTCCAGTCCTGCTGTGGTCAGTGCTCCTGTTGCCTGCAGTCTGTGTCCAGTCTCCAGTCCTGCTGTGGTCAGTGCTAGCTCTCCTGAATCCTGCTCTGGTCAGTCTGCACTCCTGTATCCTGCCTTGGTCAGTCCTGTGTCCAGTATCCTGCTCTGGTCAGTCTGCACTCCTGTATCCTGCTCTGGTCAGTCTTGTGTCCTGTATCCTTCTCTGGTCAGTCTTGTGTCCTGTATCCTGCTCTGGTCAGTCCTGTGTCCTGTATCCTGCTCTGGTCAGTCCTGTGTCCTGTATCCTGCTCTGATCAGTCCTGTGTCCGGTATCCTGCTCTGGTCAGTCTTGTGTCCTGTATCCTGCTCTGGTCAGTCTTGTGTCCTGTATCCTGCTCTGGTCAGTCCTGTGTCCTGTATCCTGCTCTGGTCAGTCCTGTGTCCTGTATCCTGCTCTGGTCAGTTCTGTGTCCTGTATCCAGCTCTGGTCAGTCCTGTGTGTCCTGCCTTGTTCTGTCCTGTATCCTGTATCCTGCTCTAGTCAGTCCTGTGCGTCTAGCCTAGTTCAGTCCTGTGTCCAGTATCCAGTGTCCTGCTGTGGTCAGTCCCGTGTCCTGCTCCGGTCTGTTCTGAGTCCAGTATCCTGTGATAAGTCCTAGTGTCCTACTATACCATCGTTTTGGAGGCAGTTTCTCCCTGAGGTGATTGGGGTATAGTCCAACCGTAGTGGGGTATCCTGAGCCCCCGGAGGCTCAACCGAAGGGGGCTATCTAGCCTTGCGGCTAGCACCTTTAGACGGCTTAGGCCGCAGCACACCCCCCTACGGTTGGCCTACGCACTCCAGCGTCGCCCTCTAGCGACGTTCTCAAGCCTCTAGCCCCAATCACCTTTGTTGGAGGAGTATCTTTTTCCTTCTTCTAGCTTCTGTGTTGGGCTAGTCGTGACACGCAGTTTAAATAGGGCCGCCTGAGTCCGTTTCCGCATGCTGAGTTCCAAGCTGGAACGCATGCCAGTCTGACTTCCGGGATGTGAATCAAGCTTAGGCCCGTCATCTCCATGCGCCCGTATTAATCGGTTAGCTCAGAAACATTGTGGGTCCATCGCGAAGGTGAGCTATAAGCCTGTGGCTGCTCTGTTTCGCTGGACAGAGGAGGGGCACAGGTAACAATAGACCCATGCGACCCAGTAAGTTAATGGGTATGTGATCTATTTATTATATGTAGTATGCGATGAAGGCACAGTACATAAGGGAAAAAATAAACTTGCCGAAGCCAAATAGCATCTTCTATTCAGATCTAGATACTATATAGACTAGTATATCTGCACACTATATATATATATATATATATATATATATATATATATATATATATATATAAAACATTTTTTTTTTTTTTTTTTTTTAAATAGAGATCTGAGGCAAAAGCCTCTGTCCTCCCAGCTTGGTAGGACCAAAAGAACTGAGCAAATGAGGAGGAGCAGAAGTTTTTATAGTTTATTGGTCCTACCAGCTGGGAAGCGGAATCATTACCCACAGGCATTGCCGTGAATTAGACACAGAGGAAAAACTGCTGTTTCTTTCTTTTTACCCAGGAAGGCCATATCCAGTATTCCTTGTTCCTTGGACTCTTCTGTTAATCCTAAGGTTTTACGCATGTTTTTTAAAAAGGGTTCCATCTTTTCTATGTTAAAAGATCCTTCATCCTCTTCTAATATTTCTCCATTTCTCCTTCCTCTTCTGATGAATAGTCAGCGAGATTGTCGAATAGACTGTCTTCATCTGTGCCTATAGGTCTAGAGGAAGTACCTTCTTCAGGGTCTTCAAGTCTGGGCCTTTTCTTTGAAGTAGCCGAAGACTGGATGGAATTAAAGGTTTCTTGCATTGAATTCTTCATCCAAGATAAGAAATCTTGGAATTGAGAAGGAACCTCAACATTTGCAGCTTTTTTTAAACAATCAGGACATAGCTTTGACACTTCTGAAACCAACAGTTTATTGTCACATCCCATACAAGTTTTCATGTTTTCTTCCTTATCAGTGTTGCTTTTTTCTTTGTATTTGGCAGAGGAGGACATCTTCAGACTAAAAGCGCTATAAAACTTAACTTTTAATATAATAATATAATAAAATTGCAACCTACAATACTAAGTCCTCTTCTAATTTCACCTATTATTCACCAATCTGATGCAATAGGCCTTTTTAAATAGTGAGGGCCCTGGGCATGCGTTTCAGCCTGGAAAGCATAGGCCCTGCCAAAAAGGCTCAATCAAAAGGATAAAAAGGTGCTGGCACACAGCCCTTACCTTTTCTTACGGCTGATATCATGCCAGGACCGCGCAGAACCCTGGAGTTCTCGTTACAGCCTCCTTGCTGCAGCCTCCAGAGTTCGCTTTCTTGGGCCCTCCATTCGGTTCTGTTGTGCATTCCAGCTTGACACGCACGCTGGTGATGCTGGCGCATGCACCTGGTACCCTCGCCACATCTCAATCAGCAGAGCAGGAGATTTAAGGAGGCAGACCAGGGCAGTTATCCTTTGCCGGCTCGGGAGCGAAGCAAAGGCTTCAGGAGACTTCCTCCTGGACCAGGAAGCAAGAATGGAAGAAAATAAAAATTTGAAAATACCAAATGGTAGGAACGATTGCCGTACGCCCTACCCCAGCTGATGTAGGACCTGCTGAGGGAAGCAGGGGGCTTCTGTTTATACTTTTGGTTTGGTCCTACACCAGCTGGGGGGCGCTAACATATCCCACTAATCTCTATCGCCGTGGATAGGGACACAGAAAAAATCTTCTCTTCAGTTTTCAGGCTCCTAAGAAGAAACTGGCTGTGAAAACAAGTCATCCTCCACAGAACTGATTCTGTGCACTGGTCAATCCCACCTAATTGGGGATTATACAGCCCCACATGCTACAGAAGAAAAATAAAATAAGAAGGCTAAGCGCTTTGCCATTGTTTCCACCTCACAAAAAGCAACATTCAAAAATGGGCATGTCTGGGCAGGGTTGAAGTGGTGCAGCATGGGAGTCTCCATCTCAGGGCTCAAACAGACACCGGTAAAACTGTCAGTAGGGCATTAATGGATACTGAACAGTACACACGCACACACACTGTGTTACTGTCGGAATTCAATTGCCCTACCAATAGGGAACACAACAAATGTTGGAACACAAAACCAGACTTGTGGACCAATGTTCACTGTGGTTTTTTTGTTCCCAAAACTCACACTAAATAGCGTGAGAAATGGGAACATCAAAGGAAAACAGAAAACGTTCCGTGTTTGACACAGTGTCAAACAACGAGCATGAGCTAAAATACAGTCACCCTACACTACCCCTAACAATAAAGTGAAACAATACTAGCCCTAACACTATCATAACATCCATTCCCCAGAATTTTATAACACTTACCTGTCATCTACAGTAAGTCTTCTTCTTTAATCTTGCGTCTTCTTCTTTCTTTTCTTCTCATCTTTATTTAAATCTGCCAAAACAGAATGCCACAATAAATAAAAAGAAAAATCAATGTTTAATTAAGAAATGCCCCAAACATATGCCAGAACTGTGCTTTGCGGCCAACGGAAGCAGGAGAGCAGAGCAAAAATCCCACCCCCTTAGATACCTCTCAGGCTGTTGCCCGAGCCATTCTGAGGACAATATGAGTAGACACTGGCTTTAATATTTCAGTACTTTCTATATTTCAGTAGTATGCTCTGCTCTCCTGCCATTGCAGGCAGCGTTCAACTATGACATATCTTTAATTTTTTAGTTGAACATTTATTTTCTTTTTATGTACTGTATTTCTATTTCATCAGATTTAAAAAAAAGATGAGAAGATAAGAAGAAAGAAGAAGAAGAAGCAAGACAGAAGATTAAAGAAGAAGACTTGCAGTGGATCACCAGGGTGCTGAAGACCCCGCTGGACATATTTACAAGTAAGTGTTTATTTTCAGGGGATGTTGTTAGGTATAGTGGGATTAATCCTTTGAGAGCCAGTGGGGAATGCAATGCTCTGCAATGTGTTGCATACCCCACTGGCACTCATAGGGTTTTTCATTTTTCTTACAAAGTACTGAATATAATGTGTGTAATGTATGGGTTTAGGGCCTCATATCAATATATCTACTGGTCACTTATTTTATTTTTAAGCTTTTTGTCCACTTCAATTCCAGCGTCGGCAGTTTTGTTATATGAGAATTCTGCTAAGAGTAAGAGTAAGAGCTGGGTCGTTTTGATTGAGCCTGTCTGTCTATGGATGGTATGCAGAGGAATGTTGGACATGGATGCCAAACTTAGAGCAGAAGGCTCTACAGAACTTTGACACAAATTGTGATCCACGGTCTGAGGTAATATGCTGGGGAATACCATGAAGAGGATAGATATCTTGGACAAACAGCTCAGCAAGTTTCATGAAGGAGTGACATTTGGACCATGGTACAGAACCTATCCACAACTACCCAAATCACTGTATTACCCTTGAGGAGGGAAGATCAACCACAAAATCCATAGAGACATGCATCCAGGGCAGAACAGGGACTGGAAGCGGTAGCAGAAGACCAACAGGCCGGGTATAAACCGGACAGGATAAGAAAGCTAGAGACAACTGTCTTGAATTTCGGCCTTCAGAAATAACAGGAGATCAGATCAAGACTACAGAGGACACCAGGGTGACCCGCTATGGATAAACAGTGACCCCAAAGAAGAATGTCAAAACGAAAGTCAGCTTGAATGAAGTAGAGGTTGGGTGGCAATGAAAGACCTGAAGGACAGGCAGACTAAGCCCACTGGGGGTGAGTAAGGCCATGGACAATAATGAAATGATTCGAAGAGATGGCACTGTGGGCTTAGTATCACGGTGCCCGTGATCTTCCTCTGTCACTCTTTGCTGTGGTGCGCTCCCATTGGCTGAGCTTGTTTGGCCCGCCCATTATGGCCTTTTTATACCCAGCCTTTGGCACCTGTCAGGTGCCCTTTCGTGGTGTTCCTGAGCCAGTGTTGCTTTGTTGGTGTACTCTAAGAAGAGTCAGAAAAGTTATGCGCTTAGTCACTGTAAAAATACAAGTAGTAAAATTTGAATACAAAAGGAGGCATAAAATACACTTACTTGGGTGTAGGGTGCTGCTTCTTATAGTAGGACTTCACAGACCGCAATCCTAATCACCAAAAAGTATTCTGTAGAAAAAAGTTGTGTGCAAGAAGCGCAACCACAACACCTCTAAGTGTAATATATAAACAATAAATATATTCTTCTTTCTTCCCCCCAAAAACAGATGTATTCACATTTGAGAGAGGTATAACCTGCCTCTTGATTTTTAGTACCAACTCTGGAAATAAAGGCGTTGCTTTGTAGCTGTGTTCCAGTGTTCCTGCTTCCTGTGTACTGACTTGGCCTGTCTGACTACGCTCCTTGGTTCCTGCTCCGTGATCTGACCCGGCCTGGCTGACGTTCCTGCTTCGTGACCTGTCCCGGCTTGTCTGAGGATCCTGCTCCGTGATTTGACCCGGCCTGGCTGACGTCCCTGCTCCGTGATCTGAACCAGCTCTTTGCTGACCCTGCCTGTGTTCCTCTGTGCTGTGGCAGAGCTGACTGTGTCATTGCCTCCTGTGTACTGGGCCTTTCCGTTTACTCTAGCTGAGCCTGCTGCCTCCGTTACTCTGGGCCTCCGTTTACTCTTACAGAGCACTGTGCCTTCCGTTAACACTTGCAGAGCCGTACCTCCGTTCACTGAGCCTCCATTAACACTTGCAGAGCAATTGTCTCCGTTAACACTTGTAGAGCAGTTGTCTCCATTCTCTGAGCCTCCGTTAACACTTGCAGAGCAGTTGTCTCCGTTCCCTGAGCCTCCATTAACACTTGCAGAGCAGTTGTCTCCGTTCACTGAGCCTCCATTAACACTTGCAGAGCCGTTACCCTGAGCCTCCCGCTACACTTGCCGAGCCTTGGTTACCGTACAGCGCCCATGTGGGTGTCATTGGCTCTTTCCAGCTAAGCATTGCAGTGTAGTCGGTCTCCGTTACAGCGCCCATGGGAGACGCCATTGGCTCCAGTCAGTTTAGCTCTTGCAGTGTATTGGTATCCGTTACTACGCCCGTGGGGGCTATTGGCTCTATTATCCTCAGCTCTTGCAGTGTAATTAGTCTCCGTTACAATGCCCGTGGGGGCTATTGGCTCTAATTATCCTCCACTCTTGCAGTGTAATTTGTCTCCGTTACAACGCCCGTGGGGGCTAGTGGCTCGATTATCCTTAGCTCTTGCAGTGCACTTGCTCTCCGGTCATGCACCGGTTGGGGTGCTAGTGGCTCTAGCTCATCAGCTCTAGCAGAGTATTTTGGCCTCAGTTTCCTGCTCAGCATAAGCAGTAGTCTCTGTTCTATTCTACTACTGGTGTTTATTCATCTAGCACCACTTACCGCTTCTTTACCACCTTATGGGCGTGTCAAACACACCACAACAGAGACTGATTGATTTCTATGTACTTTAACCATTGAGTACCCTGTATGTTACTAATGCCTGTCCTGTGACAGTATATATTTATTTCCCGGTATACTGGGCCTGAGAGGGCATCTATACTTTACTGTTCATTTCAATTATTCTGTATTGCCTATAGAGGGCAGTCTTTCTTGTCTTTTAATAAAACTGTGTTTTATTCTAACCTGCTGGTCTGAGTGTCTTACAAAACCGTTACACTTAGGCTTGAGTACCAGCTGATTTGAAATATCTAGACAGAGTGTCGGCCTCCACGTTCTTCGTTCCTGGTATTTACGAAATGTTCAAATTAAAAAGATAAAAGAACAGCCCCAAACAACCCTGAAAGGTGCTGAGTCACTTAGCCATGGCCAGCTACTGGAGATTCTGGTGGTCTGTACGAATAGTGATGACATGAGATAACACCTCCACGAGGTAACGCCACTCTTCAAGGGCTAACTTGATGGCTAGCAATTCCCCATTTCCAGTGTCTTAGATCCTCTCAGATGCTAAAAAACAACAGTAAAGGTATGATCAAGGATGGATTACACCTGATTCAGTGAATCTCTGAGATAGAAAAGGCCCAGCAGCGGTCTCTGAAGTGTCAACCTCAAGAGTGAATGGAGCATGAGGATTCAGATAGCTCACAACAGAAAAAGGTGACTGCAAAGTATAGAAGGCTTGAAGAGCTTCGCTGATACAAAGCTGAGGGTTGGCCCCTTCCACGTCATAGCAGTGATAGGTTAAACAAGAGTAGAGAAGTTCTTGATGAATCTGCGATAATAATTGGCAAAGTCAAAGAAGCACTGTATAGCCTTGAGGCCAAGGGGTAGAGGCCAATCAGAGACAGCAGATAGTTTCTCCGAATCCATAGCACGACCCTCAGCAGACATAACTTAGCCTAAAAAAGGACAAAGTGGTTTTCCTGAACTCACACATAGCCAGTTCTCCCTGAGGCAGGTCAAGATGTGGCAGACACGACATTGATGTTCCTCAGGGGACGGAGAGAATACTAGAATATCATCCAGGTAGACCACCGCAAACTCATCAAAAGATCCCTGACACATCATTCACCAGTGAAATAAAAAAATGCAGGGGCATTATGAAGGCCAAATGGCATAACCTGATACTCGTAATGTGCAAATCTGGAATTAAAATCGGTCTTCTATTTGTCCCCCTTTCTGACCCTGACCAAATTATAGGGCCCTACGGAGGTCGAACTTGTTGAAGAAATGGGCCCCTCTGAGCCTCTCCAGTGGCTCTGGAATCAGAGGAAATGGCCAGCAGTTCCATTGTGCGATGTTATTCAGAACCCTGTAATCCACACAGGGACAAAGTCCTCCATCCTTTTTCTTCAAGAAGAAAATGCCTGCTCCAGTGGAAGATGTGGATGATCATATGAACACTTGCACAAGGTTATCTTGGATATACTCCTCTAGTGCCTTGGTATCACGGTCCCCGTGATCCTGTGAGTCACTCTTTGCTGTGCTGCTCCCTGATTGGCTGAGCTGTGTTGGGCCACCCCTGGTTACCCGTTTTATACTGGCCGCTGGCACCTGTCTGGTGCCCTTTCGTGGTGTTCCTGAGCCTTGCTGCTGTTCTCTGCGTTCCTGATTTCCGGTGTACCGACTTGGCCTGCTTGATACTCTCCTGTGTTCCTGCTCGTTGCTGATCCGGCTTGTCTACGAACCCGCTCTGGTATCCGACCCGGCCTGGCTGACGTTCCTGCTTGTTGCTGATGCGGCTTGTCTACGAACCCGCTCTGGTATCCGACCCGGCCTGGCTGACGTTCCTGCTGTTGCTGATCCGGCTTGCCTACGATTCTCCACAGTTCCGGTTCCAGTCTGTCTACGTTCCTGCTGCTGCCTACGGGGCGACATTCTTACTCCTGGAGTCGCGCTTGTGCTCGAGACTGACCTTAACCCTTGAGTCGCTGTTCACTGTTAACGCTACTGAGCTGTACTACTGCTGAGTCTCCTTAAGCTTGCAGAGCTATACTATCAGGGCGATTCCGATTGCGGAGCCGATTCCTTGCTGTGCCTCACCTCCTACCAGGTGCCGAGTTAACCCTTTCAGTGCTACGCTACTACTGCTGAGCCGGCCGCTTGGGCCTGAGAGACGGCGGCTCATAGTCCATCTATGCAGGGTAGTTGTTCCGGTACCGTACCGGTGGTCTTCTTGCCCACGCACTTGCACCGGTGGAGTCGTTATACGCCCGTGGGGGCTACCTGGCACTAGCTATTGGCTTCCGTTACGCCCGAGGGGGCTTGAGTCTTACACTTGCAGTCTCCGTTCCTTGCTCTTGCAGCTTGTAGTCTCCGGTTTACGCCCGTGGGGGCTAGCGACTCACAGTTCCCAAGTACTGGTGGCAATTGTTACGCCCGTGGGGGCTATCCATTATTGCTCTAGCGTTCTGGGTCAGTTCTGCCGTGCAAGTCGATTGCTCTCCTGCACTCCGTATTGACACCTCATACTTATACAAGCTTCAGCTACACCTTGGGCGTGCCTACACCACAACAAAGACTGATAAGGACTGAGTTAACTATTGTGTGCTCCTCTCTGGGTTACCAGCCCTAGTATATATTTTCTGTACATATATTCTACTCTGTCTGTATCCAATCTACTGGCCTGTAAGGGTCTAGTCACATATTTCTTGTTTACACTGTGTGCCTGTAGAGGGCGATATTGTTCATTATTTTTTTATAATAAAACTGTGTTTTATCATACCCTCTGTCTGAAGTGTCTGAAAACCGTAACACTTGGTCTCCAGAATGGATAGATCCTCCTTCTAGGAGGTGGCATCCCTCGTAAGAGGCCTGTAGGACAATCATATGGGATGGCAAGGTCTCAGCTTTGCCCTTGCTAAAGACATCCTAGTAAGCCATATAGGCTTCAAGAACTGAGAGGGACTTAGAAGGCAAGGCGTCCATGGAAGATAACGAGATCTCCAACATAACGAATGAATCCCAGGAAAAAAAGAGAACATCAGTGGAGGGATGTTTCCTCTGAAGCCATGGGTACCCTAAGGTCAATGGTTTAGCAGGACAAGCAATCAGATCAAAGAGTCTGTATGGGAAGAACCCACATGCAGAGTAAGGGGTTCAGAGATGTGGGTTATCAGTCTGGCTCCTAAAGTCTAACAGTCTACTGCGTGATGCGAATAGGCATGTTTCTCCTAGAGCGAATCCCATACTGAGCAGCGAAAGCTGTATATATAAAGAGGCCTGCTGCCCCAGGCTCTTCAAAGGCTGAGAAAGGAAATGCTTTCTACTTCCAAGCCAAGAAGGTGGAGAGAACTAGCTTGTTTTCTTTTTTTGAGAGAAGAGACTTGGGGTGAGTCCCTCTTGCAACCCTAAGTCCTGACTTTTCCCAGCTTGTTCAGACACAAGCGTACAAAAATACTCTGACTGGGCACAGTATAAGAACAACTCAAAAGATTGTATCCTGGCTTTGTCCTACTCAGAGAGAAGTAGGACATGTCCAGCCTCCATTGGTTCTCCTACAGTGTTGAAAGTAGAGACTGGAGATTGGAACTTGGGAGCTAGATGTACCACAGGATGATGCAAAGGACTGTGGGTCCGTTCTCTCTCACGTTCCACTCTTCTCTCTTGAATACAGTGCTCCAAGGTAAAGCAAATTTATAGAAGCCCCTCAAGAGAACTGGAATAACCTTTGGGGTCAATTCATCATTGAGACAATCAGACAGGCCTCTCCAGAAGGTGGCCTTGAGAGCATTGTCTTCCCAGATAGTATCATATGATAAAGTCAAAAATTCAGTAGCATACTGGGCTAAGGACCTGCAACCCTTTTGACAGTTGAGAATAGCAGACTCAGCAAGCCTTGGGGTATCAAAGACTGAACAAAAAGGCACCACAAAAGAGTCAAAGTTGTTAAGAAGAGGAGAGTAAAGGTCAAGAAGAGGGGATACCCAGGTTAATAAAGAACCTTTTAAGAGGGAGATGATGAAGGTAGTACATGCCTGGTGAGATGCACAAGCTTCTGGCTGACTGTGGAAATGCAAGAAGCATTGGTTATGAAAACCCTTTTTATATGGAATGGTAAGTGCCTGAGGATGAGTCTCAACAAACTGACCCAACCTAAACATCCTGCATTTTTATAATGTTGCTTGCTTACTTTGGTATGCTAAGGATTGGCTGGATTATACTTCGGTTTATACCAATTCTTGTAGGGATCAGGGTTTTTTCCTTTGCTAGCCTTCCTTATATTTTACATGCTTCGCTGCCCACTCTTCCTCCCCACTGTGCTTCTAACCCTTTATTGATGTCTACTATAAGGTCTTGGCTTCAAGTTTCTTTTTGCTGTGGGTGTCCTGCTGTTTGGTGTGAAGCGGGGACTTTTTTGTGGGGTACTTGGACCAGTACAGTAGGTAACACAATCTTTATTGAAATAACACACGTATCAAATAACGTTACAGCAAGAACACCATATAATACAAGGATGTCCGGATGGAATGTTCTTCTGTAGTAGAGATGACTCGAACCCCACCAGCAACTAGGAGAAAACCAACTCAGGTCCGCACCTGAGCCTCACTACAGGTCCGCCCCTGTACAGACTACGTACGAAAGACAAACTGGGCTACAGGTCCGCACCTGAACACCGCAGTATGGAACAGGAGCAAGGGAGGTCTGCCAGAGCCACCGAGATACCCACCAGTTATACAGTGGAGCATTTGTATGCTGGGTGCTCAGCGGACAACATGGGTACAACAAGGTGTGTCGTCAGACAGGCCCACAGTCAGCTCCAGTACGAATAGTCAGCCAGGCCAAGAGTCAGACACAGAGCGGGTATTCAGATTGCGCCACAAGTTAGCACCAATACGGATAGTCAGCCAGGCCAATGGTCATACATAGAGTGGGTATTCAGATTGCGCTACAAGTCAGCACCAGTACGGATAGTCAGCCAGGCCAAAGGTCATACACAAAGAGGATAGTCTACCAGAGCCGCAGGTTGTGCATCAGAAAGGTTCTCAGACACGCCAGGGTCATACACAGAGTGGGTAGTCATAAACAGAGCCAATAGGTCAGAACCAGGACAAATAGTCAGCCTAAGCACCTCTACACCTTTAAACAACACTGGACACCACGAAAGGGCACTTGAGAGTGGTGTCCAGGAAGTTTATAATCCCAACCTCCCAGGAAGAGGAGGAGCCCAAAACTGATGCCTGTCACTTTAAATATGACACGCGTCCAACCTGGACGTGCGCCAGAGAACACAGTGGGACCACCGGAAGAGGCTGCAGTCGGCTGGCGGGCATCGTTGTGCGCTCGCAGCTGCCACTCAGAGACAGAGCCTGCCCTCCAATGCTGCTGTAGTCAAGTAGGTAATGTTGCGGTCGGCACGGCAGCCGCCGCTATGACAGTGAGTTTGCAAGTGATTTGTTTGCTGGGAGCCCATTTTGGTTTGGGTTTCTACTTGAACATATAGTTGTTCGTGTTTATCCGTTATACTATCTTTTATCTATATTTACTCAGCTTGATTATTTTTGGGTATAGTTTATGGACATACGTATGTCCATATTTTATTGATATTTCATTAATATTTACTTATAGTCCATTTTTATAATTATTAGTTTCTCCTACCAATATGTATTTGCTTTAATAGTGAGCTTTCCTATACATATACATTTTTGAATAAACGTTAATGCTATAATAACCTGTTAGGGTGTTCTCTTTGGTAACAATGTGTCTATATGTCATTTAGGGTGCAGGAATATTATTTTATTTTTATAACACATACAGTGGTGGTGTTAGTTTGTATTCTTAGCTGCCTTTGTTTATTAGTATTTATAGGGTGGTGTAATTATTTTTTCACTTTTGTGGAGCGCATTTAGAATTTTATTTAGTATATTTTTTCTTACACCCCTTGCACTGTTCTCCATCTGCTTACTTTCATGATCTTTCTTACATATTGTTGCACAGAACATATGTAACCCCTTTGATTGCTCACCACATTGGTCTTGACTCTACCTCATTCTGTCCCAAATCTTAGGAACCTAGTGCGACTCTACTTCATATGCTGTATTCTTGCCCGCATTTGTATTCCTTTTGGTCCAAGGTCCTCTCATATGTCACAAATAAAATTGGGATCCCCAAAGATTTTGTCACCCCAGTGTTTCTCCTAGGAATCTATGATGCTGCTAGTCAGTTGACAGCTCATCAGGTCTGGTTAGTAGACTTTGCTATTATGGTAGCGTTAAAATGCATACTTGCACTTTTGCTGTCCCCTCGCCCTTCTCTTCTCCGACAGTGGACTCAAACTATTTTATTTCACTAGACTACGCTGGACTTTCACCCCTAATGATAAGGAGGTGGTGGGCGCCCGTTTCATTGCCCTTTGGGAATCCTTTATCCTTACATTTCCTACCTCTCAGGTAGCTTTATATCGTTGCTTTAGATACACTGGGTGGCTAAGTGAGAGATTGTTAACTGATGATACCCTAGAGGCTCTTTTGGAAACTGGGGAGGGGACTACCTACCTACCATCCTGATTTTATTTTTTTCTTTGTCTGCTGGGTGGGGTCTGGTCTCCCTTGGGGAATACACATGTTTTTGTTTTTCTTGATCACTACTATACTCTGTTTTTTTGGACATAC
Source organism: Rhinophrynus dorsalis (assembly GCA_037306005.1). Taxonomy (NCBI): domain Eukaryota; kingdom Metazoa; phylum Chordata; class Amphibia; order Anura; family Rhinophrynidae; genus Rhinophrynus; species Rhinophrynus dorsalis. Next base: position 72,117,568 of record CM074726.1, on the reverse strand, counting down.
ACCATGTGGGGTGGTTTCACTAGGCCCCCTTGTGGTCGAATGGTGACTCACCTGTACATGGCTCGTCTGTCATTCATATGCTCCTTTCAGAATCCACAGCCGCTTTCTCTATACTGTCTTTGTGTAACGTTATGTTCAGATTCTGGGGGAAGTACAACTATATTACACCTAGTGCGCTGGTACTGAGTTAATCTTTGCTAGTCATTAACCATGTATACTTATTGCTATGTCCATTCTTCATATTTTGTTACACTGTTGTTGTTTAATTGAAAAATGCTTCAATAACAGGTAATTTAAAAAACAAACAAAAAAAACCCCTTCATTCAGTAAGGGAGATGTCAATAAGGTCAGGAAAAGACAGCCAAGAAGGAAGCAGAGATTCAACTACCACAACAGCAGAAGGATTCCCAGTAGAAACTGCTGGAGTGGACAAGACTGCTTCAGAGCGTTGCTGTTTGTGCTGCAGCATGCCAGCTATGGAGTCCAGCTTCTGGTCCAACCTTTTGATCTGTGCAGAGTGATGCTCCAATCTAGCCCCTTACTGGACAAAGAATAAGCAGGCAGCTATTGATATAGAAGAGAAAACCAGAGCAGAAGTACTACTGGGAATAACAATATCAAATAATGAAACAGGTACTAGGAATGCAAACAGCTACAATCTCCTGAAGCTATGGGATGCCCACCAGTAGGCAAGATGCTATGGAGCAAGGAATAGAGTATGGGACTTGCTAACATGGACAACCCCAGGCATTCTTGCTATGGCTAAAGTTAGACTAAAGACGCTGGTTGCAAGACCAGTAGTGCCGACCACAGAAGTCAGCCCACACTCAGGATAACTGCTTAGGGATAGTAGCCACTTAATGTGGTACTGTAAACAAGAAGGCAAATAGGAACAAGGTACCTGAACTCTAGTCGAATCCCTGCTGTACTCTGACTTTGTATGACTGAAGGTCAAATGAGTAGAACACTGACAGACAGGAACTTTAGATAGTGATGGTCAAATAGGTCGAACTCCGACTAGCTGATACAGAGGACCGACTGAAGATCAAACATGTCGAGCACTGTCTAACCAGAAGGGTGATCTGGTTCTGCCTTGAAGAAGTCGGGCAACGACTAAGCAGGGGCAAAACAAGCAGGGCTGGCAACTGAAGAGCAGAGGAGGCACAGAATCGACAATCTTAAAAATGATCAAGAAGGGGAGCCGGGGTTGACAACAAAGAATTCACACTGGAAGCAAAGTACAGGAATGGCATGCAAAGAGCAGTCAGTAATAAGGCCAAAGTCAATGTAGCAGTCTTTACTTCTCCACCAGGTGGCACTGGTGTGTCTTTTTGTTTCTCATTGGTGCTCTTGGGATCTCTATGGGTTTTTACTCGTGGGATCTGTCCTTCCTCTATGATGTTACGTTTCCTGGCATTGGACCTTCACAGGGTGAGTACCCTATTTATTTTGTCCTAATATGTTTTTATGTTGGCTTGACTAAGGTCCTAGATGTGGACTGAAATGTTGCATTATATGTATCAGCAAAATATGTTTACATTTAAAGCGGAACTATTACCTGAACTAAAGTTGCCCTGCAATATTTAGGCACGTGGCGACTAGCTTAATAATCCTTATTTTACCTGTCAAAAGTGCCCAGGAGTAAAGTTTTCACTGATCTTCTGAGACTTATGGCCAGGTTAGTGCAGCCTGCGCTCCTGTGCCATCAATCTCTTCAGGAGCCGTTCGGGTCAGTGTAAGGCTTGTGAAGGATTTTGGGAACTGAAAGCGCAGGAATGTAGACAAGATGTCTGTGCTGATGTCTGACTTCTGGTCTCGGAAGATCAGCGATAACTTTACTCCTGGGCACTTTTGACAGGTAAAATAAGAATTATTAAGCTAGTCACCATCTGCCTAAGTATTGCAGGGCGACTTTAGTTCAGGTGGTAGTTCTTCTTTAAGTCAGTCAGTGAACAGCTTACTGTGGAATCACAGCTAGAGACAGGGTAACGGAAAGACAGGAACAGGACTGAGACTAGGTCAAACAATCAGATTGAGCACCAGTACTGAGAAGATGGTGCTTAATAAAGGGATAAGAAACAAGCAGAAACCCAGAACAGGAGTGAGGAATGCCCAGAGCAAAAGGAAAACCCAGACAAGGAATGAACAAGAAAACCCTGGTCAGCAAGGGTAGAATATGACAAGTACTTCCCAATTCATCCTTGTCTGATTTTTTTGCAACAAATTATTAGTAATCGGTTCCTCCATTATTTTAACTATATCGGCAAAGCCGGTGGTGATGCCATCAGTCTCTGAAAAGTTTTCCATCATTGCAATGGTCTTTCTAATACAACTTGGCAGATGCTCAACAGGATGAATTCCTTATTCTATAGAATACTGGAAGATTGGCACTCACTCTTTATAACTCAAAAGCAGAGCCGAGTGCAACAGTAAATATTTGTTACACCAACAATAAGCTGTGCGCTGATGGGCTTAAATATAAACATATTTTACTGATGCATATAATGCGTTTCGGTCCACATCTGGGACCTTTGTCAATCCAACACGAACATGTTAGGATGAAATAAATAGGGTACTCACCCTGTGAAGGTCCAATGCCAAGAAAAGTGATATCATAGAGGACTGACAGAACCCAGGAGGAAAAACCCATAGAGATCCCAAGAACACCAATGAGAAACAAAAAGACACATCAGTGCTACCCGGTGGAGAAGTAAAGACTACTACATTGTAGCCATAAAAATAATCAGTGGAGGTAGGAGATAACTCAATAGATGGATGACTAAAGAAAATGTGTAAAAGAAAATGCACCAAAAAGGAAAAAGCCCTTGCCGCATTTTTAGACCGATGCACTCTCCCGCGCTTATCTGCAGCAGCTCTTTCGTCTTTAAATGCGACAATTACAGATGGAGAAATTGAACAAGCGCTTAAGACCCTGAACTCTTCGAAAGCTCCAGGACAAGATGGGTTTACGATGTCCTATCTTAAGTCTTTTTCCCCCATCTTACTTCCGCACTTGACAACTTTGTTTAATGACTTTTTCTCCGGTTCCGCTCCTCCTACTAAGATGCTGGAGGCTAAGATTGTTGTGATTCCTAAAGAAAATAAGGATCCCTCCTCTTGTGCAAGCTATAGACCTATCTCACTTATTAATACCGATATTAAGCTGTATGCGAAAGTGTTGGCACGACGTCTGGCCTCAGTGATTGGCACCCTGGTACATTATGATCAGGTGGGCTTTATCCCGGGGAGGGAGGCGCCCGACAATACGAGACGTCTCTTAAATCTGATACAAGTGGGGCACTCAGGCGTATCTCCCATGATGGTTCTCTCCTTAGATGCGGAGAAAGCATTAGACCGAGTGGATTGGAACTACATGTGGGCGGTACTACGTGCGTTTGGTTTCGAGGGGACTATACTTTCGGGCATACAGTCCCTTTATTCATCTCCCACGGCAGTTGTTCTTGCTTCCGGAGCTCTTTCGCAGCGCTTTCAGGTCTGGAATGGGACACGTCAAGGATGCCCGCTTTCCCCATTGCTCTTTGCACTTTGTATAGAACCTTTAGCAAATGCCATACGCCTCCATCCAGATATCCGCGGTATGACTGTTGGAAGTGAGGTTTATAAAGTAAGCCTTTTTGCGGATGATATTCTTCTGACCTTGTCCTCACCCATGACCTCTCTTCCCAACTTGTACTCTTTATTGACTAGACAAAAAGAGTTGTGAGGAGCACACATCAAGCACGAACAAGATTAAGTGTCTTGTTGTAAGGCATGGTAGCCTCTCAATGGTGCTACAACTCACGTTTTTCACTCCCATGTGCCATTGCAGAGAGAAAATCTCCATGTCCATATCAGACTGGTCCCGCCCACAGACAGTCCAGCTCCGAAATGTCAGGCAAATCCTCTCCGCATGAGAGAAACGGCAAAACCACAGACGTACGTTTCGGCCTATGTGAGCCTCATCAGTGTGGTGCAGCCGAATCCCTCTAGGCACATGGAAGCAAGGGCCCATGCCTGGGATGCCCTTAAACTTAGGGAGACAAAAAGAGTTGTGAGGAGCACACAACAAGAACGAACAAGATTAAGTGTCTTGTTCTAAGGCATGGTAGCCTCTCAATGGTGCTACAACTCACGTTTTTCACTCCCATGTGCCATTGCAGAGAGAAAATCTCCATGTCCATATCAGACTGGTCCCGTCCACAGACAGTCCAGCTCCGAAATGTCAGGCAAATCCTCTCCGCATGAGAGAAACGGCAAAACCACAGACGTACGTTTAGGCCTATGTGAGCCTCATCAGTGTGGTGCAGCCGAATCCCTCTAGGCACATGGAAGCAAGGGCCCATGCCTGGGCACACTTGATGTGTGCTCCTCACAACTCTTTTTGTCTCTCTAAGTTTAAGGGCATCCCAGGCATGGGCCCTTGCTTCCATGTGCCTAGAGGGATTCGGCTGCACCACACTGACGAGGCTCACATAGGCCGAAACGTACGTCTGTGGTTTTGCCGTTTCTCTCGTGCGGAGAGGATTTGCCTGACATTTCGGAGCTGGACTGTCTGTGGGCGGGACCAGTCTGATATGGACATGGAGATTTCCTCTCTGCAATGGCACATGGGCGTGAAAAATGTGAGTTGTAGCAGCATTGAGAGGCTACCATGCCTTAGAACAAGACACTTAATCTTGTTCGTACTTGATGTGTGCTCCTCACAACTCTTTTTGTCTCTTTATTGACTACTTTCTCGGCTCTGTCGGGCTTTCGTATCAATCACTCCAAATGTGAAGCGCTAAATGTCTCTCTGCCTCACGATCTGGTGAAACTCTTGTCCCTTAATTTTGATTTTAAATGGGTTACCAATTCGCTTTCTGTACTGGGGATCAAATTTCCTGCTTCTCTTTCCACGTTGTATAGTGTTAACTTTCTGCCATTATGCCAATCCATTCGAGCGGATTTGTACAGATGGGATAGGTTTCATCTCTCCTGGATGGGTCGAGTTAATGCTGTCAAGATGAATATTCTCCCCAGACTCTTGTATCTGTTTGGTTCCTTATGCATTCCGATCCGGCGCTCGGACCTGGACTCTCTACAACAAAGTATTTTAAAATTTGTTTGGGCTTCCAAATGACCACGGCTTAAGCCGGAGATTCTATACCGCTCCCGGCATTCTGGTGGCTTGGCCTTGCCTCATCTTTGGACCTACTATAAAGCTGCTCAATTCGCAAAAATATTGCATTTTCATAATATGATAGATCCACCGCGCTGGGTGTTGTTGGAGAGTAATAACGATTTTACGCTCCCTACTTCAACATTTTTTTGGACCTCTCAGTCGCATCCTGGCTTACGCTTATCCAGTCTGACCCTATCACAATTATGTCTTTTATGGAATCGCCATAAAATCAAAGATGCGCTTACTGCCCCAATTTCATTGATGCAATCATTTCTGTATCATCCTGATTTCCCGCCGGGATTTGACCCTGGCTCATTTTCCTGGTGGATTGGGAAGGGGATAATGAGACTACAAGATGTGATACAGACCTCTTCTCTGATGTATTGGGAATCCTTTCGGACTCGATACGATGCACCCTGTGGAGAGTTCTTACGATTCTTTCAAGTTCACCACTTCGTTCGTTCCCTTCTCAGGGGTTCAGCTCCCCTCCGGAGAACCCTGTTTGAAGTTCTCTGCAATTCTCTTCCCTGTGGTAAGGGCGCTATCTCTAAACTTTACGCTCATCTAATAACAACCTCTATGTCTCAACCTCCATCCTACCGCTCAAAATGGGAAACTGATTTGGGTGAAACACTGGATTCTGAAGAATGGTCTCAGATCACAGAGAATACAGCTAGTTTGACACCGTGTGTCATGATTACGGAAAATAGCTATAAGGTCCTTTCTCGTTGGTACTTATGCCCCACCAGACTCTCACATATTTTTCCGTCATCTTCAGATCAATGTTTCCGTGGATGTGGTTCTCGTGGGACGTTTCTGCATATGTGGTGGGAATGCCCTTCAGTGAGATCCCTATGGAGCTATGCTTTCCGTCAATTGAGTTTGGCGCTCGGCGTTACTGTGGATCCTGATCCTTGGACGGGTCTATTGAACCGCCCCTATAGAGCTCTGACTTTTTTAAAGCTCTGAACATAAGCTTATATATAGGATTTGTGCAGCGGTACGATGTCATGTGGCCTATCACTGGAAGTCAATACCTCCGGGTCTGGAGCAGTTGGATGGTAGGATTTGGCGCTTATTACATATGGAGAAACTGACCGCATATTCTTGCGCATCTTCTTCTTCTTCCTACCTACGCATTTGGACTCCGTGGGTCATGAATGTGTTACCCCCTGATTTTTGCCGCGTTCTCTTGACTCTGTGAAGACTTGGTGGTGGAGTGGTGGCTGACCCGAGACAGACCTCCCCCCCCCCCAGAGACGACGAGATAGATCTCTGGAGCCGAGATTTCCCTCTCCCCCCCCCCTTTTTTTTTTTTTTTTTTTTTCTTCCTTCTCTACCTTTCCTTCAATAGGAATTTCCTTACCCGTAGGGCCTTTTTACGCCCACCTCCAGACAAAGCAGCGTGGACACTGAGGTGGAAACTATGGGAGGCCCATTGTACTACTCTAAGTTTACTGTTTTTTCCCTATCCCACTATTTACTTTGTTTAAATATCAGTGTACTGCTACATTTTGTTTGTACTTCCATTTGATTTCAATAAACTTTGAATTTAAATAAAAAAGGAAAAAGAGCAAAATATAGACTCAAATATAAAACATAAAATAAAAAAGGTAAATAATGAATATAGAAATAAAAAGTAAAATATAATAAAGAAACAATATGGAAAAAATAAAGGAAAATAACGAACAATAAAAAAACAAAAACGTAAGTGTATCATCATCTATGGCTATAGCTGACATCTTAAATACATTCTTTGCTTCAGCACATACAAAGGATGCAACAATGACGGGCTATGGGCAAACAGACAAAACAACGGAATTTCCTCCATTATTTACATGGCTTACTGAGGACAAAGTCCAAAAGAGACTGGAGAGGCTTATGGTGAATAAAGCACCTGGACCTGACAGTACATACCCAAGGGTACTTAAGGAATTTAGTTCAGTAATAGCAAGACCATTATACTTAATATTTATTGATTCACTTTCATCAGGCATAGTGCTCTGTGATTGGAGGAAAGCTGATATAGTTCCATTGTTTAAAGGGATAGTAATGTTTCAAAATAAAAGCAGCTCCAATTAATCATCATAGTATTTGGGCCATGGAGTGTGTTATTTCAATACTGTCAGAGTTGTAGTTCAAGATTAATTGAATGATAATGTATCCCCCTCCCACCCCTTTTACTGATGTAACACTGCTCACCTCAGAGCAGAAAGAAGGTGTCCAGATGGTTTGCAGAGAGAGACAATCCTCAATTAGCATAAGTGAAAAACCTGTCGGGGGGGGGCAGGGTTTTCATTGTTCTCACAGTAAGAAGATTATCCCTTGATATGAGCTGTCTGGTCTTAAGACCGGATTCCACATCTGAGGGGAGGAGGCTTACACTAGGTAAAAGGGGTGGGAAGGGGATACTTTATCATTCAGTTACTCTTGAACTACAACTCTGACAGTATCGATATAATACTCTCTATGGCCCAATTACTATGAATATTAATTGGCCCTGCTTTTATTTTGAAACATTTCTATCCCTTTAAAAAGGGCGCAAGATCCAAACCAGGAAATTATAGACCTGTGAGCTTGACTTCCTAGTGGGTAAGATACTAGAAGGGTTACTAACTGACACTATTCAGGACTTTGTGAAGACAAACAATTTTATTAGTAGGAATCAGCATGGTTTCATGAAGAATAGATCATGTCAGACTAATTTACTTGCCGTAAGTAGTATTTTGGGCAGGGGAATTGCTGTAGATGTAGTATACTTGGATTTTGCAAAAGCCTTTGATACAGTACCTCACAACAGGTTACTGCATAAATTAAAAGGCTTCGGTTTGAGCGGTGTTATCTGTACATAGATTGAGAACTGGTTAAATGATAGATGGCAAAGAGTTGTTATAAACTGAACCTTTTCAAATTGTTCTAAAGTTATAAGTGGGGTTCCGCAGGCTTCAGTCCTGGGACCAATGCTTTTTAATTTGTTTATCAATGATCTAGAAGTGGGAATTGAAAGTAGCATCTCAATCTTTGCTGAAGATACTAAGCTATGTAAGGAAATATTTAGATAAACCGAGTGAATGGGCAGAAAAGTGGCAGATGACATTTAATGTAGATAATTGTAAAGTAATGCATTTGGGCTGTAGAAACAAACATACTACATATATTCTAAATGGGAAACAACTTGGGGAATCCGTATTAGAGAAAGATTTAGGAGTACTGATAGACAGTAGACTTCACAGCAATGTGCAGAGTCACTCAGCTGCTGCAAGAGCAAATAGGGTACTAGCCTGCATAAAAAAGAGGTGTAGATGCAAAGGATGCCAATATTATCCTACCTCTGTATAAATCCTTTGTTAGGCCTCATCTAGAATATGGAGTACAAAGGCACGTTCAACTAAAACAAAAGCAGGAATTCTTTACAGTAAGGGTGGTAAAGCTATGGAATTATTTGCCTCGGCATGTTGTACTTGCAGATAATGCAACTGCTTTCAAAAAAGCAATGGATGCCTATCTAGCACAGAACATATTTTGAAAATTATGACAGATGGCTTCAAAGCAGATAGGATGTTGATTCAGGGAAATATCTGACTGCCATTTGGAATCAGGAAGGAATTTTTTTTACCCACTTGGGGTAAAATTAGAAATTGCTCCAGAGGGGTTTTTTTTTTTTGCCTTTCTCTGAATCAAGAGGTGTTTTGGCATGGGATGGACTTGATGGACACATGTCTTTTTTCACTCCCTGTGTAGCAATAGTTTAGCTCTATTGCCCCCTCGTCTGGAGGGTTGTGATGTGATAATTTCCCTGATGTTTCATTGTCAAATAGTGTTTGGCTACCAGTTTATCCAATTTATTGTCTGAAAGCTATGCTAATGGCTGAGCGATGTCCTGCCATCCTACCTCTCAATGTGCAATCAGTTTTGTCCACATAGCATAAACCACAGGGGCATGTGATCATATATATTATAAAATTGGATGTGTATGTGTTGCAATGTTTGATCTTATATGTTCTATTTGAATATGAATACCACAATCTGATTCTGCGGAGAAGAGAATCGTATGCCAGGCCACAGACTAGCTTCTGATTTTTAGATTGCTAAATTTAATGTTTTCCTGTACAGTTAGTTATTTGTACAGGGAAAATGAGAATGACTGTACAGATACTGTAGATACAGTCATTCTCATTTTTCCTGAAGAAGGGACAGATGCAAGTCCTGAAAAGCATTGGAAACCAAGAGGAGTGAAAGTCCGCCAGAAAGACTCAGTAGAACCGGACTGAACGATGGAGAGCGAGCAGTTCCAGGATCAGAGAGAGACAATGCGGTAACATCCCAAGATAAACTGTTCTATGTACTTCAAGAGTGCAGACAGTAAGCATATTAGCATAAGAGGCACCAACATAGTGGGTCTGCTTTCATGTGTTTTCATCTGATTATTGTGACTGATGAAAAACAACTGTTCAGTGTGTCTTTTTCTGAGCTCTTCAGTCCACTTTCTATTGAATCTTTGAACTTCAGGCATGTTAGTCTGTGCATACACACTCAATAAACTAGTGAAGAGATTTCAGATATGAAACTAAAGGTCTATTGTGAATGCATATGTAACCTTTAAAGCTACTAAAGGTCTTTATATGCAACCTATAAAATGTTTGTTTGTAGTCCACATACTTTCTGATTGTATTTTAGTTTGCTGCCAGCCAAAGGCTGACAGGATCCTTTCTTGAGCTAAACAGTGGAGTCCAGCCATTTTACCAAGTCACTACAATAAAAGTAGACATTGAAAACATGAAAAATGCCTTTTAAAATAAATTCTTTCTAGGACACTATCCTGTTGGCAGATCTGGGCCTAGATGCGCTAAAAGTCATTGCGGTGTCGGTATGATATTGTCGATGTGTTCGAGTCACTCCGACAATTCGATCTGCACACACACACTGACATGTTCACCAAAATTGTCAGATGGAAGGGGAAGATTGGAGAAGGTCCATATAAGCATACAGGATTTTTGAAGTGCTGTCGGTGTGGAAGGGATCTCTTCTCCTCACACATCTCAAACACTATGACAATTCTGAACAGATTCTCTGTGCTTCCCTACCCAACCAGTAAGGGAATACAGAGAAGGTTTTCAGCACCATGGACAGCATTGAATGCCATAGGGATGTACATTGCTTACCCCTGTGGGATTCAAAGGGTTACAATAAACATAACTAGAACACCAAGCAGCACACTACCTCAACATTGGACAGGAACTGCCATTTATTCGACAGAACCTGTCTTTCATTCGACACTTAACCCTTTGAGTACCAGAGAGGTAGGAATGCATTGCTTAGAGGGTTAATATGCAAGGTATGCGGCTGCATACCTTGCCAGTACATGTGTAAAAAATAACTTTTTATTCAAATATGTGTTTAAATATATTAAACCAAAGATTAGACTTCAAGGGAAAGTCTGATGACCGTCATGACACCCCCCCTATCATGAGGGTGACAATTGCTAGTTTATTAAATCAAGGGCATATAACCTATGTTCCACATAGGTTATATGCCGCTTTTATACTTAAATTAAACTTTCAGACCTCCATGGGGCACCAGGACCCACCTGATAGCCCCCCTATCATGGATCATCTATCCAAAAGGATAGATGATCCAATGGGGCGACCCCAATGGCATTTTCTGCCTTCTTGATGCTGCCGGAGGCTATATAAGTTGCTTGCAGCATCAAGCACTTATGTAACATGAATGAACCCTGTCACCGGGTTCATTCTTGGTAAGAGGAGCACTGCTCTCTCATCATTGAATCAGTCACCAGGGTAAGACTGGGTAACTGATTCAATGATCAGAGAGCAGTGCTGCTTTCTAAGAATGAACCTGGTAACAGAATTTATTCATTGAAGGCAGTGCTTATAGTAAGTTCTGCCTTCAATTAATAAACCCTGATTCAATGATTACAGAGCAACGCTGCTTTCCAAGAATGAACCCAGTGACAGGGTTCATTCATTCTACACAAGCGCTTGATGCTACAAACGGCTTATACAGTCATCATCAGCATCAAGAAGGCAGAAAATGCCTTTGGTGTCGCCCCATGGATCATTTATCCTTTTGGATAAATGATCCATGACAGGGGGGCTATCAGGAGGGGTCACAGTGCCCCCATGGAGGTCTGAAAGTTTAATTTAATGATAAAAGCAGCATATAACCTATGTAAAACATAAGTTATATGCTCTTGATTTAATAAACTGGCAATAGTCACCTTCATGATAGGGGGGTGTCACGAGGGGTCATGATACCCCCCCCCATTGAGGTCTGATGTTTGGCTTAATAATTTAAACACATATTTGAATAAAAAGCTATTTTTACACATGTACTGGCAAGGTATGCAGCCACAATCATTGCATATTAACCCTTTGAGTACCAGAGGGGTAGGAAACACATTGCAAAGCAATGCTTTCCTACCTCTCTGGTACTCAAAGGGTTAAGTGTTGAATGAAGGACAGGTTCTGTCGAATAAATGGCAGTTCCTGTTCAATGAGGCGGTGAAGTCAGATGGAGTTAGTATGTCGAATATATGCAATATATGTCAACATACTAAGAGGGGGGGATGTCGAAGGGGGGAACATTGTGTAGTTCTTGGTGTACTGTTTCAGTTTATTTTAATCCAGTGAATGCCACAGGGGGTGAGCAATGCACATCCCTATGACATTCAATGCTGTCCATGGTGCTGAAAGCCTTCTCTGTATTCCCCTACTGGCTGGGTAAGGAAGCACAGAGAATGCTTTTCAGAATTGCCGTAGCTCTCCCTGTTGTTACTCCATAGGAAAGTACAGGGGAGATCCCAGCTACGACAACATGAGTTAGGAGAAGTGGAAACTGTGAACTCTGACAGCAGAGGCTGCTATCGGAGTTTACTGAATGAATTGATGTGTCCCATTACCATATCAATGTACCCCCTTGTATACAAATGTGTCTTATTATTCAGCATTTCCATATGGAAATGAGTCATTATGCTTCATTACCATATGGAAATAGGCCACTGTCGATGTGATGAATGAAAATTCGTAAACCTGTCGTACTGATGTCGATGTGTGTATCTTTTTGTCGGAGTGCTGGTGATGTAATGTCGTAGACAGTTTGGTGAATACTGTGGATGTTACTATGACACTGCTCCGACAGAACATCGATATTCGTAGCCCTCTTTGACCTTTACTGCATCTAGGCCCTGCTCTCCTAGGAGAAGATCAGCTATTAAGACCAGGACTGCATTTTGAGCCCTGGCAAACAACAGAAGAGCATAACATGGGTCTGAAAAGAGACACGAGATGCTTCCACTCTGGACCTGTAAGAGGAGATTAAACTACAAAATGAAAGTTTCTCAGTCTCAACCAGTGCATTACTGTACCCATAAGGACCATATGTTTCAATCTTCAAAGCCTGACATTGATGGTCTATGGCAGCTGAAAGTCACATATTTCTGGTCTGTGTTCCAGCTGACATGGTCGGTTTCTACCCTACTTAAAGGCTGATAGGAGCCCTTTAGGAGTTTTGTAATGCAGCTTTGGGCGTTTTACAGTTAATATAACATGATAATTGTATTTTAAATCCACTGACTCATGATCAAATGCAGGCCCAATAAAGAATAAGGAGCAGTATGAGCTTAGAGAGTTGGGTGGGATTTCAGCAGCTGACATCACCAAAGGAGTAGAGATTGCAAGGAGGTTTCTAGCGTTGGTAAAGCAACAATTTGTTGTTGTTATCAGTAATTGTATTATACGTTTTATGCTATTAACAGTTATATTTTATTCCTTAAACAACTGATGGCCAGAAAGGTACGCAGCATATCGTACATCTCTTGGTGTCATAGGAGACACTACCACTTTAACCCTGTTTGTGCAACAGTGGGCCCTTAGCAATGTCTCAGTTTACTTTTCTCATACACGTAGTATTGATTACTTTACTTAAAGGCTTTCTCGCATTTTAATTCTGCGTATCTCTTGTAGCAGCTATAGTGCCACAAATCATAAACCAATTGTAAACACTTCTCGGCAATGACTAATATATGCCTCTAATCAGTTACACTGCTACCCAAAAGTGGGGCTGTCTGCACCCTAATTAATATGAAGAAAATACCCTCGGAAACCGTAACATATTGCAAGTTTTCTTACCCCTTTTTCATGCCTTCTCCTCCTGCTTTTCTCAACTTTAACAGTCTTTTTTTGTCTCTGTTGACTATTTGCCGTAGCACTGAAACCAATTCCTATTTATTTCCAATCTGAAAAGCGAGCATGGTTGGCAAACTAACCTACTTCCGAAGTTCGAATTTGAATGCCCTGGTTGGCAAAGACGCTCACTTCCGGTGATAGTTCCGGAATTTGCTTAATAGTACTTCCGACTGGGGAAGAAAGAGGTATGTTACATTTTTGTGTGTGATACATATTGTGTATGCATAAAGCGGCTGATTTACTATTTAATGTAGCTCCTTTAAAACGAGTTCAGCAGACGTATCAGGGACACGCACATATAGTACGGTATATGTGTGGTAGAGCTAAGGCCTGCATTTATAGAAACTAGAGTAAACCAACTGCACAATGGTAGAAACAAATTCCTATTAAATTGGGCTTTTAACTCATTTAATGAATGTTAGAGAGGTCCCCACTGCTTCGTAAAGCTGTGCACCGAAGACTTCTAGCATTTAAAATGTAAAAAAAAAGCTATATTCAAGTGCATGAGAATTTATGAATTTTCGTTTGTTCCCTATGGTGCAGCTGGATTACGCCAGAATTCTTCTATATGGTTCAGCTTATTTGCCCCGGAATTGCATTTCTTTAGTTTATTAAATACTGCCCTTTGAGATTTATCGACAAATGCGACTTAGATTATAAGATCTATATGGGGGGGCAGGGTCCTCCTGTTTTAATGTATGATTCACTAAGGTTTCCCCTATTACAATGTGTATAAAACTACGGCACTTAGTATACCTCACTTATACTGCAATTTAAGGTGTAAAGTGTGAAGTACAAATATTGTTATATAAAGAACTCATACATGCAAAAGAAACTTGGAGCACATTTGGAGCAAACCATCTGATCCATAGGGCTGAAATACAAAATGTTCAAACTTTAATTGCTCTAAATGGGGTATTTAAACCTTTAAGTGCCAGAGAGTTACTGAATGCATTGCTTTGCAATGAGCTCTGTACCACTCTGGAACTCAAAGGTTAAACCTTTGAATGCTAGAGGTGTCACCAAAGCATTATTCTGGACCTAGTATTCAAAAGGTTAAAATCCACCACTCAAATGGAACTTTTGTTTTTTCTTTATGGTGCAGTTGTTTTGCTCCAGAATTTCTCCTCTCTTCTTTTTTGTAAGACTTTAAGTTTTCTGTTTAGCTTTTTATCTATATTTATTTGTGTTCTAGATTTCACTGGACCAGCCTCCCGAAGACCCATCATGACCTCCACAAGTAATAGAATACTTAATCAAGTAATATTTATGTATGCATGCATATATGTGTGTGTTTGGGCACATGCAAAGGTGGAACAATTCTGGTCAAATCAAAGGGATAGTAATACGTCATGTATGTAAGCTATAATATTGTAGGTATTAAATAAATAAACCAAAACATCTATGTCTTTTTGCAGTAATATTCATAGTTAAGAGTAATCTCAATCTAAAGTTTACCCCTCCTGTGACCTTTTAGCTACGTCAGTGCTCTAGTGGTCAGACTTGGATTCTAGTCTGCGGACCGGACGGCTCGTCTGGAGAGACAAAGGAAATCTTCGTGAGAACGGTCAACAAAGTGGGCACATTTTGAGGCAGTAGACTTGTCTTGAAGATTTCCTATGTATCCACTGCTGTTTTGTCTCTCCAGACGAGTGGTCCGGTCCGCAGACCAGAATCCAAGTCTGACAGGAGGGGTAAACTTTAGATTGAGATTACTCTTAAACTATGAAAGTTATTGCAAAAAGACATAGATGTTTTGGTTTATTAAGTATAGCTTATTTATTTAAGTATAGCTTACATAAATTAAGTATTATCCCTTTAACATAGCACGCAATGAGTTTGAGACCTCACTAGCATTCAAGGATGTATTATCCCCATTTAAATCAATGGGGATTTTTTTTTTCATTTGTTCCCTATGGTGCAGTTGGTTTTTCCCGTAAGGAACACTGTGTTTACTGTGAATTGTACCAATGTTTACCTGCATTTTCTCCCTGCATCTAGGCCACTGATTCTCCGCATCAGTCCTCTGCGCACTGGATGTTCCTATTTAGAATGGGATTGTCACACTAACAAATAGGTGACTTGGAAAGAGCTTTCAGAAGCACTTATATGCAGAAAATAGACAAAAAAACTAATAAATAGAAGCCAGATTTTGGGGTATTAACCCTTCAGTGCTAGTGCTGGGGGGCAGAATAAATCTAGGTCCCTTTAGGACCTACTGACAGCAACCTGTTTTTTAACCCCTTAAGGGGACCCTTGATGGTCCTGGCATGTCGTGGGTTGGCAAGCCATAAGGACCCATGACGTGCCAGGACCGTCATGGCGTTCAGAGCTCCCTGTGCAGCTGCATGCTGTTCGGAGAGCCCTGAACCGGATGCAGTAATAAAAAAAAAAAAAAAACTGTCCGTGGTCCTTAAGTGCTGTCCGCATGTGTATAACATACTATGCATTTTGTATTTGGCCTTCATTTTTAATATGCCTGAAGAAGAGACCTAAAGTGTCTTGAAAGCTTGCATTCCAGAGCCACTTGGCCAGTAAAGGTATCACTTTTACTCTACCAGTGTCATGAAATATTGGGTTTCACATGTTAACATATATAATCCAGTTCACTTTTAAATATTAGTGTTAATCAAGTACAGAATGATCAATCATAGTAATTTAGCCTCTGTGATAAAATGTGTTGCATACCCTTTGGTGTTCTAGGGGGTAATACCGGATCACTTTTAACCCCTTACCAACAATGAACGTACATGTACGTCCCACACAAACTGTCACTTAGTGACAGAGGACATACATGTACGTCCAGGAAGTCCGGGTCTTAGCCGTGTGTATGCGCAGCCGGTCACTAAGGGGTTAAATGGTTGCATATTAAACATTGAGCGGCTGCACGCCGCGTTCACTATATCTCCCTGTTGAAAAGGGCCACATGAGAATCTCGTCCTGCATATAAGCGCAAGATTCTACTGTCGTCTTTGTAAACACAGCATAAGCAGATGTGTTTAAGCTCTGAGGTAGCAGTGTCCTGTTAAGTGCAGCGAAGGAGCTGAGGCTATGACTGAGTGAGTAGCACTGGCAACGCTGATAGGCTCTCCAGCAATGTCCCTTTTTCCAGCCAACACGATAATGCAGCAGTGAGCATAGGTTTTGTGTGCAATGAAGGAGCTGAGGAGCATGACTGAACACAAAGTTTAACGTTGCACATGTCTGCAGTTAAACAGCTTAGACATATTTTTTATATTCATTTAACCCTTTGAGGACCAGCTCGAGACGCTTCACCATGGAACAACTTCAGGCAGCACAGAGAAAATGCAGTGTGGCAGGTAGTGAGTGACTGTTTCTGGCACTCAAACGGGTAAGATGTCTTCATAAAGATAGTCACTCACTACCTGCCACATTTTCTCCATGCTGCCTGGAGTTAATTATGAGGGTTAAATGACTTTAAAAAAATATGTTTAAGATGTGTGACTGTAGACACCTGCCATGTTAAACTTTGTGATCAGTCATTGCCTCAGAGCTTAAATCCATCTTCTGCTTATGCAGTGTTTAAGAAGGGGACATGAGAATCTCGTGCTTATACGCAGGGCGAGATTCTAATGTCGCCATTGTCAACCAGGCGACATATGGAACGCAGCATGCAGCCGTGCATTCTTAAAAATTCAACCATTTAAAAGGATATGGGTAATACGTGACCTGTTAGTGTGCCCCGAGGACTAAGTCTGGCAATCACTGACCTACGCACTGAATACTTCAGCCATTCGTGTGCCCCACTACCTATTATATAGCAGTACCATGACCTGTTTTATATTAAGCTTACATTTTTGTTAAATGTATCATGGATCTATATAACATGGTGAGTATAGTTGTGACTGCTTCTGTCTGAAGAAATTATAATCTTAATTACATTTACTCTAGTAAACCTGATATTCTATTTCTGTATGTAAAATATATGTATGTAGTTTATGTATATTACGTCTATTTATATTTTAATCTCTGCATCATGAAAGAAAGACCTGTGAGTTCCTGTTTTGATATCTTTACAGATAAAAGTTTACAAATGCATTTGTTTGAAGCACCTGAACCTGTTGCACTATTGTATTAGAGTGTCCATCTTCTGATGTATAGATATACAGTACCAGTCAAAAGTTTGAGTGCCCCTGCTTGAAACCAGACTTTTCATGATTATCTATGCTTTTATCTTTATAAACTTGTCAAAAAACAGTCAATATTTATTGATATGATAAGTGTACATATATATAAGGTCATTATCATAAGTGAATTTTATTTTTAAATGAACTGGTTACCCAAACTCAGGGGATATCAGTCTAAAACTCACATCTTTTTAAAAGCCTGAAATTGATATAAAACTGCACTAGAACACTGGCATAAGTGCATAAGTATAAAAGTGGCCTTGTTAAATGTTTTCAGAGTTAGCTAGCATGACACCAAGTAATCATTAGTGACCGATTATTGTTAACAGGTGAGTGTCCATGATTACTATAAATATGGAGAGCATAAGCAACTCTTCTCATTCCTGAATTTAAGGGAACAGAAAATGAAAAATATGCACAGTTAAGTAAACAAAAAAAGACCGCCCTTCATCTCTTAAAGGGATAGTAAACCTTCGAAAAAGTTTAAGCCAAATGATAGAAATAATAAAAACATACTTAACGCCCTCATTCCCATCTCTCAAACCGTTATGGTTTGAGAGATGTAAGAAAATAAAGACCTCTGCTCCCTCCCCTTTCTGCCTGACGAGCTGTAAAGCTATCAGAGGCAGAATCCAGTCGCCCGACTGACGGCAGCTCTTCAAGAGCACTGTCATCAGGATATCCAACTATAATTACTTCATTGGTATGGTCTATAACGTGTGCCTGGCTTGCAAGCACACGTTGTAGACCATTCCGATGAAGTAATTGTACTTTGATATCTCGATGACAGCGCTCCTGAAGAGCCGCTGTCTAGTCCCGGAAGCAGGATCTCATGACATCCACTATACAGCGGACGCATGAGAAGGGGGAGGGAGCGGAGGTCTTTATTTTCTTACATCTCTTACAACCTCTGTGTTGCCTCCAGACTAGTGGGCATCCTATCTGGTGCAGACCTGTTGCTCTGGCTGACTACCCGCTCTGTGTATGACCCTGGCCTGTCTGACTATCCAACCTGGTGCTGACCTGGGGCTTTGTCCAGCTATCTCCTCTGTGTTGCCTCTGGACTAGTGGGCATCCTATCTGGTGCAGACCTGTGGCTCTAGCTGACTACCCGCTCCCTGTATGACTCTGGCTTGTCTGACTACCCAGTCTGCTGCTGAACTGTGGCTCTCTCTGACTACCCTTCTGTATTGCTCCTTTACCAGCAGACTTCCTATCAGGTGCAAACCGGTGGCTCTGGTGGACTCCAGCCTTACTGACTGCAGGCGTGAGTCAGTAGTCTCCCTTGTTGCCATCCTTTATGGGAGAGTGACCTCTTCTGACTGACTGCAGGCGTGAGTCAGGAGTCCCCCTAGTTGCGATCCATTTTGGGAGATCGTAGGGTCTATTCTGTGTTACTCACAGGGCAATTGAGACTACCGATTGGTTCCGGCCTAGTTTCTAGCAGTTGTGGTTGATCTTTGGTGGCTCCTATTGCTGATACATTCTCTAGCCTCTCTTGTCACCCTCTGCTTGTTATATTCATTACTGTTACCATTCTAATAAAGGTGATTTTTACTATGCTGTCTGACTCCTGTCTTTGTTTGCCTCCCATGACAATTATACGCTGCTCTCGGACTGACAGGCAGGAAACAGCACAGACATCTTTCTGTAGTGACGTCTGCGTGCCTGCTCTGTCAGTCCCTTTTGGAGCCAAACGGCTCCTAGCAATGCCTCCTAGAGCAGGTTGGGACTGACATTGCAGATGCGCAGACCTCACTATGGAAAGATGTCTGCGCTGTTTCCTGCCTGTCAGTCCGGGAGCAGTGCATAATTCTCATTAATGTGGTAATAATTTTGGCGACTAGCACTAATGAGCAGCTAGTCGCCAGATGGGAAATTATTTGGGGCCATGTTTGTAAGGGGTGGTGGTTCCGCTTTAATAGTGCAAAATAAGAGGAAGAGGTTTTCCTCATCCAAATAACATAGAAACTGGATGTTTGAAGAGTGGAAGTCTTGTGGACAATGAGACAAAATTTGAACAATTTGAATACAACTGTTGAGTAATTGTAAGAGATATGAGTTCTGCATTTGTGGTTCCCACTCAAGCATGGAGGAGGTAGTGTCATGGTGTGGTGTTGTTTTGCTGGTGACAGAGTTGGTGATGTTTCATCATCAAGTCCAAGCTCAACTAGCCTGGCTGTTATAGCATACTTCAGAGGAATGTCATTCCATCAGAATTACAGATAGTTGGACAGTCCTTAAGTCTTCAGCAACATAATGACCCAAAACACACCTCAAACTTGTGCAATATGTATCTGGCAAAGAAGCAAAGTGAAGGGCAATTCAGTCTAATGACCTAGCCTTCCCAGTCTGCAGACTTTAATCCCAAATAAATTGTATGGGATGAACTGGACAGAAGAGTCAAAAGAGAAGGTTCTCACAAGTGTCCTTCATCTCTGGGAATTGTTGCAGAAGAACTGGGAAAACAGGTCAGGTGATTTCCTGATGAAACTGGTTAACCAAATTCCTTGTCTTTGTGAGGCTCTTAAGACAAGGGTGACTGTTTTGAAGAATCCAAGATTTAGATATTACATTCAAACAAAGAGAGAAAAACAAAGTTATGCCCCTAGTGTAGAAAATCTTGAGTTCATGAGTACTCACAAAGGACATGGCTGTTAATCACATATATGAATATGTAAGCTGATATCGCCAAAATGTAAGCTGTCTGGAACCTCACTCTTTGGACGAGCATCTCAACAGAGAACAAGCAGACAGTTATTAATATATAAGGAATACCTAGAGCAAGGGTAACACTAGGGTAAAAGCATACAGCAGCAACATGTACTAACACAACAAATACTGCCAAAAACAACAATATCAGCAAGGAGACCCACAGTAAGCCAGATGTTAGAGATTTGAGGAGTAGGGTATGGTGCTTGCTAACCTAGCCTACCCCCAGGCAGTCTTGCCAAGGTCATACTAAAGGAGCTGATTGCAAAATCAGTTTAGTGCCTTCTGGAGGAGTTGGCCCGCACCCAGGATGACTCCCTAAGGAATAGTAGCTACCTACTGAGGTAGGAACAAGGAAATAAAGAGAAACAAGTACCTGAGCTACTAGTCGAATACTGCTGTACTGGAACAGGATGACCGGATTGTCTGGAAATTAAACTCTGATTCAGTGATTTGGCTGACTGTCAAAAGATTTGAACTTCAACTACTGGGAATGGAATATGACTGATGTTCGAATGAGTTGAACAGTGGGAGGCAGCAGCAGGAACAACTGAGGGTTGAATAGTTAAACTCAGACTGCTCTGGTAAAAACGGTGAATACAGGCATGTTGAACTCCAAGCAGACAGGAACAGAATAGTTGGATGGTTGGTCAGGCAGGGTCAGAAACAGGAGAGTAAGGATGTACACAGTCGATAAGAAGGAGAGCTGGGGTAGATAAAGGATAATCAGTACTGGAAGTGAGGTACAAGGATTGTAAGCTGAAGAGTAGCCAGGAAATAAAGCCGAAGTCGGTACATGGAAATCAAACTGGACAAAAGGGCAACGGGAACTCAGGAACAGGACTGCATTAGAATGCTTAGATTGCGTGCCAGTACTAGAGAACGGGAGCTTGATAAAAGCTCAGGACAAAGTAAAAACCCAAGACTAGGATCGAGGATCCAGCAAAACAAGGAAATCAACATAAAGTCAGACAAGAATCGGCAGAATGATCTGAAAAGACAGACATAATAAGACTTAATCAGTCTTGTAATGTCAGTCTTTTCAGATCTTTTCTGCTGATTCTTGTCTGACTTTATGTTGGTTTCCACCCATATCTGAACTAGCCCAGTAACCGTATATAGAAGATTCTCCAATCCTAATAAAAAGGCTGCTTCTCCTTACCACGTAGTCTCCAGATGGCAATAAATTATGCAACAGAAAAATAAAAAGTGGGGCACAACAATAGTGTTATACTGTATACAATAAAAATAGAAGTTTCCCTCATATGAAGCGATGGTTAGTGATAGACTATTCCAAAAGCTGACTAAACAAGCATGCAAAGA
Source organism: Rhinophrynus dorsalis (assembly GCA_037306005.1). NCBI lineage: Eukaryota > Metazoa > Chordata > Amphibia > Anura > Rhinophrynidae > Rhinophrynus > Rhinophrynus dorsalis. The sequence goes on along the minus strand of CM074726.1, from coordinate 72,096,020 downwards.
ATATCTCCCATTTCCGGTTGGATATCTGTGAATGCAGGATCGGATGTACCAGATGAAGGAAGGATCCACTCTCCAAATGTGAAATCCCAATAAAAATGTATCTTACATACAATAAAACTGTAATAATACAGAAATAATATAAATAGCCCACTTATGCATTTCATAGTGATCTCACCTCTTTATCAAAGTTTTGCAGCTACAAACCCACATATATGTGTGCTTGTATATGTGATATAATACACACACACAAAATATATAAAACAGAGGTGGATGGTCGGCAGTCACGTTATCAAAGTAACTTGCCCTGGTACCTTGCAATAAATCAGTATAGTGGTATAAGGCAAGCACTCTTTCATAAAATATAAACAAGTTTATATTTTATATATATATATATATATATATATATATATATATATATATATATATATATATATATACACACACACATACATATATATTTATCTCTGTCTATACAATTACAGCCACTGCCTACATTCTTCCTAATCAGAATGTAACATGGGTAGGCATCTTTAGTCCTCAAGTGCAGTTAACAATTATATTTTAAGGATATCCCTGCTTGATAACAGATGGATCAATTAAAGTGTTTTACTTATACTTAGAAATGTTTAAAACATGCACTGTTAGTTGCACTTAAAAATAAAAGTTGCCTATGAGTGCTGTATACAGTAAGATGTCCTTATTGTATCTAATTTGTTTGTTGCATTATTCTTAAAGAACAGAAGACTTCTCGGAGCAAAGATGATGCCCCCCACGAACTAGAGAGTCAGTTCATTCTGAGGCTTCCACAGGTGAGATAGACATGGTAATAGTAACAAACATACTTCTTGTTTAAAGGGAAATTACCACCCCTATAGAATTTTACAAGTTTGCCTAATTGCCATCCTCATATAGTGATAAGCTCTAATCATTTTTTTTTTGTTTGGTTGTTTTTAAATGCATGCTCTTGCGAAATTTACATTATTAAAAATGAGCCTTTGCCTTACTTCCTGAAAGACTGCGGTTACAATTCTGTACTGCAGCCTGCCAATCTTCTTCTGTTCTTCCCCAAGTATTGTTGTGTTCCAGCCTCCTCTGATGAAGGAGGATTCCTCCATGTAAGCTGGTTGGAACGTGACAGTAATTGGGGAGGGAATAGAAGAAGATTGGTAGACTGCGGTGCAGAGCTGGAACCGCAATCTGTACGGAAGTAAGGCACAGGTCCATTTTTAATTACGTAAATTTTGCAAAAGCATGCATAAAAAAAAAGAAAAGAGCCAACAATTAAAGCTTATAGCTATATGAGGACAGCAATTAGGTAAACTTGTATAGGAGTGATAATTCCCCTTTAATTTTGAGTCTGTATATACCAGGGGTAGCCAACCCTGGTCCTTAGTTTAGAGCTACCAGAAGTGTATGTTTTTCATGAAATCCCAGCTGGAACACAGGTGGACTAATTAGTGCCTCAGTCACTTTTATTGGCCTCCCTGTGCCTGTTCAGGGATAATCAGAAAACCTGCATTGTTGTTAGCTCTTGGGGACCAGGGTTAACTATCCCTAGTATATATACTAAAAGAATATCAGTAACACAGACAGACTGGTTCTATGAGATTTTAGTGGTCAGCATTACTAATTGATAACAGTTCTGCTTTAGATTCTTAGTCATTTTTTTACCTGATGATTTTGCAACCAGTGGTGGAAAAATCCTGGACACCTTGAATTTTATTGACAACCAAATAATCATCCCCTGTTGTTTCTGGAGAAGGTACTTCAGTAGAAATACTGAAGCTGATGTTCTATGAAGAGCATTCTAGAGTTAACCAAACTCCACCAAATAAAAATAAAAAAAAATACATTTTATCATTTTTTTAATGGGACTTTTAAATCCATTAATTCTAAAACAGTTCCCAATGTGTTGGAGATTTCTGTAGCATTTTTGGGAAGTTTGGAAATGTTTATTTGTCCCTCATTTGTCTTGAGGGGTGTGCCCTAAGGTGAGAGAAACTCTCCATCCAGTTCCTGTTTCTCAACCTAGTGTATCTATCCCTAATATAGGATCACACAGACAAGAATAGGCATGGATAAACTGTGGCTCTCAGCCAGTTGTTGGACTGCATTTCCCATCATACGCTGTTTGCAGTTGGTAAGTGAGGATGATTGGAAATGTAAGCTCAACAACAGCTGGTGAGCTGTAGGGTGTGTTCCCCTCCTCTCTGACTGGGCAGACTTCAATATGTGATATTTAAAAGAGTACAAACACTTAAAAATGAAATAGAGTTGTATACCTATTGTGTCTTGTACTCCAAACTAACATCTGTAAACAATTTTTGATTCTAATGGCTCAATTTAATAGCCACTAGTAAAAAAAAGTTTGGACAAAGTAAAAAAAAAGTTCTGTGCTCTGTTATTTACTCCGGAATCCAAAGAATCCTAACCATTTTATAAAACACCCCTGTATCATCATGACCAGACAAAACAGCCTGTACAGGAGGATTCTGTCAAGTTTAGTCTTTGCATGAATCAGCCTTATTTCTGGAAGCATGAGGGGTTTTGGGAATGATAGTGGTGACATCATGTAAGCTGTACTCAGTTCCACTCAAGGTTCTTTCAATTGGAAATAATTAGAGAGATGAGTGGCAGGAATCATCAGTTTCTAATTGTGTTTTTGGACCTGCAGTGGTAGCAGGATGCGTCTCTTACTTTTTTTTATCACCGTCTGACAAGTAGTGATAACAGATTCCAGGCTGACCGACTGGGGATCGCAATGAAGGGTGGTACCACAATGTTAGTCTCAATCCTCATATGACTGCAGGTTACACATCGTACTATGCCATTGATTATTGAAACTATTAAATCTGAATATTTGTTTATGGGGTCTGATTGCATGAGTTTATCTCATATATTCTTTCCCCTTTTAAATGCAAACATGGTGTCTTGTCAAACAAATATCCACCCTCTGGATCCTTGATCAGTATTGGTCAGAAACGGATTGTTTAAATTATTTCGTAATATCTGAGAATGTGGTAGTGATAATCATTCTCTCCTACCCCGCATTTTGCAGAGGGGGTTTCTCTGCCAGCAGACTTTCTCTGTCCAGATTATTAATAATTTAAGTTTGGGTTGCAAAAATGTATTCAAAAGTAAATACCAGTGGGGAACAAATGCAAAAGAAGTAGGTTACAGTCAGTGAGGTTAAATGTAAAGAAAGAAATGAGAAGGAAAAAAGGCATTTAAACTAAGTCTGAAGGAACAAAATTATTTCTTGAAATACAGGGAGTGCAACAAAGATTGCAAAAAGGCAATTCGGTTAACAAAAATAGAGCAAGACATATCCAAAAAAGTTTTTCAAATACATAAATAGCAAAAAAAACTTGAGGGAGAGCACTGGACCTTTCAAAAATGAGATGGATGAGTTGATTAGAGAGGATAAGGAAAAGCCTTATGTTTTAAACACTTTCATTGCATTGGTATATACCAGGGAACAACAAATAGTAGAAGAGCCTCAAAATGAAACAAACCATACCATTATCAAATATTGGGTTAACACAATAATAGGTCATGGGAAGACTAAACAAAATTAAGACTGACAAAGCACTGGGTTCAGATGGTATACATTTTGAGGAACTCAGTGCAGAGTTAGCAAGACCCCTCTTTTTACTCTGTAAAGATTCTCTCACCACTGGCTCAGTGCCACATGACTTGTGTACAGCCATTGTAGTGCCTTCGCATAAGAAGAGAACTAAAACAGATCCTGGGAATTATAGACCTGTGAATTTGACCTCTGTAATGTGAAAACTGCTAGAAGGGATAATATTCAGGGTTATCCTGCCTAAAATAATAATAATATTAGCCTAACACATTTTTTGAGACTCTTTGAAGAAGTAAGTAGCAACCTAGATAATGGTAAAGCAGTAGATGTAGTATATCTAGATTTTGAAGAACCATTTGATACAATGCCACACAGGAGGCTGGGGTATAAATTAAGGAAATTAGGGCTAGGGGATAACCTTTGCAATTGGGTTGAAAACTGGTTGAAGGATAGGGAACAGTGTGTTGTTGTAAACTGAGAATTCTCTAATACAGTTAAAGTTTAGAGTGAAAGTACCTCAGGATTCAGTAATTGTGTCTCTGATGTTTATAAATGACCTGGAAATACATATAGAAAGCAAAATATCAATATTTGCAGATTACACTAAATTATGCAGGGTATTACATTCAGAATAGGATATTTGCTCTCTACAGAGGGAGTTACATAAAATGGCAGATTGGGCAAACCAATCTTTTGACAGGCTCTGCCCCTGTGTATATGATAAAACAAAAGCTTTTCCTTTCATTTAGTCTTTGTATCCGTTGGCAATTCAGTATTCTCAATACCTCCAAATCCTCCAAAGTACTCTTTGATTTGTTCCTCTGTTGTATCAGATTCTTACATTCATTTGTTATATATGAATGGATAACAATAATAAAGTGTTTTGTAACAAACCTTGATAATAGATATTTAGATGTTATCTATTTGATGTTAACATAGTCTAACCATTTGAGTGCCAAAGAGGTATCCAGCACATGCATTGGATACCTCTCTGGCACTCAGAGTATTAATAAAGAACTTGGGGAATAAGTTTATTGCTTACATGCACGTTAACATGTTTTTCTACAGTTTGTTTCTGTGCATTACCTGTCAAAGCAAGCCCTCCTCCCTTTTCATTGATAGATTTATATAACCTCATCTTCAGCCATTGTCTATCTGCTCCAAGATGAAGACCTCATCAGCAAGTTTCCAGCCGTTTCAGTCTTGTGCTTTCTGTTGCCACTGAGCACCAAGAAATTAGTAAATTCAATATACCATCTTGTATTTGTTCTTCTTAGGCTTTGTAAGAAGTGGAGTCCATTCCAAAATGTGTTTGGTTCATCGACTGTCAGGTCTTCTGGCGCAGTGATGCCCATTTCCATTTTAGGCACTTTACTCTTTCAGTTCTGTTGTAAACTTTTGTTTGCTGATGAATCAATGAGCACTTTTTTCAGGCTATCTTTATGTTGAAAATTCGATTTTATATACTTCTCTGCATAACCCTAAGGTTTTGTATAGCTTTGGCGTTCTGTGTCCATATTTCACTTGAGCCATAGTGGCAATTTTGTCTCTGCAATGCATTGGTTACCCCTCTTGCACTCGAAGGGTTAAATACAAAACTGCTTTGTTTTCAAGTGCTTGCCATCCCAGTTTTATTAGTCACTTAATTTACATCATGGTGTTTCCATCTGTTGCCATTTCCTGTCCAATGTAAACGTACTTGTCCACTTCTAGTTTTTGTACATCTACTGTGATTTTCCTTAGTATGGTAAATGTCTTAAACATGACTTGCTTTTTTTTGGATTCTTTGCATCTACTGGCAAAGACTATGATTTTATATGCAAAATGTAAGTGATGTAAGTAATCTCCATTGATCTTTAAGTCTCTTTTTTGTGTGCCAGTTTAGTTTGCAGACAATTTCTTCTAAACAAGCAAAAAATAGTTTTGGGAAAATTGTCGTCTTGTCAGATGTCTTTTTTTTCTATGTTGATTCGTACTTTATCATTGTTGACCTGTACTGATGCAGTTGCACTTTTATATATTGATGTAAGCTATTTAGGGGCTTTTCTTTGGAGTTCATAGCATAAATTTGTTTTATGTTCTGCTCAGTACCATATATTTAATGTCTTCTTTGCCTTTGGCTTCTTATATAATTACTTTTTTACAATGTGCATACCAAGAGTAAATAGCCAGTTGTTTGACATTTTAAAAAACAATTGGGTCACAAGAGTCCAATAAAAAGTTCTGGTTGGATTGGCCCTATAACCCCTGAAGAAGTAGGCTGTTTTTCCCGCAATACCTGTAGGACTAACAACTGATGAAATACTCTTCCATGTGGTCTACTTTTAGGGTGCATCAAAGAAAATACTGCTCTCCCGTCAGAAACTCAAAAAGATAAAATCTGCATTAAAGGGATAGTAATACTTCGTTTTAACTTGATTTTATTTTGTAGGCATTAAAAAAACACTAAGAATGATATAAGTCTTATCTCTCAAACCTTTATGATTTAAGAGATATTCACAAGCAAAGTTTCCCCTCCCGCCCCTTTTGCCTAGTGTAAGCTATCTCTTCTCAGATGTGAAATGCAGTCCATAGACCTGACAGATAACAGCAGGGGACAATCTTCTTTATATGAAAACAATGAAAGCCCTGCCCCCTTGACAAGCTTTTCAGGTTTTTCCGTTATCTTATTTGAAGATTGTCCCTCTCTGCAGTCTACCTGGGCACCTCCCTTCTGCTTTAGCTGAGCAGTGTTACATCAGTAAAAGGGGCAGAAGGGGGATACTTTGTCATTGAATTACTCTTGAACTACAACTCTGACAGAACTGAAATAACACTCTCCAAAGTCCAAATACTATGATGATTAATTAGAGCTGCTTTTATTATGAAACATTACTATCCCTTTAAGCAATGACATTATGATAATCACCATTAGCAATAAAAACCCTTAATAAAGCAATACTTTTTTTTTTTTTTTTTTTGTGCGTGCACTTTGTGAGATATCTCTTTCCCACACCCCTGTGGGAAACCTCCAGCTTTAAAAGTCAGGGGTTTCCTTCCCTTTCACAAACTGTAATCCATGTGATTGAAATGTTTGTCATTAACATAATTTGATCGCTTAGCACAGCATTCATCTCCTCGTGTGTGATTAGGGTGCAGTATTTTGTTCACCATACCGTTCTGGCTCAAAGGATTCCTTCAGTAAAGACTTTCTAGATCGGTATACTAGAACAGTGTCAATTTGGCATTGCTCCACTGGACCTTGTTACTGATGAGCAGTCTAATCTCAGTCTAATAGGACAACACAGCAGTGACCGTCTGTCATGCAGGCGTTAGGATTGTAGTTTCCTACAAAGCAGTCTCTGGTTGCAGTATTCTTTCATGATTTATACCCTGGAAGTAAACAGTGTGAAAGCAAATTTCTTAAATTGTCATGTACTGGTTTTTGGAGAATGCGTGCTCTTGCAGTGGAATTTCTTCCCTATAACAGTCAATGGGGAATACTAGAGGTGGACTTGATGGTGTCTCAAAAAAAAAAATTGAAGTTACTAACTTCTGAACATGAACAAGTGAGCCATTGCTGATGGCCAGTTCATTCTAGGAGGACAGGATTCAGTCTGGCTTATGTGCTTTCTACTCAGATCTGCAAGATCAGGATGGACACATCTCTTGTTATTCTTATGTTTAAGGGCCTTCTCTATCTTTCTGTCATATACGTGTCAGAAAAAAACACAGGGAATGGGGGTGCTCTCATGGTAATAAAATCTCAAAATGGAACACTCACATTTAATATTAGCCTCCTAAGTGATTTGCAGCAGATCTCACATGTGGGAGAGCAGTCTGCCCCCACAAAGATATTGTCAGTATAACAATGCTCCCCTCTTCTCCCAAGACCAAAACCTCAAAGATAACAGAATACAAAATACTGATGGACCTTGGTGTCTGCCTCATTCCATATCTGCAACATCCAAGAACCACTGTGTCATCCATCTCTAGACAAGTGAGAGTTGACAGTGTGGTCGACTTCTTCTTAAGATGTGTAGGCTAATTGCCAATGCCGCACTCCGGCTTTGTCCTTTATTTAAATCTTACTTTGCTAATTGTGAAGAGTTTGTGTGCTCTGTTTTTTATTTCCTCTGTGTGCAGGGGTATTGCATTTTTCCTTTTTTTTTTTTTTTTTTTTTTTTTTTTTTTTTTTTTCTTTTTTTTATAACTTTCGGACAGGTTGTAGAAATGGTTGCTTTTCAACTCTCTTAAAAAACTTTATGGCTTTGTCTTTTATAAACATTTGAAAATCTGCATACAGTAGTAGTGCAAGGCTGTTCTACCATAATAGGATACCATTCTGTTGTGTTTCACTGGTCCACAGTACACTGTAGAACAGGAAATCTATCCATGGTAAGTTTGATATAGACATGGACTATGAGTCTAGCCTTACCAGTTTGATATAGTCATGAAAAAGATAAGGAATGCAATGTCCATATGCTGGCAGTAACACCATTAAAAACAAACTAAAATGTATAGCACTGGGCCCGTCCCCAAATGAATGGTAATAGTTTCTCTCTCTTTCTCTTTTCAGGAATATGCATCCACTGTCAGAAGGATGGTTCAGTCTGGAAACATCAACACAAAAGACCGACTTTCTATAGAGTTACATCGTAAGTATTAACAATGTTTGTTTGTTTATTTGTTTGTTTTATTATCACAGTGTTACTGCAGAAAGGGGAAGGGAGACCGCTGTAAATACAGTCAGAAGATGTATGAATACATTTATACTTTCCCTGCTGCTACAAAATGTTATCCCAACATTATATTTCTCTACTGTACCCTGCTCCACTTAGACAGTTGGAGGTTAAATCTTGAAATAGGTTGACCTCTCCCAACTAAATATGTATGTGAGTGCCATTAATTTTTTTCCCATTTTACATTAATCTACATATGATGCAAGAAGAATTATGCTGAGTTGCACAAGGAACACTGAATCATAGTTATACTAAGAGGAGGAGTAGGCTGTATTGATGCGGGGAGAGTTATGCTGGGAGGCAGAGGGAACACTGAAACATAGTTATACAGGGGAGGTGCAGGCTGCATTCCAGCATTACAATGGAAGGAGAAGGGAGACACTCTTCTACAAAATCCGGGAGGACAAGGTGGTTATGATCCTTATAGTTAAAGTGTGAGGAGGTTATGGTTCACATAGGCTCTGTATCACAGAGTTACACTGGCAGGAGAAGGAGCCACTGTTCCACATAGTTAAAGAGAGGAGAAAGGTGCTCTATACCCTTGAAATACAATGGGAAGAGGATAAGGCAGCTGTGTTCCATAGTGTTAAAGGTTACACTGGGAGGTGACTGTGTTCTATAGAGCTAGACTGGCAGTAAAAGGGTTCTTTTCCACTGAGTTACATTGAGAGTTGAAAGGGTGTCTATACCACATAGTTACCCAGTGAGAAGGAAAAGAGGGCTTTGTTCCACAGTGTAAGTAAAAGGAGGAGGAGGCTTTTGTATTACTTGTATAAGTTACATTGGCAGGAGTTTCCTCAGTTACACAAAGTTACATTGGAGTGATGAGGGGTTTTATTTCACAGATATACACTGTGAGGAAGAAGCTATGTACCACATATTTACAATGGCAGGAGGAGACTCTTCCACATAGTTGTAATGGAAAGAGAAAAAAGGTGCTCTGTACCACAGAGTTACAGTAAGAAAATGGCTCTCTCAGAGTTGGACTGGGTAGAGGAGGTTCTGTTTCACAGAATTTGACTGGGATGAAGAGGGTTTTTTCCACATAGAGTTTCTTCCGCTAACCAGTTTAACTATCACAGAAATACATGCAGAAGAGGAGGTGGCTCTGTTCTACAGAGTTACATTAGGAAGCAGGGGATGTTCTTTACCACAGAAGTAGGTTAGGAGGAAGAGGAGGGGGTTCTCCACAGCTCCACAGACTTACACTGGGAAGAGGAGGATGCACTGTACCACAAAAATACACTGGGAGAAAAAGAAAAGGGCTCTGTTCCACAGAGTTACTCTTGAAGGAGGAGGGGCCCCTGTTTCACATAGGTACTCTGAGTAGAGGAGTAGGCTCTGTGCCACAGAAATACACTAGGAAGCAAAAGAAGGGAGCTCCATTTCACAGAGTTACACAGAGAGGAGGCTCTGTTCCAGACTTAGATACACTTGGAGGACTAGAGGACTCTGTTCCATGGAGGTACATGGGGAAAAGTAGGAGTCTCTGTGCCACATAAATACACTAGGAGGTAGAGGAGGGAAGCTCCATTTCATAAAATGACACTGTTAGGATGTGGCTCAGTTCCAGAGTTACACTTGGAGGATTATGGCGCTCTGTTATGCAGTTACACAGGGAGGAGGAGGGTTTCTACTACTTAGATACTCGGGGAAGATGAGGAGGCTTTGTACCACAGAAATACACTAGGAGGAAGAGTAGGTGAGCTCAGTACCACAGAGTTAAACTGAGAAGAGACGTGGGGGAAACTATCCAGATTTCTACTGAGAGTATGAAGAAGCAACTCTACTACAGAGTTACTATGTACTATAGAGTTAAAGTAAATTGTGGTGACTGGACCACATTTAAACTGCAAGAAGACTGCACAGAACTGGGAGGATGCTTATAATGCAGATTATCTATTTATACCAGACATTGTATAATCATCTTTCCCATTATCTTGCTATCTCCAGCTGATGGTCGACATGGAATTGTACGTGTTGACCGTGTTCCTCTGGCTGCTAAGTTGGTGGATGTTCCCTGTATCCTGGAGTGTTTGAAAACCATTGACAAGAAGACATTCAACAAGACTGCTGATATTTGCCAGGTAAGTCACAGGTAGCCCGGCAGTCACAGAAACATAGAATTTGACAACATATAAAACAGTTGTCATGTGTAGTCTGCCCATTCTTCTTTTTGTTTAAAGAGAACATATTTGTGATGTAACCCCTTAAGAAGCAGGGGGATGTGCAAGGCATTGTGAAGAAATTCCTTGTGTGATTCTAAGTCGTGAATTATCAGAATAGCCTTGCATCTCCGTCATTGTTAAATTCCATTACTGTTTCTACCAATTTAACTGGAAGGCTGTGCCGTGCATGTTCCATTCTTTCTACCTTGAATTCTTCCATTTTTCAGATTCATGTCCTCTACTCTTGTTAACATTTACTTTTTTTTCTAAAAAAATATTTCCCTTATGAATTTTGTTGGTTTTTTTATGTCTGATACTTGCAATTGCATCTCCCCACTTACTTCTTAGGGGTTGTCAGTTATTGAATTTCCAGATGTTGGGGACTTTAACTCTCATGATCTCCCCAAAAGCAGTCAGCTGGTTGGTGCAGATGGGAGTTGTACCCTCTGATAGTTGGAGTTCAAACAACTGACTACACCTGCGATACATGGAGGTTAAAGGGGTACTAAATGCTTATGAAAAAAGTACACATACTGTAGAAGCTCACCTTCTGAAGAAAGTAAGGGTACGACATGCTGTTAATCAAATGTATTAAAGATCAAACTTGCATCTATACAAGTTTGTCTTAAAAGTTAGGTTATATAGCGACAGGATGGAATATTGTATTAAATTCTTTTTTTAAATCATTATTTGGCCGAAAATTCAAAGTATAAACATTATCCCGTTTCTTGCTTCAGAACAGACTGCAGTTACCAGCTCTGTAACCGCAGTCTGTCACTCTGCCTCTGCTCCCCTCACTCTATCCAGCCTCTTCCGATGACAGAGGATTTCTGCAGGTAAGCTGGAGCAATCTCTGGCTAATGAGAGCGCACCAGCAGAAAATCCTCTGTCATCGGAGGAGGAACAGGATAATATTTACACATTGAATTTTGCCAAATAATGATTTTAAAAAAGAAATTGATACAGTATTCCACCTAGTTGCTATATAACCTAACTTTTAAGACAAACTTGTATAGGGGTGATAGAGCCCCTTTAAATGAAAAACCAATGACATGGAACATGCTATCACAGAAACACAAACAGCACATTGATCCCATTCTTTCAAATCCATCTGTTCCTTTTGTTCAAGGGATAGTAATACTTGAAAATAATTGTATTTTATATTGTAGCCCTTAAAAACATGAAAAATTATATGTCTTATCTCCCAAACCTTTATGGTTTGGGAGATAGTCACTTTTAAAATATAGTAAAATGCTCTTTTCCTGGCTGTTTCAGCCAAGTCTGCCATCTAGTGGACAGATTTGGAATTCGGTCCACAGAGCAACCGGCAGCTCTTTAGCAGTGCCGAGATCACGATCTTTGAAAATAACTACTTAATTGGAACTATCTACAAAGTGTGCCTGGCTTGAAAGCACACTTTGTAGACCATTCCAATTAATAAATTATTTTTAAAGATGGTGATCTCAGCACTTCTGGAGAGGCACAGCCGGTCCCGGGAACGGATTCCAAATCAGAAGGGCGGAGCTATGATGTCACTCCAGGGGAAACTTTACTTCTGAATATCTCCCAAACCATAAAGGTTTGGGAGATGAGACTTATATCATTTTTCAAGTTTTTTTAAGGGCTACAATATAAAATAAACTTATTTTCAAGTATTACTATCCCTTTCATTCCTTCACTCACACAAACCATTCATAACGAACATTACACTTACTCTGATTTCAGAGGTCCAGCAGTGTCCTTGATACCCTGGTCCTACTACATCTTCTGTGAAAAAACAAATAAAACCTAAAAACCCTGCTGCCAATGTCCCCGTCGCTACTTATACAACGAAATACAGTTAAACTTAGTTTTAACTCCGCTTTTGCAGCTTTGCTGATGACATCATAGATCACAACATCTGCGACATACTGATGGCATCACACATGACCTCACAAAAGACATCTACAACAGAGTTCTACCAACACTGCATCTTCACATTTCTAGCGTACCGTCAATGCTCGTCATGAAGTAGAAGCAACATTAAAGTAAAACACTGATACTACATCTTAGATAAATTATCTATCATGTAGAGTAACTGTGTCACTGATGAGACCATTTGTGATGTCACTGATATTTGTCATGTCCACCAGTGATGCCATTTGTGTCCTAATTGATTGTCATATGATGCCATCAGTATGGCTCTGATGATTTTATTTGTGATGTCATGTCTGATATCAGCAGCAAAGCCCATGGGGTATAGACTTAAAGGGGAACTCTCACCTCTACTAAACTTGTTTACATCTTAAAGTTCCCTTGTACTGAAGCTGTTATCTGTTTTTTTTTCGTTATAATTCTTTATTTCTCGAGATATTGCCTTTTAAAGTTATGCTGGTGATATAATTTACATTGAGGGAAAAAATTATTTGATCCCCTGCTGATTTTGTACATTTGCCCACTGACAAAGAAATGTTCAGTCTATAATTTTAATGGTAGGTTTATTTGAACAGTGAGAGACAGAATAACATAAAAAAAAATCCTGAAAAACGCATTTCAAAAAAGTTATAAATTGATTTGCATTTTACTGATTGAAATAAGTATTTGACCCCTTAGCAAAACATGACTTAGTACTTGGTGGCAAAACCCTTGTTGGCAATCACAGAGGTCAGACGTTTCTTGTCGTTGGCCACCAGGTTTGCACACATCTCAGGAGGGATTTTGTCCCACTCCTTTTTGCAGATCTTCTCCAAGTCATTAAGGTTTCAAGGCTGACGTTTGGCAACTCGAACCTTCAGCTCCCTCCACAGATTTTCTATGGGATTAAGGTCTGGAGACTGGATAGATCATTCCAGGACCTTAATGTGCTTCTTCTTGAGCCACTCCTTTGTTGCCTTGGCCATGTGTTTTGGGTCATTGTCATGCTGGAATACCCATCCACGACCCATTTTCAATGCTGTAGCTGAGGTTCTCACCCAAGATATGATGGGACATGGCCCTGTCCATTGTCCCTTTGATGCGTTGAAGTTGTCCTCTCCCCTTAGCAGAAAAACACCCCCAAAGCATAATTTTTCCACCTACATGTTTGACGGTGGGGATGGTGTTCGTGGGGTAATAGGCAGCATTCCTCCTCTTCCATATAGGGTGAGTTGAGTTGATGCCAAGGAGCTCGATTTTGGTCTCATCTGACCACAACACTTTCACCCAGTCCTCCTCTGAATCATTCAGATGTTCACTGACAAACTTCAGACGGGCCTGTACATGTGCTTTCTTGAGCAGGGGGACCTTGCGGGTGCTGCAGGATTTCAGCCCTTCACAGTGTAGTGTGTTACCAATTGTTTTCTTGGTGACTATGGTCCCAGCTGCCTTGATATCATTGACAAGATCCTCCTGTGTAGTTCAGGGCTGATTCCTTACCGTTCTCCTGATCATTGAAACCCCGTGAGGTGAGATCTTGCATGGAGCCCCAGACCAAGGGAGATTGACAGTTATTTTGTTTCTCTTCCATTTGCAAATAATCTCACCAACTGTTGTCACCTTTTCCCCAAGCTGCTTGGTGATGGTCTTGTTGCCCATTCCAGCCTTGTGTAGGTCTACAGTCTTGTCCCTGACATCCTTGCACAGCTCTTTGGTTTTGGCCATGGTGGAGAGTTTGGAATCTGATTGATTGATTGCTTCTGTGGACAGGTGTCCTTTATACAGGTAACAAGCTGAGATTAGAAGCACTCCCTTTATGAGAGTGCTCCTAATCTCAGTTTGTTACCTGTATAAAAGACACCTGGGAGCCAGAAATCTTGCTGATTGATAGGGGGTCAAATACTTATTTCACTCAGTAAAATGCAAATCAATTTATAACTTTTTTGAAATGCATTTTTCAGGATTTTTTTGTTATTCTGTCTCACTTCAAATAAACCTACCATTAAAATTATAGCCTGATCATTTCTTTGTCAGTGGGCAAACATACAAAATCAGCAGGGGATCAAATGATTTTCACTGTATGTACAGGCTGCAGGACAGCTTTGTCCCACAGGCTGTCAATCTTCCTCTGTTCCCCACCCCAAATATTGCCTCTTTTCCACATCCTCTGACGACAGAGGATATGGGCAAATGCGCTTCCACATGCACTCACCCTATACAATTCAACTCCACCGTTATACCCTTTGTACCCCAGTCTGACACTGCCCATACTCACCCTTCTCTTCTCTCCCATACTCACCCTTCTCTTCTCTCCCATACTCTTGCTCCCTCTTTCTTATGATACCCTCCCCTCATCTTTCCCCTTTTTCTTCCCATGCTTTCCCACTTCTCCTTTCTCGTGATGCCCCTTTCTCTTCTTTTCCATGCTCTCCTCTTCTTTTCTCTCACTATGTTCCCTCTTCTCTCATGATGTCCCCATTCTCTTCTCTTGCGTGCTTTCCCTTTTATCTCTACTCTCTATGGTTCCCCCCTCACTCCCCCAGGAATTAATCTAGTTAACCCTTTGAAGGCCAGTAGGGTAAGCAATGCATTGCACAGCTGTATCTAGCCTGAACGGTTAAAAGTTCTACTGCCATAGACCCCAGGTAGACTACCAATACAATACAAAGCAATACGTCTCATACCTCTCTGCAACTCGCGGTGTAAAATCTGACCTGCCTTATGTCCCTTGTCAACTCAAGCAGTGATGAGCTTGCGCCTCTTCTGCCTATATTAACCCTTTGTGTGCCAATGTGCTATGGAATACGTCCTCAAAGTTTCCCCACAGTACTAAGGACGGTATTATATTAATTCTCTGTGCACACTTTCTTCCTGTTCCTTCCCTTCCCAAAACTTTATTAAAATGGCATCAAGACCTTTAGAAATAAATCTTTTTAATAAATGCATATTTTTTTTTGCCCAAGTTCTTTTATTCTGCGATGTGCATTTAGATGCTGGTTTGTACGCTGGATGGTGACCTCTATCCTCCTTTGGAGGAGCCAACTGGGACCAGTGACCCAAAGGCCAACAAAAAGAAAGACAGGGACAGAGAAAAGAAATTCATTTGGAACCATGGAAGTGAGTCTTTACCAATGTTCATCTCTACTTCCATAGTCTGAACATACCACACCTTTTTTCACCTCTCTTTTCCTTTGTGTATTTCAGTCACACCCCCTCTGAAGAATGTACGAAAGAGACGCTTCAGGAAAACCGCAAAGAAGAAGGTGGGTGCCCCCCCCCCTTCCCCCCGCCATCGCCCTCCATGGCTCAAGGTGCATGAAAGGATGCACTAAAGCCGCAGACTCTCTAGGCTGGAATGAAAATTGGAATTCTGTATCTTTGGAAAGATATAGCATGTTGGTGTAGTGTATGTGCTGCTAGAGAGTACAGGGGGGAGCAGTGCTGCAGATGAGATGGCATTGTCTATATGCTTGTGGCTAAATCAAAACTCTTGTATTCTTTACCCCCTCCCCACTGTTTTCTATTCACTATTTGTCCCTACCTCCCTCCCACCACTTTTCCTAGTTCTGGATTTCTCTTTATTCTGGCTGCCCTGTTTCCTTTTTATTCTTAAAATGTTTCTCATTTTCCTGTTTTTCCCACTTATTTCTCTCTCACCTTTGCTTCTCTGTCCTATTGTTCTTTTCTGTCACCCTCCTATTGATTCCCTCTCTTCCTGTGCTGGCCTTGTCTTTTTTAGTATATTGAGTCCCCAGACGTGGAGAAGGAAGTGAAACGTCTTCTGAGTACAGATGCTGAGGCAGTCAGCGTGCGTATCCTTCAGTGAAACTGGATATTTTAGTTGTGTATTTCATTGTATATTCACTAAGAGCCTTCAGCAGCATCTCTTGCTGTTATATTAGGAAACATTCTCTGTTAATCCCAGCATTAAGGCTCTCTAAAAAAAGCTAGGAAATTTGGGATTAAATATCCAAGAACACAAATTTTGTCCCATACTGTGCTTTGCAAAGAATGCCTTATTTGTAATGTTGTGATAGTAGTGTTTCACAAAAAATCAGTTCTGATTAACCTTCATAGTATTTGGGATCTGGTCTCTTGACTGGAGAGGTATCGGCGAGGGACAGTCTTGTTACTGTGAGCATAAGGAAAACCCTGCCCCCCTTGACAGTTTTTTTTCTTATGCTCCCTGTAGATTGTCCCTTGCTGCGATCCATCCTGACAGTCTTGCTGCTCTGAAGTGAGCAGTGTTACATCAGTAAAAGGGGGTGGGGGATACCTTATCAATCTATTACTCTTGAACTACAACTCAGACAATATTGAAATAACATATTCTGAGCTGCTTTTTTTTTGTGAAACATTACTATCCTTTAATTTTCTCTGTTGTGAGGAACGTGGGAACCTTGAGGTGTCCTCCTTGCGTTTTTTGTAATTGGAATCCTGTTGGTTCTGGTTAATTTTTCTGTTTGGTATGCAAATTTGGCATCTGTTGACACCTGAGGTTCATGGTGTACCAGACTACTTCTGTGGATACTGGTCTGATATGCAGTTTTCTCTTCCTGGAATCTTGGTGGATAACTGTGGTATATCCTCATAATTGCTGTGTTTCAAATTTAATTACAAAGAAAAGAGGATTACTTACCATTAAATTCTTTTTTTATTAGTCCATATGGAACACCAGACTCCCTTCCTGAGGAAAAAAATCATTGGGTTGAGTCTATGGGTGGGGGTGTCATCTTCGATACCCTGTTCAGGGGATTCCGCTTTTTTTCTTTCACTTCTGTTTTGCTTTTCTCTTGGCTTTTCTATCAGTGAAAACTGAGTTTAGCAGACAAGGGTAAAGTGGAAGACCTTTTTTGAAGTGTCCTGCCCTCCCGGTGAGGGAGTCTTTAACCCCATGGTTTCTGTGTTCCACATGAACTAAGAGAAAAGGGTTTACTGGTAAGTACACTAAAATCCTCCTATATCATTGCTGGTCTCATAAGTGGTGTCTTTGATGTCAGTTGTGATGTACAGTAATTTATGATCTTATCAGCAATGCAGAGGGGCAGTGCAGCATTATTTTTAACCCAGAATGTCCTGCCTTTTTGTATGAGAGAAACTTAAAGGAACACCAACACCACCTAATAAAAAACCTGTCAAATGCATACATACTTAAAATATTACATCCAGTAAATCCTACTGGCCTCTGAGAAGTTTGCTTTTGCCCTTGTTCAAGAGAACATCTTCAGTCAGTCAGTCCTTAATGTCGTGTCCATGGAGTCAGACATGACAGTTGATAAGGAGTACTCTACCTCAAACTCCACCCACTGCATACATTAATCTTTTGCTGATTTATGTACTTGGCATGTATTGGGAGATATGGAAGTTCCAGCTGGTGGAGTTTGAAGTCCAAGAGTCCTACCACCACAGAAGTCATACACAAAGACTGCATTATACAGATAATTATATTACAAATAAAACTAGGGATTATTAGTGTCATGGATACAGAAAACACATCAACCCTAGTGCTACCAAAAACACTATGTACTTGAATCAAGAAGATTGAGAGTGTGTGTTATGCTTTGTGCATTCTTGCCAATCAAAAAGTAAAACTTAATTTTTATTGGTTTTAAAAAAAGTATGCACATGCGAAAAGCAAAAGTGATTAAAAACACAGGACTCTTGAGATCCAAATAAGATTAGAAATCATGCAATGGATAATCAAATTAGCACAACAGCTGTTACAAAGGTCTCAAACTGAATGAAATAAGGCATAATCGTGCATGAGTAAATAGCCAGACAAGACAATAAGTAGTTTGCTAAACTCACAAGTCAGAACAGCAGGAGGGCATAAAAAGGGAGTTGCCTTTCTTCAGTGAAAAAATCACCTGACCAAATGACAGCCCTTGCACCAAATAGTCTGGAACTTTTTCCTTGATATAAAATTCCCCCACAGGGTTACACAGCGAACAAGACCTCCCTAATAAGTTTTGATCTGAGAGTCACACTGTTTAAAATCCTGAACAGGAAGAAAGTACTGATGGCCATCATGGAAGGACTCTTGCGGAGACTTCCCAATGTGTTGAAGACAAGTCTTTCTTCTGTCCCCTCAGGTGAGGCACAACACGCTCTGAATCCTCCTATATGCATAGCATTCATTGATGGTACTCCTTTAGGAGGGAGTCTGATCGAACATCCGCTCCGATCCTCTCTTATTTGGATAATCTTCAGCCCTTCACCATCGAGGCGTATGCCTCTGAGACTGCGGCAGGGTTGGATTTGCACAACCCTGAAATTCTGCATGCTGTGTCCATAATAGTTTTTCACAAGGTTTCTTGTCCTCGGAGAGAAATTACAACTCCAGCAACCACAAGCTCCTCTCCCGGGTTCTACTTTGGGGAGTCTTATTTACTTTCTCTTCTCCTTTCCTACTTAAAGGGATAGTAATACTTCGTTTTAACTTTATTTTATTTTGTAGGCATTAAAAAAACATGAAGAATGATATAAGTCTTATCTCTCAAACCTTTATGGTTTAAGAGATATTCACAAACAAAGTATCCCCCCTGTTCAACCAGATCAGAAGGGAGGTGCCCAGGTAGACTGCAGAGAGGGACAATCTTCAATTAAGATAAGGGAAAAAGCTGAAAAACTTGTCAAGGGGGGGAAGGGCTTTCATTCTTTTTATACAAAGAAGATTGTCCCCTTCTGTTATCTGTCTGGTCTTACAACTAGATTCACATCTGAGAAGAGATGTCTTACACTAGGAAAAAGGGGCGGGAGGGGGAAACTTTGCTTGTGAATATCTCTTAAACCATAAAGGTTTGAGAGATAAGACTTATATCATTCTTCATGTTTTTTAATGCCTACAAAATAAAATAAAGTTAAAACGAAGTATTACTATCCCTTTAAATATAGAACATTAACCATTCTTTCCCTTTATTTATTTATTCCTCACCCCATGGTGAAGCCACTTACAATGTGTAGTTTTTCAGTTACAGTTAGCTTTCCAGTCTTGCCCACAATATGTTCATAGGCATCTCTTAATTTTACTTCCGTATTGTCCTTTTATTGTCTGTTTATCCTTTCTTTTGTGCTGTACTCTTGATTTAAATGTCTGATAAAAATAGAAATATAAAAGTAAAATCCTAAGCAATCACCAGTGGGGAAAACATTGCAGTTATTCCCTGGATTGGAAAAAAAGTGTATGTGTGTAACATATTCTGTTAGTTCCCTTTTTTCACCACCGTGTTACATCCTGGACTGATTGAAGATCTCTCTCAAACCAGGGAAAAACTTTTGGTGACCATTAGGATTACCTGGCCATAATAAGGTAGATGGGAGGTTATTGTTTGAACATCTTAGTAAACGTAACTGAAGTTTTTTTGCCTTTGTAATTTCCATAGAATTAATTAAAAAAAAAAATGGAAAACTCATTCTTGAACACTACTGATCAACATTTGTATAACATTTTCAGGTTTAATAGGTACTAGTAAGGCAACTGAGAATCTGACATTTCAAATTGGGCATTATGTAATATGACAGTATTATCTCATAATATAATTCAAAATGATTGTAGTCTGGAGATAGAGTTTCTATAAATAGTCCAATAATAATCAGACAGATGTTTACATATATTTAATTTATGTTGGGTTTTATTTGGGAAGTACTGTATGTCTTTTTCCTTGACCCTCACCTTTAGGTTGGGAAATTATTGCTGAGGATGAATCCAAAGAAGCAGATAACTTGGCTGGGCTGGATGGCTCGCCAGGAATGTCTGGGATCAAGCAATGTCGTGGCTCCTCTGGTACACTCTGTTTTTACCTTAAATATTGTGAAATAAAGATCCTTTTCTTTTTTGTTTCAGAGAATGACATGAAGTTTTATATCCACTGTGAATTGAATCCATCTGGTCAATTATTTGCAATATATATTGTTTAATCTAACAAATTTTAAAATAGTTTAATGACTTTTTGGACATTATAGAAATTAGAAGAGCATTTTGGTATTTTTTTTTTTTGTAACTCTTGGGATTGGATGGGAGTTCAACGCTTTGCAAAACATTGTACACCCTGTGGTCCTTAAAGGGATAGTAATGTTTCATAATTAAAACAGCTCTAATTAATCATCATAGTATTTGGACTTTGGAGAGTGTTATTTCAATTCTGTCAGAGTTGTAGTTCCAGAGTAATTCATTGACAAAGTGTCCCCCTCCCGCCCCTTTTACTGATGTAACACTCTTCAGCCAGATCAGAAGGGAGGTGCCCAGGTAGACTGCAGAGAGGGACAATCTTCAATTAAGATAAGGGAAAAACCTGAAAGTCTTGTCAAGGGGAGCAGGGCTTTCATTGTTCTCATAGGAATAAGAGTGTCCCCTGCTGTTACCTGTCTGGTCTATAGACTGCATTCCACATCTGAGAAGAGATAGCTTACACTAGGTAAAAGGGGCGGGAGGGGAAAACTTTGCTTGTGAATATCTCATAAACCATAAAGGTTTGAGAGATAAGACTTATATCATTCTTCGTGTTTTTTTAATGCCTACAAAATAAAATAAAGATGAAACAAAGTATTACTATCCCTTTAAAGTGTTAAGGAAAACCTTGTTTTCACTTAAAATACTCCAACATATATAAAATCCATGATACATGAGAGAGAGAAACTAGCCTAAATGATTGTTCTAATTCAATTTTGCAGTATAAGTCATTCACACTGAACAGGACTCTAGAGAACCCTGTTCTCTAACCTTTTGGAATTTGAGATTTACACAAAATCACAAATTGTTTGGCTGGTCAAGTTTCCCACACATTGCCAAGCAAAGCTTTAGAGAGCTCTAGCATCCAAGGCTTTACACTTGTGCCAGTATAAATATGAATGCGCCAGACCATAGAATAAAATATGAATATGAATGCTAGTTGGTACCAGTAAGTTGCAGGCTAACATGTTAAGTTCAGATTGATCAAGTAAATGCTTTTCAGTAATTGTATCTGACTTTAAGTTTTTTCTTAGAGGAGAACATAGGAACTATAGTTATTTTTATATTAGGAATATTACAGAAGAGAAAATGATCCTGTTTGAGATGCTGGTTTTCCACACCTCCTTTAGTAGTCACAGAACCACACAAACACTATATTCCACTCTAGTGTCATTCCAGTAACTTGTCTCTGCTGTTTGAAGAGAAAAAAAGAATGATCCGGTGTCATTACTAATCAGTTGAAGGTTGTGTATAGGCAATCACTCCCATAGATTTACATTAAATGTTGTGCATTTTCTGCCTGAGCCTTGGTGAGCTTTGAAATTGATACTTATGAACACATTTCACATTAATGTGTGTGATATCATTTTATCACATAATTTTGATACTGGAATGTTTACTGTATTTTTTACAACTCTTGCTAGTAAGCTTGCTGCTTATCATTGACTTTATTTCAGGGCTGTCCAAGTTCAGTCCTCAAGGGCCACATGCAGGCCAGGATTTAAAGTGTTAGTAATGTCTATATTTAACAAACGCTAATATTGCAGCTATTATAAAATGAAACGAAACAACCCCCTTTCCATCTCGCAAACCTTTATGGTTTGAGAGATATAAAAGGCTAAAGTCGGCCAACTCAAGGCGGCTCTTCAGCAGAGCCGAAATAGCGCAATGTAAAATGAAATACTTCATCAGAAAGGTCCACAAAGTGTGCTTGGCTTGCAGTCACACTTTGTAGACCTTTCCAATGAAGTATTTATTTTTACATTTTGCTAATTTGGCTTTACTGAATAACTGCTTCCTTGTCCTGGGATCAGGATATCCTGGCTTCAGTTTATAGCTGACGTCAGGGAAGGTGGGGGGAGCGGGGAACTTTAGCCTTCTATATCTCTCAAACCATAAAGGTTTGAGAGATGGTACTGGGGTTGTTTAATTTCATTTTATAATAGCTGCAATATTAGTGTTTGTTAAATATAGACATTACTAACACTTTAGTGATTTTCCTGCTTAAGCGCAGGTGAGTTTGTCAAAATGAATGAGCCATTGATTAACTCATCTGTGCTTAATGAGGGAAATCCTTAAATCCTGGCCTGTTGGTGGCCCTTGAGGACTGAACTTGGACAGTCCTGGATTAGATTACTAATTTAGTAAACTAATTATCCTTTAATCTCGGGCTTTCCCAACCCTGCTTCCTTTTATACAACACCCCCCCCCCCCCCCCAGCGGTATGCAACCTTTAACTCTTCAGCTGTTGCAGACAACAACACTCATCATCCCAAACCAGCCAACGGCCATCACAGGATTTGTAGTGGGGAACAGCTGGAAAGCCAACATTTGCGTACCCCACCCATCTTTCTGGTTTCCTCCACCATACTTCTTGTCTAATTAATTTTCTTCTTCCTTTCTTTCAATTTTTGTCCTTTAGCTGTGCAGATCTAATTCTGGGCCATGTTCACAAAGAAAATGAAGCAATTCTAGGGAAAACCAACTGCACCATAGGAAAATTCAAATTACCAATGATTTTTCTGATGCCTTTAACCCCTTAATGCTAGAGGTCTTTTTAACACATTGATCCACATCTTAGTGTTTTCTTTCTTTCAACCTTTTTGCTTAAGTTTTCATTTGACACTTCTGTCTGGGCCACATGCACAATAAAATGTGGAGTAATTCTGGTCCAAACCATCAGTACTATAGGGGACAGACACTCCTATTAATTTTAATCAAGTTCCTGCCTTTGATTTAGTCAGAAATCCCATTCCTTTAGTCTTAATAGATAACCTCATGTTTTTCACAGCTCTTTGAGTAAATAGTTCCTTAGAGAGTGTTTTATGTTGACCTCAAATGTATATGTAAATGAAAATCATATCACCCCTTAGGTGTCTCTTCTCTACATAGTTACATAGTAGGTTAAAAAAAGACACAAGTCCATCAATTTCAACCTTTGCCACATTATAACCCATAAAAAGAGAACTATTTAAGCCTTCCCAATAATGACCTCTAATGTAAACTACCCCAGTTTGGCTTTTCTCTTTTTAGAACTCAGATCTGCCAGTTCTGTTATCAGTTTTGTTGCTTATATCAGCACTTTTCCAGTTCAGTAATGCCTTTTTAAAGGGATAGTAATACTTCGTTTTATCTTTATTTTATTTTGTAGGCATTAAAAAAAATGAAGAACGATATAAGTCTTATCTCTCAAACCTTTATGGTTTAAGAGATATTCACAAGCAAAGTATCCCCCCCCCACTGTTCAGCCAGATCAGAAGGGAGGTGCCCAGGTAGACTGCAGAGAGGGACAATCTTCAATTAAGATAAGGGAAAAAGCTGAAAAACTTGTCAAGGGGGGAAGGGCTTTCATTGTTTTCATACAAAGAAGATTGTCCCCTTCTGTTATCTGTCCTGTCATACAACCTGATCCACATCTGAGAAGAGATGGCTTACACTAGGTAAAAGGGGCGGGAGGGGGAAACTTTGCTTGTGAATATCTCTTAAACCATAAAGGTTTGAGAGATAAGACGTATATCATTCTTAATGTTTTTTTAATGCCTACAAAATAAAATAAAGTTAAAACGAAGTATTACTATCCCTTTAAGAACTCCATATTCTAAATGAGGATTTATATAGAGGTCCAATTATATTCCTGTCTTCTGAGTCTATCCCCTTTTTATACAGAATAGTACCCTGTTGGCACTTGTAGCAGCTGAATAACACTGCTGTGAAGTGTATTGTCTGTTAGTGTTTAGTGTATTTGTAGCACAAATGTATAACCTGACATTTATCTATATTAAATCTCATCTGCCACTTTTCAGCCCATTTATGCAGTGTAGCCAAATCTTTCTGCAGAGAAAAAACATGATAACACAGCTTAGGGCCATCTGCAAAGATTGAGACACTACTCTTTGGCACCCCACTTACTTAGGCCAACTTGAAAAGGTTCCATTTACAAAAACGCTCTGCCATCTATATTTAATAATTTCTCTATTCATGCTCTTTATTCACCTCCCAAACTGAATCCTTTTAATTTATGCAGTAACCTGTTGTGAGGCACAGTATAAAAGGCTTTAGAAAAAATCAGGTGTATTGCATTATACATGGCACTCTCTTCATTAAAATCACGTGTATTGCATTATACATGGCACTCTCTTCATTAAAATCACGTGTATTGCATTATACATGGCACTCTCTTCATTCAGCCCATGAACATTCCATGGTCTCTTTCCTCCCCTTTCTCCACAGTGGAGAGAGATGAATTGCGTGAAATCTTCAATGATCTCAGCAGTAGCAGTGATGGTGAGGAAGAGGAGGGGGAACGTCAGGAAGAAGAGGATTTGAACATCATGGAGACTGAGGAAGATCAGAGAGGACATCAGAATGGTCATGATGGGGGCACTAACCAGATAGGTAAGAGAGAGTGAAAGCAAGTTGT
Organism: Rhinophrynus dorsalis; assembly: GCA_037306005.1. Classification (NCBI taxonomy): domain Eukaryota; kingdom Metazoa; phylum Chordata; class Amphibia; order Anura; family Rhinophrynidae; genus Rhinophrynus; species Rhinophrynus dorsalis. Next base: position 72,071,284 of record CM074726.1, on the reverse strand, counting down.
AAGATAGTTGGGAAGAGGGTCTTGTTAATCCCTTGGAAATTAAAATGTATTAAACAAGGTGTGAAAGTGAGGGATGGGGTCTATTGCAGTCTTTATTAGTATCCAGTCTCTTGATCTCCACTCTCCCCTTTCATTTTGAAGTCCTGGAGTTGCAGAAACAAGTAGAAAATTTGCAGAAGAAATTGCGAGAGACTCAAGAAAGAAGAAAAAGGCAGGAAGAGCTGATTATGAAAGTGGAAAACTTGGCTTTGAAGGTAACTGGAGATACTGCAGTTTTGAATATATATATATATATATATATATATATATATATATATATATATATATATATGTGTGTTTTGTAGACTACAGTACAGTTTTGATAACCTTCCATTACTTCGGTGTTTAAGGCATTAGAGCTTATATTACATTAGGGTATTCTTGTGGTTGTATAGTGAACGGAGGGAAATACTGGCTCTCTGTGAGAGAGGGAGATGGATGCTGGCACACTACACTTGTGAGAGTGGGATGGATAATGATTGATGCTGGTACACTTAGTGTGAGAGAGCTGGATGCTGGTACACTACATGTAAGAGAGCTGAATACTTGCACACTCTACACGTGAGAGAGAGAGCTAAATACTGACACACTGCACACCTATATTTTCAAGCTGCACCACATTTATTATATCAAGGGTTTGGCATATTGCATAACTCCAGCATGATGATGAAGGCTTGATGAAATATGCCGAAACATTGCTATAATAAATGTTGAAGCAGCCTGTAAAGCTTTGTTAGATCCTTAAGCATTGTAATAATTGGTGGGTGAACAGAAACCATACTTACCAGTACCCAAGTAGTCTATTTTAAAAAGGAGTGAGCTTGTTCATCCACTATCTGGCACTCAGCAAGTGTGACAGAGATGAATGTTGGTACATCCTGCATGTGAGAGAGATGGATTCTGGCACACACTGCATGTAAAAGAGAAATGGATGCTGGCACACTGCATGTGAGAGAGGGCAGTGTATAGCACGCTCTGCATATGCAACAAATGTGGACGCTGACACCCACTGCTTAAGGGAGGTGAATATCACACTTGCCTCTTGAGAGAGGTGAATGCCGCCACTTACTACATGAAAGAAATGGATGCATGTGAGAGATGTGAGTGTGTTGGCAAGCTCTGCAGGTGAGAGTGTAAGGTGAATGCTGGCATTCTCTGCAAGTAAGATGTGGATGCTGGTACATTTTGTGTGCGAGTTGGACTGTGGCTCTTAATGCATGTGATAGTGAGGGGTGGATGCTTGTACATTCCGCATGTGAGAGAGCTGGATGCTGGCTTACTGCTGTGTTGGAAAGGTGGCTAGCATCATACTGCTTGTGAGAGAGTGAGATAGATGCAGAAGCACCTGTATGTTTGAGAGAGGTGGATGCTGGCATCCACTACATGTGTGAGCGAGGTGGATGCTGGCACCCTCTGTATGTGAGAGAGGGTTGGATGCTGGCAACCACTGCTTTTGTGAGAGAGGCGGATGCTGGCACCCTCTGCATATGTCAGTGAGTCGGATGCTGGCACCATCTGCATGTATGAGAAGGTTGGCTGCTGCCACACTTTGCAAGTGATAGCAGGGAGTTTATACTGGGGCTCTCTGTATGTTAGAAAGAGATGGATACCAGCACTGTTGCTGTATGTGTTAGAGGTGGATGCTGGTGAATTTTGCTTGTGAAAGGTGGATGCTGGCATGCCCTGCACATGATAGGAAGGTGGATGCTGGCATGCATGTGAAAGGGAGATGGGTGTTGGTACACTGTATATAAATGTGAGATGACTGCTGGTACTCTGCAAGTGAGAGGGAGATGGATGCTGGTGCACTCTGCATGTGAAAGGGGGATGGATGCTGACACACTCTGTATGTGAGAGGTAGATGGTTGCTGTTACATTCTGCCGATAAGAGGGAGATGATGATGGCACACTCTGCATGTGAGAGGGAGATGGATGTTGGTGCACTGTCTATGTGAAAGGGAGATGGAGGCTGGTGCACTCTTCACGTGAAAGGGACATTGATGCTGGTGCAGTCTGTGAGAGGAAGATGGATGCTGGTGCTCTCTGCATGTGTGAGTGAGATGGATGCTAGTGCACTATGCATGTGTGAGAGAGATGGATGCTGGTGCACTCTGCATGAGAGAGAGAGAGATGGATGCTGGTGCGCTCTGCATGATAGAGGGAGATGGATGCTGTTGCACTCTGCATGTGAGAAGGAGACAGATGCTGGTTCACAGAGAGAGGGAGGTGGATGCTGGCACACTTTGCATAAGGGAATGAGGTGATTCTCTCATACAGTGTATGCCAGCAATGAGGTGGATGCTGTTGCACTCTGTATTTGAGAGAGAGAGATTAAGGCTGGAACAATTTGTAAGTGGGAGTACGGTAGATGGTGGAGCACTGTATTTGAGTGAATTGGATAGTGACACATGCCGTGTGAGAAAGCAAGGTGTATTGCAGTGTGTTCTGCATGCTGGTGCTGTGTATTTGAGAGAGCAAGTTGTATGCTGGCACACTGCATATGTCATATGTGAAATATGGTGCACGCCATGTGGGAGAGCAAGGTTGATGTGGAGCTATGTGGATGATAGAGTACTCTGCATGTGAGAGGGATGTATTTTGGTGCCCTCTGCATGTGAGAGAGATGAATGTTGACTCTTGCTGCATGTGAATGAAAATGGTGGATGCGTGTGCACTTTGCCTTTGATAGAGAGGTGAGAATACCTAATAACATAGTTGATGAGGTTGAAAAAAGACGTGTCCGTCAAGTCCAGTCCATGCCAATCACCCTTGTTGTTCCAGAGGAAGGAAAAAAACAAAACAAAACAAAACATTGAAGCCATTTTCAATTAAGCCCCAAGTAGGTAAAAAAAAATGTCCTTCCTGACTCCAAATGACAGTTCCCTGGATCAACAACATATCCGTACTGAAGCCATCTCTCATAATTCTCCATATTGTTCTGTGCTAGACAGGAATCCATTGCTTTTTTTGAAAGCAGTTACAATATCTGCAAGCAGAACATTCCAAGGTAAAAAAAAAAAAGCCCTGCCTTTGTTTTAGTCAGGAGTGCATAGTCTTAAAACGGAACTACCACTGCTAAAAAACTTGAGCTGCAATAATTCCCCATCTGGCGACTAGCTGCTCAGTATTGCTAGTCGCCAGAATTATTACCTTGTTAAATAGAATTATCCATTCTTCCCGGGCTGACAGACAGGACGGAGCACTCTGCATGAGAGAGCAGTGGATGCTGGTACACTCAGTATGAAGGATTGGTGGATGCTGGTTCTCTGTGCATGTGTGAGTGGTGGCTGCTGGAGCTCTGTGCATGTGTGAGTGGTGGATGCTGTCTCACTGTGCATGTGTGAGTGGTGGATGCTGTCTCACTGTGCATGTGTGAGTGGTGGATGCTGTCTCACTGTGCATGTGTGAGTGGTGGATGCTGGCGCTCTGTGCATGTGTGAGTGGTGGATGCTGGCGCTCTGTGCATGTGTGAGTGGTGGATGCTGTCTCACTGTGCATGTGTGAGTGGTGGATGCTGTCTCACTGTGCATGTGTGAGTGGTGGATGCTGTCTCACTGTGCATGTGTGAGTGGTGGATGCTGTCTCACTGTGCATGTGTGAGTGGTGGATGCTGGCGCTCTGTGCATGTGTGAGTGGTGGATGCTGGCGCTCTATGCTGGCGCTCTGTGCATGTGTGAGTGGTGGATGCTGGCGCTCTGTGCATGTGTGAGTGGTGGATGCTGTCTCACTGTGCATGTGTGAGTGGTGGGTGCAGGCGTGCTCTGCATGAGAGATTGCTGGGTGCTGGAGCGCTCTACATGTGAGAGATGGATGCTGGCACACTCTGAATGTTAGCATGGTAAGTGCTGGCACCCTCTGGGTGAAAGTGGTAGGCACTGGCACTCTGCATGTAAGAGTGCTGGGTGCTGGCACTTTCTGCCTGTGAGAGTGGTGGGTGCTGGCACTTACTACATGCAAGAGTGGTGGGTGCCGGCGTGATCTGTACGCAAGAGTTTTGGGTGCTGGTGCGAGAGTTTTGGTTGCCAGTGTGCTCTGTGCGCAATAGTGGTAGGTGCCAGAGCGCTCTGGAGTGGTGGGTGCCAGAGCACTATGTGTGTAAGAGTGTTGGGTTCAGGCGCGTTGTGCGTGTGAGAGTGGTGGGGGACAGCGCACTCCGCACAAGAGAGTGCTGGATGGCGGCACTCTCTGCACGAGAGAGTGATGGATGGCGGCGCGCTCTGCGTGAGAGAGAGTGATGGATGGCGGCGCGCTCTGCGTGAGAGAGAGAGTGATGGGTGCCAGCACGCTCTGCGCGAGGAAGTGATGGGTGCTGGCGTGCTCTGCACAAGAGAGTCATGGGTGCCGGCGTGCTGTGCACAAGAGGGCGATGGGTGACGTAGCTCTCCGAATGCGAGAGTGGTGGATGTTGGAGCACTCTGCATGCAAGAGTGGCAGAAGCTGGTGTGCTTTGCACGCGGGAGTGCTGGGAGCTGGCGAGCTCTGCACGTGAGAGTGGTGGGTGCTGGCGCTCTCTGCATGTGAGAGGTGGATGCTGGCTCACACTGCACGTGAGAGGTGGATACTGACACACTGCATGTAAGAGAGAGGCGGATGCTTGTGCACTGAATGTGAGATAGAGGGCTGTTAATCATTCTGCATGTCAGAGACGTTTGTATGCTGACACTGTTGCTGCATGAGAGAAAGCTGGTGGGTGACACTGCTATCGTCTAGCACTGATTCAAATTCTCTATCTTAGACTCGCCTGCAAGCTGTGCTGGATGAGTTTAGGCAACAAGAGGACAGAGAAAAGCAACAGGTGAGTAGTTAATGTAGTGATGCTGTGTGTTGCATGTGCCACAGTTACTTCTCCCCTTTTATTAAATTGTATTGAAATAGACTAAAACCTGTTTAATTACATGATCTATTTTAAACACAATCATATAAAATAATGTGCATTAGTGTATTGTGATTCCAGATAATCATCCTAAAATGTAGGAAATGTTTCTGGGCACCTCTACTTTAGCAAGTTAGATTGTAGAAACAATATACTGCTACTGCTCAATAAAAAAAAGGCTTAGAATCTCCTTAAAGGGATAGTAATGGTTAATTTTAAGGTGATTTAATATTGTAGACATTAAAAAAAGATTAACATCAATGTAAGTCTTATCTCTCAAACCTTTATGGCTTGAGAGATATAACTTGCTAAAGTTACCTGGCTGTTTTACTCAAGTCTGCCATCTAGCTGACAGCTACAGATTCCAGTCATTTGACCAGACAGAGGCTCTTCAGCAGAGCTGAAATCACGCTATTTAGAAATAAAAATACTTCATTGGAACTGTCTACAAAGTGTGCTTGCAAGCCAGGCACACTTTGTAGACCATTCCAAATTAAGTATTTATCTTTAGATATTGTTATATCGGCGCTGCTGAAGAGCCACATCTGGTCAAGTGACCAGAATCTGCTTCTGACAGCTTTACAGCTCGTCAAGCAGAAAGGGGAGGGACCAAAGAACTTAATTTTCCTATATCTCTCAAACCATAACGGTCTGAGAGATACAAATAAGTGCAAGTACTCTCTTTTAACCCCTTAAGGACCGGGAAAATCTGAGGTCGTTTTCCCTTAGGGACCGGAGCAATTCTGACCTTTTTGACTATGTCTTTGTTCATCAGTGTTTTCCCTCTTAGGCTTTTATTCCACCACCATAAATTATATACTGTTTTTTTAAGCACGAATAGGGCTTTCTTTTGATACCCTACTTATATGGATAACCCACCATTTACTTTATGAAAACTGAAAAAAAAAGTAAAAAAAAAACACAAATTTTTTATTTTTCTCTTGGGATCAATTGGTCACAAAGGGTTACATTTTTATGGAGACTGCATTAAAAGTATGACCGGTCAGTCATACCTACAAAATGCACAGTTTAAAGTGGCCACTGTCCCCCCTGGGTGAAAATCCCCATGTCCATTTTTCCCACCCTATTTTGACATTTTTTTTATCCCTGACATTTGTTGGTGTATATAAGTGTATTACATGGCTCCACAACAATCACACTTGCAATATTGTTTAATTATGTTTGTTTGGTTTTTTTTTGTTTTTTTAAAGTAAATAATTGCAGGTCAAAAATTGACCTGCATTTAGCCAGCCTCCTGCACCAGCAGTGAGGGGGTTAATACCCCTAGCTGCTGTATTTTATTTTGCCACTAGGTGTCTCCTCTCTACTTCTCTCTCCCTTACTTTGATAGTAAGGGAGACAGAAGCAGACTAGACACTCGGAGTCAGCATGCTTTGCATGCTGACCCTGTTTGTCAGAATGCCGGTACATGTGATCGCTGGTACGGCGATCGCATGAACCACCAAAGGCAAGAAGGGCTGAGACTGAATGCCCCAGTCTCGGAGCGCTCAGTCTCAGCCTGGAATTAATGATAGCAGCGTGCACGGAGGCACGCTGCTATCATTTAAGCCATGACGGACCTGGTCCGTCATGGGTCCTTAAATGGATAGCAACCCATGATGGTCCAGGTCCGTCATGGGTCCTTAAGGGGTTAATTTTATCTACCATATAGTTAATACTTTTTTCTGACATTACTATCCCTTTAAAAACAGACTTCTGAGGGGTTACAGGCTTTGTGTTTTTGGCGCCAAAAATAACTAAATTCTGGACCAACATCAGGATATAAATAATACAGTCTGGCCATTAACATATTGATAATCCCCTGATGCTGAGAAAAGCTTTGGGTGTTGATGGATACATTTGTGTCATTTATTGACTCAGTTCATAACATTTTATTTTCTTATTTTGCATTGTTATTGTTTTAAGTATAATGTTGATTTTTAAATTAAAATCGCAGCTGGAGGGTGCAGCTGGATTCCCTAGGCACTGAGAGCAAGGGGTCCACATCTGGATTACCCTTCACTCTTAGGGAGAACCCCTAAGAGTATTCAAAATAGAGAATGTGAGAGGCTTCTGGGAATGAACAACAGCACAATGGCCTGTCCTATGGCTAGCCACCACCCAGAAGCATCACGTTTTAGTTCTCTAGTGCCATTACAGAGGAGAAATTTCCACATACATATTAGACTAATCCCACCTAAAAGAGCGGTTTAATTCCAAAATGATGGCCAAGTTCCCCCCTGCATAGGAACACCAGCTAATGGATACTCTTAGTTGGTCTCCCTAAGAGTGAAGGGTAATCCAGACGTGGACCCCTTGCTCTCAGTGCCTAGGGCATCCAGCTGCACCCTCCTGACAAGGCCCAACTAGGCCGAAACGTACGTCTGAGGTTAGCTGGTGTTCCTGTGCAGGAGGGACTTTCCCGTCATTTTGGAACTGGACCGCCCTTTTTGGTCGGGTTTAGTCTAATATGTATGTGGAAAGAGGACCAACAAAGTTTTGGCCTTCTTTCATTTGTCCAGCCATATTTTATCACTAATACGTTTAGTTCATCCGCACAAACTATATAACATCTGTATGGATAACTCACCATTTAATTTGATAGAAAAAAAAATAGAAAAATGAAAAAAAACACTTTTTATAGATTTTCCTTATTTACTAATAGGCACTTGATAAATGGTATGACGGTTGTTCATACTTCACAAATGTCCCTTTTTAAGGGGTACTGTCCCTCTGAGATGAACATTTTTATGGACCTCTTTCCCTCCCTGAGGATCCCTCTTTTAGGCGATCAGACTGTGTATTGTGTATATTGGTGTGTCACATTGCTCCACAATAATAAAACCCACATTAATGTTTGTTTAAACTTCAGTATATGTGTTTGTAAATCAATCTATATCCTTGCTCTAAATCATTTATTCAGTGACACGAAGAGGTGGCAGTAAGTCATCAAGTGACCAAAACCGCTCTACTTCTAGTTCTCCTCCCATCATCTCAAATTTAATCAAAAGTACCCCCCATTGTGTCTGTTTCCTCTGTTCAGACCTGTATTTTCTGCTTCTTTTTTCCTCACGATCATTGTAAGGAAGAGTAAGGCAGAGAACACAAAGGCAATGTACACTATACATTGCCTTTGTCATTGGCTCAACAGGCACATATGATCCCTGTAGAAACGATCACATGTACCGAGCCACCAGGGAAAGGCTGAAACTGACTTCTCTGGTCCTGGAGCAGTCAGTTACAGCCTCCTCTGCATGATCACAGATCTCCCTGAGACACTCTGCATTCATTTTGCCAGGACCTTAAAGGACCTAAGTATGTGACCGTCCTAGCATGTTACTGGTCCTTAAGGGCATAAAGTATCACAGTAAGCGAGACAGGTTACTTATTAATCTGTCAGTTCCTGTGTATATTATTAGGAATACTCTTGATTCTAAAAAGTCGTGTTGGAGTATAATATATTCTATGGAGGATTCAATTATTTTATCTCTATCTCTACAATTAATAAGTAAGAGAACTTAGTCTGAAATCACATCCAATTATCTGGCTTGAGTGAAGAAAGATCTGCTGACCATTTAATCAGAGGGAGGCAAGAAAAAACAATGATGCTATTTCTACTTAAAGGGATAGTCAGGGTTTATCCCGCTGAGTAAAGCAATGTTACTCCCACTACCCTTCAGTTTTTTTAACCACTTGGGGCTTAAACGGATAGTAATACTTAAAATGTAAAATGCTGGTCAGTTGACCATAAATCTCCATAAGATGGTGTAGCAACAGCACCACTGTACAATTTCAGTCCACTGATACTACACCTAAAAAATTCAAGTTTGAGCTGTACTAACTTTTGAATACAACACCTTTCAGCAGTGGTAGTACCCTTATTTTACTCAGGGGGTATAAACCCTACAATATATATTTTTTACATTTTAAGTATTACTATCTGTTTAAGCCTCAAGTGGATAAAAAATTCTGAGGCTCTGGTTCTTTATAATGCTAACCTGAAGACAGAAGTTGAAGATTGGTGAGTAACCCTTTGAGGGTATCCTTTTAAAAAATCACAAATAAAATATTGCGCGTCTACTAGCCGCATTAACAATGGCAACATGAGAATCTCACCTGCATAAAAGTGTGAGGTACTCATGTCGCCACTTTAACGTCGCTACCTTCAATCTTGCACAGATGCAATATACTGACCTGGAAAAGTTTAATAATTCAAATCTTACCAGATGCAATGAACTGACCTGGAAAAGTTAAATTATTCAGACCACCCTGGGGGAACATCAAGACCCTTTTGACGCTCCCCGCCCCCTTTGCACAGAGCTTTGCCGGCTCTCTCTCCCTTCTCAGCTTGTCATTCTGGGCTGTCTCTCCCTCCCTTGCTCCATGGTTTAGTTTTCTTTTCAGCGCCTACAGGACCATGCTTCAGATGTCTGTAGAGCTCCTGTAGGACCCTAAATTGTTGTCCTTGGATTGCCTGTAGAACACCTAGGTTCTGGGAGCTAACCACGGAGCAGGGGAGACAGAGACAGCCCAGAGTGACAGGCGGAGTGGAGAGAGACAGCCCAGAATGACATGTAGAGCAGAGAGAGAGAGAGCCGGTGCAGCATTGTGCAAGGGTGGGGGTGTCAGAAGGGTCTTGATGTCCCCCCAGGGTGGTCTGAATTATTAAACTTTTCCAGGCCAGCACATTGCATCTGTGCAAGATTTGAATTATTAAAATTTCTCTGTCGTTCAATACAGGTTACTGGTAACTTTGGGTAGGAGATCAGCCCCTTTAAGTAGGCAGGAACAATTCTGAGAAGTGACTGCTGGGTGGAGCCTACCTCCTCTCCTTAGCTTGCAGCTAGTCATCCCCATCCAGTAAGATATGTTCCTTGGTCAAGACACAAGGTAAGAGAACAGTTCTGCTATAGTTTTAGCTATTTTATTATTTTTCTGTTAGATATGGGATAACCACCATTAGTTGGATTACCATCACTGACAATTCCTATCACCCAAATGTGGATAGCTCAGTTTACCAGGTGCTTTTGTGGACCTGGGGGGGGGGGAATCTTGGCTGCAAGTCTTTCCCCAGGAGTTGCCCACTGAGGCTTCTTCTGAAGACATAAAATCTGCTGAAAAAGGTGAGCAACCTTTGAGTGCTGAGGTCCACATGTCCCACGATTCCCCTCCGCACAGGGGTCTCATTTTGAGTTCCTATTACATACTCATACACTCATTGGGTTTATTTGTATGTCTGTGAGGTGTTTGGAGCAAGTTTCTGTGGTATCTTAACCCTTTTGCTGCTGGTTATCATCTTTTGGGGGTGTTGTGGGCACTTTCCCTGCGGGGACCAGTGTTTATTGGGTCTGCTGACTTCTTCTAGTGGGCTTTTGAGTGGTTTAAGTGCTGAAAAAGGTGAGCAACCTTTGAGTGCTGAGGTCCACATGTCCCACGATTCCCCTCCGCACAGGGGTCTCATTTTAAGTTCCTATTACATAGTCATGCACTCATTGGGTTTATTTGTATGTCTGTGAGGTGTTTGGAGCAAGTTTCTGTGGTATCTTAACCCTTTTGCTGCTGGTTATCATCTTTTGGGGGTATTGTGGGCACTTTCCCTGCGGGGACCAGTGTTTATTGGGTCTGCTGACTTCTTCTAGTGGGCTTTTTTGTGGTTTTACATTTGGTATTCACCTTGTAAACTTTAGTGTTCTGCACCTTTAAGGCACACATTTACCGCATAGAAGCCATTGCTCCATTCACTTCTATGGTACTTTACAGTTTGGGACAAATCTTTGCAACCACTCCACATTGCGAGGTCAGAGATGGCTCATTTGGTTGGTCCGCCCTTGCTCTGTTATCTGGTCAATGTTCTAGGCATGTTGGGGGGCTCAGGGGGCTTCAGGCACTGTTGGGGTCCTTTATCAGTGAAACTACAATTCCCATGAGCTCTAGCTTCGCTCGCTCGCTTCTGATTGGCTCCCGCCACGGCAGCCATTTTTTTTGCCTACGCTCATCGAGTATCCTATGCAGGGCTTGGACTCTCCTTCTCTCCTCAGCAGTTTAACCCTTTGCCTACCAGATAAGTCTATTTTAGCATTTCTGGGGTGATTTTATTTATCATACACACTTCTCTGTGGGTGTTTCTAATACTTTAACCGTGGGGCTAGGCCTAAGACTAAGGATACTGGGGTGTCTGTGTCCCCCATTGCTCATTGCTCCTCATGTCACTCAGGGTTACCTAGAGAATACTCAGGCCATGTTTGCCGAGCATGTGCTGTTGCCCCAAATCCCCTGCAGGGGCCTCCAGCCATGTACTAGAGCCAGTTTGGATGCAAGAGTTTAAGGCTACTACCAGGGACCTCCGGTCTACCTTACAACTCCTTCCATCCACCTTGCAGGGGATCTTTCACTTGCGGCAGGCCCCCAACCCTATCAGATCTTCCCTGCCTAAAGCGCCGGGTGTACCTGATGTGTCTGATTCCTCTGACAAGGAATTATTGGTGGACTCTGATGAAGACTGTCCCCCTTCATCTCAGTTTTTTTGGGATCCCTTTGAGGCTGATCCTGTCACCTCTGGTGAGGGCCTGATCAGGTCTGTGTTGAACACCCTGAACATTCCCTCGGTACAGGAGGTTTCTTCTGATCCTTCCGATGTGTTTCAGGAGCCTGTTAGGCCCCATACTTGTTTTCCACCTAACCCCACTCTTCACTGCTTGGTGTCTGAGGAGTGGAAGTTTCTAGACAGAAAACCATCTGTCTCTAGGAAATTTGCTAAGCTTTATCCATTCTCTGAAGAGGCCCTAGCTCAGTGGGTTCATCCCCCCAAAGTGGATGCCCCTGTCTCCAGGCTTTCTAAGTCCACTGCCTTGCCTGTGGCTGATGCATCTGCTATGAAACACTGGCCTGACAAAAAGCTTGAGACCTCTCTCAAGGCCATTTTTGGGATGGCTGTTTCTGCCCTGCACCCCGCATTTGCTGCAGCGTGGGTGAATAGAGGCGTGGCTGTTTGGACTGAACAGCTCACTTGAGCTGTCCGTCAGGGAGCTCCTACTGCTGACATGTTGCGGCTTCTCTCCAACATCTCTGACGCTCAACATTATGTTTCTGCTGCCTTGTTTGACGATGTGCACATGGTAGCCATGGCATCATCTATGTCTGTGGTAGCCAGACGGGCTCTTTGGCTCAAAATCTGGTCTGCTGACACTGCCTCCAAGAGGGCTCTCCTGTCTTTGCCCTTTCAGGGCGCCTCATTGTTTGGGCCTGATCTCCTCTGGGTGCAGAAAAGCGCCGCCTTTTCGAGGGAGCCATTCAGGCCCTTCTGGACAAGGCGTTCTTGGAACTGGTTGCTTCTCAAGAACAGGGGTTGGTGGTTCTACTCCAGCCTCTTTGTGGTTTCCAAGAAGGATGGCGGCTGCCGTCCCATTTTGGATTTGAAGGATCTCAACTCCTTTGTGGTCAGGTCCCAGTATCGCCAGGAGTCACTACGTGCGGTGATCGCTGCCATGTCCCCTGGGGAATTTCTGGCCTCACTGGGTCTTCAGGATGCTTATCTGCACATCAACATTCATCCAGAGTCGGCAATATCTTCGCTTTGCCCTTAACCAAGGGCATTTCCAGTTTTCAGCCCTCCCCTTTGGCCTGACCACAGCTCCATAAGTCTTCAACAGAGTCCTGGGAGCATTGATTTCCGTCCTCTATCGCAGGGCTTAAAAGTTGAAGTCCTTTGCTACTTGCCAGGCCTGAAAATTTACTCTCCACTGCAAGCCATAACATACCAACCAGGGCTGAATTTCTACTCGCCAGGGCTAAATTTTCACTTGCCATTGGCTAGTGGCGAGTGGAAGTTTTGAGCCCTGCTCTATCGGAGGGCATCAGAGTTACCCTGTACATGGACAACCTCCTTCTGAAGTCATCTTCTCCGGAACGCCATCATCAGCAGGTGCAGGATTGCATTCATGCTCTGTTCCGTCACGGGTGGATCATCAATCTGGACAAGTCGGACCTTGTTCCTTCACAGAGGATGGTGTTTCTGGGCCTCCTTTTCAACACCCAGAGAAGGATGGTGTTTCTCACGGACGAAGTGGCTCATCAGATAGCACTAAGGTCCAAGCTGTCCTGTCTCAGGATCTGGTTCCAGCCAAGAAGTTGTCATCCCTGGTGGGGAAGTTCATTTCCATCATAGAAGCGGTTCCGTTTGCAATGGCTCATACCAGGGAACTTCAGAGGTTTCTAATCCTGGCATGCAGGGGTCGACCTGATCTCCTGGAGAGGTCCCTATCTCTCCCTCTTCACGTGGAGCTGAGCCTCTCGTGGTGGCTCAACCTGAACAATCTCCTGAAAGGCAGGCCCTTCCTGGTGCCATTCTGGACAATAGTGACGACAGATGCCAGCTTCTACGGATGGGGAGCAGTCCTGGGCCACTTGAATGCTCAGGGCCAGTGGTCCCAGGAGGAATCTTTCCTTCCCATCAACGTCTTAGAGCTTCGGGCAATATTTCATGCCCTGCGACACTGGAAGCACCAACTGGAGGATTGCCCGGTCAGGGTCCAGTCAGACAATGCCACAGCGGTAGCCTACATTAACAAGCAAGGCGGCACAAAAAGTCTCTCAGCTTAGCTAGAGGTCAAGGCTATTTTGTCCTGGGCAGAGGAACATGTCCTTGCCATTTCCGCAGACTGGCAGACTTCCTCAGTCGACACACAGTGGACAGCGGAGAGTGGGAACTGCATCAAGAATTGTTCAACCTTATTGTCCAGTTGTGGGGTCTTCCATGCATCGACCTGATGGCAACAAGACACAACAGGAAGGTTCCAACATTCTGCTCTAGCTGGGCAGATCCCCTGGCTGTAGTAGTGGATGCATTGTCGATCCCGTGGAATTTCCCTCTGGCACACATCTTTCCTCCCATTCCCCTGTCGCACAGGGTGATAGGAAACTGCGACTGGAGAGCTGCCCAGTCATTCTGATTTCTCCGTACTGGCCTCTGCAGGCTTGGTTTCCGGAGCTTTTGGATCTCTCAGTGGCGGAACCTCTTCGGCTTCCCTTCCGTCCAGATCTTTTTCTCCAGGGTTGCCCCTGGAAGGAGGATGTTCTTCGTCTGGCTTTGACGGCATGGAGATTGAATCCTCAATTTTGAAGAAGAAAGGATTTTCTTCTGGTGTGGAGGCTACTATGCTTAGTGCCCGTAAGCCGGTTTCCTCTAAAACCTACCATTGAGTTTGGTCTACCTTTCTCTCTTGGTGTGCTGATAGGGACCTGTCTCAGGATTTTGATCTTCCTACAGTCCTTTCCATCCTCCATGGTGGTGTGGATAAAGGTCTCAGTCTGTGTTCTCTTAAGGTTCAGACTTCTGCTCTCTATGTTTTCTTTCAGAGGCGCCTTGCTATTCTTCGTGATGTCAAGGTTTTCTTCCAGGGTGTTGCTCATACCCATCCTGTGTTTAAGTCTCCCGCTCCTCAGTGGGACCTTAACTTGGTTCAGCTCCCTCCCTTCGAGTCTTTGGCCACTATTCCTCTCTGTCTGCTGACATGGAAGATGGCTTTTCTCCTGGCGATTGTGTCTGTTCGCCGTGTTGCGGAGCTGAATGCCCTGTCTTGTAGGCCACCCTTTTTGGTGTTTCACAAAAGGCAAGGCGGTGCTTCGCATATCGCAGGAGTTTCTCCCAAAGGTGGTGTCTGAGTTCCACATTAATCAGGAGATTGTGGTTCCTTCTTTCTGCCCTAACCCTACTTCTGACAAGGAGAAGGATCTTCACCTGTTGGATGTTGTGCATTGTCTCAAGTTCTGTGTGCATCGCTCTGAGCCATTGAGGCAGTCTGACACTCTTTTTGTCTTTCCTGATGGTCCCAGGGCAGGGAAGGTAACCATTGCTTCTTGGATTAAGTCCACTATTCGTAAGGCTTACGAACTTAGGAAGCCTCCTGTTCCCTTTTGGGTCATGGCTCATTCTATGAGGTCTATTGGGGCATCTGGGGCCTACAAGAATCAGGCCTCAGCTGATCAGTTGTGCAAGGCGGCCACTTGGTCGTCTGTGCATACAGTCTCGAAACACTACCGCGTGGATGTACTGGCATCAGCTGATGCCAATTTTGGGAGGAAGATCCTGGAGGCAGCCTTGCATGTCTAGGATCTCATTAGTCTCTCAGCACTCTTTCACTTTTGAGCCCTGTTGGCTCTAGTTCATTTTGCTGTGTAACAGTTTCTGGGGTCTGTTTTACCCCTGTTAAAGGGATAGTAATACTTTGTTTTATCTTTATTTTATTTTGTAGGCATTAAAAAAACCATGAAGAATGATATAAGTCTTATTTCTCAAACCTTTATGGTTTGAGAGATATTCACAAGCAAAGTTTCCCCTCCCGCCCCTTTTACCTAGTGTAAGCCATTTCTTCTCAGATGTGGAATGCAGTCCATAGACCAGACAGATATCAGCAGGGGACAATCTTCTTTCTATGAAAACCCTGCCCCCCTTGACAAGTTTTTCAGGTTTTTCTCTTATCTTAATTGAAGATTGTCCCTATCTGCAGTCTACCTGGGCACCTCCCTTCTGATCTGGCTGAACAGTGTTACATCAGTAAAATGGGCGGGCGGGGGAGACTTTGTCATTGAATTACTCTTGAACTACAACTCTGACAGAATTGAAATAACACTCTCCAAAGTCCAAATACTATGATGATTAATTAGAGCTGCTTTTATTATGAAGCATTACTATCCCTTTAAGTGTCCGTTGACACTTTGTTGCTATTGTTGAGCTATTCATGATCTGTTGGTTCTTTGGTGCTCTGGTGAATTTGAGGGCCTGTGCCTAGTCCTTGCCTTTCTTCCAGCCCTGGGAAACTTGATGGTTGGACATCCCAACGTTATAAGTAACCTGTATTGGATGACAGAGAAAAGAGGATTTTAGTCTTACCTGTTAAATCCTTTTCTCTTAGTCCATACAGGTTACTGGTCTCCCACCCTGTCAAGGGACCATGCTTGGCTCTCCTGTGGCAGAACGTGGGAGTCCTTTCGGGTTCATGCTCACAGGAGTCTTCCTTTACCTTCTTACTACCTAGTCAATAGTTCGTTTTCAAATATTACTGGATGGGGATTGGCTAGCTGCAAGCTAAGGAGAGGAGGTAGGCTCCACACAGCAGCCACTGCTCAGAATTGTTCCTGCCTACTTAAAGGGGCTGATCACCTACCCAAAGTTACCAGTAACCTGTATGGACTAAGAGAAAATGATTTAACAGGGAAGACTAAAATCCTCTTTTTCCAGGTCAGCACATTGCATCTGTGCAAGATTGAAGGTAGCTACATTTAAAGTGGCGACATGAGAACCTCGCAGTTTTATGCAGGGGGAGATTCTCATGTCGCCATTTTGAAGACAGAGACATGGTTAATGCGGCTGGTTGCAGCGGAATATTTTATATGCAACTTTTTTAAAGTGATCCCCCTTTGAGTGCCATGGTCCATTTTCTCCCCTTCCTATAGGGGTTATCTTGGAGTCCAGAACTCCTGCTCTCACTTTGGGTACTTTATTCTGGTTTGTCCCTGGGTTTCTGGAGCATGGATGGCTGGTTTTTTTTTTGAGGTAGTTAACCACTTTCCTACTGGCTTTTTACTTTAAAGGTAAGCTTTTTTTATTACCTCTACATGTTCCCTTGGGTCTGTGGGTGTTTTGGTAACTTATTAGAAATTTTGAATTTTTCCTGTGTGGCTCCTTTAAGATGCGCTTCCTGCTGCAGCAGCATTTGCTCCATTGACTTCTATGGGACAAACTGCTTTGGGACATACCTCTGCAACAGTTTGTTATACAGAGTTGAGAGAGTGCTCATTCTTCTTGACTCCTCATGCCCTAGCATCCGGTTCATATCCCCAGTTTATTAGGGGCCCCAAGAGTGCAATTTTAGGCATTCCTAGGTTACAGCAACTGGGAAAGACAACTCCCAGAATGCCTGTTTCCTGGGCTTTCTTCCGAATGACTGATGGTTTTACAGATGCCATTTTTTTCTTGCTTGCATATCCTATTCAGAGGTTGCCTTCTCCTTGCTCTCCTTCTCAGATTAACCATTCACCTGCCAAATAAGTAAGTTTTTGGTTTTTTTTTAAGGTGAATTATTATTCTGGAATACAGCGTTTGGTGTTTTATACTGTTTTAGACACTACTTCTGTAAGGATGTCGGATCCAAAGGGACATGGTGCTAGATCTAAGGCAAAGGACTCGGGCACTTCTGACCCGCATCGCATATTGTTCCTCATGCCAAGCGGGGCGCCCTAGAGAGTATTATGGATCTCTCTGCCCCTCGTGCTTCCCTTACTACCCCACCAGGGCCCTCCAGCCTTGAATAAGAGCCAGTTTTGGTAAAAAGTTTGTTGTCCACTATGGCACAAGTGCCTCTTTCAATCCAAGGAGTTCTTTAGTCTTGGAAGACCCCTACCACCTTCAGGTTTATAGCCACGTGTTTGCCTGCACTCATAGGCTCCTCTGAGGAAGACTCTTAAGAAGGTGACAAAGAGGAAGGGGAATATGATGATATGAATTCTTCCTACTCCTATGGGGACTCCTATGAGGCTGACCTAACTCCCTCTGCTGAGGGGCTCATCAGGGTTGTTTTGCAGACTTTTCAGGTCTCTGACACCCCTGAGGAGGGTCATAGGAAGTCCTCTGCGGTCTCTCTCCCCCCCCCCCGTGCCACTCTTGATCAAATTCTTCTGTATGAGTGTAAGACCCCTGATAGGAGGTTAACTATCTCTAAGAGATTCTCTAAGCTGTACCCCTTTTCGGAGGCAACTTTGGCACAGTGAGCTTCTCCGCCGCCTTCTGTAGTCCACTTCTCTGCTGTTGGTGGATGCAGCGGGTCTTACGGATGTGGCTGATAAGAAGTTTGACCCTATCCTCTGGTCCAACTTTGCTGCCATTGGGGCTGCATTGAAGCCATCTTTGCCTCTGCCTGGGTCAACAGAGCTGGTGCAGTCTGGGGAGAACAACTTATTGATGCTGTCTGTGAAGGTGCCGCAAAGTAGGACCTTTTGGCTACCATAGCCAACATCTGAGAGGCTAATACATATGTTTTGATGCCCTAATTGAAGCTCTCAGGTTGTCGGCCAAGGCCTCAGCCTTCTCTATTACTGTACGACACACCTTGTGGCTTAAGATTTGGTCTGAGGACCAATGTTCCAAGAAGTCACTGGTTTCCTTGCTCTTTCAGAGCAGATCTCTTTTTGGTCCTCATTTAAAACAGATCATCAGTGATGCTACTGGAGGCAAGAGCACCCTGTTACTTCAGATGTCCAAACGCCCTACTATCATGAGGAAACTGCATCTTTTTTCATCCCCACTAAACAGAGGTGCAAAGGCCGCAAGCCTTGCAGGCCTTTACCCAGCGCCTCCTCCTGCCCCCTCGACAAGCCCAAGCAGTAGTGGCAGTCCAAGCGAGCTGCTGCTGCTGCAAAGCCTGAGTCTGGCAAGCCAGCTTCCACATATCTCGCAGAATCCTAGTCCACAGGCCCCTGTTGGCGGACATCTTCGCCAATTTCAAAGCACGTGGGCAGACTCTATTGCGGACCATTTCACATTTTTCCAGTCCAGCTTTGCCACAGGCCTGGAAAAAGCTGTAGATGTTCAATCTGTTCTGTACAAGAGAGTTCTTGTCCCAGTAGCTCCTCAAGAGAGAGGTTCAGGTTTCTAATCAAACCTGTTTGTGGTTTCAAAGAAGGGTGGCGTCTGCTGGACCTCAAGAAACTTAATTTGTATGTAGAGACTTACTTCAAGATGGAGTCTTTGCTCTCTGTCATCGCAGCTATGTGCCCAGGGGTGTATCTCACATCTCTAGACCTTCAGAATGCATATTTACACATCCTAATCCACCTGGACAGTCAACGCTATCTGCGTTTTGCCTTTGACTCTGAGCACTACCAGTTCACCACTCTGCCATTTAGACTGGCCCCTGCTTCTCAGGTATTTTCCAGAGTCCTGGGGGCCCTGACTGCCCTCATTCATATTCAGATGACTCCTTATCTGGACGACCTTCTACTGAGGGCTCAGTCGCAGAAGCTCCTGGCTCAGCAAGTCCAGGAATGTGCTCAGATTCTTCACCATGGGTGGATCTTGAACATGTCAAAGTCCTTCCCAGAAGCTGTTGTTTCTGGCAATGAGGTTCAATACCAGACTAGGGAAAGCTTTCTTGCCAGTGGATGTTCTTCAAGCTCTGAAGTGTCTCTCAGCTCCAGTCAGGGAGTACATGTGGCCGTTACCCTACTCTCGGGTGTACACCAGGGAACTCCAGACACTTGTCATCCAGATGTAGCGTGGGAATCGGGATCTCCTGGATCTGCAGCTCTCCCTCTCTCTGGAAGCCAGACGGAATCTGCAGTGGTGGTTGCAACAGTGCAACCTGGACCACGGGAAGCTGTTCGTGAATCCGGAATGGACCATGGTTTCGACAGATGCCAGCCTGATCAGCTGGGGTGCAGTTCTGGGTCACCTGGAGATCCAGGGCAGATGGACTGTGGAGGAGTCTCTTTGGTCCATCAATATTCTGGAGCTCAGGGCAATCCGGCTCGCTCTGGTTTACTGGACTCCTCAATTGAAGGGCCATCCGGTCAGAGTCCAGAACTTAGTTAAGCTTAGTCTGTTCCCAGTTCTGGATAGTCCTAGGGAACACCTGTAGCATGGGTACCAGTGCTAGGTCCTTTCTATTACTTCCCCCCTCTGGGAGTCTATTGTTGGTATATCCCATGGTGCCTGTATTTCATAATGGATGAAAGTGAAAGTAGGATTTTAGTCTTACCTCTTCTCTTAGTCCATATGGAAAACATGTCTCCCACCCAGAGAAAGGAACCTCTCTTGCAATTTATAATACACTTTCGACATGGAGAAAATTCTGAAGAAGCTTCCCATATGGGCTTACATAAATCACCAAGAAAGGACAAAGTGATAGGCCACCTGGAGAGAAGTTGAAAAAATACTCCTCTGGGTGGAGATCTATGTTCCAGCACTGTTGGCCATATACATCATGAGAATGGAGAATTGGGAGGCCGATTACCTCAGCCGCCAGGCCATAGATTCTGGGGAATGGGAAGGAAAACAGGAAATATTCCTTCAGATAACAGATTGATGGGGAGTTTCAGAAATAGACATGATGGCTTCAAGAAGAAATAGAAAACTACTGATACTCTGTGCAAGAGACCCACAAGCGATAGCAGTAGATTCCCTAACAAATCTATGGAATTACTGGCTAGTGTATGTCTTCCCTCCATTAGCTATGATTCCTAGAATCCTCTTCAAAATAAGAAAAGAGAGTGCACACCATTCTTGTCGCTCCATTTTAGCCAAGAAGATCTTTGTTTCAGTTACAGAGCCGTGGCGTCCTCCTCAGATTCATGATCTAATATTTCAAGGACCAGTTCACCCCCACAGCCTACTCAATCTATCTATCGGTGTGGAACTTGAAACCCAAATATTAAAGAGCAAAGGACTGAGTAATAGTCATTCATACCATGCTAAGAGTTCGCAAACCTTTGTCTGCCAAAATATGTCATCATATTTGGAAAATATATTTTGATTTCTGTAATCACAAAGGACAAGAACCATTACTTTTCAACCTTCTTTCCTTAATAGAGTTATTGCAAGCAGGGCTGGAAAAGGGTGTTACAGCTTACCTTAGTTTCAGTATCATCTACAGGCACGAAGCTTCAAGCATGCAGCAGGCCTCTGTTTTATGTGTTTGCTTCCTGTAGTCTCCTCCTACCTACTTCCTTCCTCTGAGCTGCTCCTCCTACCTATTTCCTGTGGAGGCGTTTAAAGGGCAGTCTGAGTCCTGACTCAGTTGCCCTTTCGTTGTTGTTCATACCAGTTCTATTACCTTGGGCTTTGTGTATGACCTGGCTAGTCTTCCATCCAACCTGGCGCAGACCTGTGGCTCTGGCAGACTACCTGAACTGTGTATGACCTGGCTTGTCTGACTACCCCCTCTGCTGCTGACTTGTGGCTCTGTCTGACAACTCTTACGTTTGTTCCTTTTACCTGGCAGACACCCAACCAAATGCGGACCTGGGGCTCTGGTAGACCAGCTCTGATACTGACTGCAGGAGAGTCAGCTATCTAATTCTATTCTGACTGCAGGCGTGAGTCAGAGTTCGCTCCATTCTGACTGCAGGAGTGAGTCAGATATCGCTCCCTACTGACTGCAGGCCTGAGTCGGTACGCCCGCTACGTCGGATCAAGATCCTGTGTTCCTGCTCCTGTTCCTGGTTCTTGCTGAGACTAACAGTGTCTAAGGCCTAGTCTCTAGCACTGTGGTTTAGCCTTGCATGTATTCCTAATAGCAGAGTTGCTGGCTTTAACCCTTTGTATGTATATATTTTCTTCATTTTGTCAATAAAATTGCATTAACTGTACCGTACTGACTCCTGACCTTTTCTGGGTATCTGTGACAAAGGGTCTAAGGGTTAACTCCCTGAAAGGTCAGGTTACAGTGCTGTAAGTTCTTTTTCAGAGAAAAGTTGCCACTATCCCTGAAATTGAAACATTTCTTCAGGGGATAATCAGAATAGTTCCTCCATGCAGAGATCCTTTTCTACAACAAAACTTAAATTTACTACTAGAGGCTCTTCAGTCCTCTCCGTTTGAGTCATTATCACCAGCCTCTATTAAAGACCTTACCTTCAAAACAGTGTTTTTCACAACAGTTGTATCAAAAAGCAGATTTTCAGAACCACGTCTCATCTTTCATCATAAAATTGTTTTAAGAACTGTTCCGGAGTTCCCAACCAAGAGTGGTTTCAGCTTTCCACAAAAATCAAGAAGTAGTCCTTCCTTCATTGTGTGCTAACCATCTAACAAAAAGGAGGATCGCTCCATACATTAGATGTAGTTAAATGCCTACGACAGTATGTGCAAGTTATGCAATCCTTTAGGACAACCAGTACATTATTTGTTATTCCAGAAGGCCCTAAGAAGGGAAGACCAGCATCTAAGATAACTATTGCCTCATGACTTAAACAGACTATTAGACAAGCATACAGACTGAAATCTGTTCCAGCACCTTTCATATTCACAGCTCATTCAACTAGGTCCATAAGTACTTCATGGGCCTTGAAGAACCAAGCTGCTGTCTGCCATCTGTGTGCACATTCACAGAGTTCTATAAAGTTAGTGTTTTCATCTCAAGATGCCAGTTTTGGCTGCAAAGTTCTAGAGGCTATTGTATAGTAGTTTTTTTTCCCTCCTGCAAGATAGAGAAAAGGGGATTTTTTATTACTAATACATTTTTCTCTTAGTCCATTGAGAAATACAGGACATCCCGCCCACAGAAATCTAATAGGTTGTGGATGCCCTGCCTTTCTTAGCAGCTCTCTGTTTAGTGTCTATTCCCTTCTTGACTTTGCTAAACGAAGTCATGTTTTTTTGTTTGTTTTTTTTGGGGGGATATGTATATTTGGGGGAGCCAATTGTAGATATCAAGCCTTTATTCAGAAGAAGGTATTCAAATCCACATAGTAGCCATTTCCATTATTGCCCAAGAAGGTAATAAAGAAATCTTCCTGACTCCAAATGGCAATCTGATTTCTCCCTGGGTCAGCATCCTAAATGTGTTTAAACCAGTTGTCATAATTGTGTAAATAGTTATTCGCTAATAAAGGTATCCAATAGATGAGTACATAGCATCTGACAACACAGCCTCACTCTTTATTTTGGTTATGGTATTATATTTGCATCTCTACTTCTACCTCATTTTAATATGGTAAGAAACATTTCCTGTCCTGTTTGGTTACACAGCAATCAACTACAGTGAAAAGTATATTTTCCAGCATGATAAAGCTAGAAAATGGGGTCTTCCTTTGCATGATGTGTAGGACTTTAAACAGTGTCCACATGTTTATTTCTCTTTGTCTCCTTTCAGGTGACCTCTCTGCAGGAACAGCTGGAGGCTTTGATAGAGAAGTGAGATGTGCGTTGGTTCCAGAATTTTAAACTCTGCCCTCCAAACATACTTTCTGTCTCCTTGAATATTTCACTAGAGATTAAATGTGAGACCTGGACTCTACAGAAATCTGCATCACCAATTGTTTGTAAAATACCTCCCACCAAACTTTTTTACCAGTTTATATTTGCTCTTGGTGAAACTACAATCATCATGGACAAAAACACGCTCAAGGTGGCTCTGTGTTGCTGGGAGTAGGGAAGAGGACACTTTGAAATTATATAGAAGATATGTTTCTGAGCTCCATGATGGGTTTTTTTTTTTTTTTTTTTTTTTTGGGGGGGGGGGTTATACATTTTTATAATGAACTGGGAATATGAGCCCTTTATCAAGTATGCAGTGTAACAACATAGCTTAGTTTTGGAATCTGCATTGCCCCTTATCATACAACTACAATAGACACAAATTGACTGGTCAGGGAAGTCCAGCTACATCACATAATGTAGGTATACAGTCACTAGTGTTTGTGTATGTATGTGTATATATATATATATATATATATATATATATATATATATATATATATATATATATATATATATATATATACACACACTATATAATAATTCACTAAGTATGTTTGTCAGAAGCTGTCATGCGCAGTAGAGACTGCTCGTGCGGTGGCTGATAACGGAGCGGGGCGCTCCGAATTCAGACCGTAGTCCTCTCTGCGCAGTCCCAGGAAGGTGCGCAGAGAGGACTACGGTCTGAATTCGGAGAGCCCTGCTTCGTTATCAGCCATGGCACGTTCGGGCAGTCTGTACTGCCCCTGACTGCAGCGCGGCCAACAGGATCCGGCCACCAGCCAAGGTTGCTGGGTGGCACTGTGGCCCGTGTACACGGGCTTTTAAACATTTTATATATATTTATAAAATGTGTGTGTGTGAGCTGGAATTCAATAGCTGAAAATAAAGAAGTTTGCTCAAAGTGGAACAGTGTGTCTCTCTAAACTGATGTATATTTGACCAAACATTCTGTCTCTCTCTCTCTCATACGCAAAAAAAAAAGGAGTGGTTGTGTGGTAAACAACTAGCACCATAAAGAACGAATAAAACTACCCATTGATTTAAATGGAGTGTTTTACCCTTTGATTATTAGAAGGGTCCTCTCTCTCTAGCGTTCAAGTTGTTAAACACCCCATTTAAATCAGTGGCAATTTCTGTTGGTCCCCTATGGTGCTGTTCGATTTCTCCAGCACTGTTGTTCTACTCTTTTGTGCATAGGGCCCATAGAGATTCTATGATTCTTTGCATCTATAGTCGGGTTACAAAATAATTTTACAGATTACAGGTAGAGGAAGTTTACATCTCTGAAAGTTGAACAGAGGACTTGAAATAGCTAATTAGCTTTATTTATCTTTAATTAAAGTCAAAGTAGAGAAAAACCAAGACCATAAGACAGACTGTGGGGTCACAAACTAAAGAAATTCTATGTATCTTCCTAAGTGTGTTGGATTATATACAGGCAACAATATTTTCTTGATAATGTGGATAAAAACAATAGCAAAGGGATACACTCACACAGTCATGGAGCTTGATCTAACCAGGACCTCTCTATGATCAACACATTTTGCATAAGGAACACTTTGTCATTATGAAAGCCCTCTAGGAGACTTTACAGTTAGCACACCAAGAGGTGGATTTGAGAAAAATACCCAAAAGACCTTTTTGGCTCCACTACATCTTTTGTCCTCACTGGCCATGTGTGGTACATATCCTGGGCAATGCATTTCCATTTATGGTGGAGGGGGAATTTATATATAAAAAAACATATATATATTTATATAGTGGAGGGGTAATTTATATTAAAAAAATGTTATATATATATATGTATGTATGTATGTGTATATATATATATATGTATATATAATAGGTACTCAAGCTGGGCTTCTAGAACGAGACCAGACTCAAATGTTTTCAGTCACAGAACGGACCTTAACCAGACATAGTGGCAAACACAGTTTAAATACATGACATGAAATAACCACCTCCATCATCCAGGGAACCCACCAGGCTGCTTCCCACGTGGCCAACATACACAGAAAGCCGGTATGTGATGTCACACAAGGGGAGGAGCTGGATAGTGCAGCCCTGGAGGACCACCTCTCGACTGAAAAAAATGTACACAAGATACTAAAAAAAGGAAAGATACAACAAAGAATAAACACAAGAACATAAGAAAAAAAAATCAAATCACAGTAAACAAAAATCATGTTTCAAAGCAAGACACAACATTGTGATGTCAGCTGAAGGCAACGCCACAGAGAACAACCACGTGTCATATGTCAATATAAAATCTCATTGAATCTACTACAAATCAGATAATGTTAGATCAGTTTAGTTCCCTCAGAGTCACAGAATATAGCTTGGAGAGCAGTATTAGAAAACAGAATGCGATGAAATTAGGTAGTCATCATAAGCATTCTGTCCCATGAATATGGTAAAATACTCTCAGAATAACATTAGTATATAAGATTGTTGTGGTGCTACTTTATATTTTAAATTTGTAATTTTGCCATTCATCTGACTTGTTGATGTGTTGGAATAGTGTTCTGAGATCTTCTCACTGGGACTGTGTGTGATTACCCAGTGCAACATTATTATCTGATCCATAGTTCATTGCTGTTGCCTGCTTTGGAACATGATTTTTGGTTACTGTAATTTGTTTTTACTTTTTTCTTATGTTCTATGGTTTATTCATTGTTGTTGTTTTTTATTATTTTTACCATATCTTATGTAAAAATGTTTTCCCTTATCTAACGTACATTCATACAATCTGGAGGTGATGTCCAGGGATGCTTTCCGGATGGTCCCCGTGCGTTGACATCACATACCAACTTTGGGTGTGTGTTGTCCACGTGGGAAGCAACCTGGTGGGTTCTCTGGATGCTGGAGGTGGTCTGATAGGTATTTAAACGTGTTTTTTCTGTCGTCCAATATAGGGCTGCAACTAACGATTATTTTGATAATCAATTAGTTGGCCGATTATTTTTTCGATTAATCGGATATAAACAATATGTTAATTTTTGATTATTTAAAATAACTAAATAGATTATATTTACTGTCCGATATATTCATTTTATTGTCTTCCCGCAATCCATACTAGTGGGCACAATATTTGTGTTGTTGATCAGGGCATTAGTTCTGTTGTAGTTTGGGAATAAGCAAACATGTGACTTCCCTGCTGTCATTTGCCTATAATTCCCATGATTCTTAGTCACCCAGTGACCAGCTGAGAATGATGAGTTATGGTCCAGCGACAGCTGGGGAACCACGTTTGCTAACTGCTGTTTAAGATCTTCCCCAGTATGCCAGGTCCAGATCATTAATGCCAGCCTTATCACATCCAGCTATCTATTACCATTTATGTCTTATGGGTTTATCAGCCACTTTATCATGACAGTACATTACATCATTCATATGAAGCTATAGCTTTATGCATGTACAATACATTCCAGAGAAACAAACGTTCCACGCGGCAGGTTATACAGAGGCACAGCAGTGTGGCACATACACCTTTCTGGCATTGAAGGCAGCAACTGTGCCTCTTTCTCAGTGTATTAACCCTTTGAGTGCTGTGTGCTGTTGTGGACCCTTGTAGCTCTGTGGGGAGAATCATGCAAACCATGTTTCTCTCCCCTGACTGGGTCTCTCTGAGGCTCTTTCCTTTCAATGGTAATCTGAAAAAAGAAGTTAAGTAAAAGGTGTGTAACCCTTTGAGTGCCATGGCCCACTTGTCCTGCTGTTCCCCTCCATACAGGGATTTTCTTGGAGTCCAAAACTCTTGCACTCATATTTGGTATCTTAATTTGTTTGATCCCAGGGTTTTTGGAGCTTGGATGGCTGCATTTCTATATTTCAACCCCTGCATTGCCAGTTTATATGGGTTTAGGGGGCTTATTTTAGCTTTTCCTTCTCCCGTCATTCGTTTTTATTTATCCCCACATGTTCCCTTGAGCACTTTTATAACATTTTGGGAAATTTTAATTTTTTTGAGTGCCAAAGGGTTAAGGTGCGCTTTACAGCACGGCCCCACTTGCGCCATTGACTTCTATGGGACAGACTGCTTTGGGACGTATCTCTGCAGCCGTTTGACTTACAGACTTGAGACAGGGCTCATTCTTCTTGTCGCCTCTTGCCATATGATCTGGTGCATATCCCCAGTGTCTTGGGGGCACCACAAGTTTGGGTTCAAGAATTGCTAGGTAATGGCAAATAGGTGAAACTACAAGTCCCAGAATGCCCATTTCACTGGGTTTCTTCTGATTGGCTGTGATTTTGGACACCATTTTCTTTCTCTATTTGCTGGAGTATCCTACGCAGACGCTTGTCTCTCCTTACTCTTCTTCTCTGGTTAGCCATTCGCCTGTCAGATATGTACTTTCTTGGGCTTTCTGATGTGATTTTTTAAATCTGGGTCATAGTATTTGGGTTTCTCATACTGTTTAGACACTTCTGTTAGGATGTTGAATCCAAAGGGACATGGGCCTAGACCTGAGGCTAAGGACTCAGGGGCATCCCTAACCACCTCATGTCAAACGGGGCTCCCTAGAGAGTACTCAGGACACTTATTCCCCTCATGCTGTGGCCCCTACAACTCCTCCCGGGCCCTCCAGCCTTGAACAAGAGCCAATCTGGGTCAAGGACTTAAAGTTCTGCATGGCACAGTTCCCACCTTCCCTCTAAGGGGTCCTCCAGTCTTGGAAACTCCCCACTCAGTTCAGGTTTGTGGCCCCTAATGCCCCTGGCATTCCTGACCTCATTGAAACCTCTGAGGAGGATTCCTTTGAGGCTGATCTGGAGGAAGGGGAGTGTGAGGAAGGGCCCTCATCATATGCTTATGGAAACCCCTTTGAAGCTGACCCTGCTCCCTCGGCTGAGGGTCTCTTTAAGGTGGTTTTGACAACCCTATAGGTCAACACTACCCCTGATGAGGGTCAGACCTCTGACATCTTGCAGAAGCGCAAAAAATCCCTCCACTCTGCATCAGGTCACCGTGGAAGAGTGGAAAACGCTTGACAGATGCCTTTCCCTTTCAAAGAGATTTTCCAAGCTATACCCCTTCTCGGAAGCAGCTTTGGCTTAGTGGGCTACACTTCCTCAGGTTGACCCCCCTCTATTTATAGACTAAGTATACTGCTCTTGGAGGATGCCATGGCTTTAAAGGATATGGCTGATAGGAAGCTGGAGGCTATCCTGAAGTCCAACTTTGCTGCCATTGGCACCGCTTTGCGGCCTGCTCTGGCTTCCCTTTGGATTTCCAGGGTTACTGCTATTTGGGGAGAAGAACTTACTGAGGCCATCAGTAAAAGTGCCCCTAAAAAGGGCATTTTATCCCTCTTGGCCAATATGTCTGAGGCTCAGACATACACTGACGCTCTTTTTGACATTGACAAACTCGTGGCTTCTCTGTTGCTGCCAGGCACATTTTGTAGTTTAAGATTTGGTCTGCGGACCTGTCATCTAAGAAGTCAATGATTTCTTTCCCATTTCAGGGGAAGACTTTTTTTGGGCCAGAACTGAAACAGATCATCAGTGAGGCCAATGGAGGCAAGAGCACTTTCTTAGCTCAGGTCTTCAAAAGGCCTAACCTGGCGAGAAAACGTCTTTTTCGTCCCCACCAAAGCGAAGTGCAAACGGCCGAATCCGAGCATGTCTCAGGCTAGCACCCCACTCCCGACCACCAAGCCCAGACAGCAGTGGCACTCAAAGCGCGCCACCGCAAAGCCCAAGTCTGGTAAGTCTGCTTCATCATGACTCACAGAATCCTGGTCCACAGCTCCCTGTGGGTGGTCTCCTGCATCATTTTTCAGATGCTTGGGCAGCCTCTGTTGCGGATCAGTGGGTTGTGCAAGTGGTTTCTGAAGGGTAAAGGATTCCCTTCAGATCCCCTCATCCCTACAGATTCTTCCAGTGCAGAACTCCTCTGGGCCTAGAAAAGCTGTGTCTTTCAACTAGGTGGTTCAAGCTCTTTTGGACAAGGGAGTCCTGACTCCAGTTCCTCCTCAAGAGAGTTTTTTATTTATACCTCTTTGTGGTGGCCAAGAGAGATGGCGGCAGGTGTCCTATCTTGGACCTCAATTCCTTTGTGGAAACTGCTCGCTTCAAGAGTCTTTGCGCTCTGTCATCGCAGCTATGTGTCCAGGAGACTTTTTGGCCTCTCTGGATTGGCAGGATGCTTACTTACATGTCCAGAATCAGTTGTACAGCCAGAAGTACCTCAGATTCGCCTGCTACTTGGGGCACTTTCAGTTCACTGTTTTGCCCTTCAGGCCTACCTCTGCTCCTCGGGTGGTAGATTACCTGGGGCACTGATTGCCTTCCTGCATACCTAGGGGATTCAGGTGACTCCTTATAATGATGACCTTCTACTGAAGGCTTCATCCAGGGACTGTGCTCAGTCTCCTCTACCATGGGTGGATTCTGAATATGAAGAAATCTGTCCCAGTCCCTTCTCAGGCCCTGGTTTTCCTTGGTCTCTGGTTCAATACTTACCTAGAGAAAGTCTTCCTGACTAAGGATTCTATCCAACAGATCATGCGTCTGTATCCCAGGCTCTGGAGTGGCCCTCAGCTCCACTCCGAAAATGTTTGACCTTGACAGGCTGCATTCCCAATGAGACCACGTCTCTCTAAATAGCTGGATCTTATGTAGACTGAGGGCATGTAATTTTTTTCATGTCTTGAAATGTATTAACTAGTATTCTCCACTCATCTAGAGGAGATGGGGAGGCCTGTTTCCAGTGAGCAGAGATATGTAACCTTGCCAATGTCAACATGAAATTTAAGAGTTGAAACTTTTTAGGGGAGAACAGTTGGTGGTAACAAAATAGATGTAGCAAGGGGTCAAATGGGATAGGAAACACCAAGACCTTCTCCAAGACCCTGCTCATCTGCAACCAGTACTCCCCATGTAACGTAACAGGTTCACCAAATGTGTGCCATGATTCCCCCCCATACCAACACCTCCATCAAACATCTTCCACAGTGGAATACATTTTCAAGAGACAGTGAAGTGTGAGGTACCATCTGGTGAATACTTTATAGTGACCTTCCTGAGAGGGAACATCCCTTGGAGTTTGTGAAAATTCCATAAGATTGTCCGCCAGGTTATCATGTACCCCAGAGTCTCACAGTTAAGCTTAAGCTTCAATGTGCTAGCAAAGGGAGGAGGAACCTCCCACCATCTCATTGAAGTAGAGAAACAAAAAGAAAGTGCTGGTGCCTGGTAAGCTGCTAGTAGTAACAATTCCTGAGAGAATGGAGGAAATGAACAGAACAAAATGCAACTCTAGAGAACTCTCAAAGAAGAAGAAAAAAAAAATTAGTGTTAAAGGTGATGAAAAATTGATTAAAAAAAGTAGTCTACGAAAAGAAAAAATAAAATAAATGAAATAATTAAGTGAAAAACTGAGAATAATATGAACCTAAAACTAATAAAATGAAAAATAAAAAAAATTATAAAATATGAAAAAAATTATAAAATGGGATGTATAGTATTGAGCTCAACCCAAATGTGCGAAATACAACAAATGGCTGACTAAGTGTATAAAAAAATCAGAATCGAAAAGAAAATGTCATAACAAATAGACATTTGAAACAATAGTCAATGGCTTGATGCCTTGATTGGAGTATCGTTAGGGTCGTTTGATGCAGGTGATCCCGTAGTGCCTCAAATCCGAGTGGCAATAAATGTAAAACAAAGATAAGAAAGGGGGAGGGAGTGCAAACAGTGTAGTAAGTGTAGTATTAGAGTTGCAAACAAGCCATAAAAAACTATAATAAAAATGAAAATTTATTAAGATAAAGTAAAAATATTTTAAACAAATATGCAAAAAATAAGAACAAACATGAGTATAAAAATAATGTATCAGTTGGATAACATTAAAGCTGAACTTCAGTAAGTAAATAAAGAAACAATGTCACTTGTGAAATGAAGCATGAAAAGAACGATAAAAACAAAGTATGAATAAAATAATCACAGTCTTTGAGTATCAACTCATCTGATGTACACAGCAGCGTTAGTAGGCTGGTAATAGTCAATATACACCAGGCCCGGACTGGGACAAAAAATAGGCCCGGGCATTTAAGGATGAGCACCCCTTTTTCGTGGGCGGAGCTTATAATCATGTGCGGTGCTCACCCACCAGGAAACTTGTAAAGAGGTGACCGTCTTTCAGAAAGTGAAAGACGGCCCAAACTCGTTTAATTATTTTTTTTTTTTTTAAATGCCCGGACCAACCCACCGGGCATATACCCGATGGCCAGTCCAGGCCTGGGATTGGGTACTGAAGTCATACCTAAGTGTGCTTTCTTTCAACTGATGATGCATGGTTTTCATTACCCCTACCAATTAAGTTAAGTGCTTAGGGCACCGCTTCCCCCACAGCGTAGGTGTGTCCTCCCCCAAAACCCAAGCAGACTTGGGCAGGCAAAAACCTGCTCAGATACTTAAGGCTGGAAAGTCCACCTCCACATGACTTGCGGGGACCTGGTCTGTTTCTGTCATTAGGGTGCCATGTGGGTCATTTCTGTGATGGATCAGTGGATTTTGTGGGTAATTTTTGAAGGGCATTGTGGAGACTTTAAGTATCCCCCCCACACACACACACACAATGTTCTTCCTGTCCAGAGTTCCTAGTTATTCGGATTGAGGTTGTCTTTTCTTAGACACAGATCTACATAAAAATGTAGATCCCCGTTCATTCTCAAGAATGATTCACTGGATTTTATTCAAATCACTTTATGGTTCCCAAAAAAAGACAGTGGATGCTGTCCTATTCTCAGCTGTTTTGTGCTGGACCCACAGTTCAAGGTAGAGTCTTTGTCCTTTGTCATAGCAGTTATGTTTCCTGGTGAGTTTTTAGCCTCCCTAGACTTTAAAGGGATAGTAACACCTAAAATGTAAAAAAAAATATGTTGTAGGGTTTATCCCCCTGAGTAAAACAAGAGTACTCCCATTGCTGAAAGATGTTTCATTCAAAAGTTATTAATTTTCAAAGTTGAATTTTTTAGGTGCAATATCACAGTGGCCTGAAATTGTAGAGTGGCGCTGTTGCTACACCATCCTATGGAGATTTATGGTCCTGAGACCAGAGCTGTCCATAGGATCGTGTAGCAACAGCGCCACTGTGATATTGCACCTAAAAAATTCAACTTTGAAAATTAATAACTTTTGAATGAAACATCTTTCAGCAGTGGGAGTACTCTTGTTTTACTCAGGGGGATAAACCCTACAACATATTTTTTTTTTTACATTTTAGGTATTACTATCCCTTTAAGGACTGATCTCTAGTGCTTTCTGTGCTTTGTGTTTCAAGGCAATCACTTCCAGTTCACTGCCCTTCCTTCTTTCACAAAGTTCATGTCTACCTGGGCGGCTCACATCCATGCATAGTGGATGTCTTTGATTCTCCAATTAGACAACCTTTTACTCAAGACCCCTTCAGAGGTAATCTTGCGCACTCAGATTCAAGAGTGCATTTCCATTCTGGAGCAGCACAGTTGGTTACTCCATTTCATAAAATCTTCTCTGACTCAATCCCAGGTCCTTCATTTTCTCGCCATGGGATTCAATACCATCCAAGTCTGGGTGCTTCTTCCAGATGACAAGCCTCAGTCTTTGTCTGTTCAGGTATCTCAGGCAATATTCTGGCTACAGGTGATGGTGCAGGAGTACATGAAGGTGTCGGGTTATCTGGTCTGTTCTAGAGGCAGTTCCGTTTGCTCATTCCACATATGGGAATTGCAGCTGGACATTCTCATGATTTTGCTCAGTAATCAATCTCATGTCATGTCTCTGTCCCTTTGGATGAAGGAGGACCTTTGCTGGTGGCATCAGCAGTCCTATCTGATGTAGGGACATCCATTTTTAATTCCTAATAAATTGTATTATGGGGCCAGATTTGAAATAGGCAGATGCCTAGAATGCCTGATCTAGAAAGGAGCCAATGCTCTTGAGCCACATCCACTGTCCTGCCCAAGGGCACAATGACAGGAATGCAGTGGTGACAAGACCCAGCATCCAAGAGGTCCCAACGACCCTAGTGCCCAACAGGTTTTAGTTATGCTTAAGGGAGTATATTTTTGTTTTCGGGTTCCACAATGTTTTCACACAAGGGCCTTTCAATAAACAGTTATTTATCTGGCCATGCCTCTTATATTGAGCAGTGCATATCCTTAACTGATTAGCAGCCTAAGATGTGTAGGCCAGGGGTATTCAAATTTTGGATGGGGCCTATAGATTCCACCACCCTCAACCAGCTATTGGCTGGTTGAGTATGTTTGGAGTTGTAGTCTCCAACAGCTGCTGATCCAAGTGTCAACTACCCTTGGTGTAGCCAGTGGGTACCAGGCAAAGCACATTAATAAAAGTGTATATTGCTGCTGTATAGAATGTGTCCTTAATATGTATTTTACCCTTGCCCTGATAGTTGCACTGAATGTGGAGTCCTCAAGTTTTGCAAGAAGGCATTGATACTATACTGTATATTAAAAAAAAATAAGGCTATAAATGCCTTGGATGACTATATAATTCAAACTGATCTCATCTAAAATATGGAGTACAATTTTGGTTAGTAGTCCTTAAGACATTGAACTAGAAAAATTACAGACACATAAAATGACCAAACTGGCCTCATCTAACATATGGAGTACAATTTTGGGTGCTAGTCCTTTAGACATTGAACTGGAAAAATTAGACACATAAAATGGACTAACCAGATTAGGGGCTTGATCCAAATGTTGGAGATAAAAAAGGCAGTAGAGTAAAATGGATACCGACCAACAAAAGGAAATGTCTAAGTCGGTATTCAAATGTCCTACCGGCTAAAAGCACAACGGACATTAGGCCACAGAAAAGGTCTTGTGGCCAAATGTCCATTTTGTGAGTTAAGTTCCCAAAATGCCACTAAATAACATCGGTATTGGGAACTTCAAAGAAAAGCACCTGACAAGCACCGATCGTTAACTAATCTGTGTTAAACTTATCGGTCATCCACTGTCCCTCTCCTCAGTCTTCTCTTCTGTCCTTCTCTTCTTTTTTCTGCCTTCTCCTTTTTTCTTGCTTTAAAATAAAATATAAGTATTAGTGCACAGCATAAACTATGACATTGTTTAACCTTTGAGTGGCAGAGGGATAAGCAACACTTTGCAAAGCAATGCGTTGCGTACCTCTCTGCCACTCAAAAGGGTTAAAACATATTATTGTGCCATGAATATGCCTCCATTTAATGCCCAAGTAGTTAAAAATGCCACAAATAAATGTCATAAATATATGCCATAAATAAATACACATAGCTTTTTTCTTCATGTTTCTGACGCTGTGTGCGGCCGTGGAGACACTGATGAGCCGCAGAGTTCCCTCTCCTTTCCTGCACGGGCTGATGCCCTTTGCACACTGAGGGAATTGGTAAGGAGACTGCCTTTATGTATGGGCAGTCTCACTTCCAATTCCCTCACAACCATTGGCTGGGATGTTCTTATGTACATCCCAGCCAATCAGTTTAAAGAACAGCTGCTTGAATCTGATTGGCTGGGATGTGCATAAGATTAACCCAGCCAATGGCTGTGAGGTAATTGGAAGTGAGACTGCCCATATATAAAGGCAGTCTCAATACCAGTTCCCTCAGTGTACAACGGCTTCGGCCGTTGCCGGAAAGGAGAGGGAACTCTGTGGCTCATCAGTTTCCGCCACCGCCTCTGTGGCCGCACACAGTGGCAGAGACATGAAGAAAAAAGCTATGTGTATTTATTTATGACATATATTTATGAAATTGATTCATAGTATTTTTAACAACTTGGGCATTAAATGGAAACATATTCATTGCGGCATATTCACGGCACAATAATATGTTTTAACCCTTTTGAGTGCCAGAGAGGTACCCCTTTGCCACTCAAAGGGTTAAACGATGTCATAGTTTATGCTTTGTACTAATATTTATTTTTTATTTTACAGGAAGAAGAAAGAAGGAAAGACTGAAGAGAAGGACAGAAGATGACCTGAAAGCTGAGGATTCTGCTGGACATCAGGATTAATGGTAAATGTTACTTTTAATGGGATGTTGTTTTTTTTTTAACTTAGTCGGGTTGACCCTATGAATGCTGGCGAGGTAATTATACCCCACTGGCACTCATAGGGTTAATTCTACTAACTTTGGATACATTTTTCATACTTTGGATGTATTGATATAGGGCTTAGGGCTCAATTGCAATACATGCACTGAGGACTTAGTTTTTTTTTAACTTTTTTTCATTCAAGTTTCTGCGTCTGCTGTTTGAAGAGCCGTTATGGGACTCAAGTATAAAAAAAACAAAAAAAAAAACTGGGTCTTAACTTTCCTGCAATAACTTGAGCCCCTTACTGGATTTTCATGGCTAACACAGACATTTGAATTGATAATTACGGCATTTTAATACGTTTCTATGAGTGAAAACATCTTTTAACAATATCACACGACATCTTTTTTTGCTGGTATTTTTTCACAGCACAGGCATTTGAATAGCTTACTGTGCTTGAAAAAATGCCATCAGCAGAAAAAAAACAGCTGTCTCCAACATTTGGATCGAGCCTTAGGTCTGTATACATTAGAGAAGAGGCATCTAAGATGGGGGCATGGTTACTATTTACAAATATATGCAATGCTAATACAAGGAACTCTTTCAGCTGAGTTTTCAATTAAATTTAGAATGCACTGGAACCTTTTTTTTAGGTCAGAACATTATATATGAGTTGATTGCAACGCAGAAAGGAGGTTGGTCAAGGAGATGTCAGATTTGATTCTTGCAATCATTGATGCATTTTGCCCACCTGGGACATACCTGGAAATAGCTTCAATTTGCTTATTAAAACTATTTTTTGTAATATTATCTCATTATCAATTATGGATCAATAAAACAAGGGTGATATGGCAGACGGTGAAGTTGGTGGATGCATATTTTTCCAGCCTCATCAGCTATGTTGCTATAATATTATCATGGGCTTAGGATAGCTGCCTCACTTAAGTTACCTCTCCTTCCAGAATAGGAGAGGAAGAGATGGTTTTATGGAGAGGGCAGGATTATTTCCTCTCACTTGTTCCTTAAGATTAGTTTATAGAATTAATATTCATTTAAATTAAGGCAGCAGTGTCCAGATCTGTTCTTAAAGGGATAGTAATACTTCGTTTTAACTTTATTTTATTTTGTAGGCATTAAAAAAACATGAAGAACGATATAAGTCTTATCTCTCAAACCTTTATGGTTTAAGAGATATTCACAAGCAACGTTTCCCCTCCCGCCCCTTTTACCTAGTGTAAGCCATCTCTTCTCAGATGTGAATCTGGTTGTAAGACCAGACAGATAACAGAAGGGGACAATCTTCTTACAGTGAAAACAATGAAATCCCTGCCCCCCTTGACAAGCTTTTCAGGTTTTTCCCTTATCTTAATTGAAGATTGTCCCTCTCTGCAGTCTACCTGGGCACCTCCCTTCTGATCTGGCTGAACAGTGTTACATCAGTAAAAGGGACGGGAGGGGGACACTTTGTCATTGAATAACTCCTGAACTACAACTCTGACAGAACTGAAATAACACTCTTCAAAGTCCAAATACTATGATAATTAATTAGAGCTGTTTTTATTATGAAACATTACTATCCCTTTAAGGGTCACATGCAGACTAGGATTAAACAATATCCCTCTTCTTCTGAACACGTGAGAGTCAATAAAAGAACTATTGGATAAATTACTCTGTCGGGGATATCCTTAAATATTTGTCTACAAGGCCCTTGAGAACAGGTTTGCATGTGTTAAGGTATGGGGCCACTGCTAAAGTCATGTTGAGAATAGAGAAGCTAAGGCATGGTGAAAGGAGTAGTAAGTTGGAACAGCAAGGAGCCAACTCACCTATTACTTTACATTTTTAGTTGTCTCAAAATGTGGTCTGTAGATGCAAGGTGGTGGCAGTACATGGATTTCTGGGGCTTCCTATCCAGCTTTTGTCAAGCAACATGTATTACCTTAGAGAGCAGGAAAGCAGGAAGATTTGACCGTCTGGTAACCCTGATTGGATTCCTGCTGGGGGCTGGAGTCATCATTACTTGTTCTTTATTAACCTTATTTTATCAGGTGGATCTGGGAAAACATTGGTGTCCCCACTGGCAGACAAGGTTTGATTAAAGTCAGGCACAATAGGAAGTTTACATAAGACAATTCATTTTCAGCAGTGATAAAATATGTACTGTCTACCACAGCCCTG
The DNA here is from genome assembly GCA_037306005.1 of Rhinophrynus dorsalis. NCBI lineage: Eukaryota > Metazoa > Chordata > Amphibia > Anura > Rhinophrynidae > Rhinophrynus > Rhinophrynus dorsalis. Next base: position 72,034,194 of record CM074726.1, on the reverse strand, counting down.
CCTCCTATGAGTTATCTATGCCATGGATGTACCTCAAGATCAACCATACTCTACCTCTCATGTCAGCTCTATCAGTCATACATCTCACTCACCATGGTAGTTTTACCTATATCACCTATACCCCCCCACATATTATCCTTATCACCAATAATCCCTGCTACCATGTTAAATATACCTATATCACACATACCCCACACCCATGTTAACCCTATCATGAGAGAGTGTGTGTATCTATATTATATATATTTCTCTTTTTTTCATTGTGGATCACAGGAACCATGGGATAAATTGCTACATCAAGGAGGTAGGGCACTTGCAAACTAAAGAAAGCAAGTCACTTTGAAAACTAAAGCTCTCTGGAGGCAGCTCCACTTAACCCCAGCAGCAGCCTTCCATTGAATCTTCTTTTAGATTTTAAATATTTTACAACTTTATTTTACAACTTGTGGGGTGTTTCTTGTCCTCAATTAGGCTGGCTACTTTTAGCTGTGCCTGACTTTTCACCTAAGCAAGTATTAATAAAATTTTGGCTAATTCCTAAGAATGGGACATACAAGCAGGAATCAACAGTCGAGTGCTCTATTATTGAAATGTCGACCTTTAAGCATGAGAGATTACTAATGAAATGTTACCTTTAAAGTGAATCTATCACCTTAATTCAAGTTTGCATGTTTGAAAACTGCATTAAAATCTGTTTATATGTCATGTTAACCAAAAGGCCAGCAAACATACAGTTCAGGAGATATTCACACTTATTTCATATGCTAATGTATGCTAATTGTGACACAGTACGGCATGAGTGATGTTTTCATATGCTAATTAAGTAAGTCACTTATGTTGCATATGCTAATGAAGCCTTTTCAGCGGTTTTTCATATGCTAATATGATGTTTATTATGCTAATATGATGTTTTGTATGCTAATACAGCTTTGTGCAGTACCAGGAAGTGTTTAGTTTCACTTTCCCAGAAATAAAAGTGTGAATATTTTCTAAACTATACATCTGCTGGACTTTTGGTTAACATAACATATAGGCAGTTTTTAATGCAGTTTTCAAATATGCAAGCTTGAATTAAGGTGATAGATCCACTTTAAGCATACAAGATCATAAAGGTGCCCTATTGAATTGTTCTGCATTCTGAGTTTTTGGCCTCACTGAACATAATGGACATGTACCTTCACATTCCTATTCACATGCAACATCTGCAATTCCTTGGCTTTGCCTTATAGGGTTGAATTTTCCAATTGGCGTCCCTTCCCTTTGGGCTGCCATCTGCTCTGCAGGTTTTTACAAAAGTTAGAACGGTTTTGTCTGGCCATATTTGATCACTAGGGATCTGTATGATATCCTAGTAATAGAGTTCTAGAGACTCCATCTTCAAATGTATGCGTTTATTTTAGAACAGCACGGGTGGATAATCAACTTAAAAAATTTCTCTTTGGCCCCGTTTTAATCTCTTTTCTGTCTTGGTTTAAGATTCATCACCCTTCAGAGATAGGTCTTCCTGCTAGGTTACCAAGTTCAGACTTTGTCCCTGGTTCACCTGTCAGTAACGTACTGGATTACTTGAGAGTGGTGCTGCTGCTCTCTGCTCCAGAAGAGGTTCTGTTTGCCCAATTCCACACTCAGTCCCTTCAGCTGTATAGCCTCATTGCCATGTTTCCCTAGTGATGTCCCTCATGGCCTGGAGAAGGATGAATTTTTACTGGTAGCTTCAGGAAACTCACCTACATAGTAACATAGTTAATGAAGCTGAAAAAAGATGCAAGATCATCAAGTTCAATCCATACTATATCATCCTTATTCATCCAGAGGAATAAAAATACCTTGGATCAATATCATATCTGCTTGGGTTGCCCACTGGGTCGTCCATTTGTCATAGTGGATTGGTCCATAGTAATAATGAACGTCAGCCTGTCTCGTTAGAGAGCCACTTTCAGCCTCAGGTGGTACAAGGTCTCTGGTTCAACCAAGAGACTTAGCTTTCAGTCAGTGTTCTGGTTCTTCAGCTTTGGTCCCAGTTGCAATGCAGACCAGTTCATAATTAGTCCAACAATACAACAAAAGTTATTAAAGGGATAGTACTGTTTCATAATAAAGCAGCTCTAATTAATCATTATAGTATTTGGACTTTGGAGAGTGTTATTTCAATTCTGTCAGAGTTGTAGTTCAAGAGTAATTCAATGACAAAGTATCCCCCTCCCGCCCCTTTTACTGATGTAATACTGTTCAGCCAGATAAGAAGGGAGGTGCCCAGGTAGACTGCAGAGAGGGACAATCTTTAATTAAGATAAGGGAAAAACCTGAAAAACTTGTCAAGGGGGGAAGGGCCTTCATTATTTTCATAGGGAGAAGATTGTCCCCTTCTGTTATCTGTCTAGTCTTACAACCAGATTCCTCATCTGAGAAGAGATGGCTTACACTAGGTAAAAGGGGCGGGAGGGGAAACTTTGCTTGTGAATACCCATAAAGGTTTGAGAGATAAGACTTATATCGTTCTTCATGTTTTATTAATGCCTACAAAATAAAATACAGATTAAACGAAGTATTACTATCCCTTTAAGCATGGCCACATGGTCAGAGGTTCGTCTGATTATCATTTGGGCGCAAACACATATTCAAGCTCTTTTGGCCTTTCACATTCTGAGGACAGGCAATCTGGTGGGGTATCCTTTGAAAATGTCTCACACAAAAGAGTGTGCAACATAAAGGCGCAATAACCAGGTTGCCACAATGAAAATGGTGACATGAGAATCTCACCCTGCATCAAAGCGAGAGATTCTCATGACAAGGCATTAAACGTCACTCAATGTGCAGCTGAACAGTGACACACCATAATGGGAGATAAGCCAATACATACAATGACTAATGCCATTAACAAGCACAACACTGCTATCTGTCTGACACCTCAGTCTATTATTTGGCCCCTATAATACGTTATCAGCTGCATTTTGGAGAAAACACTATTTATTTATTAACCTCTCCCAGTAAGGCTGTCTCTTTCTCCACTTGGCCCTATCACTCTGCTCACATCATCCTCTCCATGATGTGCAACAATATTTTTCTTCTATAAATCTCTTGTTCATAATGCCTATTCATGCCTCTCTCTCTCTGTAACGGTTTACCAAACACTCTGTACGTCTCTTTCTCTTTGCAATGCATCTGAGCTGGCCTCTCTCTCCCCTTTTCTGCTCCACTCCGCCCTGTCACTCTGCACGCAGAGAAAGGGGAGAGCCCAGCTCAGCAACATTAAAAAATCAGATCGAGGTACATGGGTTATATTCTTAGTGTAAAAGGGATTTGTGGAGACGGAGTCCCCTCTGGGTGCCAGAAGGTGACCAATGCAATGCAATGCAATAAAGGGTTCAAGCGATGTTTAATGCCACAACATAAGAATCTTGCTCTTTTGATGCAGGACAAGATTCTAATGTCACCCTTTTCATCACGGCGACCTGGTTATTACGCCTTTATGTTGCATGCTCTTTAGTGTGCAACTTTTCAAAGTGAACCATCTGGTGGAGGACTACTTCAGCCGTTAGTGCTTGGATAGCGGTGGAATGGAAACTGAAGCAGTCCATTAATTACTCCTTAGTTCAGAATGGGGTCTGGCAGTGTTGGACCTGATGGCATCTCAGATGAACCACAATGTTCCTCAGTTTTGCTCCAGATCACCGCTGTTGATCCAGAGGAAGGCAAAAAAACCCAACAACAATTAAAGTCATTTCTAATTAAGCCCCAAGTGAGTAACAAAATTCCTTCCTGACTCAAAATGGTAGTGAGGTGTTTCCATGGATCAACATCCTATCAGTTTTGATTAGGTGATGAGCAAATACAGCATTTCTCTCTGGTATTTATGTTTCCTCCACTCCCCCATGACTCCCAAGGTGTTGAGGAAAGACAGGATAGACCAGGTTCATGAAATTCTGATTGTGCCTTATTGGCCTCGCCAAGAGTGGTTCTCAAATCTGGTCAATCTGTCAGTAGCTGAGCCACAGCATCTCCCTCTTCTTCCAAACCTCTTGTTTCAGGGTCCTCTGTACCATTCAGACATGGAAATCTGGCCTTGATGGCATGGCTCTTGATGCTGATATCCTGAGGTGAAAGGGTTTTTTCAGCCATCATTTTGACTATGCTTAAGCATTTAAGTGATATTGCATTGCATAAGTCTCTGGCACTCAGTGAGTTAATTGCCATAAACTGGTTTCTTCTAAAGCGTATCTGTCACCGTTCGTTAAGACTCTCAGACTTAAGGTTTAGGTAAAAACATAACTTTATTGGAAAGTTAAGGCAATCCCATAGGGTTATCATACACATACAAACAATACAAATAAGCAATGACCATATGAATAGGTTCTACCGGCCTTGCCAATAATACCGGGTAAGGCAACCCAGGCGACTCAAACGAAATAACAGTAGCAGGTTCTACCGGCCATACCAATACCGGGCAAGGCAGCCTGAGGAAATACTATGAGTAGGCTCTACCGGCTCTGCCAATACCGGGTAAGGCAACCTAAGGATGGCAACGTGAATAGGTTCTACCGGCCTTACCAATACCGGGCAGGGCAGCCCAAGAGAGGAGACCTTCCAGAAACCAACTGACTGTCAGGTGACAATGACAGTAGGATGGATAAGGTAGGAACTAGGACAAGCGGTCTTACTCAAGCAGAAGTCTCATGCCAGAGAACTACAAGACAACTGCATATGGACTGGACAGCAACTCGGACCTCACAGTACCTGACTACAGTCAGGGAGTAAACCAGCGTCCGCACGCTACGACCAACTGACAGAACTCTGAACCACAAGGCGTACTGGGGTAAACCAACAGTAGTAATGGCCACAAGGTTTAATGGAGTAAACCAGCGTCCGCACGCTGGAACCAACAGTAGTATAGGCCACAAGGTTTAATGGAGTAAACCAGCGTCCGCACGCTGGAACCAACAGTAGTATGAGCCACCAGGTTTAATGGAGTAAACCAGCGTCTGCACACTGGAACCAACAGTAGTATAGGCCACAAGGTTTAATAGAGTAAACCAGCGTCCACACGCTGGAACCAACAGTAGTATAGGCCACAAGGTTTAATGGAGTAAACCAGCGTCTGCACGCTGGAACCAACAGAAGTATAGGCCACAAGGTTAAATGGAGTAAACCAGCGTCCACACGCGGGAACCAACAGTAGTATGAGCCACCAGGTTTAATGGAGTAAACCAGCATCCGCACGCTGGAACCAACAATAGCATAAGCCACCAAGTTTAATGGAGTAAACCAGCGTCCGCACGCTGGGACCAACAATAGTATGAGCCACCAGGTTGAATGGAGTAAACCAGCGTCCGCACGCTGGGACCAACAATAGTATGAGCCACCAGGTTGAATGGAGTAAACCAGCGTCCGCACGCTGGAACCAATAGTAGTATAAGCACCAGGTTTAATGGAGTAAACCAGCGTCCGCACGCTGGGACCAACAATAGTATGAGCCACCAGGTTGAATGGAGTAAACCAGCGTCCGCACGCTGGAACCGACAGTCGTATAAGCCACCAGGTTTAATGGAATAAACCAGCGTCCGCACGCTGGAACCAACAGTAGTATAGGCCACAAGGTTAAATGGAGTAAACCAGCGTCCGCACGCTGGGACCGACAGTAGTAATATCGCCGGAGCAAAATGAGCAATGTCGCCTCAGCGACTGCAGACAGGGAACCACTGAGACCAGGCAGAGAATCAACCGGAACGAGCACCGCTGAACTGACAGGCGACCAGAACATCAGCAATCACGGAGAACAACCGGAACCGACTGGAATGATAAGCAGGCAGGTACACAGGAACAGGTAGACTCAGGAACTCAGAAACTCTGAAACACTGGAACTCTGGTACTCTGTAACTCTGTAACTCAGGCCCAATCAGCATGGCAGGCAGGACAGAAAAGATGCTGTCAGAGACACCACGAAAGGACAACCAAAGGATGCCCAGACTGAGTTTAAAAAGGCAATGTGAGGCGGGCTGACAGCAGACAGCCAATGGGGAGCCTCCTGCAAGTGATAGACACTGAATAGCACGAATCACGGGCACCATGATAGTACCCCCCTTTCAAAGACCCCCTCTCCTAGAATAGGGTCTGGGCTTCTGAGGGTATTTGGTATGAAAAATCTGCAGTAACCTGGGTGCATGAAGGTCCTTACTATCCACCCAAGATCGATCCTCAGGACCATAACCTTTCCAATGCACCTTTCCTCTAAGCCTACAGGAGTCAATGATACTCTGTACCTTGTATTCCTCCTGCCCCTCGACCTCAACGGGTCCTGGCATCACAGGTGTAGTAGTGTAACAGTTACATACAAGAGGCTTAAGGAGAGACACATGGAATACATTATGAATGCGCATGGATGCAGGTAAGTCCAAAGCATAGGAAACAGGATTAATTTTGCGAATAATTCTGTACGGACCAATAAACCGAGGTGCCAACTTATTAGATGGGACTTGGAGCTTCAGATTCTTAGAAGACAGCCATACTCTATCCCCAACTTGGAAGGAAACCGCTGGAAGCCTTCTGCGATTAGCATGGCGCTGATGGCGCTGAAATGACTGGCCCAGTGCCCTCTGAACTTGTGCCCATGTGGAACGGAGTTGCTCGATATGCTCATCCAGAGCTGGAATCTGCTGTGTCTAAAAAGAATCCGGGAGCAGACAGGGTTGGAAACCATAATTAATCAGAAACGGAGAGCTCCCGGAAGAAGAATTGACTGCACAGTTCCTTGCGAACTCTGCCCAAGGCAACAAGTCGGCCCAATTGTCATGATGGTCAGTCACAAAACAGCGCAGAAACTGTTCCAAACCTTGATTGGCACGTTCAGCGGCCCCATTAGTCTGGGGATGATATGCAGAGGAGAAGGAAAGCTGTATGCCCATCTGTTCGCAAAATGCCCTCCAGAATCTGGATACAAACTGGCTCCCCCTGTCGGACACCAGTACCCTGGGTACTCCATGCAACCGAAACACCTTTCTAGCAAACACCATTGCCAGTTCTTTAGCCGAAGGAAGGCCACGGAGAGGTATGAAGTGAGCCATTTTAGAAAACCTGTCTACCACCATCAATATGAAGGAATACCCTCTAGACCTGGGCAATTCTCCCATAAAATCGACAGAAACATGAGACCAAGGGTGTTCACCATTAGGCACCGGCTGAAGCAAGCCCACCGGGAGATGTCTAGGGGTTTTATTACGAGCGCAGATGGCACAGGCATTAGTAAAATCGGCACAATCTGATCTCATAGAAGGCCGCCACAATAACTGAGAGAGGGACCATAACAATTGGTCTCTACCAATATGTCCCGCAGCCTTAGAGGAATGGTAGGTTTCAAGTAATCGAGTGCGGAATGGTTCAGCGACAAAACATTTGCCCACTGGAGTTTCATGGGGAGCAGAGGCCTGGGAAGCCAAGATCTCTTCCCCTAGTGGTGAAGTGATACTAGTACGTATGGTGGCCAATATTCGATCAGGTTGGATGATAGGTGCTGGTGCTTCTTCTCTGTCAACTTCAGCCTCAAATTGTCTTGACAGAGCATCAGCCCTAACATTCTTCGATCCAGGCAAATATGATGCAATGAAATTGAATCGAGATAGGAATAATGCCCATCTAGCCTGGCGAGAGGACAATCTCTTGGCCTCAGAGAGATAAGTCAGATTCTTATGATCAGTCAGAATTAAAACTGGATTTTTTGTGCCTTCAAGTAAATGATGCCATTCCTTGAGAGCGAGGATAATGGCCAGTCACCAATCTCATAATGGATTTGGGCTCCGGTCAGTTTTTTAGAAAAGAACCCACAGGGTCTGAGTGTTCCACCTTTGACATGTCGTTGAGAAAGTACTGCCACAACCCCAATATCTGAGGCGTTAACCTCTAAGGTGAACGGGAGTAATGGATTGGGGTGGGATAACACAGGAGCATTACCAAAGGCTACTTTCAGTTTTTCAAAGGCCTCCTCCGCAGCCACCGGCCAGAGAGATGTGTTAGCACCCTTATGCTTGAGGTCAGACAGGGGTTTAACGATGGAAGAGAAATTCTTAATAAACTTCCTATAATAATTGGCGAAACCCAGAAATCGCTGGATAGCTTTCAGACTCTTAGGTTTAGGCCACTGTAAGACTGCTGTCAATTTTTCCTTGTCCATGGCAATACTGTCTTTGCCAATTATAAACCCCAGAAACGGTATACCGGTTTTGTGGAACTCACATTTCTCCATTTTACAGAATAATTTATTTTTACGTAATCGCCGCAATACTTCAGACACATCCTTAATGTGTTGTGACAAGTCTTTGGAGTGAATAAGTATATCATCAAGGTAGACTACGACACATGACTGTAACATATCTCTAAGAACGTCATTAATCAGTTCTTGAAATACTGCGGGAGCATTACACAGACCAAATGGCAAGACTAGATATTCATAATGCCCAGATCACGTGTTAAAGGCAGTTTTCCACTCATCACCGGCTCTGATATGTATCAAATTGTATGCCGCCCGTAGGTCCAATTTGGTGAAAATCGAGGAACCCTTAAGTCTATCAAAAAGCTCAGTGATGAGTGGTATCAGGTAAGCATTCTTTGCCATCAGCTTATTTAACCCACGGTAGTCGATGCATGGTCGCAATTCGCCATTTTTCTTCTTAACAAAAAAGAACCCGGCCCCAGCCGGAGAGGTAGATTTCCTTATGATCCCTCTATTAAGGGCATGAGAAATATACTCTTCCATAGCTTGGTTCTCCTCACAAGACAATGGGTATGTGCGTCCCCTAGGTGGCACCGCTCCAGGAATTAATTCGATGCGACAATCATATGGTCTGTGCTGAGGTAAGGAGCCAGCCTCTCCCTTACTGAAAACATCGCTAAACTGCTGGTAAACGTCAGGTAGTGAAGGAGAGGTGCACAAGACCTTAACAGGATGGGTGACACACTTATCCATACAGAACTGAGACCAAGCAGAGATCTCACATTTTTGCCAATCAAATTGTGGATTATGCAACTGTAACCAAGGAAAACCCAATATCACGGCATGGTGAGGAGAGTTAATTAATTGAAACTGCTGCTCTTCCTTGTGGAGAGCCCCAATAGTCATGGACAATGGCTTAGTTTCAAAAGTAACCTGAGTTGGTTCCAGGGGTCTGCCATCAATCGCTTCAATAGCAAGAGGGGTTTCTCTTTCAATGCGTGGTACCCCATGCAATTCAGCAAAGGTATTATCCATAAAATACCCAGCTGCACCAGAATCAACCAGGGCCAAAACCTCCACTGAGCGTTGTGCCCACGATAATACCACCTGTATAGTGGGTTTAAGTGTGCCAATCACTGGGGATGATTGGACACCACCTAGGGCCTGTCCCCCAAGGTACCCTAGGTGTGCTCATTTCCCGGACAAGATCTTAACAGGTGCCCATTTTTACCGCAGTACAAACACAATCCTTGTTTCCTGAGATACATTCTTTCCTCCTAGGTTAGCCTAGTGAAGCCCACTTGCATAGGTTCACCTGGTCCCTGTACTGGTTCACTAGGTTTAGATGCCAAGGGAGGGGTGGGTGGGCAAAATATGCTACTAGATCCATTATTTTTTGACCGTATTCTTCGATCTCTGGCGGTTAATCGCTCACGTATTCTGGAGTCAATTAGAATAACATATTCAATATAATCATCTAGGTCAGTAGGCAAATCTTTTGCTGCAATCTCATCTTTAATCTGGTCACTCAAGCCTTGGGCAAATGCTGCCAACAGAGCCTCATTATTCCATCCTACCTCTGCTGCCAAGGTGAGGAATTCGATGGCATAATCGCCCACCGTGCGCCTGCCCTGTTGTATCTCCATAAGACGTTTAGCAGCAGAGGTGGTTCTACCAGGAGGCTCGAATACTCTCCGAAAGGATTGCACAAATTCACAGAAACTCTTAATGCAAGGTTTAGCATTTTCCCACAGTGGGTTAGCCCAAGCCAATGCTCTACCAGTCAGCAGGGATATCATGAACCCAACCTTGCTGCGGTCATTAGGAAATGCGTGTGCCATCAATTCCATAAATATTTCAAGCTGATTGATGAACCCTCTGCAAAGATGAGGGTCACCATCATACCTTAGCGGCAAGGGTGCAGAAGCCGTTAACCCTTTGACTGCGGCCCCTGAGGGCCTAGTATCATTCTCCGGTGTCTGACTTGGTGAGACCACCGGGCTAGAATCGGACTTATCAGCAAGTACCGTGCATTCAAGAATAGTTTGGATTGCAACCGCCAATTGATCCAAACGTTGCTTATGCATATCCATCCTCCAATGGATATTCTGTGTATTACCGTCACTCTTAGTGTCTGAGGTCATGGCCCTTTCGTACTGTCACGGTTAGTTAAGACTCTCAGACTTAAGGTTTAGGTAAAAACATAACTTTATTGAAAAGTTAAGGCAATCCCATAGGGTTATCATACACATACAAACAATACAAATAAGCAATGACCATATGAATAGGTTCTACCGGCCTTGCCAATAATACCGGGCAAGGCAACCCAGGCGACTCAAACAAAATAACAGTAGCAGGCTCTACCGGCCTTGCCAATACCGGGTAAGGCAACCGTGAGATGGTAACGTACCAGTTCTACCGGCCTTACCAATACTGGGCAAGGCAGCCTGAGGGAATACTATGAGTAGGCTCTACCGGCCCTGCCAATACCGGGTAAGGCAACCTAAGGATGGCAACGTGAATAGGTTCTACCGGCCTTACCAATACCGGGCAGGGCAGCCCAAGAGAGGAGACCTTCCAGAAACCAACTGACTGTCAGGTGACAATGACAGTAGGATGGATAAGGTAGGAACTAGGACAAGCGGTCTCACTCAAGCAGAAGTCTCATGCCAGAGAACTACAAGACAACTGCATATGAAATGGACAGCAACTCGGACCTCACAGTACCTGACTACAGTCAGGGAGTAAACCAGCGTCCGCACACTGGGACCAACTGACAGAACTCTGAACCGCAAGGCGTACTGGAGTAAACCAACAGTAGTAATGGCCACAAGGTTTAATGGAGTAAACCAGCGTCCGCACGCTGGAACCAACAGTAGTATGAGCCACCAGGTTTAATGGAGTAAACAAGCGTCCGCACGCTGGAACCAACAGTAGTATAGGCCAGAAGGTTGAATGGAGTAAACCAGCGTCCGCACGCTGGAACCAACAGTAGTATGAGCCACCAGGTTTAATGGAGTAAACCAGCGTCCGCACACTGGAACCAACAGTAGTATAGGCCACAAGGTTAAATGGAGTAAACCAGCGTCTGCATGCTGGAACCAACAGTAGTATAGGCCACAAGGTTAAATGGAGTAAACCAGCGTCCGCACGCTGGGACCAACAGTAGTATGAGCCACCAGGTTTAATGGAGTAAACCAGCGTCCGCACGCTGGAACCAACAATAGCATAAGCCACCAGGTTTAATGGAGTAAACCAGCGTCCGCACGCTGGGACCAACAATAGCATGAGCCACCAGGTTGAATGGAGTAAACCAGCGTCCGCACGCTGGAACCGACAGTCGTATAAGCCACCAGGTTTAATGGAATAAACCAGCGTCCGCACGCTGGAACCAACAGTAGTATAGGCCACAAGATTAAATGGAGTAAACCAGCGTCCGCACTCTGGGAGCGACAGTAGTAATATCGCCGGAGCAAAATGAGCAATGTCGCCTCAGCGACTGTAGACAGGGAACCACTGAGACCAGGCAGAGGATCAACCGGAACGAGCACCGCTGAACTGACAGGTGACCGGAACATCAGCAATCACGGAGAACAACCGGAACCGACTGGAATGATAAGCAGGCAGGTACACAGGAACAGGTAGACTCAGGAATTCAGGAACTCTGAAACACTGGAACTCTGGTACTCTGGAACTCAGGCCCAATCAGCATGGCAGGCAGGACAGAAAAGATGCTGTCAGAGACACCACGAAAGGGCAACCAAAGGATGCCCGGACTGAGTTTAAAAAGGCAATGTGAGGCGGGCTGACAGCAGACAGCCAGTGGGGAGCCTCCTGCAAGTGATAGATACTGAATAGCACGAATCACGGGTACCGTGATAGTATCATAGAGTCTTAACATTGTTTTTCAAGTGGTGATCATAACGCGTAGCTGCATCCTAGCCTTGTCAGTTCTTTTCAGAAGCATTTTGCCTTGTTGCCTTATGTTCAGACCTTTCTGCAAGAGGTGGCATGTGCCTACTCTGTTTTTTGGGATCCCACTCCTCCATGGGAGTTGAAACTGGTCTTTGTAATATTTCCGAGGGGTTAGTTTGAGCCATTGGCTTTTGTGTCTCTTCGTTGCTTGACCCGGACAGCGATTGTGACTGTTCATCATATGGTTGAACTACAAGTAGAGTCCCCTTTCTTATTTTTCATACAGATAAGGTGCTTCTGCATACTCACTTTGGGTTTCCTTCCAAGGTGGTTTCTGATTTACATTTTAATCAGGAGATTGTCTTTTTCCTGCTCTGTCTAATACATGGAAAATTGTGCTTCAACGTCTAAACAGATGTCTTAAATACTACATTCATCTCACTGAACCTTTTCACAAATTGAATTTGCATTTCATTATCCCTGATGGCCCTTGTACCAAATGGTATCTAAGATGCCAGTGGCTTCTTGGATCAAGGCCAGGCCTACATTTTTCGGATAAAACTGTGCTACTGCTTGTTCCACCAGAGTTGGAGGAGCTTCCTGGGACTATAAGAATAAGGCCTTTGCGGTGCAGTTGTGAATCGCAGGAAGATGGTCATCCCTGAAGAACAAAGCAGAGAAAACTGCACAAACAGTCCTCTAAGCGTAGTATTTTGGACTAGGATGATCCTTCACCAACACTACTCACATTTGCAAGAGGCCACCACTTGCCTCTTAGTATAAAAGCATGTACTGGTTCTCACTCCAGCTCAGTGTGCTTCTCCTAGACTCATAGACCACAGTCAGATTCATTTACCACCACTCTCATGGGACCAAATAAATTAATTTGTGGAAACAGCCACTCTAACAATGGGCCACAATGTACCCAATGCAATGCTGGCTGTATCCCTTTAAAAAGAGTGTGCCTGGAACTTTTTCAAGGGCCAGAGCTCAAGTGCTAAGTAAGCAATGAGTAGTTCGCAAAAAACAGTTAATCTGTCTGTAGCTAAAAAAGCCTAATGCATTTCTTGACTCAGTCACCACTTCTTCATGTATGTTGGCATCTGTTGTGACTATCATCCAACCAGTGGCAACAGATGGGGAATCTGCAACCACCAAATAAGCTCCACCTTCATCTGGTCGAACAGGGACATGACACAGGAGACAAGGCAGTGAGACCTTTCCAGTAAACCTAGAGACAGCAAAGACTGCTTCTGCAAGCTATGTATTAGCCTCAAGGATCTTAGAGAGAGGCATAATATCCTCTTTAGGCGCATCTGCTTGGACAGCATCCAAAGTTGATCCCCCGTAACAGCCATAGCCCTAGTCGCCCAAGCAACAGCAAAGGTGGGAGATAAAGTGGCACCAGTAGCCACAAAATTTGCATTCAAAAACAAATCCACATGCTTATCAACCTGATCCTTAAGTGTTGCTGCATCCACAAGAGGCAAAGCCTTATTCTGAGGGAAATTGGTGGGTTCACTGATGGGATGGAGGGTAGCCCACAGCACTAAACTCTCATAACTAAATCCTCAGAAGAAAAAGGATACAAGAGAGAGCTAAACCTTGAAAGAAACAACCTCTTTTCAGATGTCCTCCTTTCTTTCAGAAGTACCTGGTCTAGGGAATGTTGAAAAGGAAAAATGTCAGCCTTCTTTTTAAGTCTCTTAAGAATAGCAGGGGAAGAACTAGAATCTATGACATTTAGGGTCTCCTGGATGGCTTAGATAAAATCTTCGACAGGAGATAGTCCACCTCAGATTCTCCTTCCTCAGTGGAGATAGTCCACCTCAGATTCCCCTTCCTCTGGGATGTATCACCAACCATGGAGACGTTGCCCTCTGTAAAGTGTCTAAAATGCCTTTTGGGGGCACAGGGTGGCCCTGGGACCAATATTCTAAAATCCCTTCAATAGAGGAAGTGATAAACTTAATTGAGGTAATTAAGACCGTAACCCATGAGTGTTCCAGTTCAGAAGATGAGGGTCCCTGAGGTTGTAATGGGGCTACAGAGTAAAACGGACATGGAGCATCAGAAAAATCCCTAGCTAGAATAATCTGATATGAAGTGTAGGAAGTGGGAAGTGTAGTTCCCTTTGTGAGAAATTGGAATGGTGGCTGTCTAGCCATTGCTCAGTTGCACCCCCGATATTGGGGACTGGATCCTTCAGGGGCTGCTATTTAGTGTACAAAGATAGAGGCATAGAAAGCCCCCTTACACCCACTGGAATGAAGACTTCTATGTTCCAAACCAATATGGCCACATTGCGTGTCCATTCATAAAGTCGTCACAACTCAAAAAAAAAAAAGAAATACAGGAAAGGCATTCAAATGGTTAAAAGCAACAGAAAGAACCCTCTGTATGAAAGAAAGAGACAGAAAAGAGAAGTACAATAATGTAGATAAGGGACAGAGGTACCTAAAGGTACAGAGTGCCTGTCCAGGCAAAGCATCATGGATAAAGTAAATGTGGCTGCCAGACAAACAGACTGGGACGTACTCACCGGACCTGTGCACTCTGAATGAAAGAAAGCTTGTTGTCTTCAGACTCCTACATATCTTACAATATCTGCACTGACCAGCTAAACAGAAATTGTGAGGAGAGGGCTGATAATGCAAGCCATCCTCTAACAACTTAGGTCCCTAAAGTCTGTGTTCTGAGTTAAACAATGGAGACCAGAGATAGGAGCGCACCGATGGGGTTGTGTGATTACATAACCCCATCCTGGCAGGAAAACAAAAAGAGCAAAATATGCTAGTTAAGAGAATATTTGCACTGATCAATTGCTTTTAAGGCCAATATTAAAACTGGTTTAGACTGGTGGGAGTAAAATGAAGTAGACTAGATGGGCCAAATGGTTCTTACCTGCCATCAAAGTATACGTTTCTATAAGTTGCCACCTCTGAGAACTTTTTAAGGCAAGTGCTTTGCCCTCTTGGATGGAGGATACTTTATCCCATGATTCCTGTGTTCCACACAGAATGTAAGAAAAACTGATTTAACACTAAGTACAATAATATTTAAATCTAGACAGTGTATATGGTGAGGTGGTGTAAAGATGTGGTTATTGTCAACTAGGGTTCCTTGCCAAGTGGAACCTGAATTGGAGAGGGTGGGGTTAAACTGAGATTGTGTGGTATGGGGTGGATAATTTTATTTAGTTTTATACTTATTACATGTTTGTGAGGCAACATAAGGATTAATAGGCTTATTTTTATCTGGCAGGCGATTGTTTGAGGTCAGATAGGGTTCAAGAAAGCAACTGGGAATACTAGTGCCCACTACGTAAACGAGGTAGGAGCTAATAGGTGCATCTCGCTCCTTCTGATCTATTTATTATGAGCAATATATAACGTGTGCTAAACAGCATGCTATTAAGGATAATGCCCCCCGCTCCCTCTTTTCATATTCCCCCTGGATTACCAGGCAGAGAAGATCAGAGTGATGCATTTTCAGATGTTCACTGCAGTATACATAAGCACAAAGCTGGAATGTAACAACTTCACACATATAATGCATACCTCCCAACTGTCTCAGATTTCAAGGAACAGTCCCTGCTTTTGGCTCACTATCCCTGAATCCTGCTGTCTCTGTTTTTAAAATGGTATTTCAACCATATATTCCATGTGCTTGTCAATAAAATGTTAATAGTGTTTGAGCTTCCTTACATGTTGATATTGGCTAGTTATATGATTTTCTGTTGTATTTGGGTGTGGGTAATGTCTGCTGTACAAGTGCAGTGCTAAGTTCATTTTATGAGGTTTTATGCTGGTGTTATCATACACAGTACTACAGACACTAGTGATGCTCTGACATGTGACTACCCAGGGAAAAGGTGTCCTTGTTAATGGTTTTGTGATGTTGAAAAGTATGATAATGCATACCTGAAAACTGCACTCACATGGATTTGTACATTCCAGTCAATGGGCCTCATGCACGAAATAAAAGAGAAGCAACCCTGGAGTAGAAATATACATTCCTAAAATTACAGTAGATTTCTATGTGGCTTTTAGCTCCTTGAATGCTAGAGAGGTGTGAAGCAAAGTGTTGGAGGTTTATCAAGCATTCAAGGGGTTAACTACCCCACTTATTTAGAGAATTGTTATTATTACTCCTCTATGGTGTAGTTGCTTTGCCCCAAACATGCTTTTGTTTTCTATTGTGCATTAGACCAACTGTCTCCCTGTAGGTGTCAGGTGTTGCATACATTCAGAAACAACTGCAAGCCAACTGATATCAGTGTTATGGTAGAACAGTGTTTCTCAACTCCTGTCCTCAGGACCCACTAACAGGCCAGGACTTAGGGATTTCTCTGCTAGAGCACAGGTGTGGTGATCAGAGGCTCATTCACATTGATTAACTCACCTGTGCTCTAACAAGGAAATCATCAAATCCTGGCCTGTTAGTGGGTCCTGAGGACAGGAGTCGATAAACACTGGTCTAGAAGAAAATGGTGATTGCATTTCAATTGTGAATAATTTGATTAGAAGTTGTGATGTGATCAGTAATACCACTTCTGATGGCAATAGCAAAGCAACATTAACTTGATCGAGAACTCTAATGCTT
Source organism: Rhinophrynus dorsalis (assembly GCA_037306005.1). Lineage (NCBI taxonomy): Eukaryota > Metazoa > Chordata > Amphibia > Anura > Rhinophrynidae > Rhinophrynus > Rhinophrynus dorsalis. Next base: position 72,017,474 of record CM074726.1, on the reverse strand, counting down.
GCTTAAGGAAGGCTTTCCATTTATCTTATTTAAACTCATTTAGGCAAAATGTATGGAATAATGTTTTAAAGGGCAACAAAAATGGAAAAAACCAAAACTGCTAGTTAACACCTTGTACTGCTTATTTACAGAGCTTGCTCCCACCTCTGGTAGTGGCAGCAGTATGAACTTACATCCTTCTGTGTACCAGTTCCACTGGCTTATCCTTTCAGAGCTGATGTCGTGAGCTTCACAGAAGCAAATGGTGAATCCTTTTGGCTGCAACAATGTCACACCACCTGCACTGCCAGAAAGAATGAGGCTATCGCTTGCAGTTTCAACTGTTTTATTATGTGGGAAATTAAGCTTGGAGTGGAATTGTGTGTACAGTTAGTGCTGTAAGTTTGTACTATTGCTTCAGTGAAAAATGTGAGTAATAGTGATTAGCAAAAAAAAAAAATATATATATATATATTGTTTTTTTCACATTAGTTGCTTTTTAACTTAGAAGGTAATGAGTATATTACTATTGCTTATCTTTAATATGGACCCTTTGAGAAAGTCTATCATTTGTGAACTAAACACATTAGGAGACGTGGTAGCACTGGAGCCAGTATGTGGGATCACAAAAGATGATCTGAAGCCACTGTCCAAAAATAAAGATAGATGTATGGGAAAGTAGATCAAAGACAAAGACTGTTAAGTTCCATGAGAACCAGGAAAGGAGCTATCAGTTACCACACAGGAGGCTCATGGGACCACATGACATAACGACAGGACAAACCTCCGTCAGTGTGGATTCATCACAAAGCAATCATAGAAGTCAGCTGAGGAGTATTTGTAAGTGACCTACAAACAAAGATTGTGATGAGCACCCACCGAGAATGAACAAGATAATAGGATTTTAGTCTTACCTGTTAAATCCTTTTCCCTTAGTCCATACAGGTTACTGGTAACTTTGGATAGGTGATTTCCCCTTTAAGTAGACAGGAATCGTTTCTTGCATAAGAAATGCTGGACGGAGTCTACCTCTCCTACTAGCTGCATCAGCCAATCCCTCTCCAGTTAGATTGAGACGCTAACTATTGACTAGATAGCCAGAAGGAAATATAAGACTCCTGTGAGCATGAACCCGAAAGGACCCCCATGTTCTTCCACAGGAGAGCCAAGCATGGTCCCTTGACGGGGTGGGAGACCAGTAACCTGTATGGATTAAGAGAAAAGGATTTAACAGGTAAGACTAAAATCCTATTTTCTCTGTCGTCCAATACAGGTTACTGGTAACTTTGGGATGTCCAGCCATTGAGTTCCCTGAGGTGGGAAGTGAGGCAAGGGCCAGACACAGGGCCCCCAAAATCACCAGAGAATACATGATTGAACAGATCATCAATAGTTCAAACATAACAAACTGTCAACGGACACAGACTGGAATGGAACGCTCCAGGAACCATACACAGCACACTGAACTAAAGCCAACAGGGCTCAACAGGTTAAGGTACCTAGAAATACCCTAGACAGGCAATGCAACCTCCAGGATCTTTCTGCCAAAACTGGCATCAGCCGATGCCAGCACATCAACACGGTGGTGTTTGAAAAAGGTGTGCACAGACGACCAAGCAGCCGCCTTGCACAACTGAACAGCCGAGGCCTGATTCTTGTGGGCCCACTGGGCCCCAATAGATCTGGTAAAATGAGCCATAACCTGAAATGGCACATGCTTCTTCCTCAATTCGTAAGCCTTACGAATGGTGGACTTAATTCAGGAAGCAATGGTAACCTTAGAAGCTAGCTTGCCAGTACGAGGACCCTCAGGAATGACGAACAACACATCAGGCTCGTGAAAGGACTCAGTACGATGCACATAAAACTTGAGGCAATGTACTACATCCAACAAGTGAAGATCCCTTTCCTTGTCAGATGTAGGGTCAGGACAAAAAGAAGGCAACACAATTTCCTGATTAATGTGGAAGTCAGAGACAACCTTCGGAAGAAATTCCTGAGAAGTTGTCCATGCCTGGAATGTGAATGGTGGAAATAGCAGGAACAGGACCTTCTGCCCAGGTCAAAATAACCTTGACCTCCAACCAAGCTGCAAAACTTCTTGTGCCGCCTTGCTTGTTGAGGTAAGCCAGTGCCGTGGCGTTGTCTGATTGGACTCTCACTGGACAATTCTCCAACTGGACCGTTCAATATCAGAGAACATGGAAGATTGCTCGAAGCTCCAACACGTTGATGGGAAGGAGACTCTCCTCCAGAGACCACCGACCCTGGACATTCAGGTGACCCAAGACTGCACCCCATCCCGACAGACTGGCATCCGTTGTTACCATCGTCCAGAAGGGTATCAGAAAGGCTCTGCCTTTCGTGAGATGAGACAGGTTGAGCCAGCACTCCAGATTCAGTTCCACATGCAAGGAGAGAGAGACCGATAACTTCAGGAGATCCATCTGAGCCTTGTAACCCTGTATCACAAACCGTTGAAGTTCCCTCACATGAGCCATGGCGAAAGGGACTGCAATTATGGTGGAAATGAATTTTCCCACCAGAGACGTCAACTTCTTGGCTGGTATTGAATCCATTGCCAGGACAATGGACACCTTGCGAGCAATCTCGTGAGCCACCTCATCCTTGAGGAACACCATCCCCTTTACCGTGTTGAAGAGAAGACCCAGATAAACCAGGCGCTGAGATGGAACCAGATCTGACTTGTCCATGTTCAAGATCCAAACTGAATAAATACACATATGCGGACGCTCAGGTGGAAATATTTGAATACCTCATGGTTTGCAGGATAAACAATGATACAATGTCACATATAAGCAGTATGACTATATCTTCACTCACCGGTACCTAGGGCTGGAACTCCATTCTCCACTGCACATAAAATAAGATAGCGGTAACCTCCTAGAAGACAGGTGCATCGTAGTGGGAGAGTCCACCTCCCAAAATCCAAAATGCAAGACACAATACAGCAACTCCACTTCAAAAGAGGTAGTGTGAGTGTAACGGACCCTAGGCCGTTACTTGGCCCTGATTTATAAAACTACGGCAGCCCGCTGCCTAAGGGTCATTTTGGCGGCCCGTGGATCAGAGTCTGACTGTTTGGTTGGGGTTACGTGGAGAACAGCTCCTCCAAAAGACTGAATTCACGGGTAGAACGGAGCTGTAGGCTGGCTGCTATGCGGGGCAACCTGTACAGAAAAACCCCATAGACTTTACATGGGAAAGTAGGCGGCTCCCTGATTGGCCAGTCTGAGTTAAAGGGACTCCATTGACTTTGCATGGGGAAAAGTAGGCGCCCCTTGGATTGGCCAGTTAGCTGCCCGCCCACTGGTTCCGATTGGCTGAGACAGCATTGATGATCTTGGCCAGGATTGGCCATCGGATTCCAGGCTCCTGATTGGCCAGGGGTTGAAGCGGAATATTCAAAGATGCTTCAACCCCCTGGCCATTGTGTAAAGATGTGTATTCGAGTCCCTCATCCTTTTGTCACAGTCCCTTTGTATGAATAATGTAATCATGTCTGGCCCTTTGTGTTATGTTTACACCATCTGTCACTGTCCATTGTCTAGTATTGTATCTTGATGTGGTTCACCATGTATATAAGACTGGAAGTTTGTTCAATAAAGTGTGTGCAGTTTGAACTTGAACTGGCTCCTGTCTCTCTGTTGCTGGATGGTATCAAGGGACTTCTGTTGTCCCCCATCCTAGGAAGAACTGCTGCTGGAAGAACCTGTGGAGCTGCCTACTTGTAGCTGACCCCTGGAGGGAGAAACCTGGAACGACGGCCTGAGTCCAACCCAAGGACTTGGGTATCCGTTACAGTGAGTATATAAAATCTTCACTTTATTAAATCAAAACTTAAAAACTTGTCTCAGACAGCATCAATGGCAACTGCCAGAAGCACACGCACACCCTCTGATGCGTTTCGGACCATTAGTCCTTAATCAATTCAATTTAGCAAACTTCCTAAACACAGCAAGCTTCTTGTCAGGAAGCATCCACTCGTCCAAGACCAGCCTGTCAAGAGAGAGATTAGGATGAAAACAGGTAGACTTAGTCTTAGGCTCCTGAAATAGAGCAGAAGGGTCCTTAAGATCATTAGATGTCAATGGAACATTTAAGGTAGTGAGGACGGCCTTGATCAAACCCTGGTCAGAGGGGTCAGGGTCCACCTCAAATGGGTCCCCAAAGAATTGGGAAGACCGCTCCACAGAATTCCCCTCAACATCTGAATCCATGAGGAGTTCCTCTTCCGAGGAATCAGACACATCAGGTATCCCCTGCGGTTTAGGCATGGAAGATCTGATGGAAACAGGGTGTTGCCAAGCTTGAAAGACCCCACTTAACTGAGATGGTAACAGTTGTAAGGTAGACTTTAAATCTTTAGTAGTAGCCTTATACTCCTGTAACCAATGTGGCTCTAATGCATGGCTGGAGGTCCCTGGAGGAGACTCAGGGGCAGCAGCACATGCAGGGCATAAATGACCTGAGTACTCTCTAGGTAACACTGAGTGACATGAGGAACAATGCGCAATGGGGGTCAGACATCCCAGGGTCCTTAGTCTTAGTCCTAGCCCCAAGTTCAGATGGAGTAGACATTCTCACAGTGTCACAAACATCAAAATACACCAGTTATACCCAATACAGTGTTAAAGATTAAAATTTCACATCAGAAATCGCTAAAAAGCACTTATCTGGCAGGCGAAGGGTTAATCAGCTGAGGAGAGAGGTAAGCTCCAAGCCCTGCGTAGGATACTCATGAAAGGAGAGAAAGAAAATGGCAACCAAACAGGAGCCAATCAGAAACGAGCGCACAAAGCAAGCGCTCATGGGAAATGTAGTTTCCCTGTATAAGTACCCCAAACAGTGCCAGAAGCCCCCTGAGACCCCAAAAACACTCAGAGCATGAACCGGATCATAGAACAAGGGTAGACAAGTAAAATGAGCCATCTCTGAAGTCGCTAAGATGAGCAGTTGCAGAGATATGTCCCAAACAGTAAAGTCCCACAGAGGTGAATGGAGTATGGCATCTATGTGGTAAATCGCGCCTTAAGGAACTCAAAATTTGCAAAATATACTCTGAAGTAAAAAAGTTAGCAAATACACCAGAAAACATTGTAAAAATGAAATAAACACTGTTCCCAACCAGGAAAGCGTTGCAAAGTCCCCAAAACGTGTCAAACCTGCAGACAAGGGGTTGAATTACCACATAAACACTGCTCCAAGCCCCCCCATAGACAAACCCAATTAGTGCAGGAGTATGTAGTAGGAACTCCAAGGGAGACCTCTGTGTGGAGAGGAGCTGGGAACAAGTGGACCTCAGCACTCAAAGGGTTGCTCACCTTTTTAGCAGAATCTTCATTCTTCAGACTACCATATGTTAAAGAAGAAGCCTCTTTGGGCAACTCCTAGAGAAAGAAATTGTCAGGCAAAATTTTCCCCTCAGTGATAAAGGCCCACCATAGCACTGGGACTGAGCTATTCACTGGGAATTGTCAGTAAATGGTAATCTGTCTAATGGTGGTATTCCATATCTAAAAGAAACCAATAAAATTCCTAAGAACTAAGCAGGAAACTTCTCTGTCTTTCCTCTTCAAAGGAATCAATCTAATTGGAGAGGGATTGGCTGATACAGCTAGTAAGAGAGGTAGGCTCCGCCCAGCATTTCTTATGCAAGAAATGATTCCTGTCTACTTAAAGGGGCAGTCACCTACCCAAAGTTACCAGTAAGCTGTATTGGATGACAGAGAAAAGGTGTTTTGTCCTAAGGCATTGGTTGCCTCCCAGGTCCCAGTCAAATTGCTCACTCCCATGTGACATTGCAGAGAGGAAATTTCCATATCAGACTAGTCCTGTCCACAGACAGTCCAGCTCTAAAATATCAGGCAAATCCTGTCTGCACAAGAGAATCTGCACAACCAGTGATGCACCTTTCTGCCTATGTGGGCCTCGTCATTGTGGTGCATCTGATTCCCTGTAGGCACATGCAACTTATACTGCTTATATAGTGCCAAAAGAAACACATATTTGTTTCTTTATTTTTAGACTACAAAATATGAAGGGATGTACACTGGTCACTGCAGTAATATTATAGTTAACATTTCACTTTTTGTATTGTTTATTTTTCTTATTTAGTTTAGTTTAGCAGTGGATATTGATTGTTTTTCATTTTTGTATACATTTTATGAGCTTACCTGACTGTATTATGGATGGATAGATGTGTACACGAGGCTGTACCTAGCTGTTCATGTAACTAGGCTTCAGAATCCATATAGCCTATTCTTGTTACTATTATACCTGTGACTTCAAAGAAACATTCTTTATGTTTCCAATTTGATCTTGTGGTTTTGGATGGAAGCCACACCATAATTAAGCCTCTGGATTTATTTTAACTTCTTCTGTAACTCAAAGCCCTCTTGAGGGCTCCTAGGGTCTAGAAATACTATTGAGTTTATACTTTGTTGCAACAGGCTCTGAATTGCTTCTTAGTGGTCAACCAGATCTAAAGTGACTTCTAGAATGTTTTTGATGGCCTGCACAGCAACAAACCAAGGTAGACAGTCTAGAGTCTACAGTGTTTCTGGCACAAATACTTTTAACTATAATTGAAAACTAGTATAACAAAGAAAGTGAAAAAAAATGCTCAAAACTCAATAATAGTTTTCTTGATACATATCTTATATTTTGATTATAATTATTTTGCTCAGGCTGTTGTTTCAGTATCTGGACCCTGTATGACAAGCAGTCTGTGTGGTGTTCTCAATACACCACTAGGCTTTGATTCTAGATAAGTATTGGAGAGAGGAGGGGGAGTAATTTGGAGTGAAGTTGATTATTGAGTAGGAATATTCAATTAGGTACAGTGACCTTTGTTGAACTAAGCGCGACCCCCTTCTAGTGGCTATAAAATTAAAATTCTGCAGCATATAGGGATAGCTCATAGGCATGATGGAATAGTCTTGTACCGAACTGGACACTGGAAGTTTGTTCTGTTCTAACCGAGTTAGCTACCAACAGATGGAACCAATGCAAAGATGATGTGTTTCACTTCAAATCAAGGTGACATGAAGTTGCATGTATTTCCCAGTACCCAGAAGGTGGCATACAACAGAGAAAGAAATTATGAACTGTGGATCTTGTCCTACTCTTTAACCATAACAGGAAGCCCAGTTAGGAATATCAGCAGTGTACTTCACCATTACATGCATTAGGCTGGCAATATGTTTCTGGGCTTTAAACATAAGACCTGCAGCTTGTGCGCAGGGTGTTCCTTCCATAACTGGGTCATACAGGCATAATTAAAACAATATGGCACCTAACCAGTGCCCCCACTTTGACACCTATGTATAAGATTCACAGTAGAGAGAGCTATAGGACATGGAATCTGTCTCTACCATTGCTGGATTAAACAGTATGTAGCTATTGGACATGCCTTATGTTTCACAAGGTTAGAGAAAATCTAGTCATGGTCAAAAATTAGATCTGTGACATTTGATAATCACTTTATTTTAGGTTCAAAAATGCTATATTGACTTCAAAGAGTACTTGTTATTAAGTATCTTAACAACCAGACAGAACTGGATGAGTTATTTGGGGTCATCTTCAATATATATATCAGGATCAATCACCTACATTTGTTGCCCCTGAAAAATAACCTCACTTAAAGGAGACCTCTACTTCCCCCATTCTACAGCACATACCCTCCCCATCTGCACTGTACCTACACACTTACCTTTTCCAAGAAATCTATGCCTTTTAAAATAAGCCCTACTGATTCATAGTTCCCCCTGCTATCTTCTTATTTCTGCATATAACTTTTAGATATAATAAACTTTCCTATATGTTATTGATCCACATACCTCTCTCAGTAACCCTAACTAACTAACCCTTCCTTCTAAAATATTACCATATTCATATTTTATTTTAGCCATTTAATTTTAATAACAACATTTAATTAAATTATCTTCTGCAATTAAATAATATTGTTACATAACTATAGTTGTATGTTTATTGTACCAGGTTAGTACATGATTCTGTCTTTACTATAAAACAATTTATGTTTATTTCTTCTGTAACATCTGATTCTTTCACTTGTTTATCTGTGCATATGAAATTTTCACTTTGTAATGTGGAAAAGAAAAGTGCATGTCTATGACTTAACTTAGTAGAAATAATGATAAAACCTGTTTCTACTGGATGGAAAGATTGTGTCAGGTGGAAGGATACACTGCTTCATCTACCATCTCCTTAAAACCCCTTCTATTGTCTTCAGTAACAACTCATATATATTAAGACATGAGTGCCCTGAGAAGGGGGTGATGACTCCACATCTCACAAACACCCCATAATATGCCATTATAGATGTCATGGAAGATGATCCCACTGATGGGTGATTGCTCATTGATATCACTGTGTTTGGAAAATAAAGGTTTTCATTGTCTTCTTCTTCATGCTTGTTTCCTTTCCCAAGATAAAAGCCGTCCTTTCATACAAAAATTAAGTGCCACTGAATGCAAGTGCTGAAGTTATGCACATAGGCCTGGTGGTGCTTGCCAAGAAATAACCTGCTCTGGAGATGGTATTAACCTCAAGGCAATATAAGGAAATGGAGGTCCTTCAATCTCAACAAGATCAGGATTCCAAGTGAAAGAGCAATAGGTTTTCATTGGGGACACAATCTACCATGCCATTTTTATAGCCATGGTGGTCATATTCCCCTTTATTAATTGCATGTGCATGTGTCAATTGCCATCATTTCTGGCAAATGCACCCGAGCTAAAAGGATAACTATAGCTTTGAAATAAGTGGCTTTTAATTTGTTTTACAGAAGTACTTACATAGGTTGATGCCCTTAATACAACAGTCTAGTATATTCTCTATTTTCCATAACATGTTTTGTTTTGTATGTAACTAATCACTACAATCTCATAAATTCCAAATGCAATAAAGTCCCATCCAAAAAAGACATAGTTCATCAGAATACTTATACCGGTAGTGATAATGCAAACAGTGTCCCAAAAAAACATGAAATCTTGCTGGGTCTTGCTGTACTTGGGATTCTATTTGGATTATCACTACTGAGACTTGTTTCTATTGGATTGGATTTATCAAGTATTCTGATGAACTGTGCCATTTTTTGGATGAGACTTTATTGCATTTGGAATTGATGCCATTACAGCGATTATGTGCTGTATTACAGTATGTACAATATTATGTGACTATGTATATTGAGGCCAGTTTGTTTTTGGAGATAGGTAGAATACAGTGAGGAGATTAGTCCTGTGTGATTTTGGTTTTATGGGTATAGTGGGAGGATGTAATATGGTTTACATTATTTTGTAGAAAATAACACATTTTGTATTATAATAGTGATATGTTTTGAGGTGAGCGGTGCCATCTTTTTGACTAATGCACATGTATTTTTTTAGGTAGTGTGGTTCTTTTTTTTATTTTTTTGTGTATGTACTACAACAGCTAGATCATTTCTGTATAAAGGGCAAATACATATGTAAGCTATTTCGTGAAACAAATTAAGAGTCATTTATCCCTATAGATACAGAAATATCTCTACAACCTAGCCTGTTACAAGCTCTCAGTGGATTGAATTTTCCTCCTTAAAATCATGGTTGATTCAAATAATTTCTGTTGCTCTGCTGTTTCCTAATATTTATACACAAGAAGAAACACATAACACATTGAGTTAAAACATACTAATTTTCTCATTCTCCTCCTTAAAAATTAGTTGAGTTTTACAACCTTGCAGAGAAAAGGCCATTTGGTGCTTGTTAAGATGTTAGGAAATAACTAGAGTTATTAATCATCTTTCTCATGAGGGATGTCTCTCAGAAACAGGACAGGACAGTTTTATGCACAATCATCTGATATTTGGTTGGTTCCATTAATGAGAATCCTTTGATTGCTACCAGTATCGGTGGAGGCTTCAAGTTAACTCCAGTTCTTTGTTTTATAGTGCAAGATCATTTTGTTATTGGTTATCCTCTGCTGATTGAAGGGGGTAGGGGAGGTTGGCTGCTCACTCCTGATGTTGTATGATAAATTATGTTCCTCTAACCGAAGATAGCTACTTCTCATAGTTGGCTATCTATGCAAAATCTTGCATGGTATCAGAATTTTCTACTAGCTAGTGATGCCAGCAATCTGACTGGAAAATCATAGTTTGTGCTAACCATAATTCTGTTCTTGGGCTAGAAAGGGAAAATCCATGAGCCCCCATGCTTATCCACAAACCTCTTGAAGAAAAACAGGAAGCGATGATGTTTCAGTAACCCAGAACCCCATGAGCTTCTTAATTAATTCACCAGTAGACGCCACACACTTTCAACAGTTGAAAAAGTGAGATGTCTTGAGATTTCCCTTCAAAAGACATCCATCCTTTTCTTGTCTTTTACCCCCCCGCACACTGGGTTGGTCGGTGGTCAGTGTCACAAAGGCAGCATCTGAGACTTTACTTGTACAATGTCACTATCTGTAAGACAAAAGGATATTATGCTGACTAATTAAGAGGATGCTACACCTTTATTTGAAGGAATAAAAATGTTCGTATAAATTGATAAAAATCACTGTCTGGTGAAAATTGCAGGAAATTTGCATATACACAGTCATTGACATCACAGTGTGGGCAACACTGTGAAGGATTAAGATAATTGAATAAAATGGTGCATTGTAAATAAGTTACATTTTTTTAAAGTTTTACATAATCAAAAATAAAAGAAATAATATTGTGGCTTTAAATCAGCTGCCAACCATATAGAATGCCTACTGTCTTTATGCCACAAAAAGAAACAGTTCAGTGTTACTAGCATCAATCTAGGCAAACTAGGATGTAATTAAAACTTAACTTTTATTTAATATTCATATAAAATCCAATCATCATCCAACATCAGTAGGGGTATGATAAAAATAAAATATAACTCTGCAGACAACAGAATTACAATAAGAACATAGAAACATAGAATTTGACTGCATATAAGAACCATTCGGCCCATCTAGTCTGCCCATTTTCCTACAGTAAAAACCTCAAACCTTTTTTGGTACTTGGTCTTTTCTTACTTTAAGGACAGCCTTATGCCTATCCCATGAATGCTTAAATTCTGTCACTGTATTAACTTCTGCCACTTCTGCTGGTAGGCTATTCCACTTATCTACTACCCTCTCAGTGAAGTAAAACATTCTTACATTACATCTAAACCCGTGTGCCTCTAGTTTTACACTATGGCTTCTTGTCCTAACATTTTTACTCCTTTGAAATATACTTCCATTCTGCACTTTAATTACTGCCAAGTATTATTAATAAAAGTAATGCTCAATATCAGTTTCATTACTAACATAGTAACATAGGAAATTAGGTTGAAAAAAGATACAAGTCCATCAAGTTCAACCTTCCGCTCAGAACCCAGTCACATGAGGATTATATAGATTTCCTGATGCCAAATAAGTTAGTCTTTATCAGACCTTCCTGTTTTGCCTACTAATACATGTTTTGGACCCCCCTGTCCACTACTCCCTTTATGGGTGTGTGAGTGCCTGAGCATGCTTTGTGTTTGCAACCATTTTTGTGCCAAAACAGGTATCCAGTGCATTAGATAGCTCCGTGCCACTGAAGGGGTTAACCCTTTAACCCTTTAACTGCCCTTTCACTGCCACAGGCCTATTTAATGCAATGTATACCAGTGCCAGTGAAGGGCTCCCTAACCCATGGATGTTTCTTTAACCCTTCCAATGGTAGAGACATATCAAAAGCATTGCCTTTTCGTTCTTCTCTTACTTTTTTTTCACTAATCACTCTTTAGAGGAAGTTTCAAAAGCCTTATTGACTACTCTATGCAACTACTGTGACATTTTGTTTTGGTTCTGTGTAATATTAGGCCTCTGTGTAGGCCCTTATTGTTCTACACATGTTTATTACTGCTGTTAACACCTGTGTTCTTATAATACCTGTCATGTACTTTTTCTATTTACAATAAAATAAAAAAAAAAATGGTAAAAACTTCCATAATAATAATATGTATTTAATAGAGCAGTTTAATATGCAAAACTATACCTTTCAGTCAGGTATTTCTTTTGATATTAAAATTTACTTTTTCTCACTTTAATCGGAGGCTCAAATAGCAACTACCTTAAAGAAAACTCAATAAAATGTCTTTTTAAAAAAAAAAAAAAAAAAAAAAGCATTGCTATGCATTACATACCTCTTCACCTGATTGTGTCAAACTCTCCCTTCACCTGACTGATTGCCTATGAATCCCCTTCACCTTCTAATAACCCTGCACTTTGCCTCCTCGCGTCCCCTCCTATATAACGCATTGTAATGCTTTGGATACCTTTCTCAAATGTAAATATTTACATTTTCTAATAACACAGCTGCAGATATGTAGAAAAAAAATAAATTGGACCTGCTCACACGTATACCACCAACAAATTAATGTACAGTAAAAAAATGTCAAAAATCAGATCAGACCTCTTCAGATGTTGAGCACTTTACTTACCTGTGCACCATACTTGAATTAGCAGACACTTCCTTCTGCTGCTGTGGCCTCCTTGCAGGACATCTTCCAATCATCATATGTTCCTGCTTGAGGTCCTCACAGGACACTACCATACTTTCAACGATCATAGGTGAGGATATTTAAAGTGTCGTAGTGCCCTGTGAGGGCCTCACGTTCCATGAATGAATGCTCATTCGAAGACGTCCTGCAAGGGACACACACAGAAGAGAAGAAAGCAGCTACCAATTCAAAAATGCCACACTCTGCATCCGGACGGGGGGTAGGTTGGTGCTCATTACAGTTCCAGGTCAATTAAATGCTCCATGTCTGAACAGATCTGATCTAATTTTTTCACGTACATTCATTTGTTTGTGGAATACCTGTGAGCAGCTCTGATGTTTTATTTTCTACATTCTGGGAACTGTACGGTTACCAGATCTAACCCTTTAAGTGTATCCAGTTGCATACTCCATTGTCACTCAAATGGCTAACACAAGGGCATCACCATGACATATATATATATATATATATATATATACAGTACTGTAAAAAAGTCTTAGGCAGGTGTGAAAAAATGCTGTAAAGTAAGAATACTATCAAAAATAGACATGTTAATAGTTTATTTTAATCAATTAACAAAATGATAGTGAGTGAACAGAAGTAAAATGTAAATTAAATCAATATTTGGTGTGACCACCCTTTGTCTTCAAAACAGCATCAGTTCTTCTAGGTACAGTTTGTTAAACCCTAAAGGACCGGCCGCGTGCACACACGGCTGACACTTAAGGATCACGGACCTTTTTTTTTTTGTGCAGTCCGATTCAGGGCTCCCCAAACAGTATGCAGCCACGTGGGAAGCCCTGAATTCCATGATGTACATGTACGCCCTTGGTCCTTTAGAGACCTACACCCTGTGACGTACATGTACGTCATGGGTCTTTAAGGTGTTAAGGAACTTGGAAGGTAGGTTGTTCCAAACATCTTGGATAACTAACCACAGTTCTTCTGTGGATTTTGGCAGCCTCAGTTGCTTCTCTCTCTTCATGTAATCCCAGACAGACTCAATGATATTGAGATGAGGGCTCTTTGGAGTCCTTACAATCAGTTCCAGGAGTCCTTGTTCTTCTTTACGCTGAAGATAGTTTTTAATGGCTTTGGCTGTATGTTTGGGGTCATTGTCATACTGCAGAATTAATTTGGGGCCAATCAGATGCCTCCCTGATGGTATTGCATGATGGATAAGTATCTGCCTGTAGTTCTTAGCATTGAGGAGAGCATTAAGTCTGACCAAATCCCTAACTCAATTTACAGAAATGCAGCCCCAAACCTGCAAGGAACCTCCACCATGCTTCACTTTTGCCTTCACTCATTCTTGTACCACTCTCCAGTCCTTCGGCAAACAAACTGTCTTCTGCTACAGCCAAATATTTAAAATTTTAAGTTATCAGTACAGAGCACCTGCTGCCATTTTTCTGCATCCCAGTTCCTGTGCTTTTGTGCATAGTTTAATTGATTGGCCTTTGTCCACGTCAGAGGTATGGCTTTTTGGCCGCAAATCTTACATGAAGACCACTTCTGACCAGACTTCTCTGGACAGTAGATGGGTGTACCAGGATCCCATTGTTTTCTGCCAATTCTGAGCTAATAGCACTGCTGGACATCTTCCAATTGCAAAGGGAAGTATGCATGATGCGTCTTTCATCTGCTGCACTAAGTTTCCTTGGCCGACCACTGCATCTACGGTACTCAACATTGCCCATCTTCTTTATACTTCTTCAAAAGAGATTGGACAGCACATCTGGAAACTCCTGCCTGCCTTGAAATTTCTGCCTGGGAGAGACCTTGCTGATACAGTATAACTACCTTGCGTCTTGTTGCTGTGCTCAGTCTTGCCATGGTGTATGATTTATGACATTAAAATTTCTTCAGCAACCTCACCTTGTCAGCCGAGTTTGGCTGTTTCTCACCCAGTTTTATTCCTCCTACACTGCTGTTTCTGTTTCAGTTAATGATTGTGCTTCAAAGCACATATTAAATTAATGATCATTAGCACCTGTTTGGTATAATTGTTTAATCATTCACTGTTTGTTTAATTGTTTGATATAATTGTTTAATCCCTGACTTTGTGCAAGTGTACCTAGAAGAACTGATTCTGTTTTGAAGGCAAAGGGTGGTCACACCAAATATTGATTTGATTTAGATTTTTCTTCTGTTCACTCACTATCATTTTGTTAATTGGTAAATATAAACTATTAAAATGACTATTTTTGAAAGGATTCTTACTTTTCAGCATTTGTCACACCTGCCTAAGGCTTTTGCACAGTACTATATATAAGTATACTCAACCTGGGGTATCCTGGGTTATAGAGAGAGATAGCATATAGTTTGTAGTGATACAAAAAAGTAGTATTTATTGATTTATCATCAGTTCAGGATGAGCAAAACATTTTCCTTCAAGTGGACCTTCTTCAGGGCAATGAGGATGAGACATCAAAACTACATGTTTAAATACCAGAAAACATTTGGGACTCACCCAATCAATCAATGCAATGAGCTCCGATGCAGGATCACCTGAACGTCAGAGTACTTGGGCACATGTGACGTTGTGAGCACATGGTACCCGTTGCTAAGAAACGGGTACCAATACAATGCTAACGATGCCGGCTGAAGGCATATGCTTCACAGGGAGATCAAAACAATAGAGAGAATAGAAATGGTAATGATCAAGGAGCTGTCCATCAGGCAGAATGCATAAAAATACTTCTGTCCATTAGACACTCATTACTTGGCATAATCAAGGGTTAGTATTAGAAATTCACAGAGGACACGAGAAATAGGGCTAAACAATAGGAATCTCTACAAATATTGCCCTTTTGTATTTACATGTGCCCATGAAATGATGGCCATAATAGAAGTCCATATACACATCAATGAAGTAGCATAATCCCAAAGAAAATCATTTGAGACATTAGTCCATATACACATCAATGAAGTAGCATAATCCCAAAGAAAATCATTTGGGACATTAGTCCATATACACATCGATGAAGTAGCATAATCCCAAAGAAAATCATTTGGGACATTAGAGTATATGTACACTTTATGTAACATAGTAACATAGTAATTTAGGTTGAAAAAAGACTTGCGTCCACCTAGTTCAACCCTTTTCCTATTCCTGTCTACCATCTTTGATCCAAAAGAAGGCAAAAAAACCCCTCAATACAGCAATTTCAAATTCTGCCTTGAATGGGGGGAAAAACTCCTTCCTGATTCCAAATGGCAATCAGATTTCTCCTTGGATCAGCAAGCACTAATTAAATATTAATCCCAATACTAATTTACATAGCCCTCTATGTTATGCTCTTTTAAATAAGTATCCAGGCCCCTTTTAAAGGCATCTAATGTATTCGATAGCACCACCTCCTCAGGCAGTGAATTCCATACCTTTATTGTCCTTACCGTAAAGAAACCCTTCTGCTGTTGTAGATTAAATCTCCTTTCCTCAAGTCTAAACAGGTGGCCCCTTATCCTTTGTATTGTTCTGTTAATGAACAGGTCTTTGGAGAGCCCTTTGTATGGGCCCTGAGGGCTGGCCTGGTGGGCAGGGGGGCAACTGCCCCCTGGGCTGGTCATATGTCTGGGCTGGTAGGCCACTGCACCTCACTAAATCTCCCGATTGCTGCTGTAAATGGAGCTACACTAGTGATACCACGGAGCTTACAATTGAAATGGAGCTACATAAATGATACCACCGAGGTACAATCCAAATGGAGCTAAACTAATAGCACAAACCATTTCCCTTGTAAGCTCTATATTATCACTAGGTAAGCTTTACTTACATTGTAAGCTTTGTAGTAGCATACTAGTGTAGCCCCATTTCACCTGTAAGCTATGTGGTATCACCTGACTTAAGTCACAACATTAATGCCAATCTTAAAATTAAAAAAGGAGGTGGGCTGGAACAGTGGGCTTGAACGATGATAGAAATGGGCCACTTGAATGTATTTGCCCCCCTGGGCCACAAGTTGCCAGCCCTCCCTTGCCCTGAACATATTTATATAGTGTTATCATATCCCCTCTAAGACGCCATCTCTCTAGTGTGTACAAGTTTAACTTTTCTAGACTTTCTTCATAACTTAAATTTTCCATTCCCCTTACTAGTTTTGTAGCCCTCCTCTGCACTCTCTCTACTTCCATAATGTCCTTTTTCAGAAAGGGCGCCCAGAATTGAACAGCATATTCTGGGTGAGGTCTTACCATGGACCTGTAAAAAGGCAAAATATATCTTCCTCCCTTGAGTCAATACCCCTGTCTTAAAGGACACAAAATAATTTGGTGTATCCACAGTGTGTATTAACTGCGAAGAGCAGGAGATCGCCAAAAACCATGAGCCCCACTCATAGTGGTAATCCATAAAATAATTAGCATACAGGTGGTGTGATTCTACATGTTAATCCAGGTTAGAGAACACCGTCCCTTTATATTAGGGCCAGTTCATGTGGGTATACACAAGGAGAGCCCAAGAAATATAACAGGGTTGTAAAGTTCCATATCATTCCCAATACGTGGATTCAGGATACATAAGTGAGGACTCATCGTTTTATTTCAAGTACAAGGGGTTCTCATCAGAGGCGTCACAGGTGGATAGGTACCTAGCTGCCCTTTTCTGGTTAAAGGGTGCTGCCAAGAAGTCTCACCATATACAGTCCAGACACTTTTGTAATGCTGCATAAATAACATTATGATCCTCGGTAGCCATGTCACTGTCACAGGAAACTTGAGTATGATAGCTCATGATTGAGTATCACGGTGCCCATGATTATTGTCTGTCTGATATGGGTGCCTGTCCTGTTCCCTCTGGTGACCGGGAAGCGGCATTGCTGGCCACTGCCGCCTGTCTGCTGGCCTCTCTTGTCACTGGCGCACATCATTGACGTTGTGCTCGTTGTTCTGTAGCCTTCGTTACTAATTGGCCAATTGTGTACTGCCTTCTCCTTTGGCATTATATAGGGCCTGAATACTGGACTTAGTTGTCCTTTTGTGGTGGACCTGTGCGTTACTAGTGTGTGTACTCTTGTTTGACCCTTGCTTGTATGACGTTGATTCTCCGATCCTTGGCTTTGTCTGTCTACTCGCTCCGGTATTGACCAGTGGCTCTGTCTGACTACCCTCTCTGTGTATGACCTAGGCCTTATCTGACTACTCGTTCCAGTCTGACCTGATTCTGGCTGACTACCCACTCCATTAGTTCTGTGGCTCTGGCTGACTACCTGATCTGGTTTTGGCTCTATCTCACTTCCCACTCCGTGCTTGATCCCGGTACTGTCTGACTCTCCACTCTGTCTTGCTGGATCTCGCTCCGTACAGTCTACAAGCAAACTTTACCTCCCTGGTATTGTTATGGCTGCCTTCCGCTCGGTAGCTCAGGGTTAGTCTCACCCCAGGTATTGCTATAGCAGTCTTGCTCTGTGCATCCTTGATGAGCTATACCTCCAAGGCTATTACCTGTCTGTGACTCCGGTAGCACTCCTGATGCCTGATTCTTCCAGGTATTGCTGTAGCAGTCCCGCTCTGTGCATCCTTGACTAGCTATACCTCCGAGGCTATTATCTGTCTGTACCCCACTTTTGCTCCTGTTACCTGATCCCTAGCTCTCTAGATTTCTGCATGCTCGCTCTGTAGAATCATAGGCTAGATTCTACCTCCTTTGCTGCCTTGGTGATCAGCGGTTGCAGGTTGTAGCTCAGTGTCAGCTCCTGGGTAGTGTACTGCGCACTGTCCTCACGTCTATTCCTGGGAAGGTTGGGGAAGTGTCTTGCTCCTATATATACTGATCCTAATAAACTGGTTAAATTCACCTGTACCTGTGTTGTCTGATTCTTTATCCTAATTGTTCCGTGACATTGAGTTCATTTGGTACAATAGTATCATATTCAAAAATCAAATGTGATTCTTACTACAATAGAGTTCCATACTGATCTCCACCTCTTATGGACATAAATACAGTTAATAAAGGCATGAAATGAAAATCCATTAGTGTCACGGTTTGTTATGACTCTCAGACACAAGTTTTAGGTAAAAACTCAATTTTATTGAAATAATAAAATGATCACAGAATGGCAATCACATACATATATATATCATGAGTAAATAGCAAAGACAGTATGCAGACTCTACCGGTCCTGTCAATATACCGGACAGGACAGTCTAAGATAAAGGAATAATAGGCTCTACCGGTCTTGCCAATACCGGGTAAGGCAACCTGCAGATGGAATAGCGTCAAGGTTCTACCGGCCTTACCTAAATACCGGGCAAGGCAGCCCCAATAAGTACACAGTGTAGGCTCTACCGGCCCTGCCAATAGCGGGTAAGGCAACCTCAGATGGAAAGTGGCAAAAGGTTCTACCGGCCTTACCAATACCGGGCAAGGCAGCCCAACAACCCTCGATATAGGCTCTACCGGCCTTGCCAATACCGGGTAAGGCAACCTCAAGAGAAATGCGAAGCAAGGTTCTACCGGCCTTACCAATACCGGGCAAGGCAGCCCAGAGGTATCAATAGCTGTCGGATGATAATGACAGAGTGACAGGATCGTAAGCAACCCAGTGTCCGCACACTGAGACCAACAGAGGAATCGTATAGCCGCAAGGCTTAGGAGCAAACCAGTGTCCTCACACTGGACTAACAATTGAATCGGATAGCCGCAAGGCTTTGGAGCAAACCAGCGTCCGCACGCTGGGACCAGCTACTGAATCGTATAACCGATAGGCTTTGGAGCAAACCAGTGTCCGCACACTGGAGTAACAAGTGAATCGTATAGCCGCAAGGCTTTGGAGCAAACCAGCGTCTGCACGCTGGGACCAACCACTGAGTAGTGTAGCCGATAGGCTTTGGAGCAAAACCAGTGTCCGCACACTGGACCAACAGGGAATCGTATAGCCGCAAGGCTTTGGAGCAAACCAGCGTCCGCACACTGGGACCAACCACTGAATAGTGTAGCCGATAGACTTAGGAGCAAACCAGTGTCCGCACACTGGACTAACAACTGAATCGTGTAGCCGCAAGACTTTGGAGCAAACCAGCGTCCGCACGCTGGGACCAACCACTGAATAGTGTAGCCGATAGGCTTAGGAGCAAACCAGTGTCCGCACACTGGACTAACAACCGAATCGTGTAGCCGCAAGGCTTTGGAGCAAACCAGCGTCCGCACGCTGGGACCAACCACCGAATAGTGTAGCCGATAGGCTTAGGAGCAAACCAGTGTCCGCACACTGGACTAACATCTGAATCGTGTAGCCGCAAGGCTTTGGAGCAAACCAGCGTCCGCACGCTGGGACTAACAAGCAATGTCGCCGACGCGACCAAGCAGAAGGTCGCCAGGATCACAGGAGGCAGGCGAGGAGATGACAGGAACCAGCAGCGATCAGTCAGGTCAGGAAACAGCAGAGAAGAAGGTCAGCAGGAACTGCAACCCCAGAGTACTAGGCTGGAACCAGGACTGAAACAACTCAGCATGCAGGAGACACTGGAACAGTTGTAATCAGGAACTCAGGAACACAGGAACAGAGGCCCAACCATCACTGGACATAGTGATAGCAAACAGGTCAGAAACAACACGAAAGGGCCTCTGTTCCTGTGTTCCTGAGTTCCTGATTACAACTGTTCCAGTGTCTCCTGCATGCTGAGTTGTTTCAGTCCTGGTTCCGGCCTAGTACTCTGGGGTTGCAGTTCCTGCTGACCTTCTTCTCTGCTGTTTCCTGACCTGACTGATCGCTGCTGGTTCCTGTCATCTCCTCGCCTGCCTCCTGTGATCCTGGCGACCTTCTGCTTGGTCGCGTCGGCGACATTGCTTGTTAGTCCCAGCGTGCGGACGCTGGTTTGCTCCAAAGCCTTGCGGCTACACGATTCGGTTGTTAGTCCAGTGTACGGACACTGGTTTGCTCCTAAGCCTATCGGCTACACTATTCAGTGGTTGGTCCCAGCGTGCGGACGCTGGTTTGCTCCAAAGCCTTGCGGCTACACGATTCAGTTGTTAGTCCAGTGTGCGGACACTGGTTTGCTCCTAAGCCTATCGGCTACACTATTCAGTGGTTGGTCCCAGTGTGCGGACGCTGGTTTGCTCCAAAGCCTTGCGGCTATACGATTCCCTGTTGGTCCAGTGTGCGGACACTGGTTTTGCTCCAAAGCCTATCGGCTACACTACTCAGTGGTTGGTCCCAGCGTGCAGATGCTGGTTTGCTCCAAAGCCTTGCGGCTATACGATTCACTTGTTACTCCAGTGTGCGGACACTGGTTTGCTCCAAAGCCTATCGGCTATACGATTCAGTAGCTGGTCCCAGCGTGCGGACACTGGTTTGCTCCAAAGCCTTGCGGCTATCCGATTCAATTGTTAGTCCAGTGTGAGGACACTGGTTTGCTCCTAAGCCTTGCGGCTATACGATTCCTCTGTTGGTCTCAGTGTGCGGACACTGGGTTGCTTACGATCCTGTCACTCTGTCATTATCATCCGACAGCTATTGATACCTCTGGGCTGCCTTGCCCGGTATTGGTAAGGCCGGTAGAACCTTGCTTCGCATTTCTCTTGAGGTTGCCTTACCCGGTATTGGCAAGGCCGGTAGAGCCTATATCGAGGGTTGTTGGGCTGCC
Organism: Rhinophrynus dorsalis; assembly: GCA_037306005.1. Taxonomy (NCBI): domain Eukaryota; kingdom Metazoa; phylum Chordata; class Amphibia; order Anura; family Rhinophrynidae; genus Rhinophrynus; species Rhinophrynus dorsalis. The sequence goes on along the minus strand of CM074726.1, from coordinate 71,996,340 downwards.
TTGCCCGGTATTGGTAAGGCCGGTAGAACCTTTTGCCACTTTCCATCTGAGGTTGCCTTACCTGTTATTGGCAGGGCCGGTAGAGCCTACACTGTGTACTTATTGGGGCTGCCTTGCCCGGTATTTAGGTAAGGCCGGTAGAACCTTGACGCTATTCCATCTGCAGGTTGCCTTACCCGGTATTGGCAAGGCCGGTAGAGCCTATTATTCCTTTATCTTAGACTGTCCTGTCCGGTATATTGACAGGACCGGTAGAGTCTGCATACTGTCTTTGCTATTTACTCATGATATATATATATGTATGTGATTGCCATTCTGTGATCATTTTATTATTTCAATAAAATTGAGTTTTTACCTAAAACTTGTGTCTGAGAGTCATAACAAACCGTGACAATTAGCTTGTGTTGTAATAATTTAAAATGTCTGGCCACCAGCTGACATGGATAGCCTTTGCAATCCAGGTATCCTTCCAATGCTACCTTGATTGCAGACTTGTGGTTATTCATTCTTTCCTTGATCATGGTAGTAGTCTTGCCAATATATAGCAGATTGCATTGGCACTTGATCATATAGATAACGTAGCGACTTTGACAATTCAGGAAATCCAGTATTTGGATCCGTTTCCCAGTTTTGGGATGAAAGTAGTGCTTGCCTGTAATTATATTACCACAATTGGTGCACCCCTTACACTTATATACACCTGTAGGACATATCAACCAAGGATTAGCAGTATTATATTTGTTAGTCGGATCACCCTTATTTAAGATGTAGCCCAGGTTCCTACCCCTCCTATAACAAAATTATAGGGGATCTTTAAACATATGGCCAAGTTTATTATCTCCACTTAGGATGTGCCAGTTTTTAAAAATTATTTGTTTTATACCAGGAGATGCAGTGCTGTATTGCATTTGAATACAAAAGTGTTTTTTTTTTGTCAATGGAATCTGGGGATGGGTTATGGACTTCACCCCTACTAGGTCCCAAGGCTTTTTGTACATTCAATTTAACTTCTTTGCTACTGTATCCCCTTTCAAGGAATCTGTTTAGCATGATCAAGAGGACTGATTTACATTCCTCATGGTCAGTGGTGGTACATTCCACCCTGGTCATCTGTGAAAAAGGAAACCATTTTTACATGGAGCAGGATGGTGGCTAGTAGCATGGAGCAATGTATTTCTATCTGTGAGTTTTTGATAAATTTTGGTAAAGATCCTGCCATCATTCCTGTAGACAGACATATAAAAAAATAATAATTGACCTATCAAAGAGTAAGCTAAATCTAATAGTTAAATCAATGCTGTTGAAGTAGTGAACAAACTCTCTTGGGAGTTCCGCACCTCCATTCCAGATAATGAAGATATCATTAATAAATCACTTGAATAGAGTAATATGTTTGGAATAGCATACCACAAGAAAATATGTTTCTGTTTATATTGTTGCATAAAGATAGATGCATACGAGGGAACCATGTTAGATCCCATGGCTTTCCCCTAGAGTTGAACATAGAAGGAATTTTCAAATTTGAAATAGTTCTTGTGGAGTATGACATGAATCAATAGAAGCAAAGATTCCAAAGGGTGACCCTTGTATGCAGTATCACTGCTAACCACTGTGGTTACAGATTCCTTGCCAATATTGTGGAGGATATTTGTATAGAAACTGGTGATATCCAAAGTGACAATCAAGACGTCTTCTTCAATAATTGATGGTAGCTGGCGTATATAATCTGAAGAGACCTTAAAGTAACTGCTAAATCTCTTAGTGTACGTCTGAAGGTAGAAATATACAATTTGAGACAGCTGTTGACACAAAGATCCATGGGCAGAGATGATAGGCCTACCCAGTGGATGGTCTAAGGATCTGTGTATCTCTGGGATATAGTCCAGTATCGGTACACATGGGTATGTCTGAGAAAATCCTTACTTTCATGGTGAATCTATTATTGACCCCCCTAGTTGGATAATAGGGTCTATTTCAAACTTATACCCTTATAACCCCTTGATCACTGTCACTGCAGTGATCAATACATTTCCCCCCTTCTGATCACTCTAGTAGTGATCAGTTTGCTGCAGATTGGCGCTTGCTGATCTGTGGTACATCCCCCATCCCCCTTGAATTTTTTAAAATTTTTTTATATTTTTTAAAAACATTTTTTAATCTTTAAAAAACATTTTTAAAATAAAATTTGATTATTTGGTTTACTTTAGGTAGTTTAGGTAGGTAGTTGGGTAGGTTTAGTCTACATGTGTTAGGGAATGGTTTAGGGTTAGATTTATATTTAGGAGTAGAGTAGGGAAAAAAAGCACCCAAAAAAATAAAAAAAAAAACAAAAAAACCCCACAAAAAATATAATTATAGTTTAGATAGGTAGCTGACTTGGGTTAGGTAGGTTCAGGGTATACGTGGGTCAGGGTAAGGTTTAGGGTTAAATTTAGGTTTAGGAATAGCGTAGGAGGAAAAAAGAAAACAAAAAGTTTATTTTATTTAAAAATGTATTTTATATTATAATCTAGTTTAGATAGGCAGTCGGGTTGGGTAGGTTCAAGGAATACGTGTGTTAGGGTAAGGCTTAGGGATAGATTTAGGTTTAGGAGTAGCGTAGGAAAAAAATACAAAAAAAAAAAATTATCATAGGAATAGTGACCGTTTGGGGTGAGAGTTAGGTATATTTAGGTATAGAAGTTCAAAATTTATTTAGTTTAGAGTAGGTGTGTAGAATGCAGCAGAGGTACAGTTTAGAAGAGGTGTATTCCTTTTTGGCATCTGACTCAGAAGCCACAGACACTGCGTCAGACTTCAACATCACTCAGTTTTCTGAGAGTGAGAGCAGCTCTAGTGATGACGCAGGGCCTTCTGTCAAAAAAAGATGCACTGCTCCAGAAGCTGCCCTGACAAATGCCCCAAGAGCTGCCTCAGCATCTTCCCAAAGAGCTGCCCAAAGACCTTCCCCAAGATCTGCCCTAAGAAATGCCCCAAGAGCTGCCACAAGTACTGCCACTCCTGCTGATGAATGGGTATCATGAGCGAATTTATGCCCACAAATTCATGAATTCACAGGCAACCCAGAAATTCAAGTGGATGCGGCAGGATTTACCCACAGGCACGTGCACATATAGACCCCAAGGGGGGCTTGAGCACTTGCCCTTTTTGTCCAAGTGCCCTCGTGCCAAAAAAAAAACAAAAAATGAATCAGTCCGATTTTATTTTAGGTATGTGAGTGAGGGCCGGGGACTGGGGAAGATGCTACCTGTAATGGACCGCTGCCTATTAAATCGTACCGTGGCCCGCACTGCAGTGCCGCCCGTGATCATCATCAGCTGTCAGTCACTCTCTCGCTGTGGAGTCTGACAGTGAGTGACTGAGGCACTGACGCAACTTCATCACTAGTACTAGGCCCAATGTTTGCCCATTCATCTTTTTTTAATTATGCTAATGCTGCTCATTCATACCCAGCCCAGTGCCCTTTTTATCATGCTGCGAGTCGGAGTCCTGACTCGAGTATGCTCATGCATGCCGCACTGCAGCCTATGTATTGCCACCCAGTCCTCCTGACTCCCAACTGTACTACATACGTAACGTTACGGGTTACTATACTGTCCCAGTGTCCCACACAAGACAAGAGCCAGCCAAGTCAGATGCACCACTCCGCTTGCTTGCTGCCAGCCCACTCATTCCAGAGAAACTCACTCAGGCTGGCCTGGAAGCAAGCGAAAGCTGTCACTCACTGTGGCACTGTGCCTCTTCTTCCTCATTTGGTCTGCGAGTGAGCAGCGTGTGTGATGTCATCACGGCCCACAGGGGCGCGTGATGATGGGGGGGGCAGAATGGGAGTCTGTGGGACATCAGGTCGGGTGACAGACCCCGCTAAGAGGACACACGACCAACAGAAGAGGAGTCAGGAGCCAGGGGAGCCTCAGAACTGTTACCAGTCATCTCAATGTGAGGGTAAGCTGGAGCTGATAGGGGCAATGTGGAGATGATTGGGGCAAGTTGGATCTGATGGGGGGCAATGTGAGGGCAATATGGAGCTGAAGGGGGCAATGTGTGCATTATGGAGCTGATAGGGGGCAATGTGAGGGCAATATGGATATGATGGGGGCAATGTGGAGGTGATGGGGCAAGTTGTAGCTGATGGGGGCAATATGGAGCTGATGGGGGCAATGTGAGGGCAATATGGAGATGATGGGGGGCAATGTGGAGATTAGGAGCATTGTGGAGGTGTCCAGTGGAGATGGCCAATGGGGGGGGGCTTCAGATTTCTTTGCCTACAGGCTCCTGAGATGTAAATTCTTTTCTCTTTTTTAATATATATTTTGAATAAATAATTATGAGAAGTTCCCTTTTTTTTCATTTGAGCCCCTGCCCCCCAAAATGTCTGTGCACGTCCCTGTTTACCCATGTTCGGTTTTTTAATTAATTTTTGAGGGAAGAAATTTGGGGGGAAAATCGTGTCTCAAACAAATTTATATGCAGCCCAATATATCGCCGCCAACCCATCAGCATTCGTTTCCAAGGAAGAAATATGGCAAACCACAGAGCTTTTAGAATTTAAGAACGTCTGGGCCCTTACAATAACAATGGGGATAGTTAAAAAACCAAGTATTAGATCATACTGGAGTAAAAACCCCATATATGATACCCCTATATTCGCCAAAACAAAGACCAGGACTAGATACGAAATGATTTTGCGCTTTATGCACTTTAGTGATAATACCATGTGCCTTCCAAAAGAACACCCCCAGTTTAAAATTCGCCCCCTAATAAATCATTTACAGGAAAAGTTTGCCCAAGTATCTACCCTCCAAAAACACCAACGTATAGATGAATCCCTTATGAAATATAAAGTCAGGTTAGGTTTCAAGCAATACATCCCCTCCAAGCGATGCAAATTCAATGTTAAATTTTATAAATTGTGCGAAAGTGCCACAGACTATACCCAGGCTTTTCGAATGTACAAGGGCAAGAACAGGCAACTTGACCCTCCTGGTTGCCCCGAATCTCTGGGAACAAATGGGAAAATTGTTTGGGATCTAATTTACCCCTTATTAAATTAAGGATATCATTTATATGTTGACAACTACTACACCAGCCCCCTTTTATTTAAGTCACTTTTTTATTTTGACACCGTGGTCTGTGGCACTGTTAGGTGCAATTTCAGGGAGATGCCCAAAGAACTGGTAGCAAAAAAACTAAAAACCGGGATGTCTTCCGCTTTGTGCCAAGAAGAGCTGCTGGCAGTTAAGTTTAAAGACAAAAAAGAAGTATATATGCTTTCCACCATGCATGAGGACAAAACTGTGGCAGTCTCTGTTCATGGCAGAAGGGGGGTACTAAAAAAGCCAGTCTGCATCAAAGACTACAATGCACACATGGGTGGGTGGGAGTTGATCTGTGTGATCAACTCATGCAGCCGTACCTCACCATGCAAATGTGTAGGGCATGGTACAAAAAAGTTGCCATTTACATGATACAGACTGCAGTATACAATTATTTTTTAATTTTCAAATTGGCAAACCCCACTCTCAAATTTAGTTTTCTGCAGTATCCGCTCCAACTTATTTCACAATTTTTGTTTCAAGGGGCAACAGAAATAACTCCACAAAAACCCTGGGTACTATACTTTATTTATAAAACCCCCCCCAACCCCCCAAAAGAAAAACCCACAAAAGCACTGCAGGGTTTGCTACAGCAAGGGAATATGGAGAGAACCCCCAACTTACTGTCCTGATTGCCCAAACCTGGCCTCTGCATGGGTGACTGCTTTAAGCAAATCCATGAAGGCACAATGCAGTAGTGCTGTAAAGTTTATTTTATTGTTAGCGCTACTAAGCTGCTATTCGCCAGATGGGGAGTTATTGAAGTTAAATTGCTTAAGAGGTGGTAGTTCCACTTTAAATCAAAGGCTGATACATTTGAAGGTAAATGGACAGAGTGCAGGCTTTATCTGACAGTGGTAGTAGCCAACTATGAGATGGCACAGGGGTCCCTGCAGGAACAGCTTCTAGGTGAGCTCTGTGCAGCAGTGCCCACAATCCAGTCTGGGAAGCAGACTGTCTCTGTATATCACTGTCCAACACAATACTTGCCCCAAGTTTACTGATCCCATGGTCCACTGCCTCTTAGAGGAGCATAGCCCTAGGACCAGTTACACTTGTAACTGGGGGCCGACAGAAAGCCACACAGGTCTACTCATCTATCTGGCCCACCATTTCAGGAGACCTTAAGACCTGCTATTTGTCTTGTCATTAGTCCCAAGTGACTGGACAAAGGGCTAGCCATGTTGTTATAGTAAAGAAGCCACATTTTTCCATCCAGTTCTGTACTGACTACAAGAGGCTAAATCAAGTCACAAAGGGAGATCCCTATTCATTGCCCAGGATGGATTAAATCCTGGAAAGATTAGGTTCTGCCCACTGTATTACCACACTAGACCTGACAAAGTGATACTGACAAGTGTATCTGTCCAACATGGCCAAAGTCAGATCAGCCATTATTAGTCACTTTGTTCTCTATGAGTACAAGGTCATATCCTTTGGCTTTAAGAATGCCTCTAGGACATTCCACCACCTTATGTACCTGACTGCTTTGGAGCCTTTTGCCCTGGTATATCTAGATGATATTGCCATATACAGCCAGGGCTGGGAGTCTCATCTCAACCATCTATCGGCAGTGCTGACTTGTATTCAGGATGCTGGGTCAACGCTGAAATCATGTGCCATTTCACTAAAGGAGATGTGCCATTTCACTAAAGGAGATGTAACCTTCCTGGAACACATTGTAGGAAAGGGACGCTTGAAGCATGGGATGGTTAAAGTGGAGGCCATTGAGGCATGGACTGTCATTCAGACCCAAAGTTATAGCTACAAGGTACTATCATACTTTTACCCCAGAGTATACTACTCTTGAGAAAATGCTTCAAAAAGAAAAGGCCCAGAAAGGTAGAATATTTGAAAACTTAATTCAGAATTGCCTATGTATGATGTTAGCCAAAAGCCCAGCAACCGTAGTTATGGAGATATTCATAGTTCTTATCACATGCTAATGTATGCTAATTGTGGTACCCGTATGGTACCAGTGATATTGTATATGCTAAGTAAGCTTTCTCAGTGATGTTTCATATGCTAATGAAACTTTTCAGTGATAGTTCACATGCTAATGAAGGTTTTCAGTGATGTTTCATATGATAATTATGCACTGTGCTGCACCAGGATGCTTTCACTTTCCCTTTTCCCAGAAATAAAAGTGTGGATATTTCTAAAATATACATCTGCTGGACTTTTGGCTAACATGGCACATAGGCAGTTTTAACTAAAGTTTTCAAATACGCAAAAATCAGTGTGACAAGTCCACTTTAAGAGAATAGAGTGCCAGGAACCTGGATTTATTAGCTTTGACCTGAGAAAGCCCTCCTATTGACATACAGAGGCATCTGAGACAGGATTCAGAGTTGTCTTAAAGCAATGGGATGAACGAGGTCAATGTAGACTTATTATGTATCTTTCCAGGAAGCTATTGCCAAGGGAGCAGAAGTGGTCAGTGACTAAAAGGGAGTGCTAGGTATGTGTATGGGCTTTAAGGTTCCAACCATACTTGTACGAGACACCCTTCATAGTACAAACTGACCATAATCACCTGACATTCCTGAGAGCATTGCAAGATGCCAGTGGAAAACTTCTGAGATGGTTTCTGTCCCTACAGGGGTACCAGTTTTCAGCTGAGCACAGTGCTGGCTTTAAAATACAAATGCACATGGGCTGAATAGGATATTGACTGATGAGGGTAATTAGTGCCCAGGCCTGGGTAGACTGGCCCCTCCTTCTCAACCTCTTCAATATGGAAGAGGTGTTATGATAGACCAGTTAGAAAATGGCAGATGGGGTCCTGAAATGTATAATTTTAGGATATAGTGTCATATTGGTTGTGACCTCAGGAGACTGGTATCTGAATGGCTCCTAGACTGAGATATATGTTAACTTACTGTCTCCCTCAGAGACAATTGTTGGGTTTCTGCCTTTGTGTATATATTTTATATTAATGTATTAACTATGTTTATAAAATTATAGCCACAAATTTTGTTTAATAATTTGTTGGACTTGTTAAACATTCCTTTACCCAGTTTGGAAGGTCCCCCTAGAAGTCAAGACTATTGTTGATACACACTGCTACATGTGTCTTCCCCACACACCTTGCACAACAAAGATGTCTCCAAGATGTTGCTTTGCTATGCATTGCAATTATACTTTTTATTGGACTAACATAAAATTATAAGGGAGCAACAAGCTCCCTTTATCAGGTCCAAAGCATAGGTATTATTACATACATTGATATTAATTTGTCATCTACACAACTGGACAAACATGGCTATCTTAATTTAAGTGCATAAATAAAATATAGATACAGACAGTGAAACTCATTTATCATTAATGAAAAAACCCTAGCATCAGATAATGGTAATTGGTGCACGTCGCATAAATATAAGGAATATATAAATATACTCAGCCTGGGATGATCCAAAGACCAAGAGAGACAGCATACAAAGTTTTCAGTCCTAAACAGACATTCCCGTTTGCCCTGAGGAAGGTCCTTTAATGACTGAAAACTTTCGGCATGGATTAAAATTCTAATTTCACTGGAGTACTGTCTCTCTTGGTTTTTGGATCATCCCAGGATGAGTGTATATAAATGTGTGTGCGTGTGTGTATGTGTGTAAGAACATACATTATGATAACAGAAAAAAAACATCTGGTCCATCAGCCTATTCTTCTATCCAATTAAAATACACAGTCTTACATATTTATCAGAATAGACTTATGTCTATCCCAGGCATTTTTTTATTACCTAGTAGTACTTGTCCCTACCACATCTCCTGGGAGGTTGCTCCATAAAGTAGTACTTACAGTCATTACTTCTGAAATTTCTACCCTCTAACTTTTGATCATGAACTCTTGTTCTAGTATTCTTCTTCTGAAAAATGCTTCCCTCATGAACCATAATATAGTTAAAAGATTCTATCACATCACCCCTCTACCTCCTTTCATCCAATTTGTACATATTAAGTTGTTTTAGTCTATTCTGAGACCCTGTGTCATAAAGACCTTGCACTATTTTTGTGGCTCTTCTTTCAACTGCCTCCAATTTATTAATGTTGTTCTGAACTTGTGGTCTTCAGAGCTGTATACAGAACTGTAGGTGAGGTCTTACCATTGATCTATAGTAACATGATTACCCTTCTCTTCCTACTTCTAATGCCTCTTCCTATACAACCAAGAACTTGATTTCCCTTACCCACTGCTTTACTGCATTGCTTGCCAACCTTTAAGTCCTCTGAAATAATAATTCCAAAGGCTCGTTCCTCTGATGTTTTTGTCAGAACGTTACCACTAAGCTTGTATTCCACCCCTAGGTTTCTGTGTCTGAAATGCATTACCTTGCACTTTTCAACATTAAACTTGTTCATTGCTCCAGATTTACTTAACCCTCATAGATTTGGTTTACCCCTCCTGGTGTAGCAACCCTGTTAGAGATTGCTGCATAATTTGCAAAAATACACACCTTGAATACCACCATTAATACAGCCAATGAAGATATTGAAGATAACAGGCAGTAGCACTGACTCCTGTGGCACTCCATCCTTCTTCAGAATAAATACCTTTGATTAGGACATGCTGTTCCCAGTCCTTCAGTCAATTATTTACCCAATCAACTATCTCCATTCCCAAACTATGAATCTTATGAATATGCTTTACTAAAATACAAATATTCTAGATATTCTGCTCCACCTACGTTTGCTCCTCCATAGACATCTCTTTTCCAGTGTAAACAAATTCAATTTGGTTAATTTTCTGTATAATAAAAATATTAATATCTTTATCACATTTGGTGCTCTTCTGTATATTTTGTTTTTGAGTTCTGTAATGTATTTTTAAGAATAATTGTAAATGGTATTTATTTAAAAGGCACTTAGAGATGCTAGAAATGCTGGAAAGCAAATGCAGTTTACCTTAGTGTGGGATAACTTATAAAGTAAACTGCCCATTGTTTTTATTTTAGGAAAGCAACACCATGACACTGCATTTGGGACTGAATCCACTAATCACTATCATGAATTTAAAGGGATAGTAATACTTCGTTTGATCTTTATTTTATTTTGTAGGCATTAAAAAAACATGAAGAACGATATAAGTCTTATCTCTCAAACCTTTATGGTTTAAGAGATATTCACAAGCAAATGTTTCCCCCTCCCTGTTCAGCCACATCAGAAGGGAGGTGCCCAGATAGACTGCAGAGAGGGACAATCTTCAATTAAGATAAGGGAACAAGCTAAAAAACTTGTCAAGGGGGGCAGGGCTTTCATTGTTTTCATACAAAGAAAATTGTCCCCTGCTGTTATCTGTCTGGTCTTACAACCAGATTCACATCTGAGAAGAGATGGCTTACACTAGGAAAAAGGGACGGGAGGGGGAAACTTTGCTTGTGAATATCTCTTAAACGATAAAGGTTTGAGAGATAAGACTTATATCGTTCTTCATGTTTTTTTAATGCCTACAAAATAAAATAAAGTTAAAACGAAGTATTACTATCCCTTTAACATGTCAGCTATTTTCCTCTGTGTTGCCTGGGAGAACAATCTTGATTACCAGCATAAATCAGGGTCAAGACACATAGGAATGCAAATTTGAAGATAACGATTCCTTCATTATCAGCTCTTTGATACATTGTTCTTCAAGATAAATTCTACAATAGCTCTAGAGCTTTGGACTTATTCTCCTTTTTTCTATGAATCTAAAATGTGATTTCAATGAGTATTTATACCTCTGGTGTTAGGGAAGGCATTTCTGAGCTTCTCCATGATGTCTTCTAAACACAGTCCCACCTCTCTGGTCCGACTGTCCACATCATCTGAAGAAAGCAGAAGGTGAAATAAGAAGTCCAGTAGAATTGTTTGTAGAAAATAACATGCAATCTAATTAATATAGTTGAAGAAGTTCAGTCAGCAATTAATGTGTTTAAAGAAAGTATGCTATAAATGTAAGTGGTTGATATGAATAACAGATTACCCGGTGTACACCTGTGTTGCATCTGATGTATGAGAGAAGGATAACATAATTATGCATTGCAAAAGCTGGAGTGTGATGTTACCCACATTACTGTACCTCCCATTGTAGGAAAATGCTGCAGACTTTACATCACGCTACTGTGCACATTAAGTAACTAGACATGCACAGGTGCACGCAATGTAAGTCTATAGGAATCTTTAAAAAGAAAGAGTTGACAAAAGACCATCACTTGATTGAGTACCACAAGTTCTTTATGTAACATGGGCTACATCAATATGAAATTCTAAAGGTATCAGCTAAGATGTGTAAATGAATGAGCATACACATGCCTACCAGATATGTGGTGTACTACATTACCTGCTGTTTCAGTCTCTGGAGTGCTACCATTCTTTTCTGCTGGGCACTTGTTCTCAGAATCTAGAGAAGAGGAGGGCTTCCCCTCATCTGTGCTGGGCTAGAATTCACAGAAACTCCAATTATTTAAGGACCGTCTAAGATCTTATCTAATAGCTTTATAGGGATAGTATGCCAATGGGTGAGATGCAAGTTGCAAACGACATTACAACCCTTGTCCAAAAGGTGAGAGGAGGCCTTTGGTGTAATTGCCTGGAAAAAAGGAATATCTAAAATGTCTCCTCTGCTATTTGTGCAACAGTAATGCTGTGAGTGACTAAGCTTTCAAACAGCACAAATGTGTGGGGATGATGGATAATACAGGGTGGGTGTTGAAGTTCAATTTAAATTCACAATGGGTGCATACATGGCTGTAGCATTTTTATTTATACAGTTTGAATAGTGTAGCAGTCCTATCTACACACAGCAGTGTTTGTTGTCCATTGTGTGTGTGTGTGCATATATATATATATATATATATATATATATATATATAGAGAGAGAGAGAGAGAGAGAGAGAGAGAGAGAGAGATATCAATTAACAAAATGCATATTGAGTGAACAGAAGATAAATCTAAATAAAATCAATGTTTGGTGTGACCACCCTTTGCCTTCAAAATAGCATCAATTCTTCTAGGTACACTTGCACACAGTTTGTTAAGGAACTCGGCAGGTAAGGTGTTGCAAACATCTTGGAGAACTAACCACAGTTCTTCTGTGGATTTAGGCAGCCTCAGTTGCTTCTCCCTCTTCATTTAATCCCAGGCACACTACATAATGTTGAGATCAGGGCTTTATGGAGGCCATACCATCACTTCCAGGACTCCTTGTTCTTCTTTATGCTGAAGATTGTCCATATAGATGAAATGTTTGCATAAAGTTACCCCATTTGCCTCTGCCACCATCTCAGTTGGCAGAAGAATACATTTTGAGCAGCACTGAGGCATCCTTGCGACCTCTTGGACCGTTGCCCGAGTCAGGCTGCTGAAATTTTGAACCGAGACTGGCTTTTATATGCCAGTCTCGGTTGAAAATAAATTGGCAGTCTCTAATTGGCTGGGAAGTTCTTACACAACTCCAAGCCAATCAGTTTCTAGCGGGGTTCGTCATCACCCACGTTAGAAGCTTATTGACTGAGGGGTACGTAAGCACTTCCCAGCCAATTGGAGACTGCCAATATAAAGCCAGTCTCGGTTCAATATTCCAGCAGACTGGCTCGGGCAACGGTCCGAGAAGTCACAAGGATGCCTCAGTGCTGTTAAAAATGCCACCTGTGGAGATGGTGGCGGAGGAAAATGGGGTAACTTTATGCAAACATTTCATCTTTATGGATAATTTAAAAAAAATATACTTGTATTTAATGGGGACTTGCAGATGCCACCTATAGTAACCCTTTGAGCACCAGAGGGATAACTCTGGGGTACTCAAAGGGTTAATGGTAGCATCTTTGGGGGATGCTGGACCCTGCTGGACATTGGGATTATTGGTAAGTTTTTATTTTTCGAGACATGTATGTACTGTTTCTGGATTAACCCTATGAGAGCAAGTGGGGTATGCAACATTGTATAATGCTTTGCATACCCTACTAGCACTCATGGGGTTAATCTTTTTCTCTGTTTCAACCACAAGTATATGCTGGAAACCAGTTTTCCAACAGATACCAGTGGTTTTTACCACGTGTTTTGGACTCTGCGCCTGCTTTCTCATGGTGTAGGATTTGCACCATGAAAAGTGTGGTCCTAAACATGCGGTGAAGCTGCCGCATGGAATAGGATAGCAAAGTTGACTATTTTTAGTTGTTGTTCAATGGGTGAAAACTGCACACCCGCTGAACATTTTTGCACGGTTTTCGGTGTTGACAGCACGGTTTTCAGTGTTGACAGCACGGTTTATACAATTTTAAACTGTGCTGTCAAAACCACTACCTCTTGTTTTAAAATACTGAGGCTAATAGTATCGAGCCCTGTATGCCTACAAAATCCCTGACTTTGTGCAAGTGTACCTAGAAGAATTGATGCTATTTTGAAGGCAAAGGGTGGTCATACCAAATATTGATTTGATTTAGATTTTTCTTCTGTTCACTCACTATCATTTTTCTAATTGATAAATATAAACCATTAACGTCTATTTTTGAAAGCATTCTTACTTTACAGCATTTTTTCATACCTGCCTAAAACTTTTGCACATTACTATATTATATATATATATATATATATATATATATGCATCTGTCATACAGACCACGAAAATCGTGACCACGAATAGGGCAACATCATAATGTTGCCTGCATCAAAAGGGTGATATCAGAATGTCGCCGTCTGAAGGGTCACCGTGCCTTGTCACACAGGGTCAGAATGTCACCCACTTTAGGATAAAGTCCTTGTGCCCTCATCCATGTAAATGTGTCACCAAATAGATGATGACATTTCCATAGTAAACTGGAGTTGGTATCCTATGAAGAATTCAAGTGTAGGATTTGATTTTAGGGATTTGGACCTGTCACTTTCCTTAACCCCCCAATATCTTTATATAGTAAACGGAGTTGGTATCCTATTACATGACAAATTACAGTAAAGAGAAATAATGTATACCTACTGGCAAGGAAGAAGACCTCGCTGAGCGATGTGCTGGTGACCCTCACTGAACTCACGGCCAAGATATTCGAGGGGGGTTTTAAGGAAAGTGACAGGTCCAAATCCCTAAAATCAAATCCTAAACTTGCATTTTTCAATAGTATACCAACTCCAGTTTACTATGGATATGTCTGCGTCTATTTGGCGACACATTTACATGGATGAGGGCACAAGGACTTTGTCCTTAAGAGGATGACATTCTGGACACGCAAGGCACAGTGACCCTTCAGTGGGTGACATTCTGATGCCGCTCTTTTGATTCAGGAGACATCATGATATCGCCCTTTTTGTGGTCTCCAAATAGATGCCGACATTTCAATAGGATACCGGAAGATATAAACCAGTGTGTATGCTATCCACCATTGGGTCTCAAACACATCCCTTGGGTCTTAAAAAACACACCCATTAAATAAAAGTTGTCATCATGAGAAAAAATAAGCCCATAAACTTGAATAGCACACCAGATACCTAACCTGAGATAGTGTACTCAGTGTCTTGACTATCTGTACACTAACAAGTATTTTTCACACATATATATACTCCACAGCACACACCATGTTATAATGATGATGATAATGATAGTCTTTTTGACAGAGAGGTAGCACATTGGTGACTGTATGCAGCAGAAATGAACATTATGGAAAAGTGTAGTAATTGTGGGACAATTAAAAAAAAAATCAAATTATTTAAATTTAGCTTTTAACCTTTTAAATGCCAGAGGATAGTGTTTCTATGGCATAAAGGCGAGCTTGCAAATATCATTTGGTAGTAAGGGTACATCTGTGTGAGCACTTTGATTTCTTAGTATTTTTTTGATGTGACCACTTCATTTACTATTTACTCTGCTGATATACCAAAGACCTGTACTAAGTATGAGTACATCTATTACCAGTTTTAGTTTTTCATCAGTACCACTTACTGTGTACTGCCATTTTACACCTATAGTTGTATACTTGTACATATTCTTTTTCCCACGGTTCCACCCTACTACTGGATATATTGTTCTAGCCACTGTCTGATACACTATATTTATATAGTTTTGCCTATTTAGCCAGCTGTATGAAATGATTGTTTTTAAGATTTTTATTCTTGGTGTTCACAAATACTACAATTAGTTGTCCCCTTTATTATTTTTTTCTTTCTCCCCCTGTTTGTGATGTCTAGTGGCCTTTTTTGTTTTTATAGAATCTGGTCTGCGGATCTGAGACTCCTTCAGACCAGCTGCACTGAGGATCAGGACTAGAGATACGAACACACATCCAAATTGGTTATAGTTCAGATGTAGGTCAAATGCCAGTTAGTCACGTTAGAAGCTTATTGACTGAGGGGTACGTAAGCACTTCCCAGCCAATTGGAGACTGCCAATATAAAGCCAGCCTCGGTTCAATATTCCAGCAGCCTGACTCGGGCAACGGTCCGAGAAGTCACAAGGATGCCTCCGTGCTGTTAAAAATGCCACCTGTGGAGATGGTGGCGGAGGAAAATGGGGTAACTTTATGCAAACATTTCATCTTTATGGATAATTTAAAAAAAATATACTTGTATTTAATGGGGACTTGCAGATGCCACCTATAGTAACCCTGTGAGCACCAGAGGGCTACCTCTCTGGCACTCAAAGGGTTAATGGTAGCATCTTTGGGGGATGCTGGACCCTGCTGGACATTGGGATTATTGGTAAGTTTTTATTTTTCGAGACATGTATGTACTGTTTCTGGATTAACCCTATGAGAGCAAGTGGGGTATGCAACATTGTATAATGCTTTGCATACCCTACTAGCACTCATGGGGTTAATCTTTTTCTCTGTTTCAACCACAAGTATATGCTGGAAACCAGTTTTCCAACAGATACCAGTGGTTTTTACCACGTGTTTTGCACTCTGCGCCTGCTTTCTCATGGTGTAGGATTTGCACCATGAAAAGTGCGGTCCTAAACATGCGGTGAAGCTGCCGCATGGAATAGGATAGCAAAGTTGACTATTTTTAGTTGTTGTTCAATGGGTGAAAACTGCACACCCGCTGAACATTTTTGCACGGTTTTCGGTGTTGACAGCACGGTTTTCAGTGTTGACAGCACGGTTTATACAATTTTAAACTGTGCTGTCAAAACCACTACCTCTTGTTTTAAAATACTGAGGCTAATAGTATCAAGCCTTGTATGCCTACAAAATCCCTGACTTTGTGCAAGTGTACCTAGAAGAATTGATGCTATTTTGAAGGCAAAGGGTGGTCATACCAAATATTGATTTGATTTAGATTTTTCTTCTGTTCACTCACTATCATTTTTCTAATTGATAAATATTAGTGTTGAGCGAGCATGCTCGGCCGATGCTCGGATCGGCTCGAGCATCGCTCTGCTCGGCACATGGCGGTACTCGTACGAGTACCGCATGTGCTCGCCCGCCATGTTCGGGTCTCCTCCCCGCACGTTTTGCGGCTGCTGCGCAGCCAATAAACGTGCAGGGAGGCTCTGACATCGGTGTAATGCCAGCAGCCATGTTGGCTGCTGGCATTACACTGATTGGCTGGCCAGAACCCGTGGTCGGGTGCTGTATAGCACCTGACCATCGAGTTCGGCTCAGTCTTAGCCAGGGAGAGCTGAGGATAGGAAGGGAAAGGCAGTGTAGGGAGGAAAACAAGCAAAATTGTGAAAAAAAAGAACCAAAAGTCCTTTTTAGGACTACTGTGTGTGGGGGCAGCAGGTTATTTTGTGTGTGTGTGTGGGGGGGGGGGAAATATATTCTGTTTAGTGTGCAAAGTTGCAGATTAGAGCACATTCTGTTTAGTGTGCACAGTTGCAGATTAGAGCACATTCTGTTTAGTGTGCAAAGTTGCAGATTAGAGCACATTCTGTTTAGTGTGCAAAGTTGCAGATTAGAGCACATTCTGTTTAGTGTGCAAAGTTGCAGATTAGAGCACATTCTGTTAAGTCTTCAAACTAAAATATCAAAGTCACATATTCCATTCAGTGTGCGTCGCCGCAGTTTAGCAGCACATTCTGTGTACTGTGCAGAGTTGCAGAATAGGAAGAAATACTGTTAAGTCTTCAAACTAAAATATCAAAGTCACATATTCCATTCAGTGTGCTTCGCCGCAGTTTAGCAGCACATTCTGTGTACTGTGCAGAGTTGCAGAATAGGAAGAAATACTGTTAAGTCTTCAAACTAAAATATCAAAGTCACATATTCCATTCAGTGTGCTTCGCCGCAGTGTAGCAGCACATTCTGTGTACTGTGCAGAGTTGCAGAATAGGAAGAAATACTGTTAAGTCTTCAAACTAAAATATCAAAGTCACATATTCCATTCAGTGTGCTTCGCCGCAGTTTAGCAGCACATTCTGTGTACTGTGCAGAGTTGCAGAATAGGAAGAAATACTGTTAAGTCTTCAAACTAAAATATCAAAGTCACATATTCCATTCAGTGTGCTTCGCCGCAGTGTAGCAGCACATTCTGTGTACTGTGCAGAGTTGCAGAATAGGAAGAAATACTGTTAAGTCTTCAAACTAAAATATCAAAGTCACATATTCCATTCAGTGTGCTTCGCCGCAGTGTAGCAGCACATTCTGTGTACTGTGCAGAGTTGCAGAATAGGAAGAAATACTGTTAAGTCTTCAAACTAAAATATCAAAGTCACATATTCCATTCAGTGTGCTTCGCCGCAGTTTAGCAGCACATTCTGTGTACTGTGCAGAGTTGCAGAATAGGAAGAAATACTGTTAAGTCTTCAAACTAAAATATCAAAGTCACATATTCCATTCAGTGTGCTTCGCCGCAGTGTAGCAGCACATTCTGTGTACTGTGCAGAGTTGCAGAATAGGAAGAAATACTGTTAAGTCTTCAAACTAAAATATTAAAGTCACATATTCCATTCAGTGTGTGTCACCGCCGTTTAGCAACCTATTCTGTGTACTCTGCACCGTTGCAGACTAGGAAGAAATACTGTTAAGTTTTCAAACTCAAATATTAAAGTCACATATTCCATTCTGTGTTCGTCACCGCAGTTTAGCAGCCTATTCTGTGTACTCTGCACAGTTGCAGACTAGGAAGAAATACTGTTAAGTTTTCAAACTCAAATATTAAAGTCACATATTCCATTCTGTGTTCGTCACCGCAGTTTAGCAGCCTATTCTGTGTACTCTGCACAGTTGCAGACTAGGAAGAAATACTGTTAAGTTTTCAAACTCAAATATTAAAGTCACATATTCCATTCAGTGTGTGTCACCGCCGTTTAGCAGCCTATTCTGTGTACTCTGCACAGTTGCAGACTAGGAAGAAATACTGTTAAGTTTTCAAACTCAAATATTAAAGTCACATATTCCATTCAGTGTGTGTCACCGCCGTTTAGCAGCCTATTCTGTGTACTCTGCACCGTTGCAGACTAGGAAGAAATACTGTTAAGTTTTCAAACTCAAATATTAAAGTCACATATTCCATTCAGTGTGTGTCACCGCCGTTTAGCAGCCTATTCTGTGTACTCTGCACAGTTGCAGAATAGTAAGAAATACTGTTAAGTTTTCAAACTCAAATATTAAAGTCACATATTCCATTCAGTGTGTGTCACCGCCGTTTAGCAGCCTATTCTGTGTACTCTGCACCGTTGCAGAATAGGAAGAAATACTGTTAAGTTTTCAAACTCAAATATTAAAGTCACATATTCCATTCAGTGTGTGTCACCGCCGTTTAGCAGCCTATTCTGTGTACTCTGCACCGTTGCAGACTAGGAAGAAATACTGTTAAGTTTTCAAACTCAAATATTAAAGTCACATATTCCATTCAGTGTGTGTCACCGCCGTTTAGCAGCCTATTCTGTGTACTCTGCACAGTTGCAGAATAGTAAGAAATACTGTTAAGTTTTCAAACTCAAATATTAAAGTCACATATTCCATTCAGTGTGTGTCACCGCCGTTTAGCAGCCTATTCTGTGTACTCTGCACCGTTGCAGACTAGGAAGAAATACTGTTAAGTTTTCAAACTCAAATATTAAAGTCACATATTCCATTCAGTGTGTGTCACCGCCGTTTAGCAGCCTATTCTGTGTACTCTGCACAGTTGCAGAATAGTAAGAAATACTGTTAAGTTTTCAAACTCAAATATTAAAGTCACATATTCCATTCAGTGTGTGTCACCGCCGTTTAGCAGCCTATTCTGTGTACTCTGCACCGTTGCAGACTAGGAAGAAATACTGTTAAGTTTTCAAACTCAAATATTAAAGTCACATTTTCCATTCAGTGTGTGTCACCGCAGTTTAGCAGCCTATTCTGTGTACTCTGCACAGTTGCAGAATAGTAAGAAATACTGTTAAGTTTTCAAACTCAAATATTAAAGTCACATATTCCGTGTAAGATGAAGAAGGCGGGTAAAAAGGGACGGGGAAGTGGACGTGATCCTGATAGTTCAGGGCGCGGGTCAGGACGCGGAGAAACTGTGCCTGGTGCCAGAGCACAAGAAAGAAAGACATCCACCATACCTAGCTTCATGTCTAATTTTACAGGGCGTCGCAGGACATCACTCTCGAGGTCCGACCACTGCGAACAGGTGGTCGGTTGGATGACAGCTGATACTGCTTCCAGTCGGTTAAGCACCACCCTGTCTTCCACCAAGTCCACTCTCAGTAGCCAAGAGTCTGGTCAACATAATCCTCACTCTGATCATCCTTCCTCCCACCATACACGGTCTGGTCAAAGAAGTGATCCCACACTGGGATATAGTGAGGAGCTCGTCTCATCACCAATCCTTCATTTGACCCTCTCTCCAAGCACGCTTGCAGAGGAACATGACATCTTGTGCCCTGATTCACAACCTCTAGAGGCTACCCAATCACAAGAAGATGACAGATGTGAACGGCATTTAAGGTCAAAGGAAGTAGTGGATGATGATGATGATGATGAGACACAGTTACCATTAAATCAACCACTATTTCCGTCTCAAGACCTTGTTGAGGAGAATGTTATACAGTTGTCAATGACTGAGTATGTTGTGGGATCAAGACTTGAGGAGGATGATCAGAGTGAGGAAGTGGAGGAGGACTTGATGGACGATGAGGTGACTGACCCCACCTGGGAAGGTGTAGAGCCGAGCGATGACAGCAGTCCTGAGGGTGAGCCATCTGCAGCACCGCAACAGGCTGGAAGAGGCAGTGGTGTGGCTACAGAAAGAAGGCGGACCGCACCAAACCGGCCCGCAAATGTTCCACGGAGCACCCCCTTGCGTAAATCTACCTTGCCAAAGGGTAGGTGTTCCGCGGTATGGCGTTTTTTTAAGGAAAGTGCGGACGACAAAAGAATTGTAGTTTGCAACCTGTGCCACACCAGAATGAGCCGAGGCATGAACACTAGAAACCTCACCACCACCAGCATGATCCGACACATGGCATCCAAGCACCGTAGTAAGTGGGAGGAACGCCTGGATCGCCCATCTGTGTCTGCAGGCCACACCACTGCCTCCTCTTCCCCTGTTTTTGGTGCCGGCCAATCGCCTGTTGAAGGCGCAGGCCCGCATACCTCCCGCCCTGCACCTGTAGCATCTGAAGCACCATCAGCGACCACATCCACTTCCCTGTCCCAGCGCAGCGTCCAAATGTCGTTACCCCAGGCATTTGAGCGCAAGAGAAAGTACCCAGCCACCCACCCACAGGCCATAGCACTAACCTCACACCTTTCCAAATTACTGGCCATCGAAATGCTGCCATTTAGGCTTGTGGACACTGAGTCCTTCCGCAGCCTGATGGCAGCAGCTGTCCCTCGGTACGCGGTCCCCAGCCGCCACTACTTTTCCCGGTGTGCCATCCCCGCATTACACCACCATGTGTCCCGTAACATCACCCGTGCCCTGACCAACGCAGTTACTGGGAAGGTCCACTTAACGACTGACACATGGACAAGTGCTTGTGGCCAGGGACGCTACATTTCCCTGACGGCACACTGGGTGAATGTCGTGGAGGCTGGGAGCGACTCGGACCCTGGGATGGCACGGGTGCTACCCACGCCGAGGATTGCGGGCCCTACCTCCATCAGGGTTTCCGCCAGCACCTACGTTATTGGCTCCTCCTCCTCCGTTTCCACCTCCGAATTCTCTACATGCAGCGCCACTCCCCCATCAGCCAGTAGCTGGAAGCAGTGTAGCACTGCAGTGGGGAAGCGTCAACAGGCCGTGCTGAAGCTGATCTGCCTTGGGGACAAACAGCACACGGCCTCAGAGCTGTTGCAGGGGATTAGTCACCAGACCGAGCAGTGGCTCTCGCCACTCAACCTGCAACCAGGCATGGTTGTGTGTGATAATGGGCGTAACTTGGTGGCGGCTTTGGAGCTCGGCAAGCTCACACACGTACCATGCCTAGCGCATGTATTTAATTTAGTGGTGCAGCGATTTCTAAAAACCTACCCCAATGTGCATGATCTCTTGACCAAGGTGCGCCGCGTGTGTGCACATTTCCGTAAGTCATCTACAGCTTCGGCCGGCCTGTTGAAGCTGCAGCAGCGCTTACAATTGCCAGCTCACCGGCTGCTGTGTGACGTGAGCACGCGCTGGAACTCCACCTTCCACATGTTGGCCCGGCTTTGTGAGCAGCAGAGGGCAGTAGTGGAGTACCAGCTGTTACACGGTCGTCGCCTCTCCGTTCAACTTCCTGTAATCAGAAGTGAGGAGTGGGAATGGATGTCAGACCTCTGCGAGGTTTTACGCAATTTTGAGGAATCGACACAGATGGTGAGCGGCGATAACGCTATTATCAGTGTCACCATCCCACTTCTGTGTCTACTGAAACGCTCGCTGCTCACAATTAAACCCGACGCTTTGCATGTGGAAGAGGTGGAAATGGGGGAGGAAGAGCTTACACAAGGTGATAGCCAGAGCACCCTCACTTCGTCTTCTCAGCGACAATTGGAGGAGGCGGAGGAGGAGGAGGAGGAGGAGGAGGAAGACACGGTTGCCTCCGCTACAGAGGGTAGCCATGGAACTTTAGTTCCATCTCTTCAGCGTGGGTGGGCAGAAGAGGAGGAAGAGGATGAGGATATTGAGAGTCATCCTCCTGGTGAGGACAGCGAAATCTTGACTGTTGGTACTCTGGCACACATGGCTGACTTTATGTTAGGCTGCCTTTCCCGTGACCCACGCGTTATACGCATTTTAAACAACACGGATTACTGGGTGTTCACCCTTCTGGACCCCCGCTACAAAGAGAATTTCTCATCTCTCATTCCTCCGGTGGAGAGGACAAGCAAAATGGTGCAATACCAGAAGGTTCTTGTTGAAAAATTGCTCCAAAATTTTCCATCTGACAACGCTGGCGGCAGAGTACGTGCTACCTTGGCCAACAGAGAAGGGGAGAAAAGGGGAGCACACAGCAGTTCCGAGAAAGGCAGGGCAACACTCTCCAAGGCGTGGGACACCTTCATGACACCCCGCCAGCACCCTCACCCTGATGCGCAGCCTAGTGTCACAAGGAGGGAAAAGTTTTGGAAGATGGTGAAGGAGTACGTAGCAGACCGTGTCAGCGTCCTCAATGATCCCTCTGTGCCTTACAACTACTGGGTGTCCAAGCTGGACACGTGGTATGAACTGGCACTCTACGCCTTGGAGGTGCTGGCCTGCCCTGCCGCCAGCGTTCTGTCTGAGCGGGTATTTAGTGCTGCTGGTGGCATCATAACAGATAAGCGTATCCGCCTTTCCACCGACAATGCTGATAGGTTGACACTTATAAAAATGAACAAGGCCTGGATTTCCCCTGACTTCTCCACTCCACTGGAGGAAAGCCCCGGGGGAACATAAACTCACTTTATATATGTTATTTACAATGATGGGAATACTCTGTATTCCCATTCACCCCTTCCACCCAAAAAACGGGTATATGGTTGACTCTTAATCTTCTCATCCTCCTCCTCCTCTTCCATATGCCCTGTGATATAATTTTTATATAGGGCCAGCTCACCAGCGGGCCCTGTGATATAATTTTTATATAGGGCCAGCTCACCAGCGGGCCCTGTGATATAATTTTTATATAGGGCCAGCTCACCAGCGGGCCCTGTTTGACAATTTTTATATAGGTCAGCTCACCAGCGGGCCTTCTCATATAATGTTTTATTGGGTCAGCTCTCTAGCGGGCCATCTCATATAATGTTTTATAGCGTCAGCTCACTAGCGGGCCTTCGCATATAATGTTTAGGATGGTCAGCTCTGCAGCAGACCCTCACCCATAATGTTTTAGATGGTCAGCTCAGCGCACGTTTCCCTCTTAATCATGGCCTCAGTTCTGAAAATCAAGGAAATTTTGGGGAGAATTTGCCTCTGCGCACGTTTCCCTCTTAATCATGGCCTCAGTTCTGAAAATCAAGGAAATTTTTGGGACAATTTGCCTCTGCGCACGTTTCCCTCTTAATCATGGCCTCAGTTCTGAAAATCAAGGAAATTTTTAGGAGAATTTGCAGATGATATACAAGTAAATATACAGCAAATATTGTTTGGTAACAATTTTTCGCCTAAAGTCGTTTTTATTTTCCTTTTTGTGTGTTTTACGGTCAGTCTGTAAAAATGGCGTACTACGGGCGAAAGATCGTTCCCAGCAGCGATGTTGGAGTCCAAGATGCATCCAGACATCCTCCCTATGCTGTCCCTGAACCATTTCTGTGGTGTTTCCATCCTTTTCTGCCATTTTCCTATGGACCAGGCACCCTCCCCTCATCAGAGCAGGGGGTGCCTGGTGTAATGCTCGAGTCCTCCCATTGACTTCAATGGGGCTCGGGTGCTCGGCCGAGCACTCGAGCCTCCGGGGGTGCTCGGTCAGAGCACCCGAACACCCGAGCATTGGGGTGCTCGCTCATCACTAATAAATATAAACTATTAACGTCTATTTTTGAAAGCATTCTTACTTTACAGCATTTTTTCATACCTGCCTAAAACTTTTGCACATTACTATATTATATATATATATATATATATATATATGCATCTGTCATACAGACCACGAAAATCGTGACCACGAATAGGGCAACATCATAATGTTGCCTGCATCAAAAGGGTGATATCAGAATGTCGCCGTCTGAAGGGTCACCGTGCCTTGTCACACACGGTCAGAATGTCACCCACTTTAGGATAAAGTCCTTGTGCCCTCATCCATGTAAATGTGTCACCAAATAAATGATGACATTTCCATAGTAAACTGGAGTTGGTATCCTATGAAGAATTCAAGTGTAGGATTTGATTTTAGGGATTTGGACCTGTCACTTTCCTTAACCCCCCAATATCTTTATATAGTAAACGGAGTTGGTATCCTATTACATGACAAATTACAGTAAAGAGAAATAATGTATACCTACTGGCAAGGAAGAAGACCTCGCTGAGCGATGTGCTGGTGACCCTCACTGAACTCACGGCCAAGATATTCGAGGGGGGTTTTAAGGAAAGTGACAGGTCCAAATCCCTAAAATCAAATCCTAAACTTGCATTTTTCAATAGTATACCAACTCCAGTTTACTATGGATATACCTGCGTCTATTTGGCGACACATTTACATGGATGAGGGCACAAGGACTTTGTCCTTAAGAGGATGACATTCTGGACACGGAAGGCACAGTGACCCTTCAGTGGGTGACATTCTGATGCCGCTCTTTTGATTCAGGAGACATCATGATATTGCCCTTTTTGTGGTCTCCAAATAGATGCCCACATTTCAATAGGATACCGGAAGATATAAACCAATGTGCATGCTATCCACCATTGGGTCTCAAACACATCCCTTGGGTCTCAAAAAACACACCCATTAAATAAAGTTGTCATCATGAGAAAAAATAAGCCCATAAACTTGAATAGCACACCAGATACCTAACCTGAGATAGTGTACTCAGTGTCTTGACTATCTGTACACTAACAAGTATTTTTCACACATATATATACTCCACAGCACACACCATGTTATAATGATGATGATAATGATAGTCTTTTTGACAGAGGTAGCACATTGGTGACTGTATGCAGCAGAAATGAACATTATGGAAAAGTGTAGTAATTGTGGGACAATTAAAAAAAAATCAAATTATTTAAATTTAGCTTTTAACCTTTTAAATGCCAGAGGATAGTGTTTCTATGGCATAAAGGCGAGCTTGCAAATATCATTTGGTAGTAAGGGTACATCTGTGCGAGCACTTTGATTTCTTAGTATTTTTTTGATGTGACCACTTCATTTACTATTTACTCTGCTGATATACCAAAGACCTGTACTAAGTATGAGTACATCTATTACCAGTTTTAGTTTTTCATCAGTACCACTTACTGTGTACTGCCATTTTACACCTATAGTTGTATACTTGTACATATTCTTTTTCCCACGGTTCCACCCTACTACTGGATATATTGTTCTAGCCACTGTCTGATACACTATATTTATATAGTTTTGCCTATTTAGCCAGCTGTATGAAATTATTGTTTTTAAGATTTTTATTCTTGGTGTTCACAAATACTACACTTAGTTGTCCCCTTTATTATTTTTTTCTTTCTCCCCCTGTTTGTGATGTCTAGTGCCCTTTTTTTGTTTTTATAGAATCTGGTCTGCAGATCTGAGACTCCTTCAGACCAGCTGCACTGAGGATCAGGACTAGAGATACGAACACACATCCAAATTGGTTATAGTTCAGATGTAGGTCAAATGCCAGTTAGTCACATATTCTTTTGGTCATTGAATTTAGAATGTCATAATTTTTTTAATTCTAAGTTCACTGAGCACATATTGTTATATTTTAAACAGAAGTGAATATTAACTCTTAATGCTATCAATGACAAAAGCATGTTTTATGAATTTCTTTACTTAGAACACGGCTGTCTGTTTTAGCTAATCTGACAAATCTGTATGTATCATGTTAATTTCTGTTTAACCCTTTGAGTGCTGGAAAGGCATCCAATGCGTTGCGCTGCAATGCACTAGATACCTCTCTGTCACTCAAAGGGTTAAAATAGAATCACATGCGCTCAAACTCATAAAACATGTTTTTATAATTGATATTAGGGGATAACTAGTATTGACTTCTATTTAAAATGTAACCAGTTATGGTCAATGTGGTGAAATTAACTTACAAATTCATAAAACATGTTCTTGTCATTCACATAAGAGTTAATATTAACTTCGGTTTAAACAGAAACAAATGCTCATTTAAGAAATTAATAAAATCTCATGCTCTTGTTATTGCACTCCAAGAGTTAATATATGATACAGACTATATTATATATATTAACCCCTTTAGGTAGAATTGCATGTTTTATGAATTTATTCACTGAGAACATATGTTACTATTTTAAACAGAAGTTAACATGAAAAATACAGCATTGAATGTGTTTTAAAAAGTAATTTTACTGTTTTCTATCTATAAAATGCTGTTTGAAACAGTGGCATTAAAATAAATGTGAAGCTCCCCATCCCCACCCCAATAAATGCCAAAGTGGAACATTTTAAGTTGATAAGGGTAAATTTATTAACAGAAATGAGTCATGTTGTATAACTAATTTGCCCCTCCCCTTACATGTTGTGTGCCCAGATTTATATAATGTGATGTGGATGATGATATTTAGAATAATTTGGCCCAAATATCATCATCCACACCACATTGTCTACATCTGGGCACCAAATGGGCACACCGTCAGGCTACACAATGTGACTGCTGTTGCCAAATGTACCACTATGAGCATAAAATGCCCACATATTTTGTGAATTATAATGCATTTGTGGGAGGCAGTGGAACATTGTTTGAGCATATCATGCTGTATTGCTCTGGTGGTGGCATAAAATGGCCTATTACCATACCTGGGAACTCTCCGGATTTGCCCTGGAGACTCCGGTTTTGACAGAGCTTTAGCAGATCTCCGGGGCAGAGGCTGATTCCTCCAGATGTGGGGAGTTTCTATTAAAACTCTGCCACATCTGCTGTTTCTTCTGGTGTTCCTCCTTCCCCAGCCTTCTGTGTGACACCTTTAAGCCCTGCCCCCCAACTCGTGTCAAGCCCCGTCCCTTTTTGACGCGATGAGCCTCATTATTGTCACCCCCTGCTGCACCAGAGGACTCCCCTCCGGGTAGATGTCAATTGGAAGTTCCCAGTTATGCCTATTACTCTGGTGGTGACATATAACTCTATTGCTCTGGTGGTGGGATATAACTGTGTATTGCTCTGGTAGTGGGATATAACTCTGTGTATTGCTCTGGTGGTGGCATATAACTGTATTTTGCTCTGGTGGTGGCATGTAACTGTGTATTGCTCTGCTTGTGGCATATGATGTCGTACAAGGTTATCAATCTGGCATGACCTAGTTGAAATCCTACCTCTGCATCAAGGTGACATTTTCAATTTAAATATTTCATTTATAAGGAAGAAATAAATTTTATTTTTAATTGTTTACTTTTTGTTTCCATCCTGTCCTTTCCACAGTCTGGTGCAGTACCTCACAGGGCCACTACCTATTTGTAGTTCATGAGTAATTAAATTATAAAGTATCCCCATCGCGCCCCTTTTACCTGTGTAACACTGTCTCATGCTGGTCCAGATGGAGCGCAGTGAGAGACAATCTTCACTGAGCATAAGGAAAATCCTGCCCTCCTTCGTCCTTATACCCACTGCATGAAGATTGTCCCTCGCTGCAAACTGTCCGGTCCAATGACAGGATCCCATGTCTGAGGGGAGGAGGCTTAAAATGGGTAAAAGGGGTGGGAGGGGGATACTTTATAAGTAAATAACTAATTAACTGCAAATCGGATAGTATTGAAATATAGCTCTTCATGTACTACAAACTGTGCAGGTTAATTGGAGCTCCATTTATTTTGATCCATTACTATTCCTTTACGTTTTATTGAATTTTCAAAAATATCCATTACATGTGTACATGCAAAGTAACATATCTGAAGCTGCATAAGGCAGGGATACAAATGAACCAGTGATGATATGATAGAGCTTTAACACTTGCTGGGAAAACAGATCAGTACTTTATCAGTCTACAAATGTTTTGCATTTATATGTGTGTACACACAAACCCATTGGTATGTACTTTGCATGCCATTATTTTAGGTGTAGGACTTTGACATTGCTCATTAAAGGGGCCCATCCATTTTTGCCTTTGGCCCCATGTGTGCCACCCCAGATGTTCCCTGGGGACACCATTGTGTTTTGGTTATACCAATTATATCCAAATGTTCATTAACCTCCAGCATTTCCAGATCACCCATCTTGGCTACCATACTTCTTGCATTTGAGAAAATACAATTAATTTTGTTTCACTTTGTACTTTACTCATGACTTGCATTTTTTCTACATCTGGATTTGATAAGAGTTCCTTCTTATTAGCTGCATTTATCCCCACTCCTTCTCCACCCCCATGATCCTTTACTTTTACCCAGTTCCTATCTACTCCATCTACTCTATTTGATGTCATTCATCGACCCCATGCTTACCAGCTATAACCTCTCCATTTCCTAGTTTAACAGCTCCCACAGCCTTCTAAGTTTTATATCCTCTAGCACAGCAGTTCCCTTACCAGTTAATTGCAATCCATCACTACCATACAGAGCGTACTCTTGAGTAAAGTCATGCTAGTGCTCTAAAAACCCCAAACCTTCCTTTCTACATCAAAGCTTAAAGGGATAGTAATACTTAAAATGTAAAAAAAAATATGTTGTAGTAAAACAAGAGTACTCCCACTGCTGAAAGGTGTTTCATTCAAAAGTTATTATTTTTCAAAGTTGAATTTTTTAGGTGCAATATCACAGTGGCCTGAAATTGTACAGTGGCGCTGTTGCTACACCATCCTATGGAGATTTATGGTCCCGGGACCAGAGCTTTCCATAGGATCGTGTAGCAATAGCACCACTGTACAATTTCAGGCCACTGTGATATAGTACCTAAAAAATTCAACTTTGAAAATTAATAACTTTTGAATGAAACACCTTTCAGCAGTGGGAGTACTCTTGTTTTACTCAGGGGGATAAACCCTACAACATATTTTTTTTTTTACATTTTAAGTATTACTATCCCTTTAAGCCACACATTTAACTCCCTGAGCTGTGTCTGCCTACCTGAACTGGCACATGGCCGTGGTAGTATGATACTCTCGTACCAATAGGAACAAGGGTGTCTGAGAAAGGGGCTCCATTATTGCTCTACACCTTCTCTAGATAAAAGGGAAAGCTGTCAATCCAGTATTATTTTCCCTTGTGACTTGATTATGTATATGCTTAGTCATATAAAAATAATCACTGGATCCTCCTTTATGCATCCTTCTACCCGGAGGACAGAGGTAAACATTAGTGCAATTTAGACTAACAGAGCAAGCAAACTCATGTATAACATATTGGAATATATTCACTGCTCTACAGGCCTTGGAATGAAAAGCTTACTAGAGAGATCCTTGTACTGACCTTGCGATACTTATGCAGTGCACTTCATGTTTCTCTATGGCAGGAAACAACACATGGACTTGTACTAAATGTAATAATTGCAGTATTTTGCTTCACCAAAACTTGTGTGTCTCATAGTCTGGTTTCTTTTTTTTTGTACATTTTGTTTATATGACTTTACAACTAGGCTCAACAATATACGCGGTAATAGTACTCCATGCTCCACTGATATGTGCACTAAAATATTCCTTAAGTGTTTGTAGCGCCAGCTCAGACAGTGCATTCCCCTCCTCCAATGTTTGTGTAAACAGTTTAATTTCTGCTAACATGTTAGTATCAACTTACTCTAAATGTTTGCAGAAATGTAGTCTACTACCATACCTGCAATCACAGTTTACTCCAGCAACATACCTGTAAAAGAAGTTCTCGCAGTCTACATAGCTGGGACTCAAGCTGTTTGTTATGGTCTTCCAGTATTTGCATGCGGGTCTCGAGGCGGTTCTTGTGATGTCGCAGGATTCTTGCCTCACTTAGCAACTCTTCACTCTGTGCTTCACCACCACTGCCCCCTGAGTCCGGAGAGACTTCCCCCAGTGCTACCCCCTCCCCAGCCTCTGCATGCTGCCACTTCAGCCGTTTCAACTCTCCTTGAAGGATTCTGGGTAGGAAAAATGATTAACAAGACCAGCATTATAATGAATTCCGTGTTTTCCTTAAAACTCATATCTTAAATGCATTATTACTTCAGTAAATCAGCAGACTATAAGCTATCACATGCAACATAACTCAACATTAGTCACCATTATGGCTATATGCCTATGGAATGTTTACACTAAATGAACAAAAATGTACCTCTACTGAATTAGCATTCCTTTAACCCATGTTCAGACTAATAAAGTCTAGTACGTACACAACAAAAGGAAACATGTCACAGGTCTTTTCTTTTAATAGATCCACTTGTTTAGGGCACGACTTTATAAATAATTATTATAAACAAAGTTCTGTTCTCATGAGCTGTAGAAATAAACCTTAGAAGCCAATATCTATTAAAAAACAGCTTCTAAGTCATAGTTCATGGGCCAAATAAAACTTGATGGCTGACCATAAACTGTCTAAATGAAGTGCCTGGAGAATATCCTATGACACCTTGCTCACTGCTAAGGTCAGAGAAGCTGAACCAAGCAGGCACGTGCACACATAGACCCCAAGGGGGGCTTGAGCACCTGCCCTTTTTGTCCAAGTGCCCTCATGCCAAAAATAAAAAATGAATCCGTACGATTTTATTTTAGGTATGTGAGTGAGGGCCGGGGACTGGGGAAGTTGCTACATATAATGGACCGCCACCTATTAAATTGTACCATGGCCCACACTGCAGTGCCGCCCGTCATCATCATCAGCTGTCAGTCACTCTCTTGCTGCGGAGTCTGACAGTGAGTGACTGAGGCACGGACACAACTTCATCACTAGTACTAGGCCCAATGTTTGCGCATTCATTTTTTTAAATTATGCTAATGCTGCTCATTCATACCCAGCCCAGTGCCCTTTTCATCATGCTGCGAGTCGGAGTCCTGACTTGAGTATGCTCATGCATGCCACACTGCAGCCTATGCATTACCACCCAGTTCTCCTGACTCCCAACTGTACTACATACGTAACGTTACGGGTTACTATACTGTCCCCTGAGCCAGGGGAGCCTCAGAACTATTACCAGTTGTCTCAATGTGAGGGTAAGTTGGAGCTGATGGGGGTAATATGGAGATGATAGGGGGCAATGTGGAGATGATGGGGGCAAGTTGGATCTGATGGGGGGCAATATGGAGCTGAAGGGGGCAATGTGTGCATTATGGAACTGATAGGGGGCAATGTGAGGGCAATATGGATATGATGGGGGCAATGTGGAGGTGATGGGGCAAGTTGTAGCTGATGGGGGCAATATGGAGCTGATGGGGGCAATGTGAGGGCAATATGGAGATGATGGGAGCAATATGGAGATGATGGGGGCAATGTGAGGGCAATATGGAGATGATGGGGGCAATGTGAAGATTAGGAGCATTGTGGAGGTGCCCAGTGGAGATGGCCAATGGGGGGGGGGCTTCAGATTTCTTTGCCTACAGGCTCCTGAGATAGAAAATAATTTACTTTTTTTAATATACTTTTTGAATAAATAATTATGAGAAGTGCCCTTTTTTTTCATTTGAGCCCCTGCCCCCCAAAATGTCTGTGCACGTCCCTGGAACCAAGTATCCTAGCAGCAGGAAGAAAAAAATTAAAAAATGTTCTCATGATACAAAAAATAAAACAAAAGATACAATGCTTACTGCATTCTACTGTGTTGGGATCAGAATACTGTTTGTTGGTGCATTATATTATTATTATTTTTCTGAGAAGGAAGCAGCATTATTAGTGTATTTATCTGTGCTCTTAATTGGCCATGGTTCAAGTGTGCACATAAACAACAGGCACTGCAAACTTAGTCACCTTATATTAATTACAGGTCATGGGCAAACTTAGTCACCTTATATTATTACAAGTCATGGGCAAACTTAGTCACCTTATATTAATTACTGGTCATGGGCAAACTTAGTCACCTTATATTAATTACAGGTCATGGGCAAACTTAGTCACCTTATATTAATTACAGGTCATGGGCAAACTTGCTGCAAAATGGCTATGTTGATACTCAAGGTGATTTTAAATAAAGTACAAATAAAGCTAAAAGCTGCTTTTTACATCATTTTTGTTGCAGAGACCACTTACTACATTCCAATCTTGTGTACTACTAGAAATACCTAACTGCAGAAAACAAATTAAAAGAAAGAAGGAAACATGTTCCCTAGTGGTACCTGTTTTCATGCTCCAGATGGGCAAGGATTTTTTCCAGCTCTCCTTGCTCCTCCTCTGGATTTATGGTCCCCGGAATCTGTGATGATTTACAGGGATCCCTGTCAGTAATTGGACTGGAGTGACGCAGCAGATACTGGTCCTCATCACTAAAGAAAGCATAGTATTAATAGGGCTATAGAAATATTTTGCATACTTAATAAGACACGCACAGATTTCTATAGTCTTATGTAATTAGTGCAACAAGGATAGGATTAAAACTTACAGGCTGTCATCAGGCGAGAGACTGTCAGTGAAGAAGGAGCAGTTTTGATTTTCCATTTCTGCAAGTCTGGGGATGGCACAGTTAAGAGAGAGACAGAAAATGCAGTGAGCACAGTTTAAGCATACCTCCCAACATTTCAAATTGCCAAAGAGGGACACTTGTGTTTTAAGGGGTGTTGCGGTGGGCGTGGCTGATGGGCGGGGCATTACCAATAATTTTTAGGCTATTTTATGACCTGTTGATACCTCCTTGTATAACCTAATACATGATGTCTAACAAGACCAAAGGTTTTCTATTTACACAGACTAATGTATAAGGGAAGGTGCACTTCAGAATCTACTCTATTCTTATTGTATGTCATACAGTGAATATTGCCTTGTATAAGTGGCAGGATGATATTCCTAATCTCACCCCTGATCTCGGGTATGATGTTTTGCTTTCTGTGCCTAAGACTCTGATATCGGCCAGGGATTGGATGATAAAGCCCAGATTTTAGCATATGATTTACTATACACCTCAGAGACTGTTTACAATGGGCTGAAGGCTCGATGATAACTGTGACAGATTCTTGAAAACCCCTGTTTCTTTTTTCATATTTTCTGGTCTTGCTCAGACACTGGCTCCTTCTGGAACAGTGTATTCTTCTTTCTACAAAATGATTTGGGGTTTCCTTGTACCTCTAGTAGGTCTTGATAGTTTAGTGGAAGATCTGCCTCCTGTTAATGAAGAGAGGACTCTCCTTATAATATTAATGTACTAAGCCATAAGGCTACTTTAGCCCCATCCTTCTTCCCAAATCCGATAGCTCAGAGTGCATAATTAATCTGTAACTCTATACAAGATAACCTTTCTGAGCCGCGGTTGCCCTTTGGAAAGATATGGGCTAGATGTTGATATTGTCATTTCACCTCTGACTTAACCTGTCTATAACCATTCTCCTATTCTGTCACTGGTCTTTCCTTGATTTAGATTCTAGGTGGTGATGTATGGAATGTTGTGCCTCCATTGACATTGGTATTATGAGCTGGGAGCTGGTAAATTAATTTACTATTTGATTGCTTCCCTCCTCCTCCTTTTTTTTTCCTTTTGCCTTTACATTTTCTTCTCTTTGTTGTGTTTGTTTGTTTGTTTTTTGTTTTGTTTTTTGTTACAAAAAAATTAACATAAACCTCTTATACCAGAAAGGTTTCTTTGGTTTTAATGTTGAAAGGCTCCTTGTCCAGTTTAAAGGGATAGTAATACTTCATTTTAACTTTATTTTATTTTGTAGGCATTAAAAACCATGAAGAATGATATAAGTCTTATCTCTCAAACCTTTATGGTTTAAGAGATATTCACAAGCAAAGTTTCCCCTCCCGCCCCTTTTACCTACTGTAAGCCATCTCTTCTCAGATGTGAATCTGGTTGTATGACCAGACAGATAACAGAAGGGGACAATTTTCTTACAATGAAAACAATGAAAGCCCTTCCCCCTTGACAAGTTTTTCAGCTTTTTCCCTTATCTTAATTGAAGATTGTCCCTCTCTGTAGTCTACCTGGGCACCTCCCTTCTGATCTGACTGAACGGGGGGGGATACTTTGCTTGTGAATATATCTTAAACCATAAAGGTTTGAGAGATAAGACTTATATCATTCTTCATGTTTTTTTAATGCCTACAAAATAAAATAAAGATAAAATGAAGTATTACTATCCCTTTAACAACATAGTTTCTAATTCCGTATCCAGTTCCTTGAAAAACTCCTTAAACTTCATAGTCTATAACAAAGCCAGTCACTGGGTGATCTCTCCTCTTTAAATTTAATTTGACACACAAACACACAATCATTTGCCTGTTATTTCCTCTTGTAATTGATCTAGCCTTGCACTATTTCACCAACTTCAAACTCTCCTTGCCACATTTGTGATTCAACATCAAAGACACACCAAACTAGAAGTTTACTACATACACCTTGTAGCCAGATGATGAATGCATGTTTGCATACATAACTATCCTATATTATAATTCACTAAGTATGTTTGTCAGAAGCCGTCATGTGCAGTAGAGTCTGCTGCGCGCGCTGCAGTCATGAGCAGTACAGACTGCCCGCACCGCAGCTGATACGTAGCGGGTCTCTCAGAATTCAGACCGGAGTCTTCTCTGCACACCTTCCTGGGACCACTTGGTCCCAAGAAGGTGTGCAGAGAGGACCACGGTCTGAATTCGGAGCGTCCCGCTCCGTATCTGCCGCAGCGCGTTTGGGCAGTCAGTACTGCACATGACTGCAGAGCCGCCAGGGTTGGCCCGTGTACACGGGCTTTAAAGTGATAGTAATACTTAAAATGTAAAAAAATATGTTGTAGGGTTTATCCCCCTGAGTAAAACAAGAGCACGCCCACTGCTGAAAGTTGAATTATTTAG
This sequence comes from Rhinophrynus dorsalis, assembly GCA_037306005.1. Classification (NCBI taxonomy): domain Eukaryota; kingdom Metazoa; phylum Chordata; class Amphibia; order Anura; family Rhinophrynidae; genus Rhinophrynus; species Rhinophrynus dorsalis. The sequence continues at coordinate 71,961,394 of CM074726.1, read as the reverse complement.
GTGCAATATCACAGTGGCCTGAAATTGTACAGTGGCGCTGTTGCCACACGATCCTATGGACATCTCTGGTCCCAGGACCATAAATCTCCATAGGATGGTGTAGCAATCAACTTTGAAAATTAATAGCTTTTGAATGAAACACCTTTCAGCAGTGAGAGTACTCTTGTGTTACTCAGGGGGATAAACCCTACAACATATTTTTTTTTACATTTTAAGTATTACTATCCCTTTAAAACTAGTAACTAAATATATATCTCAAGAAGTATGATTACCATACATACCTGCTTGCAAAGTGCTCTATCCGTGAATGGGTATCAGCATGCGGAAGCATCGGAGAGGAGATTGGTCTGGAAGACACATATTCACATTTTAACCCTTTAAGAACCAAATGGGTGCGTAATTCATTGTGAAGCAATGGGATGTACACCCTTCTGGTTCTTAAAGGGTTATGGCATAGTTATTGTTTAATACAATTTTGTAATCCATTAAGAGGAAAACAAAATAAAGGGGAACTGTTCCCTTGAAATAAGAGGCTATTAACCTGTTAACTAGAAGGGCTTCATTGGGAATTAGTCTTTCATACAGCAATTAGATTGTATATTTTATCTATTTATTTTGCATGTAAACTCTTCTGTAGTCTATGGGAACAGAGGCAATTTACTACTTTGAGAACATTCTTGTGTCCCATTAGAATCATGGGTGAGTCTCTATCTATAACTAATATCATGAAGACTATAAATTATATTGTTTATTGTGCTGTGAAGTAAATATAGACCTAATAAAATGGAGCACATCAAATAAAAAAAAAACTGCAGATACTATGCAAAAACATACCTAGAAATACCCAATTGCTGTATGAAAAAACCCTAAGTGTTTCTGTTTAACATATTAAAAGCTCCTTCTTACCAGAGGTATAGTAGTCTCCCTTTAACATACACACACACAGTTCTGTGTAGACAGTGGCACTAGCAGAGTTAAATTCCCACACAATGGTGTGAGGTGCACGTCCCATAAAAAATTCCAAATAAATAAATCAGGTATATTCAACCTGGGATACTCCTGGCCTCGCAGTGGATAGCACACTCAGACAACAAAGTTGCAGAAACAAAGAATCAATTTATTGTATCCATGCCAAACGTTTTAGTTCCTCCTGCGGAGGCCTTGTATACTCCTGGTCTCGTAGGATACAGCACACTCAGACAACAAAGTTGCAAAAACAAAGAAATTAATTTATTGTATCCATGCCAAACGTTTCAGTCCTCCTGCAGACTTTTCTCAAGGCAAAATCATTTTGCCCTGAGGAAGGTCCGCTGGAGGAATGAAAACATTTGGCACGGATACAATAAATTGATTTCTTTGTTTTTGCAACTTTGTTGTCTGAGTGTGCTGTATCCTACAAGACCAGGAGTATCCCAGGCTGAGTATACCTGATTTACATATACATACATACATATACATACATATATATATATATATATGTATATATATATATATATATATATATATGTTTATATTGCTAGTAATTTTATGTGTACAATAAATTGTTTTCAAGGAATGAAATGTGATGTTTGACTGCACATTATGCTAATTCCCTAACTCTGTTCAAGTTCAAATTCATAGCTTGTTTTGCAAATACAAATGCTCTAAATATGTGGGTTCTTTTCAGATTGTTTCATAGACCAGTGAAATGCCCCAGCACTGAAGCTAATTAGCTTCAATTTCCAGACTGTGCCACCCACAAATACATTTTAATTTTTTTAAACTCTTTATAATACGAGCAAATGACTAGTACAACATACAGACAGTTTTTAATTCTCTTTAAAATTAACCAGACTTATCATAGGGTGACACTCACATCCTGAAACAAATACAAGCATTGGCTTACGTGTCAGTGACTTCAGCTTCTAGCACTGACTGCACTGGGAGATAGCCCCTCTGAGGGTGTCGACTGAAATATTGTCGTGTTCTGAATTTATTTTTAAGGGTGGTAGCAAAATCTCTCATCTTCTCTCCGTAGGTTGTCTAAGAACACAAAAAAATAATCAATATGATCCTGTGAGACAGATGTACTACATGGATGTGGAATAACCCCTGGGCAAAACAGCTGTACCACAGGGGACAAATACAAAAGCCCATTGATTAAAATGTCTGTGTGTAGGGGGGGAAGGGGTAGCCACCTGAATGCTAGAGAAGTCCCTGACCTCTCTAACATTTAAAGGGGAATATATCTATAGGGATAAGTGACTCTTCATGAGTTTGTAAGAAGCTCTTGCCTACACAGGAATCCTTCGTACAGCAGTCAGTATACATTTTTGTGTTGCATTTGCAGTTGGCTGTATTTGATGTGCAACACTTATGTCTGTATTTAGAGTTCATAATTGCCATAGAGATAGACCTACTCAAGAGTTTTTCAGTGTAGTACTATGGCCCTATTCATTTACATATCCTATATAATAATTCGCTAAGTTGTGTGTAACGCCCGACATGCGCAGTACACACTGCTGCACGTGCAGCAGTCATGCGCAGTACAGACTGCCCGTGCTGCGGCTGATACAGAGCTGGGCGCTCCGAACGAGCGTCTAGCTCTGTATCAGCAGTGGCGCGGGCAGTCTCTACTGCGCGTGACTGCCCCGCGACCGGCTGCCAGAGGCACTGTGGCCCGTGTAACGGGCTGTTCAACTAGTATATTCTATAAAAGAGTTAAAAGCAAACATTATACCTGACTGCTGTATGAAGGACAAATTCCTAAGCAAGTCCTGTTTAACATATTGTGTGTCTTATTCACAAAATAAATAAGGAGCAATTCTGGAGAAAACCAACTGTACCACAGGGGGCAAATAAACATTCCCAATAATTTAAACAGGATTTTTAACCCTTGGTGGGAGGTTCACTAAGCGGTGATATAGAGGTGATAAAGTGGAGATCACTTCTCCAGTTTATCACTTTGCCAATTCCTATGCTCTAAGATTTCTCCAACTTTGGATATCTTAGTGAATACATACCTCCCAAGTGTCCCTCTTTAGGAGGGACAGTCCCTCATTGATACCCAAATCCCCCTGTACCTCTTTTTTAGGAGATCAGCTAGAATGCTGACTTCAGGGAAAGGGGAGGGAGGGGGGAACATTGTGCGCTATTACCTCTCAAAGCATAAGGGTTTGAGAGATGACACTGGGGGCAATACATTTATTTTTAGCATAGCTACAATATGGGGAATAGTAATTTGGAAGTATTACTATCCCTTTAATGCAAAAAGTCCCTTGTTAGAAACTGTTGAATGTGAAAGTGTTAAATTACTCCAAAGGAGGAGTAACTAATGATTTATTTCTTCTTCTATAGCAGGGAGGTCCTCAAGCCCCCACCTCCAACAGTCTTCTGAATCTCTTGATTTAAACACAAGCGAATGTCACTAACTCAGATCCTTCAGAATGATAGAACCACTGATTGATTTAAAGGGATAGTAATGTTTCAAAATAAAAGCAGCTCCAATTAATCTTCATAGTATTTGGGCCATGGAGAATATTATTTCAGTACTGTTAGAATTGTAGTTCAAGAGTAATTGAATGATAAAGTATCCCCCTCCTGCCCCTTTTACCTAGTGTAAGCCACCTCCCTTCAGATGTGGAATCTGATTTTAAGACCAGACAGCTCACAGCAAGGGACAGTCTTATTACTGCGAGAACAATGAAAATCCTCCCCCCCTTGACAGGTTTTTCCCTTATTCTAATTGAAGATTGTCCCTCTCTGCAAGCCATCTGGACACCACCTTTCTGTTCTGAGGTGAGTAGTGATACATCACTAAAAGGGGTGGGAGGCCAGGTGATACTTTATCTTTCAATTACTCTTGAACTACAACTCTGACAGTATTGAAATAACACTCTCCTTGGACCAAATACTATGAAGCTGCTTTTATTTTGAAACATTACTATCGCTTTATCTGTGCTCATGAGCAGATCCTTGAAACCTGCATTACTGAAAGGAGGGTGGAGGTGGCTGAGGATAGGGTCGAGCACCTAATTTGTATATAAACTATACAATATATGAATTAACTACTTGAGTAGCACAGAAATCTGTGAACTCACTCATAGCTCAATTTAAAAATTAATGCATTATTAACCCATTAATGACCGGCCGACAGTTAAGGACTACAGAGCATTTTTTTTTTATTCTGATTCGGGGTCCCAGAGTGACATGCAGCCACGCTGGGAACCCCGAATTCCATGACATGCCAAGACTGTCACTGGTCCTTAATTCAAGTTTATCCATGATGGTCCTAGAACATCATGGGTCCTTAAAGGATTAAGAACAGTGGAATAAAAGATAAAACATTAAAAATAGTGGCCTAGATTAACTAAAGGTGGATACTGTGGCGATATGATTTTGCGATGTGCTAGAAACACTTCAAAATTTCGATGTGCACAAACTTCCACATGTTCACAAACATTTAGGGATGCAAGGGAAGGGGAGGAGAAAGTCCTGATTGCATACAGGATTATCGAAGTGCTGTTCATGTGGAAGGGATGTCCTCTCTTCACACAACAACAATCCTGAAGTCTAAGAGCATTCTCTCTGCTGCCCCAGCAGGGGAGTGGACAGAATGCTTTCAGCACCGTGGATAGCATCACTCCCTTATCCCTTTGAGTGTCATAGGGAATCCATTCATAAGAACTTTCTCTGAGCTTGTGTAGGCTTGTGTGATCCACACATCCTCTCATAAGAACTTTCTTATGAACGGATGTGGGGATCACACAAGCCTACACAAGTGCAGAGACGACTCATTCTCATGAGCGCGTGGATGAATGAGCCTGTCAAGCAGCAATTTGATTGACAAAATCCAAAGCGCTTGTGTAAACGGTACAAAGTGGAAGGCACTGATCACCTTCTTAGTCCTCCTGGTGGCCACATTGATCCCCTATCCTATTGGATAGGTGAACAATGCCAGGGGGACATCAGGAGGGGTCCTGATCCCCCCCCTTCGAGGTCTGATATTAGTACATCATGTAAAAAATCATACTATTTTACCTTTAACCCTATGAGTGCCAAAGGGCACTGCAATGCGTTGAGCAACCCTCTGGCACTCATAGGGTTAATATACTACAACTTAGAAAGAATAAATCTTTTAACTACAAAGGGACAACATATTTTTGTACAATAACCCCTTGAGTGCCGGAGGGGTATGCAACGCATTGCTTTGCAATGTGTTGAGTACCCCTTTGGCATATAAAGTGTTAACAGTGTGAGGGCAGCATGTGTTGAATGAAAGGGCATGATATGTCGGATTAAAGTGTGAGGGCAGCATGTGTCACATGAAAGGGCATGATTTGATAGATTTGAAGTGTGAGTAAAGCATATGTCAAATGAAAGGGGCATGATATATCGGATTAGACAGGGGGAAGAAGCATAAGTCAAATCTGAACTGTGGGGCAGCATGTTGAATATATGTATTGTGGGGAAACATCACTATTGTGTGTTGGCCCACATACACTGACTGACACCCCAGACTTCTTCCCTTGCCCAGGCAGTGTCCATGGGGATTTGTGGCTACCAGTGGGCAAGGGGAAAAGGCTAGAGAGGGTCAGATAGTGTACCTAGAGATCTGTGGCTACCAGTGGGCAAGGGAACAAGTCAGGGGGCCAGGCAGTTTACATGGGGATTTGTGGTTAGCAGTGGGCAAGGGGAAAAGACTGGAGAGGGTCAGACAGTGTACATAGAGTTCTATGGCTACCAGTGGACAAGGGAACAAGGCTGTGGGCAAGTGGTAGCCACAAATCCCCATGGACGTTGCCTGACCCCCAGCCTTGTTCCCTTGGTAGTGTACAAAATGTATGAAATAAATATGATACAGGGCTGAGGGGGTAATTGTGTAGTGCTTGGTGTCCATTTCTTAACCCTTTGAGTGCCACAGGGGTGAGCAATGCACATCCCTATGGCATTCAAAGGGATAAGGGAGTGATGCTGTCCATAGTGCTGAAAGTATTATCTTCACTCCCCTACCGGGGCAGCAGAGAGAATGCTCTAAGACTTCAGAATAGTCATAGTGCTGATGATGTGTGAGGCAGGAAATCCCTTCCACATCGAAACAGTTCAGAACCCTCCATGCTTGTGATTGATTGAGGGCTGTTACTGCATAGGAAACTACAGGGAGATCCCAACTTCGCCAGCCTCAGGTAGGCAGAGTTGAGACTGTGAACTCCGACAGCAGGCTGCTATTGGAGTTTAGTGAATGTGTGGAAGTGCCATATTAACATATCAACACACACCCCTTGCATACAATACTGGTTCATTATCCTGCATTTCCATATGGAAATAAGTCATTATGCTTAATTTCCATATGGAAATAGGCCATTGATGTGATGTCGAAGACACTTTAGTAAATACTGTCCATATGCCTTCGACGCTGCTCCAACAGGACATCAACATTTTCAGCCCTCTTTGAACTTTAGTGAATCTAGCCCAGTGAATGGGTTACAAAGTCAGTACATTAATACAAGTAGGGTGTATAGATTAACTAATGATTACATAGTTCTAATAAAGTCACTGATTTTAAGACAGAAAGACAAATCAGCTCTTCTCCATACAAGTTACCCGAACATCAGCCCTGTATAAAGTATATATTATACCACTGTCTTGATAAGTTTTCAAACAATGAGGATATTCAGTGATTTTATTTTCTTTTTACAGGTCTTACACACCTAGAGCCAAAGCATACTTCAATGATTCTGCAGCAAACCATCTACAACATAGAGGATAAATAAAAATTCCAGTTGCTTAACCCCTTAAGGACCAGTGGTCCAGGGAAGTTACCTTCCTTTAAGGACTGCTTTGATCCTCGCCGACGAGCCGGGACACGAGACCTGTTACGAGTACCGGTGCGCCGCTTTGAGGCCTAAGAGAGATCGCTCTCTTGGAGCGATCAATTTTAGGCCCCGTTTTTACTTACAGCGCTCCCTGTAGAGCGCTGTAAGTAAAAAGTAAGTGACTTGCTATGACCGTCACTGGTCCTTAAGGGTATAAGGACCGTGATGGTCATAGCACGTCACGTATTCCTGAAGGGGTTAAAAATGTACAGTATAACAACAAAGAAAGAAAAACATGAAGCCAGCCTTTATGTAGGTTAGGATTGCCTTCTTTGTAATTGAAGAATATGCACTCAATAAATCGCCTTTTAAATTGGGTGTCTGCCAGATTTATGTTTTTCTTTCTTTGCTGTTATATTGACTAACTCCTTAAGGACCAGGGGTTTTGTGCATCGGAGGACAAGGGACATTTTATTTGAAGAGCCGGCAAATTTGAGCGATCACATGCACCTGTTTGCTGAGAGAGATAATGAAACTGACTGCTCCAGTCTTGAAGCAGTCAGTTTCAGCCTCCTGGCATGATGAAAGCGCACCTGAGGGTGCACTGTGATCAATGAAGTCATCAATCAACTCATGACATGTCATGACCATCACTGGTCCTTAATGAACAGAAAGTTGTGATGGTCCTGGCACATACCCCATATCCAGTAGTTAAAGTGCTGCAGTATGTTTCACTTTTTGGTGGTGATCAGTTGGTGTTTTTGGTTATTTGTATTTTTTTGTGTTAATGGGCATATTCACTGTATTTCACAAACTGCTACAAACTCTATGCTACAATTTATGGTCAGTTCATTAGAATAAGCCATAATAATTCTGATGATGATTAGTTTGAGGGACAAGCATTTGAACTGTAAATAGGTTGCTTTTGAGAGGCTGTCAAAGTGAGTTTCATAAATCTTGCAATAGAGCTGGATCCCAAACTAGATCCAGTGTATAAAAATAGAGAATCACAATTGGATAATCCTGTTACTTTTGTGTCTGATTGTTTGCCAATGGATGATAATTCTAGGAAGAGAATATTGAATTACTGGGATATTCTTTTAACAGGCCCAGCTCTGGAACTTTCATATTCAGTCAAAACCTAGAATTGTTTTTAGGAGAGTAAGTACCAGTTATTTGTCTGATTGTCAGATCTCAAGTTGGTTATCGCCTAAGCCCAATGGTAATGTGTCCTGCACTTATTGTGTCTGACTGCTTAACCCATTTAGGGGCCTAATATAAATTATTATTTTATTTTATTTATTTTTTTAAATCACAGGACAACTTATATAGTTTACTTTCTATGTTGTTTTATATATGAAGGGAAAATGATAAGGCAGATGAGACAGTATGTGCAGGAACATAGATGAAATATTACGAAGGGTGATTCAACTTTAAAACGTGTTCAGCATTTCAAGGAGGTCCATATGGTAAATCCTGATATCCTTTCCATTCCTTTATGGTACTGCAGAAGATTCATGTGCCTTTTAGGAAAAGAGATGAGGATAAACACGTATGGCAAGCAAAGATCTGTTGGATATTTGCTTTTAAATCTGGAGGTAACTTCGGATTTATTGATGCTGCAGAGTGGCATCATTGTATATCCTGTTTTTTGGCAATAGCAGAGCATATCTGTGGATATTCAGGTGAGATTACCTAGTTTGATACTTTCAATGTTCAATGTTCCACAGTTTGCTTCTCAAGGTACCTAACCGAAGTATAACTGCAACAGTCTTTCTAATGGCTGATTATTGGTTTGAATTAACCTGTCCACTATGGGGTCATGATTTTATTGTTTTATTTAGATCATTGTCCTCTTCTAAGTTTCTGTAGTTTTTAGCCACTATGAAGCCCCAGTAGGGTGCAAAACAAGTGTTACTGGAAGTCATGAACTCATGCTGTAAGTGTATATATTTTTCACTTGTATGCTGTGTCTGTTTTTAAATATACCCAGTAAATGCTGGTTTAAGAATTGGAGTGCTTCCATGCTGTTTCTCTTTGACATATTAATTCACATTGTTACGTGATGATAGCACCAGATGATTAGTGGTGAAGATGACATTTTGATCCTTTTATGCTGTCCATAAAGAAGAAGCAATACATATATAAATGTTTCTCTTTGGATTCTATACCTCCCACCTTAATCTATACTGATCATCCTAATCCAGGGGATACCAGCTTTGGGTGAATGACTTCTACATATTGTTGAGCTTACTTGTGTGCATACTATTGCTTTGTCTGACACAACTTACTGTTCACCCATGTCACATGACCGGAATCTCACAAAACAGCTGTTTCTCATTTAAGTGAAAGAGACAAAAATAGTAAATAATACTTGTGGTGAGTAAATTCACTCTGATAAATCATCAAAATGTTACTTTTAATTCCTTGAAGACTAAAGCCAATGCATTGAGAAACAATGGGAATTTGGACATGATTATCCACCCCCCTCTTGTGCAGATGGTTTGTTCCAGAATTACTCATTTGTTTTGATACATAAGACCCTTAGAACCTTATTCACAAAAGAAAGGAGAAGTAATGCTGGGGCAAACTAACTACACCACAGGGGGCAACTCAAATTCCTCATTGAACTAAATGGTGCTTTTAACCTATTGAATGCTTGAGAGGACTACAACACATTGTGGTTGATAGCTTCTCCAAAATTCAAGGGATTAAACACCCCATTTAATTCAATAATAATTTTGAAAATATTTATATGTCCCCTGAGGTGAAACTGGATTGATCCAGAGCTGCTCCTCCTTACTTTTGTGCATAAATACTCCTAGAGCATAGGAGTGTAAAGCTGTTTTTCATAGGAAATAATTTTCTTATTTTTGTGAAAACCCCATGTTTTTTTTTCCCTCCTACTGCTTATAATGGAGCAGTTACCCACAGAGGAAATTTGGCACCTGGCATTTGTCCTTCTTCCCTTGCAGTTACAGAATATATATCTTTATTCTTACCGGTGTGTAATATTCCATTATGGGATAGTGAAGCTTATTCCCTTTACCAGCTTGTCCTGTCAGAAAGCAGGACTGACATATATCCACTCCAAACTGCTTCAAGCTACGATACCTGTGAGGAAGGTAGAGAAATTAAGTTAAAGGGGAACTATATGTATGAGGTAGCTTAATATGCTTATCAGAAGGACATGTAACAGTCTTTTAAACAGTCTCTTAGGGTGACATGTCCTCTTTAACATAGTTATCTGCTATACTCACCTGAAACCCTTGATTGGACACTGTTTACAGACTGAACACTTTGTCTGGTGTTTGACTGACTCAGCCAGCATCACACGATGGAGAACTGGGAGCCAGACCAAAGACTGTGGCTCCAGGCTACCCCACTCCAGAAACTGAGAGAGCTCCAAGTGTCCTGTCCCATTGCCCTGAAAAACAATAGTGAAACTAGAGTTGCACATTATCCAAACTAGAGTGCTACCAGTTTTACTAAGAAGACTTATTTTAATACCATGAGCCGTGCAATTACCATACACGACCACACTGGATACCTAGAGTTACAATGGATACCAGAACATGAGCATCATATTGGAGCAATACTTGAGTCATATAGGAGGGAAACGGTTATCTAATGTGCCACTAGAGTCATACCATATTGCTTTAATCTTTACTAAATGGACATTGCAAAGATTTTAAAGTGGATATATCACCTTGAATAAACTTTACAGTATTTGAACATCTTGATTCCCTGTTACAGTACCTCTATGTCTTCTAAAAATTTGCTGTGTTAAAGTTCTGAAGAACTATATTGAGTCTGGATGACGTAATCGGCTGTGTCACTGCGTCAAAAAATTTGCCGCAGTAAGTCTTGTGACCAGCCTCCTTATTTCCAAGCCCTACCTCTTTGTGACGTTGGCCTGAAGAGCGGTTTGATAGAGGCGCGTTCACAGGGGAACGACGTGCGCACACACACTGTTGTTCTGGGATATCACTCAAGGAAAATTTACATGTCGGAGGGAGGGGTAAGGCTACCCATGATCCTATGTGTTAGCAAGATGGCAGCGCTAGCACAGTAAGGTACGATTATATAAAAGATTAAAGGGATAGTAATGTTTCATAATAAAAACAGCTCTAATTAATCATCATAGTATTTGGACTTTGGAGAGTGTTATTTCAATTCTGTCAGAGTTGTAGTTCTAGAGTAATTCAATGACAAAGTGTCCCCCTCCCTCCCCTTTTACTGATGTCACACTGTTCAGCTTGAGCAGAAGGGAGGTGCCCAGGTAGACTGCAGAGAGGGACAATCTTCAATTAAGATAAGGGAAAAACCTGAAAAGCTTGTCAAGGGGGGCAGGGATTTCATTGTTTTCATATAAAGAAGATTGTTCCCTGCTGTTATCTGTCTGGTCTATGGACTGCATTTCACATCTGAGAAGAGATGGCTTACACTAGGTAAAAGGGGCGGGAGGGGGAAACTTTGCTTGTGAATATCTCTTAAACCATAAAGGTTTGAGAGATAAGACTTATATCATTCTTCATGTTTTTTTAATGCCTACAAAACAAAATAAAGTTAAAACGAAGTATTACTATCCCTTTAAATACGTTGTTAAGGAGCAAGATTACAACGGTTTGACTAATATTGCAGGGCACATTTACGGTGTATACACTGAAATCTTAGCTTTTGATACAACACGATAGATCCTCTTTAAGTTTTATGTTTGTTTGGATGTTAGAATTCAGCTATTTTTCACCTGGTGTTATACTACATATGCATATTGTCAATCTGTGCCTTCAGTCCATAAATACTAATTGATCAAAATTCATTTATTACTCTACTACGGACATGAAACAAGATGGTGGAATTGGAACTGGTTGTGATGAATGAGCAGTATGATCTTCTAGGTATTACTGAAACCTGATTGGATGATACACATAGCTGGGCAGTCAATCTAGAGAGATATTCACATTTTCAGAGGGATAGCGTAAATATAAGAGGTTGAAGAGAATGCCTCTTTGTAAAGCATGACTTAAAACCTATATTAAGGGATGACACTGATGATGGGGCCAGTGAGAATGTACAGGCCCTGCAGGTTGATATTCACACTGGAGTCATACAATTAAAATATGTTGGAGAAGCTTTCGACTAAAACAAAGGCAAAGATTTTTTTATAGTAAGGGTATGAGGGCTGTTGAATTCTTTGCCTTGGGAAGCTATGTTTGCAGATAATATATATGCTTTAAAAAAAGTAGTGGATACCTTTTTAGCTCAGACCAAAGATGAGGAATTATGATAGTTTATTTTAATGCAGGTAGGATGTTGATCCAGCATTAAATCCAGCTGCCATTTGGAGGAAGGAAGGCACTTTTTACCCACTTGTGGCTTAATTAGAATTGGATTAATGGGCTGAACTTGATGGACGCATGTCATTTTTTCAGACTCATCAACTATGTTACTAAGTGGCTGAACTCCCTAAAATATAATCCTAAATGTACTTTTTAATGCACATGTAACCTGTCCTATTCAGAGAGCATTTAATTAATTTTGTATATGGTGGCTTTGTGAGGAGTCATAAAAGCAAAAGTTGTTTTTTATTGTGATTAGTGCCTGATGCTTTTGTTTTCAGAAATGCTGTTATCTTTTCTCAGCCCATTCTCAGATAGTCATGGGAAATTGCCTCAGGATTGTTGTGGTACATGGAGCCCTGGAAAAGGCAGGAAAGGCTGCTCCCTCAGGGAATATAAAAGACTAGATTTTAGGCCTTAGAAAACAGAGAGGTTTTACAGGTGATAGTATGACTTACAGGGTATTTAAGTGTAAGACCAGTTCATGTTACAATGTTATAGTTTATGTGTTAGTGTTTCTTTTCTTTAACGGGTTAGTAATATTTCACAAAAACAGCAGCTCCAATTAATCTTCATAGTATTTGAGCCATAGAGTGTGTTATTTCAATACTCTCAGAGTTGTAGTTCAAGAGTAATTGAATGATAAAGTCTTCCCCTTCTGCCCCTTTTACCTAGTGTAATCCACCTCCCCTCAGATGTGAAATCTGGTCCCTAGACAAGACAGCTCACAGCAAGGGACAATCTTCTTACTGTGAGAACAATGAAAACCCTGCTCCCCTTGACAGGTTTTTCAGGTTTTTCCCTTATGCTAATTGAAGATTGCCCCTCTCTGAGATCCATCTGAACACTGTTACATCAGTTAAAGGGGCAGGAGGGGGATACTTTATCATTCAATTACTCTTGAACTACAACTCTGACAGTATTGAAATAACACTCTCTATGGCCCAAATACTATGAAGATTAATTGGAGCTGCTTTTATTGTGAAACATTATTATCCCTTTAAGAATTCTGTGGATAAATAATGGCAATTTTAATAATAAAATAACTCCAAGCTTTTTAAGTAGATAGCAGAATTATAGTCTAGATGGAATAATTGTTTCTTGCCAGCTCTCAAACGTTGTCTTTCATTTTCTGATTCTTTTTTTAAGTAACATTAGTAAAACAAAGTTTAACTGGATAAATTAATATGTCCACACTGAATGTTCAGCTGGATAAATCTAGAGAGAGATTGCCTGCTTCTTCCTTAGTCTTGTGATGAGTATCCCCACCTGTAAATGGGAGTCTTTGGTTTCTACATGTGAAAAACTACTTCTTCTGCACATAACCCTTATGTTCTCAGTATGTCTCCCTTTTTCACTTTAGATTGCAAGCTTTGAAGCAGGGACCCCGCTATGTATGTATGCATGTATGTATATCTTTATTTATATGGTACAACACAGTGTACGCAGCACTTTACAATAGATGTTTGTTACAATAAATAAGAGGGGATAAAGTGCCACATTCATAGAAACAATAGGAGAGATGTCCCTGTCCCAAGGAGCTTACAGTCTAAATGGGTAAAAGGAGACAGACAACAGGGTAAGAGGGTGTCAAGTGCTGAGATTACAAGTGCTTGGCTGAGGGTAGTGCATGGCCCTAGTGCTCCAGAAGATAAGATTTAGGGGTAGACAAATACAGAGGGAAATTTTTCAAGACATAGGGAGAGGGTATGGAGTTGCATAGGTATGGAGCAGAAAGAGAGAAAGGTTTGAGACGGGAGAGGGCAGAGGGTGTGGGTGGTGCAGCAAGATGTGCATTGTGTGCTGAGCAAAGGAGGCGATCAGGAACATAAGAGGATATGAGATGTAAGGAGGAGTAGCAGTCTGGAGGGCATTAAAGGTAAGAAGAAGGACTCTATAATTGATGCATTGCTGAATAGGTAGCCATGACAGATGTCTAAGAATTATGTGAGCAGGTTCAGTTTTTTGAGGAGAGTGTTGTGATTCATGCAGCCGAGTTTAAAACAGATTGCATAGGTGAAAGACGAGTAGCGGGGAGGCCAGTTAGCAGGATATCACATGCGGGACAGAATGAGGGCATGTATTAGAGTCTTTGCTAGTTTTTTGGGAAAGGAACAGGCGGATTTTAGCAATCTTGAGGAGAAAGAACCGAGATGATCTAGCCACAGAGTTAATGTGAGGGGAGAAGGAAAGAGAGGAATCAAATATGGCCCCAAGGCAGCGTGCTCTGCTGACCAGATCAATGTCAATTCCATCAACTGTAATGGTGAAGCTAGGTGTTGGGCAAGGTCTTGGAGGGAAAACGAGCAGTTCAGTTTTGGACATGTTAATCTTCAGCTGACGGAGTGCCATCCAGGAGGAAATGACCAAGGGGCAGTCTGAAATTTGTAGCTGAATTTGAGGTGAAAGATCAGGAGTGGATATGTAAATTTGGGTATCATCAGCATATAGATGGTACTTGAAGCCAAATTAATTAATAAGTTCACCCAATGAAAGGGAGTGCAGTGAGAAAAGCAGCAGACCAGAACGGAGCCTTGAGACACCCCCACAGACAGGGGGACTGTGGAGGAGGTGTTATTGCCAGACGACACAAAAAAGGAACGTTGTGAGATATAGGAGGAGAGCCATGAAGCAGCTTGATTTCGGATACCAAGACTGTGGAAAATTTGAGCAAGAAGAGAATGGTTAACCGTGTCAAAGGCAGAGGATAAGTCAAGTAGTATAAATATAGAAAATTGTCCTTTGGCGTTTGCACTCTGGGGATCATTAGCCACTCTGCAGAGAGCTGTCTCAGTTGAGTGACTGCACCAGAAACCAGACTGCAAAGGGTCCAAAAGATTGTTCGAGTTGAATTTGATTATTTGGGAGAAGACAAGGCGTTCTAAGAGTTTTGAGGTAAGAGTTAGAAGGGAGACAAGTCAATAGTTAGACAGACAGGAGGGGTTGAGGTTAGTCTTCTTGAGTAGGAGTTTGATTTGTGCCTGTTTAAACGAAGAAGGGAAGGTGCCTGTGGAAGGAGAGGTGTTGAAAATGTGTGTTCATATAGGTATAAGGACTGGTGCAAGTGGTTTGAGTAAGTGGGATGGCAAAGGGTCCAAGGAGCAGGCAGTGAGGTGGGTGGGTAGGAGAAGCTGAGAAACTTCTTCCTCTGATACAGGAGTAAAACTATTGAAGTATGATGAGGGTACTTTGGGGAAAGAGAGTTCGGGGGCAGATGGAATAGTAGGAATCTGTTTTTGAATAGATTCCACCTTGTGCTTGAAGTGCTCTGCAAAAGCTTGAGGTGAATGTATGGGGTGAGAGGAAGCTGTGGCAGGATGGAGCAAGGAGTCAAAAACTGCAAAGAGATGATGAGGGTTAGATTTGTTGTTGTGGATTAGTATGGTGTAGTATTCCTGTTTGGCTTTTGATAAAGCAGAATGTAGGCAGGACAGCATAAATTTAAAGTGGATGAAGTCTGAATGTGAGAGTGATTCCCTCCAAAGGCATTCAGCAGAGCAGTGCGTACTCACAAATCGGAAGCAGCTCCTAACACTGGGCTCCACATTACTTCCACCAAAGGCTGCAACCTCACCCAGTTGGCGGGGGATCTGTATGGCTTCATGCAAAAGGAGACCAAGTTGCTTCTGGTCACACCCCCCACCAGGGCCAGCCACTTGAGAAAAGAGGTCTGAGGGAGGAATAATGAGAAATGTAATCTTTACAGTATAAACACCAGCTCATCTCCAAACTTCTCTATTAGCATACTGTCTTACTGTGCGAGTCAGATTTTGCTCTGTCATTTTTTGATCCTCTCTCTGATCCATTAATCCTCTTTGTGAATTACATTTCCCACATATACTTTCCTTTCTCACATCTTTTTGTTCCAGTCTCACTATGACATGTGCTACTTCCTCACGAGCTCCCATGATAGCTTATTCAATTTCTTCTTATTAACCTTCACTTCCCCTTCTCCAGAATTCACATTATCTCCATATGGAGAATGTATTAAGATGCTTGTGTACACTTTTTGGGTGGATCATGACATCCACAGGTACACAGCTGAGTCTATGCCAACTATCTGCCTATGTACAGTATATTGTAATCCTAAAGAAACAAGGCTTGTTACCTCAAACCTCATTCAGGCAGGTGCAACTGGAAGTAAGGGTGCAGTCTACAGGCCCCATGTTAATTTAATTTTCAATCACACATTGTAGGAAACTAATGAATGAATATGGGGTTTATACACACCAAATGAAATATTAAAGTGAAGGCATGATCTTCTGCTACTGATGGCAATTGAGGAGAAAGCATGTCAAAATTAAAGGAGCAGTAAACATTTTTTATGAAAAAATATATATTGTAGGGATTTTCCTATTGAGTAAAATAAGGGTACACCCACTGTCGAGAGAATTATATTTTCAAAGTTAATACAGTTTAAACCCATGTTTTTTTACATTAGCAGTGCCCTCTAGTGGTCAAATTCTAATTAGATTTCCTGTTAGATTCTAATGGAGAGGAAAGCCAGAAAACGTCAGAGACATACAGTTCTCCACAGAATGTGATAGAAACGGCCTGTCACTTCCTGTCAGTTAGAACTATCAGGAAGTACACAGTAAATTCACTTCCTGATTATTTAAACTGCTAAAAATGTTTAATAAAACATCTGACAGCGATGGGAGTGACTTTGTTTTATTCAGCAGGAAATGCTCTATAAGATATGTTTTTTTCATAAAAAAAAAGTTTACTGCTCCTTTAATATGGAGTCTGTATTGGCCAATGGAGTCATTAGGTTGTTCTTTATAGTCTCTGGCAGGAAAAGAAAAACTAAGACTTACCATTGCCAAAACTGGAAAGGGAGTGTTCATGGGTGGTTTAATAACCCCTTTGCCTCCCCTCTTTCTTGCCCAGTATACTCAGGATTTCCTACCGAGGACAGCCATCACACCTTAAGGCTTTTTGGTAAAAATATGAATTTTTCTTGCAGTCCACTGGAGATAACTATTTGCCCAGAGGCATCAATTTGCCCTGCTGGGCATTACTAACACCCCCTTCCCCCACAAGTCTTCCACATTCTAATACCCCTTTTCATCCTTACTCTTTGCCATGATACACAAACCTCCCCCAGTTTGTTACCACAGGTTAGCTCTAAATCTCTGTGATACTTACACTGTAATTTTCCCTTGACATCACTGTCACATAGACATACAATTCCAGCCTTAAAAGAGAGAACCCTGATCCTACCATTTCGGGCTCTGGAAAGAGAGAAGGAAGAAAAAGGCCTGGTGAATGAGGGGAAATAAAATGTGTTAAAGAAATGTAAAAAATACAGAAATTAAGGATCAGTTTTATTATTCTTTTTTCATAAGTGATGTCTGCAAATTAAAACATCAGTGGGCTCAAGTTAAATAGTGTTAATTTGTAGTAGTTAAAGGGATGGGTGTAATGGGGCAATTGACATTTGATAATCATCTTATATACATGTTTTGGGAGTGGGGTGGTTGGGAGAATTTCATCCAGTGTGTGTCCTTGGTATTTAAAGGGATAGTAATACCTAAAATGTAAAAAAAAATATGTTGTAGGGTTTATCCCCCTGAGTAAAACAAGAGTACTCCCACTGCTGAAAGATGTTTCATTCAAAAGTTATTAATTTTCAAAGTTGAATTTTTTAGGTGCAATATCACAGTGGCCTGAAATTGTACAGTGGCGCTGTTGCTACACGATCCTATGGACAGCTCTGGTCTCAGGACCATAAATCTCCATAGGATGGTGTAGCAACAGCGCCACTGTAAAATTTCAGGCCACTGTGATATTGCACCTAAAAAATTCAACTTTGAAAATTAATAACTTTTGAATGAAACATCTTTCAGCAGTGGGAGTACTCTTGTTTTACTCAGGGGGATAAACCCTACAACATATTTTTTTTTACATTTTAGGTATTACTATCCCTTTAAGATACTTGCAAAGGGTACGTAAAGGTAGTTTGTAAGGGAGTATTTCAGAGATGGGTTTGATGAATTACAGAGTTGGGCATGTTTGAGTCATTCGCACCCGTCAAAGACGTTTAGCAGCCAGTTGAGTGTCAGGTCCACACACAGTGGGATGTTGACCAAAAGACCACGCTCTTCTTCTAATCGTTCATAAAGGGAGCTTAGACAGCGAATAACATCCAGCACATCCAGAAAGCGGTCTGGAGACTGCAGGACATCGCAGACAAACATCTGGGACAGTAAGGGGAGTGTGACCAAATCCACTGCATAAGAAAAGTAAGAGGGGTGAGAAAATGGGGAGGAGGAATGGAGAATGGTGAGAAATGAAAAGGAGAAGGGTAAAATATTAGAATGGATGAAGAACGTTGTAGTAAAAAGAGGACTGACATTTTGGAAGTACACTGAGTGAAGACAAAAACAGAGACCCCTATTCAATTAGTTGTGATAGTGGAGATTTGTTGAATTTAGCTTTTCAATTACCATGTTTTGATTTGCTATCAATCGCTTCTTTCCCCCTGTCCTATGAATGGTAATGAATGTTCCAAGATTGTACTATTAATTGGGACATACATTATCAATGACATAATTCTCATTTATTTATGCCAGCTCAAGATCAATATTCCATATACATCCTGACCTCCTCAAAGCAAACTGATGTAATTGAGGCATGGGCCCTTGGAGAACCAGAATACTGTGGAATGCATTGCTGCTTTTTTTATTAATTTTTTTTTCTTTCACTTTAAAAAAGTAGGAAAGTTCAAGGAATTAAGGAGAAACCCCTGAAGCCCAGAGAATCCCTATTGTTCATCCCAGCTGATTTAGATAGGTGGAGGGTAGAGGGGGTCAGCATTTGCCTCTTCTCCTTTGACTAAATTAATAGTTTGTGAGAACCTCCAATAACAATTATTGTCCCTATTCACTTCAGCCAAGAGTGTGGTAGAAAGAGGGGTTATTTGACGCCTGCTTATCCATCAGGCAAATATAGTTGTTGATGCCTTTATTGCCTAACTAAGCAGATTTAGGATGCAAGCTTTCAAGACCTCTTAGGTCTCTTTCTCAGGCATGTTATACAGATAAATATGAAAACATCTTTCTTATATACAAGTACACATTGCACTATTTAGAATGGAAATCAGATATGAAAACTCAGTACAGATCCAGATACTTTGATCAGTCAATGATAAATTGCAGTCTTCCTCTGAGAAGTTAGAGGTGTTTATGAGCCCAGTGGGACTGTTAGAAAGATTAATCCACAATGTGATAATGTGGCAGGAATTATCTGGTTTTTATTCAAACCATAATGTAAAGCATTAAACTTCAACATTAATTTAACCGCCCAAATTTTTATGTCTAGGGCCCAGGACTGAACCCTTCACATACTTACACCTTAGAGCTTTTTGCACCCTGCGTAGTTTCATTGCTGTCCGGTACGCAGAAAATTTTATGTTGTTCAAATCTCCTGGAAATAAGAAATTGAAGAACAATGTGAGTGATAGGCAAATATGCAGGGAACTGGTCATAAAAAGCATAACATAAGAGAGCTGACTTGACTTGCATGGAACTTGTTGGATCATACACAAACACAGGACAAGTGAACTGGTCATGCATATACAGAACATATAAGATGGGCATACAGTTACAGAATATTTATTCTTTAAAATATTTGACAGTGTCATAAATATACAGATTTTATTCATTTTTCCAGAACACACTGTAATTATACATGTACAGAGTGTAGTAGAGTGAGATGAACAGGCAAAGAAGGTGAAAGGACAATGGCAATGGGTGACAACTTCTCACCTAGGGCCTGGTACAGCTCTGTCATCTTGGGATGATCCCAGCATGTGGTTTGAGCCTGGTGACTAAGCACACAAGAACAGACAATATAAGAATTGGGGGAAAGAATAGTAGTAGAAAGAAAGAATGTACAGAAAGAGAAAAAATGGTGAGAAAGGCAGATTGAACAAAGTAAAGACAAACACAGGTACAGATAGACCCATGTAACTCACTTGATGTAGTATGGCACCTTGTTAGGGGATATTGCTCTTTCCCATGGAACCTGCACTGATGCTGAAACATAGAATGCCCACATTGTAACCACATCCTCAAGCTCATGATCTGCTTAAATAACGATTCTCATATATATCCCAACTTATGCTTCTTTGAAATTCTTTAATTCTCGTTTGTATCCCTAATATCTGCCATGTTGACAATATCTGTTCATCACCTATCCTTTTCAGCCTTCTGCCTACTCCAAATGCTGCTTATCAACATCTTAATATTCTAAAAATGTGGCCTCAATTACCATATCCCCACACTTTGTTTTTTCATCTTTCTCCTATTCCCGCAACCTCTCAGTGTACATAGACTTTTTGCTGTCAAACTTCTTTCTCAGTATTGCCACATTCTTTCAAATTCTTTGTCTTCATCTTCTTCTTCCTGAACTCTCAGCACTCCTAATCCCCACACACTTGCTTCATTATGATTCACAGCATAAATATTGGAGAGAAGTACACAATCAAAGTGAAAGCAAATTGATTATTGTTTGATAAGACCGTAATATAGCACTCCTTATTTACCTCTTTTTGTTGTCAGTCTTGGAAATAGCCACAGTATCAGTGCTTGTTCTTGTAGCTAAACCCTCTAGGTAAGTATTCTAAAAAGGATTTTTTTTTTTTTTTTTTTAATCAAGTAAAATTATAAAAATAACAATACTTTGATATTACTTTAATAATATTCTCTAGTACTCAGAGCAGGAAAAGTAATGTAAAAATCAATGTTTCCTGATTCCAGAAAACAAATAGGCAAGTTGCTATATACAATGTAGAATCTTAAGTGCATGAAGAAATCTAGGCACGAAAAAGGATTTAGGATGACATGAAGTCTAGACTTGAAGGAAGGGCATAGATTAGGTAGAATTTCTTAGAATGAAGCCACGGAAGAACTTACTCTAGCTTTTTGATACCCTAACCATATCTTTTGTCCCAGTTTTATGTAAAAATTAACAAAATATTAGGTCCTTCTGGTATTAGTTATCTAAGTAATCTTGTTCTTCTAAACAATCAGAAGCTAAGAGACAACATATATGTGACAATAGAAACAAAGCGGCACATGGCCTTGGATCAGCCATCCTTCTAGGGTAAACAAGCTTTCTTGGAATTTTCATGACAACCTAATGTACAGAAGATTGATTTTATATTATGATAAAAATATGATATAAGCATTAAAATATTAGCACCTAATTGAATCTATCACTGCATAGTACATTCCTAAGCATATATAACTTATTTTCCCTATAGCAATGTCCGCAGTCAGTCTACTACAGATGGCCAATTACATGTTCAATATAGATTAATACAATATTTTGGATTTTATCAAGCAGTGGTTGATTTGCTGTTACTTTGTGTACAGAATTCCCTCCAGTATTCGTGTTTTGCAGATTAAGGCAGGAATTCATCTGTTGATCTTGCAATGAAGATCAGGAAGTGGTAAGTCACTTTTCATTATTCTTAGGGAAATGGTAGACCAGATCCAAATATTATATTGTACACTGTCTGCGTTGTTATTTTACAGCAATCCTTTCGCCTATTATTGCTATATTTGTACACCATGCTTTAACCTCAGATGTACTGCATACTTAGAGCTCAATGCAAATGTTGGACTTGAAACCAAAGTGAAGAAAAAAACTGCCTTCGTGAGGTAACCAAGACCAGGTAACGTGAGATTCAAATCTTCCTTACCTGGAAATGTTAACGTGCGACGGCCTACAAAACACACAAAAACTACAAAACTGGAGTCGCCTAAAATCTGACCCCATTATCGAAGTAAAACACACGATAGCTTCGAGAATAAATAAAAAAAAAACAGCGAAACGTCCGATGTTACCTAGTGCCCCAGCCAATCACAGCACCCCAAAGTATCAAGTTCAGTCGAATAAACTATAATAGACCCAAAATCACCTACGCACCTTCATCTGTTATCGAGTTCCAAGAGCTAGATATCAGGACCCAGGAGTGGAGGCTAGTTAGAGAGAGATAGGGAGTTTAGGCACACACACAGGTAGAAGGAGTTGGAGGAATTGACAGCACACATAGCGACAAATAATACACTTTTGTACATACCAAATACACGCATTCAAACATACACACACACATACACATATAGCCCATATTTTTTTTGTTAGTAAAACACATACACTTTATATTTTTTGGCAGTGTGAGTCTGTGAGTGCAAGTGAATGACAGAGTGAGTGCCTGGGTGTGAATGGGTGAGAGGAATGGAGAAGAGAGACGGGTGGGGAGAGTAGGAGGAGATGAGGAAGAGGAGCAGGTGGGTATCCCTGGTCAGGGTAGGGGAGGGAGATCCCTGGGGCGGAGGGGCAGCCACGCCAGAGAAGGCACACCCAGTGCAGGGGCAGTGGAGAGAGTGGGATGAGGGGTAGTCCAGGGGGTGAACCACGCACAGCCAGGGCCAGTGCAGGCAGGGCTAGAAAGCCACAGTCTGGGCTCTCATAGAACCTCTGGGGGTGAGGAGGAGGAGAGGGCAAGAGAGCCCAGATTCAGCAAGGAGGAGAACCTTGCCCTGGTGGAGGCGGTCATCTCCAGGAATCGGCTCCTGTTCCACAATGGGAAGGTCACTGGCATGGGGGCCAAGAGCAAAGCTGCATGGCGGGAGGTCCTGAATGCAGTCAACGCAGTGTCCAGCTGCTGTCGCTCACAGGAAGTGGTCAAGAAGAGGTGGGCCGACTGCAAGGCCGGGTGAAGAACAAGATGGGCCAGGAGGCCATGCATACTGCTGGCACAGGGGGTGGTCCGCCCCTGCGCATCCACTACACAGAGTGGAAGGAGGCAGTGAGGAGAACCCTGTCCAGGACAGCAGTGCAGGGAATCCCAGGGTGGAGTGACACCAGAGATGAAAGGAGCCTCCAGTCCACCGGTAAGTGCCTCAAGGCTTACACACACATCACACAAATCTTGACACCTACCAGACAGAGGCCAACACAGTGACACCTGAACACATGGACAGCATTCCACACCACAATTCAGCAACACAGCTTGTAGGGACGTCAAACAAGGACAGAATACTTGACAAACCCAGCCTGAATGGTAATGGTCAAGTCCCTGTTGAACCCCCTTCATACTGTCCACAACAACATCATGCACAGCGCAAAAACAATGCACACCATCATGTGTCATTCAAAGATATAACTATCAAGTGTATCACAATGTCAGACATAGAGTGACAAAGAGGTCAGCACACAACCCCTTGAGTGCCACAGGGATAAGTAATGCATTGTTCGACAATACATTGGCCAGTCCCCTGGCACCCAAAGGGTTACCAGAGAATATCAAGGTGGGGAATTGGTGTGTTTCCTATTGTATTGTTACTGCATGTCAGAGCTAGGCGTTGTACATGTAGGTAGTTAGTCCAAGTGGAATAGCCAAGGTTTCTGCTTTCTGCATCATATGTAGCCTGCAGAGTGTGGATGGCCAGGGGGCATTCCCCGCCATCACCATTCTGCAGGACATATGTGATTTATAAGACTCAATCATGATGGAGGGGACATCCACTAGGGTGTCAGAAAGAGGTTATAATGCATACATGACAACTGCAGTGTCATCACACCTGCAATCCCTGTGTTATTCTGTGGAGCCAATGCACTGAGATCTAAACAACATGTGACATATCAGTGCTTAGTCTCCATAGTATAACATAGGAAAACGTAACCTCCAGTAGTACAGTATAACCATGCATATGTTTGGTGTGTGTTAGGATGTTAGCTATTCTGGGGTGTGTTTGTGTGTCCTCCAGCTGATTTTGTTGCTGGGTTCCACATATCATGTTGGCTGGTGTGCTTGTTGTGTATGTTACTGTTGCTGACATCATTGGTTGGACTCTATAGTCATTGGTCATCACTGGTGCATTGCTGTGTTTAGAGGTCCTAGTGTCCTAGTGTGTTTGCTGTTGAGGCCTAGGTGTAGGACATGCAGTGGGTTGGAGTCACTCATGGTGTGATGGTTCAGTTTTGCTCACCACATGGATCCTGATGAATGAGGATAGCAAGGAGGTATATGCCTTGCCATCTCCACTGCTCAGGATACACATGATGACCAAATCTACGCCACTGTAGGTTAGTAGAATCAATGTATATGATCACGTCAAGCTTAGCAATTTGTGTCAGGATGGTAACCAATGCATTGCAAAGCAATGCAATGGATACCATCCTGCCACTCAATGGTTCACATGTAAATGTAATAGTCCTGCAGCACTCCTGTCATAGCTCACATCACTGATTACATCATGTAATTTCCCCACACAGCACACCAGGTATCATGAGCGAAGGAGTCCAGAGGCACCTCCTTTGAGGAGGTCACCACGTCCAGGGCACTGCCACCACAACCACCACTGCAGCAGTGGCCCCACCATGGCCCCCATGGTCCACCCCACCATCAGCAGCCACTGCAGCAGCAGCTGGGCTACCAGGCCCCACAGCAGCAGCAGCTGGGTTACCAGGCCCCACTGCAGCAGCAGAAGCTGGGCTACCAGGCCCCACCGCAGCAGCAGCAGCAGCTGGCCTACCAGGCCCCACCGCAGCAGCAGCTGGCCTACCAGGCCCCACCACAGCAGCAGCTGGCCTACCAGGCCCCACTGCAGCAGCAGCTGGCCTACCAGGCCCCACCACAGCAGCAGCAGCTGGCCTACCAGGCCCCACCGCAGCAGCAGCAGCTGGCCTACCAGGCCCTACCACAGCAGCAGCAGCAGCTGGCCTACCAGGCCCCACCACCACCAACGGGTAAGCATCTGATGCCTGAGATGGTGCCTATGCCGCAGCAGTCCGGGTTCGGGCCAACCCCTAGGCCACAGGGACACATGTGGCAGGAGGACACCCAGGGGTCCACATTTGTATGGCCCATGGGATATGAGCAGGTGGGGCTCCTGGGGGAGCCACAATGCCCCCAGGAAAGGGAGGTGTTCACCCCACCACCAATGCCATCACCCCCCGCCAACACATCAGCCACTCGGAGGCCAGAGAATATGAGGGGAGTGAGGGGTCCAGGGATAAGAACCTATTCTCCCCACAAAGTACCCATGCCAGTGAAGATCCTCCTGAGGCACTCCATGGAAGTCCACTCCCTCACACTACACCACCGCTTCGGCAACCCTCCATTGCCTCCATGCCTGTAACACCCACGGGCACAGCGGCCATCCAGCTCACGGTCATCAGGAGGTGTGCCCGAGTACTGAGATGAGTGGAGCTGACCCTGGGGCAGATCATGGGGTGCCTCAGGGCCATTGAGGCACAGCAGGTGGTGTCGAACATGCAGCAGCTCCAGTTCCACACCGGGATGATGGAGGTCCTTGGCCACATGCTGGTCGAGATGCGGGACTCCAAACGCAGGCAAAATGAGCGGCAGGACATGGGCCAGCCATCAAGGGAGGGGTCCAGTGATGCATTACCAGCCAGCATTGATCCACGACCCACACCAGCCACTAGACCCCCTCGGGTAACCCACCAGAGTCGGAGAGAATCCACCTCAACAGCCCCCCAACCCTCCAAAAAGAAAAAAAAGAAAGGCCAACCTTCTCCAGGCCCTTTCAATAAATATTTGCACTTCTTCATAACATCTGTGTACATGCATGTTTCCTATTCAAGATGTTGTTTGTTTGGCAGAGTTGTCTCCAATGCACTGCAAATCTATGCAGTGAACACAGCTCATGCACGATGAATGCATAAAGTTTTTACAGCAGGGGTGAACACACACATCACATACAGACATGTTTGTCCAAGTTCAACTCACAGACATATGAAAGCCACACAAGATCAGGGTGTTGTTCCATGATGTGACTTGAACTTGAACAACATGAATACATTAGATATATCAACAGATCAACAACATGATCACAATTAAGGGGATAGTAATGCATAAAATGTTTGAACAAATATGTTTTAGGGTTCATCCCCCTGAGAAGAACAAGGGAACTCCCACTGCTGAAGGGTGCTTCATTCACAGGTTATTTCAGCTCACAGTTTTTTTTTTTTAAAGGGATAGTAATACTTCATTTCAACTTTATTTTATTTTGTAGGCATTAAAAAAACATGAAGAATGATATAAGTCTTATCTCTCAAACCTTTATGGTTTATGAGATATTCACAAGCAAAGTTTCCCCCTCCCGCCCCTTTTACCTAGTGTAAGCCATCTCTTCTCGGATGTGGAATGCAGTCCATAGACCAGACAGATAACAGAAGGAGACACTCTTATTCCTATGAAAACAATGAAATCCCTGCCCCCCTTGACAAGCTTTTCAGGTTTTTCCCTTATCTTAATTGAAGATTGTCCCTCTCTGCAATCTACCTGGGCACCTCCCTTCTGATATGGCTGAGCAGTGTTACATCAGTAAAACGGGTGGGAGGGGGACACTTTGTCATTGAATTACTCTGGAACTACAACTCTGACAGAATTGAAATAATACTCTCCAAAGTCCAAATACTATGATGATTAATTAGAGCTGCTTTTAATATGAAACATTACTATCCCTTTAAATAGGAAAATCACAGTGGCCTGAAATTGTCGAGTGGCGCTGTTGCTACACCATCCCATGGAGATTCCTGGTGTTGGGACCAGAGCTGTCCATGAGATGGTGTAGCAACAGTGCCACTGTACAATTTCAGGCCACTGTGAGATTTGATCTATGACATTCAACTTTTAGCTGAAATAACTTTGGAATGCAAAGCAGGGGGAGTTCCCTTGTTTAACTCAGGGGATGAACCCTACTAGATAGGTTTATGAAACATATTCAGTATTACTATACCTTTAAAGCCTGACAGGGGAGGGGTGATCATTGACACAAGATGTGTTAGCAATGTGCAATATTATCATACATGTGAAGTGCAACGTGACAATAATAAAAAAAGTATGACTACACATCATATACTTATCTCCAGGAGTCACACAGTTTGATCCTTCCCTTGTGCTCTTACTTATATTCATAGAGATAAGTATATGTATATTCATACTTTTTTGATTATTATCACGTTGCACTTTATATGTATGCTAATATAGCACATTGCTAATGGGCCCCTTTGAATAGTTTGTGGATACATGGTATTGCACGTTTGCTTTACATTTACCTGCTCTCAGTCTATACATGCATTATTCAATGTTGGAATGTCTTCATGACTCTATATTCCTGTGCTGGATGTTTTTTAATTGATTTGATGTATTCACTTGATTAATTTTGTATTGTCTGATGAAGCTTTTGTTGGGTTTGGTATACTCCTGGACTGTGCGTCAGTTATTTAGTTTTTGGGGGGAGGGGGGCACCACCTGGTGGTTCTGGTTGGTTAACCCCTTCCTTTCTTCCCTGTTTTCTGTATCATGTGGTCATAACGGACTAATGGTAAGGTGTGTGTTATCCAGGTAATTGTTTTCTGGTGTGTCTGTGGTTAATGGTGTGATAATTTGTAATTGGTATGTACCTGTCAAGTGTGTGTTTTGTCTCCATGGATTGCTGAGGTTACATAGGTGAGCTTGATTTGTTGTTGGAGTGACAGGTGTGCATGTCATGTTGTGTGTTAACCCCTGTTGTTCAAAGGTGTATTGGGATGGCTTATGTTGTGCTGCTTTGTGTTCCTCTTGTCCCTATGGGGTTGCTGGATTCATATTGTTTGTCTGTGACTTGTTTGTATGGTGTAGGTCGGTGGCTGACAACCAGGGTGTCATGTCATGTTGGTTCATCATGTGCACCAGCTCAGGGTGTGTCATTTTTCCCATGTTGCTATGTTCTGCATTAGTGATTGGTAATATTAATTTTACACATCTTTTGGGGAGATGTGTGTATGGGACATTTGATGCACTATATTCTCCTCATTGCCATTGACACAGTGGGACCTGGTGTTGGGCATATGTTATTTTTATTTGGGAATTCTCTTGTGCCCTCAAGGGGTGCCCTGGAACATCCGGATTGCATGTTAGGGGTGTCTTAGGTGGAGGGGTTGTGAATCACTGTTGTAGGCCTTGTTGTTGTATTTGCTAGGCATTGGAGGGGTTAATATCTGACCTCTGTATACTTGGCTTATGTCCTTTGGATGACCTGCTTCTCTGTTTTATTTTCCTAGACGGTGGTTTTCTACTCCGAGTTCTGTGATGTTCGTCCAAAAAAATGGGTGTTAGATTCCTGGAGGAATATGTTGCAATTTAACTCACGTTAGCCCTAACTCCAACATTTGAATGGCTCTTGGCTTCGCTTCTACATTGTCCTCTATGGACGAGATTTTGAGGTTTTGGAGACGGGCGACGTGTGTTTCAGAACTGCCGTTATTTGTTACTAGTGGGAACATTTGCATTGCTTACTTGACGTACAAAACCACCGTCACCAGTTTTTTCTCCTGACACCAACATTTGAATCGAGCCCTTAGTGTGAAGAACGTTATGTTGCAGGAACTAAAGGGATACTGTTAAAAAATTCTACCAATGCATTTCAGTTGGCAAAGCCATAAAAATATGCACATCCATTTTGTTTATTCCTTGCTGCTTTTCTACTATGATATTCAAAATGAAAGCAAACAAAACTTCCCAAGGAGAACAACTGACTGGATGCCAAAATGGTATCCTGAATAACATCTAGATCAAAACCCAGAGTATCTAATACTTACTTAAATATTTCTAGTGAATCAACTATCATCAAGTCCCATAGTAATGCATTCTGCAACTTAGCCGTCATTACTATAAAGAGCCTTCCACTGCTGAATATAAATCTCCTTTCTAATAACATTATGTGATGACCTTTGGTCAGTTGCACAAACTGCAGGATGAAAAATTCCTGTAAACTATACTTATATTTGTACAAAATAATCACATTATTTTGTCTTACAGCAAATAAAATAATTTTACATACAATGGTTGGATCAATCAGTTAAACTGATTTTGATCAATTGATTTTACACTTGTTTTCAAAGTGTGTAGAGTATCTTATTAAGCAACAACAATTTACTTAATGTTGTTTTAACTATATAGATATGGTAAGGTATATTATGCAGGTTTTTTATTTTTATTTTTTTTTTAGTTTTCATTTAAGACAATGCATATACAGAAAGTCATATAATCCATGGTCTTTGAATTTCTTGGAAGAATAAATGTATCGTAACAGCAGGGTTGATTTACGGTTAAATACATTTAGATATTCTATACTCCATTCTAGCTTTTGTGATTATTATTTATTTGGCACAGAAACCTTTACTTCTAATCTTAATCATGCCATGAGTTAAAGGAACATTTTTAGGATAAGCATGCTTTTAACGAGTGACTCAAAAGTAATATGTAAAGTATCTGCAATCTATAATGTAAAATGTCTCCTCAAATAGAAAGAGGAGGGGGCTAATGTATCCCATAATTCCCTCTCCTTGAGTTAGTTGTGTCCTCTGGTGGGCCTCTCTCATAGGAAGAACTAGCAATTTTTGGCTGGGACATACATGCCCCTTTTCACTCTAGAAAATGTAAAACAGTCTGAGTAACATAATCTTGGTCAGCTTTTCAGGTACAAGGCAAGTTATCCCTGGCTCTGATGATGACATGCTCATAAGTGGAAGCAGAAAGTGAGGAGAAAGCTGCAGGAAGTAGAGAGTTCAAACCGACAAGGAGGAGAGAAAGCTGGGCACCAACAAAACATTGGTGTGTACCAAAAAAAATATATCAGCATAAGTGTGAAGGGCAAAGGCAAAAAGACTCTGAGCTAGTTCAACTCTGATTGTCCAAGTATAGGTCAGGAACTCTGATTAGGCACATCCTTAGTGTAGGTATCTTGCGTGCTTTAAGTTCAATGTGAAGATGGCGTCTGTTCCCCATTAGGCCTAATTCACATGGAGACTTTGCTGCATGGTGCTGCAGCAACAAAAAGCTGTCATTTTGCAACAAAGCTGCTGAAACAAAACTTCCCATGTGAACTAAGTATTAGGGAGGAAAGGTTTTTGTACCTCTGCTAGGGTAGCACTAAGAAGTTCTTAGTAGTTCCCATGATTGTCTACACATATTTCCAGAGTGTGGCTGTTCTACATGTCAAATTCATGGACTGAACAAATAATCTGCAGAATCCTTGGAATCACCCACATCATAAATACCATAGATGCCATGAATGCCAGGATTTACTTTCAGGTCCTGTGATCTTCAGGAGAAACATCTTTCAAGAAATAATACAGGAAAATCAGTATCCTTCACAAGATCCTTGCTGGCCCACCATGGGAGTAGTGATCTTACACATTTTGGGTGGAGGAGGAAGAAGAACAGTATGAGATGCTGAGGAATGGTGTACAGGTCATTGGGTTTGTAACAAAGCAACATAGTTGATGAGGCTGAAAAATGACATGCGTCCATCAAGTGCAGCCCATGACAAATCACCCCTGTTGATCCAGAGGAAGGCAAAAATAAACACCCATTGAAGCCATTATCAATAAAGCCCCAGGAGGGTAAAACATTTTTTTGACTCCAAATGGCAGTCAGTTCCCAGGATCAACAACCTACCTGCATTGAAGCCATTTGTCATAATTCTCAATATTGTTCTATGCTAGATAGGTATCCATTATTTTGAAACCAGTAGTTCAAGCACAACATCCTGAGGTAAAGAATTCCATAGCTTTACTGCCCTTACTGTAAAAAAACCCAGCCTTTTTTTAGTCAAAATCACCTTTCCTCTAATCTTAATGGATGACCTCTCATAGCTCAGCTCTTTGAGTAAATAATTAATTGGAGAGTTATTTGTATTGACCTTGAATATATTTGTAAATGGTAATCATATCACCAATAAAATGTCTCTTCTCTAATGTAAACAAACCCAGTTTGCTAGTCTCACTTTATAACTCAGTTCCTCAAATCCCCTTACCAGTCTTGTCATACGTCTCTACATTTTCTCCAGTTCAATAATGTCTTTTATAAGAACTGGTTCCCAAAACTGTACCCTGTATTCAAGATGAGGACTTACCAAGGATTTATATAGAGGTAGAATTATATTAGCATCCCTTGCATCTATACCTCTTTTTATGCAAGATAGTACCCTATTTGCTCTTGCAGCAACTGAGTAACTCTGCACACTGCTGTGAAGTCTATCATCTATCACTACTCCTAGATCTTTCTCTAACAAGGATTTCCCAAGTTTTTTCCCATTTAGTGCATATTTATTTATGGACATTTCTCTGGAACTGGATATTACTAAGTCTTAGATGTGGACTGCTGGGCAGATTCACTGGTGTAACATGTTCAGATTATTTTTTTTTTCTTATTACTATATTCTTGACTAGTTGAACAGCCCGTTACACTGGCCACAGTGCCTCTGGCAGCCGGTCGCGGGGCAGTCACGTGCAGTAGAGACTGCCCGCGCCACTGCTGATACAGAGCTGGATGCTCCTTCGGAGCACCCAGCTCTGTATCAGCCGCGGCGCGGGCAGTCTGTACTGCGCATGACTGCCGCACGCGCAGCAGTGTCTACTGCGCATGTTGGGCGTTACACACAACTTAGCGAATTATTATATAGGATAATATACTTGATATTTTGGTTTACCATATCCAGTGGGTAGACTAACACATATTGT
Source organism: Rhinophrynus dorsalis (assembly GCA_037306005.1). NCBI lineage: Eukaryota > Metazoa > Chordata > Amphibia > Anura > Rhinophrynidae > Rhinophrynus > Rhinophrynus dorsalis. The sequence continues at coordinate 71,929,710 of CM074726.1, read as the reverse complement.
AATACATGTCTTCTGAACTAGCAGAACTAGCCTTTTAGAGGAACTAAATTAAAGTGCAAAATGCATATGAAGCTTCCAAGGAAAGTGTTACATAAGATTTGTGTTTTATGGCATATACGAATATTGACACAGATTATTTAATGTACAGAAAAACAAAACCATAATGTTTCACCTAAAGATACTGAACCATGGTGCATTAAATCTACATGAAACATTTCACACACAGATTTCAATCAACAGGGATTTGAGCCATTCATCTCCAATAAATGTGAAAAAGGAAGTCTGTTTGACACCTATTGAACTAGCTTTCTCAAACTTCATGTTAGTACCTATCTGCTGGGACCATATTACTCATTGCAAATTTACATAAACAGGAGTAAGTAAACAACGGTTCTATGGAACAAAAATGGCTGTCTACAAAAATTCAGTTTAAAATCAAATTTCAACTCAAATTCAGTATAAAATAGATTTTTACAGATGTTGGCTAGGAGTATAGAATAATAAAATGTACATGGCCAGTTTCTATGTAGGTGCTTGATTCCCTTGATTATGCAAGTGGCATAGATATATGTTCAGGCTACCCTCTCTCTACACCCTTAATAACATCCATGCCCATAATAACAATATATAATCCAAAAACTGTTACTTGAGCTCACTCTGGACCAGAGAAGTAAATGGTTTTAAAACATTTTATTTTAGCGACTAATATGCTAAAGTGTAGTCTTAACCCTTTGAATGCCAAGGAGGTATCCAACACATTGAGTTGCAATGTATTGGATACCTCTCTGGCATGCAAAGGGTTAAATTAAACAAAGCTACTTTTTTAAGACAGTGTCCCTTTTACCCTATCTGTCAGACTGTTGTATGGTTCCAGCCAGGGGACTCACAGGACAAGAAGTGCTGGGACTCAGGTCCAAAATCTCGGTGAGCGTCCTGTAGCTGCCGAAGGCGTTCTCCTACCGAGGCCTGGAGAGGGAAGATTATATTTAAAATGAAAATCCGATTTTTACAGGGAATTTCAGCTAAATAATTGGATTTCAGAAGGCTAACTAGTTCAATTGTAGCACACCTTAATCATAAATTAACATCTGTTTACTCTATCCTGTAAAATTGTCATAAAATTAAAGGTTATTTTTCATGAGAGCAAAAGTCAGATTGGTTCTGGTTAACATATGGTCAGGTTGCCTTCATGGAGAAGAGAGTCAACTCATTAGAAACAGTGACAGATGGACTCCATGAAACTGCTGTACTAAGAAGGACTTGAGAAACTCCAGGCCAAACCAATTGTATCACAGGGACCGTTCGTTTAAATGGGGCATTTAACACACTGAATCTCCATGGAATGTGTTTGAGGCCTTGCTAGCATTCAAAAGGTTAAAGATAATAGATTTAGTAATTCTTAAAGGGGAACTACCACCCCGCAAAAATGTAACCTGGATTGATTCTTCATCTGGCGACTAGCTGCTTAGTAGCGCTAGTCGCCAGAAATATTACCCGGCTCTGAAGATTTCGGCCTTTTTTCACTGGAACAGGAAGCACGGACGTCTCGTTACAGTGACGTCCGTGCGCCTGCGCTGTCAGTCCCTTTTGAGATGTCCGTGCTTCCTGTTCCAGTGACCGTCAGAAAAAGGCCGAAATCTTCAGAACCGGGTAATATTTCTGGCGACTAGCACTACTAAGCAGCTAGTCACCAGATGAAGAATCAATCCAGGTTAAGTTTTTACGGGGTGGTAGTTCCCCTTTAAAGGGATAGTAATGTTTCAAATTAAAAGCAGCTCCAATTAATCTTCACAGTATTTGGGCCATGTAGAGTGTTATTTCAATACTGTCAGACTTGTAGTTCAAGAGTAATTGAATACTAAAGTACCCCTTCCTGCCCCTTTCACCTAGTGTAAGCCACCTCCCCTAAGATGTGGAATCTGGTCTTAAGACCAGACAGCTCACAGCAAGGGACAATCTTCTTACTGTGAGAAGAATGAAAACTCTGCCCCATTGACAGCTTTTTCCCTTATGCTAATTGAAGCCACCTGGACACCACTTTTCTCTTCTGAGGTGAGCAGTGTTACACCAGTAAAAGGGACGGGAGGGGGATACTTTATCATTCAATTATTCTTGAACTACAAGTCTGACAATATTGAAATAACACTCTCCATGGCCCAAATACTAAGAAGGTTAATTGGAGCTGCTTTTATTTTGAAACATTACTATCCCTTTAAAGGAAAAAGTAAGAGCGTGTGTGTGTATGTGTGTGTTTTTTGTTTTTGCAAGGGTTATTCTGTTGAGTAAAACCAGGGTATTCCCACTGCTAATAGATGTTTTATTCAAATGTTATTGCAACTTAAACCAGCATTTTGTTTGGGTTCAGTACCTCCATGGTCTGAAATTTTATAGTGGTACTGCTTCTACAGCATCCTGAGAAGGGATGTTGTCAACTTACCATTGTTGTCCATAAACTACATAAACTACTGTCCATTAACTACAACCATAAACTTTCTAGACATGGAAATACTGCACCCAAAAAATACAGGTCTGAAGCAATAGCTGGGTTGAGGAAGGAGAAATGCCAGGTTGAGAAGGGAGGCAGGCAGTGAGTGTTTTTCAGGTTGCAGTTATATTATCTGCAAGTACAACATGCAAAGGCAAAGAATTCCATAGCTTTGCCACCCTTACTATAAAGAATTCCTGCCTTTGCTTTAGTCGAAAGAGCCTTTCCGCTAGTCTTAATGGATGACCTCTTGTTCTTAGCTCAGCTCTTTGCGTAAATAATTAATTGGCTAGTTCTTTGTACTGACCTTGAATGTATTTGTAAATGGTAATCATATCACCCCTTAGACATCTCTTCTCTAATGTAAACAAACCCAGTATGGCTAGTCTCTCTTTATAACTCAAATCCTCCAATCCCTTTATCAGTTTTGATGCACGTCTCTGCAGTTTAAGTTCAACAATGTCTTTTTTTAAGAACTGGCACCCAAAATTATACTCCATATTCTAGATGAGGCTTAAACAAGGATTTAGACAAAGGTAGGATAATATTAACATCCCTTGCTTCCACAACTCTTTTTATGCATGCTAGTACCCTATTTGCTCTTGCAGCAGCCAAGTGACTCTGCACACTGCTGTGAAGTCTATTAGTACTCCTAAATCTTTCTCTAATGAGGATTCCCCAAGCTGTTTCCCATTTAGAGTATATGTAGCAAGTTTGTTTGTACAGGCCAAATGCATGACCTTACATTTATCTACATTAAATGTCATCTGCCCATTCACTCAATCTAAATCCTTCTGCAGAGATAAAACATCCAGCTCTGTACATATTTCCTTGCATAGCTTAGTGTCATCAGCAAGACTGAGATGCTACTTTCAATTCCTACTTATAGATCATTAATAAACAAATTAAAAAGCATTGGGCCCAGGACTGAACTCTGCGGAACCAGACTTATAAGTTTAGACCAATTTGAAAAAGTTCCATTTACAACAACTTTCTGCCATCTTTCATTTAACCAGTTCTCAATCTATGTACAGATAACACCGACCACACCGAAACCTTTAAATTTATGCAATAACCTGTTGTGAGGCACTGTATCAAAGGATTTTGCAAAATCCAAGTATACTACATCTACAGCAATTCCCCTGTCCAAATTTCTACTTACTCTTTCATAAAATGCAAGTAAATCATGATATGATCTATTCTTCATGAAACCTACTAATAATATTGTTTATCTTCACATAGTTCTGAATAGTGTCAGTTAGTAACCCTTCTAGTATTTTATCCACTATGGAAGTCAAGCTCACAGGTCTATAATTTCCTGGTTTGGATCTTGCTCCCTTTTTAAACAATGGAACTACATCAGCTTTCCTCCAATCACAGGACACTATGCCTGATGAAAGTGAATCAATAAATATAAATAGTAATAGTCTTGCTATTACTGAACTAAGTTCCTTAAGTATCCCTTGGGTGTATACCATCAGGTCCAGGTGCTTTATTCACCATAACCGTCTCCAGTCTCTTTTGGACCTTGTCCTCCGTAAACCATGTAAATAATGGAGGAAATTCTGTTGTTTTGTCAGTTTGCCCATAGCTCGTCATTGTTGCTTCCTTTGTATATACTGAAGCAAAGAATGCATTTAGGGTGTCAGCCATAGCCTTATCTTCACTAATCAATTCATCTGTCTCAGTCCTAAGAGGACCAATATCAATCTTAACTTTTTTGTTATTAATATACTTGTAGAATTGTTTAGGGTTTTTTTGGTCTCATTAGCAATATTTATCTCATTTTCAATTTCAGCTAGCTTAATTGCTTGTTTGCAGATTTTATTACATTCTTTATATTTTTTAAATGATGCATCTGACACTGTTTGAGTTAAACACTTTAAAAGCCTGTTTTTTATTTCTCATTGCTCTGCAAACCTCATTATTAAGCCACATTGGTTTCCCTTTACTCCTCTTGTGCTTATTCCCAAATGGTATATATTGACGTGTATATTTGTTTAAGAGCATTTAAAATACATTCCATGATTCTTGTGCATTTTTACCTTTGAAAATTACATCCCACTGAATATCCTTTAATACTTCTTTTAGCTTTGAAAAATTTGCCTTTTTAAAATTGAATGTTTTAGTTATACCCTTGCTACTGGGTTTCTCATAACAAATTTCAAAGGATACCATATTGTGGTCACTGCTACCCAAATGTTCCCTTACTTGTACATTGTTTATCATGTCGGAATTGTTTGAGAGCACTAGGTCAAGCAATGACTCTTTTCTAGTTGGCTCCTCTACTAGTTGGGATATAAAATTATCATTTACACACTTAAAAAATTATTTCCCTTTGTTGTGCCGGAATTCACATTGCTCCAGTCATCAGGATAGATGAAATCTCGCATTATAATTACCTTTGCTGACCTAGAAGCCTTTTTCCATTAGCAGTAAAAGTTGGGCTTCCTCCATCTCCCCAACATTAGGTGTCTTGTAGCAAATCCCCACTAACATATTTTTATTTTGTGTGCCCCCAATGTGTATTTCAACCCACAGGGCCTTTAACTTTTCATTGGACCCTTAATTTATATCTTCCCTTATTCTAGATTTTAAGGCCTGCTTTACATATACTTATCCTCCCCTTTTATTAACCCTACCCTTCTAAAAAGTGAATAACCCTCTAGATTGACTGCTAAGTCAAAAAAAGTATATTTTTCCTATAGCACCAAATTCTGGAAATAATTGTGCACACTAGCCTAGAGGTAGAAAATCAAGGGATTGTGTACCTTTTCTTCATTTCTTTAGTTGCTGTAACAATTTTAGTAAAGGCAAGTCATTTAAATTCCATAGTTTTGTCCTTCTGGCACACCTACAGTTTGTCAGCTCATATGGATGGGTTGCCATTTGTTTCAGAAGCGCAGTAGCTAATGCACATAGCAGGTATTTCCATAATTGTAAAATATTTCAGTACCTTTGAATTGGTGGTGTAAAGGTGAAAACATATATTATTTTCCTGTAGCACCATCTTCTGGAAATATTTGTGTTCCTGGCATCCCATACAGTATCAGTATATAACAACATAGAAAAAGATGGAAATTCCAAGGTTTTCAAAGATTTTAGTAGCTTTGAGCTGGTGGAAATGTAAAGGAAAGTATATTTTCTAACAGCACATCAGCCTAGCAGTCTGACTTCAAAAATATCTGCTATAAAGCCTGGGTTTATTGTAATAACAGGTAAACTGAGCAACAATGTGGAGGTAGATTAGATGGTGGTTTAATTAGTGCTGTAGTTCAGGATGTTTTGTTTCTGTATACTGTGTTTTAGCTGCTGCAATCTGGTTGCCTTTTTTGTATTCTACTAATAAAGTTTCAGATAAAAGCCAACCATCTACCCTTTAAGGGTCTATCTATACAGTTATATTGCTAAAGGCCTTTCCCTAGACTACATATTGTAATATGTAAGATACATTCACTGGTGTAGGAAGAAGAATTGGAATTATTCTGGAGCAAAACAACTATCCCAATTTAGCCCTATTTTAATCAAAGTGAATTGTTATCTGTTCCCTGTAGTGCAGTTGGTTTGCCTCATTTCATCTTATTAAAAAGGAGGGTACAGGAAAAATCTGTGGTACAGAGATTAATACTTGTACTGCAGTCACAGGCACTTAATGTGCAAACATATTGTTAAATTATTGACATTGTGGTCAGCAGCTGGCCCATACTCTAGGACTTAATGATAAAAATATTAACCCTCTGAGTGCCAGAGTGGTGTCCAGCACATTGCAAAGCAATGGAGATGCACATCACTCTGGCAATCAAATGGTTAAATGTTTTAAACATCGTAAAGCAATGCATCAGAAAACAGATTTTAGCGGAGACTCCCTCCCTCCCCCCCAGCTCAACCCTCCCATGGAGAAGAAAGACTGTAAAAGGACACTGCAGCCCAGGCAGGCAGGTAAGACCACAGCAAAGGTCCCTTACTCTGGTTGGGAGACCTGTGTTCCATATGGACTAAAGAGAAAATGATTTAACAGGTAAAAACACTAAAATCCTATTTTCTCCTACGTCCAGTGTACCTTCATAACAGTCTTTTTCATTTCATTCTATATTAAAGTGTCTCCCCCACTGCCCCTTTTTCATATGTCACAATGGTCCACTCCGATCTGGAATCCGGTCAGTGGTCCAGACAGATTGCAGTGAGGGCTGATATTCTTTATATCAGTGTAAAGAAAACCCTGACCCCTTGATTAAGGAGAGAAGCTTTCCTTTTGCTGACAGAAGATTGTCCCTCGTCACAATCCATTCTCACTGGCTTGCTGCTCTTAGGGGAAACATTGTGACAATATGGAAAATGAGCAGGTGGGGGGAACTTTAACCCTTTGAGTGCCAGAGGGGTATGCAACACATTGCTCCACAATATGTTGTGTACCCCTCTGGCATGCAAAGGGTTAATATAGAAAAAAATGAAAACGACAACATAGTAACATTGTTGACGAGTCAGAAAAAGACATGTCCATCAAGTGCAGCACATGCCAAAACACCCCTGTTGATCCAGAGGAAGGTAAAAAAAAGCCCTCTGAAGCCATTTCAATTTAGCCCCAAGTGGGTAAAAAAATTCCTTCCTGACTCCAAATGGCAGTCAGATAGTTCCCTGGATCAACAACCTATCTTCATTGAAGCCATCTGTCACAGTTTTCAAAATTGTTCTGAGCTAGATAGGCATCCATTGCTTTTATGAAAGCAGTTGCATTATATGCACGTACAACATCCCAACGCAAATAATTCCATAACTTTACCACCCTTACTGTAAAGAACCCCTGCCTTTGTTTTAGTCAGATGCACTTTTCCTTTAGTCTTAATGGATGATCACTTGTTCTTAGCTCAGCTCTTTGCGTAAATAATTAATTGGATAGTTCTTTGTATTGACCTTGAATGTATTTGTAAATGGTAATCCTATCACCCCTTAGACGTCTCTTCTCTAATGTAAACAAACCCAGTTTGCCTAGTCTCTCTTTATAACTCAGATCCTCCAATCCCTTTATCGGTTTTGTTGCATGTCTCTGCGCCTTCTTAAGTTCAACAATGTATTTTTAAAGAACTGGCGTCAAAAATTATACTCCATATTCTAGATGAGGCTTAAACAAGGATTTAGACAGAGGAAGGATAATATTAGCATCCCTTGCTTCTACACCTCTTTTTTTTCTACAACCTATTTGCTCTTGCAGCAGCCGAGTGACTCTGCACACTGCTGTGAAGTCTATTAGTACTCCTAAATCCTTCTATAATGAGGATTCCCCAAGCTGTTTCCCATTTAGAGAATATGCAGCATGTTTGTTTCTACAGGCCAAATGCATGACCTTACATTTATCTATATTAAATGTAATCTGCCACTTTTCTGACCATTCACTCCGTTTATCTAAATACCTCTGCATAGAAAAACTATCCAGCTCTGTATGTATTTCCTTACATAGCTTAGTGTCATCAGCAAAGATTGAGATGCTACATTCAATTCCCACTTCAAGATCATTAATAAACAAATTAAAAGCATTGGGCCCAGGACTGAACCCTGTGGCACCCCACTTATAACTTAAAGGGATAGTAATACTTAGTTTTATCTTTATTTTATTTTGTAAGCATTAAAAAAACATGAAGAACGATATAAGTCTTATCTCTCAAACCTTTATGGTTTAAGAGATATTCACAAACAAAGTATCCCCCCCCTGTTCAGCCAGATCAGAAGGGAGGTGCCCAGGTAGACTGAAGAGCGGGACAATCTTCAATTAAGATAAGGGAAAAAGCTGAAAAACTTGTCAAGGGGGGCAGGGCTTATATTGTTTTCATAGGAATAAGAGTGTCCCTTATGTTATCTGTCTTGTCTTACAACCAGATTCACATCTGAGAAGAGATGGCTTACACTAGGTAAAAGGGGCGGGAGGGAAAACTTTGCTTGTGAATAGCTCTTAAACCATAAAGGTTTGAGACATAAGACTTATATCATTCTTCATGTTTTTTTAATGCCTACAAAATAAAATAAAGTTAAAACGAAGTATTACTATCCCTTTAAGACCAAGGTTCCATTTACAACAACTCTCTGCCATCTATCATTAACCACTTCTCAAGCCATGTACAGATAACACCGCCCAAACTGAAGTCTTTTAATTTATGCAGTAACCTGTTGTGAGGCACTGTATCAAAGGCTTTTGCTAAATCCAGGTATACTACACCAACAGCAATCCCCTTTTCCAAATTACTACTTACTCTTTCATAAAATGCAAGTAAATTAGTCTGACATGACCTATTCTTCATAAAACCATGCTGATTCCTACTAATAATATTGTTAGTCTTCACATAGCTCTGAATACTGTCAGTTAGTAACCCTTCTAGTATCTTACCCGCTATGGAAGTCAAGCTCACAGGTCTATAATTTCCTGGTTTGGATCTTGCAACCTTTTTAAACAATGGAACTACATCAGCTTTCCTCCAATCACAGGGCACTAAGCCTGATGAAAGTGAATCACTAAATATTAAGTATAATGGTCTTGCTATTACTGAACTAAGTTCCTTAAGTACACTTGGGTGCATACCGTCAGGTCCATGTACTTTATTCACCAAAACCTTTTCCAGTCTCTTTTGGACTTTGTCCTCAGTAAGCCATGTACTCCATGGTTTTGTCTGTTTGCCCATAGCCTGTCATTGCTGCTTCCTTTGTATATACTGAAGCAAAGAATGTATTTAGGGTATCAGCCATAGCCCTATCCTCACTAAGAGGACCAATATCAACCTTAACTTTTTATTGTTAATATACTTGTAGAATTGTTTAGGGTTTTTCTTGCTCTCATTTGCAATATTTCTCTCTTTTTCAATTCTAGCTAGCTTAATTGCTTGTTTACAGATTTTATTAATGATAGATCTGATCCGTTTGACTTAAACACTTTAAAAGCCTGTTTCTTATTTCTCATTTTCCTGTTAACCTCATTATTATGCCACATTGGCTTCACTTTACTCTTCTTGTGCTTATTCCCCAATGGTATATATTGACGTGTATATTTCTCTAAGAGCATTTTAAATACAACGTTATGCACTCTTATGAAGGTACACATCATTTTACAAAAGTATGTCAAAGAGTCGATCTTACCTTAACCCTCTGAGTGCCAGAGGGGTATGCAATGATTTGCAACGCATTGTATATCCCTCTGGCACTCAAAGAGTTAATATGTAACCATTACTATCCCTTTAAGGACATGACTTTATAATTCCCAGAGTAATCCCAACAAAATCAGGAATGTTATAAGAGAACAAATAATCCCATATAATAATTTGCCAAAAAGTTTGTCACAACGCAGTCAAAACACAGTAGAGACTGCTGCACGCACTGCAGTCATGTGCAGTAGAGACTTCCTGCTCTGCAGTCATGCGCAGTACTGACTGCCCAAACGAGCCACAGCTGATATGGAGCGGGGCGCTCCGAATTCAGACCGGAGTCCTCTCTGCTCCTCTTCCTGGGGCCACTTGGTCCCAGGAAGGGGAGTAGAGAGGACTAAGGTCTGAAGTCTGAGCACCCCGCTCCATATCAGCCGCGGCACATTCGTGCAGTCAGTACTGCGCATGACTGCAGCGCAGCCACTGAGAAGAGAGGATCCGACCACCAGCCAAGGTTGCTGGGTGGCACTGTGGTCTGTGTACACGGGCTTTTCAACTAGTGGTAAAATAAAACATAAAAAATTCCAGGCAGGGAAAATAATCCTGGAACTCCTGAGTTCACTCTGAAAACTAAAATCTATCTGGTGTGGGAGGGGTGTAAATGGTGGCTAGTGGGAGGGGCTTCGCTACTGAGTGTCATGCTTACTGGATGAGCTCTATACCCATGGTTCCTGCATCTTTCAATATATGCAAGAGGAATGCCTTTTTCCCAAAAGTAGTAATATGTTTTTAATATTCATGTAATATGCTTTTAACCACACATATACGTAAATATTCCAAAGTATGCAGTAATGTTTAGTAGGCCTTGGCATACTGAGAAAATGTCAAGCCAGCGCCTGGCATGGAAAAAGTTGAGAACCACTGTTCTAAAATTCTTTGCCTAGTGTCCCTGATTGTCTTCTGTGCACCAAACGTGGCTTCATCCAGACTTTGACAGCTCTCCGCTCCAATAATAAGACCTCTGCTTCATTTGACTACCCCTTCTCTTTTACGTGTTTACATTATGACTCCTACTCAGCATAACTACACCCAATCACTTCTCCTTGGTGATAAAACCACTGCTGAGATTGACTACTTCTACTCTTCACCCTGGTTATCACTCCTGCTCAGCCAGAGTACATCTAATCTCTGCTGCCCAGTAATAATATCTCTGCTCACTTTAACTTTACCTCCTTTGTGCTTCCTAATTACTTCAAGTGTCCTCCTGTATTAGTTCTCATGGCTTTTCAAGCCTTGACATTTAAACCCTGTGGCTGTGCCTGGTTGATGATCTGCCTTTCTGGCAAGGCCTAATTTAACGTACCTACAAGAGCGGACGCGCAGTGAAAATTATATCTGTGCAGGGAGAATTTTCATTGCGTGAATTTCACTCTCACTGAAGCAGCAAAGCACTATGGACAAGCATAATGTTTAATCTTCTCCTTTCTCTATTCTCATGTTCTGTGTATTATTTCAATACTGTCAGAGTTGTAGTTCAAGAGTAATTGAATGATAAAGTATCCCCTCCTGCCCCTTTTAACTAGTGTAAGCCACCTCCCTTCAGATGTAGAATCTGGTCCTGGGACCAGACTGCTCACAGCAAGGGACACTCTTCTTACTGTGAACATAAGGAAAACCCTGTCACCCTTGACAGGTTTTTCCATATGCTCAATGAAGATTGTTCCTCTCTCCGATCCATCCAGACACTCTTGCTGCTCTGAGGTGAGCAGCGTTACATCAGTAAAAGGGGTGGGAGGGGATAATTTATCATTCAATTACTCTTGAACTACAGCTCTGACAATATTGAAATAACCTGCATGGCGCAAATACTATGAAGATTAATTGGAGCCGCTCTTATTGTGAGACATTACTATCCCTTTAATGGCTTGGTTCCTAATGACATTGCATGTGCATAGCTTTGTAATTGTGATTATCCATGTCCATTCTATTTCACTTTATACCACACAATTAGATATCTGGTTGAATGGTTCATCTGTCCTTAGAGATAACCATGATAAACTGCACAATTAATTTTTTTTAATAAAAGCAATATTAAGTGGGTCACGCGTGACAAAGAACTATTAATATTACCCCCAGAGCAATTATAGTTTATTTTGAGTTATGTACCATATTCTAGATAACACAAATATGTATGATGTTTCTCTGGAGTAGACATTTTGTTGTCCCTCTATGTAGTGATTATTAATATATACATTAATTGCAGCAGAGAGTGATAGAAGTGGTGAACCCAGGATAGCCAGCATGGTGTAAATAAAAAAAAATAGTAAATAAATAAAAAAGCTATTCTGCAAAAACAATACCTAAAATCTGTTTTGTGCAGTATTGCATCCAAATCCATTGCAATTGATTGTGCATAGGTCAAGAGTCGGCAACCAGGAACACTGCAGTTATTGCTGGACTACAATTTCCACCATTCTTAGCTATCTATGTAGTGCAATAACAACTGGAGGGAAGTACGTTACCCTTCCCTGGCATACATATGCACACCAGTAGGAAACATTTATCCTTACTGAGTTAATCAAGTTTTTTGTCATTGATCTGATGGGGCATAAAAATAAATAGGGGTTTGCAGTCCCCGGAAATCGTCCTCTTGTTTTGCCATTGTATAGTAGTGAAACATGTTTCTTAGTGGTCCCAGAATGTGCTCCCTGACCTGTAATGCTTCAAAGATTAGCTTGTGGGTATCTACTGTATTTAGTGAATGTGAGTTTTCATTCACATTTCAATGCCAGACAGTTACACGATGCATTGCAGAACAATAAGTTGTGAACCCCTCTGGCACTCAGTGGTTTAAAATGGGCCTTGAGTTCCAGTAACTTGATTTCTTTACTTGAAGCACTCAACCATGTTATTACTTTGGGGGAGATGCGCTAAAGTGTGATAAAGAGGTGATAAAGTTGAGATGACTGAGTGTTCTAAATACTCCAGTTCCCATATTATTCTATGGAGCCAATGCACAAAGATATAACTAACTTGAGCCTTAGTGCATAACCCACCATGGTTACAAGAGAAAAGGGGTGATAAAGAGGTGATAATATGGAGAAGACTTCTCCAGTGATATCACTTACCCAATGTTTATGTTATTCTATGGAGCCAATTCACAAAGATCTCTGAAGCTGGAGAAATTGTAGTGCATTGATTCCATAAAATAACATAGGATTTGGAGATTTTAGGGCGCTGGAGAAGTCTTCTCATCTTCATCCCTTCTTTATCACACTTCAGTACATCTCGCTCAAAGGTATCTTTGTGCATTGTAATCTTTTGCTTCTTTATTTAATACTTCATAATTACATTTTCTCTCATTTCTTCTTTCTGTGAGCTCACATGATTCACTGTTTAAGTCTGTATGCTATGTTTTTATTCTTTGACAATTATTTCATCTGGTCTTTTACATACAGTTGTTTAGAACTGTGCATGGTATTAGTTTCATCACATAGCCATTGTGATATTACCAAATTAATTATATCTAGGCACACAAGTAGTCAGGTATCATAGGTTTATGCAAACTTCTCCATCATTTCTGATGTTCTAATTTACAATGTGTCACACATTTCACACTTGTAAAATACTTTACCTGCAGCTGTTTCCAACGACTGTTAATTTGCTCAAGCTCTCTTGCATTCTCCATTGACAAGTGGACATCACAAAGAGCTAGTTGATGTGCAAGGTCATTTGTCATCTTGACTGCATCCTTTATAGGAGCTAGGTCCTCCTTAAACAGCTAAAACATTAAACCAGAAAGACATTTTGTCACACTTAGAGACTCTAAGTTCATTAGCACGCTCTTACAGTGTCATGCTCACCTTGGTAGCCTGAATATGTTCTGGCAAGGAGTCTATGAACAGGTCCCCTATAGGTTCCCAAGCTGCTTGGACACTCTCAGCTTGTTCCAGAGCTTCTCCTGCCTCCCTCATGGAAACACCCAAATCCCGAAGTTGCTCCAGTGTCCTTTCTAGGTGCCGGTGCTGGTCAAGGCTTCGGGCAGTCAGTCTGTCCCACAATTCACTAGCCACGCTTGCCTGCTTCCAGAGTAATCGACTAAGACTTTGGGTGCGGCTCCGGGGGGATGTATCTAAGGTGCATATGGAGAAAAAAAAAGAGGAATGTTATGTGAAATAGTTCAGTTAAGATATGCTAAGAGGAATGAGAGAATTATTGGGGTAGAGAGATCAGAAATTAGACAGTTAATCAAACATTCATTTACGTACAGACAAATATATTTTCAGAAATACATTTGTAAACACAAATATATTATAGCAGCATGATCGCTCTGCATAAAGTTTGAATGATAGATCTATATTAAATTCTGATTTCTTTCGCTTAAAAGATTGAAAGGACTGACAAATTCCAGGTTACATTACCAGTCCAAAGCTGCAAGTTTCTTACAAATCCTTTTCATATTTTCTGAGCTCGTTGGATCTGATGAAGGTAATCTTTCCCAATGTTACTTTTTGTCTTCACTTTTTTTTTTTGATTCGTTAAATCTGACCTATAGCAATCTCTTCTAAATGGAATACACCACATTTTACCTATCTAAAATATGGGTACTAATATCTTATTTAACATAAATAAAATAATGTGCCTCGTCCGACGATATTTAAGTTTAAATTCTGCAGTTCTTTGTAAGAACAGAATTGTGTTTACAGTGAGCATCTGCAGAACAGACTAACTCTCACTGCTAACAGAGTAAAACAATACATTGTATGTTTTATTAAACTTGCAGTGTGTGATATTACATAGGGTCATGTACAGGTATCAGGAAAAGATATTGCTTGAGTTCAGTGTATGATATTATATATTGCACAGAACAGCTCTTACACATGCATAGTGTTAATGTGTTCTATCTAATCTCATGTTGGATTGTTCTTGTGGTTTGTGTGTGTGTGTGTTTGATTATATTGGAAATCTAGTAAGTGCAATCATTTGTTCTGATATGAGGAACGAGATATAAGATCTTGAAAAATTACATGATTCTGGCATACTGGGGAGGTACAAATATAAGGCTTGAAAAACAGATTCCTTACCTTTTTCCTGTTTGGATGAGTCCTCCACTTCATCATGGAAGGGATGCTGAGTGAGGAAGGATTGAGCAGACTCCAGGACTGAGTATATATAGGGACCACGTGACTTCACCTCCTCCATAAACACCTGTTGGTATAAGGGGCACAGAGAGAAATGAGAAGGTTAGGATTCTCAGAACCTGCATGCTGTAGGTTGTTTTCTGGTTGTCCAAAAGATACATGAAGATGTGAATGCCTGGAAGAACACTTAATATGGGTGAAATGGAGAAGTAAGTAAGCTTCAGCATGATAATGACAGAGGATATAATTACAAGGCAGGAAACTTGTTAAAGAAAATTCTCAAATGGACAAAAGTTGGTCATTTCAGCACAAATATTTGCCTTAACTACAGATAATTGCTTTAACTACAGATGTGCTTTTCTAGGAGAAGAATTGCTGAGAAAGCTGGTACTGGATTGTACAGTCGGGTGGATTAGCTGGTGGGGGAATTGGACATTAGAACAGGAACAAAGCTGCTGTACAGTGGACGCTTTGAGATAGAATAAACTGACACTTTTAAACTTCCCAGATCAGTCACATAGGGCTGTGACCTCAGCACACAGATTACTTGAGAAGTGCTTTGAAACTGTGACACAGGAAGTCTACGTGGACTGTGCTCACAATAAGTAATGAAATAGTCATATGTATGACACATCATATATTTCTATATAATATAAAAATAAAAACAAATTAAGAAACAGCATTTTATCAGGGGTTGGATAAAAGGTATGGATGTTCGTTCATACGTCACAAATGTCCCTTTTTAGGGGTGCTGTCTCTCTAAAATAAAAATCCCCATGTCCCTCTTTTCCACCCTGGTGTCCTTCATTTAGGAGATCAGCAATAAAACTCAAATTAATGTTTGTTTAAACTTCAGTATATTTGTTTCAAAATTAGTCTGTGTATATAAAATACTTTGGTATTGTTGTAAATCATTTATTCAGTTACACAAAGATGGGTCAATATGTCATGGACTTTTTTTTTTTAAGATCTCCCCACCTGTCTTGCTCCCAGTACAAGAAAAGTGACTCATCTTTGACCAATTGAAGCAATGGCAGGTGAGCTTTGTTCTCTGCCTCTCACTTCCTCATGGTCACAGTAACGAGGAGGAGAGAGGCAGAGAACAGCATACCTCCCAAGTGTCCCTCCTTAGAAGGGACAGTCCCTCTGAGACCCAAATCCCACTATCCCTCTTTCCCATCCTGGGGTCCCTCTTTTTGTAGGAGATCAGACTGTGTGGTGTGCTCCACAGCAATAAAACTCACATTAATGCTTGTTTAGACTTCAGTGTATGTGTTTATACATTAGTCTGTGCAAATAAAATAATTAGATTAATTACAATAAGCGGTGTCGATAGAGCATAAAATAAACTAAAAATTCTCGATAATGCTCCACCTACCAGCAACTCCCCCAGTAACACCCCCTAAAACACAAGAGACCCTAACTGGCAATTTGAAATATTGGGAGGTATGGTACAGAGACAAAGGCAATGTTTACATACATTGCCTTTGTCTTGTGGTTCCACTGGCACACGTGATGTCTGTAACAGCAATCACATATGCCCATGACAGCAGGGAATGTCCGGAATTGTCTGCCCCATTCCTGGAGCAGTTACTTCCAGTCTCCCCACAATTATCATAGTTCTGGGACATCATTCTTCATTAAGGGATTAAAAAAATGTTTAATGACAAAATATAACATGGGAAAATAAAAAAAAATCACATTAATTTAATTTAAATGGTGTTTTTAACCCCTAAAGTTCTAGAGAGATTTCCCAAGCACTGCAATGCATGGAAGACCTCATTAGCATTGAATGAAAGCCCCATTTAATCATTGGGAATGGTTAATTCCCTCTTCTGTTATAGTTGGTTTGCTCCATAAATGGCACTTTCACTTTCTTCTTAGAAGGCAGACTGCAGAAACCGCTTAAAAAATGTTGTTGGATACCTCTCTGACACTCAAAGGCTTAAGTGGAATTCATGCTTAAAGGGATAGTAATGTTTCACAATAAAAGCAGCTCCAATTAATCTTCATAGTATTTGGGCCATGGAGAGTGTTATTTCAATACTGTCCGAGTTGTAGTTCAAGAGTAATTGAATGATAACGTAGAACGTATCCCTCTCCCGCCCCTCTTACTGATGTAACACTGCTCAGATCAGCAAGGTGGTGTCCAGGTGGATCGCAGAGAGGAACAATCTTCATTAAGCTTAAGAGAAAAACTTGAAAAACCTGCCAAGGTGGGCAGGGTTTTCATTGTTCTCACAGTAAAAAGATTGTCCCCTGCTGTGAACTGTCTGGTCTCAAGACCCGATTCCACATCTGAGGGGAGGTGGCTTACACTAAGAAAAAGGGGTGGTAGGGTGATACTTTATCATTCAATTACTCTTGAACTACAACTCTGACATAATTGAAATAATACTCTCCAAGGCCCAAATACTATGAAGATGAATTGGAGCTGCTTTTTATTGCCTCAATAGAAAACATAAAACTTGGAGAGATTATTATATTGGAGAAGTAATCTCTACTTTATCACCTCTTTATCACCCCCCTTACAGAATCTCCCCCGATACCCTCCAGCTCTTCAGGACTACAGTTCCCATCATCCCCAGCCAATAATGACAGACTATTTGAATACTGTAACTGACTAATAACCAGTTTTATTATCTATTTAACATTTTTAATGTTAATAAAATATTAATTTATATATTGCACTGAAAATACGAAATGCATAAACCAGAAGTAATCCACCATAGATCACCCACAAATTGCATTAGATCACTAGGAAATACAAACTGGCTATTTTACCATGTTCTTAATATTACGGTGCTTAAATTCTTATTCATCAAGCTATGAAGGTGCAATTCTGGAGCAAACTAACAGCCCCATGTGATTAAAATGAAAATTCAGCATTTGTCCTGTAATTTAAATGGAACCTTTAATCCCTTGAATACTACAGAGGTCTTCAGTACACTGGGGGAAATAGACTAAGGTTTGTAGATGTGGCGATATGTGTCTGGCAACACACATCGCCATATGCACTAAGATTTAGGGGTGGAACGGAAAGGGGAGAAGCTCCTCATTAGCAGGTAGGGTTGTTGAACTGTTGGCGATGTACAGTGAGGGAAAAATTATTTGATCCCCTGCTGATTTTGTACATTTGCCCACTGGCAAAGAAATTATCAGTCTATAATTTTAATGGTAGGTTTATTTGAACAGTGAGAGACAGAATAACAACAGAAAAATCCAGAAAAGCTAATTTCAAAAAAGTTATAAATTGATTTGCATTTTACTGAGTGAAATAAGTATTTGACCCCCTATCAATCAGCAAGATTTCTGGCTCCCATGTGTCTTTCATACAGGTAACAAGCTGAGATTAGGAGCAACCTCTTAAAGGGAGTGCTTCTAATTTCAGCTTGTTACCTGTATAAAAGGCACCTGTCCACAGAAGCAATCAATCAATCAGATTCCAAACTCTCCACCATGGCCAATACTAAAGAGCTGTCCAAGGATGTCAGGAACAAGATTGTAGACCTACACAAGGCTGGACTGGGCTACAAAACTATCTCCAAGCAGCTTGGTGAGAAGGTGACAACTGTTGGTGCAATTATTCGTAAATGGAAGAAACACAAAATAACTGTCAATCTCCCTCAGTCTGTGGCTCCATGCAAGATCTCACTTCGTGGAGTTTCCATGATGATGAGAAGGTGAGGAATCAGCCCAGAACTACACGGGAGGATCTTGTGAATGATCTCAAGGCAGCTGGGGCCATAGTCACCAAGAAAACAATTGGTAACACACTACGCCGCGAAGGACTGAAATCATGCAGCGCCCGCAAGGTCCCCCTGCTCAAGGCAGCACATGTACAGGCCCGTCTGAAGTTCGCCAGTGATTCAGAGGAGAACTGGGTGAAAGTGTTGTGGTGAGATGAGACCAAAATCGAGCTCTTTGGCATCAACTCAACTCACCATATTTGGAGGAGGAGGAAATGCTGCCTATGACCCCAAGAACACCATCCCCACCGTCAAACATGGAGGTGGAAACATTATGCTTTGAGGGTGTTTTTCTGCTAAGGGGACAGGATAACTTAATCGCATCAAAGGGACGATGGACGGGGCCATGTACCGTCAATTCTTGGGTGAGAACCTCCTTCCCTCAGCCAGGGCATTAAAAATGGGCTGTGGATGGGTATTCCAGCATGACAATGTCCCAAAACACATGGCCAAGGCAACAAAGGAGTGGCTCAAGAAGAAGCACATTAAGGTCCTGGAGTGGCCCAGCCACTCTCCAGACCTTAATCCTATAGAAAATCTGTGGAGGGAGCTGAAGGTTGGAGTTGCCAAATGTCAGCCTCGAAACCTTAATGACTTGGAGAGGATCTGCAAAAAGGAGTGGGACAAAATCCCTCCTGAGATGTGTGCAAACCTGGTGGCCAACTACAAGAAACGTCTGACCTCTGTGACTGCCAACAAGGGTTTTGCCACCAAGTACTAAGTCATGTTTTGCAAAGGGGTCAAATACTTATTTCACTCAGAAAAATGCAAATCAATTTATAACATCATGTTATGACCGTTGGGCGTACGTTTGTGAAATGTAGACACACTGATAAACACAGACATATGCAACACACAGGCAGACACATACATACATACAGTGAGCAGCAGAAACATGCAAAAGACATGCACACACACACACACCGGAGACGCACATATGTACGTACACAGACACACATGCAACAGACATGCACACACATGCAACAGACATATGCACACAACAGACATATGCACACACACACACACAACAGACATACGCGCGCACACACGCAACAGTATGCTCGCACACACACGCAACAGACATACTCACACCAGACACACACACACATGCAACAGGCATATGCACACACACGCAACAGACATACACACATATAGGGGAGACTGACACAGTGATAGGTGCCCCCCATGTGTGGAGGTTCCAGCTCTTGTTGGTCCTCTGGATCTGTAGGTTCTGAGTGTAGTAGTGTGGGCTGTGGCCACCCTGGGATTAGTGTAGGTGCTTTACAGTGCTGTGTAGGTAAGAATCTTGTATTGAAGTGAATATCTCCAATATTCAGAGAGTTATAAGCCAAATGTAGCCCTCTAAGAACCAGAGGACAAAGCTTCGCAAAGTTTTGCCATCCCCATTGTGGTTGTGAAACCATGAAATCAATGGTATTTGTTATATACTTTAGTTTGGGGCAGAACTGTAGTATTATGCCTCTGTGTGTTTGGCGTGTTGGAGTGGAAAGCAGAAAATAAAAGATTATGTGAGAGAAACCTATACCAGCATGTTAAGCCATAGAGTGCCATGCAGTATACAGTGGTGTGTCATGACAGTTAACCCTTTGAGTGCTGGAAAGACATCCAGTGCATTGTGGTACAATGCATTAGTTACCTCTCTGGCACTCAAAGAGTTAAATAGAGTGCTGTTCAATTGTCCCAATGACAAATAATGTAGGTTCAGTGCCCCACATTACTGTCCCTGGTACAGCGAAGACATTCTTCTCCCCACAATGTGCCTCGCAATGTCCAGATCCAGTGCAGGAGGAAGAAGCTGCTGTTGTTTATGAAGAAACAGGTGTGAGCCTAGGGGCTGGCAGGGGTATTGGCCATGGAGAAGGAGTGTTGGCGGTCTCTGAGTTGAGGAAAGAACAGAGATCTTCCTGGGCATCCACTGTCCATCATGGTCCAAAAAACCCAACATGGTCACCAGAAAAAGTCAAGACTATATAATATTTTAAAGGGATAGTAATACTTCTATTAAAGCTTATGTCTGAGTCTTTTTTATATGTTTAGTAACATGTACCGTTACATTTAATTACTTAATGTTGTAGTTAAAACTGTATTCAAGACAAAAGGGTCCCCCTCCCGCCCCTTCTGGCTGCCTCCCATTAGATGTGGAATCCGGTCGTTGTAACGGACAGATGCAGTGAGGGACAATCTTCATTCAGTAACTATAATGAATCCCCTGATGAAGGAGGGCAGGATTTTCCTTTTGCTTACTGAAGATTGTCCCTTGCCGCACTCCATCCGGACCAGACTGAGAGGCTGAGTGATGCAGGGAAAGGGGCAGAGGGTGATTGTTTGTGCTTGAATATCGTTTTAAGTACAACACTGTACGTAGTTAAATATAGTGCTACATGTTAAAAAACATATAGACGACTCAAGGTAAAGTTTAATAGAAGTATTACTATCCCTTTAACCCTTTGAGTGGCAGAGGGTTTATGAACGCATTGCAAAGCAATGTGTTGCATACCCCTGTGGCACACCAAGGGTTAACCGTTTGAGTAGCACAGGCATCCGACATCCCTCCCTCCCTTGTACATTACTTCACTGCAAGTTAAGAGTGTATAAGGATTTAAACCTATTTACTCCTCTTTGTGTAAATGAATAAATTATTTACAGCAAGAGTAAAGTATTTTATTTACACAGACTAATTTATACACATATATAATGAAGATTAACTACACATTTATGTGACTTTTATTGCTGTGGAGCAATGTGATACACACTACTTATTCTTCTCTCCAGAAAAGAGGGACAAAAGGGTAGAAAAGAGGGACAGAGGGATTTGGATGTCAAAAAGGGAGTGTCCTACCTAAAGAGGGACACTTGGGAGGAACGAAGCACTAATATATCCTAAAGAGGGACACTTGGGAGGTGTGCAATGTTGTATTTTATTTCTTCTTTATTTTGGGCCAGAATTGCAATATTATGCCTGTGTGTGTGTTTGGGTTGTGCAAATGGAAAGCAGAAAATAAAAGGAGAGTTATACCAGCATCTTAACCCTTTGAATGCCAGTGGGCGTTGTAATGCGTTGTGCACCCCTCTGGCACTGAAAGGGTTAAGGTATAGAGAGGCATGTCAGAGTTAAATAGCAGTTGGAAGTGTAGTCATACCTGGGAACTTTGACTTGTGGAGTCCCTGGAGGGGAGTCATGTGGTGCTGATGTTGAGAGACCAGTGAGGGAATCTGGGTTAAAAGTGGCTGGGGTTTAATTGCGAGTAGGGACGGGGCGTAACATAAATGTGGAGAAGTGTTAGTAATAGGCTGGGGAAGGAGGAGAAGTGGGAGGGAAACGCAAGTTTACAGTGTGAGGGGTTCTGCTGAGATGAGGCTGGAAAAAAAACACATGCGTCCACCAAGTCCAGCCCATGCCAAAAACACCCCTGTTGATCCAGAAGAAGGCAAAAAAAGACTTCTGGAGCTATTTCCAATCTAGCCCCAAGTGGGGGGGGGGGAATGTATTCCTTCCTGACTCCAACTGGTAGATAAGCATCCATTGCTTTTTTGAATGCAGTTGCATTAGCTGCAAGCGCAACATCCCGAGGCAAAGAATTCCATAGCCTTACCGCCCTTACTTTAAAATAATCACTGCCTTTGTTTTAGTCAAAAGCGCCTTTCCTCTAGTCTTAATGGATGACCTCTTGGTCTTAGCTCAGCTCTTTGCGTAAATAATTCAATGGATAGTTCTTTGTATTGACCTTGAATGTATTTGTAAATGGTAATCCTATCACCCCTTAGATGTCTCTTCTCTAATGTAAACGTGTGTAATGTGTGTCTGTGTGTGGTGTATGTGTGTGGTGTGTCTGTGTGTAGTGTGTGTGTCAGCCATATTTCTTTGTGGTTCAGCAGGAAGTAGAGGGAGGGCAAACCCTGCCAACTTCTGTCCAAATCACCCCCCGTATCTCCAGCATTGCTATTTCTATGTGTGTGTGTGTGTGTGTGTCTGGTGCTGTGTGTGTGTGTGTGTGTGTTTAGTGCTGTGTGAGTGGGGCATGTGTGTATGTCTGTGGTATAGGAGCAAGTGGCAGCCATTTTGTTTTTTTCCTCAGTTGTGGTAGTTGGGCTGGATAGTGGGGGCAGGCCAACTCCCTGCATGATTTTCACAGGAATAGCAGTGGCCTTCGGCCACCGCAACTCCTGTGAAAATCACACCCCATTGAATCACCCAATGGGAGCAGTAACTCCTCCTTAACAGACACCCCTGGTTGTGTGTCTCCTGAGGAGACATAAATTATGTAATGAGCCATTCTCTTCTATGGGTGGCAGTAAGGAAGTGATATAGAAATTTCCTCTATACTGCCAGTGCTGGAGATATAGGATGGCGTGATTTGGACAGGAGTGGGCAGGGGCCGAAGGCCCCTGGCCAGTCCTGTTAAAATCTCTGTAAGGAGTTTGCCCACCCTCAACTGCCTCATCAGCAAAAAACAAACAAACATGGCCAACACACACACACATACAGTGACACACATACATACATACAGTCATGTGAAAAAGAAATTACACCCTTTTTGAATGCTATGGTTTTACATATCAGGACATAACAACAATCATCTGTTCCTTAGCAGGTCTAAAAATTAAGTAAATACAACCTCAGATTAACAGCACAGACAGTTCAGCTTGGAAATGTCAGGCAAATCCTCTCTGCACGAGAGAGACAGCAAAACCCAAAGACATACGTTTCAGCCTATGTGGGCATCGTCGGTGTGATGCAACTGTAACGGTTTTTCAGACACTCAGACAGAGGATTAAAATAAAACACAGTTTTATTAGAAAAAAAAAAAACAATAACAAGATTGCCCTCTACAGGCAGTACTGTGAATAGCAGAATATAGGCTATATAAGCCTTCTCAGGACCAGGATACAGAACAGGGATAAAACATATACTGTCACATAACAGGCAAAAACAGCGACTGGCAATGAATAGTTAAGTACAAAGAATTATCAGTCTCAAATGTGGTGTTAGGCACACCCCAGGTGATAAGAGGCAGCAATAGGTGCTAGATCACACAACACCTTAAGTCCATATATGTATAGAGCTGCTGGATGGAGCTGAATCAGAGACTGAAGATGCAGGGTAGTTGATTGATAGTCCCTATGGGCGTATAACGGAGACCAACAGTATCGGGATTGCTTGAGCCAATAGCCCCCATGGGCGTAACGGAGACCAACAGTGTCGGGATTGCTTGAGCCAATAGCCTCCACGGGAGTATAACGGAGGATGCTGTACTGCGAGAGCGTGAGCCATATAGCCCCTTGGGCTTGTAACGGAGACCAACAGTATCGTGATAGCTTGAGTCAATAGCCCCCACGGGCGTATACCGGAGACCAACAGTATCGGAATCACTTGAGCCAATAGCCCCCACGGGCGTAACGGAGACTAACAGTATCGGGACTGCTTGAGCCAATAGCCCCCACGGGCGTATAACGGAGAACTACTGCTCTGTAGATGACAATTGAGCCGCCGACAACCGAGGACCACAACGCGGCCGACTCAGCAGAAGCAGTGTATAAGGTAACGGCTCAGCAAGAGTTAAAAGTAGCAGCGAGGTAGGAGTAAGCACTACAAGTGATCGGAGGCTCAATGAGTAGCGAAATAGCACAGCAAGTGCCAAGGAGACTCAGCTATACTAGTACAAAGCACCAGAGAAACGGAAGGCTCAGCTCAGGAGACACGGCTCAGCAGGAGTTAATGCAGCAATCTCGAAAGGCTCAGACACACACGGTGCAGCGATCAGAATGTCGCCGAGGCGACAACAGGAGCTGTAGACTGGAACAGTAGTAAGCCGGAACAGGTCCCGGAGCAGGAAGTCAGCCAGGCCGGGTCGATCACAGAGGAGATTCGCAGACAAGCCAGATCAGCAACGAGCAGGAACGTCAGCCAGGCCGGATCAGATCACGGAGGAGATTCACAGAGAAGCCAGATCGGCAAAGGGCAGGAACGTCAGCCAAGCCAAGTCGGATCACGGGACAGGAACACAGGAGCATAGTCGGTACAGGCCAATTCGGTATACAGGAGATCAGGAACACTGGAACACAGCAACAGCAACACTGGCTCTGGAACACCACGAAAGGGCACCCGACAGGTGGCAATGGCCAGAATAAAAAGGTCACCAGGGGCGGGCCAAACAAGCTCAACCAATAAGGGAGCAGCACAAGTGAGAGTGACAGAGAGATCACGGGAACCGTGATAGCAACTGAGTCTCTCTAGGCACAAGGAAGCAAGGGCCCATGCCTGGGATACCCTTATACTTTGGGAGACATACAAATGTGAGGAGCATCCATCAAGCACGAACAAGGTAAAGTGCCTTGTTCTTAGGCATGGTAGCCTCTCAATGGTGCTACAACTCACATGTTTCACTCTCATGTTCCATTGCAGAGAGGAAATTTCCATATTCATGTCAGACTGGTCCTGCCCACAGACAGTCCAGCTCTGAAATGTCAGGCAAATTCTCTACACACAACAGAGACAGCAAAACCACAAATGTACATTTCAGCCTATGTGGGCCTCGTTGGTGTGGTGCAGATGAATCCCTCTAGGCACATGGAAGCAAGGGCCCATGCCTGGGAGTGAAAAACGTGAGAACTTTTTAGGGAGACGGGCAGCAGGAAACAGCTACATCTTGCAAAGACAGCATCTCAGAGTCTGTGCTGTCCGTCCCCTTCTCCTCCATGATTGGGGAGTTGAATGCGTGGTTACCTTAAGGCACCTGAAGGGACTGATGGTGCAGGAGCAGAGAGTGCCTACAGCAAGATCTCTGCCAATGCCTGTCTGCCTAACAAGTTCTATTTTTCACTAATGCCGCGATTATTCTTGAAAAAAAAAAGTATGTATATTCATATCGCTATTATACTTATGATTTTGGGCGTGATTTGGGGCTCAATATATAGTTGATGATAGTTTTAATTACTCTGGATCTATGCTAAGGCCATTGTTGCCATAGTATGACTAAGTGTGCACACACATGTTCCAGTACACACCATTTCAATTGCTTTCTGACATTTTCACTTAACCTCTGCTGAGCCAGGACCCTTGATAAGTACACCCCTTATGGGTCATCTTGAACCAGTAATTCTAGTCAGACAATGAATACATCCCTGGTCCCATAACTGGTTCTTTCTGCATTTGATTGGGAGGCTCTCCAAGGTCTTTTGCTTTATAAATCTTTTAGACTTTTCTTTTGATTCAGTTGGCAAGTATCAACAGTCCATCTTTACATTGTTCATTATTTTCTCTTCCTTTATTTTTCAGTTCAGTATTTTTTATTTATTTTTTTATTGTTTGTTTTTTGCCCACTTTTTTTTTTTTTTTTTTTTTTTAAATTCACATTTTATTAAGGTTTTCGGGTACAAGCAGAAATTAAGCAGAACAATAGCCATGAGATGAAACATTATAATAAATACATCAGGGTACAGTGCCGCTATAGTAAAAGCATGAAATGCAATTTACTCTCTACTGGGCCTCGTGAGGTTTCCACTTCAGGTATCCCAGATGTCTTGACACAAAAGGGGCGTGAACTAACCAGCTCCTAAGACAGGAAAAGATCCTGATGCAAGGAAAACAAGAAAGTGAGAAAAAAAAGAGATGGGGAAAGGGGGGGGGGGGGGAAGGGAGAGAATGGGAGGGAGAGGAAAGGGCATATCTAGGGTAAGGAAGTGGGGTAGCATCAAAATGGGGCTCACCCACAGGACTTCATACCACCACTATTTTTATCAAACCAATAGTCAATGTATCAAAAGATCCCTACAAAAATCAGGGGGTAAGACACTGTCCACCCAAGTGGCCCATATACGCAAGTAAGAGGATGAGGAATTACGGGAGTATGCAGTCAGCTTCTCCATCTTTATAAGTTGCCAAATTCTGCCATCAAGTTGAGCTAGACCCGGAGGTATTGATTTCCAATGGTAGGCCACATGACATCAGACCGCGGCGCAAATCCTGAAAATAAGCTTGTTAGCCGTACTAGACAAATCACAAGCTCTATAAGGTCTATTCAAAAGACTGTCCAAGGCTCAGGAATGAGGGCAACTCAAAGTGCTGTACATTGGAAGGCATAAGCCCAAAGCGGTTGCACCGAGGGGCAATACCACCACATATGTTTATATGTGCCCAGAGAGCCACATCTTCTAAAGCACAGCTCCAAAGAGGTTGGAAAGATATGCGAGAGTCTAGTAGGGAAAAGATGCCAACGAGAGAGTACTTTATAACCGTTCTCGCTGATTAGTGGGCAAGGAGCCAGTCTGGCCGTATAATCCGTAATCGCCTTCCAATCCTCAGAGTCAAGAGATTCTTCCAGGTCTGATTCCCATCGTGCTCAGTAAGCCGGAGTTTGTGGGAATTTAACTGACAGCATCTGAGAGTAGATTTTGGATATGGCCCCTTTACAGCAAGGCAAAGAGTCACACAAAACCTTGTATGATGTGCTTCGGGAAGGAGGGGAGCGACCTAGATAAGAATGAATAAAGTGATGAACTTGATTAAAACGAAAGTATTCCCTGGAGGGTGCGTCATATCAGTCACGGAATGCTTCCCAGCTCAGCAAGGATGTGGATTGTATCATATCTTGTACTCGAAGAATCCTCTTACCTATCCACCAATCAAAAGAACCAAAAGAGAAACCGGGGGGAATTCAGGATGGCAAAAAAAAACATTGCATCAACGATGCAGGGATCGTCAGGGCATCTTTGACACCGTGCTTGCGCCAAAGTAGCTGAGTATGAGACAAGGTCGGGCTACAATAAGATGCACCGTACTTGGCTCAGAAGTCCACATCAACGTAGAAGCCGGGAGTGCCGGGTTAGAACTGCCTTCCAGGGCCACCCATCGAGGAGGGTCAACCACATTGTGCAGCTGCAACATTTTTGCAAATTGCGCCTCTTTATAATAGCTCCACAGGTTCGGCACTGCCAGTCCCCCAGCAAGACGTTGCTGATAAAGGAGCGACATGCTAATTCGAGGACACTTGGAGGCCCACACAAACTGCAAGATACGCTTTTGCAGAGAATCGATATCTGCCCGACATATTGGAACAGTCATGGATCGAAATAAGTACAGGAGTTTAGGCAGTAGATTCATCTTAACTGCTCTAATCTGTCCCAACCACGATATATGGTAAGTATCTCAGCGACTTAGTTCCTCCCGCAGGACACAAAATAAAGACAAGTAATTGACATCATATAAACTCGACAATGATTTAGTAATGTTAATTCCCAAAACTGTAATCAAGCTGGGAGCCCACTTAAAATCAAAAATGAGGGTCAAAAGTTTTTCCATCGCGGCAGGCAGAGAAATATTGAGAGCCTGTCACAGTACCTTGTTTCCAGTGCCACTGCTTCAGCGATACTCGGTGTCTTTCCACACGTCATCTGCAGGCAAGAGGCTTCGAGCATGCTGCAGGCCTCTGTTTTATGTGTGTGCTTCCTGTAGTCTCCTCCTACCCACTTCCTCCCTCTAGCTGCTCCTCCTACCTACTTCTTGTGGAAGGGTTTAAAGGGCAGACTGAGTCCTGACTCAGTCACCCTTACATTGTTGTTCTGAGCAGTTCATTTTCTAGTATTCCTGATTCCTGTGTATGATCCGGCTTGTCTGTCCATCCATTCTGGTGTTGACCTGTGTCTGACTACTTCTCCTTGGCGTTCCGATTTGGCTCAGATATCCTTTCTGGTGCAAACCAGTGGCTCTGGCTGACTACCCACTCCATGTATGACCTAGGCTTGTCTGACTACCTACTCTGGTGTTGACCTGGGGCTCTATCCACTGCTCATCCAGCATACATATACTCCAGTGGATATCCTATCTGGTGCAAACCTGTGGCTCTGGCTGACTACCGGTCCGTGTATGACTTTGGCTTGTCTGACTATCCTTTCTGGTGCTTACTAGAAGGCTCTGTCTGTTCACTCAGTTTGTTGATTCCATTATTCAGACATCCTTCCTAGTACTGACCTGGGGCTCTAGCAGACTCCTAGCTACTGACTGCAGGCTGAGTAAGTATATCTTGGGCAATACCTTACCACGAGACTCCAGTGGGCTGAGGCCTAGTCTCGGACAGTGTGGTGCAGAGATTGGGAGACTGCTATTCCTGATACAGTGCTCATCGTTTCAATCACCCACTGTGTGTTTATTTATATATTGCATTACTGCCATTATTCTCATAATAAAGGATCTATTAACTATACCGTCTGACTCCTGGTTTTGCTTGCCAACCGTAACAGAGCATCACACTTAGAATTATTCATACGGAATCCAGACAGTGAAGAAAAGGTTGCCAATAGCGAGTACAAGTTTGGAAGGGACATCAGAGGCGACAAGATCATTAGCAGCATATAGTGAGCGAAAAGGCTCAACTTATAAACTTCGTTTCCGATCGAAATGCCCTTAATGTCCGGATGAAGGCGAATTGCACAGGCCAAAGGTTCTATGCATAAGGCGAACAGCAGGGGGGGTAGTGGATACCCCTGATGAGTTCCGTTGCGAACAGGGAAAGACTACGATAAAGAACCAGACACCAACACCACTGCCATGGGCGACGAGTACAGAGATTGAATCCCCGTGAGGATGGGGCCCCCAAAGCCAAAAGACTGCAAGACCTCCCACATGTAACTCCAATCCACTCTATTGAAGGCTTTCGTGTTATCAGGCGCCTCTATCACGGTGCCATGATTGTTGGCTTTTGCTGTCAGTCAGTTGTAAGAGCTTTCCATTGGCTGCCTGTCATTAGTCCGCCCAGTATTGCCTATATATAGACTGGGCTCAGGCACCCTTTGGTTGCCCTTTTGTGGTGTCTCTATGTCAGTGGTCACCTGCCTATGGTTCCTGTGTCTACTGGGCCCGCTTAAGCTTCCTATTGCCCAGTGTAAGTGTCTTTTCCCAGACATCAGTGTCACTCCTGAGTGGTACCTGTTTCCGTTCCTGATCCGGTTTGGCTGCTGTTCCTGCTTCCGTTCCTGATCCGGTGTGGCTGATGTCCCTGCTTCCGTTCCTGACCCGGTTTGGCTGTTGCTACTCTCCATTATCCTGTTCTGGCCTGACTGTCGGTTCTGCTTCTGGATCCGGACTGACATTCTCCTTCTGACTATGGTCGCCTGGGCGACATTCTGACTACTGGATTCTCCTTAGGTTGACTTCTGATACCAGGCTGGGCCTCCGTGTTGTCCAGTATGCCGTACTGGTTTACTCCATATCACCGGTTGCTAGCTGCCTCCATTACAGCACCGGTAGGGCTTCCATGTTGTCCATTCGCGGTACTGGTTTACTCCATATCACCGGTTGCTAGCTGCCTCCATTACAGCATCGGTAGGGCTTCCGTGTTGTCCAGTATGAGGTACTGGTTTACTCCATATCACCGGTTGCTAGCTGCCTCCATTACAGCACCGGTAGGGCTTCTGTGTTGTCCAGTACGCGGTACTGGTTTACTCCATATCCCCGGTTGCTAGCTGTCACCATTACAGCACCGGTAGGGCTTCCGTGTTGTCCAGTACGTGGTACTGGTTTACTCCATATCACCGGTTGCTAGCTGTCACCATTACAGCACCGGTAGGGCTTCCGTGTTGTCCAGTACGCGGTACTGGTTTACTCCATATCACCGGTTGCTAGCTGCCTCCATTACGGCACCGGTAGGGCTTCCGTGTTGTCCAGTCGCGGTACTGGTTTACTCCATATCACCGGTTGCTAGCTGCCTCCATTACGCGGTATTGGTTTACTCCATATCACCGGTTGCTAGCTGCCTCCATTACAGCACCGGTAGGGCTTCCGTGTTGTCCAGTCACGGTACTGGCTTACTCCATATCACCTGTTGCTAGCTGCCTCCATTACGGCACCGGTAGGGCTTCCGTGTTGTCCAGTACTCGGTACTGGTTTACTCCATAACATACCGGTTGCTAGCTGCATCCATTACGGCACCGGTAGGGCTTCCGTGTTGTCCAGTACGCGGTACTGGTTTACTCCATATCACCGGTTGCTAGTTGTCACCATTACGGCACCGGTAGGGCTTCCGTGTTGTCCAGTACGCGGTACTGGTTTACTCCATATCACCGGTTGCTAGCTGCCTCCATTATAGCACGGGTAGGGCTTCCGTGTTGTCCAGTACGTGGTACTGGTTTACTGCATATCACCGGTTGCTAGCTGCCTCCATTACAGCACCGGTAGGGCTTCCGTGTTGTGCAGTACGCAGTACTGGTTTACGCCATATCACCGGTTGCTAGCTGCCTCCATTACGCGGTACTGGTTTACTCCATATCACCGTTTGCTAGCTGCCTCCATTACAGCACCGGTAGGGCTTCCGTGTTGTCCAGTCGCAGTACTGGCTTACTCCATATCACCTGTTGCTAGCTGCCTCCATTACAGCACCGGTAGGGCTTCCGTGTTGTCCAGTACTCTGTACTGGTTTACTCCATAACATACCGGTTGCTAGCTGCTTCCATTAGAGCACCGGTAGGGCTTCCGTGCTGTCCAGTACGCGGTACTGGTTTACTCCATCTACACCGGTTGCTTACATTACCAACTATAGCACCGGTAGGGCCTCCCTGGTTGTGATTTTATCTTAACTCTGTGTCTGAGAGTCAAAACAAACCGTGACAGTACAAAAGGGCCATGACCTCAGACAGTAAGAGTGAGGGTAATGCACAAAACATCCATTGGAGGATGGCTGTACATGAGCAGCGTCTGGATCAGTTGGCATTGGCCATCCAAACTATTCTTGAGCATACAGTACTTACTGACAAGTCTGTTTCGAGTCCGGTGGTCTTCCCAGTTTCGACACCGGAGAATTATACCATTACCGCTGTGGCTGCAATCAAAGGGTTAACCTCTTCTGCACCATTGCCACTTAGATATGATGGCGAACCCAATCTGTGCAGAGGGTTTATAAACCAACTTGAGATATTTCTAGAATTAACCTCCCATGCCTTTCCCAATGATCGCAGTAAAGTTAGGTTTATGATATCTTTATTGACTGGCAGAGCACTGGCATGGGCCAATCCCTTATGGGAGAGTGTGAAACCTTGCACTAAGAATTTCAGGGAATTTGTGCAAACATTTCGGAGAGTGTTCGAGATCCCTGGTAGAACAGCCTCTGCTGCTAAACGTCTAATGGAGATACAACAGGGCAAGCAGACTGTGGGCGAGTATGCCATAGAATTCCGTACACTAGCAGCAGAAGTAGGTTGGAATAATGAGGTGTTGCTGGCTGCCTTTGCTCAAGGTCTGTGCGATTATATCAAAGATGAAACTGCAGCAAGAGAGTTGCCTAATGATCTGGACGAATATATTGATTATGCAATTCTAATTGACACTCGGATCCATGAAAGACTTATGGCTAAGGACCGTAGGGTACGGTCAAAGAGCATTGGGTCTAGCAGTTCATTTTGCCCACCCATCCCTCCCTTGTTGCCTAAACCCAATGACCATTTACGGGAATCTGGTGAACCTATGCAATTAGGCTTTACCAGGTTATCCAAAGAGGAACGAGCACACCGCAGGAGGCAGGGGTTATGCCTTTACGGTGGTAAAACTGGGCACTTGCTAAGAACCTGTCCCGTATGTCCGGGAAACGAACGCACCTAGGGTACCTTGGGGGACAGGCCCTAGGTGGTGTTCATCCGTCCCCAGGTTTGATCATACAGAAACCCACCATACAGGTGGTACTCTCGTGGGCAGATCGCTCAGTGCAGGTTCTGGCCCTGACTGATTCCGGCGCAGCCGGATATTTTATGGATAGTGCCTTTGCTGAACGGCACAAGATTCCGCTGGTTGAAAGAGAATCCCCTCTGGCTATTGAGGCCATTGACGGCAGACCACTAGAACCTGCCCAGGTTACGTTTGAAACAATGCCACTACCTATGACTATTGGGGCACTTCATAAAGAGGAACAGCAGTTCCAGATAATCAGTTCTCCACACTACGCAGTCATTCTGGGATTTCCTTGGTTGCAGTTGCATAATCCTCAGTTTGATTGGCAAAAGTGTGAAATTTCGGCTTGGTCCCAATATTGTATGGAGCATTGTGTGTCTCACCCGGTTAAGATTCTGTGCACCTCCCTTTCATTGCCAGACGATTACCAACAATTCAGTGATGTTTTCAATAAGGGGGAGGCGGGCACCCTGCCCCAGCACAGGTCCTATGATTGTGCTATTGAGCTGCCCCCGGGGTGGTGCCCCCTAGGGGACGTACATATCCATTGTCTTGCGATGAGAACCAAGCTATGGAGGAATATATTTCAGATGCCCTCAAGAGAGGGATCATCTGGAAATCCACCTCACCGGCTGGGGCTGGGTTCTTTTTTGTGAAAAAGAAGAATGGCGAGCTAAGACCGTGTATTGATTAACGTGGCCTAAACAAGTTGATGCCTAAGAATGCGTATCCAATACCACTCATCACCGAACTATTTGACAGGTTAAAAGGTTCCTCAATTTTTACAAAATTGGACCTACGTGCAGCTTACAACCTGATTCAGATCAGAGCTGGTGATGAGTGGAAGACGGTTTTTAACACTAGAGCCGGGCACTATGAATATCTAGTTATGCTGTTTGGTCTCTGTAATGCACCCGCAGTGTTCCAAGAACTGACTAATGATATCCTCAGGGATATGCTGCAGTCCTGTGTTGTGGTCTACCTGGACAATATACTTATTCACTCGGATAATTTGTCACAACACATCAAGGATGTGTCAGAAGTGTTGCTCTGCCTACGTAAGAACAAATTGTATTGCAAATTGGAAAAATGCGAGTTTCATAGATCCAGTGTGCCCTTTCTGGGGTTCGTAATTGCCAAGGAGGGTATTGCCATGGATCAGGAGAAACTTGCAGCAGTTTTGCAATGGCCACGGCCTAAAGGCTTAAAAGCAATTCAGCGATTTCTGGGCTTCACTAATTATTACAGAAAGTTTATTAAGAACTTTTCCACGATTGTTAAACCATTGTCTGACCTTACTCATAAGGAAGCCAATCCTTCCCAATGGTCTGAGGCAGCTGAATATGCTTTTGAGACACTGAAATCTGCCTTTGCAGCTGCCCCAGTGTTATCCCACCCCAACCCATCTCTCCCATTTACACTGGAGGTCAATGCCTCAGAGATTGGGGTTGGGGCAGTACTCTCTCAACGACCAGAAAAAGGGGGTACTCTCAGACCATGTGGGTTTTTCTCAAAAAAATTGTCTGTTGTCCAGAGCCACTATGAGATAGGTGACAGAGAACTACTGGCTATCATTCTCGCTCTAAAAGAGTGGCGTCATTTATTGGAAGGCACCAGAAATCCTGTGTTGTTTCTTACTGACCACAAAAATCTGACTTATCTATCAGAAGCTAAAAGATTGTCCTCTCGCCAGGCTAGATGGGCGTTGTTTCTTTCCAGATTTAATTTTATTGTATCCTACTTGCCGGGTTCCAAGAACTTTAGAGCTGATGCCCTGTCTAGACAATTTGAGCCTGAGACCAACAGGGACGAGGTCCCAGTACCCATTATACAGCCTGATCGTATATTGGCCCCTCTACGTACGAGTATCACTTTGCCACTGGGGGAAGAGATTCTGGCCACTCAGGCTACAGCTCCCCCAGAAACCCCAGTGGGCAAGTGGTATGTTGATGAGCCATTCCGCACTCGATTACTTGAAACCTACCACTCCTCTAAAGCTGATGGGCATATTGGTATGGATCAATTAATATGGTCACTCTCACAAGATTTCTGGTGGCCCTCTTTGAGGGCAGACTGTGCTGCATTTAGCAATGCCTGTGCCACCTGTGCTCGTGCCAAGACCCCTAGACACCTGTCACGGTTTTTTAGGACTCTCAGACCAAATAAGTGAAAATAAAACACACTTTATTAAAGTGAATAAGGCACAAGTACGCCCTCTAGGGGCGGTAGGTAATACACAGGTAAGTAAACTGAGATATTTACAATGGTAATAGCACAAAAGACATAAATGCAAAACAGTATGCACTAGGATGATATTGACCCCCAAGGGGTTAATGTCCATATAACAGTCTGTCTCAGATGTGGAGGTTTGACACGCCCTGGATGTTAAAAGGGCTGTGCTGTATAGACAAAGTTCATCAAGTGCTGAGGATAGAGCTGCCTTGCCAAGGTGTTGGATAGTAAGCAGAAAGGGAAACAACTTAGCCCCCACGGGCGTAGTTACAGGAACTGCTTTCGTTTGTGCAAGTGCCA
Source organism: Rhinophrynus dorsalis (assembly GCA_037306005.1). Taxonomy (NCBI): domain Eukaryota; kingdom Metazoa; phylum Chordata; class Amphibia; order Anura; family Rhinophrynidae; genus Rhinophrynus; species Rhinophrynus dorsalis. The sequence goes on along the minus strand of CM074726.1, from coordinate 71,895,007 downwards.
ATAGCCCCCACGGGCGTAACGGAAACCGGCCGGCGGTGCAAGAGCTAACAGCCTCCTGAAGTGTGATCGAATGCTGGAATAAGAGAGCAAGAGCCACTAGCCCCCTCGGGCGTAGTACCGGATAAGCCAACACTGAAGCCTTTCTGCCAACACTCTGTGTCAAATGATATCGTTGGTAGCCAATACCAGAGAACCTTAAGCGCACAAACGGCCCAACTATGTGAACACTCTGCAGTGGTGGACTAGAGTTGCCGACGGAGAGCGGCCAACTCAGCAGCAGTATCACGGGTAACGAGGCTCGTACAGGAGCTAGCGAGAGTGAATTCGAGGCAGCACTGCAAGAGTTAAAATGCACGTTTACTCGAGGCTTCAGCGCTACTGCAAGGCTCTGCACAGGGAGGAAGGCCCACAGCATACACACAACTCTGCACAAAGAACGAGGCACAGCACAAAATCGAGAGAAGCACCAGGCAAGGCAGTCACTCTGACGCGGGCAGCAGAGACTGGAAATGTCGCGGCGGAGACAACTGAAACGCAGGTCACTGGAACAAGCTGGAAGTCGATCTTTGGAGCAGGAAGTCAGCCGGGCCGGGTCGGAGCATGTAGGAGGCAGTCATACAAGCCGGGTCATACATGAGCAGGAACGTCAGTCTAGCCAGGTCAGGATCCAAGGGTGGTACACAGACGAGCCGGGTCATACACAAGCAGGTACACTGGAGAATGGTCAGGACAAGCCGAATCGGTACACAGGAACTCAGAATACAGGAACACAGCAACAGCACTACTAGCTCAGGAACACCACGAAAGGGCATCTGACAGATGTGATAGCCCGGTATAAAAAGGTCATCAGGAGGCGGGTCAAACTCAGTTAGCAAATCAGTGCCAGCCACAACTGAGAGTGACAGGAATCACAGGCACTGTGATAGTACCCCCCTCTCAAAGACCCCCTCTCCCAGCCTGAGGTCTGGGTTTCAAAGGATATTTAGAGTGAAAGCTGCGTACTAATCTCGGAGCATGGAGATCCCCCTGATCAACCCAAGAACGTTCCTCAGGGCCATAGCCCTTCCAATGAACCAAATATTGCAGCTTTCCTCTAAATCTCCTGGAATCAATAATACTCTGGACTTCATATTCTTCTTGGCCCTGGACGTCCACCGGCCCAGGAATCACTGGCATAGTAGTATAACGATTGCACACCAAGGGTTTCAGGAGTGACACGTGGAACACATTATGAATGTGCATAGAGGGTGGAAGCTCCAGAGCATAAGAAACCGGATTAATCTTGCGGATAATCTTAAAAGGACCAATGAACCGGGGAGCCAGTTTATTGGATGGCACTTCTAAATTGAGGTTTCTGGATGACAGCCATACCCTGTCCCCAACCTGAAATGAGACCGCTGGAAGGCGTCTGCGATTAGCGTGCCTTTTCTGCCGCCTGAAAGACTGACTGAGGGACCTTTGAACCTGTGCCCAAGTGGAACGGAGTCGTGCCAAATGCTCGTCTAGAGCAGGAATCTGCTGCTCCTGAAAGGAGTCCGGGAGCAGACAAGGCTGGAAACCATAATTCACAAGAAACGGGGAGCTCCCGGACGATGAGTTAACCGCACAGTTTCTGGCAAACTCTGTCCATGGCAACAGGTCAGCCCAATTATCATGATGATCGGTGACAAAGCAGCGCAGGAACTGTTCCAGTCCCTGATTGGCACGCTCAGCGGCCCCATTCGTCTGGGGATGGTAGGCAGAGGAAAATGACAATTGGATGCCCATCTGACCACAAAATGCCCTCCAGAACCTAGACACGAACTGGCTCCCACGGTCGGAGACAATCACTCTGGGCACTCCGTGCAGACGGAACACCTCTCTGGCAAAAACTATAGCCAATTCCTGAGCCGATGGAAGGCCAGTCAGAGGCACAAAATGTGCCATCTTAGAGAATCTATCGACCACCATAAGAATGAACGTGTAACCTCTAGATGCCGGTAGTTCTCCCAAGAAGTCAATGTATATATGAGACCACGGACGGTCTCCGTTAGGGACCGGTTGCAATAAGCCCACGGGGAGATGCCTAGGGGTCTTGGCACGGGCACAAGTGGCACAAGCTGCCGTAAAAGCGGCGCAGTCAGCTCTCAACGTAGGCCACCAAAATAACTGCGAGAGGGACCATACTAGCTGGTCCCTACCAATATGCCCAGCCGCTTTAGAGGCGTGATAAGTCTCCAACAGACGGACACGGAATGACTCATCTACGAAACACTTCCCCACTGGGGTTTCAGGAGGTGCCCGTGATTGTGATGCCAGTATCTCTTCCCCTAGTGGCGAGGTTATGGTGGTACGAATAGTAGCCAGGATCTGATCTGGCTGAATGATGGGTACCGGTACTTCCTCCCTCTCAGTGTCAGAGGCGAACTGACGTGACAACGCATCAGCCTTGATATTCTTTGAACCAGGAAGATAGGATACTAGGAAATTGAACCGGGACAAAAACAGCGCCCACCTGGCCTGTCTAGACGACAGCCTTTTGGCCTCAGAGAGACAGGTTAAATTCTTATGGTCAGTAAGAATTAGTACTGCAGTCTGAGTGCCCTCCAAGAGGTGTCGCCATTCCTTAAGTGCAAGTATGATGGCCAAAAGTTCTCTGTCGCCAATCTCGTAATGACTCTGGGCGCTGGACAATTTCTTAGAGAAGAACCCACAAGGCATTAAAGTGCCACCTCCCACAGGACGTTGGGAGAGCACCGCCCCAACCCCAACCTCTGAAGCATCCACCTCCAAAGTAAACGGCAGGGAGGGATTAGGGTGGGACAGTATAGGAGCAGATGCAAAGGCAGATTTCAGGGTAACAAATGCGTCTTCAGCTGCCTCAGACCACTGAGAGGGAGAAGCGCCCTTATGAGTCAAATCTGACAGTGGTTTTACAATCGTAGAAAAGTTCTTGATGAACTTCCTATAATAGTTCGCAAAACCTAGGAATCGTTGAATGGCCTTTAACCCCTTAGGCCGAGGCCAATGCAGAACCGCTGCCAACTTTTCCTGATCCATGGCAATGCCACTTTTGGATATTACGAACCCCAGGAACGGTACTTGAGATGTATGGAATTCGCATTTTTCTAGTTTACAGAATAACTTGTGCTTACGAATTCGGAGCAGGACTTCAGAGACATCTTTAATATGTTGAGCAAGGTTAGCAGAGTGAATCAGTATATCGTCTAGATATACTACCACACAGGACTGGAGCAAGTCACGTAAAATATCGTTAATCAATTCCTGAAATGCTGCAGGCGCATTGCATAAGCCGAATGGAATCACCAGATATTCATAATGCCCTGTTCTGGTATTAAACGCCGTTTTCCACTCGTCACCCTCTTTAATTCTGACTAGATTATAGGCGGCTCGCAAATCAAGTTTAGTAAAGATCGAAGAGCCCTTTAAACTGTCGAATAATTCTGTAATAAGTGGAATGGGATAGGCGTTCGCCATCATATCTTAGGGGTAATGGTACTGCTGCCGTTAACCCTCTAGTGTTAGCACTGGGAGATACAGAGGGATTCCCCGGTGTCACGACTGGGGGGACCACCGGATTAGGACCAGACTTGTCCAAATGTACTGTACGTTCAAGTAACGTTTGTAGAGCCAGTGCCAATTGGTCCAGGCGCTGCTCATGGACATCCATTCTCCAGTGGATGTTCTGAGTATTACTTTCACCCTTACCGTCTGAGGTCATGGCCCTTTCGTACTGTCACGTTTTTTTAGGACTCTCAGACCAAATAAGTGAAAATAAAACACACTTTATTAAAGTGAATAAGGCACAAGTACGCCCTCTAGGGGCGGTAGGTAATACACAGGTAAGTAAACTGAGATATTTACAATGGTAATAGCACAAAAGACATAAATGCAAAACAGTATGCACTAGGATGATATTGACCCCCAAGGGGTTAACGTCCATATAACAGTCTGTCTCAGATGTGGAGGTTTGACACGCCCTGGATGTTAAAAGGGCTGTGCTGTATAGACAAAGTTCATAAAGTGCTGAGGATAGAGCTGCCTTGCCAAGGTGTTGGATAGTAAGCAGAAAGGGAAACAACTTAGCCCCCACGGGCGTAGTTACAGGAACTGCTTTTGTTTGTGCAAGTGCCAATAGCCCCCACGGGCGTAACGGAAACCGGCCGGCGGTGCAAGAGCTAACAGCCTCCTGAAGTGTGATCGAATGCTGGAATAAGAGAGCAAGAGCCACTAGCCCCCTCGGGCGTAGTACCGGATAAGCCAACACTGAAGCCTTTCTGCCAACACTCTGTGTCAAATGATATCGTTGGTAGCCAATACCGGAGAGCCTTAAGCGCCCAAATGGCCCAACTATGTGAACACTCTGCAATGGTGGACTAGAGTTGCCGACGGAGAGCGGCCAACTCAGCAGCAGTATCACGGGTAACGAGGCTCGTACAGGAGCTAGCGAGAGTGAATTCGAGGCAGCACTGCAAGAGTTAAAATGCACATTTACTCGAGGCTTCAGCGCTACTGCAAGGCTCTGCACAGGGAGGAAGGCCCACAGCATACACACAACTCTGCACAAAGAACGAGGCACAGCACAAAATCGAGAGAAGCACCAGGCAAGGCAGTCACTCTGACGCGGGCAGCAGAGACTGGAAATGTCGCGGCGGCGACAACTGAAACGCAGGTCACTGGAACAAGCTGGAAGTCGATCTTCGGAGCAGGAAGTCAGCCGGGCCGGGTCGGAGCACATAGGAGGCAGTCATACAAGCCGGGTCATACACGAGCAGGAACGTCAGTCTAGCCGGGTCAGGATCCAAGGGTGGTACGCAGACGAGCCGGGTCATACACAAGCAGGTACACTGGAGAATGGTCAGGACAAGCCGAATCGGTACACAGGAACTCAGAATACAGGAACACAGCAACAGCACTACTAGCTCAGGAACACCACGAAAGGGCGTCTGACAGATGTGATAGCCCGGTATAACATAGTAACATAGTAGATAAGGCTGAAAAAAGACATGCGTCCATCAAGTCCAGCCCATGCCAATAACACTCCTGTTGATTCAGAGGAAGGCAACAAAAAAGCCCTCTGGAGCAATTTCCAGTGTAGGTGTGTGTGTGTCAAATAGTTCCCCGGCTCAATATCCTATTTGCTTTGAAGCCATCTGTCATAACTGTCAATATTGTTCTGTGCTACATAGGCATTAGTGTTGAGCGAGCGTGCTCGGCCGATGCTCGGATCGGCTCGAGCATCGCTCTGCTCGGCACATGGCGGTACTCGTCGAGTACCGCCATGTGCTCTCCCGCCATGTTCGGGTGGCGGGGATCTGTGCCGGAAGAGGCACAGATCAGAAGACGCTCCGCTGGACCACCAGGGACTGGAGGTACGGGGGCATTGCGGAGATGAAGGGGGCATAGCGGAGATGAAGGGGGACATTGTGGAAGAGGGGCATAGACTCTATGCCCCTCTTCCACAATGTCCCCCTTCATCTCCGCTATGCCCCTCTTCCACAATGTCCCCCTTCATCTCCGCTATGCCCCTCTTCCACAATGTCCCCCTTCATCTCCTCTATGGCATAGAGGAGATGAAGGGGGACATTGTGGAAGAGGGGCATAGCGGAGATGAAGGGGGACATTGTGGAAGAGGGGCATAGCGGAGATGAAGGGGGACATTGTGGAAGAGGGGCATAGCGGAGATGAAGGGGGACATTGCGGAGATGAAGGGGGACATTGCGGAGATGAAGGGGGCATTCAGAGATGAAGGGGGCATAGCGGAGATGAAGGGGGGCATTGACCAGGCACCCTCCCCTCATCAGAGCAGGGGGTGCCTGGTGAAATGCTCGTGTCGCCCCATGCTTTTCAATGGGGCTCGGGTATTCGGCCGAGCACTCGAGCCTCAGGGGGTGCTCGGTCAGAGCACCCGAGCACCCGAGCATCGGGGTGCTCGCTCAACACTAATAGGCATCCATTGCTTTTTTGAATGCAGTTACATTATCTGCAAGCACAACATCCCGAGGCAAAGAATTCCATAGCCTTACCGCCCTTACTGTAAAGAATCCCTGCCTGTGTTTTAGTCGAAAGCGCCTTTCCTCAAGTTCCAAAAGGTCATCAGGAGGCGGGTCAAACTCAGTTAGCAAATCAGTGCCAGCCACAACTGAGAGTGACAGGAATCACAGGCACTGTGATAACACCTCCCTGTGTGCCTACTCCAACCAGTACCTAATGGCGAACGTCCCTGGTCTCACGTTTCCATCGATTTTATGGGAGAATTGCCAGTGTCCAGGGGGTATTCCTTCATACTTATGGTGGTGGACAGGTTTTCTAAAATGGCTCATTTTGTGCCTCTCCGTGGCCTTCCCTCTGCCAAAGAATTAGCGGTGGTTTTCGCTAAAGAGGTATTCCAGTTGCATGGGGTACCTAGAGTTCTGGTGTCCGACAGGGGGAGCAAGTTCGTGTCCAGATTTTGGAGAGCATTTTGTGAACAGATGGGCATCCAATTGTCCTTTTCCGCATACCACCCCCAGACCAATGGGGCCACTGAGCGTGCCAGTCAGGGACTGGAGCAGTTCCTGCGCTGTTCTGTTACTGACCATCATGATAACTGGGCCGACCTGTTGCCGTGGGCAGAGTTCGCCAGGAACTGTGCTGTTAACTCATCATCCGGGAGCTCCCCGTTTCTTATCAACTACGGGTTCCAGCCGTGCTTGCTCTCGGATTCATTTCAGTCTCAACAGATTCCAGCTCTGGATGAGCATATTGAGCAGCTCCGCTCCACATGGGCACAGGTTCAAAGGGCACTCAGTCAGTCTTTTCAGCGTCATCAGCGCCATGCTAATTGTAGACGGCTGCCAGCAGTCTCTTTACAGGTTGGGGACAAGGTATGGCTATCCTCCAGAAACCTTGTTACAAGTCCCGTCTAATAAATTGGCTCCCTGGTTTATTGGTCCGTACAGGGTGATCCGTAAAATTAACCCTGTTTCGTATGACTTGGATATCCCTGCGTCCATGCGCATTCATAATGTGTTCCATGTATCGCTCCTCAAACCTCTTGTATGCAACCGTTATACTACTAACCCTGTGGTGCCAGGGCCTATAGAGGTAGAAGGTCAGGAGGAGTATGAAGTTCAAAGTATCATTGATTCTCACGGGTTTAGAGGAAAATTGCAGTATTTGGTACATTGGAAGGGTGGATCGATCCTGGGTGGATAGTAAGGACCTTCATGCTCCCAAATTACTGCAAATTTTTCATTCCAAGTACCCTCAGAAACCAGGTCCCTCTTCCAGAAGGGTGGGTCTTTGATAGGGGGGTACTATCACGGTGCCGTGATTGCTGGTTTTGCTGTCAGTCAGTTGTAAGAGCTCTCCATTGGCTGCCTGTCATTAGTCCGCCCAGTATTGCCTATATAGACTGGGCTCAGGCACCCTTTGGTTGCCCTTTCATGGTGTCTCTATGTCAGTGATCACCTGCCTATGGTTCCTGTGTCTACTGGGCCCGCTTAAGCTTCCTATTGCCCAGTGTCACTCCTGAGTGGTACCTGTTTCCGTTCCTGATCCGGTTTGGCTGCCGTTCCTGCTTCCGTTCCTGATCCAGTGTGGCTGACGTCCCTGCTTCCGTTCCTGACCCGGTTTGACTGTCGCTACTGCTCCAATATCCTGTTCTGGCCTGACTGTCGTTCCTGCTCCTGGATCCGGACTGACATTCTCCTTCTGACTATGGTCGTCTGGGCGACATTCTGACTACTGGATTCTCCTTAGGTTGACTTCTGATACCAGACTGGGCCTCCGTGTTGTCCAGTGCGCGGTACTGGTTTACTCCATATCACCGGTTGCTAGCTGCCTCCTTTACAGCACCGGTAGGGCTTCTGTGTTGTCCAGTACGCGGTACTGGTTTACTCCATATCACCGGTTGCTAGCTGCCTCCATTACGGCACCGGTAGGACTTCCGTGTTGTCCAGTACGCGGTACTGGTTTACTCCATATCACCGGTTGCTAGCTGCCACCATTACGGCACCGGTAGGACTTCCGTGTTGTCCAGTACGCGGTACTGGTTTACTCCATATCACCGGTTGCTAGCTGCCTCCATTACGGCACAGGTAGGGCTTCCGTGTTCTCCAGTCACAGTACTGGTTTACTCCATATCACCGGTTGCTAGCTGCCTCCATTACAGCACCGGTAGGGCTTCCTTGTTTTCCAGTACGCGGTACTGGTTTACTCCATATCACCGGTTGCTAGCTGCCTCCATTACAGCACCAGTAGGGCTTCCGTGTTGTCCAGTACGCGGTACTGGTTTACTCCATATCACCGGTTGCTAGCTGCCACCATTACAGCACTGGTAGGGCTTCCGTGTTGTCCAGTACGCGGTACTGGTTTACTCCATAACACACCGGTTGCTAGCTGCTTCCATTACAGCACTGGTAGGGCTTCCCTGCTGTCCAGTACGTGGTACTGGTTTACTCCATCTATACCGGTTGCTTACATTACCAACTATAGCACTGGTAGGGCCTCCCTGGTTGTCCAGTACGTGATACCGGTTTGCTCCACATTACCATCTATTGCTGATGCTACCTACGTTACAGCACTAGTGGGGCTGCTTACTCAGTCGTTATGTTAGGCTCATAGTGTGTGCCCTCCTCCAGGCTGCCTTGCCCGGTATATTGGCAAGGCCGGTAGAGCCTCATTCATTGTTGTACCATTCTCCAGTCTGCCTTGCCCGGTATATTGGTAAGGCCGGTAGAGCCTACGTCTTCTCATTGTGCCAGTCTCCAGGCTGCCTTACCCGGTAATTGGCAAGGCCGGTAGAGCCTACTATACTGTATCATTGTATGAGTTACTATTTTGAACCTATCGTGTGTATGTTTCATATATGTATGTTCAGGACCTGTGAGGGTTCTTATTAACTTTTCAATAAAGTTGTGATTTTATCTTAACTCTGTGTCTGAGAGTCAAAACAAACCGTGACAGCCTCTCTGCCTGGGATGAAGCCCACCTGATCTAGATTAACTAGGGAGATGTCACGGTTTTTGTAGAGAACACTCAGACAGTCAGGTAAGGTTAAAAAGCTTTATTGAGAAATAATAAGCAAGTACCCCACTCAGGTCCAAATGAGGTCTGTACCAAGTACCTTCCACATCTGACACAGGTCAGGGTGAGAAAATCACACAAAGAATAATTAGTCAGTACTGTAATAGCTAGGATTAGCTGGCAGGAACAACAGCAAGCAGGAACCAGGAACTCCTCAACAGCCCCACTCAGCAATAGGTGGCAACAACGAAGGGCAGCTGCAGGGCAAACCCCTAGTGGACTAGGGGGCTATAGGCAACAAAGACTCTGGCAGAGAACTGACCCAGATAGGGATAACAGAGGCAACACGGCAGGACTTTTCCACGAGAGGGCCCTAGCACGCTAGGGTTAACGAGGCAACACTGAGATGTCTAGGCAGCAGACTACCCTAGAACGCTAGGGTTAAGGAGGCAACACGGAGATAGCTAGGCAACGGACTACCCTAGAACGCTAGGGTTAAGGAGGCAACACGGAGATGGCTAGGCAGCGGACTACCCTAGAACGCTAGGGTTAAGGAGGCAACATGGAGGCAACTCTGGCAGTGGCTTGGCCCTAGAAGGCTAAGGTAAACGGAGGCAGCAAGAGATCGACAGCTGGCAGCGACTAGGCCCTAGCTTGCTAGGGTTAACTGAGGCAACGGGAACCAGACACTGGCCATAGTGGGCCTTAGATCACTAGGTTAGGTAAAGGCAACTCGGGCAGAAGTCTGGCTTAGACTGGACCCTATAGCACAGGGTTACCGAAGGCAACACAGACACTGGTGAGTGAATGGCCCAAGCAAGCTCCAGATGGCTAAAGGAGCTATGGGATGACCGTCGCTATGGTAAGCGCGCACGTAACGTAGGCGGACAGTAATCGGTAGCCCTAATGGACTAACGGCAAGTCCCGGTAGAGGCAAGTACAGCAACTCAACCAGATCGGCACACACAGAGGATACAGCCAGTCATATGGATGGCCAGAACTAGCCCAGCCAGGTCGGAATACACAGAGTAGTCAGCCAGTCCCAGTAGGTAACGGAATCAGATACTCAGCCACGCCACTTCAGTACACAAGGATTTAGTCAGTCAGTCCTATGTCAGCAACGGAATCGGATACTCAGCTAAGCCGGTTCGGTACACACGGGGATAGTCAGCAAGTCCTAGTCGGTAACGGAATCAGATACTCAGCCAAGCCGGTTCGGTACACAAGGAGTTAGTCAGCCAGTCCTAGGTCAGCAACGGAATCGAAATCAGCAACGTCAGGAACAAAACTTAGTCAGGCGAGCCGGGTCATACACAGAAAGCAGGAACAAGAGCTTCAGAATGCTAGATACTGGTACACCACGAAAGGGCACCGGTATAGTGACAGGAGGTTGTATTTGAAAGCAAACCCTGGGAGAAGCAACAGCCTTGAGCCAATAAGAATGCAGCCAGTGAAAATCAGGAAGTAAGAATGTCGCTCAGGGATCACAGGCACCGAGATAGAAGCCAATCACTGAAGCCACTCATCAGGCCAGCACCTTTGCATAAAGTTTGACGTCCACATTAATAAGCAAAATGGGACGATAACTGGTACAGGAAGTAGAATCCTTACCCTCCTTAGGAAGCACCACAATTTTTGCATCCAACAGTTCAAGTGGAGGAGCAGAGCCTCTGAATAAATCACTGAACAAAGAGGTTAGGTGAGGAAATAAAATGTGTGAAAAGGATTTAAAATAAGAAGCAGTGAAGCCATCCGGGCCAGGAGCCTTAGATGACTTCAGAGTCTCGAGAGCTAACGCAATTTCCTCAACAGTAACGTCAACGTTCAAGGCTGACAAGACTTCCTCAGATAGGCACAGGAGTTTACATTGGTCCAGAAACAAGGAAAGAGTAGAACGAATTGAAGGGGAGTGCTGCACCTTATGGCCATCATATAAAGCTTCATAAAAAGATCCAAAAGCCGAGGCTATCTGGGTAGACCAGTGAGACAAAGACCCGCTACCCGAACAAATAGCCCAAATTGACCTATTCGTCAACTGGGACCGCAATTTAGCGGCCAACATCGCATCCGGTTTGTTCGCCTTCTCAGAGAATTTCTGCTCTGTCCATTGCATGGCCTTTAAAAGCACCTGGGAAAGCAAAAGGTTCAGTTCCCCCTGTAAGTGGGTTACCACTAATAAATTAACTTGAGTAGGAGCTTGCTTGTGAGAGATCTCAGTCGTGTGTAGTAACGCCCCTATATTTTTTTTGCCCACTCTTCCATCTCCTTCACTTCTATATATTTCTTACTGTCATACGCAGAGCTAGTGGTCTAATTGTGTTTGTCACTGCTACAGCACTCTCGGACCCTGTTGCAGACTATCTCTTGATCCTTTTACTTGTGTTCATGATAGAGCAAGGCAGTGTACATTCTATTTATAAGGATACCTTGTTCACTGGAATCTGTCATCACATATTGAACCCTTAACTAGGTCTTCGTGTTGTCTTCTGTGCAGCAGCGCACATACAGCCAGGTGTCTATCATTATCAGCATCGACTCTTTCACAGTTCCAGGACGAATACATACACTTTTGCTTGAATTTCTCCTTATGTCTTTCCACTTGGATTGTATTTGATACACATAAGCCCCAATTGGGAGTCTGGTTACCAGATACCCTCTGGATTTATTCATCACCCACTATGATTATCAGGATGTTCTACCATCTCCACTGGGCAGTGGATCTTAAATATACAACAAGGAATCATTAGACCCTTAACTGGGACTCTGGGATGCCTGCACAATAGCAGCACCCATCGAGCCAAGGGCTGGGTTATAGGAATAGATACATGGAAGGTGCTACTTTCAATTTAACTTTATTATCTTGATATCCAGCATACATCACTAAATGTTTACTATATGTGTATTTTTTTTTGTGATTTAGCCTGCCTTGATACTTCATATGTTCACTGTGAGGTCTTAAGCTTTTGAAGTTTCTCACTTTATTGTTCTTTGATCTATATATATCTATAAAAGAGAAAACCTCATTACATAATTTATGTCTCTTCAGGAGACACGCATACCAAGGGTCGGCAGTAAGGATGAGATATTCATATCTCCTCCATGCTGTCTGTCCAGGGACATACATGGGGGCTTGATTTTGACAGGTGTGTGCAGGAGCCGAAGGCCCCTGCCCACTCCTGTCAAAATCTGTGCAAAGAGTTGGCCCTCCCTCAACTTCCATTGGAAAAAAAAAGAAAAAACATGGCCGACACACACTCGCTAAACAGAAAAAGACACAGAACACACTCACACAAATCACAACTACAAAAAAACCTCTTCCCCTATATATGCATTCCCTCTGACACTATATACATCACTGATGAGGCCCAACAAGGCTGAAATGTAAGTCTGGGATTGGCTGCTTCTCTTGTTCAAAGATGAATTGCCTGGCACTTTGTGGCTGGACTGCCTTTTGGTATGATCAGTATGATGTGCTTTAGGATATTTTCTCTCTGTGAAATGCACTAGTGAGCTAAAAGAGACTGCACCCTGGGTAGGATACTTATCCTATAGAGCTTCATCAATTCAAGGGCAGGCTCGTTCCTAGTTGAGCATCTCTGACCAGCTCTTTATATATGCAAATTACCCTTGGGATTGGTCTCCCTAAGGGTAAAAGGGTAATCCAGACGTGGAGCCCTTGCTCAAAGTGCCTAGAGAGATCAGCTTCACCTCACTGACAAGGCCCAACAAGGCTGAAACGTACGTCTGGGGTTGGCTGCTTCTCTTCTTCAGAGAGGAATTGCCTGGCACTTTGTGGCTTGACTGCCTTTTGGTAGGATCAGTATGATGTACTTTAGGATATTTTCTCTCTCTGAAAGGCACTAGTAAGCTAAGAGAGATTGCACATTGGGTAGGATACTTATCCTATAGAGCCTCATCAATTTGAGGGCAGGCTCATTCCTAGTTGAGCATCTCTGACCAGCTCTTTGCACACACACATACCACTGACACACACCTGCAGAACTAAAAACGCATACTGGGCACTCCAACTTCAAGGAATGACCCACAATCATTTCCACCAACCAACGAAAAAATCTATGCATCATCAACGCATTGTATCCCATGACATACAACTCCCCTCCTGAATGGTGTCTCATTCATATCTGCCTCGAGCCTGGACTGAAACTACTATCATCCTCAGCCGCTTGAGTCACAATAAATATCACTGTTAACACACCGCCTCCGTCCCCATCTGAATGCACCGTCATTTTTACATCTGCCTCTTGACGTTGCACATACAACTCACCACCTGAATGGTGTCTCTTTCATATGTCCCTCCAACCTACACTCAAACTATCATCATCTTCAGCCCGTACTGCCACAAAAACTGTTAATGTTAACTCACCTTTCATTACCTCTTTGTAAAAAAGCTGACTGTTTTATATCTGCCTCTACATCATGCACTCAAAATCACATTATAAATCATACACAAACTCCATCATCCTCTCCCGCCAACATCAACACCAGCACTGGAGCCAACAGCACCTCATCTCTACTATGACTCTCTTTGCTTATCAGCTTCCTCACTAACATATACAATATGCCCTCACTTCTCAAACTGTCATGTCCAACTACAGAAGATATGGTGCAAGCAAATTATAATTTATTAGCTGCATTTAAAGGCAGCATAGTAAATTATGCAACTCTATTGTCACATATCGATTGGGGAACATGTGGCTTTCCCACTGCTGTTGAACTACAGCTCCTGTCAACAGCAGGATTGCTTTGCAATGCATTGTGTACCCCTTTGGCACTAAATGAGTTAATGCTAGTACATATGTGATCCCCCCACCCCCTAGAAGCAGCGCCCTGCAGCCATAAACTTGATGGCGGGGACACACACACAGCACTGGTACGTTGCACATCTCTGCCACTTAAAGCCTTGTCTCAATACTCTCAAATGATATTATATTTTAACACTGCCATTTACTGATAGCACTGTATTCACACACACTTTAACCTCCGAGGTGCTGCTTGTACCATGCAATAAGTGCCACCTTCATAATTACGTCTTTTATATTGTGAGACTTAATGAATGGGGTTATGTAGATATACTATTGTTCAACCCCCACAATGTCTTCACTTCTTCTCCTTAACCTTTTGAGGGCCAGAAAGGTATCCAATGCACTGCAAAGTACTCTGGCACTCAAAAGCTGAAGACAATGTATAGGGTGAGCAATACTTTAAGGCACAATTAGCAGTACTGTAAGGTGTGCTTTGTCAACCAGACTTTGTGTCCAAAGAGCCACTGATTCATTATGGCCCAGCTAAATGTGGTCATTTCTAATTGTAGATGGAGCTTCTGGTGGAATCAGGCACATGGAGTGTCCTAGCATGATTGCTTTACACACCATGCTTTTGTCCTATTTGTAAATACTACTACTAACTGTTTATAGTAAACTAGCAAAAGGGGTATGGCGTTGCCCATGGGGATTAAGTAATTTGACTGTTTTAGAGGTATTAAATGCATTGATTGCAGCAGTGAATGGGTTAAGTGTTTAAGAGACAAAAGTGTACATGCAGTGGAAGGTGTTGTATACCTCTTTGGCACTGAAGGAACCCAACGCATTGCACAGTTTATTTAGACTCCTTCAGTGCCAAAGCGGTATCCAACACATTTCACTGCATGGTTACTTCTTTGGCTCTCAAACACTTAAACCGTTCACACCTGCAAACGTACCCAAACCATTGTTAATCAGTGGTTGAATACCCCTAAAGCACCCAAAGGACTTACTCCCCACAGGCAATGCCATGCCCCTTTTTCTAAAATATATATATATATATATATATATATATATATATATATATATATATAATATAATGTCAATATTTGCCTCATAACCCAGAGACACAAGGATTATATAGCTCTCCTGCTGCCAAATAAGTCTTTATCAGACGTTCCTGTGTTGCAATTAATTTCCTCTTGCCCTTAAAGGAACACCTAAAATCAAGGGTTATATGCACTTAAATATCTTGTACTCCATACTGGCCAATGTAAAAATTCTATATTTGTTAATGCCCTAAGACAAGATATCATCTTTTCTAAATAGAAGAAGAATATGTTCTAATATCACTTGATTAACAGCATTAGCTCTGTACAAACAATTACCCAAAGTGTGTCTATATAGGATAGACTATACATGCATTCATATTGCAAGTTTGGGATAACATTTTAGGGATCTAACATAACCAAATTTTACAGATGCTAGCTGCAAGTATCTTATATTTAAAATGTAAATAACCCAAATGTTATATTTTGTGATTATATTTTTAATGGCCTCCGAATCCAAATCCCAAAAAGGATGTGGTATGCCTGGATACAATTGTTTATGTATGAACATATGGGGCAACAACCATATTGTTCTCACCATATGCTTGTCCTTGGCTTGCTGGACAATAGCCACATCCCCACGAAGGGGCAGCTGGGCTGACAGCTCCTCATCCTTTTGCCCCAGCCAGTCAATGATCTCCTGCAATGGGGGCTGCAGTTTGAGGGTAGGATCTGAAAATGCTTCAAGGCGAGCCCTGAGGGAGACAGGAGGCATTGAAAAGATGACAGAGACACAGAACAGAGGAAAAATGTTTAAGGATGGAGTCTAAATAAGAATAAGAGAAGGGGAGACCACAAAAAAATAGTTAGCATAAGTAAGCTGGTTGAGAGAGAGAGAAAATAAGTCAAAGACAAGACATAGGGCTGTATAGGATCAAAATAACTGCACCATAGGGGAAGACTAAAAATTCCCTCAAATACCATTGCTTTAAAAAGGGCTTTAACCTACTGAATGCTAGAGAGGTCTCCAATGCATTGCCTATAAGTCAAGGGAAATTTTCATTTGTCCCCTATGGTGCAGTTGGCTTGCAGTCGAATGTTTCCACTTTTTTTCGGTACGTATGGCCAATAGAGTGTTTATCTGTGTAGAAATATGGTACACAAAACAAGTCATGTGAGGACAACTATACGTTGCTGTGTCTATTCTATCTTGTATGCTCATCCACATTTTGATGACAATAAATTCAACTTTTTTTTTTTTTTTTTTTAAACTTCTACATGGTTCCCTCTACACTGTACAATGTATGCCTGTTGATATTTGTGGCCATTAGAACATAACTACAAGGGGTACACAGAGTGAAGCTGTGATGGATTCCAGTACCCAAGAAGTCCATTGGCCCTAGGGTTCAATAACATAGTAGCATAGCAAATTAGGTTGATAAAAAACAAAAGTCTATCAAGGATTATATAGCTCTTCTGCTACCAAATAAGTTAGTCTTTATCAGACCTTCCTGTTTTGCCTACTAAAACACAGTATAACCCTGTATTTTCCCTTTTGAAAGAAATGCATCTAATCTTCTCTTAAAAGTATCCACTGTATCTGCCATAACCACATCCTTGGGGTAGGAATTCCATAATTTAACAAACCTTACTGTAAAAAACCCTCCATCCTCTTATCATCAGGGTTAGCTTCTGGTTATTTGATCAGGCCTTGGAATGAAAAGTTCACCAGAGAGATCCTTCTATTGACCTTTCATATACTTGTACATTTTAATAAGATTTCCTCATAGTTGTCTTTACTCTAGAGTAAGTAAAGCATGTTTGTCTAGTTGTTCTTCATACATCAAGTCCTCCATTCCCTTAATTCATTTTGTTGCTCTTCGCTGTACTCTCTCCAGTTCTAGAATATCCTATTTCAAAACTGGTGCCCAAAACTGTACTGCATATTTGAGGTGAGGTCTTACCAACGATTTGTAAAATGGCAAAATGATGTTATAAACTCTTCCTTCAATACCACTTTTTATGCATGACAGGACTCTGTTTGCTTTTGCTACTGCTATTTGACAATGGTCACTGTTTCCAAGTTTGTACTTTATAAGAATTCCCTGGTCTTTCTCTAGCAACAAGTCCCCTAAAATGATTCCATTAAGTTCATAAGTAGCATTGGGATTTTTTCTTCCCAAATGCATGACTTTACATTTTTCCACATTAAACTTCATATTCCATTTGTTTGCCCAATCTGCCATTCTATGTAAAACCCAGTATAGAGAACAAATATCCTGTTCTGAATTTATTACCCTAAATAATTCATGTTATACTCCTGTGAGAATATGTTTGTGTTGGGCCCAAACATATTTTGCATCAGGGCCCTTCAATGACTAATTATGCCAGTAATGACCATCTTAGGTAACTATTTTGTTTTATGCCTGTTGTACAATTCTATGTCAGAGTATCTCAGCCTCTTCCTGGTTTCTTCCCCCTTATCATAGTAGAGACCTGGAGAGGGGGTATATATATAGGTTTTTGATCTAAAATTGTATTTTCACTGTTACTATAAAACAGCGTAATGAAGAAACAGATTTCTTGCAGGGGAGATATGGCAATCAGATATCCCCTCCCCAGGCCCGTTTATTATGTTATGTCAGTCTGAGGTGTTCAGTGTTTGTATCTCAAGTCAAGTCCATGGATTTAAAGTGGAACTATCACACAAATTAAAGCTGCCCCCAAATAATTATGCACATAACAATAAGCATATCCATACTACATACTAGTTCTTAGACAGTCGGCAAGCAACTTGCTGTAGAGGCAACTGTGCACCTGCACCGTCTGTCCCTTCCTGTACCTTAAGGTACAGTGCAACTCCCCCTAGAGGAGACCAGGACGAACAGCACACATGCATGCAGATGTCTCTTTGGCAAGATGTCTGCGCTGATGCCTGCCTGACCGTCTCAGAACGAGTTGGGTTTCTCAATAATGCTGGACTTATTCTGGATAATATTAGTATGGATATGCTTATTGTTATGTGCATAATTATTTGGGGGTAACTTTAATTTGTGTGATAGATCTGCTTCAAATTATTGTTTAAATGAGGTCTCCGAAGCATTGCTTCTCTATTCAAGGGGTGAAAAAAACAATTAAAATCAATGAGAATTTTTATTTCTGCTTCTATGGTGCAAAAAAAATAAAAAATTTCCCCAGAATGAGTCCACTTTTCTTTTGACGTGCAACCTTTGTGTGACAGAGAGGTATGCAACACATAGGAAAGCAATGTGTTGTGTGCCCCTCTGGCACTCAAAGAGTTAACGTGTCTCACTTTCCCAAGCATATTCACTTTTATATTTTTCCAATTTTAATGATCCTGTTTCATATTTTATAACATTTTGAAAACCACTGGGTTAAAGGACAACTAAAATTTCCTAATAATAACTCCCACGTACGATACTATAGTGAGGATATACTGATGGGCCCTATGAATGTTGCCCTCATGTCTTTGCTCAAGACATAACATCTTCATTCAGTCCTAAATGTCATGTCCATGGAGGCAAAAATTACACTTGACTGAAGCAGTCAGAGAGCCTGAACCTGCTTAACCTCTTGAGCACTAGTGGGGTTCTCAATGCATTGCGGAGCAATATCTTGTACACCACCTCTGGTCCTTAAAGGGTTAAGATTATGAGGTGTAGTGAGTAGAATTTGGGTTGCCCTGCTAGCAACTGTTATTGGTGCCTCAATGGACAGGACATGCAGGAATAATTGAAGATACTAAATTTTGAAAAAAGGCACAAGGGCAAAACTTAAAGGGACCATTGGGATTTTCTGACCATAGTAAGCTAAGAGGGGCTTATTATACCAGTGGTGAAATGTTTAACCTCTTGGCGCTGGAAATGTATAACTAATAGGTCAGTATATTTCCCTTTACCTCAGGCTGTGAGATTTCTTCTTTATTTCATTCCAGCACAAGTTCATCTCTGGTAGAATTTCAGATTCTGCAACTTCTTCAGAATTTAGCACCTGCGACACAATGAGAGAAAGAAGCACAGGGTGCAGTTTTATGACAGTGAGAGAGAAGCATAGGATGCCGTGCTCTCACATTGAGAGAGAAGCACAGGATTCACTGCTCTCACAGTGAAAGAGAAGCACAGGATGCAGGGCTCTCACAGTGAGAGAGAAGCACAGGATACAGTGTTATCACAATTAGAAGCAAAGGATGCAGTGTTATCAAAGTGATAGATACAAGCAAAGGCTGCAGTCTTATTACAGTGCGAGAGAAGCAAAGGATGCAGTGTTATCGTAGGGAGAAAGAATCATTACTGTCCCTTTAATCTTCTCTTAATGTATCAGTTGTGTCTGCTATTACCACATCCTTAGACAAGGAATTCCACAATGTAACAGACTTTACCATAAAGGAAAAAAAAAACCTTCCTCTGCTGAATTTGAAACCTTCTTTCCTCTAATCTTAAGGGTGGCCCCTGGTTATTTGATCAGGCCTTGGAAAGAAAAGCTCACCAGAGAGATCTTTGTATTGACCATATATATACTTATACAGTGTAACAAGATCCCCTCAGTGTCTAGAATAAATAAACCAAGTTTGGCTAGATGTTCTTCATACTTCAAGTCCTCCATTGCCTTAATTAATGTTCTTGCCGTTCTCTGTACACTCTCCAGTTCTAGAATAACCTTTTGCAGAAATACAGACCAAAATTATATAGCATATTCAAGATGAGATCTTGCCAATGATTTGTACAGTGCCAGAATTATGTTATGCACTGTTGCTTCATTACCCCTTTTTATGCAAAACAGGACTTTGCTTTTGTTACTGCTGTTTGACACTGATCACTGTTTATACTTTACAAGGGCTCCCAGATATGTCTCTAGCAGCAAGTCTCCTAAAAATATTCCATTAAGTTCATAAGAAGCATTGAGATTCGTTTGTGCCAAATTTTCCACACTAAATTTCATATTTGATTTGTTTGCCCAATCTGCCATTATATGTAAATCCCTCTGTAGAGAACAAACATCCTGCATAATTTAGTGTAGTCTGCAAATATTTAAATTTCGCTTCCTATACCTATTTCCAGATCATTTTTAAACATGTTAAATAGCAGTGGAACAGGTACTGAGCTCTGAGGTACTCCACTCTCAGCCTTAACTGTACTGAAGAATATTCCATTTACAACAGTGTACTGTTCCCTATCCTTCAATCAATTTTCTTTCCATTGCAAATGTTATCCCAAGACTCAGTTTCCTTGCTAATACTCCAGCCTCCCGTATGGCACTGAAAGAAATGCTTTTGCAAAATCACAATATACTACATCTACTGCTTATCATTATCGAGGTTGCTAGTTACTTCTTCATAGATGCTCAAAATATTTGTTTGGCAAGTGCTATTCCTCATAAAACCATGTTGATTCCTGCTAATAATCTCATTTTCTGCATTGTAACCCTGAAAATAATCACTTATTATCACTTGTAGCAGTTTTTCCACTATTGTGGTCAAACTCACAGGTCTATAATTCCCAGGGTCTGTTTTAGTTCCCTTCTTATATAAAGGCACCACATTACCTTTAATTCAATCTTGTGGTGCTGAGCATGTGGTGAGAGGATCCTAAAAATTAAATCAAAGTCCTTTTTAGAACTGCACTGAGTTCGCGAATAACACTTGAATGTATACCATCAGGACCAGGTGTTTTGTCAGTCTTAATTTCCTTCCCTTAACCTCTTCTTGTGTTAACCCAATATCTGATAATGGTATGGTTAAAGCATAGTAACATAGTTGATGAGGCTGAAAAAAGACATGTGTCCAGCCCATGCCAAATCACCCCTGTTGATACAGAGGAAAAAAAAAAAAACATTGAACCATTTCCAGTTAGGCCCCATGTGGGTAAAGAAATTCTGGATAGTTAAAATCTATCTATATGAAAACAGCTGCCAAGATGTGCAGCTGTTTTCATTTGCAACAACAGTTAGGCCTCCCCATTCTCATCAATATTTGACAGTTTGTAACATATACCCACCAACACCTTTTTTGTTGTAGATTTTACACCATAGTTAGCTTCAATTTCTACCCACAAAGATTTCACATTCCCTCCAGTTTCCTCACAAATGTCTCATCTTATACATGGGTTCTTGATCCGGTTACACACCTTCCCTGCATCTCTTATTCCTCTAGTGTTAAGCAGGGAATAGCCATTAATACCATAGTGTTATCCCCTCTCATCTGTTATTCCAGTATTTTTAAACAGGAAATAGCACTTAAGTTCATAGTGTTGTCACAGAGAGTGCAAAAGCACAGAGTGCAGTATTATCACAGTGTGGAAGATGCATAGGATATAGTGTTATCATAATGAGAGACAAGCACGGAACAGAGTGTTATTACAGTTAAATAGAAGCACAGGGTGCAGTATTTTCACAATGTGAGAGAAACATTGGATACAGTGTTATTGTAGTTAGAGAGAAAAACAGAGTATAGTGTTATTACAGTGAGAGTGAAGCACAATGGAACAATGTAATCGCAGTGAAATGGAAGCATAGGGTACAGTGTTTTTTCAGTAACAGACACGCACAGGGAACAATGCTATACAGTGAGTGTCTGAGACACAAAGGGAGCAATGCCATACAGTGCGAGAGAAACACATGGTAGAGTTATCACAGTGAGAGAAGCACAGGATACAGTGATATCACAGTAAGAGAAGCACATGATCCTGTGATATCACAGTGAGATAGAGGCACAGAGCTCAGTGATATCACAGTTAAAGAAAAGCACAGGGTGCAGTGGTATCACAGTGAGATAGAAACACAGGGTGCAGTGATCGCACAGTGAGATAGAAGCACAGAGTGCAGTGACATCGCAATGAGATAGAAGCACAGGGTGCAGTGATATCACAGTGGGATAGAAGCACAGGGTGCAGCGATATCACAGTGATATAGAAGCACAGGGTGCAGTGATGTCACTGAGGGAAGTATAGGATGCAGTGCTATCAGTGCAAGGGAAGCACAGGGTGCAGTGTTATCAGTTTAAAAGAGATGCACAGGATACATGATTATTAAAGTAAGTGGGAAGCACAAGCACAAGTGTTATTTATGAAACAGGAACACAGGAAGATGTGGTTTCAGTGTAAGAGAGAAGCACAGGGTGTGATGGTACTGTAAGACATATTCACAAGCTGCAGTGTTACTGTAAGATAGAAGTACCAGGTGCACTGTCAGTTTAAGTGAAACAGTGTGCAGTCTTATCAGTTTCATAAAAGCACACAATGCAGTGTTATCAGTGTAAGAGGAGCATCAGATACAATGTTATAAATGTAAGAGAAGCACAGGGTGCAGTGTTATCAGTGTAAGAGAAGCACAGAGAGCAATGTTGTCAGTTTAAGATTAGCACAGGGAGCAGGATTATCAGTGTAAGAGAAGCACAGGGAGCAGTGTTCTATGTGCAAGACAGAAGCACTGAGTACATATACTGTAAGAGAGAGAAGCGCCAGTTGCAATGTTATCAGTGTAAGATAAGCATTGGAAACAGTATTCTCAGTGCAAGACAGACGCACTGGTTATGTGGTACTGTAAAAGTGGAGCAACAGGTTCAGTGTTATCAGTGTAAAAGAAGCAGTGAGTGCAGTGTTATCAATGTAAAAGAAGCAGTGAGTGCAGTTTTATCAGTGTAAAAGCACAGGGATGAGTGTTCAAAGTGTAAGAAAGAAGCACAGGGTGCAGTGATACTGTAAGAGAGGAGCACCAGGTTCAGTCTTATCAGTATAAGACAAGCACAGAGAGAAGCGTTCTCAAGGTAAGACAGACACGCAGGTGCAGTGGAACTAAAAGAGAGAAGCACCAGGTGCAGCTTTACTGTAAAAGAGAGAAGTACCAGGTGCAGTGTCACTGTAAAAGAGAAGCACCAGGTGCAGTGTCACTGTAAGAGAGAAGCACCAGGTGCAGTGTCACTGTAAGAGAGAAGTACCAGGTGCAGTGTCACTGTAAGAGAGAAGCACCAGGTGCAGTGTCACTGTAAGAGAGAAGCACCAGGTGCAGTGTCACTGTAAGAGAGAAGTACCAGGTGCAGTGTCACTGTAAGAGAGAAGTACCAGGTGCAGTGTCACTGTAAGAGAGAAGCACCAGGTGCAGTGTCACTGTAAGAGAGAAGTACCAGGTACAGTGTCACTGTAAGAGAGAAGTACCAGGTGCAGTGTCACTGTAAGAGAGAAGCACCAGGTGCAGTGTCACTGTAAGAGAGAAGCACCAGGTGCAGTGTCACTGTAAGAGAGAAGCACCAGGTGCAGTGTCACTGTAAGAGAGAAGCACCAGGTGCAGCTTTACTGTAAAAGAGAGGTAAATTGTGCATTGTTATCAGTGAAAGAGAAGTATAGGATACAGGATAGTTTTTACTATGTGATAGAAGCTCAGGGTATAATGTTATTAGAATAAGCAGGAGTACACTGCTCAGTGTACAGTGTAAGCACATATAAGGGAGACCATAATGTAGTTGGAATGGGGGAAAATAGCAATAGCCATCTTAACAGGTAGAGTGGGGAACAGTGTTAGTGAAGTCTCTTATCTCACCTGTATATAATGAAGGACGTCTTGCTATAGAGGAGGCATGGAAGGAGAACAAGTGGCTAATACAAGGTAGCCTGATATGCCACTGGAAGCAAGGGGCTTTGAATGAGAGAGGCAGAAGGGAATGGCAAGAGGAGAAAAAAAGAGAAAATGTGTAAAAGAGAGAGAGAGAAAGAGAGAGAGAAGGGTGAAGAAGGGGAGACAGGTGAAGCATAGACAGAACACTGCTACCAGGTAGTGAAGTTAGTTTGAAAGAGAGGAGAAAGATAAGGGAGCAGTGACAGATTCAGGATCTTCTGGACAGAGCACAGATGGACACCCTGCTCCCCCTCCTTCCTCACCCCCCACTGGAATGTCATCGGGCGGACTGTAACTCCCGTGCCCTTTCCTGAAGAAACCAGGCTTTGTCTGGGCAAATTCCACTGTCACCCCCCAGTCTATTGCCGCCTTGCTGGGAAGGCCAAATATCTTTTCCTATATCTTCCTTCTATTTGTCTGTCCTATACTGAGGTGGTAGGAAAATATATTCACAATGACAGCCAGGAGGGAGCAATGGACATGTTTTTAACCTTCTGAGTGACATAGGAGTTGGCAATGTAGTGTTCTGACATATACTGCCAACATCTTTAGCAATTCCAGGGTTAATGTGTAAACACAGCTCACAGTGCTATACAATGAGAAACAAATATAAAATGTGCAAGAGTACAAATACACAGTGACGCAGATGTAGCAGAACAAACGTGTTGGAAATCTAGTTCAAAACAATTGCACAATGGGAGGAATGTATGAATCCACTCATTTGTGGCAGATACATATTTAGGCCTAGGCCAGCAGATTATCAGGATCTGCAGGACACCACAACCACAACTGTACATTTAAAGGTGCCTCCTGGGGCATGGGAAGAGTGGTGGCAGTAACTGTAAGTTTAGGGTCCTGTTCTCCCCATTCAGAATGCAACCTATCCTATATAATAATTCTCTAAGTGTGTGTTTGTCAGAAGCCGTCATGCATAGTAGAGACGGCTGCACGCTCTGCAGTCCTGCGCAGTACAGGCTGCGCAACCCATTGCTGATAACGGAGCAGGGCGCCAAATTCAGACCGGTGCGCAGAGAGGACTACGGTCTGAATTCGGAGCGCCCCTCTCCATATCAGCGTCAGCACAGGCAGTCTCTACTGTGCATGACTGCACCGCGGACGTTGCAGGGTGGCACTGTGGCCCGTGTACACGGGCTCTTCAACTAGTTTATGCATAAAGAAACAATCTTCTATTCTTTAATTCTCTTCTGCTATATTCAGCTCTATATTAAGATCAAGAGGGTTAGGTCTGTAGATTGGGTAGCCTCTGTAAATGGGTGGGATAAGGTAAGGATATGCTAAAGTGAATATCTGGGGTTGCCAATTCTTGTTTGGCCAAGGGCAGCATAAAACCTGAATATATCACTACAACTCCCAATACCCCAGAGGTGTCTGGGGAGGCACTGGCTGTACTACATATGATTGCTATAATATATATTGGTGCAAACACACTGCTGTCCAGAGGAAAAATTATTGGGATTGCAGAGGGTGCAGTAGTGACGAGGCCCAGCATCCAAGTGGGCCCATCTACCCCAGGACCCAATAGGTTCTAGTTACAATTGGTTATGACAATGCAGTTCTAGTTAAGATGTTAATGCCAACAAGCCCTGTTTGTCTACTCCGTAGCACAGTGGAGAGCAACATACGGGCGCCGGCAATAGATTACAACTCACGTCGTTCCTTCCCTGCCTTTGACTGCAGGGATGCCAACAGAAATATTGAGGCTGAGTACAATCATAAAGCTGGAGCACTCACACCCCACGTATATATCTGCAATGTAACCTGGAAGTTCTGTATGTGTAAATACGGAGCCTATGGAACTGTTTCTCTCTTTGGTTTAATATAAAACGGAGGACAGAGCAGTAGAGGAGCTCTCCAGTTCTATGCTGTGCTATCAACAGTTTTTTGCTACTCTTCCTACAGAATCCCTGTGGGACAGTCTGGTCGTGGGTGGGCCCCTTTTGATACAGAACCCCCCCTCCCATCACTGGGGCCAGTGGGAAGCCTGTGTCTG
This sequence comes from Rhinophrynus dorsalis, assembly GCA_037306005.1. Classification (NCBI taxonomy): domain Eukaryota; kingdom Metazoa; phylum Chordata; class Amphibia; order Anura; family Rhinophrynidae; genus Rhinophrynus; species Rhinophrynus dorsalis. Next base: position 71,869,553 of record CM074726.1, on the reverse strand, counting down.
ATCAGGGAGGCAGGCACCCTTGCTTGGTTGTGCCTCACACATGGGTACTGCTTGTCACCCAAAGGCAACCTGGGCTGGCTGACAGGTGATGATGGGAGTTGGAGTCTGGTAGCAGCTGGAGGGCCTCACATTGCCCACCACCAATGCTCTAGCATGTGCAGGGAAACTAAATAATGTTTTGCTAATTTGCTCTGCATCTCATTCATACATGATGTAAAAGAAGGAGTAGGGGAAAGCAATGTCCAAAAACACCTATACACACTACTCTCCCCCTGGCACAAGTAGCAGGGAAAGTTTTAGCACAAGTAGCTTAGTATGTTTGGGTTAGGCAGACGTAGCACTAAGTTTGCAGCTCCTAATTCAGCACTGATTCATATTAATGGGATTGTAATACTTAGAATGTAAAAAATATCCTCCTGAGTATAACAAGAGTAGTTGCACTGCTGAAAGGTATTTTATTCATAAGTTATTACAGTTCAAACTTTTTAGTTGCAGTATTACAGTGGCCTGAAATTGTACAAAGTTGCTTTTGCTACACCATTCTATGGAGATTTATGGTCAACTAACCCACAGGGGTGGGTCTTGAAGGTCCTCCTTTTCAACCTGGTCGATCATACAGCACTGTGTTGAACTTTGGATGCAGCAGGGATTGTAAAGGAAGGCGGTGAGCGCGTTCCTGGTCACTGCAATGATCACCTACCAGTGCCACAAGAGCATCAGGAGGGATCCAGATACAGCCCACACAAGGTGTGATATATATATATATATATATATATGCAATATATTTCTTTAATAAATAAATAAAATAAATGGAAAATAAATATATAGAATTATTTAATGCATTCAATCTATATGTATAAAAGAATAAGCCTCATTGCATAATTTATGGTACCTCACACACAGAACATCATTTAGGTCTCCTCAGAAAACACACACACATTGAACAGAATGCCTCATTACATAATTTATGTCTCATTAGGAGACACAACTCCCATTGGGTGATTCAGTGGGGATGTTACTGCTCCCACTGGGTGATTCAATGGGAGCATGTTTATCATACAGGGAGTTGGCCCGCCCCCCCCCCCCCCCCCCCCCCCCAGCCTGCCCACCACTGTCCAGCTGACAAAAAAATATAGCTGCCACTCGCTCCTGAAGTAGGGATATCAATAACTTCTCCCGGTCCACACGCACTCTCACTCAGGATCATGACCCCACAAACACACTGTTTCACCTCCCACAGATAATTGGAACCCTCCATACACTGTGTCACCTCCCACAGATAACTGTAACCCTCCATACACTCTGTTCCAGTATGAGGGTGTAATGTTTCCATCAAATACAAACACTCAGGGATAAACCTAATAGAAACTCTTTTATTTAACTCTTTTCATCTCTTCAGTCAACCTCACTGTCTGTTTTCAACTGTCACTGCTCTACTTCCTGCTTCCTGATTCCCGCCCTTTCTCCTTAAAGGGAGAGAGATGCTTTGCTGTATGTTACAGAGGGCAAGCCTCAAATACCACTTACTATTTGTTCCCTCAGCATATTGCTACGTTGCCTCAACTGAAGAGCCACCATGTGTTATATTGCTATGTTACCTCAACTTAACCCTTTGAGTGCCAGAGGGGTACGCAATGCGTTGCAAAGCAATGCGTTGTGTACCCCTCTGGCACTCAAAGGGTTAAGTAAGGAGGAGTTACTGCTCCAATTGGGTGATTTAGTGGGGGAGTGATTTAAATCATGCAGGGAGTTGGCCTGCCCCCACTATCCAGCCCTCCCACCACTATCCAAGTAACTGAAAAAACAAAATGGCTGCTACTCGCTACTACACCACACACAAACACATCAGACAAAAAACACACACACTCACATTCAATCACACACACTCAATCACTCACTCACACTCTCACACACACTCAATCATACACATTCACAATAATTCACACACTCACACACTCAATCACACACACACACACTCAGTCACACACTCATACTCTCTCATTCACACTCACACACTCACTCAATCACACACTCACTCACATTCAATCACTCACACACTCAATCACTTTCTCTCACACTCACTCTCTCACTCACACTCTCACTCACTCACATTCTCTGACTCACACTCTCTTGCTCATACACTCTCTCACACTCACACACTCTCACTAACACACTCACGCAATCACTCACATGCAATCAATCACACGCAATCACTCACTCTCGCACTTACATGCACACACTCACACCCCGGGAGCCAGCACGATCCACCTTCCACCATAGTCTCACTCACACTCACTCACATCCCGGAAGCCAGCACGATCCACCTTCCATCCATAGTATGTGCAATTACCACATGCATTTCAGCTATATGAATGAATGCCACAGTGGAGGCATAAGTACAAACACAAACTCATTACAATGACACATAAATCACCCCCTTATGACTCACTTCTGTGTGTGTGTGTCTCTGTGTGTACCTGTGTGTTCCATGTTTGTATCACACTCTGTGTGTCTGCATGTTGTGCATTGCATGACTGTGTGTATGACTGTGTCGCTGTTTATGCATCTCAGTGCATGTGTGTGCATTTGCGTTTGTGTCTCTGTGTGTGTTTGTCTTGCATCTGTGTGTGTGCATTAATTTCCTATAAATCCTGATGGGCAGTGCCGTTCCACATTGCTAGTAAATAATAAATAAATAAAAATAAATACATTAAAAGCAGTCTGCCACTGCCCAAGATATCCCATACCCACCCCCAGCATTGTTCCCCTGCCCCAGATAGCTCTCATACACTTTGTGGCTACCAGTGGACAGGGGAACAAGACTGGGGTGGGGGGAGAGTCAAAGTGTATGTGGGGAATCTGTGACTACCAGTAAGCAGGGAAACAAGAAGGGTCAGATTCCCCACCAAAGACTCTTTGAACCCCTCCCCAGCCTTGCTCCCTTGCCCACTGGTAGCCATCAATCCCCAACATCCACTGTCTGCCCACCCAGCCTTGTTCCCCTGCACACTAGTAGCCACAGATTTCCCACATCCAGTGTCTGCCCCCACCTTGTTGTCCTGCCCACTGGTATTCACCAATTCTCCACATCAACTGTCTTCCCCCAGCCTTGTTTCCCTGCCCACTAGTAGCCACAGATTCTCCACATCCACTGTCTGCCCCCTCACCTTCCCAATGGTAGCCACAGGTTCCCCGCATACACTGTCTGACCCTCCACTTGCAGTCTTGCTACCCTGCCCACTGGTAGCCACAGATACACCATATACACTGTCTGACCCCTCCCCCCCCAGCCTGATTTCAATGGTAGTCACAGAATCGCACATATACATTCTGACTACCCAGCCTGGTTACATTGGTAGTCTCAGAGCCCCACAGCTTGGTTCCACTAGCAATTGCAGAACTGCACATCCCCAGACTGGTTCCACTGCCCCCTGGTGGCCATAGATAACCTACTTTTACTGTCTGACACCCTAGCCTTGTTTCACTGGCAGTCATAGAGCCCCACATACAATGTCTAACCCCCAAGCCTGGTTTCACTGCTAGTCACAGAGTCCTACATACAATGTCTGACCCCATAGCCTGGCTCCACTGCCCCTGTGGACCACTGAACCTCCCCCAGCCTAGTTCCACAGGTAGCTAAAGAGCCACACATTACTCTGATATCCCAGCCTTATTCCTTGTTTTGCTCTTTTGTGCCACTACAGAGGAAACATTTCCATTTGTAGATCAGTCTGGCTAAAAAGACTGTCCATCCTTGGAATGCTAAGCAAAGAAAATCTAAAAATCCCAGGCATCCATTTTAGCCTTCTATTGGCCTCCTAATGAGTTGTATATATCGGCATCCCTAGGCAAGGTGAGCAAGACATCCATGTCTGCAATGAACAAAACATGTACGATATACCCTCAATGAGAACAAAGAGACCTTAAGTGTTCTGCTCTCTAGCTAGTAACCACTCAGGAGCAGTCAGTCTCATATTTGCTCTCTGTTGCTCAGATTGTAAGCATGAATAGAATGTTTGCAGGAACTGGGAATTCTGCCTATGATATACCTCAAAAGCTTATCACCTGGTTTCTTCTCTTGTATTAGTGAAATTTATACTTTTAGCCTGCCTATTAAATAACATGATGAGTAAAGTTAGAGAAGACCACAGTCCAAATTAAGATGCATTTATTCAGACCACATGATAAAGGCAGATAAGCACTAATCAGAAGTACAGGGGCTTATATGGCAGCTTGGGTCTTTGCTTAGGCTTCCTCTGACACAATACACATTTATCATATTAAAAATAGGAATAAGTAAAGTACATTTTAAAAACGGGTTAATGAAGGCTTATGCCAATCACTAAAACACCCACAGAAAAGATTATACCCATCTGGATATCCCTCTGGAACAGCAGCTCTTCTAATAAGAAAAAAAAGTGGACTCAAAAGTACATAGATGAAAGGTTTCATAAAAAAGATTAAAACTAATATCTGGATGCCTCTTTATGTGTTTAGAGGCATAGCATAATAGCATAGCATAATAGCTGGTGAATCTAAGAACTTTCACAATCTTCTACATTCATCTACAGTGCAGATTTCAAGTTCTGTTCATCCATTCGATGTCCGAGCTGTTTTATACAGCTGGCACACATACTCCTCAGTCATACATGAAACACACACTCTTTCTTTTTTATCAGTTCACTTACTCCCTGTGATACCCTTGTCCTCTGTGCTTGCCTACTTCTTTCTTTCTCTCAGTTCAGATCTGGGCAGTATATGGATTTACAGGTGTTAATGCATGGCATCTCTAATCATCTTCAGTGGACCAGTGGCCCTTTGTTTTCTGATAAATGGCAGACTTCATATTTCAGAATTCATCATTTAGTCTCCATGCATAATGTCAATGTACCTGAGACAGTTGATCGGTGGCGCTGCTGGTGCTGCTACGCTGCCATTGGTCAATCATTAGGGAGCAAGCTCCACCCTGCATTACCATTTGCTGCATCAGTACAGAAGATCAACTGGAAGAAACTTGGACCATCTAGATTTAAGAAAAAGATTTTAAAAAATCCAACATTTATTTAATGTTCCAGAGCAGACTTTAAATGCCATAACATCTTAACCCTTTGAATGCCAAAGAGGTATTCAACATATTGCTTTGCAATGAGTTGGATACCTCTCTGGCAATCAAATGGATTTTAAACTGTGTATATGTATATAACTCTATGCAAAGTTGATACAAATACACACATTTAGAGTGTTTCATATGCAATACATCTGTACTTTCTGGTTGTTTTATAAGAAAACCAAGAGGAAGGACATAATGGAAATAGTGCTTACTGGCAGAAATTCTATCTCAAGAACACTTTAAAGACTTTAAACTTGACAGATGTCCCAAAAGGTAGTAAAGTACCTTATTGTTATATCCTTTGACCAAGGGGTGGGGGGCACTTTGGGCTCTCTATCACTGGACTACAACCCACATCATTAACAGCTGGCCATGGGGAAACAGTAAATAATTGTGGAGTGTTGGGACATTTAATAATTTAAAGATCAGAGGGGTCTGCAACATAGCAGTTAAAATTAAATTATTAGGTGAAAGGAAGAGCACACAAGAGATCTGAAGAAGGGAGACTGGCAAAGTCAGAGTCCTCTTGCTAATGTAATATAAAACCAGATCAATTAGAATACATTGGTAAATAATGCTGGTTGAATGCTGTGTTTCCATATAACAATTTCTACATGGATCTTCTTCAGAATGCCTCTTCTCTTGTTCACGTGACAATCCGTTTTCTTAGTGGGCTAAATTTCACTGTTGGGGATTCATTTATCTCTGGTTTTCTTTTTAAAAACCAAAAAAAAAAACAACAAAAAAAAAACAAAAAACACAAACCAAAAAAAACAAACAAACCCTAATAGACTACAGAAAGAATTTTTGGATAAAACTCAAGTAATATCTAGCACCCAAAATCCATACATCCAATTTTATTATGTCCTAATCCCTCCACTGAATGTGGCTGAATGTGTCCACAGTGTCATTCTCCTTTTATGTTCCTCCCCTGTGCATTTTGGTCATATGGTGGGTTATTAGCTAGTTACAGTACTGCTGATGTACAGTGGTGCAATTCTGGAGCAAACCAAGTGCACCACAGGAAATAACTAAAAACTAGCAAAAATAACCTTTGATTTCAATGGGGACTTTTAAACCCCTTGAATACTAGAAATTTGAGACCTTTCTAGCATATGATTTCTACCATGTACTTGGTTTGCCCCAGAATTGCACTGTTCAGGAGTCAGTACGGTGTAGTTAAGTGCAAATTTATTGAAAACAGAAAAGTAGTGCACAATATATACAAAAAGAACAAGCAGAGGGTTACAAGCCAGCGAGCACTGCTATCAGGAATAATAGACTGCCAAGCTAGACCACTCTGCTAGAGACTAGGCCTCAGCCATTGGTAGTCTCGATAGGAAGCAGAAGCAGAAACAGGAACACAGGATCTTGATCTGACGTCGCTGGAGTATTGACTCACGCCTGCAGTCAGTATGGAGCAATAACTGACCCATGCCTGCAGTAAGTATGGAGCATTAACTGACCCACACCTGCAGTCAGTATGGAGCATTAACTGACTCACGTCTGTGGTCAGTATTAGAGCTAGTCTACCAGAGCCCCAGGTCCGCACTAATTAGGGTGTCTGCTAGGTACAAGGGACAAACGTAAGAATAGTCAGACTGAGCCTCAAGTCGGCACCAGAGAGGGTAGTCAGACAAGCCAGGTCATACACAGTTCAGGTAGTCAGCCAGAGCCACAGGTCTGCACCAGGTTGGGTGTCCACTAAAGGGATAATCAAAGAGTAGTCAGACAGAGCCAAAGGTCAGCACCAGATTGGATGGAAGACTAGCCAGGTCATACACAGAGCCCAAGAACAGAACTGCTAGGAACAACAACGCAAGTGCAACCGAGTCAGACTCAGGCTGCCCTTTAAACCCCTCCTCAGGAAGTGGGTAAGAGGCGCAGGCTCAGAGGAAGGAAGTAGGTAGGAGGAGACTACAGGAAGCATGGCATAAAACAGAGGCCTACTTCACTCTAAAGCCTCGCACCTGCGGATGACGCGTGGAATGACGCTGAGCGTAGCTGGAAACAAGGTATGCTGTGACATTTTTGTAGCCATGATTAGCAATATGTTAGTATGCTACATCTATAAATGTAGACCGCTAACTAGATAGGAAAACAGGCAAAGATATTATTATCTGCCAGCAGGTACTATAGTCTGAGACGCTTTTGTAAGGCATCAAAATACCTTAAATATGTTAAGGGATATGCAATGAATTGGTAGTCCTCTGGCACTCAAAGCGTTACAGTTAAACTTTCACCTTAATTCAAGTTTGCATATTTGAAAACTGCATTAAAAACTACCTATATGTCATATTAGCCAAAAGACCAGAAAATGCACAGTTAAGGAGATATTCACACTTGTTAACATATGCTAATGTATGCTAATTGCAGTACTCATGCAGTACCAGTGACATTTCATGTGCTATTGAAGCCTTTTGAGTGATGTATCATATGCTAATTAAGCTTTTCAGTGACTTGACATATGCTAATGAAGATCTTTAGTGATGTGTCATATGCTAATGACACTTTGCTGTAACAGGAAATGTTCACTCTCACTTTTGCCAGTAATATAAGCATGAATATCTCATAAACTATACATCTGTTGGACTTTTGGATAAAAAGACAGACAGTTTTGAATAATGTTTTCAAATATGTAAAGAAAATTCAAGGTGATAGGTCCACTTTAATACAGTTTAAGAGGGAATCATTTTTCATAAAAAGAGGTAAGTTAGACTTAGACATCATGATCTAAAGTTAGAGAGTGAAAATGCAGAATTAATTTGTGTATTACCCTACAGATAGACTCATGGAACAGCAGAAGTGATACGGAAAAACACTGTAAGGGAATTCAGAAATGTCTGGGATAGACATAGACGTGTATCTTTCTTGGTAAAATACTTTAATTTTATATATATATATATATATATATATATATATATATATATATATACACACACACACACACATATACATACATACACACACACACAGACACTAGAAATATTGTCACGGCTTTGCACTTACATTTAATAAAACAAAACAAAAAAAAAACCTCCCATGCAGTTGTACGTACAACTAAGTTGTTTTATAAAGGAAGTGTTATGAAGACAGACACTACCAGAAGACATCCTAAACAGTAGCCGTTATGTGTGTTATCGACTGCATTGCAGCCCAATGCATTGGATATGTGTCTGGCACCAATATGGTTAAAAATTGAAAGTGGATTTACGTGTAGGACTATTTTTCCCTGACTTTCAGGTGAATCCATATAGGAGGCAACATTTTAAATGACTGGATTGGTGTATTTTCAGTGCTTAACCTCTTAAGTTCCAAAAAAGTGTGTGTGTATGTGCATGTGTAAGTGTGAGCATGTGTATGTGTTTTGCATGAATTGTTTTGCGAATAGTGTATAGAGTTTTGCATTTTGCGTACCGGTATATAATTTTGCGTATAGTGATTTGAGTATAGAGTATAGCATATTGTGTACAGCATTTTGTGTATAGAGTATAGCATATTGCGAATGGCATTTTGTGCATTTCATACATCTTTTTGTGTAAAGTGTTTCCTGTATAGTGTTTTGTATATAGCATTTTGCATATTGCATTTAGCCTTTTGTGTATAACATTTTGCGAATAGCTCTTGCGTATCGCATTTTCTGTATAGTGTATAACTTTTTGATATTAACATTTTTCCATATAGCTTTTCGCGTGGAGGGATTGTGTATAGCATATTGCATACAGAGTATAGTGTTTTGCATATAGTGTATTGCTTTGTGAGTGTATTGCATCTGAATTGTGTGTGTATTGTGTATACTGTGTCAATGTTTGTGTGTATGCGTTTTGTCTGTGTGTTGCATGTATTGTAGTCGTGTGTATATTGTCTATGTGTTTTCAATGCGTTCCTTGTAGCCCCTGCATCTCTCCTTTGGCCATTCCTGTCAAAATCACCCCCCCCCATAGCTGGACCAATCGGACAGGCATTATAGAGGAGATCTGAATAACTCCTCATTACTGCCAGCACTGTTTGTGTGTGCCAGGGCCACAGTATTTGTCACATGACCTCTTCTTCTTTTGTTAGTATAATTATAACTACCACTCTGCATTATAGGTGACAAATAACATTTCCCAAATTCATATTAGTTTAAAAAGGGCTACTAACCCCATCGATATTAGGGAGGTCTCCAATACATTGTACTGCAATGTGTTAGAGAATAACCTAACATTCAAGGGGTGAAAAGCCCCATTTAAATAATATGGGGATTTTCATTTCTCTCATGTGGTGCAGAAGATTTGTTCCAGAATTGCACCTATTCAGTGTACTGAATACAGTCCTTGTTCCCCTTGGCCAAGAGTAGGCATCTCTGGTTCTCAAGAATCACTATAAGTACACAGGTGGATCATAAGTGACGCATCTTGGGGACATTTTAATTGTACCTTATGGTATAGCTGGTTTGTGCCAGTTGTATATTGGACTGTTTGTTGAGTTGTTGCTTTTCCCTGTCTGGGTTTGGATTATCTGTCATTTGAGGTGAGATGCACTTAGGTGTAATAAAAGGGTGAAATTTTCTTACCTATATTTCCTTTTCCTCTGTGTATCTCCACGGCACACTGAAACATATGGGCTTGATTCCCCTCCTCCAGCTGGTACGACCAGTCAAATTTTACATAAGGCGACTCCACCACTTCCTCCACAGTTTTCTGTACTTAACTGAGCTGTAAATACATAAACACAAATAGGTTAAGGGTGGGTGTGCCGTGGAGATACACAGAGGAAAAGAAAATATCGGTAAGAAAATTTCACCTTCCTCTGTGTACTCCACGGCACACTGAAAACTATGGGAATCTCCCAAGCAATAATCTGGGTGGGTTAAAACCTTGTTACCCTATAAGGAAATAGTGATATATAGTTAGCCTTACACCACCAAAAAAGTGAAATTTGAAACAAATACTTCCTACCCAATTAAGTTGGAATGACTGCTTCCAGAACTTTTCTGCCAAATCTTGCGTCTGCTGAGGCCATGACATCTAATTTATAGTGTTTAATAAATGTTGTTGTAGAGGACCAGGTGGCAGCTTTGCAGATCTCCAGTGGAGATGCATTGGCTTTATATGCCCAGTAAGTGGATACTGCCCTGGTTGAATGGGCTTGGACTTTCATAGGAGAGACTTGTTTTGCCTCCAGATATGCAGTTCTAATACACTGTGTGATCCACCTTGAGATTGACGCTTTTGACACTGCTGATCCTTTATACTTGCCCTGATAATGAATAAACAATGAGTCTGTCTTTCGAAATTCTTTTGAGGTAAATAGATATTCACTGTACCAGATCTAAAGAATGCAATCTCATTTCCTTTGATCCAGAGGGATTAGCACAAAAGGACAGAAAAGCAATTTCCTGGTTTAGGTGGAAATCAGATATGATTTTTCCTCTAAAGCTGGGTTTCATCTGCAGTACTATTCTATCTGTGTGGAAGGTTAAGAATGGAGGCTGGCAGCATAAGGCCTGTAATTTATTAACTCTTCTAGCTGAAGTTATGGCAGTTAGAAATAAGGTTTTCCAGGTCTAACCTGGTCTAAACAGCAGAAGTGTGATTTTCTACCTGCTAGCATGGTTTTAATTACTGAATACTCCCGCTCAGCCTCCAGGCTGTTAGATGGAAAAAACGCAGATTTGGGTGAACCACGGGTCCCTGTGTCCCTGGGAGAGTCATGGGTGGAAGTAGAGACATTGTGATCAGACTGGAGAACCAGCTCCTCCTGGGCCATCTTGGGGCAATAAGGATGACTTCTGCTTTCTCCATTTTTTTTTCTGGGGAAATCCTTCCTGAATCCCCCTCTTGTCTGACCCGAAGTGGCCTGTCGTCTTTGCTCTGGTTGTGATCCATGAACCCTTCTGGTGTAACGAAAGGAATAGTGTTTTGATTTGTATGATGCTTTCCTATGGATCCTTTGATCCTCCATTGCTAGGCGTGCCTCTTCTACTTCCATGTTGAGGCTATTTAGAGGGAGGAAATACTTCATTCGGACATGTTAGTATAGCGTCTCCTGTCGTGTCTTAGTGTGTTCATTTGCTTATCATGAATTTGCCTGTGTGTGACCTGGTTATCCTGACAATGATTTAGCCTCCTGAGTGTATCCTGTGTATGACCTGGCTTGGCATCTGACTATTCTCCTGCCTCCTGATTTGATATCTGCTCCTGAGATTCCTGTATGTCCCTGTCTCTGTTTCTGAGATTCTTGTAAGTCCCTGTTTGGTCTTCTGTTCCTTTGCTAGCAGGCTGTGGATTCTGCTGTCTCCTATTACCTGTCTGAGTGAGTACCATTTGTTACTGTTGGAGTTTGTTTCTCCCTGGGGAGAGGTGTTGTATAATTTGCCTAGAGGGGGTTATCCGGGGACTCCTTCTGCTCAACAGAAGAGGGCCAAACTAGCTTTGCGGCTAGCACCTTTACATGGCTAGGTCACAGCACAATTCTCTTTAGGCAACCTCTGCTCTCTAGTAGCAATCCCTAGAGTCGACCACTAGCATCTTCTTTCTCTGTCTCTTGTTGGAGGAATCTTATCTTCTACTAGCACCACCCACAGACCCTGTAGGGTACTCGTCCTCCTTGTTTGTTATGTTTCATTATAATAACGGATGGTCCATCCATTAAGCATCTGTTTTTGTTTTTTGTTTTTTTTTGCTCAATCATTGGCCCTATTTTCATTGATCATCAGGACTAGAGTATAATTTCATTAACTGTATGTACCATCTCATCATCTTCCATAACTACTTGCCTTCTCATATTAGTGCCAACTGTTTCTTCCCATAATAGGATTCATGTTGTTTGATGCTATATACATACATCTGGAACTGTTATTAGATCACCCACTCTTGTTGGACGATCATTTCATCCATTGACTGTTATTGTTCATGTTTTTTCTATATCATACAAATTGTCACTTTTCCAAATGTACCTTCTATACAGTACCATTCTACTCGAATGAACATCTATGGATTGGGATGTTCTATATTTCATTCAAAGCTATACTTCCATTGGGTATTTTCATGACGTGTTTTTTCTATGTTCATATATAGTACTCTATTCATGTACTACTATATTGTGTCTGAATTGGTCAGTTAGGGTTATCTTAGCATTACCTCTTGACAATCAATAAACTTTATAGACTCAACATTTTATTTTATTAGTGATCAATCTCTGTTGAATCAATAGCCTTAGAATAGTGTTGAGCCCAGTGAATGCTGTAATTTCCATATACTATACTAGATACAGCGACATGTATCATATTTTATTTTGAGACAAATAGCAATAGTCAAGACATTGCTCTACATTCAGATAAGAAAAATACAAGCATACATTGGTGCTGCTGTATTGTTTATCCTGTTAATCTAATTGCATACTGCAGACATGTTGAAGCTAACAGTTCTGTCATGTGTTTACAATAAAAATCAACACATTTATTATTATGCTCACCAAACATGGTAGAGGTTAGTGGAAAGCACTAGGAAGCAGAATGAATGGATATATTGGTGATAGTAAAATTGTACTAAAAAAAAAAAAGAAAAACTGGTCGCAGCTATAGTTGCTTCAGCTTTTTTAAGTAAATAGTAGTACTAACCATTTTACAGTAAAGATGAAGAATCACCTATTACTGTTGCTGCCATAGCAGCGAAGCATTTAGTGGCAGTGAGCAACTTCTGCATCAGACAGTCACAGCCACCCCACTGCAAAATAGTAGCCAATGTTCTATAAAATCTCATAAGAGGAAAGTATAAATAAACTTTTCCAGAGTTAAATTCGCCTAAGGGAAGACATAAAAACAAAGAAAAATGTATACAGGCATGGAAAAACCTACAGATATATGAAAGGAGTGGGGAGGAAAAGAATTTGATGATGATACTAATGATGTCTTAAGTATTGATGATGTTGATTTAGAATAGGTCACTTCACAATCCTCTCCTTATATTGTTTTTCTGAGTAAATATGCTACTTTTACTGTGAAGGCTCTTCAGGACATACTTGAAAATGAGAGAAATCTCAATGTATTTTTCACAGTAAAACATTTTCTAAAGAAATAAATCTCCTCAAGTAGAGAGTGATGATAATATGGCAAAAGTGTTGCTATATCTCAAATGAAAAGGATTAGAAGGAGCAATAGGACTGCTTATAAATACTTTCACAGACCAACTGGAAAAGTAAACATATCTAAAAATACGCAATAATCATCATCATCATCAACACTTTCACTGTTGCCAAGTCCAACCCTCACTCAGTCTCTACCACTATTATTGATTAAGTCACATAACAAGTCAACATCAACAAACTTATCTATAAGTGCTTCTGCTGATCTTCAAGGTGCAGCATCACTACTGCCTACTACTTCTAGTGCTATAATATCTAGCCCAGTATGGAGATACTTCACACACACACAAAAAGTTAAACATCTTCCTGTCTGTTGTCTCTATAAGAAAAAAATATGTGAGCAGGGAGAAAGCAGGATCACAACTAAGTACATATTAATTTATATCCAGCCTGAAGCAGAACCACAGATCTGACTGGGAGATAGGGTAACCATATTTTTATTTATTTATCTAGAAAATGTTTTACCAGGAAGAATACATTGAGATTTCTCTCATTTTCAAGTATTTCCTGGAGAGTTTACAGTAAAGAGTTACATATTTACACAAATAGAAAAAACATTATATGTATACACATACATATAAACATGCGTACATACTAAAAACATTATGTGCAGTTACATATTGTTTTTAGATACAAAGAACCAATAATTTCCATACTGCCATTCAGTGACACTGCAGAAACAAGAAAGTAGAGTACCTGTTCTTATCTCTAGGGCAGCTATGCAGGAGGGGTCACTATACGTCACTGGACATTAGTGCTCAACCTGCTTTTACTCAAGCACACCACTGAGTTATAAACACTAGAGGGGTAACTAGTCATTGACTGCTGTGACTGAAAGTGATGCATGTTTTGGGCTGCAAGAAAATGTACATCACTCCCAAAGCAATAGATTAGCATTACACTACAACAAAATTGCCCTGCAGCTCCTGTTTGATGTCAGGATCGAGTCTCAGTTCTCTCTCTAGTATTAACAGCTTTGTCTAAAATCATTTTTGTAGCGTAGAATAATACTGAATTATGACAGTGCTTTAAAGTAAATAGGATGTTGATCCAGGGTAATATCCAACTGTTATTTGAAGTCAGGAGGGATTTTTTTTTCCCATTTGGGGCCTAACTAGAAATTACTTCAATGGGGATTTTTTTTTTGGGGGGGGAGGGGGGGTTTGCCTTCCTGTGTATAAACATGGGTGATATGGCATAGGCTGAACTTAATGGATGCATGTATTTTTCAGCCTCATCAACTATGTTACGATATTCCAAGTTAGTGCATTGACTCCAAATAAGTTATTGTTATTGACTCTTTAGCATACATCTTAGTGCATCTCTCCCCAAGAAATGCTAGGATCCAAAAGCACTTTGGGCTTAGGCCTACCTTATGTCACAAAGCTAAATTGCAACATTAACACAGCATTACACCATTATAAAGTCCCAGGTTAGCAACAAGATTCAGGGCTTTCCATAAGAAACCCATGGCTTGAGCCCCTTCTGCCAATACCTAGCAGCTCCCCAGTCATCAATAGGGCATGTTATGCTCAAGCTACCTATAACCTGTAATTTTATGTCCTTCAGTATACTATAAGGTGTGATTGAATTATTCTTCCACAGATCTTAACACGCTTTCCTTTGTCCTGAGAACAGTTCTTGTGATCTGAGTAAGTTGTTGTGTGGGTGTCCTGTGTAGGGGGCTTTGTTATTGTCCTGGAATGTATTACAAGAGAGCAAAGTATGTGACACTTGCATCCTTCCCTCTTGTTTTCTCTCTGCCGGGTACACCCCTCCTATACTGAATGTAATTTATTTCCAGTTGCCTGCACAGCTATTCGTGTAGTAACCTTATCACCATTCCATTCTAAGGACCTTATGCAAAAGATAACAATCATCACTATCATACATTAATAAAGTGGCACCATATTCTGTAGCTCTGTACAATTATAAAACTCATTACAAACACAACACATTAAAAAAAAATAATTAAAAAAAAAATAAAAATAAAAAATAAAATCAGATACAAAAGGTAGAGAGAATCAAATCTTGGGGGAAAATCAACGGAACCATAGGGGATAGAGATAAATATTATCATTGATTTAACCCTTTGGGCACCACAGGGGTATGTAACAATATGCCACTAAATAGCAGCAATAATGGTACTTCAAAGGAAAAAAGTTTATGTCAGGCACAGATAGTTACCTTATATATGTTAAGCTTACCTGTCATCCACTGTCTGTCTCCTATCATCATTCTGTATTCTCTTTTCTTCTGTGTTCTCTCTTGTATCTTCTTTCCGCTTGTCTTTTTAGTTGTAAAAAGAAAAATAAATAAGTAAAAAAATTTCATCAAGTATCCTGCGCACTTATTCATAGTTTAACCCCTTGAGTGCCAGAGGGGAAAGCGCTGCACACTGGAGGCATGTTGATATTCACCCTCACACTAATACATGGTTTAACCCACTGAGTCCCAGAGAGGTGAGCAACATGTCCCACTCTGGCACTCAAGGGGTTAAACGAAGTATAAGTGTGCGGGTTGTTTGATGAAAAATTTTTACTTATATTCACTTTCCTTTTGGAACCTAAAAGACAAGAAGAAAGAAGAGAGACGAAAGAAGAGAAGAAAAGCTGGACAGTAGCTATCCAGGATGCTGAGGACACTGTTGGACATCGGAATTAATGGATATGTTATGGTGAGTTGGCGCTGTGAGTTTTCTTTCTTGCGTCTTGTCTTCTTTTCTCCCTTGCACATTTTAGCTGTCTTTTCACTTATCCTACTTAATCACTAATATTATTACATTATATCTAATTTTCTTTATCACTCTGGCCTTTTAAGGACTGGGCCTACAGGCCTGTCCTAGCTGGCATGCACTGTCTGCCTGCATTAAAGGGATAGTAATAGTTGAAAATAAGTTTATTTTATATTGTAGCCCCTAAAAAAACATGAAAAATGATATAAGTCTTATCTCCCAAACCTTTATGGTTTGGAAGATATTCACTTGTAAAATATAGTAAAATTCTCTTTTCCTGGCTGTTTCAGCCAAGTCTGCCATCTAGTGGACAGATTTGGAATTCGGTCCACAGAGCAACCGGCAGCTCTTTAGCAGTGCCGAGATCACGATCTTTGAAAAGAACTACTTAACTGGAACTATCTACAAAGTGTGCCTGGCTTGAAAGCACACTTTGTAGACCATTCCAATTAAGAAATTCTTTTTAAAGATGGTGATCTCAGCACTTCTGGAAAGGCACAGCCGGTCTGGGGACCGATTCCAAATCTGTAGGGTGGAGCAATGACGTCACTCCAGGGGAAACTTTACTTCTGAATATCTCCCAAACCATAAAGGTTTGGGAGATGAGACTTATATCATTTTTCATGTTTTTTTAAGGGCTACAATATAAAATAAACTTACTTTCAAGTATTACTATCCCTTTAATTCACCCCTCACATGACCTGGGGGGTGGATATAAAAAGATACCTTTATGGAGAGGACTGTTGGATCTCCAGTCCTCTCATATACTCACTTTGCATACCTATTGAGGTTTTTGCTCCAGGTAAGTCCATTATTTATGTTTTTTATATTGTATGTCTTCTGTTTTTAACCCCTTCGCGTCCTGTGACGTACCAGGACCGTCACGCTGGTCCGGCACTTAAGGACCAGTGACGGTCCTGGTACGTCACGTACTTTTACTCACCACACTCCGTCACATACTTTTACTCACCGTGGACTGAAATTGATCGCTCCAAGACCGGAGCGATCTCTTTCAGTCCTCGTTTCGAACGCATCTATCTGGTCCTTAAAGGACCAGACACAGCGGGATCGTCGGACCCTAAGGGGTTAATTGCACCACACTGGGACCCACAAGCATTGCAAAGAAAGTATTTAAAGGGTTCCCCTCCAACATGTTTCTTATAACAGCTCTTCAGGGATTTTAAATTTAGACAGGGTTTTTTTAGGTTGTATTAGAGTAGGACTTGCCGAAAGTGAGATACCGTGGCGTGGTGGCAAGATTACCCACAACTTGGCCAATTTGTGAATACTAAATTCTCAGTAATTGTTCTAAGAAATATTCAAATATGCACATTATAGGGCACATTTTTACTAAGAAACATTATATATGCACATTACAGGGCACACATTTTATTTTACATAGACGAGCGCAGGTTTGTCTTTTTGTCTATTTTTTTATGTGATGTGGATTTGTTACTTAGTCGGGTTAACCCTATGAGTGCCGGTGGGGTAATTATACCCCACTTGCACTCATAGGATTATTTCTACTAACTGAACACTTTTCAGTACTTTGGATGTATTGATATAGGGCTTAGGGGCATACATCCACTGGGGCCTTAGGTTTTTTTTTGCCTTTCAATAGCTGCATCGGCTGACTGAAGATCTGATTAGGGACTTTAGTAAGAAAAGAAACTGGGTTAAAATTTCATGCTCTAAAGTAAGTACCTTATCGGATCTTTCAGGCTAAAGCAGTCTATTAAATGGCAACTTGAGGAATTTTTTTAAATTATTTTCAATGGGCCAAAACTCATCTAAATTTAGAGAATGGCAGGTGTTTTTTGCCGGCACTTTTTTCATAGCACTGGTCAGTGAATCGCTTTCCGTGCTTGAAAAAAATGCAGTCACCTGTTTTCTTTGGCTGCACTGTCTACATACCCAGGCCTATAGATAGATAGATATAGGCCGACCCTACGTACCGTTTAAAATGGGATAGTACAGGTTTTTTTCATATTTCCAGAATGTCCTGTTTTTACGCTTTTTAATATAACTTATATATATACGTCCGAGGAAGGGAGTGAGGTGACTGAGAGGGCAGTGAGTGGACCGGTTTCATGCGAGACATGTTGGAGGGAATTGATGACATAATAGCTCTTGGACCCAACCTAGTACCGGAGCAGTTAATCCCAGAGGCGTAAATAGAAGCCACCGGGCCCTGGTGCAAGAATTGCCATGGGCCCCCCCCCGACCACATTGCTCCCCCAATCTCCAAATTGCCCCTTCATCGCCACATTGCCCCCATCTCCACAATGCCCCTATATCTCCAAATTGCCCCTTCCACAATGTCCCCTTCATCTCCACAGTGCCCCTTCATCTCCACACAATGCCCCCCAATCTCCAAATTGCCCCTTCCACAATGCCCCCTTCATCTCCAAATTGCCCCCATCTCCACAATTCCCCCATATCTCCAAATTGCCCCTTCCACAATGTCCCCTTCATCTCCACAGTGCCCCTTCATCTCCACAATGCCCCCTTCATCTGCACACAATGCCCCCCCAATCTCCAAATTGCCCCTTCCACAATGCCCCCTTCAACTCCGCAATGTCCCCTTCATCTGCACACAATGCCTCCCAATCTCCAAATTGCCCCTTTATCTCCACATTGCCCCCATCTCCACAATGCCCCCATATCTCCAAATTGCCCCTTCCACAATGCCCCCTTCATCTGCACACAATGCGCCCCAATCTCCAAATTGCCCCTTGCACAATGCCCCCTTCATCTCCACATTTCCCCTTCCACAATGCCCCCTTCACCTCCACAATTCCCCTACCTCCAGTCCCTGGTGGTCTAGCGGCGTGGCTTGACACACAGATCTGTGCCTCCTTCGGCACAGATCTCTACAGGTGAAGCTACCGCACGCCGCTCTAGTAATGCAGAGGCTGGGAGATGATGTCATCTCCCAGCGCTCTGTATTACTACAACCGGCAGCCGTAGTGGGAGTTGCTGCGGGCGAGGGGGTCGCGGGGCGGCCGGGCACCTGGAGTGACGGGCCCGGTCGCAGGTGCGACCCCTATTGTTACGCCACTGGTTAATCCCCTCAGTGCACCTGCACAGTAATGGCTTCCCCTGTCCGTGTTGTTTGTGCGCATGCGCTGTCTTTGCAGCTAGTTTCTTGTGCACATGCGCAGTCTCGGTCTGCTGTGTCACTGATGTGCTGGGTATTTCTTTGCCCTTGCGCAATTTACATCTCCGCCACAACAGGCTGTTCACCATGGAGCCAGCTGGTAGTCTTGAACTGGAAGCGGGTGATGCACCCTGGGACTGGGCACCAGAAATGGAAGCAACAGCAAAGGAGTGGGAATCAGAAGTGGGTCCAAATCATGAGGAGATGCTCTCCAGAGATCATAAGCCCGAGCTGTTAGAGTCAGTGGATCCAGAGCCTGGAGGGGCGGGTGAGGGGTTTGGTTTGACTGTGATTGGTGAGGTGAGAGAGGCCACATCTGTATAGACTACTAACAGAGGGGCCACATCAATATAGACACATGCACCTACTGGAGGGGCCACATCTGTATAGGCACTTACTGGTCGGCCATATCTGTATAGACACACATGCACCTACCGGAGGGGCCACATCTGTGTGACACATGCACCTACTGGAGGGGCCACATCTGTATAGACACACATGCACCTAATGGGGGGGGGGCACATCTGTATAGACACCTACCTATCTGAAAGGCCACAGCTGTACAGACACTTGCTTACCGGAAGGGCATAGCTGTATAGACACCTACCGGAAGGGCCACATCTGTACAGACACGCACCTGCATAGACAAGCACCTATCAGAGGTGGGAGGTATGTATAGAGATATACACACCCACCAGAGGTTGAAGCGGAAATGTGAAAGAGGCCACAGTAATCCACTTTTATAATGAACTGTTCTACATACACACCTATTCAGTGAGAGAAGCCATAACCTACTGAGATTGGGGGACTAACGAGGAGCCTGAACCTCAATTTTGTAGGGTCATGCAACATTGAGTGGTTCTGTCCCTTCTGTGGCTCTGTCCTCACTGACCCACTGAAAAGGTGGCAACCCTTATCAAGATGCCCATGCTCCTGGCTGCAGGCGGCAACATTATCACTTCCTGGTTTTGACTGCCTCACTTTTATTGGTCATTGATCTTGACTCCACCCAAGGCCAGCCTATTTATGCTTGTCATGACAGTACTTGGGCGCCCTTTTGTGGTGTACCTGTTCCTGATGTTAGTTCCCGTTTATGGTCTGTTCCTGTATGACCTGGCCTGCCTGACGACGTTCCTACGGATCCTGATTTGCTGATTCCCCATTGCTGACTGATCTGGCTGAGAACCTGCTCCGTTTCTGACTGATCTGGCTGAGAACACGCTCCGTTGCTGACTGATCTAGCTGAGAACCCGCTCATTTGCTGACTGATCTGGCTGAGAACCCGCTCTGTTGCTGACTATCTGGCTGTGAACTCTCTCTGTTGCGGACTGGCCTGGCTGAGTATCCGCTACATTGCTGACTGATCTGGCTAAAGAACCCGCTACGCTGCTGACTGATCTGGAAGCGTTCCCACTGTAGTGGCGCCGAGTTGGCGCTATTGCTTATTTTGTCGACCTTAGGCTGAGGGACTGGCTACTCTCAGTACATCTCCTCTGAGTGTGCATTCTATGCCATTGTGTATTGTACGGTACCTGTACTGTCCTTTTAGGCTTGTGTGCCTTTACATTATTGCTGTCTATACTTTATTTTAATAGTTATTTTAACCTTACTAGTCTTGTCTGAGTGTTCATCAAAAACCGTGACAACCCTATATATAGTTTTTAATTTCTTGTTTTAAAAAAAAAACAAAAAACTGAACGCAGCTTATTATTTATTATTTATTTCTCATAAGATAAAGTAAACTGGAACAACCTTTCGTCACACTATTGGTTTTACTGGACGCATTGATTACCATAGAATCTTAGGTCTTGAGTGACTCATAACTGTCTAAGACTCTGGAGTCTATGGTAAATTACCAGAGTCTCTTAGACAATGATATGATGAGTCATAAGACTCTATGGTAATCAAGCCATACAGTAAAACCACCAGTGTGAGTGACAAGAGAGAAAGTTCTGATTTACTTCATGGGCAGGCTTTTTGGACAGAGAGAGAGAGAACACTGCTAGTAAGAGATGGAGCAAATGTGTTCTCCCTGCTTGCAGCTTAGTACGATCTGACACAGAGTCCCACTGTCCATCTGTCCCACACGCTGTCCCGTTATTGTCTCAAGGAAATACGGTCAGACTATCTTTATTCTTTTTTTAGCACGTAGCTCTATATTACAAATACTAACAGTTTTGTAGTTCAAGCGATATTGAATCCAAAAGGATCCCGCCCCCTCTGGCTGCCTCCTGTCAGATCTGGAATCCGGTTGTGGAACTGGACGGATCGCAGCAAGGGACAATCTTCACTCAGTAAGTATAAGGAACCCCCCCCCCTTGACTACAGGAAGGCAGGACTTTCCTTATGCTTACTGAAGATTGTCCTCGCCACAATCCATCCGGACCAGACAGAGGTATTAGTGACACAGGAGAAAGGGGCAGGGGGGGATCCTTTCAGATTCAATTGCTCTTGAACTTCAAAACTATTAGTATTGAAATAAGGGTGCTACATGCTCAAAATAGAATAAAGAAAACTGTGACCTGCACTTTTTTTTTTTTTTTTTTTTTAGAAGTATTACCTATCCCTTTAACGATCCTCAAAATCCTGATTACAAAAGGAAGTCACGGATAGGTCAACAGATCCTTTCCAGTAAAAATTAGCATACTGAAGGTCCTAGTAGTGTGGAGCTCCTGGGTACAGTACCGCTGTGGGATGCATGAAGGTTTTGGTCAAGTTCAGGTCACTAGTTCTGTGAGTAGTGTATCCAGACTGAGTGAGAAAAGTTTTTGCCAAGTCACACCACCAAGGGCATGAAGTGGTAAGTTGCTGTGGACAGTGGGGGGTTGGACTAAAAAGTTTAGTAAAAGGCCTCTGTCACCTAAGTAGCTGCCCTAGGTGGGGTTTTGTGGGTAGTGCCATTCCCATGCCAGAACTCCATGGCTCAGTAGCGCCACATTATATGGGAGTGTTCCAAGGGTATAAAATAGTTATAAAAGCCTTAATGAACTGTGACCTGCATTTTCCAAACAAAATTGTGTATTGTATTTATCTAAGGTTTAGACTGTGTTCAAGTTCATAAATTCTCCTGCTAGCTAGGATGTGTATGTGATATTTCTGCTTTTGCACTTGGTTACATATTAACAGCTGGGGGGAAGGGAAGGTTGGGCATGTACAGCTTAAGTGGACCTGTCACTTTAAGACATGATTAGATTATTTTACAGGTAATTAAAATCTGCTTATATGCCTTGCTAGCAATATTTCTGTAAAAACAGTCTTTGAGAAATGAACATTTGTTTGATGGAACAAAAAGAAAAGAATTCCTGCACTAATCCATACAGATTGCCTAGAAAATAAAATCCTGTGTGTGAGGATTTTGTGACATAATTTGGCCAAAGCATGTATAAGCTCTCTTACAGCGCAAAGATACCTCAATTTCAAAAGTCCTAACCATTATATGATGATGAATTAAAATATACTTGATAAAGCAGCTCTTATGGATACACGTGAACGTAGGCTAGTCTAAGTCTTAACAATTATAAAATAACAAATAAAATAAACATGATAAATCAGATGTTGTGGGAAAGCATATATGTAGGCTATTCTAAAATTAAAACATAACACTAATTAAAAACACCCATCCCACCCACTCTAAAAACTCTGAACATCTCTTGATAAGATTGACTTGCTTTTAACCAGGAAAGGTTTGCAGTGGGTAGGTGAAGACCCGCAAGAATACACACTGCACTAACCCCTCTTTATGGGTCTAGTCCACCCACCCCCACAAAACACATGAAACCTGTATATTTCATTAAAGGAATACCTCAGCAGGGGAGCTATTGAGCAAATGGCCACATACTATGTTTCCAACAACATCCCTTTAAGATATGGAGCATGTTTGAAATGTTGTGCCTTTAAAGGGATAGTAATACTTCATTTTAATTTTATTTTATTTTGTAGGCATTAAAAAAACATTAAGAATGATATAAGTCTTATCTCTCAAACCTATATGGTTTAAGAGATATTCACAAACAAAGTATCCCCCCCCCTGTTCAACCATATCAGAAGGGAGGTGCCCAGGTAGACTGCAGAGAGGGACAATCTTCAATTAAGATAAGGGAAAAAGCTGAAAAACTTGTCAAGGGGGGAAGGGCTTTCATTGTTTTCATACAAAGAAAATTGTCCCCTTCTGTTATCTGTCTGGTCATACAACCAGATTCACATCTGAGAAGAGATGGCTTACACTAGGTAAAAGGGGTGGGAGGGGAAACTTTGCTTGTGAATATCTCATAAACCATAAAGGTTTGAGAGATAAGACTTATATCATTCTTCATGTTTTTTTAATGCCTACAAAATAAAATAAAGTTAAAATGAAGTATTACTATCCCTTTAAATAAATACATTGCATTACTACAAGATTAAGTGATTTGTTTTGATGGCATAGTATGGTACTCTATGCTAATTAGTTATGTTTGAGACTAAACTTATGATCCAATTTGCTGTTAGAAATGCCTGTGTGTGTTGTCTCTGCTTAGATCCTTTCATAGTACAGCGTGAGGTAATATGCACCTAGCACAGAAACAAATTCACAAAGGGCCACACTGTGCCTCCAACATATGAAGGTTAATTTCTCAAACACATGATTTCTCAAACAAATAAATTCATTTTAAAGGTAATTAAAAACTGTCATCTTAAGGTGGCCCATCCACTTCAAGTTGCACCAACACAGTAAAGGAACTACTAGGCCATCATGTCCACTGTGAAACTGTAATTAATTTGTCTCCTCATTATCATCCCTGTGTAAGCACATCCTAAGTATTACTGGCCTTATAGAACTCTAACCAGCCAGCCTCTCCATAGAACAGATGCAGAGAAGAGACATTAACTTTCAGATACACTAGTTATATATGGTTTGTAACCTGCCTGGATCAGTGATTAAGTCCTTAGGGCACACCAAAAGGTCATGTTTTCAAGATATCCCTAATTAAGCACAGGAATCAATCAAAATGATGGAACCACTAATTACTGGTCTGTAATTAAGCAGTGATATCTTGAATAGCTGACCTGTTGTTTTTACCTGAGAACTAACTATGAGAAACGCTGCTTTGTCTGCTAGAGATTTCTCTAAAGCACTGTGAAGTGATATACTGGAAACATATCTAGCATGTACTTGGCTAAAATGCATAAGACATGTATAATGTTATACACACTTTAAATTCATATATGTAATCAGTGTGTGTGTAGATTATAAATACACACACTGTATACACAGACACACACTCATTGTATATTATATATATACACACACACAAATAATATACATGCACACACACAGAAATACAGATGCGTGTTATATTATATACATACACACCACTGTAAAGATGCACTCAGTCTCATACACAGTATATCTATTTGTTCATATAAACACAATCTTTCATATTACAAAAATGGAGAATTCCTGCCTAGGGTTAGTGGAAGACTGATGTCTTATGAGTCGTGGAATGACAGGTGTCTGGTGTTTATCAGAGGGAAAGATAGCTAGATAGGGGAAGATGGAAGATGTCTACAGAGAATGTAGTGGTACCCAGTGGGGGAGAAATTACTTGTTAAGGGAGAGAAGAATGTGTTGTGAAGGAAGAAGGCCTACCTTGTGCTGAACTGAAAGAGATGTGAGGGGCTGGACTGCTCTCTCTGCGCTTGCCTGATCTCCCCACCACTACCACCAGTAACACATCACTCTCCCCCTCCCATATGCTAATGACAGAGCTGATGAAAAGAGCATCTCCCTGCACTGGAGCAAAGCAGAAACTGTCTGTCAGGGTAAATATGAATTATGGATTATTCAGCGTTATATTAACATATTGCTCCTGTAACATATTAGTGGAACCCAGCTCATACATATTTTATTCCTCATGTAGCTTCTGCTGCAGTAATCCTGATTTTTTTACTGTGTATTACACCTATAAAATCAGTAACCTGACCTCACTTTAGAACTTCACATTGCAGTACCCTTGCTCCTGCTGGGCATTACTATACTATCCCTTTTTTTAATCAGGCTGTCATAGCCCTGCGCCTAAATTACATATTTCCATAACCTTTAACCCTTTGAGTGCCAGAGGGGTACACAATGCATTGCTATGTAATGTGTTGCATACTCCTCTGGCACTCAAAGGGTTAAAACTATGCAGTAACCCAGCTTTGAACTGAGATATCCCTATATATAACCAATTTGTATGCATTAACCCTTTGCACACCAGAAGGGTAGCCAATGCATTGCAAATCAATGCGCTTGATACCCCTATAGCACGCAAAGGGTTAAGTCAGTTTCTAGAAGCTTCATTTGCTGTACATAATTGCCTCTACCATTTCTCAGTAGATTTATATATATATTTATATAGCGTGTGTAGCTATTTAAAAAATTCATGAAAAATAATAGCATTATACAGAAAATATAAATAAGAGGATTTTAGTCTTACCTGTTAAATCCTTTTCTCTTAGTCCATACAGGTTACTGGTAACTTTGGGTAGGTGATCCGCCCCTTTAATAGACAGGAACAATTCTAGAAATGACTGCAGGGGGGTGGAGCCTACCTCCCTTCCTTCGTTGCAGCTAGCCAACCAGCTCCAGAAAGATTTGAGACACTAACTATGACTAGATAGTGAAGGGAAAGACGACTCCTGTGAGCATGATCCCACAGGAGAGCCAAGCATGGTCCCTTGACAGGGTGGGAGACCAGTAACCTGTATGGAGTAAGAGAAAAGGATTTAACAGGTAAGACTAAAATCCTCTTTTCTCTGTCGTCCAATACAGGTTACTGGTAACTTTGGGATGTCCAACCATTGAGTTTCCCAGAGGCGGGAAGTAAGGCAAGGACCAGGCGCAAGGCCCCCAAAGTCACCAGCGCGTATATGAGCCATCAGATTAGAGATAGCCCAACAACAATGAAGTGTCAACGGACACTGAACAGGGGTAACAACACCCTAACCTGTTACACAGCATGCTGAACTAGAGCCAACGGGGCTCAAAAGTGAAGGAAGCACCAAGAACCGAAGAAAATCCTAGAAAGACTGCCTCCAGGATTTTCCTCCCAAGGCTGGCATCAGCCGATGCCAGTACATCAACACAGTAGTGCTTCGAAAAGGTGTGCACAGATGACCAAGTGGCAGCCTTGCACAACTGATCAGCAGAGGCCTGATTCTTGTAAGCCCAAGAAGTCCCAATAGATCTTGTAGAATGAGCCGTGACCCTGAAGGGGACAGGCTTCTTCGTCAGCTCTAAATCCTTACGAATAGTGGACTTGATCCAAGAAGGAATAGTCACTTTGGATGCATGTCTTCCTGCCCTGGGACCCTCCGGAATCACGAACAGAGTGTTAGACTGTCTGATAGACTCAGTGCGATGTACATACAACTTGAGACAATGCTCCACATCTAACAAGTGGAGATCCCTCTCCTTGTCAGAGGTGGGGTCAGGGCAGAAAGAGGGCACCACAAACTCCTGATTAATGTGGCACTCCGAAACCACCTTGGGGAGAAACTCCTGAGAAGTGCGAAGTACAGTCTTGTCCTAGTGAAACACCAAAAATGGTGGTCTATAGGACAGATCCTGTAACTCCGCGACAAGGCGAACAGACACGATCGCCAGGAGAAAGGCCATTTTCCACGTCAGAAGGCATAGAGGAATAGTAGCCAAGGACTCAAAGGGAAGGTGCTGAAGGACGCCCAGAACCAGATTAAGATCCCACTGATGAGCAGGGGCCTTAAAGACAGGAAGAGTATAGGCAATGCCATGGAAAAATATCTTGACATAAGGAACGATAGCAATGCGCCTCTGAAAGAAAACAGAGAGAGCAGAAGTGTGAACCTTATGGGAACTCAAACTGAGGCCCTTATCCACGCTGTCCTGCAAGAAGGCCAGGACTGTGGGCAAATCAAACTCCTGAGACAGGTCCTTATCAGCACTCCAAGATAGAAAGGTAGACCAGACACGATGGTAAGTCTTTGAAGAAACTGGCTTGCGAGCACTAAGCATAGAGCCACCACACCAGAAGAAAAGCCTTTCTTCTTCAATATTGAGGATTCAATTTCCAAGCCGTCAAAGCTAGATGATGAACGTCCTCTTTCCACAGGTAACTCTGGAGAAGAAGATCCGGACGGGAGGGGAGTCGGAATGGCTCCGTCACTGACAGATCCAGAAGCTCCGGAAACCAAACTTGTCGAGGCCAGTATGGAGCAATCACAATGACTGGACAACGTTCCAGTCTCAATTTCCATAACACCCTGTGCAACATGGGAAGGGGAGGAAGATGTAAGCCAGAGGAAATAACCAAGGAATGGACATGGCATCCACTGCCAGAGCTAAAGGATCCCTCCAGCGAAAGCAGAACTTTGGAACCTTCCGGTTGTTTCTTGTCGCCATCAGATCGAAGCAAGGAAGACCACACTTCTGAACAATGAGGTTGAACACCTCTGGATGCAGTTCCCACTCTCCGCTGTCCACTGTGTGTCGACTGAGGAAATCCACCATGACGATGTCTATGCGTAGAATGTGCGCTGCGGATTTGGCAGGAACATGTTCTTCTGCCTAGGACAAAATAGCCTTGACGTCTAACCAAGCGGTGAAACTTCTTGTTCTGCCCTGCTTGTTGATGTGAGCCACAGCCATGGCGTTGTTAGACTGAACCTGGACTGGGTATTCTTCCAGCTGGGGTGTGCAGTGACGAAGGGCATGAAATATTGCCCGAAGTTCCAACACGATGGGAAGGAGAAATTCCTCCAGAGAGCACCGTTTCT
Organism: Rhinophrynus dorsalis; assembly: GCA_037306005.1. Taxonomy (NCBI): domain Eukaryota; kingdom Metazoa; phylum Chordata; class Amphibia; order Anura; family Rhinophrynidae; genus Rhinophrynus; species Rhinophrynus dorsalis. Next base: position 71,841,650 of record CM074726.1, on the reverse strand, counting down.
GAGCACTCAGATGACCCAGGACCACTCCCCAGCAGGAGAGGCTGGCATCCGTCATCACCTTGGTCCAGAAGGATATCAGGAAGGACTTGCCCTTCAGGAGATTGGAGAAGTCGAGCCACCATGACAAACTCAGTTCCACATGAAGAGGGAGGGATACTGACCTCTGCAGAAGGTCCGGGCTGACCCTTGCACACCTGGATCACAAACCTCTGGATGTCCCTGGTGTGAGCCATAGCAAAAGGGACTGCTTCCATGGTAGAGATGAATTTCCCCACCAGAGAGTATAGCTTCTTGGCTGGAACTGGATCTTGCACTAGAACAGCCGAAACCCTGTGGGCTATCTGGTGAGCCACTTCCTCCGTCAGAAACACCATGCTCTGCTGAGCATCGAAGAGAAAGCCCAGGAAGACCAGATGCTGGGATGGGACAAGATCCGACTTGTCCAAATTGATGATGCACCCATGATGGGTGAGAGCATGAATGCAGTCCTGAACCTGCTGATGAAGTTCCGCAGAGGGGGCTTTCAGAAGCAGGTCGTCCATGTATGGAGTAACTCTGATGCCGTCCCAGTGAAGGACAGACACCAAGGCTCCCAGGACACGGTTGAATACCTGAAGAGCTGTAGTCAGACCAAAGGGAAGAGCTGAGAACTGAAAATGCCCTTGGCCGCAGGCAAATCTGAGATACTGCCAGCTCTCTGGATGATTGGGAATGTGTAAATATGCATCCTGAAGGTCCAGAAAAGCAAGGAATTCCCCCAGAACCATAGCAGCAATCACAGTCTTCAGTGACTCCTGGTGATAATGACACCGGATCACAAAGGAATTGAGATCCTTCAAATCCAAAATTGGACGACAACCGCCATCCTTTTTGGACACCACAAAGAGGTTTGAGTAAAAACCCATACCTCTGTCCTGAACTGGAACAGGTTCCAGAACATCCTTGTACAGAAGAGATGGCGTTTCTCTGTGCCCTGGGGCGTATGAGAGGGGAAAAAGCGAAAGGGAGGAAGAGAGATGAAAGGGATCCTGTACCCTTCCGCCACTACTTGCAAAACCCAGGGGTCCACCACAGAATCCTCCCATATGCTGTGGCAGTGATGTAGACGATCACCCACAGCTGAATGGGGACCCAGGTTTGGCGATTCATGCGAAGAAGTCTTGGAAGCCTTAGGCTTAGCGGAGACCTTGGGCTTCCATTGCTGTTTGGGCTTGGAGGAGGCATGTGGAGCTGAGGGAACCACCTGGTTCACCTGACATGTCTCAGTCTGAAAGGAACGAAAAAACTTGTTACGCTTTAGAGGAGTTTTCTTCCTGGGGACCAAGGGCAGATGAGTACTCTTAACCCCAGTGGCCTCCCTAATCAGATCCTTAAGATCTAGCCCAAATAAGGATGTGCCCTGAAAGGGCAAGGACAGCAAGGCTTTCTTAGAAGCGGTGTCAGCAGCTCAGATCTTGAGCCAAAGAGCACGTCTAGCAACCACAGACATGGTGTAAACCCTTGCCACCAGACGGATGGCATCAAATAAGGCAGCAGAAACATAGTGCTGGGCCTCAGATATGTTGGCAAGAAGGCGCAACATATCCGAAGACTAGGCACCCTGACGTACAGCTAGGATGAGTTGCTCAGTCCAGACCGCAATGGCCCAGTTAACCCATGCCGCAGCAAATGCCAGGCACATGGCAGTACCAGCAGTGGCGGAAGTAGACTTGAGGGAAGCCTCAAGCTTCTTGTGAGTCCAGTCCTTCAGAGCGGAAGCATCAGAGACTGGTAAGGTAGTAGACTTAGATAGCCTGGAGACAGGAGCATCTAACTTGAAGACAGAAGGCTTTCTGTCCAGAGATTTCCACTCATTAGCCACTATGCGATCCAGAGTGGGGTTAGGTAGAAAACAAGTATGGGGCTTTATAGGCTCCTGGAATACATCAGGAATTGGGGGAATGTTTAGCGTGGTTAAGACGGCTCTGATCAGGCCCTCAGCTGAGGGTTCAGGATTAGCCTCAAAAGGGTCCCCAAAAAATTGAGAGGAACCCACAACAGAACATTCCTCAACATCTGAATCCACCAACAGTTCCTCCTCAGAGGAATCTAAAATGCCAGATACTCCTTATGGTTTGGGCAGGGAATATCTGACTGAGGAGGGGGTCTGCCAGGAATGGAAGACCCCCTGTAACTGGGATGTAAAGAGTTGCAACATAGTCCTAAGGTCCCTGGTAGCAGCCTTGAACTCTTGCACCCAAACTGGCTCTAATGCATGGCTGGAGGTCCCTGAGATAGATTCAGGGATATCAAAACATGCTGGGCATAAATGACCTGAGAATTCTCTAGGCAACCCTGTATGACATGAGGAGCAATGCGGGATACAGAGACCCCAGTGTCCTTAGACTTAAGCCTGGCCCCAAGCTCCTAACTGAGTAGACATTCTCACAGTGTCAACATCATTCAGAATGATTAATCACCCAATTTACAGTGTGTAAGATTAAAATTTCACCCCAGAAATCTCTAAAATACACTTATCTGGCAGGCGAAGGGTTAATCTGCAGCAGAGAGGAAGAGAGTCCAAGCCCTGAGTAGGATACTCGCTCTGTAAAGCTCACAAAATGGCTGCTGTAGCGGGAGCCAATCAGAAATGAGCGTGTGAAGTAAGCGCTCATGGGAAATGTAGTTTTCCCAGAAAAAGTACCCCAACAGTGCCCTGAAGGCCCCTGAGCCCCCAACACACTTGCAATGTGAACCGAATGATAGAGCAATGCAAACAATTAAAATGAGCCACCACGGAAGCCACTACGTTGAGTGGTTGCAGAGATATGTCCCAAACTGTACAGTCCTGTAGGAGTGAATGGAGCAATGGCGTCTATGTGGTAAAGAGCGCCAGAACTCAAATTTGACAAAGTTAGAACTAAGAAACAAAAATACATGAAACATCACGAGAACATGTAAGCAGACCCAGAAAACACTGAACCCAGTAGGGAAAGTGCCAATAACCACCCCAAAGAATTCCAATCAGCAGTTAAAGGGTTCATTTACCACAAAGTTGCTCAAAACACTGACAGACATAACAGAAAGACCCAATGAGTGCAGGAGTGTGCAATAAAAACTCCAAGGCAAAACCCCTGTGCGGAGGGGCACTGTGGGACAAGTGGACCTGCAGCACTCAAAGGGTTCCTCAACTATCCTGCAGATCTTCTGTATTCAGATTACCATGTATAAGAAGCAGCCTCAGTGGGCAACTCCTGGGAAAGCACTTGGAATCAAGATTTTCCCCCTCAGGGCTTAAGGTCCACAAAAAGCACCTGGACACTGAGCTAGCCACATCTAAGGGCATTGTCAGTTATGTTAATCCACCTAATGGTGGTATTCCATATCTAACAGAAAAATAAAAACGTTTCTGAAACTATAGCAAAACTGTTCTCTTGCCTGTGTTATCGTCACCAAGGAACAAATCTTTCTGGAGCTGGTTGGCTAGCTGCAGCCAAGGAGGGAAGGTAGGCTCCAACCCCTGCAGTCATTTCTAGAATTGTTCCTGCCTATTAAAGGGGCGAATCGCCTACCCAAAGTTACCAGTAACCTGTATTTGACGACAGAGAAAATTATATACTACCATGGTCAGGACCGGATTTATATCCCAGGTGCCCCTAGGCAAGGCACTCTAGGTTCCCTTCGCTCTGCTCATTGCCACACCCCAACTCCTCAAATGACTCTACTCATGGTCCCATTCACTGATTCCTGGCACAAAAAATACCCTTGGCTTATAACAAGCAAGAAATAAAAAGCTTTTAACCCATTGCTCTGCAATAAGTTGGAGATCTCTTTAGAATCCAACAAGTTAAATTATAGCTTTTAAAGGGGTATAGAACTGATGCAGTGACACTGAGATTACACTGACACATCCACAGTTCAGAATGTGGGTGTGTCCAGCACAGCTGACATACCTCTCAAAAACTGAAGCTATAGGCAGTTGCCTACTCTGCTTATTGGGAAATCTGGCCCTGTCCACAGTGAGGTATTCTTTCAATGGAGGGAAGGCAAGCAAACATTTTGTGCAACCTATGTCATTAATCCTTCAGTTCTATGTAGTGTGTGTGTGTAGGCAGGATACTAGTTAGAACAAAAAAATGTTAAAGCGGAACTACCACCAGAAGGAGGATTACATCAGAAACTGGTACTTGTGTCTGATTAGAACACTATTAAGAAGCTAATCTTCCTATGCTTAATTATTGGGGGGGCTTTCTATAGGGTGGTAGTTCCCCTTTAAAAACAGGGGGCAAACACATACTAAACCAGACTAGGGTCTTGGTTAATCCTAGATGTGCCCCCATAAAATCCCTAAACCCAGGTATCAGATAAAATACTTATTTTTATGTTGTACTGGGCTAAGTACACAAATGTGTATTTATATACCAAAGGGACTTCGTACCAGTGCATGTTAACCCCTTAAGGACCATTGACGTGGCAGGACCATCACGCTGGTCCGGCACTTAAGGACCAGTGACGGTCCTGGCACGTTACGTACTTTTACTCACCGCGCTCCTGTAGGAGCGTGGTGAGTAATACCGGGCACTGAAGTTGATCACTCCAAGACCGGAGCGATCTCTTCCAGTGCCCCGTTTGACGTGCCGCCCCACGTGATCAGTCACGTGGGACGGCACGTCAAAGATTCCTATGTGGTCCTTAAGGGACGGCACGCCCTGGGACCGCTGGTCCTTAAGGGGTTAAAGGGCCATAATTTTAAATATCATGTACTTCCAGCTGACATCTGTAACATATAATTATTTTATATGTAATGTTCTATGGGGCTCCGATATTTATGTGAAAAAAAGAAAGAAAGAAAAGGTCCTATAAGTTTTCTCTATCTATGCCAAGCAAGGAGATGTCCATACCTGGGAACTCTCCGGATTTGTCCCGGAGACTCCGGTTTTGACAGAGCTTTACCGGGTCTCCGGGGCAGAGGCTGATTCCTCCGGATGTGGGGAGTTTCTATTGAAACTCTGCCACTTCTGCTTTTTCTCCCACTGTTCCTCCATCCCCAGGCTTCTGTGTGACACCTTTAAGCCCCACCCCCCCACTCACTTCAAGCCCCGCCCCTTTTTGACACAATTAGCTTAATTTTTGTCACCCCCTGCTGAATAGAGGACTCCCCTCCGGGTAGCCCTCAACTGGAAGTTCCCAGGTATGGAGATGTCTCATAGCCTTGATTGGCACAGATGAGAAACTGTAACCAAGAGCTCTTAATTTTAACACCTGTGCAGGGACATCAATTAACAACTGGTATTTTGTGTCATTTTAGATGTTCTGGGTTTGTAGATTCACACATGCAAAAGAGCTAGTCAGAGAAGCTCAACTAGGAACGAGCCTGCCTTCAAAGTGATGAGGCTCTATAGGATAAGTATCCTACCCAGGGTGCAATCTCTTTTAGCTCACTAGTGCCTTTCACAGAGAGGAAATATCCTGAAGCACATAATAATAATAATAATCCTTTATTTATATAGCGCACACAGATTCCGCAGCGCTTTACACTCATATTGGTTCCTGTCCCCATTGGGGCTCACAATCTAAATTCACCTATCAGTATGTTTTTGGACTGTGGGAGGAAATCAGAGTACCCGGAGGAAACCCACGCAAACACAGTGAGAACATACATACTCATTGCAGATGTTGTCCTTGGTGGGATTTGAACCCAGGACCCCAGCGCTGCAAGGCAACAGTGCTAACCACTGAGCACATCATACTGATCCTGCCAAAAGGTAGTCCAGCCACGAAGTACCAAGCAATTTCTCTCTGAACAAGAGAAGCAGCCAACCCCAGACGTACGTTTCGGCCTTGTTAAGCCTCGTTAGTGAGGTGCGGCTGATCTCTCTAGGCATTGTGAGCAAGGGGTCCACGTCTGGATTACCCTGTTTCCCTTAGGGTGACTAGTCCCAAGGGCAATTTGCATATGCAAAAGAGCTAGTCAGAGATGCTCAACTAGGAACGAGTCTGCCCTCAAAGTGATGAGGCTCTATAGGATAAGTATCCTACCCAGGGTGCAATCTCTTTTAGCACACTAGTGCCTTTCACAGAGAGGAAATATCCTGAAGCACATCATACTGATCCTGCCAAAAGGTAGTCCAGCCACGAAGTACCAGGCAATTCCTCTCTGAACAAGAGAAGCAGCCAACCCCAGACGTACGTTTCGGCCTTGTTGGGCCTCGTGAGGGAGGTGCAGCTGATCTCTCTAGGCACTGTAAGCAAGGGGTCCACATCTGGATTACCCTGTTACCCTTAGGGTGACTAGTGCCAAGAGCAATTTGCATATGCAAAAGAGCTAGTTAGAGATGCTCAACTAGGAAGGAGCCTGCCCTCAAAGTGATGAGGTTCTATAGGATAAGTATCCTACCCAGGGTGCAATCTCTTTTAGCTCACTAGTGCCTTTCATAGAGAGGAAATATCCTGAAGCACATCATACTGATCCTGCCAAAAGGTAATCCAGCCACAAAGGACCAGGCAATTCCTCTCTGAACAAAAGAAGCAGCCAACACCAACTGTACATTTTGGCCTTATTGGGGCATATCATTGATATGCAGCTGATCTCTCAAGGCACTGTGAGCAAGGGGTCCACGTCTGGATTACCCTGTTACCCTTAGGGTGACTATTCCCAAGGGCAATTTGCATATGCAAAAGAGCTAGTCAGAGATGCTCGAGTAGGAACGAGCCTGCCCCCAAAGTGATGAGGCTTTATAGGATAAGTATCCTACCCTTGGGAATAGTCACCCTAAGGGTAACAGGGTAATCCAGACGTGGACCCCTTGCTCACAGCGCCTAGAGATATCAGCTGCACCTCACTAACAAGGCCCAAACAAGGCCCAAACAAGGCCCAAACAAGGCCCAAACAAGGCCCAAACAAGGCCCAAACAAGGCCCAAACAAGGCCCAAACAAGGCCCAAACAAGGCCCAAACAAGGCCCAAACAAGGCCCAAACAAGGCTGAAATGTATGTCTTGGGTTGACTGCTTCTCTTGTTCAGAGAGGAATTGTCTGGTACTTCGTGGCCTGACTACTTTTTAGCAGGATCAGTATGATGTGCTTCAGGATATTTTCTCTCTGTGAAAGACTCTAGTGAGCTAAAAGAGATGGCACCCTGGGTAGAATACTTATCCTATAGAACCTCATCACTTTGAGGGCAGGCTCGTTCCTACTTGAGCATCTTTGATTAGCTCTTATGCATATGCAAATTGCCCTTTGGACTAGTCACCCTAAGGGTAACAGGGTAATCCAGATGTGGACCCCTTGCTCACAGGGCCTAGAGAGATCAGCTGCACCTCCCTGTCGAGGCCCAACAAGGCTGAAATGTACGTCTGGGGTTGGCTGCTTCTCTTGTTCAGAGAGGAATTGCCTGGTACTTCGTGGCCTGACTACCTTTTAGCAGGATCAGTATGATGTGCTTCAGGATATTTTCTCTCTGTGAAAGGCACTAGTGAGCTAGAAGAGATTGCACCCTGGGTAAAATACTTATCCTATAGAACCTCATCACTTTGAGGGCAGGCTCGTTCCTACTTGAGCATCTTTGATTAGCTCTTTTTCATATGCAAATTGCCCTTGGGACTAGTCACCCTAAGGGTAACAGGGTAATCCAGACGTGGACCCCTTGCTCACAGTGCTTAGAGAGGTCAGCTGTACCTCACTGACGAGGCCAAACAAGGCTGAAATGTACGTCTGGGGTTGGCTGCTTCTCTTGTTCAGAGAGGAATTGCCTGGTAGTTCGTGGCTGGACTCCCTTTTAGCAGGATCAGTATGATGTGCTTCAGGATATTTCCTCTCTGTGAAAGGCACTAGTGAGCTAAAAGAGATTGCACCCTGGGTAGGATACTTATCTTATAGAGCCTCATCACTTTGAGGGCAGGCTCGTTCCTAGTTGAGCATTTCTGACTAGCTCTTTTGCATATGCAAATTGCCCTTGGGACTAGTCACCCTAAGGGTAACAGGGTAATCCAGACGTGGAGCCCTTGCTCACAGTGCCTAGAGATATCAGCTGCACCTCACTGACGAGGCCCACCAAGGCTGAAACGTACGTCTGGGGTTGGCTGCTTCTCTTGTTCAGAGAGGATTTGCCTGGTACTTCGTGGCTGGACTACCTTTTAGTAGGATCAGTATGATGTGCTTCAGGATATTTCCTCTCTGTGAAAGGCACTAATGAACTAAAAGAGATTGCACCCTGGGTAGGATACTTATCCTATAGAGCCTCATCACTTTGAGGGCAGGCTCGTTCCTAGTTGAGCATCTCTGACTAGCTCTTTTGTAGATTGACACCCCTGAGACCTGAGCTACGTCCTTTGATGGGTTCACCAGCAGTGCTGGGAGCTGTAATCAGATCTCATACAAAAAGCCAAACACACACAAAGCCCATCACCAATCCACATTGGTTATGCAGAACAGCTTGTTTTCTCCATTTTGGTGCATGAAGTGGAGAAAAAGGAGAAACGTATGGTCCATCTAATAACATTTTAATTTTAACCCTTAACATGCCAGAGGCATGTGCATAGGTGGGAACTCTCCGGATTTACCCTGGAGACTCCAGTTTGTGGAGCTAATTACCAGGCAGATGCTGATTCTCCGAATGATAGGTGATCTGTGCATTTGTGGTCTGTTCCTCCCACTCCCCAGCCACTTCGCCTTCTTCCACAGCCTCTTACTAATTTTTTTTTCTTCTTTAGTCCTGTTCCCCACTCACGATTTAGCCCCTCCCTTTTTTGACGCGATTTGCATCTTTCATCTCCTTCACTGGCACAATTGGACTCCTCTCTCCAGGGAGTCCATAACCACAAGTTCCCAGGTATGGGCATGTGTTGCTCACTGCTTCTCAATGAGCTACACACCCCTCTGGCACTCAGATTATTATGTTTTTTTTTTCAATCTCAGTTTCTGTTAATTTTACCCACCTGTGATATGTACTGCAAAACAAATGAGCTGTGGCACAGACTTCTTGCCCTCATTCTGATCGAGTTCACTCTAGGACCTGAGTCACACTTAATAAGGCCTCTCACTTTCTTATTTGGCAGTGACTTGGGGTGGAGGTTTTAGTTGAGAGCCTGGCAATAGTAATGGCAGCAAGCTTTATTGGAGCTTAGAAGCAGGTCAGTCAGTAAGTTGTTATTTTACCCTGGTGGAGTCCCAAACAGTCCTCCTTGACACACCTGCATGTGGGGGTCTTATAAATCATACAGTACTACCTACTTAAACTTTCTGAGAGTTTCCTCCCTCCCAAAATGTTCTGTGCACAGCACATCCTGCCAGCAGGAAAACATTTGTATATCTAAAAAAATACTTTAAAATCCAGAAAAGGATGTATAAGACCCTCTATACATATTTAACAAAATAAAAGTGTCAGCCTTGTGGTAAAGCTCATACTTTTACTAGTTAATTGCAGTTAGTCTCACTTCTGGTAGCATCAGCATTATAAACTTGAAGGTTTCCTCTAGGATTCTTCTACAAAGAGGTAGAGCTGTGAGCTCCAAAGATGCAGCTGAGGATTCCTATTGACTACTGTATCATCATACCCACCTACACAGCCCGTAGGAATGAGGCTGCCACTAGCAATTTCAGCTCATGGCGGTGGTGGGACCGAGTGGAATATTTACTCTGCATGCACTAAGATTACAATGCTACTTCAATATATGTATATATTTATATATCTTTATTTATATGGCACCACAAAGTGTACGCAGTGCCTTACGACAGAAGTATGTCTCAAATAAAAGGGGATAAAATAAGTGTCACAATCATAGTAACATTGTTGGAGGCTGGAAAAAAAAAAACATTGTCCTTCAAGTCCAGCCCATGCCAAAAACACCCCTGTTGATCCAGAGGAAGGAAAAAAAAAAAAAAAAGCCCTCTGAAGCCATTTCCAGTTTAGCCCCAAGTGGGTAAAAAAAAGTCCTTCCTGACTACAAATAGCAGTCAAATAGTTCCCTGGATCAACAACCTATCTGCACTGAATACACCTGTCATCATTTTCAATATTGTTCTGTGCTAGATAGGCATCCAATGCTTTTTTGAATGCAGTTGCATTACCTGCAAGTACAACATCCCGAGGCAAAGAATTCCATAGCTTTACCACCCTTATTGTAAAAAATCCCTGCCTTTGTTTTAGTCAAAAGCTCATTTCCTCTAGTCTTAATGGATGACCTCTTGCTCTTAGCTCTGCTCTTTGCATAATAATTCATTGGATAGTTCTTTGTATTGACCTTAAATATATTTGTAAATGGTAATCATATTACCCCTTAGACATCTCTTCTCTAATGTAAACAAACCCAGTATGGCTAGTCTCTCTTTATAACTCAGATCCTCCAATCCCTTTATCAGTTTTGTTGCACATCTCTGCACTTTTTCCAGTTCAATACTGTCTTTTTTAAGAACTGGCACCCAAAATTGTACTCCATATTCTAGATGAGGCCTAACCAAGGATTTATACAGAGGTAGGATAACATTAGCATCCTTTGCATCTACACCTCTTTTTATGCAGGCTAGTACTCTATTTGCTCTTGCAGCAGAGGAGTGATTCTGCACACTGCTGTGAAGTCTGTTGTCTGTCTACTCCTAAATCTTTCTGTAATGAGGATTCCTCAAGTTGTTTCGCATTTAGAGTATATGTAGCATGTTTGTTTCTATAGCACAAATGCATAACTTTACATTTATCTACATTAAATGTCATCTGCCACTTTTATGCCCATTCAAACTCTGTATGAATTTCCATACATACGTTACAAATATAAAGATATCTCTGCGCCCTATATATACTTGTCGCTATATCACAATAAATACCTACTTGTGAAAAAAAGAATAAAATCTAAACTAAAAATCTGTGGGAAGCGCCACAAACTGTATCTAAATGCCAAATGAAAAAAAAAATCATATCACAAAGATATAGACAGGGAAATATTGCATTCATTTAAAACACATATCAAATATATTTTTGTACTGGAGAATTATTCCCAGCGTGCATATGCCTCTCACCATGTAAATCCCTCACGAAAAACACTAGAAAAGGCAATCTGCACCCTAGAAACAAATCCCCCATAGCCCAATCTAGATTCAGTGTTATTCAACAATATTAAAACCAATGTTAAAACCAGCAGTATGCCGCTGACCGCCTTCCTCACTCCGGTCTAATGCACCAGGTAGAGGCTGGCACTCAACCGCATAGGCTGAATATACAGGATATATATTCATACCCTATTTGTAGTCTGTTAGTGACAACATAAAACACCCTAAATACAATATACAGTGATTCTATTTTAATCAAACATTAATAATTAATAAAATAAATTAATAAAATATCTTAGGTGTCATCTGCAAAGATTGAGATGCTACTTTCAGTTCCCACTTCTAGATCATTAATAAACAAATTAAAAAGCATTGGGCCCAGGAATGAACCCTGTGGCACCCCACTTATAACAACAGAAACAATAGGAGAGAGGTCCCTGTCTCAAGGAGCTTACAGTCTAAATGGGTAAAAGGAGATGTAAAACATGGAATGAGGATGTAAAGTACTGTGATTTCCAAAAGGCAATGTATTGGAACAGTGGTCCAGAAGATAAAATTTCAGGGTTGATTAAACAGAGGGGGATTGTTCAAGACATAGTGAGAGGGGTCTGGCATTCCATAGGTAGTGAGTGGAAAGTGGAAAAGGTTTGAGACGGGAGAGGGCAGAGGGTTTGTTTGGTATAAGACCATTGTGTGCAGAGCGAAGGAAGCAGCCCGGAACATAAGATGAGATGGTATCCTTTTGAATTGTTGCATGCTATTGGGCGTGAATCAAAAGGGCACATTAAAAATGTTGTATTGTTCAAAAGGGTGCATTGAAAATGGTGAATTACAAATGTTGCATGGTTCATAATGTCGCATTGTTCAACAGGGTGCATTGAAAATGGCGCAATTGAAAAGGGAGCATCATTCTAATTTTGCATGGTTCAAAATGTCACATACACTAAAGCTCAATGCTGTAGTGATGTTTCTGTCGATGTGGTCGAAACACAACAGGGAGCATTGAAAATGAAGGAGGTGAAATGGGGGCACCAAACACTTCTACAATTCTGATCCTGCATGGTTCAAAATGTCGTAAGCACTTTGACATGGGTCAAAATGTCACATGGGTGCAGCATCAATGGGGATTTGTGGCTACCACTTGCCCCCCAGCCTTGCTCCGATTCCCAAATGGTAGCCATAGGACCCCATATACACTGCTTGGCCCCCACACTTGATCTATGTTCTGGTCACACATGCACATAACAGTATCATAGCATGAACAAATATCATGATGTGATTTTTGTTCATGTAATGATCTTGTCACATGTGTATGCTCGGCTCCAGACCATAGCGCACACCTACAGTTTCTGTTTGCAGGCTACCACTAACTGAGTATTGGTGGATCAATCACAGTGACAGTGATGATCCACCGGTGCCCAATCAGGGCTAAAGGGCAAACCTGAACTGTCAGTATGTCCATAGAAGGGGTGGTCTATCCTGTTCTCAGGCCACAACTATGCCACATGTTTGCTGCTTCTCTTCAAATTAACAGATTTCATGGGGTGATTCTCAGCAATGGTCCGGTTGCCTAGGATGCACAATTATGCCCTCTAACCACCCCAACAGTGCATGTTTCCTGAATGTAATCTTATGTGACAACATGCACTACTGGGGTAGTTAGAGGACATGATTGTGTGTCCTAGACAACAGAACTATTGCTGAGAACCACTCCTCTAAATGCATCAAGTATCTGTGTGCCAGAGAGGTGCTCACTGCTTTGTGTTTCTTCTTTCCCCACAGCTGCATCTGATGAAGAGAAACAAGAGCAGCAGCCTCCTTCCAGCCAGAAGCATGCAGAGACCCTGGACACCCTGGATGGGATCTCTAATGCCATCAAGGGCTTCAGGAGGCAGTAGGGATACGCCATGGGCCGCCAGGAGGCTCTGCTCCAACAAACAGTGTAGCAGAATAGGCTAATCCTTTGCCTCCTGATATTGTATGGTGTGCATTCAGGGTCATCCCCCACCTCCAGAAATTCCTAATCGGATAGAAGCCTGAAGTCATCTGCTGCCCTGCCTGCTGCACATGGTGGTAGGAGCCATTGGTAGGCACATTGGCTACCAGTGGTCAAGGGAACACGTGTGGGGGCCAAGCATTGTATATAGGGTTCTATGGCTACCATCTGGGAACAGGAGCAAGACTGGGTGGCAAGTGGTAGCCACAAATCCCCGTAGTTGCTGCATGACCACCAGTCTTGTTCCCCTGGAGTGCACAACATCTGTAATATATGATACATAGTTAAGGAGATACTTGTGTATTGTTTTTTTTTTACCTTTGAGTGCCACATAGGGGTGAGCAATACACATCTTATGGCACTCAGCATTGTTCATGGTGAACAAAAACATATCTCCACAGCATCGACCTTTAGCAAATCTAGGCCCAACATTATGACCCATGTCAAAGTGTTCGCAACATTTTGAACCATACATCAGAATGACACCCCCATTTCAACTGCGCCATGTGCCCTGTTGTGTATCGAACACATCAACAAAAACATCGTAGCAGAATATAGTTTTAGTGTTTGAGCCATTTTTGTGCCATTTTCAATGTGCCCTGTTGTAATTCGAACACATTGACAAAAACATTGCCACAGCATCGAGCTTTAGTGAATGCAACATTTTGAACCATGCGACATCAGAATGACTCCCCCATTTTAACTGCCCCATTTTCAATTCGCCCTGTTGAACAATGAAATGTTATGAACCATGCAACATTTGCAATTCACCATTTTCAATGCATCCTTTTGAACAATGCAACATTTTCAATGCACCTTCTTGATTCAGGCCCAATAATGTGCAGCAATTTAAAAGTGAACCAGACAAGATGAGGGAAGAGATGTAAGGAGTAGTGTGGAGAGCATTAAAGGACTTTGCAAGTGATGCGTTGCTGAATAGGGAGCCATGTCAGATGTCTAAGAATGATGTGAGCAGGTTCAGTTTTTGGGGAGAGTGTGGCGATTCATGCAGCTGAACTTAAAACAGATTACATAGGGTAAAGATGGGAAGCAGAGAGGCCAGTTAGTAGGATGCTGCAATAGTTTAAGCGGGATAGAATGAGCACAAGAGTTTTGGAAGTTTTTGGGAGAGCAACAGGTGGATTTTAGCAATGTTACAAAAAAAAGAAGCAACATATTCCAGCCACTGAGTTAATGTGGGGTGAGAAGGAAAGGGGGGAATCAAATATGGCCCCAAGGCAGCGTGCTGAACTGATTGGATCCATGCCAAGACAAGCAGATGAATCTTTGTGGAGCTCCTGCTTACAATCTACCATTTTTCTCCCAGCCAATATTTATCAGCCTCATGTGCACCCTATTGCAAAGTTGAAGTCTACCTTATCCTCAGAGAAGCTAGGGTGATGCAGTTTGACCATCAAATTGGCTCCCTACCTGAGGCCTATTGCAAACGAGAGGTGTGAGGTATGCCATTGACCATCTTAGCCTGGCCCCCTTTGAGCCTTGCCATCTTCTGCCTTCACAGTGTTGGGGTTCCTGAATTTGGGCCTTGAGATGCCTAGGGACTCATATCTGATACCCTCCAAGAGAATCCTTGAGCAGAACACACCTGCTGCCTTCTACGGGGAAGCCAACCCTAGCGGTACAGCACCATATGCCAAGATTCAGCCACCGTTGTGGAGGTAAGTGCTACTAAATTGGCCAAAAACACAGAGGCTGCTCACATTACGCTACCCTCCAGTGCATTAGCTGGTTCCTGCCTACAGCTCCATGCTGTTCCTCCATTCACAGCTGCCCCTTGGTTCCCTGTACTGGTTCAGCTCTCACGCTTCCAGACACTTCTGCTTTGTACAGTGTAGTCATTATTTTATGTTATACTCTGCCTTTCTCCCACTTTATTTATTTTTTTTATTACTTTGTTTGCTTCATCCTCCAACCTCAGGGAATTTCCCATTGGTGGGTGCTCCTGTTGCATGGTGACTTGCCCTAACCTGGGTAGCATGACAGGTCAGGATTCAGGCCTACTTGGAAGACTTCTTGTGCTAAGGACTGAGTGTTCACCAGTGATACTTCATGCATCATGGAGGGTTTTCATGACTCATCCTTCCCTTATCCCGACCCACTCTATTGAATAGCCACTTGCCTTCCTAATGTAGCCCTTTCCCTGGGGTGGAGTATTCTTGACCTCTGCCTTCTTTGCAATGCCTACCACCCTTCACACCTTAGAGTCATATCGGACGTTCATGGTCCATAAATCCTTGAGCACATTTTCCTCTGCCTACCAGAGGTTGTCCTCCATACCAAGGGTCCGAGCGAGCCTTCGACTACCCACCAATTCATCTACCCCTCCTTGGGGCCCAACAGATGACATGGAGTCTTCTTGCACAAAACAAGATATGTTGGATCTTAGGCAGTGCCTTCTTTCTATTAAACTAGAATTGCAGGATAATCATAAAAATTCAGCTTCTGTTATTTCTAAAGAGTTGTCCTCGGTGGATTGATGAGTTGCCTCTATTGAACATTCTCACTCCTTGACCGCAGTGAAGCTTTCCAAACTGGAAACGGACCTGCCAGAACTAAAATCACAAAAGTCTTCTCTTGCAGAAGCCCAGGAAGACCTGGATAACAGATCGAGGAGAAACAACTTAAAGATTCATATTGTTCCTGAATCTGTTTATATGGAAGACTTTCTAGAAAATCAGTTTTCCATACTCCTACTGAAACAGGACCCAGCTGACTTCAACTTAGATCTTGTGCATAGAGCTCTACATCCAAAATCACCGACCGCAGATAAACCTAGAGACATTGTTCTGCAAATTCACTATTTTTCAACTAAGAAAGCTATTATGATTTATCTCCTATACTGCAGAAAAGGAAGTCCCTTAAACTGATAACGAATGTGCTCTGCCACCACGATATCCGTTACAGATGGGGGTTTCCATGCTCTTAGATCTAGGTGGGAATGAATGCTTACACTGGTTGACCTTTATTAATTGAGACCGTTGTAGTTCATTCATGTTGTTCTTTAAATTTGCTCCCCTTCCCTCACCAATCACTTCCTCCCCTCTGTCTTCCTATTCTCTCTCCTCCTCTTCTGGGAGTCCCCATTCTCTTCCTTTTTGCTCCTCCTCCCTTCCCTACCTGCTCCGATCATGCCTGTCTAATATGTCAGTTTTGCTACTGGATGTCCTCCTCCGTTCCTCACCACCCCAGAGGTCTACCAATTCCACTTTACAGCCTCCATTAAATGTTGTACCCCAACAGGCTCTCTCCTTAATCTTAAGTAGTGTTGGCTGTTGTTGGGGGCGTGCCCCCCACTCCCCGTGGGCCTAAGTCTCTGTCACGCAGAGGATTCTGGTTCTTGGGGGTAGGATCATTGGGAGGTTGGCTGTTATGAGTCTGTTGTCACTCCTGGCAGGGAGGGCTCAGCCTACCCCTCTTGTTTTTCTGTTGAGCTATGGAAGAGGCACGGTTCCTCTAATGGAGGAGCCGGGACCCCAAAGACTTCATGTTATATTGTAATTTATTGGATGTCGCATGCATCTCTCTGGCACAGTTTGCTGGTTCTGGCCCATACAGTACACTTGCTTAATGTCAGGTCTATTGCCTCCCCCTACAGTATACTTGCTTAATGTCAGGCCTATTGCTCACAAGCTAGCCCATCTGCCTGTCTCCTTCTACCCTCCTAACCTTCCCACTCTCACCCCTTCCAAGCCCTATAACTGTTAAAGGTATCGCTAGTCTTTCTGTCCCTTGAATCCCTGCTTCACATACATGAGCGCCACTCCATTACTCCAGTGGGCATTAACTTATACAAGTTACCCAATCCCTGCATGTGCTCATCTTGTGCACGTTCCTCCCCTCCCCTCCTTTGGTCTCTGGTTTCCTCCGAGTGCCAGCCTCCAGTCATGCAACCATTTTCTGTGGTGCCAGCCCTTGGTCTCTTTGAGGCTGGGGCCATCCCTATGCACATCTCGCTGTTTTTCCTTCTCTTTTTCTGGTTTCTCTCTTTCTGCTCTTCTGGCATTGTCCTCCTTCTCGGATTGCCCTTCTCAGCCTCTCGCCCATCCCTTCCTTGTTCCTTACCTGATCCTGGAATCCACATGGGCCAACTGCCTTATTTATACCTACCACAATCATCATGCCTTTGCCTATCATCAAAGTCCTTTCATATAATGTAAAGGGTCTAAACACCCCCGAGATCATGATTGCCAGAGAACTGCTGAATTACTGGGTCAAAATAGTTTTCCTACAGGAGACTCACTTCAACTGTGCTGCACAGCCTAGGTGGTCCCTTCCCCACTTCCCTCACATCTGGACCACTTCTGCTTCTGAGAAAGAGAGGTGTGGCTATTTTGATCCATAAGAACTTACCCTTGACCCATATAAATCAACATATAGACCGTCAGAGCCGATACCTATTTTTGAAAAGTTCCTCGAATGGCTTGATTGGAACCCTGGCCAATCTTTATGCCCTGAATTCCTCTCACCTCCCGTTCTTCCGTGAGGATCTATTGCTTGTTGGTGGAGATCTTAACCTAGCATTGCAACCCCACCTAGTTCAATCCCTCTCTCAAACATGCCATCCTCAAGCCACAGCTAGAAATGTGTTGACTCTATTTAAGATACTGCAATTTATTAATGTATGGAGAGTCTTCAACCTGTCTTCCATGAACTACACATTCTTCTAGCACCCTTGTCAAAGCTACTTCCATACCAGCCAGTACCACCTCTGGATTACACAGACAGATATTCTTTATGTGACTCTTTCAGATCATGCCCCCATCACCATTTCCCTCTCTCCCTGCCTCTCCCACATTGAGTGCCTCTTGGAGGCTTAAAGAGACTTTACTAGTAGACTCAGAGTCACAAGAAAAAAGGAGTAAGAGGTTAAACACCTATTTTTCTCTTATCACGTCTGTAGATGTCTCCCAACCCTGCATTTGGGAGGTGCACAAATGTTACATCCGCAGCCTCTTTAGATCACAAGTGGCATGGAAACAAAAGTTAGACTGTGCTCGTTTGGCGCAACTCCTAGATTCCATCTGCTACCTGGAAGCATAGCACAAACTGTCCTTGGATCCAGCCACCCAAGCTCTTTTGCTGGATGCATGGACTCAATTATTTGACCTCCTTCAGAGCTAAGCTGTGAAGTCTTATGTGGCACATATAGAGAGGGTATCTACAGGGTAATAAATGCAGTTGGATGCTCGCCTCCCTAGTGTGCAAATCCAGAACAGATTCCCACATTCATCACATAAAGGATTCTAAGAGATCTAAAGTGCTCACTTGTGAGGTCATCACTGAATCTTTCTGGTCATACTATTCCTAACTCTACAACCTCAAATCTCATGAATTATTAGGTGGTCTAGATTCTGCTAAAGCTGTTCAGGACTTCCTTGATAGGGCATGGCTTCCACATCTTGCTCCCACCGTGGTTTACTTCTTGGATAAGCTGTTCACAAAGGAGGAGGTTGCACTCACCCTTAGACGTTCCCCAGCAGGCAAATTCCCTGGCCCTGATGGCCTTCCTGTAACATATTATAGATGTTTCAAATCCTTTACCCCATATGACTTCTCCTTCAAAGCTATTTTATCTGGCCCAGCTTGGACTCCTCAAGCTCTTTCTGGACACATTACAATTATACCAAAGAAAGATAAGGACCTGGCGTTATGCAGCAGTTACAGGCCCATTTCTCTTCTAAATACTGACCTAAAGATTTTTTGCGAAACACATAGTGGACTGCTTGAAGCTTGTGCTTCCTCTGGAAGTTGCGCCAGACCAGAAGGGCTTTGTACCAGGCAGCCACACAAGGGAAAATACCATCAAGGCAATTGCTCTAATCCAATCGACCACAGGGACATCTCTACTTACGTTGCTTCTCTCTCTGTAGATGCAGAGACGGCTTTCAACAGGGTCAGCTGGGAGTTCATGGAGACAGTGGTTCGATGTCTTGGCCTAGGCCCTGGAAACAATGGTGTCTTGTTCTGTTCTTTTAACATAACTAATGGTACCAGAAAGGGGTGTCCCTTATTCCCCTTACTACTTATTTTCATGTTAGAACAGCTCCTCTCTTTAGTGTGCTTTACTGACACTATTTTGGGTATTTGTATTGCCATCAGTGAGATTAAGCTAACTAGCTTCACAGATGAAATCCTCCTATTCATCTCTCATTCGGAGCAGTCTCTGCCATCCTTGTCTCCCTCCTATTTGACTAGAGTGCAATCTCCTTTTTCAAAATTAACTATTCTACATTTTAAATCTGTCAGTTTTGGTGGCCTCCAAAGCTCAACTACAGGCCGCCAATCTTTTCCCTTGGAGAGTACTTAGGGATCTTAATCACTCTGTCAAAGAGCTGGTTGTGATAAAGTTTATGAAGATAGAGCTACCTGTCAAGGCGGAGCTGCAGTCTTGGTCGACCTTGTTAATCTCCTGGATAGAAAATCCAATCTTGTTAAAATGATAGTCCTCTACAAAGTGTTGTATCTCCTGAAATCCCTACCCCTCCACACCCCAGCTCGCTTTCTACTCTCCCTTTGGCATCTTATTTCAGAATTTGCCTGGAGGGGTAGACCGCCTAAGATTAGCTTCTCTCTCCTCTCTCACCTGGTCTTGAAGTGCAATCTTCATCTGCTGGACATATAGACTTATTACAAAGCTGTGGCAATTTCGAGGTTTCAGGAATTGTATGCAGAGTCCCCGTCCTTAGACTAGCCATTGCTTTTGAAACTACTACTGGGTTCTATAGACCTTGCCCAACTTCTGTGGGCTGACTCCCACAATCTCCCTACACCTTTGCAATGCAACACCCTGTTATCTAATTTACTGGCAATCTGGAAGGCCTGTAACTCCATGCTCGATCTAGCCTGCTCTCCCTCCCCTCTGGGCACTACAATGGGCATCCTGACTTCCACACAGTCTTCAACAATCGCTTTTCAGGAGTGGTTCCTTCATGGGCTTCACAATTTGTATTATCTACTCCCTCTACACTACCAGCCTTCTCTGAGCTTGGCAATAACAATCATCTCCCTCCTTCAGCATTTTGGAGACACTGTCAGCTTTGTTACATGGGCCTTTCCAACCCAGATCACCCACAGCATTTGAAGCTCTCCTTTTATGCCCTCCATATTATATATATATATATATATATATATATATATATATATATACATATATATATATCCATATATCCAGGTTGACAAATACTAGGTTTCTCTCTAAACTTGCACTCTCTGCCTCAGAAAGCCTCTTGGGAAGCAGACCTAGCGATCTTGATCTCTGACTCCCAGTGGCTGACGTCATTCAGCATGCACGCCAAATTTATTCCTAACGTTCTTACGCGCGAGACGAATCCTCTATGTTAGCAGTACATATTCGAGGTGGGCACTCATATATTTGGTGGTCATGTCCTGTTTTGACACTGTTTTGGCTAAAGTATGCTCTCATCTCCCCAATTTGTCAGGTCTACATCTTCCTACCTCCCCTCAGACTCGCCTTCTCTCCCTACTGCCAGTTGAATCCCCACAGTACACTTATACCTCGATTAACTGCTGGGTAGTGTTGGCTACTGCTGCCCAAACATGTATTTCCAACAGGTGGAGGTCTCCTACCCCACCATCTCTTCTTGCATGGAAGGCCCGTATCTGCACCTTTTTAGATATGGATCAACGATATCATCTCTCCCTCGGTGTGTTGTTTACTTTCACTGATACCTATGATGTGTGGATTGATTTTACCGCATACATTCTCTACCTCTGTGGCCCTTGCCCATGTGGATTCTTCCTACTCCAATAATCTCCCCCTTCTCCCTTATCTCTCTCCTACCTTCTACTGTCACTTCATTCTGTCCTCTGTATTACACTTATGTTCTCTTGTCTTTACACCCCCCCTGGTGGTTCTCTTTACCTCCCTTTCTATTTTTTTCTTTGTCTTTTTCTTTTCCGGATTATCCTGTTCTCACTAAGCATGTGTTGTCAAAACTTTTGAGGGTTTGTCTCTATTTCTAGAGCCATGTGTATGTGGTTGAAGGAGTTGGAAGACAAGACTGACTCATCAGTTTCTAGGTCAAGACTCCTGAGGGAGGTAGCCACTATAAAAGAAGTTTGTTTCTCTTGCAATGTCTCTTCCTCATCGATTTCCTCCAGAAGAACATTAAGGTTAAGGTGCTGGGAGTGGATGCCTCCTCTAAAAGCAAATTAGTCTCATTGCATTTTTCTGTTTCTATGCTCCTTGGTGAGCAGCTTGAAGACATTATCAAGAAGTTGACAGGGGGTACGATTTCCTTCCTACCACTGGATTGGAAGGCAAGACCTTCTCTCCACCACGTAGCTCATTATCCTTTGGAACCAGAGGCACTCCTTCCACGATAACAAGTGTAACCAGTCCTCCAGACCATTTGTGTAGAGGAAGCAGGTGTCATCATAGGCATCCAGAGTAGGTTTCATAAGGTTTCTGTAAGGGTCACTTTAAAATATAATTTTCACGAAGGTCAGCGGACCCTTCTTTCAAATCCAGTGGGAGGTCACCTGGAGCGGTTTTCCCTCATCTGGGGGACAAATATAAATCCAGACAGGTGAGTCATTCAAAATTTGGAGGCAGGATACCTGCTGGACTTCTACCCAATTCCAGACGGAATGTATTCATAGCCTCAAGAATGCCTGTGAATTACCACAGAGCAGAGCAACTGAGAAAGTACTTCAGGAACCTTATCCAGAAGGTGGTGGTGGTGCCAATGCCCTGGGCTCATCAGAAAACAGGGGTCTATTCAATCATCTTTATAGTCCCAAATTCATCAGGGGGCTTCAGGATCATTCATGTTTTTAAGTTGCTGAACTCATTGATCAGGCGCAGACCATTCAAGATGCAGACAGTATCCATGGTTCTTTGAGCAGTATATGAGGGGAACGTCTTAACTATAGTAGATCTCCAGAATGTTTACCATCACATCCCAATAAGACCATTGCACAGGAAATTCCTCAGGTTTGCATTTGAAAAATCAGCACCTGCTGTTCAGAGCTCTGCCATTTGGTCTCTACTCAACTCCAAGACTATTCACAAAAACTGTGGCAGTAGCCTTGGAGAATCTCAGGAAAGAAGGAATTTCTTTAGTACCATATCTGGACTATATCCTCATACTATTGGACACCGTCAGGGTTCAAAATTTCCACTTGCCACTAGCCAATGGAGCGTGAAAATTTAGCCCTGGCTAGTAGAGATTCAGCCCTGGTGGGTATGCTTTGGCTTGCAGTGGCGAGTGACTTTTCAGGTCTGGCTAGTAGCAAAGGACTTCCAATTGTAAGCCCTGACACTGTTACAGTTACCTCAGTTCCAGCGCCGCAGCCTGTGGCGACGCTGGATGTGTCGAAATATTGCTTCAGTTCTACCATGAGTCACTCACGGCCCCGGGTTTCCCTTAGGGTAATGAGAAGTAAATCCAAAATAGTGTGATATCTTCACATTAAAACCATCCAATCTGGTGCTGACCTGTGGCTCTGTCTGACTATTCTCTTGCTTACTCCCAGTATTTAGTAGACACCCAATCTGGGGCGGACCTGTGGCTCTGGTTAAGACTCACCTTCCTGCTTTACGAAGTGAGACTGGGTTCTCTCACCGTTGCGTTCCTTAGGGGAGTTTTCCTTCAATGGACTGACGGCAGGCTGCGTCAGTTTTCACTCCCTACCACCTCTGGGAGATTCCTCCGATGACCCACTGACTGCAGGGGTGAGTCAGTTTGTCTCTTGCTGCGTGTTCTGCTTTCTTTCCTGTATTCAGAGACTACAGGGGGTGTGCCTGTCTCTGGTAGGTGCTCTCCCTGTTAAGCAGACTCCTATTTCTGATAGAGTTGCTGACCTATAGTGGGACCTCTAATTCTTCTCCGTGTTATTCTGTGATCATTATTGCTATTAGTGTGATTACTCTTGTTGTATCATTTTAATAAATTGTTATTTTTTTACTATAACGTTCTGACTCCTGATTTGTACTTGGCAAACAGTGACAGACACATTTTCTCAAGCAAAGTTGCATATGGCAAAAGTGATCAAGCATCGGTTGGAAGCTGAACAAGCAGAAGAGCCAGCTGATGCCCTCTCTGGAATTTATTTTCCTGGTTAAACTTTGAACATAAGAAAAAATATGGCCAGTTTATTCTAAAACAGGATAAAAGGAATTATCAACTGAAGGTTTTCATGGGGTTGACTCATCACACAGCCCAGGATTTTATGCAGCTATTAGGAGTGTTAAGATCTTTTGTTCAAGTGGTTCCTTGGGCAACCACTAAAAAGCCTCAAAAACCCATCTCATAGGGGAACCAGTCCATGTACGTTTAGACAACATGGTTGACAGCCATGTACACAGAAAAAAAAAAAAATCAAGAGTGCACATGGAGCAAGCATATTAAAGAATATAAACTCTCAGGTGGATTTCCTCAGCAAGAACCAATTGGATCGGAGGTAATGAACCTTGAATGAGGAATTCTTCAGTCAGTTCACTCAGAGGTGAGGAACTCACAGTGGATTTAATGTAATCAAATTTAAACAAAAAATGACAGAACTGGATGGGAACCAGCCTTCTTCCCTGTAGCAAGATGCCATGAAGTTTTTGTGAAAGTTCAAGCTGGCCTAGTTCTTCCCTCCAATTTCCATGAATGCAGGGGCATTGAGAAAGATAAAGTAAGATGCAAACCCCAAGATTGCCAAGGAGAATTTGGTTCTCCTAACTGATAAAGCACTCTGGCTGCTTCCCCTGAGGAAGGATATTCTTTTCCAGGGACCTGTTATGCATTTGAATCTCGGGCTTTGGAATTTGTTGGCTTGGAGGCTGAAAGGACATTCCTAAGGCTTAGGAGACAATTGGAGACAGTCATTGATATTATTATTCATGGAAGATCACAGTCTACTTCAAAGATTTAGCATTTGTGCAGTACTAATGGAGGCAGTAGATATTACAGGAATTGATGTCAAGGCAAAGGAATATCTAGAGGTTCCATTAATTTGTACTATATCTTCTGTTTTTTGCACAAGGGATTTGAACAGGGGCTGTATCCACCTTCCATAAAAGTCCAGGTATCAGCCCTCTCAGCTCTATTGGAGACAGTTCATTGATGATGATTTGGTTAAAAGATTGTCATGGTTTTATTGAACACTCAGACAATTGGGTAGGATAAAATAGGAAAGCTTTATTAGACAGAATAAAGCGCACAAGGCCCCTAACGGGTCCAAACTCTACAAAGCAGCAGTAATAAAGTTTGACACAAGACAGGGCATACAAGATAACATACAATAGTGAGGCTCTACCGGCCTTACCGAATACCGGGTAAGGCAGCCTAATATCTGGTGCAACAAGGAACTGAGGAGGCTCTACCGGCCTTACCGAATACCGGGTAAGGCAGCCTAATATTTGGTGCAACAAGGAACTGAGGAGGCTCTACCGGCCTTACCAAATACCAGGTAAGGCAGCCTAATATCTGTGCAACAAGGACTTGCTAGAGGCCGGATAGCACAGAACGGAATAGCAAAACGGAGACCACAGATAGACACAGGCTGAGCAATATAGGAAGGCAACAGTAACCGCTAGTGACCGGATAGCACTGACTGGAAGTGCTTAACAGAGGCAACCGATAGTTACAGGCTGAGCGATAAGGGAAGGCAACAGTAACCGCTTAGTGACCAGATAGCACTGACAGGAAGTGCTTAACAGAGGCCACAGATAGCAACAGTTAACCGCTTAGTGACTGGGTAGCACTGACTGGAAGTGCTAAACGGAGGCAACCAATTGTACAGGCTGAGCGATATAGGAAGGCAACAGTAACCGCTAGTGACCGGATAGCACTGACTGCAATAGTGAGGGCAACAGGATAGCGTAGTCAGTCGTGCCTAGATCAACACACAGAGAGCGAAGTCAGCCACAGCCTGGTTCAGTACACAGAGAGCAGTAGTCAGCTAAAGCCTGGGTCGGTACACAGAGAGCGGTAATCAGCCACAGCCAGGGTCGGTACACAGAGAGCAGTAGTCAGCCACAGCCAGGGTCGGTGCACAGAGAGCAGTTGTCAGCCACATCCAGGGTCGGTACACAGAAAGCGGTAGTCAGCCACAGCCAAGGTCGGTACACAGAAGCGGTAGTCAGCCAGAAACCGGATCAACACGGAACAGGAGCACTGAGTCACGAATATCAGAAACACCACGAAAGGGCACCCACTTGGTGACAGGAGGGCGTATATAAATGCTAGCCCTGGGAGGAGCTAGCCAGCAAGCACCAATAAAAGACAGCAAGGCACAAACCCAGAAGTCAGAATGTCACACAAAAATAACAGGCACTGTGATAAAGATATGTGAAATTCATTAGTAAGACAAGGATTAGAATAAAGGAAATCATTCCACCCTGGGGCTTCAACACTGTTTTATATCAATTCTCCTGCTCATCTAAATTCGAGCCCCTGAATAAACTTTCAATTAAGAACCTTAATCCAGTTTTTCTGGATAACACATCAGCCAGGAGGGTTGCTGAGTAGGGGTGGGCGAAAACTCTCGCCGTGTTCCAACGAGAAATCCCAAAAAAAACACGTTTGTTGTCCGCTTTTTCACTGGAAAATTCTCTTTAAAACTAGTGATCAAAATCTTTGCATTTTTCACCCATTGGCCAAAATTCTTTGCCATTTT
This sequence comes from Rhinophrynus dorsalis, assembly GCA_037306005.1. Classification (NCBI taxonomy): domain Eukaryota; kingdom Metazoa; phylum Chordata; class Amphibia; order Anura; family Rhinophrynidae; genus Rhinophrynus; species Rhinophrynus dorsalis. The sequence continues at coordinate 71,815,985 of CM074726.1, read as the reverse complement.
TTTCAACAGCCCATTAATTAATGTGGTTTTAACCTTTTCGCTATAAAAACGGGACATATTCCAGGAAGTGAAACACAATAGAAGCAGGTACAGAGCGAGGCAGACGTGCTGTGCTGTTGTAAGGGATGGTTTTTTGGTGATCTCCTCACGGTTAGTTGGGGGTTAATGCTCTGCAGTCATGTAGCCAGCAACGACAGAGAGGCAGGCAATGCCATCTTCAGTTACGTAGTGTTTATGAGAGGCAGGTAGTGCCATCTCCAATTGTGCAACATTCAGTGTTATATAACCAAGCAAATATGCATGCGTAGTGTTAGACATACCTTGCATACCTTTAAGGGTGTAGTCTGTATTTACCCTATAATAAACACGGCTTTTGCTTAGAGCCATTTGGGACTAGAGAGAGTGTACCTAGATCTCAAGTCTGTTTGTTTACCTGTGTAACGATACTACGGAGCTTCATGTGGAAGGCTCTCCCACACTGATGTACAGCTCGGTAGCTAAGTATCCTGATTTATTTTATATAATTGCATGTTCAATTAACTGTAGTTATAGTTTTCACTACCAGTGAGTGTTTATGTCTTTTCTTTATCTTTATTCTGAAATTCCAGACCTCTAATAAAAGATCACAGCAGAACAGCTGTTTTAGCAAAATTGAGGCAAGAGAGGCTCATAGTGACTGCTATCAATATGAGACAGTTTAAAAATTGTAAAAGGAGGAACTGGAAGGACGTTTGTGTCCACTGAGTTTGAGGAGGAGGAGGAAGTGAGCACTACAGAACAAACACTGTTCAGTCCCCCTAAATCATCCCTAGGGATCTTGGGGAAATTAATAGGAATGGAGGAAGAAAAGGGTAGTAGTGAGAGCAGGACAGGTCAGCTGCCTGTGCATGCTGTCAGATGTGCTGCCCCTGCTTCCACTAATGCTGTGTCTGCTGTGAGACATGCTGCCCCTGCTGCAACCAGTGCTGTGCCTGCTGCCACCAAAACTGTACCTGTCACCAGATGTGCTGCTGCAACCAGTGCTGCACCTGCTGCTAGTGTGTCTTGTAATACTCAGGAGGTGGGGAAGGAGAAGATGATACCAAGTGTGACAGCAGGGGACCCTAAGTCACATTTGCCATCCCCAAGCAGCATCGCCAGTGCTAGTACTACTACTACTAAGTTCCAGCAGCTTGTTAGTGTTAGGAGTGCAGGAGGGGTAATCAATATCTTCATATTAATAGTGACTGAGGAATACTCTATGGACTGAACTTTATATGGTTGGTGTTAGTAGTAGTAACCGTAATGGTGAAGCAGCTGGTGGGACAAGTTTTAGGGAGTGGTAGGGGAAGCATTTGAGAGCACCCAGACTAGCGGTCAAGGGAGCTCACACTGTTCCTCTGGCCCTGGGAGTCCCCATCCCTTCACTACAATGTCCAAGTGGAACGTGACCCTGAAGAGGCCATAACTGTTGGGGGATAGCAGGCGCAGAAATAATACCACCACCACCACCACCACCAGGAGCACTGATCAGCTGCCTGTGCCTGCTGCCAGTGTGCCTTCTCCATGTCACCAAGAAATGGCAAATATGACATGAGGGGACCCTCTGTCACATTGCTCGTCACCTCCTCCAACCAGCAGTGAGATGTCTAATAGAGCAGCAGCATGTAGAGACTAGTGGTGGTGATGATGGCGGTGGAGCAACTGGGGTGGGCATTTATGGCCTTTTAGCCCAAACTGATAAGGAATCAGAAACATGGATGAAGATGGGCATCACCACCAGCGAGCTTTTCAAATTTGCAACTGCTCTAATTACTGCTGCTGTTGAGTTGCAAGGGCAGCAGGATGCTGAAGAGCAAGCTAGTGTGCCACAGACCACCGTGAACACAGTGAGAACGGCGCCAACAAATGATGCCGGACTAGGACAGGTTCCACTTGCCAGTGGCAGCAATACTCCTGGTCCTAGTTGCAGTGCTGATTCAGAGGCAGTAGCAGCAGTAACATCATCCGTTGCCACAGACAGTGAAGAGGAATGTGGAGGACAAGAAGAAAGAGGCCATTCTTCTCCAATCCCTATCCCCTGTAGTCATGTGTGTGGGACTATTTTTCTCTTGGGGCAGGCACATTGCAGTCATCACCAACGGCACTGTGCACAATTTGTGACAAGTCAGTGAGAAGAGGAAAGGATGGAACACACCTTGGCACAACTGCCCTGATAACACATATGAAACACAGACACCATGATATTTATGTCAAACATGTTAAAACCAAACACCCACCACAGAAATCAAGCACCGCTGTTGCTGTACCCCCCAACTCTCTAGAAAGGCAACAAGAGATGAGGCAGAGATCAAAGAGGAGGAAGAATGGAGAAACCCAGGCAGAGACTGGAAGTTCCATGATGAGTGAAACTAGCTCGCCATCATATTCTTCCTATATCTTCTGCCAATCCACCTTGTTCATCGTTACCTCCCCCACCAAATGATAGCCACTCTGTTGATGTTAGGATGTGGCAGTTCATCTCCACCTATTGCATACTGTGTAGTGCACTGACCACACATGGCAGTGTGATGGAGGAGAATCACAAGTAGATCATCAAGAGGCATTTTAGGAGATTCCATCACACAGAATATGCGAAGATGGTGGCAGGGAGGGTTCATCATTACTATTAAACTGTCAGCAAGTTGCCATGTGTCCTTAGCGGGGTCTGGACAAGATGTATAGTAAAGGGGCAGTACTTGGGTTCTGGTGTCAATGTGTTTGGATACAATTGTGCCCCCAAATGTTATTTACCACACACACTGTGCACATTGCAGTTGCTGATGAGAGGCACAGTTCCTGCTCTCAAGGGAAAAATGTATATTCTAATAACACACCCATGATTTTGGAGGATGGGCAGATGAGGAAGAATTAATGGCCAATCTCTTTTCTCCACATATACTAGGGCCTACTTACTGTGCTGCTACTGTCTCAGGTGCATTACTGGAGTTAGTCGTGGCAAGTGGAACCTTCATCACCCATATTACTACTATTGGCCATCCAATCCCCTTTCAGCTGCCTAATCATTCTGCTGCTTAAACAACTCAGTAGCAGCAAGAACAGAAGTTGCAAATTCCACAATTATGGACTCACTGGCACTGCTGGCACTGGGCCAGCAGGGCTTTTTTCTAAGGGATTGTGTTTTAAAAAAAAAAAACAAAAAAAAAAAAAAACAGTCCTACAAAAAAATAACAAGGCTAAGTCCTATAAATCAATGTTTCCTTGTGCTTCTAAGCTGGCTGCCTCAGTAGAAGAGATATTTAAGGGGGCAACCTGGCCTTCATTGCCTACCTTCATCGTAAATTGTCATCTAGATCTCCATGATTCAGCAGAAGTAAGATTTGTCAGGAAGGTACTAGAGGCAGTGGTTCATTACTGATCGGTAAGAATGTTCAAATTTTTCTTACAGTGACAGATTATTTTCTTTCTTCATTGATGTTTTTTCCTACTGAACACAGTTTAGGCTCATGCAGACAGGATCATGATCCAAGGAACTATCTGACTGCCATTTGGAGTCAGGAAATATATATATTTTTTTTTTTACCTAGTTGGGGCTAAATTGGAAATTGCTCCAGAGGATTTTTTGCCTTCCTCTGGATCAACAGGTGTTTTTGGCATGGGCTGGACTTGATGGATGCATGTCTTTTTGTAGCCTTATCAACTATGTTACTGTGTTATGGTATCTTCTCACATTCTATGGATATAGTACAGATGGGTCTTCCACCCTTTGTAACACTGCTCTGGTATATCCCACATTACCTTGCCCTGGGAAAGGACATGGAAGAAAGGGTGAAATTTGCTTACAGATACTTCCTTTTCTTCTGTGTCCCTCCACAGCACACCTTGCCCTTTAACTGGTTGTATTTTCTCCAAGCTACGAAAAAAGATTACTGCAGAATGGAGGCGGGGAGCTTCATTATAAGGATTCGAAGATTAGTCCTACACCAGCTGGGAGGAGAGACAAACCCATGCTACCCTTGCCATGGAGGGACACAGAAGAAAAGGAAATACTGTAAGCAAATTTCACACCCTGTCTTTTTTTCCTATGCTGCAAAGTGTTTGATCCGAATTACCCCAGTTTCATTTATATTACATCAAAGAGTGGCTTTGAATAGTGAGGTTGTTGCACAAATGATCAGTCCCTTTTACTAAGCCCAAAACATTGCATATAGAGAATCAGCCACAGTGGAGAACCTTCTGTAATATGCAAGTTGTGGTACCATGAGGATAAGGCAAGTGCTAACATGCTGTCAAATAGTTTTACCAGGGCTTCTTAAAAACTTACAACCGGAAAGGGAGAGCAAACCACCCTTATGTGCAATCTTGATAGCACCAATAATAATATTACTCAGAGCTGCTAGACAGTACTCTCAAAGCATTGGCCGGTTGTGGAGACAAGCAGCAATGATCCCACGGGGTAATAGTACCGCCCAGATACAGGATGAGATAGAATCCAAAAATGTATATATTTTAATATGCCAAGTTTGAAAGAAAAAGTCAATTAATGCCTTATATGACACATTTCGAAGTTGTCTATTTCTTTCTCAAACAGGCAAATTTAAAAACATACAATATGTTACAACAAATGGCAACAAATATATAGAGAAATATAGTTGAGTCAACTATATTTCTCTATATATTTTTTGTCTCCACAACTGGCCAATGCTTTGAGATACGCGAGTACCATTTTGCAGATCTGAGCAATATTATTATTGGTGCTGTCAAGATTGGACATAAGGGTGGTTTGTGCTCCCTTTCTGGTTGCCTGTTTTATGTTTCCTAAGGATCCTGGAGGTCCATTTGGTCACTTTTGGGAAGCAGCATCCATCTACCCTCTGTTGAATGACTGAGTGGAGACAGTCTGAGTTCCTCATGTATGCTGCTGACCACTTGTAGTGGTTCATAATATTGTGAGTACCTTGGTGTATTGGTGAAGGTGAATTTCATCTTTAATACTGCACTAGGAAGCACCCTTCTTTCTTTTTTTTTTTTTTCCTAAAAACTTGAAATAATTCAGAGCAATTATAAACAAATTGCTGCTATTTAGATCCACAGAGGGGGGTGCTTGAACCACTACGGCTTTCACGACCATGGTGATACGAAGAAAAAGTATTGAAGGAGCACACTGACAAAAGTATCATGCATCAGCTGTACAAAAATACATTGTTTTTGGCATCATTAAAAGTATGAAAATGATAGGCACTGAGAAGTGGGACACACAGAAGAGTGCAAGAGATTACTATATAGTCTTACATGTGTCATTCTAAACACATTGCTTAATCATAGACACCAACGATACCAGAAATAATAGAGGAATTTACAAAATATAAAAAGTAACTATTGGTTATAAAATTGCAAGTAGTAATCACAACTCAACTGATCCATCATTTAAACAAATGAATCCTACCGATTGTCAAGTTTATCCTGAGGTAGCTAAAGCTATATATATGTAAAAAAAACAAAAACAAAAAAAAAAAAAAACAAAAAAAAAAAAACACCAATATGCAAGAGAGCTTCAAAAAAATATAAATAATAATATTAATAGCCAATATAAAAAATAATTAAAAATTAATGATTATAAACCCAAATGCACATAGAAAAAGCTAAAAAAGAGAGTAATACCTAAAATGCGTATGAACATATGCACACACAAGGCATATACATGCACAAATATAGATATGCAATCATATGAAAATCCTAGTAGGGGGTAGATACTACCCAACACATATGCTTTTAAAGGGAAATCAGGAATAGCTGAATCAGGAACAGAGCTGGATTAAGCCTCCATAGGGCCCTAGGTAGGATCCCATATTGGTGCCACCTGCCTTCTTGCCCCCCACCATTCTTGCTGCAATCCTCTCTCAGTTTGCCCATTTTTTTTTTTAAACACTGCATTAACAGAGAAATATGTTTTAAAAGTTAAATGAGATGTCACTTCAGGATAGGCTGCGACACCGCGCTGCCTCAGCCTGTAAATCTTCACTTCTTCCCCTCCCCAGTAGTTCCCCATTGCTACCCACCTCCTCCTTCTCTGACCTAGCAAGCTCTCATGGCAAGACAGCACACGCAGGTCATATACTTGATTTCTCCATAAGAGGAAGAGATGGCACCGGGGAACTAATTGGAGTGCTGAGGACAGTGAGCTGCATGTAAAGGTCTGTGCCAAAGGAGGCACAGACCTCAGCTTGCTGGAGGGGAAATCAGTCTGATCTTCCTACCGGCCAAACGTTTTGTTGTAAGGCCGGTTCAGCTTTGTGGGCCCACTTGCTTGACTCGGGCCCTAGGCAGGCGCCTAGGTTGACTTGCTCATGATCTGGCTCTGATCAGGAAATAAATTAGAATGGCAGAAGACGTACCAAAAATTATATAAATATTGCGTAATATAACCAATATCTCATTCCGAATTAAACCCTAGAGGGGCCCTGGTCTTCGATTGAAAAATCCAAAATTGTCTCTCAGATTAACCAATTTGATAATGGCACCCCATCCCCAAGAGCACCCAACCCTTTCTATTACCTGGAAGCAAAAAAAAAAAAAAACAAATTTCTCCTCCATAGGCTTCAAGTATATTTTTAGCAATAGCAGAATCCCTCAATTTATTCTTAATTTGGTTCAGATGCTCCCTAATCCTGTTATTCAGTGGGTGAATAGTGTTTCCTACATACTGAATCTGAAATATTCTGCATGTAAAAAGGTATATGGCATATTCAGGAGTTACAGTTAATGATACCATGAGTCATATTTGGTCGCATCAAATGAACAAACAAAATCCCTAGATACATGGGCAAAATTTCAACATTTGCTTAAATATTTACACGTAACCACGTATAATAAACCTTCTTTATCAAATATAGAATCTGTGAAACATGGTTTCCAATCGTGGTGCCTCTTTGCAACAAAGTTACATCCCTATTGAATATTAGACAGTTTTCCATCAGGATCTAATGTGGGTAGATGGAGCTTAATGATATCAAAAATCTGTTTATATTGTGGGCTGCACCTTGTAATAAACCTCACATGTAATAAATGTGCAACTCCTGATAACCTGTTCCCAGGATGAGTCTACAACCACTCTTCCCGAGATATACTAAATCAAAGGCTTTAGTCTTCAGCCTTTTATCATACCCTCTAGCACAAAACCTGTAAAACAAATAGACTGAGGATTTACAAAATTCCTCACCAGTAAAAGAGTTCCTGCGCAAGCTCATGAACTGTTCCTTAGGAATATTTTCTATCTGATGTTTAGGTTGTGACGACAGTGCATGAAGAAGGCTGTTGCCTGTAGATGGTCTTCTAAATATATACCCCATTGGTTATTTTACATGAGGAAACTTTACCAGTTAGGGTATGATCCAAAGAGGTAATGGAACAATAGCTGGGAGTAGACGTAAACCTCGAGTTGTATGAATTGTTAAAAAAAAGACATGAAAGCAATAGCCTCATCCTTAGAGCCCGACCACACAAACAGCAATTCATCTATATATTTCCCATAATACAAGATCCGATAATGAAAGGGGTTAGCTCCCCAAAGATGTGGGTGGCCTCCCACTAACCCATTAAAAAGCTTGCAAAACATTAATTGTAACCAAAGTAAAATCCTGGCTAAAGCACAGTACTCTTGGATCTTATGGAGAAATTATGTTGTGATAAGCTCAACACCAAATATTGTGAGTGCAGGAGCAGAGGTAATCATACAAAAAAAAGATATATTTACATAAAACAGTAATTCATGTAAACCTTACAAGAATATCAATATAAAAAAGTGTTAAAAAATGTTCAACACGTTCCGTAATTTAGAATATTATGCATTTCATTATGTGCTAATGATGAACTGATATTTTACGAAACACCTTGAGTGTAACTTTTTTTTATTGATATGCTAGTAAGGTTTACAGTAATTACTGTTTTATGTACTGTGCAAAAGTTTTAGGCAGATGTGAAAAATTGCTGTAAAGAATGCTTTCAAAAATAGACATGTATCACGGTGCCCATGATTCCAGTGGCTGAGCGACATTGTTACTTCCAGGTTTACCATTGCCTCATTCTTATTGGCTCTGAGATGGTGACTCCTCCCAGGGTTTGCCTTTATATACTCCCTCCTGTCATTCTACCGGTGCCCTTTCGTGGTGTACCCGTACCTAGCGTTTATGACCACTTGTTCCTGTTTTCGTGTATCACCCGGCTCACCTGACTACGCTCATATTCCCGACGCTCCTGTGATCTGATTCCGTTGCTGACTTTGGACTGGCTAACTCAGTGTGTACCGACCTGGATTGGCCAAGTATCCGATTCCGTTACCGACTAAGGACTGGCTGACTAACCCTGTGTGTACCAACCTGGCTGGGCTAAGTGAATGGTTTGTACTGTCTAGGACTGGCTGACTATTCCGTGTGTGCCGACCTGGCTGAGCATTTGGTTCAGTTCCCGACAGGACTGACAGACTACCTCTGTGTGTACCGATTAGGGCAACGCTGGCTCTGATCTGTCAGAATACGCACACTGCTCACTGCAACTCGCTATACTGCACTGTGCTTGTTAGACCTATCTGCCCCAGTAGTCTCCTGGGGCTTGTGGAAGCCCGGTCACTGGCCAGTATCTGTGTTGCCTCCGGTAACCCTAGTGTACTGGGGTCCAGTCTGTGCCAGACTCCTACCCGTGTTGCCTGTTTTAACCCTAGCGTTCTAGGGTCAGATTACTGCCAGTGTCTGGTCTATGTTACCTCTGTTAACCCTAGCGTGCTAGGGTCAAGTATTTGCCATAATCCTGTCCGTGTTGCCTCCGTTAACCCTAGCGTTCTAGGGTCAATCCACTGCCAGAGTCCTGTCCGTGTAGCCTCCGTTAACCCTAGCTTGCTAGAACCAAGTCATTGCCATAGTCCTGTCCGTGTTGCCTCCGTTAACCCTAGTGTTCTAGGGTCAGAGCACTGCCAGAGTCCTCTCTGTGTTGCCTCAGTTAACCCCTGTGTACTAGGGTCAGATCGCTGTCAGTGACCAATCTGTGTTGCCTCAGTTAACCCTAGCCTTCTAGGGTCAGTCCTCTGCCAGAGCCTTGCCTGTGTTGCCTCCATTTACGCTAGAATTCTAGGGTCAGGGCTCTACCTGAATACTAGCGGTGTTGCCTCCGCTATCCCTAGTCTGCTAGGGAATTGCCCTGCAGTTACCTATCGCCTTGTGTCACCTAGTAGCGGTGCGGGACTGTTGAGGTTATACTTGTTCCTGAACCTGTCCACGGATCAAGCCTTCAAAGTCTTATATAAACATATTGCTACTGTGATATTCTTCATCCTGACCTGAGTCAGATCTGGGAAGTACTTGGTACGGACCTCATCTGGACCTGAGAAGGATGATTGTTCTATTTATTTTCAATAAAACTTTTTAACCTTACCTAACTGTCTGAGTGTTCTTACGAAACCGTGACAACATGTTAATACTTTATATTTGTGGTCGGATCTTCCAGCGCCAAGGACCCGATAGAGTAAACAGCTTGTGCCTTAACTCCCAGATATGGTTAGGCGGGGAGACATGATGAGATTTGAGGTAAACCTGAAATGAGGGCTTACTGAAAAAGTATCTGAAATAGTAAAATGGAGCACAGAAGGGAGGGAGGAAAACTGAGAAAAGGGTGGGGATTGACCCACCGGTGCAGAGACCCGTGGGAGGCGCTGGAGGGCTTAAGTAGACCTCCAGCTCCTCTCACAAATACAGGCCACGCCTTACACTTGTGGTCGGATCTTCCAGCGCCAAGGAACAGATAGAGTAAACAGCTTGTGCCTTAACTCCCCGATATGGTTAGGTGGGGAGAAATGATGAGATTTGAGGTAAACCTGAAATGAGGCCAAAAGTAAATATCTCCAAAAATATCTTTATTGAAAGGCATTGACTGAAGGGAGAACATGGAATCATTTTGAGAGAGTACATTGGGCTGCCTTGATTTCAAGGGTAGGGTTGTATATATACACCGAGAATAACAACTGGATTTCCAGCGGCCAAGATTTTGGAATATATGAGCCGGTACTTTCTGTTTTGATGCCGTCGTAGCAGCTCCGATGCGAAAAGAACGGCCCGAAAAATTCTTGGGGTCCATACCCAGCCGGGATAGCAGCCAGCGGATGTGACGGATGAAAGTGATAGTTGTGCCTTGACCTAACTGGTCCGTTTTTGAGTGCTGCAAACACAGGGTGAAGAAGTCATGACCGAAAGTTATGTGACTCAAGTTTAAGATAGAATTTGTAAAAGAAACAGTGAATTCCCCCGGCCTTAGGAAACCGAAAAAGGCGAGGTGAATAGCAGACAAAATAACATGATTGGTGATGAATTCAAAAGGCTGCATATGAAGAAAATTTACCAACCTTTTAAAGATATTACCGTCAATGGGGAAGCGACACCTAGGAGGTGAAGGCTGTAGTTTAGCTAAGCCTTTTAGGTGATGCTGAATCCCGGCTAGGTATAGCTTAATAGTAGCGTATGACAGATTGAGCTTAGAAGAGCAATAAGAAGCAAACGCTAAGATAGTATCTATGTTAAACAGTAGGCTGGGTTGCATCAAATAGATAAATTTAAGGAAAGTTTGCCAGGCTCTAGCATAATTCCTCTTAGTGTTATTAGCCAGTGCTTTGCTGATGATCACTTCTGCATCAGAGATGTAGCGTTTCAATTCATGATTAAATCCTGAAAGCGAGGAGTCGGACAAGGTTGAAGGTTAGCGTGTGGTGAAAGCTGCAAAAACTGCTGGATTTTAAGACATGACAGTAGGTCGGCTGCCTGATTTACTTCACCTGGTATAAATGAACATGTCATGTGAAAACCAAACTTAAGGGCTAGCAGAGTGAGTTTCCTTAAGAACATCATAATATGTGGATTATTGGAGCAACCCCTTTGGATAATGTGGCAAAGAGCTAGATTGTCAGTAAGGAAAGTCACGAGTTCTCCGGCCCAAAGATGACCCCAGAGTACTGCGGCAGCCACTAAGGGATAAATTTCAAATAAGGACGAGGTAATGAAGAAATCAGGTATCTCGTGCGCCTCCGCCAGCCAAGGTCCCGCGAACCATTCGGAACCAAAATTGGCCGCAAAACCCGGCCGAAGCATCCGAAAACACCTTAGGAGAGTTGGAATGTGCGGAAGGGGGGAACATAGATCGCCCATTCCAATGTAGCAGGAAGTGGTCCCACATCATGAGGTCTGATCTAGCTGCCTGGTCTATTTGAATGACTCTGGGACTATTGTGGTTTTTAAAGAGCGAAAGGAGGTGGGAAATGAAATGAAATGAAAGCTCTACCTTGGGGAAGTGCATGTCTGTTTTTGACTGAATACATGAATCTTTTGCCTGATTCTATGTAGTTTTGTGTCAGGTAGCCTAGATTCCATGAGCGAAGAATCTAATGTGATACCCAGGAATTCAATGCTAGTAGCAGGCCCAAGAGTTTTGTGGGTGGCTACTGGAATGTTGAAATCTGAGAATAATTGAAGTAATTTGGAGAGACTAGACATGACCTGGTTGTGTGGTTCAATAAGCAGAAAGTCATCTAAGTAATGGATTGCCATTGGACAACAAGCCTGATTTAGTAGGAGCCATGTCAAAGTATCTGCAAATTCATCAAAAATCTTTTGCAACCGAACGTCAATCTCGTTGCAAAGTAGTATAGCTGACGCCAGCATACTCTGTGTAAGTGCCATAAAGAAGCATGAACAGGGAATAGTTTAAAAGCGTCAGATAAATCTGTTTTTGATAACCAACAGTGCTGACCCGCCTGTTGAATGTGTATGATGGCATCATCAATGGAGGTGTATTCTAGTGCTGCTTCCTCCAAAGGGATTAGAGAATTTAAGCTAGGGAAAACTGCCCCATGTGGAGCATATAAATCAATAATTAATCTTTTCTTATCAGGTTCAAAAGTCTTAGAAGCAAGACCCAGGGGATTCACTCTCCAACTTGGGAAGGGAGGTGATGCAAAAGGACCGCTTTTTGAAGCAGCGTGTCCACTATGTCTGGGTTGTTTAAGGCAGATTGAAGATTTGGACATTCTAATGTTGTGTCAGGACATGTAATAATCCGGGTATGGAAACCTGAAGTGAAGCCTGAAATGAGGTAATCGATAAGCTGGGTGTTTGGATGAAAAGACAGCAAGGTTTACAGTTTTTGCAAATTTATTGAGCTTAGTCATTTTTGATTAGCATAGAAATTATTGGGGCAAATGACCTTGGAGTGTGATTTATGGCATAAGATACAGGCATGAACCATTCTACAAGCACTATAGAAGCAACCCTTAGTATTAAAATTGTTGCAAATGGCCGAGCCCCCCAAATAATAAATGGGCCTACCCAGCTTATCTTTTTGGGGTAGGTTAGACTAGGCCGAGGTGCTGGGATAAACTGGGGAATTAGATGAATCAGCACTAGGTGAAGCAGCGATGGGGGGGCCGCAGGGCATAGATGTGTAACGTGAGACTGGGACTGGCAAGATTGGCAGGGCGGAATTTTGAGACCAGCGAAACGCCTGCAAAACTATTCGTTGTCCAGGATACTCTAATCAAGATGGAAGTAAACTGGGACAAAGATGATGCTGCTTTAGCGGCAAATGATTGGTGGTAATCGTAAAACGTGGTCCCGCCATACCTATACCCTAGTTCAACCAGGAGGTATAGGTACTGATCTAACTCCTGCAGTCTCAAAGGATAGGATGATCAAACTATATCTCTATAGACACTAAAGGCCAACACAAATTCGGGTATAGTAAGTTTGCTAGTTAACCTCTGATCCTTGGCCTTCAGCGTTACCGACACATCACCACAATTTACAATCTTCTGCTCTGTGATGTCCTGAGACGCCAGGAGTGCTGCCAGGTTAACATCCTTGCCCTCTAGAATATCTTTGCGTAGGTGCTCTGGAACCATGTGGGCTGGTGTGATGTGCGGAGGAACACTGGCATTACCTTGGTTCTGGTTGGCAGGGGGGCCCAGGGGTTCAATCTGCGTAACCTGTTGAGGGGACTCCAGCACTGATATAATCTGGTTTGAATATTGCTGACTGCCAAAGTAATACCTGTCAAAAGATGAATGACCTGATGTTGTTGCTCTGGTGGAGGAATAGAAGTGGTTGGTGATTGCATAGGGAAAAGTATAGGGGAAGGAGCCTCTGATGGACCAGGAGCAGCTGGAATTGAGGATGGAGAATTGTTTGCACATAATAGGTTGTAGAGCTCTGCCTTCCTGGCAGAAGCCGGGAAAGGGATACCCCTTTTAGTGAGCACAGCCATTAGCTTAGTGACAGTCCATGACTTGAGGGCTGTATTGATCACACTGGAGGAGCGTGTTCTGGTACAGCACTCTGATCTTCCACGTCCTCGTGAAGGAGCCCTTCGTGGGGTTTCAGGAATAGGAGCAGCTGAAATATTTGGGGTTTCCATGTTGCCACAAAGACCTGAAAAAGATGTGGAGTTACCTGCCGAAATGTGAGAGATTTTTTTTTTTTTTTTGACTATACCTTCGGCCCCCGGAGGGGTAAGGTGAGCTCGTAAACAAACCTTCGGCCTCTAGCTGAGGTGAGGTTTGCATACTACATCTAAAGCCTTCGGCCTCCACAGAAAGGTAAGGCTTGTTGCGTGTCGCAGTAACCTTCGGCCTCCGTGCCGAGGTAAGGTTTGACGGTCGCAAACCTTCGGCCTCCATGCTGAGGTAAGGTTTGCTCTACACCACAATAACCTTCGGCCTAACTGTGAAGGTAAGGTATGAGTATATACGTATAAATGTTACATAACTTAATGAACTGAAGAGGTAAGGCCCCGTGAGCGAGCTAATGAGTGCTGCTGAACTTGTGGGTGCTAAATAAACAGCATGACAGTGGGTGTGAACATAACAATATGGAAAGTGCTTTGAAAAGAGCAGGAAACATGACTACTAGACACAAGGAAAAATATGCCCAGGCAACCTGATTACAGTGAATGACTAAAAGATCTCACAACCTGCAATATAAGGGAAGGTAAAAATTGTGGTGGAAAAGAGACAATACCTTCGGCCTTGATAGGTAAGGAAAGTGGACCCAACTGTAGACAGGGTGAACCTTCGGCCTCTACTCAGAGGTAAGGTGCGGAAGGGAGAAAAATAACTATGACATTAGCTAAAACATGAATCTGTAATGATATGATCTGGTAAAAAGTGGCCCAAAAGGGAATTAAGGTGAATAAGACTACCCACACCAAAAGGGGGCGCTACTGGTGAAAAGAGGATTTATTTTTTTTTGGCAAGAGACCAGGTGACTGAATACTTACTAGTGAGTGAGAGAGAAAGCTAATGCTGGGTGTAATAAACTTAAATGAGGAGAATGAAGTAAATACCTGAGTGATGGTCAAATTACCCTATGAAAACAGAGCGTAAATTAATGAATGTGGTAAGAAAATTGGTATGAAGGAAGTATGATGAGATATAGTCCTGACCTGAGAGGTGAGCTATGATTGTCTGTGGAACCTTGTAAGGTTGTGGAAGCCAAATATGCCTACAGGGGACAACAGCCAACAATAATTAGAACTAACATAATTGCAAGTAGAAGGGACTAATTGTAAAGTGGGCATAACCACATTTCTATATGTTTGAAAAAGACAGTTGAATTAATAAGAACAGCAAGTTTTATGAAGCAAATACAATTTTACTGATGCAGTGTCTTGCGCATGAACACACAAACAAACAGTGATGGTGGAGAAACGTAAATAAAGTGGCTAGAGTGATACAGGGGTAAGAGACAGATGGTAGAGACACGTGTGCATAAAAGGAGGCTGACATGGAAGGAAAAGAAAGTAGAAAACCTCCAACTTCAATTATTGAAAATATTCTGTTGATTTACACAATTATGTATGCACTCTTCTCTGTCTTAATCACAAACACCCACGCGCTTTTTTTTTTTTTTTCTCCACAGGGATAAGATTCTGTGCCCTTGTTCATTCTAACAAATATACAGTGCTGTGGCAATAGAGGCAGGGACAGTTTACATCGTGAGTAGTTGATAATAATGACTTGTGACTACTTATAATCGGTTGACAGATGGAATAATGACCCCTCAGTCTTCCCCAGTCAGACACTGCAGCCAGAAATTTCACCTAGCGAGAAGGACTGAACCTGAAGCTGTCTGAGCGTTCTGTCAGTCGCACTGTGAGACCTTCGTCCGAACGCTGCCTGGAGTGAACGTAAGATTTTGGAAAGGCGCCAATTAAACGCGTCACTTCCGTGGAAGTGACTGAAGCGGCTGTATGAGAAGGAGGTGGCATGAGCAAGTGATGCGGCCCTGCGTGAAGGGCATGCTAGAAGGAACTACGGTGCAGATTTCGAAATAGCAGTAAAAGGAGCCATCCTACCTTACCCGTGAGGTGAACACGAATGAAATGAAACTCTCTCAGCGTGGAGAAGATTGACCCACCAGTGCAGAGACCCGTGGGAGGCGCTGGAGGGCTTAAGTAGACCTCCAGCTCCTCCCACAAATACAGGCCATGCCTTACACTTATCAATTAACAAAATGCAAAGTGAGTGAACAGAAGAAATTTTTTTTTTTTTAAACTCAAATCAATATTTGGTGTGACCACACTTTGCCTTCAAAACAGCATTAATTCTTCTAGGTAAACTTGCACGAAGACTTGGATTTTGTAGGCATATAGTCAGGTGTTCGATTAAACAATTACATCAAACAGACGCTAAAGATAATCAATTTAATATGTGGCTTGAAACCAGTGGTGTCACTAGGGGGGCTAAGGGGGCTGAAGCCTTGTTTATATTCAGGATCCAGCAGTGTCAAAGGAGGATCTGCGCACAGTCTTAGACCTGACAGTCCAGGAGAGAGCCGTTAAGAGAAGGTCATGCATGTATGGAGTCACCTGGATCCCCTTGGTGTGCAGGAAGGCAATCAAGGCCCATAAGACCTGTGCAAATACCTGAGGAGCCATGGTGAACCCAAAGGGTAGGGCAGTAAACTGGAACTGCCCCAATTCGCAAGAGAACCTGAGGTACTTCTGACTGTCCAGATGAATTGGAATGTGCAGGTACGGATCCTTCAGATCCAAAGAGTCCAGAAATTCCCCTGGACACATAGCTGCAATGACAGAGCACAAATACTCCATCTTGAAGTGAGTATGGCCACAAATTAATTGAGATATTTGAGATCCAGGATAGGATGGCAGCCACCATCCTTCTTGGGAACGACAAAGAGGTTGGTATAAAAACCGAACCCTATGTCTGGCTGGGGAACCAGAGCTAGAACGCCCGTGTCCAAGAGCCTGAACTGACCCATTGAAAAGACTGAGCTTTTCCTGTCCTCAGGGCAGCGAGAATGGAAGAATCTGAAAGGAGGTAGGGATGTAAAGGGAATCCTGTAACCTCCTGAAACCACCTGTAATACCCACTGATTTGCAACAGAGCCTGTCCAAGTGCTTAAAAAGTGTTGCAGGTGAACACCCACAGGGGGATGCGGTCCAGGGTTTGGAGAGTCATGCTGGAGAAGTTTTGGTGGATTTGGTGGAGTGGTGGTGTTTAGACCTCCACTGCTTCCAGGACTTGGGGGGTTGAGAGCGGGGTGCTGGCCTGAGGTGCAACCGGGTTTGACCTTTGCTTTTTGCTTTGGCAGGGACGAAAAAGATGCTGCTTCCTCGCCTGGGGATTGTGCTTAGGAACCTGAGGCAACAAGGTGCTCTTGCCCCCAGTGGCTTCACTGATAATGTTCTTCAATTCAGGGCCAAAAAGAGATGTTCACTGAAAAGGAAGAGAAATCAAAGATTTCTTAGAGATTATGTCAGCAAACCAAATCTTGAGCCACAAAGTGCGCCTGGCAGCAACAGAGAAGGCATCAAACAGGGCATCAGTAACATATATAGTGCTGCGCCTCAGATCGTGGCTAAAATGGGCAAGAGGTCCTCCTGAGGGGCACCCTTGCGGACAGCATAAGTCAGCTGTTCAGCCCATACTGCAATAGTTCAATTAACCCATGCAGAAGCCAAGGTAGGCCTCAATGATACACCTGTGGCAGTAAAGGCAGACTTCAGGATAGCCTCCAGCTTCCCATAAGTTAAATCCTTAAGTGCAGAAGCGTCCGCAATGCACAAGGCAGTGGATTTTGAAAGCATAGAAATAGGGGGATCAATCTGAGGAGGTGTAGCCCACTGAGCCAAAGCCGCATCGGAAAAGGGGTACAGCTTAGAGAATCTGAGAAAAAGTGAGACACTTGTCCGGTGTCTTCCACTCATCCAGGATAATTTGATCCAGAGTGGATCCAGTACAGGACTTCTTGCACCTTAAAAAGGCACCAGAAGTAGACAGACTCTACAAGGTTAACAGGAATGTGTAGGGTAGACAAAACCACCTTGATGAGACCCTCAGCAGAGGGTTCAGGGTCAGCCTCAAAGGGGTCGCCATTAAACTGGGAAGAAGTCCCTTCCGAACACACACCATCCTCAGACTCCTCAAATGAATCCTCCTTAGAGGAATCAGATAAATCAGGAATGCCAGGGGCCTTAGGGGCCACAAACCTGAAAGTAGTGTGTGTGTGTGGGGGTTCCAGGATTGAGTAACTCCCTGAAGCGAAAGAAAGTAAACTTTGCCATAGAGGACTAAGTCCTTGAACTAGTGTGGCTCTTGTTCATGGCTGGAGGGCCCTAGTGGAGAAACGGGGGCACATGAGGGGCATAAGTGACCTGAGTACTCTCTGGGAAGTCCAGCTTGGGATGAGGAACAATGAGCAAGGGGTGTTAATGACGCCCCTGAATCTTTAGCCTTAGGCCTAGCCCCATATCTCTTTGGATCTGACATCATAACAGGAGAAAATGTCTTACAGTAGTAGGGAACCCAAATACTGTCACCCAGATTAAGAATTTCACCTCAGAAAGCCTAAAATGTACTTATCTGGCAGGCAAAGAGTTAACCTGTGAAGGAGAGTAAAGAAATCCAAGCCCTGTGTAGGATAGTCATGTAAGGAGAGAAAGAAAATGGTGACTGAATCAGAGCCAATCAGCGAACAGCCTGCTAAAATGGGTGTCTATGGGAAATATAATTTTCCCCTTTAAGAGTATCAAATGCAGAACCCCCCCCCCCCCCCAGGGACACCCAAAACACTGAGGATGAGAACCGGAATGTAGAGCAAGGAGAGAAAAGGAAGAAATTTATTACAGATATTTCCTTTTCTTCTGTGTATCTCCACGGCACCGGAATCAGGGTTTTATCTTCCGTTACCAGCTGGTAGGACAGATTATTTTTTTCTATATCAGCATCCTCCACCCCCTCTGCCTTAATTATCCTTTTGACCGAGCAGAGTGAGAACTTAAAAAACTTCTTGGATCTAGAAATAAACCACAATAGTTCAGGGTGGGTGTACCGTGGAGATACACAGAAGAAAAGGAAATATCGGTAATAAATTTCCTTCTTTCTCATGTGTATTCCACGGCACCGGAAACAACGGCATATAACAAAGCCTCTTGTTGGGTGGGCTAGGTCTAAGATTATATCCTTAAGATGAACCATTAATTATATATATATATATATATATACATACACACACACACACACACACACCTATATCTACTCATTGATATACCCCATATACTATACCCTTTATAGATGCATGTAAATATTTGAGCACCATATATCATCTGAAGGAAGTCTCCTACCATGATTCATGTCGGGATTGCTGCTTGCAGAACTTGGCGTCCGAACTTGGCCTCGGCTGAAGAGCCTACATCCAACTTGTAATGTCTAATGAAAGTAGACAAGACTTCAAAGTTGCAGCTTTACATATTTCAACAGGAGTAGCATTGGCTTTTAGAGCCCAAGAGGTAGATACTGCCCTGGTTGAGTGGGCCTTGATTTAAAGAGGCGGAATTAAGTTTCCCTCTTTATATGCAGATATTATACATTGCCTAATCCATCTAGCTATTGATGGTTTTGAGGCTGCTAGTCCTTTCCGTTTCCCTTGGAATTTAATAAAAACTGCGTCTGAGGACCTAAACCGCTTGGTTCTCTGTAAATAGGTATCAATACATCTTACTAAATCTAAGGAGTGGAGTCTCGCTTCCTTGTCCCCTGATGGATTCTTACAGAAGGAAGGCAATATTATCTCCTGATTGAGGTGGAACTCAGATACTACTTTACCCCTTAAGCTGGGCTTCATTTTTAGAACAACTTTATCTTGATGAAAAATTAAGTATAGACTTTTACTTGAATTTCACCAACCCTTTTGGCAGAGGAGATATAGCCGTCAGAAACACTGTTTTCCACGTTAGATGTTTGATGGAAATCTGATTTATAGGTTCGAACAGTTTTGAATCAGTTGGTTTAACACAATATTTAAGTCCCAGGAAGGCACGACCTCCCCAATTCTAGGATGAGATTTTTCAATAGCTCTTATAAATCTCTTGACTAGATCCTTTTCCGTCCAGTGCTTAACTAGTACAGCCGACAAGGCTGAAATCTGCACTTTTGGGGATGCTGGGCTCAGAACCATATCAAATCCATTTTGCAAGAACTCTAATACTATTGCTGTAGAGACCTCTTGCTTTGTGATTTCGTTCCTGATACACCAGCATCTAAAGGTTTTCCATACCCTGTCGTATATCTTGTTAGTGGAGATTTTCCTACTAGACATTATGGTACTTGCCACCTTATCCGAGCAGCCCTTTAACTTTAAGTGTTGCCACTCAACCTCCATGCTGTCCGGTGAAAAAAAAATGTGAATTCTGATGAAACAGAGGCCCCTGATTCAATAGATCTTTCCTCCACTGGAGTGGAATTGGTTCCTGGCATGATAGTATCACTATCTCTGATTACCATGATCTTCTGGGTCAGTTTGGGGCTATTAGGATAACCTCCACCTTGTCCATCTTTATCTTCCTTATCACTTCCAAGAGCAAAGGGATGGGAGGAAATACATAGGCCAAGGAGAATGTCCAGGGCTGTTTTAGGGCATCCTGAGCTTCCACTTGTGTGTCCTTCCATCGGGAAAATAACTTCCTGCATTTTGAATTCCTGTGAGTTGCCATCAGGTCTCTTATTGGCACTCCCCAATTTTTTGTGATCCGATGGTATTCTTCCCGATTTAAAGACCATTCTCCTGGGTCTATCTTTGCTCTGCTTAAGAAATCTGCCTGGTTGTTTAGCACTCCCGCTATGTGAGACGCCAACAATGCCCTTAGGTTCTTTTCTGCCCAGTGGAAAATTGGATAAATCTCTGACTCCTTGTTCCTCCTTGGTTCTTTATATACTGTACTGCCGCCATATTGTCCGATGTTACATGAATTGCCTTGTTGGTTAGTTGCTGCTGAAAATGAAAAAGCGTGTATTTTACTGCCCTTATTTCCAGAATGTTTATATGTAACTTCTTTCTTCTGGGTTCCATCTTCCTTGGACTATCTTGGAGTTCCAAGTTCCTCCCCATCTAACTAGACTTGTATCTGTGTATATAATTTCCCAGTGAAGATCTTTTAATGGGGTTCCTTTTTTTTAGATTTTTCTGGTTTATCCACCAGTTTAGAGTTCCCTTGATTTCTAATGGGAGGTGTATTGTCTGTTGGGAATCCTGCTGATACGTCCAATGTTTTAATTAGTATACCTGTAGACTTCTGAAATTATACCTTGCTCTTCTTGAATTTCTGGATCTTCCTGATGTTGTTGGTGATCCTAGCTTGTGATAGAGACGCTACTGATTGCTCTGTGTCTATTTCCATCCCTAAGATTATTATGTTCCGAGATGGCATTAATTGGGTTTTTTTCTGTATTTATTAACCAGCTCAGATTTGCTAAATGTCCTCTTACTCTCTCTGTATGGATCCCTGATATTTCTTCTGTTTGTGCAATAATCAAAAGATCGTCTTCTCATCTGTTCCAGAGCCGCTGCCAGTACCTTTGTGAAGGTTCTCAGCGCAGTAGACAGTCCGAAGGGGAGGCATCTGAACTGAAAATGCTGAATTTGAGTTACTTCCGATCCTCTATTCTGACAGGTATATGATAATAGGCCTACTGAAGATCTATTATTGTCAGGAAGTTGCCTGGACAGATTGATCGGATGACTGAGTTCACCGACTCCATCTTGAACTGCCTTTGATGCATCTGACTGTTGAGGGATCTTAAATCCAAGATTATCCTCCATGCTCCAGATGTTTTGGGCACTGCAAACAAGATAGATTATATCCCAGATCTTTCCTCTTTCTTTGGGACTGGCTCCACCACGCTCTTCTTGACCAATTGTTTTATTTCTGTCTTGAATAGTTTGGCTCTGATTGTATTCCCTGGGATTCTTGATTTCTTGAATACTTGTAATCGGGGGGGGGGGGGGTTTCTCTTGAAATCCAGCGGGTATCCTGTTTCCAGGATCCTGTGGACCCACTTGTCCCTTGTCCTCCAGTTTTGAATGAACTGCTGCAGGTGTCCCCCTACCTGCTCTGGAGACAGGACCCGCTGAACATCAGAGCTCTTTTTTGAATGCGGTCTTCTTTGGGAAATCCTTCCTGAAAGACCCTCTATTACTCTGGGTGTACTGCTGTCTTCTACCTACTGCTTGCTTACCCTGGTACCTTCCTTGGTTACGAAAGGGATAGCTTCTGGATCTAAATTCAGAGGAATGGACTGGAGATGATCTGGGCTTCCCTGAGGTAAGAATGTGCTGCGTCCCGCTGTTATCTTTTTGATTATTTCCTCCAGATGTTCACCGAATAATTTTTCTCCCTTAAAGGGTAAGGAAATGAATTTATTCTTTGAAGGGACATCCGCTCCCCAGGATTTTAGCCACAGAGCTCTTCTGGATGACACAGATAAGGCTGAGGCTTTAGCTGACAATCTCACTGAGTCAAGGGATGCGTCACAGAAGAACGTGTTTGCCTCTTTGATGATTGTTACCTCCTTCAATAGCTTTGATCTGGAAACAGATGAGTCAATCTTTACTTCTAGGCTATTTAACCAGATTCACATTGTTCTGGAGACTGATGCTACTGCAGTGGAGACTTTGAGATTGTTGCCTATTAATGCATACTGTCTTTTTAATATGGATTCTATTCTTTTTCCCATTGGGTCCCTCAATGCTGATCCATCTTCCAGCAGAATTGTGTGTTTCGCTAAGCAGGAGACTGCTGCATCTATTTTTGGAGGGTTGGACCACCATTTCACATCTTCTTCTAAAAAGGGATACATCTTTGCAAATCTCTTTGTCACCGATGATCTTTTATCTGTCTTTTTCCATTTGTCTTCAATAATACTATTTATGGAGTGATGAACTGGAAAGGTAGGAGTACTTTTCTGGTTTCATAAAAAGGCTGCGTCCATTATATTTAACTCCTGTTTGTCAGCAATACCTAAAGATTTCCTTATGTACTTTGACAGTTTCATAATCTTTTCCAATGAAAATTCCTTCAATGATATCACCTTCTTTCTCTTCTGATGTATAATCAGAAGGCCCTTGACGGGTTGATTCCTTCATCTGTGTCTTTAGATGATGATGTACCTTCTACAGGATCTTCCATCCTGCTTCTTTTCCTTGGGTTTGCTGACTCCTGCACTGATGCAAAAGTTTCTTTCATAGATGTTTGCATCCAGGACAGGAAATTCTGGAACTGACTGGGGATATCCTGTCCTGATGCTTTCTTTAGACATTCAATACACAGCTTTGATCCCTCCACTGGGTTAGCTTTCTTGTCACAGCCAACAGAAGTTTTTGTTTTAGCTGATTTAGTCTCAGAGCTGCTACTCTCCTTGGGTTTCCCTGTCTCCACTTTTTCCTTTGAAGACCCTCCTTTAGATGTGGTGGACATAACTGCCTCACTAATTTAAACTTAAAATCTTAACTTTAATAATCCTCCTTAAAATTATACTGTCTCTCAAATAAAGGCATTTACTTTCCTTGCCTTCTCCTGATCTCCCTTATATATCCTCTGCGTTTCATACTGGAACGCACGCCTTTGGCGCCCAGCTTAGACAGAAGAGCTAAAGCCTCTCTGCATAGCCCTCGTGTTCTGTGTTTTCCATCCCCAGTAAGGCCAACGCTGCTTCCTCTCCTGTGATCTGGCTCATGCCTGACGTCATTCAGCCGCGACCTTCAGCCGAAGCAAGTCCCAGGACTGGATGGAAATAATAAAGGTACAAGCAGCTGAACATTGAATATGCTTTCTCCGCTGGCTTTAAACTTATAGTATCTCCTCTCGACATGTTATTGTGGAGGAAGGAGTACTGGGTCATCGTAAGCCTGCTACCTCTTCTTATCTGCAAATCCTATATTTTTAAGCTTAAGGTTATATGGAGGCTACTCGCCTCACGTCCACCAGCTGGTAGGACCGAAATAACTAAGGCAGAGGGGGTGGAGAATGCCATTGTAGAAAAAGATAATCTGTCCTACCAGCTGGTGGCGGAAGATAAAACGCAGTTGTTTCCGGTGCCGTGGAATACACAGAACAAAGAAGAATGAGACCTCTCTCAACTCAGTATGTGGAGCGGTTGCAGAGATGTCCCAAAGCAGCCTGTCCCATAAAAGTCAATGGAGAATTGCGGCTATGCTGTAAATTCAAATAGAGAAAAAATACTAAAAGTGAATAAAAGTCTCCAAAGCCTTACAGAACACAAAAAAAGTAATAAGAACTCATGAATCCAATGAAAAAATTAGATATAAGTGCCCTAAACCACAAACATGGAAATGAAGGGGTTAAACCCCACATTTCAGCCCAAAATGCTCCAAAGACCCAGTAGACAGAGAATAGATTACCCAACATGAGTGCAGGAGTTATGAGTTATGCGGAGGGGAACAGTGGGGCAAGTGGACCATGGCACTTAAAGGGTTGCTCACCTTTTTTGCAGGTCTTCAGATTACAATTGAAAGGGAAGAAGCCTCACAGAGACTCCTTCTGGAGGGAGAAACATGTGTTGAAGATTCTCTCCCAGGGCTGCAAAGGGTCCACAACAGCACCTGTTAACTGGGAAATCCTCCAGGGGAAGCCAGTAATGGTAATCCGCCTAATGGGGAATTTTGACACCCCATATCTAAGAGAAAACAAAATAACAAAACATAGCAGAACTGGTCTCTGCCTTCTTTCTAGGGTGATGGAATAAATCTATCTGGAGAGGGGAGTAGCTATATAGTCTGCTATGAAGGAGGGGGAGGCTCCACCCTGCACTTATTGAAGAACTGTTCCAGCCTACTGAGGAGCCATCGCCTCCCCATGGTACCTGTAAGCTATATTGGACGACAGAGAAAAGCCATCTTAAGAGTCACCTGACACAAAGGAATGCAAACAAGGGCTTAAAAGGAGGCTACTGCAAAACTCCCAGTACCAAATTAAGGTCCCACAGAGAAGTGGGAGCCTTAAAGGCAGAGAAAGCACGAGTCACCTCCTGAAGGAACACTTTGACATCCAGAATGGAGGTAATATGTCTCTGGAAGAACACAGAAAGAGCTGAAATTTGAACCTTTAAGGAACTCAAGCTGAGTTCTTTGTTCACTCCATCCTGAAGAAAGGCTAACACCAAAGGAAGGTCAAACTCCTGCAACCACGCACCATGAAAGAAAATAGACCATACCCTATGGTAGGCCTTGGAAGAGATAGGTTTGCGGGCCTGAATCAAAGTGGGAAATAACCTCAGTGGAGAAACCTTTTCTCCTCAAGATGTGGGCTTCAACAGCCGTACAGTGAAAGCCATCTTTTCAACATTCTCATGCCACAGGTAACCCTGAAGTAGGAAATCCAGCCTGGAAGGAAGGTGGAGTGGATCCTAAGTGGAAAGACTGACCAGGTCTGCAAACTGTACCCTCATGGCCCAATAAAGGGGTGTCCATCCTTATCTTTCTGAGTACCCTGGGTATGAGAGGAATCAGAGGAAAGACATAAGGGAGGTGGAAGTACCACGGAATCAACACTGCGGCACAGCAAAGGCCAGAGGATCTCCCCTCCATGAGCAGAAGGTCAGAACCTTCCCATTTTCCCTTGTGGCCATGAGATCTATCGTTGGCACACCCCACTGTTGCACAATCAAATAGAACACCTCTAGATTGAGTTCCCACTTCGGCATCCACATCATGGTGACTTAGAAAGTCCGCCAGCACGTTTACTACCCCTTGAATGTGCATGGCGGGGATGGCTGGAAGTGGGCTGCTGACCAACCAATAATGTACCTCAACTCGAACCAAGTGACGGTTGATGTAAGTCATGGCTGTCACATCCGACTGAACCCTCAGTGGTCTCCCTTTCAAGAGTGAGGTCTAGTACACAAGAGCCAGCTGGATGGCCCAGAGTTTCAAAACATTGATGGACTGAAGAGACTTCTCTGCAGTCCAACTGCCCTGGACCCACAGGTGACCTAGAACTGCACCCCAGCCGCTCAGGCTGGCCTCCATCATGACCAGAGTCCATTCTGGTATCACAAAGCATTTTCCCTGTCCGAGGTTGCATTGGTGCAGCCACCACAAAATCCCAGCTGGCATCTGGGGAGACTGAGATCTGGCAATCCAGATGCGCAGGATTCCCTGATCAACTCTGAAGAACATGCCACTGAAGTTCTCTTGTGTGAACATGATTAAGGCACAGTCTCTAGTACTGACACTAGTCTGCCCTACACCCTCATGTACTCCTTGAACGTAGCAGAGGGCCACTCCAGGGCCTAAGACACCTCCTGTATTACCAGAAGAATTTTATCCTCTGGCAGGTGTCAAACCTCATCCCCAGGAACACTAGTTCCTGACAACGTACTGGTGAGGACTTTAGCATGTTCAGAATACACCTGTGGTGGACCAACAGTCAAGCACAGTCTTGGAAGGGCTGAGTTAAATAGGCCCTCTGAGGGAGCCTTTAGCAAAAGATTGTCCAGGTAGGGTGTTATGGAGATGCCCCTGGTGTGAATGAAGGAAGATGAGGCCCCCATGACTCTGGTGAACAACCGAGGTGCAGAAGACAGGCCAAATGGCAGAGCTGTGTGAGCTGGGAATGGTCCGAGCCAAAGGCAAAATTGCAGATAGTGTTGGATGTATAGGTACGCCTCCTGAAGGTCTAGAGATGCCAAATATTCTCCTGGGCACATCTCCGTGATGACAGAATGCATAGATTCCATCTTGAAGCACGCAGTCACCACACATTTGTTGAGACACAAGGTCCAAAATGGGAAGAAAGCAGCCATCCTTCTTAGGAACCACAAACAGATTGGAATAAAAAACGGAATCGTACTCTGCTAGCAGTGAATCCACTGCCTCCTGAAACAGCCATGCCTTGCCCGGCTCTTTTGGCACCCTTGACAAAAAAAACAATATGGTGGCAGGGATCCGAAGTCAATGAGGTACACTTCTGAGATTACATGCAAAACCTGTGAACATGGCAGACTCTGCACCTTTGTTTGGCAGGGAATGAAAAGACACAGTTTCCTCACCCTAGTCTGACATTTGGAGGGTATCCTTTTGAAATGTTGCACACTTACGAGTATATATACCTTGTATATTCTGGTGGTAAGAGACAGCTTATGGAGCATGATCTGCAGCACACAGAGGCGCTATAGCTGCTACATTTTAAGTAACAGAGAAAAACATCTTGGGTGCATGTGTCATGGTTTGGCTGAGCTGCTCTACTCTGCTGTCCAGTGCTCTGATATCCATTACTGCTGCCTTCTCTTTGCTGGATCAGCTGACCTCTCAGTGTTTGCTCATCTGAATGCCATCAGCCAACCTTCCCAGGGTATTTAAAGCAGCTTGGCTCACTACCCGATTGCCCTTGTGTTTGCTTCTGGCTGCAAGAGTGTTCTACTGAGTTGATGATTACCTGTGTATGACTTGGCTTCCTCTGACGTCCCTTCTGGCTCCTGGATTGTTCCTGACTGTTGATCTCCATATTCCTGGCTTGTCTTTTGGTTTACGCTTCTGGATCACGGTTTGCTTTTGTTATTTTAATAAAGGTGTTTTGCACTTTATATTTTTGTGTCTGTCAGGTTCCTGGTCCCTGACAGCATGTTAGTCTGTGCACATTGCGGAACTAGGAATCTCTTGTGCATTTGTGTGTGGTGCCGTTTCCGGAGAACAGCAGGTTTAATCCTCTGATCTGTAGGAATAATACAGAAGATGAAGCACTAGTAATATGCACTTCATCTGAAGTGGCAGAAGTGCACGATCTGCAGAACGCGGAGATGCTCCAGTTGCTACATTTTAAGTAACAGACACTTAGCTCGAGTGCCTCCATGTGCTGATGCGACCATTCATTAGGCGACATAACAATCTTGTGCTGTCCTGCAGTGCGAGATTGTCATGTCGCCTCCGTGTGCTGCAGATCATGCACTTCTGTCACTTCAGATGAAGTGCATACAACTATTGCTTCATTTCATGTATTATTCCTACAAATCAGAGGATTAAATCAGGAAACGGCACCACACACAAACGCACACGAGATTCCTAGATCCACAATGTCCGCAGACTAACAAGCACCCAAGATGTTTTTCTCTGTTACTTAAAATGTAGCAGCTGGAGCGACTCCGTGTGCTGCAGATCATGCTCCATAAGCTGTCTCTTACCAACAGAATATACAAGGTATATAACACAGAAATGTATTCCAACTCCACAGCATTTCTGGTATTCTAGTGGTAAGAGAACTTATGGAGCATGATCTGCAGCACACGTAGGCACTCCAACTGCTAGATTTTAAGTAATAGACACTTAGCTGGAACGCCTCTGTGTGCTGATGCGACCATTCAGTAGGTGACATGACAATCTCAAGCTATCATGCAGTGCGAGACTGTCATGTTGCCATTTTGAGCATGGTGACGTGGTGACTTAGTTAAAAGGTAGCACGCTCTTTCGCGTGCAACCTTTCAAAAGTGAACCCATTTGGAGGGCATCTGAGGCAACAAGGTTCTCTTGCTTCCAGTAGCAGCTCTGATAGCTGCTTCAACTCAGGTCCAAACAGGGATTGCACTGAAAGGGTAATGAAACCAGTGACTTCTTGGAAGACTGATCCTCAGACCAAATCTTAAGCCACAAAGTGTGTTGCAAAGCAACAGACAAATTGTAGGCTTTAGGGGACAACCTGAAAGCCTCAAAAATAGCCTCATATAAATAGGTCTCAGTGCTGTTCCAGGAGCTGCAAAATTCACCCTGAGGATATAATCCAGCTTCCTGTCTGCTTGATCCTTCAGACCAGCTGCAACTGCCAAAGGCAGGGCAGTAGACTTAGCCAACCTGTAAACAAGGGGGATATATAGTTGGAGGAGAGGCCTACAGCGCCAAAGTAGCCTCAGAAAAGGATACTGCTGTCACGGTTTTATTGAACACTCAGACAATTTGGTAGGATAAAATAGAAAAGCTTTATTAGACAAGATAAAGTGCAACAAGGCCCTACACGGGTTCAAACTCTACAAGCAGCAGTACGATAGTTTGACACAGGTCAGGGCATACAGATAGCAATACAAATAATGCGGCTCTACCGGCCTTGCTTATTACCAGGTAAGGCAGCCGGGTAACTGGTGCGACAGTAAATAGAGGAGGCTCTACCGGCCTTACCAAATACCGGGTAAGGCAGCCTGAAGATAGGTGCAACAAGGAACAGAGGAGGCTCTATCGGCCTTACCGAATACCGGGTAAGGCCAGGGCCGGCGCTGCCATTAAGGCAGAACAGGCAGCTGCCTTAGGGCGCCGCAATGGAGGGGCGCCGAAAGAGGTAAGTTTTTTTTGTTTTGTTTTTTAAAATTACAAATATAGCTGTCTGGGTCTCTCTGCGGTGTGTTACAAAGACGCCGTGAGGGAGCGCTTAGTAGTGTAAATCAGCGCTCCCTCGCAGCGTCTGTTACATACCGCAGAGAGACCCAGGCTCTGTAGTAATACAGAGCGCTGAGAGATGACATCATCTCCCAGCGCTCTGCATTACTGAGAGCAGCGCGCGGGAGCCTCAGCTCTGTGCCGAAGGAGGCACAGAGCTTTAAGCTGTGGTACGCCGCTAGACCACCAGGGACTCAAGGTAGGGGGACGAAGGGGCATTATGAAAAGGTCAATGTGGAGGGGGCATTGTGGAGATGTAGATGTCATTGTGGAGATGTAGATGTCATTGTGGAGGGGGCATTGTGGAGATGTAGATGTCATTGTGGAGGGGGCATTGTGGAGATGAAGGGGCAATGTGGAGGGGTCAATGTGGAGATGAAGGGGGCATTGTGAAGATAAGGGGGCATTGTGAAGATGAAGGGGGCATTGTGGAGATGAAGGGAGCATTGTGGAAGGGGCATTGTGGAGATGAAGGGGCAATGTGGAATGGGCATTGTGAAGATAAGGGGGCATTGTGAAGATGAAGGGGGCATTGTGGAGATGAAGGGGGCATTGTGGAGATGAAGGGGGCATTGTGGAGATGAAGGGGGCATTGTGGAGATGAAGGGGGCATTGTGGAGATGAAGGGGCAATGTGGAATGGGCATTGTGAAGATAAGGGGGCATTGTGAAGATGAAGGGGGCATTGTGGAGATGAAGGGGGCATTGTGGAGATGAAGGGGGCATTGTGGAGATGAAGGGGCAATGCGGAGATAAGGGGGTATTGTGGAGATGAAGGGAGCATTGTGGAAGGGGCAATTTGGAGGTGGGGAGAGTGTGGAGGTGAATATGTGGGCGGGGCAGGGGATTGTGGCAAGGGGGGGGGGTCAGGGGATTGTGTCCGTGTCGGGGGGGGGGGGGGCATCAAAATGCACCTTCGCCTGTGTATAAAAAAATCCTTGCACCGGCCCTGGGTAAGGCAGCCTAGTGACTGGTATAACAAGGAACAGAGGAGGCTCTACCGGCCTTACCGAATACCGGGTGAGGCAGCCTGGTATCTGGTGCAGCAGAGAGAGTACTGACAGGTAGTAACACCCTAGGCCGGTGCGCTCAGGAGGTAGTACTGACAAAGGCCCCACTGAATCACAGGCTGAGCGTAGTGAAATGAGCTGACAACTGTAACCGCTAGTGACCGGGTAGCACAGACTGGGTGTACATAACGGAGGCCACAGAGAATCACAGGCTGAGCGTAGTGTAATGAGCTGGCAAATGGTAACCGCTAGTGACCGGATAGCACAGACTGGGTGTACGTAACAGAGGCCACACTGATAAACAGGCAGAGAGCAGCGCAACTTGAGGCAACAAATATGAGAGGACTGACAACAATAGCGAGGGCAACACAAAGAGCGTTAGTCAGCCAAAGCCTGGATCGGTACACAGAGAGCGGAACAGGAACAAGGTCAGATGAAACCGGATCAACACGGAACAGGAGCACAGAATAATGTAAGGTCAAGAACACCATGAAAGGGCACTGGCCTAGTGACAGAAGGGCGTATATAAAGGCTAGCCCTGGGAGGGGCTAGCCAGCTAGCACCAATAAGAGACAGCCAAAAACAAACCCGGAAGTAGGAATGTCGCACAGAGAATCACGGGCACCGTGATAGTACCCCCCCTCTCAAAGACCCCCCCCCCTCCTGCCTTGAGGGGGTATAGGTTTGTTAGGAAACTTGGCATGGAATCTGCGCAACAGAACTGGAGCACAAATATCAGAGTGGTTATCCCATGAACATTCCTCTGGACCATAACCCTTCCAATGCAAGTATTGGACCTGGCCACGGAACCTACGTGAGTCCAGAATACTCTGCACTTCATATTCATCATGATCCTGTATGCGCACAGGACCAGGGACAGCAGGAGTGGTAGTAAAGCGGTTGCACACCAATGGCTTAAGAAGAGACACATGGAACACATTATGTATTCTCATGGAAGCTGGTAATTCCAACGCATAGGAGACAGGGTTAACTCGACAGAGCAACAGGAACGGACCCACAAACCGAGGAGCAAACTTGAGACAAGGAACTTGCAACCGGAGATTCTTTGAGGATAACCAGACCCGGTCCCCCACCTGGAATACAGGAGCCGGCAGGCGTCTGTTGGCGCTGCTGGGCTCGTGCAAAAGACTCACGTAGGGTATTCTGGACCTGTGCCCATGTGGAGCGGAGCTGCCTAATATGCTCATCCAGAGCCGGAATCTGCTGTGCCTGAAAGTTATCTGGGAGCAAGCATGGCTGAAACCCGTAATTGATCAGGAAGGGTGAGCTCCCAGACGTGCTGCACACCGCACTGTTCCTGGCAAACCCTGCCCACGGCAACAAGTCAGCCCAATTGTCGTGATGATTGGAAATGAAACAACGCAAGAACTGCTCCAATCCCTGGTTAGCACGTTCAGCGGCCCCATTAGTCTGGGGGTGATATGCCGAGGAAAAGGACAACTGAATCCCCATCTGGTCACAAAAGGCCCTCCAAAATCTCGAGACGAATTGACTCCCACAATCCGAGACCAGCACCTTGGGTACCCTGTGGAGTCGGAATACCTACCTGGCAAATATAATTGCCAGCTCCTTAGCAGATGGCAAGCCAGGGAGTGGCACAAAATGAGCCATTTTAGAGAACCTGTCAACTATCATTAGGATTACAGTAAACCCTCTAGAGGCCGGCAGTTCTCCCAAGAAATCAACAGATGTGTGTGACCAAGGCCGGTCCCCATTAGGAACAGTCTGTAGGAGACCCACAGGAAGATGTCTGGGGACCTTGGAACGGGCACAAGTGGCACAGGCTGCTGTAAATGCTGCACAGTCATCCCTCATATCAGGCCACCAAAACATACGGGGCAATGACCAAATCAATTGATTCTTCCCAACATGACCAGCCACCCGGGAGGAGTGGTAAGTATCCATTAGTTTAGCCCGAAAAGGTCCGGCCACAAAGCACTTGCCCACAGGTTTCTCTGGAGGAGCATTGGCCTGGGATGCCAAGATTTCCTCCCCTAAGGGAGAAGTGATACTGGTTCGTAGGGTGGAAAGTATACAGTTCAGAGGAATAATAGCACAGTCAGCTTCAGGATCTGAGCCAAATTGTCTGGATAAGGCATCAGCACGTACATTCTTAGTACCAGGCAAGTAAGAGACAATGAAATTGAAATGAGACAAAAATAGCGCCCATCTCACTTGCCTCGGAGAAAGCCTTTTAGCTTCTGAGAGATACATGAGGTTTTTATGATCAGTCAGAATCAAAATAGGTACCTTCGTGCCCTCCAACAAATGTCACCATTCACGTAAGGCCAGAATAATTGCTAGGAGTTCCCAGTCTCCAATTTCATAAAGACTCTGCACTTTGGTCAACTTCCTCGAAAAGAACCCGCATGGTCTCAAAGTCTTATCAGGACCTGGTTTTTGGCCCAAGACTGCCCAGACTCCAGTCTCAGAAACATCCACCTCTAAAGTAAACGGCAACCCAGGAATAGGATGCGACAGAACTGGAGCAGTAGAAAACGCCAATTTTAGAGTCTCAAATGCCTTAATTGCCTCTGGGGACCATTCTGAGGCGGAGGCACCCTTGTGGGTCATATCGGTGAGTGGCTTAACAATACTTGAATAGTCGCAAATACATTTCCTATAATAATTAGTGAATCCTAGAAATAGCTGTAAGGGTTTGAGGCCTGTGGGCCGCGGCCAATGTTATACAGTTGCAAGCTTGTCCTTATCCATCGCGAAGCCCTCTTTAGACATCACATACCCCAAAAAGGCCACACTGGACCTATGGAACTCGCACTTCGAGTTTGCAATACAGCTTGTTCTCCCTTAATTTCTGCAAAACTTCCGAGACATGTCAACGGTGAGTCTCCAGGTCAGGAGAGTAAATCAAAATGTCATCTAGGTACACGACCACAGAGGATTGTAAAAAGTCTTGTAGGACATCATTAATCAATTCTTGAAATACCGCCGGGGCATTGCACAGACCAAACGGCATGACTAAATACTTGTAGTGCCCCGTACGAGTATTGAAAGCTGTTTTCCACTCATCACCATCCTTAATCCGAACTAAATTATAAGCCGCCCTCAGGTCCAGTTTGGTAAAAATGGAAGCGCCCTTTAAACGATCAAACAATTCAGTGATTAGTGGAATGGGATAGGCGTTCTTTATTATTTTGTTAAGACCCCTATAATCAATACAGGGTCTAAGTTCCCCATCCTTTTTAACAAAAAAGAATCCAGCCCCAGCGGGCGAGGAAGACTTTCGTATAATACCCAGAGCCAGGGCGTTACTGATATATTCCTCCATGGCCCCGTTTTCGTCACCAGACAATGGTTATGTCCTACCCTTCGGGGGCATAGCGCCTGGCACAAGATCAATAGCACAATCGTAGGGACGCTGTACCGGCAAAGTGCTAGCCTCACCCTTACTGAACACATCGCTGAATGATTGGTATTCCAGCGGTAAGGAGGGAGAAGTACACAAGATTTTGGTAGGCTGATTCAGACAGTGGGTTTTACAGTGTTCAGACCATGACAATACCTCATAAGTTCACCAGTCCAGTCTGGTATTATAGAAAAGAGAAGAAAGCTCACAGCGCTTACTCACCATAAAATATCCATATCGTATTATAAATTAATTATAAGAATAAAGTTAGAAATATAGATAGCAGCAAGGAATGAGAGGGTTCTCCAGTTCCCCAAACATTAGGCCTAAACCCAAAACTGAAAACACATACAAAAAAAAAGACAGTCCTGCGCTCCTCTATATACTGTGAACATAAGTGCCCTGTATTTAGCATATATAATAACTCTTAGTAAATCTAAGTGAAAATAAGTGAGAATTTCGTTCTACAAATTGGCCAATCCGTGTGTAAGCTTACCACCATGCCGAGGTATCTCACTTTGCGGTAAGTCCTACTCTAATACACCTATAGAGGTCCTATCTAAATTAAAAACAAACATTCTCTGAAGAAAGATGTTATAATAAACGTGTCAGTGGGGACCCTTTAAATATCTTTTTGAGGTTTTTATTTCTTGTGGGTCCCAGTGTAATGCAATTAAAAACAACAGACATACAACAAGACAAAAAAAACAAAATAGGTGTAGAGGGAGGACTTACCTGATACATGGCCCATAAGGGCCTGCATTGAAAATTATGTTCCATTTATATCCTTCCACACAAGTCATGTGAGGAATGGATGATACCAAACAGGCAAGGGGGACTGCATACTGGAACAGGCCAAAAAGCCTTGTTCTTAAAGGCCAAGTGAGAAAGAAAAAGAATGGTAAAATGAAATGAAGTAATCACGTGTTTTTTTTTTTTTTTGTTTTCATCTTTGTGAATAATTGTGGGGAAGGATATAAATGGAACATAGTTTTCAATGCAGGCCCGTATGGGCCATGTATCAGGTAAGTCCTCCCTCTACACCTAATTTGTTTTTTTTTGTCTTATATGTCTTTTTAATTGCATTACACTGGGACCCACAAGAAATTAAATCATCAAAATGATATTTAAAGGGTCCCCACTGACACGTTTATTATAACATCTTTCTTCAGAGAATGTCTGTTTTGAATTTAGATAGGGTCTTTATAGGTGTATTAGAGTAGGACTTACTGCAAAGTGAGATACCTTGGCGTGGTGGTAAGCTTACACATGGATTGGCCAATTTGTGGAACGAAATTCTCACTTATTTTCACTTAGATTTACTAAGAGTTATTACATATGCTAAATACAGGGCACTTATGTTCACAGTATATAGAGGAGAGCAGGACTGTCTTTTTTGTATCAGTCTAGGGTTATGTTTATGTAGCCATGGAAACCCCAAAATGACCTCAAAATGGGGGAACTGGATAATCTGGAATTGTAGGGTCTCTTTGTGAAGTGCTCCAATGCCCATTGATAAAGGGCATGTCTCCTGCGTGACTTGAGGTGGTACCAGCCGCCTTCCATGAATGGCCTCAATGTCGAGCAGAGAGTCTCTGCTTACTAGCGGAATGTTATGCAACATCGCTAAGTTCTTGTCCATAAAGTAATCGGCTGCTCCAGAATCAATTAGAGCAGGCGTCATAACAGATTCAGAAGCCCAAGAGACCACAATATCGATCACTGGCTTACTTAACGTGCCTTCTGGGGACTGGTATACACCACCTAGGATCTGTCCCCCATATGAACCTAGGTGCGCTCGTTTCCCAGTCGCACGGGACAAGTCTTTAGCATATGACCTGCCTTGCCACAGTACAGGCATAGCCCCTGTTTGCGACGGAAGGAGCGCTCTTGCTTGGACAATTGTGTAAACCCCACTTGCATAGGTTCCGTGCTCCCTATAGCAGGACTTGGAGGTGTGGGAGGAGAGGGAGGCATGGGTGGGAAATTAACCCTGGTGCCAGATTCGCCAGTGGAACTTGCCTTACGATCCTTGTAAAGACTCCTACCCCATATATGGGAGTCAATCAGAATAGTGTACTCAATAAATTCGTCTAGACCCACTGGTAAATCTTTGGCCGCAATTTTGTCTTTAATTTTATCATCGAGGCCTTGGGCAAATGCAGCAACAAGCACCTCATCGTTCCAGCCTACCTCTGCTGCGAATGTACGAAATTCAATGGCAAAATCACAAACAGTATGAGTGCCTTGCTGGATTCTCATAAGGCATTTGGCAGCAGCGGTGGCATGCCCTGGGACCTCGAACACACTGGGGAAGGCCTTACAAATTTTGCAAAATTAGTAGTAATTTGCTTACCAATCTCCCAAATCAGATTTGCCCAGGCTAGGGCCTTGCCCGTGAGTAATGAGATCATAAATCCCACCTTGCTTCTGTCACTAGGAAACACCTGTGGCACCAGTTCAAGAAAAATCTCCAGTTGGTTCAAGAATGGTCTGAATAGCCATAGACAGTTGGTCTAACCGTTGTTCCTGAGCATCCAATCTCCAAAGGAGATTCTGGGAACTAGCCTCACCAGCTTTGTCTGAGGTCATGGCCCTTTCGTACTGTCACGATTTTATTGAACAATTTGGTAGGATAAAATAGAAAAGCTTTATTAGACAAGATAAAACGCAACAAGGCCCTACACGGGGTCCAAACTCTACAAGCAGCAGTACGATAGTTTGACACAGGTCAGGGCATACAGATACACATTCTCATATAGAGAAAGTGGCCACCAGAGCACAAGTGTGGACACAGTGCGCATGACTGCAATACACACATTAGGGAAAATATCTCTTATCAGTACCCATGATATAACCCCAAAGAATGCAAGAAAGGGATGTAAAATACATAGTATACAGGAGATTTGATCCAACAAAAGCCACATTTTGAAGGCACACAGAAAAAATATATGAGTGGGCAAATTGCAAGATAGGAGGGAATGGTGTTAGTATCTGTCTGTATGTTTACTATACCCATAATAATCTGCAGTTTCTCATTTATCCACACGATACAGAAACATACCATATCTGTACATCATATTTCAATACTGTCAGTTGTAGTTAAAGAGTAATTGAATGGTTTAACCAGGTTCATGCACTTTTCAAACAAAACAAAACTGATCGCCAATGTTATTTCTTGAACAAATGCACCAGGGCAAAATTCGTAGGGGCCATTAGGATTTTCTGACACTAGTAAGTGGGGAGGAGTTATAAGGTGTTCGTTATCCTTTTAACCAGGACTTACTATGTGAAAAGTTTCACACTAGTTTCTAGCCTATTTCCTTGTCTGGAGTTTACCATATTAATCCAGACAATAAAATACATTACAGAAATATGCTTGCACTGCTTTATAATTTAATCCTATAATGGATTTCAGACTGCGGACATACGATGGGTGGGATGTAACTGCCCAGCTGTATAACGGCAGACTGCATAAGAAAGACTGCCACCACAAGACCATGACATTTTAAAGGTGAGTGTGTTGGATATAGCAGGAGCCAAGACAGGGACTCACCAAGGAACAAAGTTCTGAGGTATGGGAAATAGAGTCATTTCTGGTTTTCGAAGCAGCTGCAGAATAGCAATCAGACCAGCTGCTTTTGATGTATAAAAAGAAAAATGCTGTTGTCCCTTGTCAGAGTCCCAAGAGCTAGGCAAAATTAATCACAGAGCAAGATGCAACACAGGGGATTTTGTACCAGACCCCTGGTGGAAGGCCAAATATTGAGTTTGTATGAGATTTTATATCTGTAGAGCAAATTATTGCTTTTATAATCGATTTTATATAAATAAATTCAATTGCCCCACATTGGTGGAATCGTGTACTGAATCCCTTCATAACATCTAAGTTCCTTGTTTGAGTCCTGCAGTCCCCGGGAAGGGGATTCTTTCTGTGAGGCAGAGACGTGACAACGGAGGTGCAAGTGGAAGGAGTGGAGGTGCACGATAAAGTATACCATTGCTGGGGGTAATCCAGTGCAGGCGCAGAAACCTAGAGGCGGGATTTAGCCTCATAAGAAGGTGAGTGGGAAATTTACCCACAGAAAAAGAGTTCAAATACGGTGTTACGCACGGATGTTCTGACCAGCACGGTGGAGGTGGATTATTATTTAGTAACTGTCTACACTTAGAGCGTATGCGCCTTCTCTCTTTTTGTTTTTGTATTGGTCTATTGACGAGGAATCTATACCAGAGGTTCGTGGAGAGAATTGGCAGCAGCAATCGGTGTTCAAGTTTGAGGACTCCATTCCTTTAGGAGTATTCTCCGGTGGTATATATATATATATATTGTTGGACATTTGTTATTTGTTATATTGCCATTTTAGCGCTGTAGCGAATTAGTGGTTGTGATTTTGTACCAGACCCAAACCCATCACATCACTGCAAAGACCTGACACACTTCAACACCAGAATACGGATTAACTGACTGATGGCAAGTGACACTTTTATTTGTCATAAAGGTATCCTGTGCGTTCCCAGTCCCTTGCTTCAAATGCTGCCTAAAAATAAATAACTATTTCAAGCAAAAGTCCTGTTTCAAATACATTAAAACCAGGCATCCTTGAGACATCTGAAAGACCTTTCTTCCTTTAGTATACTACCCGGAATTAAGACCCTTGCAGGAATCCTATCCTAGTGAAATAGGACTGAAGATGACTGAAGATGAATCTCTGCATTGAGCTAAGTGGTACTTAGTCTTGGTTGAATTCTGCAACTAGCTCACCCAGAGTCTGGAATTTTCTGGGCACCCCTAACATCTTATAGATCAACTGTCAAGGAGTAATGAAAGGTACAAATACATAAACATATAATTTTAGGTCTCTCAACTGGAATAAGTAGTATGAACATATTGTACATAATTTCCATACATGAATAATTGAAACTCAGCATTTACATTTTTCATAAAGTATTTACAGAAAAAGAAAAAAAAGGGGCACCATAAGTGGATGTCCAGGGTACAGTAAATGTGCCATAGAACCCTTGAGGAGAACCACTGGCCTACTGTCTTAATCAGAGTGTAAACAACTAGCAGTGGACTACACATCAAATTAATTATACACATTATTATCTATTTGGAGCAGTGTGCCTATGTAAATACTTCTGTTAAGCAGACATTTATTTCTTGGGTGAAGTTCCCTTTCAATCTGTCTTCAAAAAAGTTTGTGCAATTACGATAAATCCTTTTCTCTTCGTCCATGTGGAGCACAGAAACCATAGGGTGAGGTCTCCTCCCTAAGGAGTACAGGGCACTGACAAAAGTGGTCTCAGAGATGAAGACTCCCATCCAGCATCACTTCACCCTTGCCCAGACAAGCTCAGTTTTAATGTATATCAAAACCAAAAAAAACAAAACAAAACCAACATGTTACTGGCCAAAAGAAAATCAGGCAGGAACAGTCGGTACAACCTTCCAGCAATACACCTGGAAAAGGTCAGAGCTGAAATCTGAACTTTGATACAAAACCAAGACCTTTAAGAAAGCCATCCTGAATAAAAGCAAAGACAACTGGAACCTGAAAAGGTTGCGGCTGCAAACCCAGATCCTCACACCGCTTACAGAACAGGAACCCTACCTTGTGATATGCCTTGGAAGATACCGGTTTTCGAGTCTGTAGCAATGACAGTCAGAAAAATCCTCCTTTCTCAAGATGCTGGCCTCAAGAGCCAAGCAGTCAAAGCCAACTTCTACAACTGTGGCTGACACAGCTGACCAGAGTCAATGTCCAGACATGGAGGGAGATATAAAGGCTCTGCCACAGTTAGATTAAGAAGATCTGAAAACCAGGTCCGACAGGGCCAGAATGGGGCAATGAGAATGACAGGAGCCTGCTCCATCCTGATTTTTCTCACAAACCCACAGAATCAGAGGAACCAGAGAAACACACCAAAAAAAGTAATGGAATGACAATCATCATGTCTACTGCGAGAGCTACAAGACACTGGAATCTGGCACAGAACGGAGGGATCCTGTCGTTCAGCCGAGAGGTCATTAAGACTTCAACATGCACTGATTGAGTTACCAACTGGAGAGCTCCAGATGCTGGAGACTGAGAAAGTTTGCCACAGCATTGTTCACCATTCACATTCCAAGGGTAGACTTTGCGGCACAAGACTTGGTCAATCACCGAAGATACATAACAGAGTGCTCTCTTCCCTGGCTCAAAGATCCTGTTCAGTTGTGATCCAGAATAGAGCTTCTACCTTTCAGACTGGAGTCCATCATGACTATGACCCAATCTGGGATAACCACTGGCTGTCCCAAGGCCAAACGACGTCTCTGAAGCTACCAAAGAAGGTACACATTGGTCCTGAGGAACTGAACTGATGATCTTGGAAAGAAAACAATCTGCATGGATAGATAGTCTTCCTATTGGTAAATTGGCCCTAAGCACTTGCCTAGGACACCAGATTCATAGAGGGCCTGGTACTTGCGCTGGCCTGCCCCCCAACCCAGCCATCCAAATTAAAGCAGTGCGGCCTTACAAGTTCACAACTCCATAACCTGTTCATTAAAACAATCCAACTTGCATCACATCTCACAACCCCATAATGATCAACTGATCCACCCATGCATCACATCTCAGACTAGACAAGTCTTTCCCAAACACATGAGTGACACTGGTGACATGTTAGCAAACGGGAAGAGTATTAGAAGCAGTGTGAGGTGAAGAGCCATTAACAACTGCAGCTCGGCCCCAACTACACATTACAAGGCACGGGCAGCTGGGCCCTATTATGATAATGTCCAGCTTGTGTCTTCGATAAATCAAAAGAGGAAAAAGTGCTGGCTAAGAGCTGAGAATCTGTTTAGTTTACCAAAACATAGCCAGCCATAAACCCGTTCAGCATTGTATCATTGTTCTCAGTTGTAGTGTTACGTAAAATTTAATTCCCAAAAAGAGTGTTAAAACACAACTTTTATTGGTTGATTTGAAAACTTAACTTTTATTATTTGTTCTACTTGTTGTGGTGTCAATGGACAAATGCATTAAAATACTGCAACTACTGCAAGCCCATTTCAGCCACTGCAAGCCCACATAAGTCAATGCATTTAAAACTCATTAGTATACAGGTTTCTGAGTGGGTAATTTTTCAGTTGTAATGAGAAAAGAAGAGCAGCAACACTGTAGACCTTGAGGAGCCCAAAAATAGCAGCAGCAAAACACATAGGGCAATTATGGGCATACATTTGATACCACACAGCTCTTCTCGCTAAATATGAAAAAATAAAAAAGTACCCGCTCATTTTGATTTCAAAACAAGGAAATCAAATATTTATTTA
The DNA here is from genome assembly GCA_037306005.1 of Rhinophrynus dorsalis. Classification (NCBI taxonomy): domain Eukaryota; kingdom Metazoa; phylum Chordata; class Amphibia; order Anura; family Rhinophrynidae; genus Rhinophrynus; species Rhinophrynus dorsalis. Next base: position 71,775,525 of record CM074726.1, on the reverse strand, counting down.
AAATCTATTTGTCTCATAGAGTTGGTTATCACAACCCAGCTTGTGCTTGCATCCTGGAGCTAAGGATGGTACACATGTATTGATTTGACAAAGTACTTAAACTTCACGTTTATCTCTATTAATAAATCATATCATATTATATTATATATATTATATATATATACACACACACACACGAGACAAAGGAAAGCACTCACAGAATACTTGGATAGTTGATCAAAGTGTTGGTTTAATTGAATCGATGTTTCGGCCCACACAGTGGCCTTTATCAAGATTTACACCAAAAAAGTGAAAATATCCCTTAAATATCCTAAACACACTCCCACTTTCAAATTGGCGCCAAGAGTAGCGCCGGGTGCAAAAGAAGCAGAACCAATCATAAACCAGTTCAGTGCATAAATTACATGAATCCTAGCTACCATAGTAACTAGGTAGATATCCAAGTATGGAAAAATTAAAATCATGTTAAAAATAAGACCACTCTAACAATATTGCAAGAGACTGAGGTAACAAGATCTGACTTCACCATAGACCATAAAAAATAAGCAATATGAACAAAATATTTGAACATAAGGTACAAATACAGTTGCAAACACAGGCATACTTATGTACAATCAATAGTCTTATTTGTAACATGTTTTTTAATGTTTCCATACTTAGATATCTACCTAGTTACTACAGTAGCTATCATCATGTTAATTTATGCACTGCACTGGTTTATGATTGGTTCTGCTTCTTTTACACCTGGCACTACTCTTGGCGCCAATTTGAAAAGTGCTCTTTATGAGAACAAAAAAACTTCTATTAGAGTCATTCATACAACAGTTATATCTATTTATGTTTTTTTAGAATCTACGGCCGCCTCATTTAATAAACTCAATTTTAATCTGTATTTAGGGCTCACTTCCTCAAAATGGTCAGTATTTTTGACCGTTCTGCAAAAGCTCCACTGTGTTTCAGAGATCCATTAATAAGTACATACAAGCAGCTTGGCTCAGTGAAAGCCAAGGCATGCGTTTAGCAAGAAGCCAGTGAGAAGACCTCCCACCACTGTAAATTAATTAATGGAGTTCCCCAAATATCAGGAATTACATTTGGGGAACCCCACAAGGACAATTTATATAGGACACAGAACTCTGTGATCTATATGCTGTATAGACTGGTAGGGGGAGATCTAGCCCATTGCTACTATAAGTTTGTGACAAAGACTTCCCTCTATTGTAGTGGTCTCTCACTGCATTCTTAGGAGGCTAAAATAGAACAGGCTTTGTGGATGTGCCTGGTTTTGCACAGATGGCTCAGTCAGGATCACTAAGATAATGACTGACACTTTTGTCAAGTCAAGAATATCCCTAAAATATGCACCATTTCAGACATCTAAAAATGAAGTTTGAGACCCGAACTAGAGAAGACCTGCTGATGTCAGAAGATTTGGAAGAAATTTTTTTTTCACATAATATCATTGCGTTCAACAGACCAGACATCAAAATAAAAAAAAAGTGACCATCCCAGCTATAATACACAGGTGTGAATTATACTCCCATTAATACAGAAAAATAAGTTTTTTATGCATGATATGCACCCATGATCCCAGCTTTTCTCCCACTTTTTCCTACAACTTGCTTTACCTGTCCTGTGGGTTGCATCTTCACCTGTGTCTTCAGGACCTTTCAAGCCTTACCAGGAACTTTCTTTCAATGCAAAGACAAACAAAATTCAGGTCCTGGTAGGAACTGAAAGAACCTAGCGTACAGGCAAGGAAGAATGCAGTATGTTTTTTTAACCTCATGTTTAATATGAATCCCACCACTTCAACTTAATTGAAAAAGGGGAAAATATGTGCATTACACCAGATATTCGACGGTAAATGTACCTTAATGCTGTATAAAGGACACACACCTAGGTAACACCTTCTTCTGGTTAACAAAGATAGAGCAACAAAGAATCATGTCCACTTTCATGAACATGATTGATTATTATTAATTTTGGGGAATCAAGCCAGGCAGAATTGACTGATAAGGTTACGGCAAATGGGGTACTGTAATTAAAATGGGTAAATATCACTTTAAAGTATAAGGTATCTAAATCTTAGCTCTTACTACAGCAATAACAATCACATATTATGTCTCTCCTTTTCAAAATTGCAAAGTGAAGATGATTGTGCATGGCTGGGGTCAAGCCTGGGATGGATGGAGATCACGAGGTTCCTGCTGCTGGGAGTTGGTGGCCAGGCGATTAACACTGCTCTCGAAAAAAAGTTTAAAACCATCAAGTCCTTGAGTGTAGAGAAAATCCAGGTAATTATTCCAGAGTTGGCCCTGTGAGAAGTAAACAACAAGTAATTACTAGTACAATTTAAGATTCTAAAAATCAGTCAGTTGCAGTCATGCTCACACAACCAGAAATAAATGTATATGGCAGAAAGACTTTGTGGGACGGTCCTTGCTTTACATAATTAGATTTAGTAGAGACATTTTGGGGAGCTTTGGCTGGGTTTGCTTCAGCTAGCACCTTTTGTCAAAGTACTCCTTTTTACAGACTTCAGAGTTGGAAAAGATAGATTTATGATATTTTTTTCTTACCACTTCAATTTTTCCATTTACTGGTATGTGATCGCTGCTCCTTCTAAAACCCTGTTTCAGTCTCCATATTGTGTGTATTAAACCTTTCTGGTATGTGTTCACTGATCCTAAAACACTTCTTCAGTGTTCATATTGTGTGTGTGTTAACGCCTTCTGGTATGTGCTCACTGCATCCCCAATAATCTCATGTGCCTCTCTAAAGTCCATTTAATATCAGCTGTTCCCTGATGTCACACCTGATTGCATTCAGGGTATACCCTATGCAAAGTCATTTGTAATTGGTCTTGCTCATTCAATAAATTCTGGAAATTTAGACAAAGTTTTGTCAAAGTACTAGAGAACTGGACAGGAGCGGGGGACAGGGGAGGTAGACGGGAGCGGGGGACAGGGGAGGTAGACGGGAGCGGGGGACAGGGGAGGAAGACTGGAGCGGGGGACAGGGGAGGAAGACTGGAGCGGGGGACAGGGGAGGAAGACTGGAGCGGGGGACAGGGGAGGAAGACTGGAGCTGGGGACAGGGGAGGAAGACTGGAGCGGGGGACAGGGGAGGAAGACTGGAGCGGGGGACAGGGGAGGAAGACGGGAGCGGGGGACAGGGGAGGAAGACGGGAGCGGGGACAGGGGAGGAAGACGGGAGCGGGGGACAGGGGAGGAAGACGGGAGCGGGGGACAGGGGAGGAAGACGGGAGCGGGGGACAGGGGAGGAAGACGGGAGCGGGGGACAGGGGAGGAAGACTGGAGCAGGGGACGGGGGAGGAAGACGGGAGCAGGGGACGGGGGAGGAAGACGGGAGCAGGGGAGGAAGACGGGAGCAGGGGAGGAAGACGGGAGCAGGGGAGGAAGACGGGAGCAGGGGAGGAAGACGGGAGCAGGGGAGGAAGACGGGAGCAGGGGAGGAAGACGGGAGCAGGGGACAGAGGAGGAAGACGGGAGCAGGGGACATGGGAGGAAGACGGGAGCAGGGGACATGGGAGGAAGACGGGAGCGGGGGACAGAGGAGGAAGACGGGAGCAGGGGACAGAGGAGGAAGACGGGAGCAGGGGACAGAGGAGGAAGACGGGAGCAGGGGACATGGGAGGAAGACAGGAGCGGGGGACATGGGAGGAAGACGGGAGCAGGGGACAGAGGAGGACATACAGCTGCAACACAACCACCTACAGTCAACAGGCAAGTAAACAAGGAGGGAAGAAGTGAAAATAGGAGAGAAGATATAGTGTTACAAATAAATGAATTTCCCTATCAGAACAAATCTCATTTAGATGTGGCATTTCATCTGTTTTCTGAATTATTGTTTCATCTCTCTCCAATCCTTGTGGCACACATATCAAAGTTAACATGTTAATACTATCCGTTTTAACTCTTCACTTTTCATACAGTTTACCCTTTATCCCCACATTCATGCTTCTCACTTGCAGCATAACATAACTAATCCACCATGGACTTTTGCACATGTGCACTACCCTCTGAGTGCTGATAGAGTGTGCTAAAAAGAACTCATTAATCAAAGAAACCAAGGCACACTTCTTCTATATGCTCTCAGCAAAGAGCTCATAACATTATCATGCACTATATTACTTGCCTTGGAAAATGACACAGAAATGAATCCTGGCCCTCAAACACCAACAAAAGGTATCTTCATTTTTAAAAAAGGAATTTTCTTTGTCCCTGCAACACATGCTGTATACTGCCCAAAATTGATGAATTAAAAGCATGATGTTATGCGCACAAACAAAAATCCTAATTTTTACTGAATCCTGGCTGAGTCCTAAAAATAACTGATACTGCAATTGCCATTCAAGGATATTCGTGCTTTAGTAAAAACCAAGCAGCAGGAGGAGGTGGCAAAATCACATGCACACAAGACTATATAACCTTTACTCTTACTACTCTTGTACTTCTTCCAAATATGAATACACTGCAGGAAAAACGGTTCTCTCCTCCTCAAAACAAACTGTAATTACTGGATCCTACCGACAACCTAATACCCTGGTATAGTTTCTTTTGGACACGCTCCACATCCTCAATGGGATTGCCACTCAAAACAAGACAGACAAGGTGTTGTCTTTTGGAGACATACATGTTAACTGGCTGGACCCAAGTAATGCCAGAATCTGTTCATTGTTTAAGACACTGAACTTATTGCAACTTATCTCCTCCCCTAATTGTATAAATAATAAAAAAAAAACATCCAACCATATTTGCGGGACTGCATTGTTTCATCCTGCCCAAGCTGAATCTATGATTCAGGTGTAGTAGCAAACGTGTTTAGACATCACTCCATAGTCAACTGTGTTCCAAATTTGGGCAAAAAAATATTGTCCTAAAATAATAGTTACTATATCTTTCAGGAAATTTAATCTGCAGTATTTCCTAAATAATCTAAGAAATTGCTATACCTGACCTAGACTCTTCCACTGAGTTCTTGCAGATCTGTAATACACATGCCCCACTAAGGAAGGTCACAGCAAGGGGGACCAACTCTGGGACCCAACTCTGACCTATGAGTTATATAGTTGTGGAGATGCCTTATGGACAAAATCTAAACAAATTGGCTCTACCTATAATCATACTGTTTACAGACAGTAGCAGAATACCTGTCACAAAGAATATAAAACTAGCCAAAACTCAATATTGACAACTTGAACAGTAACATAGCAAAACCGACCAGCTTTCGGAAGATTAAAAAAAAAACAAAAAAAAAAACATACAACCTCTCTAACCATTCTCACCCTATAAAAGGCAATGAAAATACAATGCCCCTTATCAATAGCTAATGTGTTAAACAACTACTTTGCTGGATGTAAAGCAGAAGTATAAACGTCCATTGAACAGTCTCTGTCAGCCTCCCCACTGGTCCAACAGGATTTCTGAATTCAATTTCTTGCCAGTATCAGGATCATGAAATACATGACCACCTCCTTCCCCCCCATAATGAAATCGCAATCCAGGCCTGACGAACAGCCAGCAATGTCACTAAAACTCATTGCTTGGGTCACTGCCCATCCCATTGCACCTCTAATTAATGCCTTCTGGTTATAGGCCTAAAGCCTGGAAAGTGACTACAGCTGTCCTTAGCCACAAAAGAGGGGATAAAAATGTGGTATTAAATTATAGACCGATATCCTTATTCGCCACATTATCTTAAGTCCTGGAAAGATTTGACCACATGCAACCAGAAGTGTAACACAAAATGCAGGAATCCTCTGCAAACTCTAATAATAGGCCCCATGTCCCAGCCTCAATTATGCTCTACCCCCAAATTCCCCACCTATGACATTAAATAACAATACAAAGAAGAGTAAGGCAAAGGATTGTTTACATACAAAAAATGACTGGCAACAATATCATAACAATCCAGTGGATCCAATCATAAAATCAAACATAAGCTAAAATAAAAAATATCACAATATTCCCAATGTCCTGGATCAGTGAAACCAAACAATCACCTCCATCAGTATGACAATAAACCCACTATATCAATATTATAATGCAATAGAAATACCAATAAAAATGTATTTATTTGTATGTAGACAATCCTTTTGATGCCAGGCATTTTATGCCTGTACAAGTATGCACAACATGATTTAGCTGTATATTAGCTTGTGGAGTAATTGGTCACGGGGTGTTGTTTACTCCTGTTTGTTTGGTTTATAGTTTGTGATTGTATTTCATTTTAAAAACGCATTCAAATTATTTAAGTCTGAAGGAACTGAACAATCTTTCTTAAAATACAGGGAGTGCAACATAGATTGCAAAAAGGCAATTAGGGTAGCAAAAAAAGATAATGAAACTCGAATTGCAAGGGAAAGCAAGACTAATCCAAAAAAGTTTTTCAGATATATAAATTGCAAAAAACTTAAGAGGGAGTGCATTGGACCATTCAAAAATGAGATGGGTGAGCTGGTTAGCGAGGATAAGGAAAAGGCCGATGTTTTAAACACTTTCTTTGCATCAGTATATACAAGGGAGCAAGGAATGGTAGAAGAGCCTCAACAAGTAACTAATAAAAAAATACAATCAGATCTTGGGTTAACTCAAGAAGATGTCATGGGAAGACTGGACAAAATTAAGACCGACAAAGCAACGGGTCCTGATGGTATACATCGAAGGGTTCTTCAGGAACTTAGTGCAGTGTTAGCAAAACCCCTATATTTACTCTCTAAAGATTCTATTACCACAGGATTGGTGAAGAGCTAACATAGTGCCACTATTTAAGAAGGGAACTAAAAACAGAACCTGGGAATTATAGACCAGTGAGTTTGACTTCTGTAGTGGGAAAACTGTTAGAAGGGATAATAAGGGACTATATTCAGGATTGCAACACAAAAAATAAAATTAGCACGAATCAACATGGTTTTATGAAGAATAGATCATGCCAAACGAATCTTTTCAGCTTCGATGAGGAAGTAAGCAGCAACCTTGACAATGGCAAGGCAGTAGATGTAGTATATCTAGACTTTGCAAAGGCATTTGATACAGTGCCACACAGAAGGCTGGTGTATAAAATAAGGAAATTGGGGCTAGGAGATCACCTTTGCAATTGGATACAAAACTGGTTGAAGGATAGGGAACGGTGTGTGGTTGTAAATGGACAATTCTCCAGTACAGTTAAAGTGGAGAGTGGAGTATCTCAGGGTTCAGTATTAGGTCCGCTGCTTTTTAACATGTTTATAAATGACCTGGAAATAGATATAGAAAGCAAAATATCAATATTTGCAGATGATACTAAGTTATGCAAGGTCATTAATTCAGAACACAATATTTTCTCTCTACAGAGGGACTTACAAAAATGTCAAACTGGGCAAACGTGGAATATGAAGTTTAATGTGGGGAAGTGTAAAGTCATGCATTTGGGAGGAAACAATCCCAAGGCTACTTCTAAACTTAATGGAATAATTTTAGGTGACTCATTGCTAGAGAAAGACCTGGGTATCCTTGTCAACTACAAACTTGGAAACAGTGACCAGTGTCAAACAGCAGTAGCAAAGCCAAACAAAATCCTGTCTTGCATAAAAAGAGGCATCGAAGCAAGAGTGGATAACATTATTTTGCCACTATACAAATCATTGGTAAGAACTCACCTAGAGTATGCAGTGCTATTTTGGTCACCGGTTCTGAAAAAGGATATACTAGAACTAGAGATGGTACAGCGGAGAGGGGCCTGAAGGGTCTCCAGAACAGCCCTGATAAGCCTCGCAACCAAGGGAGGGTGGGTCTGCCTCATAAGAGTCCCCTTAGGAGCAGGAAGAATCCATATTTTCATATTCCCCCTCAAATTCTCCCTCAGAAAATTCCTCCTCAGAGGAGGCTCCTATGAACACAGGCATTCTCTGAGATCTAGGGACCACATACTTAAAAGTGGTAGGGGGTTTTCAAGACAGAAGAACCCCTTGGAGGGAGAGAGGAAATTGGGCCATTGAACACAAAAGAGGATTTTAGGCTTTTCTCTTAGTCCATACAGGTTACTGGTAACTTTGGGTAGGCGATCCGCCCCTTTAATTAGGCAGGAACAATTCTAGAATTGTATGCAGGGGTGGAGCCTACCTTCCCTCCTTGGGAGCAGCTAGCCAACCAGCTCCAGTAAGATTTGAGACACTAACTATGGACTAGATAGTAGAAGGGAAAGAAGACTCCTGTGCATAACCCTGAAGGACCGCCACAGTCTGCCACAGGAGAGCCAAGCATGGTCCCTTGACATGGTGGGAGACCAGTAACCTGTATGGACTAAGAGAAAAGGATTTAACAGGTAAGACTAAAATCCTCTTTTCTCTATCATCCAATACAGGTTACTGGTAAATATGGGATGTCCAACCATTGAGTTTCCCAGAGGCGGGAAGAAGGCAAGGACCAGGCACAAGGCCCCCAAAGTCAACAGAGCAGATATGAGCCATCAGAACACAGATAGCCAAAAAAAACAATGAAGTGTCAACGGACACGAAACAGGGGTAACAACAACAAACTGTTACACAGCACACTGAACTAGAGCCAACGGGGCTCAAAAGTGAAGGAAGCACCCGGAACCGAAGAAGATCCTAGACAGTCAAGACTGCCTCCAGGATTTTCCTCCCAAAGTTAGCATCAGCTGACGCCAGCACATCAACAGGGTAGTGCTTCGAAAAGGTGTGCATAGACGACCAAGTGGCAGCTTTGCACAACTGATCAGCGGAGGCTCGATTCTTGTAAGCCCAAGAGGCCCCAATAGATCTAGTAGAATGAGCTGTATCCCTGAAAGGGACAAACTTCTTCCTCAGCTCGTAAGCCTTACGAATAGTGGACTTGATCCAAGAAGCAATAGTCACCTTGGATACAAGTCTACCTGCCCTGGGACCCTCAGGAATGACAAACACGTCTGATTGCCTGATAGACTCAGTGCGATGTACATAAAACTTGAGACAACGCACCACGTCTAACAAATGGAGATCCCTCTCCTTGTCAGAGGTGGGGTCAGGGCAGAAAGAGGGCACCAAAATCTCCTGATTGATGTGGAACTCCGAAACCACTTTCGGGGGAAACTCCTGAGAGGTGCAAAGCACCGCCTTGTCCTTGTGAAACACCAAATAGGGTGGTTTACAGGACAGAGCATGCAACTCCGCAACACGACGGACAGACACAATCGCCAGGAGAAGAGCCATTTTCCACATCAACAGGCGTAGAGGAATAGTAGCCAAAGACTCAAATGGAGGGCGCTGAAGAATGTCCAAAACCAAGTTAAGATCCCACAGAGGAGCAGGAATCTTGAAGGCAGGATGAGTATGAGCAACGCCCTGGAAGAAAACCTTGACATCAGGAAGGATGGCCATGCGCCTCTGAAAGAAAATAGAGCAGACGTCTGAACTTTAAGGGAACTCAAACGGAGGCCCTTATCCACACCATCCTGCAAAAAGGCCAGGAACGTAGGCAGATCAAATTCCTGAGACAGGTCCTTGTCAACACACAAAGATAGGAAGGTGACCAGACATAATGATAGATCTTGGAAGAAACAGGTTTGCGGGCACTGAGCATAGTAGCCACCCCACTAGAAAAAAACTTTCTTCCTTAATATCGAGGATTCAATTTCCAAGCCATCAAGGCTAAATGATGAACATCCTCCTTCCACAGGTAACCCTGTAGAAGAAGATCTGGACGGCAAGGGAGCCGGAATGGCTCCACCACTAACAGATCCAGAAGCTCCGGAAAACAAGCTTAGCGATGCCAGTACGGAGCAATCAGAATGACTGGACAGCCCTCCAGTCGTAATTTCCTTAACACCCTGTGCAACATTGGAAGGGGAGGAAGATGTAGGCCAGAGAGAATAACCAAGGAATGGATATTGCATCCACCGCCAGAGTTAGAAGGTCCCTCCATCGAGAGCAGAACCTCGGAACCTTCCTATTGTCGCCATAAGGAAGACCCCATTTCTGAACTATGAGGGTGAACACCTCTGGGTGCAGCTCCTACTCTCCTCTGTCCACTGTGTGTCGACTGAGGAAGTCCGCCATGACGTTGTCTACTCCAGGAATGTGCACTGCGGATATGGCAGGAATGTGTTCTTCTGCCCAGGACAAAATAGTCTTGACCTCTAACCAAGCGGCGAGACTTATTGTTCCGCCCTGCTTCTTGATGTAAGCCACGGCCGTGGCGTTGTCGGTTTCTACCTGGACTGGACAGTCTTCCAGCTGAGATGCCCAATGACAAAGGGCATGAAATATTGCCCGAAGCTCCAACAGGTTTATGGGAAGGAAAGATTCTTCCGGAGACCACCGAACCTGTGCACTCAGGCGACCCAGAACAGCTCCCCATCCAGAGAGGCTGGCATCAGTTGTCACAATGGTCCAGAAGGAAACTAGGAAGGACTTGCCCTTCAGCAGACTGGAGAGGTCGAGCCACCATGACAACCCCGTTCCACATGAAGAGGAAGTGGCACAGACGTCTTCAGAAGGTCCGGCTGACCTCTGCACAACTGGATCATAAACCACTGGAGTTCCCTGGTGTGCGCAATGGCAAATGGTACCGCTTCTATGGTGGAAATGAATTTCCCCACGAGAGATGACAGCTTCTTGGCTGGAACTGGATCTTGAGTCAGTATCGCAGAAACCCTGTGGGTGATCTGGTGAGCCACCTCGTCCGTGAGAAACACCTTGTTCTTCTGGGTATCGAAAAGGAGGCCCAGGAAGACCAGACGCTGGGACGGGACAAGATCTGATTTGCCCAAGTTGATGATCCACCCGTGATGCGTGAGAGCATGATTGCATTGCTGAACCTGCTGATGAAGAAGTTCCGCAGAAGGGGCTTTCAGAAGCAGGTCGTCCATGTATGGAGTAACTCTGATGCCATCTTGGTGAAGGATGGACACTAAGGCTCCCAGGACACGGTTGAAGACCTGAGGAGTTGTCGTCAGACCAAATGGAAAAGCTGAACTGAAAATGTCCCCGGTTGCAGGCAAAATCGGAGGTACTGCCGGCTCTCTGGATGAATAGCAATGTGTAAGTACGCTTCCTGAAGATACAGAGATGCAAGAAATTCCCTCGGGAACATGGCAGCAATCACCGTCCGTAGAGACTCCTGGTGATAATGAGTCCGGATCACAAAGGAATTGAGATCCTTTAAATCCAAAATGGGACGACAACCGCCTTCCTTCTTGGAGACCACAAAGAGGTTTGAGTAAAAACCCATACCTCTGTCCTGAACTAGAACCGGTTCTAAAATGGCCTTGTCCAGTGCAGTTGAACAGATGGCGTTTCTCTGTTCCCTGAGGCATATGAGAAGGAAGGAAGCGAAAGGGAGGAAGAGAGATGAAAGGGATCCTGTACCTTTCCGTCACTACTTGCAAAACTCATGGGTCCGTCGCTGAATCCTCCCAAATGCTGTGATAGTGACGCAGACGACCACCCACAACAGAGTGAGGAACTGGGTTCAGCAAGTCATTCCAAAGGAGGCTTGGAGGAGACCTTGGGCTTCCATTGATGTTTGGGCTTTGAGGAGGCACGCAGAGCTGAGGGAACCGCCTGGTTCGCCAGACGTGTCTCAGTCTGGAAGGAACGAAAAAACAGATTACGCTTGAGAGGCATTTTCTTCCTAGGGACCAAGTGCAGAAGTGTACTCTTACCCCCTGTAGCCTCACTGATCAGATCCTTGAGATCTGGCCCAAACAAAGAAGTGCCTTGAAAAGGCAAGGAGAGCAATGCTTTCTTAGAAGCAGTATCAGCGGACCAGATCTTGAGCCAAAGAGCCCGTCTGGCAACCACAGACATGGTGGAAACCCTAGCCACCAGGCATCAAATAGGGAAGCAGAAACATAGTGCTGTGCCTCAGAAATGTTGGCAAATTGGCGCAGCTTGTCCAAAGGATGAGCACCCTGACAGACAGCAAGAGTGAGCTGTTCAGTCCAGACCTCAATGGCCCAGTTCACCCATGCTGCTGCGAATGCTGGACACATGGCAGAACCAGCAGTGGCAAAGGTGGACTTGAGGGAGACCAAGTTTCTTGTCAGTCCAGTCTTTTAGAGCAGACGCATCAGACACTGGCAAGGCAGTAGACTCGGATAGCCTGGAGATAGGAGCATCCACTTTGGGAGGATGAACCCACTGACAAGTGCTGCCTCAGAAAACGGATAAAGCTTGGCAAATTTTTTGGAGACAGAAGGTTTCCTGTCAGGAGACTTCCACTCTTCGGACACAAGGCGGTCAAGAGTGGGGTTAGGGGGAAAGCAAGTAAACGGCTTTTTAGGCTCCTGAAAAACATCAGAAGGAACCTCCTGCACTAAGGGAATGTTTAGTGTAGTTAAAACAGCCCTGATCAGGCCCTCAGCCGAGGGTTCAGGATCAGTCTCAAAAGGGTCCCCAAAAAACTGAGAGGAACCCACCGAAGAACATTCCTCAACATATGAATCCACCAACAGTCCCTCCTCAGAGGTCTCTGACACATCAGGTACGCCCTGAGGCTTTGGCAGGGAAGACTTGACGAAGGAGGGGGTCTGCCAAGAATGAAAGACCCCCTGTAACTGGGATGGAAAGAGTTGCAAAGTGGACCTGAGTTCTCTAGTAGCAGCTTTGACCTCTTGCACCCAAACTGGCTCTAATGCATGGCTGGAGGTCCCTGGGAGACTCTCAGGGACATCAGAACATTCTGGGCATAAAGGACCTGAGAATTCTCTAGGTAACCCTGAATGACAGGAAGAGCAATGCTCAATAGGGGATACAGAGACCTCAGCATCCTTAGTCTTAGGTCTGGCCCCAAGCTCCAACGGTATAGACATTCTCAGTGTCAATAACCTTACTGTATAACAAATCACCCAATTACAGTGTATGATTAAAGTTCTACCCCAGAAATCTCTAAAACAGACTTATCTGGCAGGCGAAGGGTTAATCAGCAGATGAGAGAAGAAGAGTCCAAGCCCCGCATAGGATACACTTCCTGGAAAGAGCACAAAATCGGTGCCGTGGCAGGAGCCAATCAGAAACGAGCGGGTGAAGCAAGCGCTCATGGAAAATGTAGTTTTCCCAGAAAAGTACCCCAAACAGTGCCCGAAGCCCCCTGAGCCCCCCAACACACTAGAAACATGAACCGGATGATAGAGCAAGGGCAGACAAGTAAAATGAGCCATCTCTGAAGTAGCTAGGTTAAATGGTTGCAGAGATATGTCCCAAATTTTACAGTCCCATAGGAGTGAATCGTTCAATGGCACCTATGCAGTAAAACGCGCCTTTACTCACATTTTACAGACTTGAAGGTGTAATATTTAAAGATGTGAAACATCACTATAACATATATTAGGATACCCCCAAAAAAACACTGAACCAGCAGTAAAAGTGTCAGAACCCCCCCCCCCAATGAATGCCAAACCAGCAGCTAAAGGGTTAAATACCACATAAACCTGCTCCAAAACACCCAACAGACATACAGATAGACCCAATGAGTGCAGGAGTGTGCAATAGGAACTCCAAATGAAAAACCCCTGTGCGGAGAGGCACTGTGGGACATGTGGACCTGCAGCACTCAAAGGGTTGCTCACCTTTCCTGCAGATCTTCTGTCTTCAGATTACCATGTTTAAAGAAGCAGCCTCAGTGGGCAAATCCTGAGGAAAGAACTTGTAGCCACGATTTTCCCCTCAGGGCTTAAAGGAGCAGTGAACTTATTTTTATAAAAACACATATTGTATAGAGCTTTTCCTGCTGAATAAAACAAGGTCACTCCCACTGCCGTCAGATGTTTTATTCAAAATTTATAGCAGTTCAAATAATCAGGAAGTGAATTTACTCTGTTTACTTCCTGGAAATTCTAACTGACAGGAAGTGACAGGCAGTTTCTATCACATTCTATGGAGAACTGTATGTCTCTGACTTTTCTCTCCATTAGAATCTAACAGAAAAACTAATTAGAATTTGACCACTAGAGGGCACTGCTAATGTAAAAAAACATGGGTTTAAACTGTAATAACTCTCGAAATATGAATCTTTTGGCAGTGGGAGTACCCTTATTTTACTCAGTAGGAAAATCCCTAGAATATATATTTTTTCATAAAAAAAAGTTTACTGCTCCTTTAAGGTCCACAAAAAGCACCTGGCCACTGAGCTAGCCACATCTAAGGGCATTGTCAGTTATGGTAATCCGCCTAATGGTGGTATTCCGTTTCTAACAGAAAAATAAAATCTTCTAAATCTATAGCAGAACTGTTCTCTTGCCTGTGTTATCTTCACCAAGGAACAAATCTTTCTTGGGCTGGTTGGCTAGCAGCAGCCAAGGAGGGAAGGTAGGCTCCACCCCCTGCATACAATTCTAGAATTGTTCTTGCCTATTTAAAGGGGCAGATCGCCTACCCAGAGTTACCAGTAACCTGTATTGGACAACAGAGAAAGTGGAATGCATTTGCGTTACAATCAACGTCTGAGCATGCACGCCAGACTTTTGTTTTATTGGCTAGCTGCAATAGCCGGCATGTATGTGGAACGCGACTGAGCTATTACGATGAGTTGCACCTTCCTCATTGGGTGACGGCGATGGCCAAGTGAGGTATGAGGTGCATTTGCTCTCCAGGACTCGCTGGCTAGTACTGGAGCAATGTTGAACGCAGCAGAGGGTTTGGTTGGCGGGAAAAGTGGACACAACGGAGAATATAAAGAGGTATTTGGATATGAATCATATTATAAGTCACTGAGGAAGCAGCAAAATGCTGAGAAACGTGTTGTAATAAACAAATTCCCATTTTTTTTTTTTAATATTTTTTGTTTTTATATATCTCTACAGATATTGATATAATTATTGAGCAATTACATAACTATGTTAGCAGGAGTATGTATCGCTTCTATCCAAAAACCCACTAGCGGTAAAGGTTCAATAAATATTCCAATGTACAAAATAAGGAGAGCGCTACAAACTTCTGCGTATGACAATATTTATTAAAATACACTACACCCTAAAGTAATGAAACAAACAAAAATGTCAATAGTGACTAAAGAAGTCTTTAGTATTAATATGAGAATCTTGTGCTTTTGATGCAGGGTGAGATTCTCATGTTGCCCTTTTCATCATGGCCACATCTTTATGCATCATTTAGTTGCACAATGTGTTCTCTGCGACGTTTTGAAAATGAAAATACAAAAGCACCTGTGAACTGCTCAGTCCACTCCAGGGAAGACCAATGATGGTAACCTGCCTAATGGGGAATTATGCAGCCCAACATCTAAGAATAAAAACAAACCAAACATAGAAAAACTAAGACCATATCTTGCGCTGCCAACCTTTAGTAGGACACATGGTTGAACACTCCCTCTTCCTCCTCCAGCTCAACCCCGCCACCCACTAACTCCCAACATTCATAAGTCTTTTGAGATGTGCCCTGCATTCCAGGAGGAGGGACTCAACCCCTGGCACCTGTGTTCCATATTGGTCAGAAGAGAAAAATAATCTAAAGAAGTGAAGATGAAATAAAGTAAAGGGAATTTTACTTATCATGATTATGTAGTTGCAGAATACGTAAAGTCAAAAAGGAGGCTGACTCACTACGTATATACTAGATCTCATCTAGTGTTAACTCAAGAACTGAAATTGATGTGATATGGAGGTTCTTCTACCACTGAATAATGGAATATACGGAGGATAAGAATATATTCTGAAATCAGGATTATCCTCATCTTCACTTATCAATTTATTCATATTTTTTTAAAAGGTCTACTTACATTCTATATATATATATATATATATATATATATATATAGAAACATAGAAGATTGACGGCAGAAAAAGACCACCTGGTCCATCTAGTCTGCCCTTTAGTATTCCTTTATTGTTATCTTAGGATAGATACATGTTTATCCCAGGCATGTTTAAACTGTGTTACTGTGGATTTATCAACCATCTCTGCTGGAAGTTTGTTCCAAGTTTCTACTACTCTTTCAGTGAAATAATATTTTCTAATGTTTTTCTTGATTTTTCCTCCAACTAGCCTCAGATTGTGCCCCCTTGTTCTTGTATTCAGATTCTTATTAATCACACTTCCCTCCTGAACCTTGTTCAGTCCTTTAACATATTTAAAGGTTTCAATCATGTCCCCCCTTTCTCTTCTTTCCTCCAGACTATACATATTTAGATCTCTGAGTCGTTCTTGATAAGTTCTATGCTTTAGACCTTCCACCATTTTTGTAGCTCTTCTTTGAACCCGCTCAATTTTAGTTATATCCTTTTGCAGATGAGGCCTCCAGAACTGTACACAGTATTCCAGATGTGGTCTCACTAGAGCTCTATACAGAGGGATCACAATCTCCCTCTTCCTGCTTGTTATACCTCTAGCTATGCAGCCAAGCATACGATTTGCTTTCCCCACCGCCTGGTTGCATTGGTTACTCATCTTGAGGCTGTCAGAGATGACCACCCCCAAATCCTTCTCTTCTGAAGTCTTTGCTACCACAGAACTGCCAATACGATAGTCAGATTGAGGGTTTCTTTTCCCCAAGTGCATTATTTTACATTTGGAAACATTGAACTGAAGTTTCCATTGTTTTGACCACTTATCTAATAGTGCCAAATCATTCTCCATATTACAGACACCTCCTGGAACATCAACCCTATTACACACTTTTGTGTCATCAGCAAACAAGCAAACCTTCCCTGCCAAGCCTTCCCTTATGTCACTTACAAACATGTTGAACAGAACAGGGCCCAGAACAGATCCTTGTGGCACTCCACTTGTAACCAGTCTCTGCTCAGAATACACTCCATTAACAACAACCCTCTGGTTTCTGTCCTTCAGCCAACTGCAGATCCACTGAACTATCCAGGGGTTAAGTCCAATTCTTGATAATTTATCTATCAGCTCTTTATGGGGAACTGTATCGAAAGCTTTACTGAAATCCAGGTAGGCGATATCCACAGCACCACCTTCATCCAGCACTTTAGTTACATAGTCAAAGAAATCAATGAGATTAGTCTGACAGGATCGGCCCTCAGTGAAGCCATGCTGGTTTGGGTCCATCAGGTTGTTTTTTGTTAGATGGTCAATTATCTTCTTCTTTAGAAGAGTCTCCATCATTTTTACCACTACAGATGTCAGGCTGACTGGCCTGTAGTTACTAGCTTCTTCTTTACTACCCTTCTTGTGAATGGGTACAACATTGGCCATTCTCCAATCATCAGGAACTTCTCCCGTAAGAAGGGACTGGTTATACAGATTAGTCAGGGGGCCAACTATGACAGATCGGAGTTCTTTAAGAACTCTAGGGTGGATTCCATCCGGACCCATCGCTTTATTTGACTTTAGCCGGACAAGTTCCTCTAGAACATCGGCCTCTGAAAACACTGGGGCTAAAATTATACAACTAGAGGCAATGCTGTGTTCAGCCATTTTCTGATTATGAGGGCCGCCGTCTGAAAAAACTGAGCAGAAGTAGTTATTCAGATGGTCAGCGACCGCCTTTTCCTCTTCTATATACTGATTTTTTCCGTTGTTAATTTTTGTAATCCCGCAGTTTTTCTTCTTCCTGTCACTGATATATCTGAAGAAGGTTTTATTCCCCTTCTTAACAGATTTGGCCATTTCTTCCTCTTTTGAGGCTTTAGCAGCATTTATCATCTGTTTAGTCTTCTTCTGTATAGTTTTATACCCTTCTCTGTCCGCTTCACTTCCAGTCTCTTTATATCTCTTATAGGCAGACTTTTTATCTTTCACTATAGCTCTTACCTCTCTAGTAAACCATAGTGGATTTCTCTTTCTTTTCCTCTTGCTAATTTGTCTAACATGTAATCTTGTTGCCTTTAAGAGGACTTCTTTGAGTGTCTTCCACTGAGTACTCACTCTCGGTGTTTTATCCCACCCTTTTAATTCTTTCTTTACATATTCTCCCATATCCTCAAACTTCGTCTTCCTAAAGTCCAATACTTTGGTTGCAGAATGGGATTTCTCGTAGTCAGTCTGGATTCCGAACCACAAACATTGGTGGTCACTGGAACCTAGATTTTCTCCCACCTTCACCTCAGATACCAGGTCTCCATTTGTGAATACTAAGTCTAGGATATTGTCCCCTCTAGTTGGCGCCTTCACCAGCTGTTTTAGGGACATCCCCGTCAGGGCTTCTACGATGCTCCTACTTCTACATGTGGACGCACAAGGGATATTCCAATCAACATCAGGCATGTTGAAGTCTCCCATAACTACTATATCTCCCTTTACTGCCATTTGGGTAATCTCGTCCACTAGCATGTTGTCTTGCTCTTCAGATTGCCCCGGAGGCCTGTAGACTGCACCTATTCTTGTAACTGATCCCTTTTTATTCTGCAGACAGATCCAGAGAGTCTCCAACTCTTTACATGAATTCTGGATCGCTGTGGATTTTATGCTATCTTTAACATAAATGGCTACCCCACCCCCTCTTCTCTCAGCCCTATCTTTCCTATACAACGTGTATCCCGGAATGGCTATTTCCCAGTCATTACAGTCCCTGAACCATGTCTCTGTTATTACAATCAAGTCCAAGTCATCTCTACAAACTATTGATATTAGCTCGCTGAGCTTGTTGCCTAAGCTGCGAGCATTAGTACACATTACATGAAGAACATTACATTTATCACCAACAACAACTCTATCTACCGCACCATCATCTACCTCACCAACATCTGTATGTAAAGCACCAGCAACTTCCTGTGCACCAACATCTGTATCTATCACACTAACAAACTCAGAACCCTGGTTCACCAAAACTGTTCGGGGACAGAAATCAATCTTCTCAATGAAATTCCTGCCCCCTCCATCTAGTTTAAATGCCTCTCCAAGAAACACCTGAACTCTTCTCCAAGTACCTCAGTTCCTCTGTGTGACGGGTGCAGACCATCTCTCTTGAACATTTCTTTACAACTCCACCTTCTAACACTGTGACTGACAAATCCAAAACCTTCTTCTTTACACCACTGTCTTAGCCAACCATTGAACTCCAGGATACGAAGTCTCTTACTATTTTCAGAGCGGACTGGCAAAATCTCTGAAAAAGTGATAGAGTCTGTCATTCTGCTCAGCTCCAGGCTGAGACTTTGAAATTCCATTTTCACCTCTTCAACACTTTTCTGGGACAAATCGTTTGTACCGAGATGAATGATCAGATCAACTTCAGTCTCCTTTGTTGCAGCCTTGACAATATTTGAGATGCGTCTTTTATCCCTGCTTGCAGTAGCACCAGGAAGACATCTCACCTCCTTCAGTCCATCCTCATTCTGCCCTAAAGCAACACCTCTAACAATCGAGTCACCAACAAGGAGATGCTTTCTCTTCTTTTTAAGTCCATTTTCTGCTCCTGACTGCTTGTTACAATTCTCTCCTTTGGGACTCACAACATCCCGTACCTGAGTATCTGTGCTTTTATCTTCTGAAATCTCACTTTCCAATTCAGACAGGACACCAAAGGGATTACACACCGAAATACCAACAGTGTTGTGCTTCTGCTCCACAACTCTCAACCTCCCGGAACCAACTGTCTTCCACACAGCCCTTCTCTTCATGGGCCGTTGGGGCTGCGGTGGTGGATTACATGGTTGCTTGACTTCACACTCTAGCTGGGAAAGATTCACTTCTTTTGATTGCAGATAACACACCAAAGACTGCAGCCTGGAAATTTCACCATACAATGTGGACAGATGCAAACATACTGGACAACACCCCAAACTCCAGAGAGTACTGCGGAACACAACAGCCAGACAAGTGTTACACTGCACCAAACCAGACATCTTAGAATTAAAGCAGTTACTCACCAAACTGACAAAACCAATGCCTTCACCAAACTCCTGCCGTTTTCAAACTACTGCAGTTTTTGAAACTACACACTTCTGTCTGTCTGCTGCACTTGTGTCTGGCTGCAAACTACTTACAGAGTAAACTCACAGAGTTGAAACCTCCTATAAATACACCTACTGCAGTTGATACGCTAACGAAGCGAGCCAAGCCTTTTCTTATGCTAATCTAATGAAACCAGTTACCAGCTACACCCAAATAGACACCTATGCACACTATGCAGAAACCAAAACAAGCCAAATACAAACTTAAGCACTAATGATCCAAATTAACCAAAGTAAATAAACACACAATTCAAACTAAATACTAAATGCAACACAATTCCAAGTACTACAACATAAGCAGTATTAAAGAATGATAAAAAAAAAAAATATAAAAAATCTTTCTAAGTTTTTTGTCTACAATAGAAAAGAAGAGAGAAGTAAGAGTGAAGTAATAGTAATAGCCTGAGCTTACCTCAAGCTTGACTTAAGTACTGCAGTTTTTGAAACTACACACTTCTGTCTGTTTGCTGCACTTGTGTCTGGCTGCAAACTACTTACAGAGTATATATATTTGAAAAACATGTTGGATTAGCTTTCTTGTTTTGCCTCTTTTAGTTTCTGTTGCACTTAAAAGACTATTACATTTTTAAAAAATTTTTTTAAATGAAAATAATGCATGTTACAGAATGTTCCCCGATTAGAAAAACAAGGTAATTCCCACTGCAAGAAGAGGAATTATTCCAAAATGAGAGTTTATTTTACATTAACGGTGTAATTCTGGTATGCTGACACGAAAATGCTTACATGCACACTAAAACGCACCTAATCCCACATCAGCTTGGAAAACACAGGCACAGCATAGAATGGATACTCCAGGGGACAAATCATTAGCAATAAAGTGGAAAGAGAGAAGGAAGACCCTGCATCGGTTTGCACGCCATCCTCAGCTACTGCGACCAAAGCTAATTATGTGGGTAGGATATATATCAATTAGTAAATGTAATCTACAAGGAGTACATTATGTCACATAAAATCAGATGAATAGGGGTATATAGTCCAAAATACTGGGGCATATTCGGTTTGCCACTGTAGAAAGGAATACATATAAAATATCACTTTATTGAATCACTGTTAAAAACAGGGGAGTAAACATATACATAAAGAAAGAAACAAAATATACCAAGGAATACCCTGCTTGCCACATACAGGTATATTGTATAGATGGCAGAATGAACAGTGTATGAAACCAACTGCATCTCAAATGCTAGTAGTAGTAGAAATTAATCAAATTTCATAACCGCTTCATAACCACAGCCCTGAAAGTGGAAAAGTGCTAAAAAAAAGTAGCATAAAGGAGATACAATTGTCTCCTATCAAAAAGCACAAGATGTGCCAATATATAAATGGGCTTTACTATAAAGAAACTAACAGTATGAGTCTCTAATCGGTCATTGTCTCAAATGATATACTGGAACAGATTGTCCAAGACCGCTAGATCATCAGCAGGGGCTTCTCAAAATAAAGTGCTGCTAAAACAACTGGCAGTGCAGCGTAAATCAAGTGGAGTTACTGCCACAGGGGCGTTACTCTGTAAGGGCAAAGCACTCCCTATTATACAAATCAATGCTGCTAAACCCAGTAGCCCAAACTGAAATTCATCGGTATAAACAGAATACTCCCATTGGCATAGATAAAGTGCCGCCAGGATTAATTATTCAGCCTGAGCTAGAAACAGAAATGCTAGGGCACGTCCAACTTGCCAAAAGAGACTTGCTAAAATGTATTAGTCATATTTGGCATTTTGTCCTAGGCCACTTCATAGTGAGTAGGCAAAAAATTAAATCAAAATATGCTATAAAATAAATCTTGACGCGCGTTTTGTCATTAGGCTTCTATACGGATATAACAGACCAACTACAATTTACTTGGTGTCCAGACCGTTATTTCACAGTATACTATGGGAGAGGTCAGTCACTGACCACAGTTTGAGAGAATGAAATAGTAACAGCTTTATCGCTTCTTTTAATAAGCAAAGCTACTCATTTATCTAAATGCCTCTCCTTTACCATTTTCTTTACATTTGCATTTAACCACATTGATTGTGATCTACATTTTTAAATTTATCAAGGATATACACACTGGGCAAATATATTTCTTCAACATAGAACTGAATTCTGACCATCTCATTGAGGCTTTTAACATTTTAAAAATAAGCCTTTAAAGGGGAACTATCACCCCTATACAAGTCTGTCTCATAATGAACTTAAAGGGATAGTAATACTTAAGTATTACTAATACCTATAGTAAAGCCCTACTAAAAAAAAAAAAAACGTACTGCCCCGTGTCATCTCTCAAACTTTTATGGTCTGAGAGATGAACGCTTCTAAAGTTGCCCTCTCCCTCCCCCTTCCTCGAAGTCAGCTTTGTAGCTGACTGAAGGGAAATCTGGTCATAGATCATCAGGCGGCTCTGCAGCAGAGCCACGATCGTGTTCACTAAAAAAACTTTCACTAAAAAGGTCTTCTACGTGTGCTTGCAAACCAAGCACACATAGAAGACCATTTCAGTGAAAGTTTTCTTTTTTAGTAACGAGATCAGGCTGTGCTGGAGAGCCGCCTGAAAGTCGTACGACTCTCTTCCCTGCAGTCAGCTAGAATGCTGACTACAGGGAAGGGGGAGGGCAACTTTAGAAGCGTTCATCTCTCAAACCATAAAGGTTTGAGAGATGACACAGGGGGCAGTACGTTTTTTTTAGTACTACTTTGCTATAGGGATTAGTAATACTTAAGTATTACTATCCCTTTAATATAGCAATAAGCTGTAATATATCCTTATTTTGTTTTGCAATGCAACCTATGGCAAAATTTAAAGTTTTAAAAATGAGCATGTGCCTTACTTCCGGATAGACTGTGGTTACAGCTCTGCACCGCAGCCTGTCAATCTTATATTTTCTACCGCCTCAGATGAAGGAGGATTTCTCCATATAAGCTGCAGCGCTCTCATTGGCTAGATATCACTCCAACTTACATGGAGAAACCCTCCATCATCGGAAGAGGTTGGGAACAGATGAAGAGTGACAGGCTGAGGTGCATATATGGAGAAATCCTCTGTTATCGGAGGCTTTTGGGAACATAAGACTGACAGGCTGCGGTGCAGAGCTGTAACCGCAGTCTGTATGAAAGTAAGGCACAGGCTCATTATTAAATCCTTAAATTTTCCCATAGGATGCATTGCATAACAAAATAAGGATAATATTACAGCTTATTGCTATATTAATTTCATTATGAGCCAAACTTGTATAGGGGTGATAGTTACCCTTAAAAAAAAATTGAACACTATATCTACATTATGTGTTATCACTATAAGCAAAACAGCTGTACCATGAATTTTATGTAAAACAGTGACTGTACTCATCTCTACTTACTTGAGAACAAAGTTTAGCAAAAACTTGTGGGGGACTGTACCCAGGGCCAGCGCCACCTATAGGCGAGGTAGGCGCCGGCCTAGGGCGCACATTCTCTGAGGGCGCATCGGCCCCCTCTGCCGCTCACCACTGCGGAAGCAAAAACACGTACGTTTCGGTGCCCTCTCTCAGCTGGCTATTTTTTTAATGTAGCAAAGTGATACCTCCCCCTCCGCTCCTTCAATCCTGGACCAGGATTGAAGAAGCGGAGGTGGAGAGAAACGGGCATCGCTGTGCTACATTAACCCTTTCAATAGCTTTTCAATGCGTTGTATACCCCTCTGGCACTGAAAAGGTTAAAAAAATAGCCAGCCAAGGGAGAGCACCGTAACTATTCAGTCTCACTGGGGGAGAGTGAGACGTGCACCGGGAACAGTAAGTGGAACTGGGGTCAAGAGGGGATAAACAGTCAGACGGGGAGAGAGCGAGTCAAAGGGAGGATCAGCAGTCAAGAGGGGGATCAAGAGTCAGACAAGGAGAGAGAGAGTCAAAGGAGGGATCAACAGTCAAAAGGGGGAGCAAGAGAGAGAGAGTCAAAGGGGGGATCAGGAATCAAGAGGGGGCTAAAGAGTCAGACGGGGAGAGAGAGTCAATGGAGGGTCAACAGTCAAGAGGGGGAGAGAGTCAAAGGGGGGGGGGGAGAGTCACATATAGAGAACATTATCCTATTTTCACTCACACCAAATAGTTTTAAATATTTATGTTTTTATGTATTTAAATATTTATTGGCTCCATAAATTTAAGTTTTTCCCTCTTTTTATAAACTTATAATAAATTATTTAAGCAATTCCAATATTTCTGGTTGTGCTGTTTTGTTTCATTTTCTTTTCATCTTTTTAAAATGATTAAACATAATAATGATGTTCCCTTAAATAGTGTCTAATAAACAGGATATGGGAAACAGACATAACCATAATTTTCAATCACATTGCACAATCTCTTATTACCAACCATGATGGGGGAATAACTAGAGGGACAGAAGCAAAAAGACAGTCTGGAGTTCTGTGAATCTTAATAAGTTATATTATTGCTTGAAAATGACGTACAACTATACAAACTAGAACCCTCAAATTATTTTGAACAGAGATGTTTCCCTATAAAAATAATTGCTGAATCTTGGCCAACAGGAGTCTAATGATCTTCTGGAGGTGGTCTGAAGTGATAAAAATGATATAGGCTTTATCTGTGTGACTTCTAGTAAAGTGACATTGATTACGGATGGCATCTGAAAAGCAGGAGAGATGTTGGCCAGTATTATGTTGCAAATTATGAAATTATGACAGTCTTATATAAATGTATATCAACCAAATGTAAGTGATGCTGTTGATTTAAGAAATTAGTTAACTTCTCCTACAAACTGAATAAGATGCACACATGAAGCAAGTAAAAGTGTTTTGTTACCTTGATTAGTTGGAGCTGAAACATATCATCTTCTGAAAATCTCTGCAGGACAAAAGAAATATTAATTTCAAAAAATGCAGACCAATGTGGTTACATTACTGAAATGTGGGGAAGGAAAAAAAAAAAAAAAAAAAAAAAAGGAGACAGGTCCATCAAGTTCAACCTTTGTCAACTATCCACTTTTGTTCCAGAGGAAGTAAAATTACACACAGACTGAAGCCCCTACCAATTGAGCCCCAAGTGGGATAACATTCCTTCCACCATGCAAAAGGCAAATCAGATTTTTCCCTGAATCAACATACAGTGCTGAAACCAATTGTGTTATTCTTTTTATTGTTCTTAGTTAAAAAGATTTCTAACACTTTTCTTGAAAGTATCTATAGTAGCGGTCAACCATGCCTCTCAAGGCAAACAGTTCACATTCTTAGTGTCCTTAGGTAAAACCATATAAAAAAAAGGCCTGCCTTTGCTATATTTGAATGCACTTGTCGAACTGTTGGTAGCTCTTAAGGACCAGGGTTAGCTACCCCCTGGTCTAGACGATTAAAGGAGCAATTAAAAAGAATCCAATATTTTTCACTTATTCAGTAGTCAGAAACAGCAGAAGGGAAAATTCACAGTGGGGCTCTGTTTCCACCCTGTTACATCAGTACGATTCAAAAGAGGAGACAATCTTGGAACTGTGCTGTGTACAAAGTTCCACATCCAGTCATTTCTGGTTTAGTATGGTATGCTTTGGTATGTTTGGGGACATGAAGCCTTTGAGAGAGGATCTTGTGTCCGTCATCTTGTTAAGGAGCTTTGTCTCCTTGTTGGCTGCACCGCAGTGCTGAATGGGCTCTGGACTGTGGGAGGGATAAGAATGGCCACTATAGCAGGCATCTGCCGCCGGTGGCCATCTGCCGCGGGTGGCTGGAGAGAAACCGCAGCATGGCAGTTTTTCAGAATGGAACCTTCTCTCCTTTCTCCCCCCCCCCCCACCCCATGAGGCTTGGCTATTCCTGGCCATCAGGAGAGAGAAGGAATCATTGCTCCTTCACCTCCTTTATAGTATGTGATTCATGCAGGAAGCACCAGGTATAGCAGGCTCCCTCTGGGCAGATAATCTTCACTCTCTTTCTTCCCCAACTGACAGATAAGTATTTTGTTATTATTCTTCCTTCTCACTTTGGGGGTCTGACAATAAAGAAGGAGAAATGGAGAAGACCAAGACCACTAAATGCATGGGAGTTTCTGCTGTGGCTATCTGTTCCACTTGTCAAGCTAGGCTCCCCAAGGATCATAGTGGTTTTGTGGCCCCTTTACATTCAAGTACACAACCCTTTTGTTTTGAACAGGATCCTCCACTATGGCTAATACTCCTGCATCTATCAAGGGATCTATTGATTCTTGGAATCAGAGCCACCCTGTTCACCCAAAAATAAATATCTATCCCTTTGGAGAGCAGGATTTTATGCCAGCTGAGAAGGATTCCTAAAGTATAAAAAAAAAAAAAAAAAAAAAAAGTGAGCGTGAACACTATGTCTGGCTAATCAAATATAAATGTACAGGAATCTCTTCCACATACACAATATGGAGCATAATACAATAAGATGATTTTAGTCTTACCTGTTAAATCCTTTTCTCTTAGTCTATATGACATACAGGTACCATGGGGAGGCAGCAGCTCCTCCCAGTAGGCTGGAACAATTCTGAAAGAAGTGCAGGGGTGGAGCCTCCTCCTCCACATCAGGCTACCTTAGCCCCTCCATGCCAGATATTATTGAGACAAAAACCTATATACTAAGATGGGAAGAAGGGAAAACTCCTGTGAGCATGAACCCAAAAGGAATCCCACATCCAGCCACAGACGACCCAGCATGGTCCCTTTCACTGGGCAGGAGACCTGTATGTCATATGGACTAAGAGAAAAAAGAAAACAATGCAACACACAACATCCAACAAGTGGAGATCTCTCTCCTTGTCAGATTTAGGGTCACAACAAAAGGAAGGCACAACAATCTCCTGATTGATGTGGAACTCAGAGACCACCTTAGGAAGAAATTCCTGAGAGGTACGGAGAACAGCCTTGTCCTTGGGAAACACAAGGAAAGGTGGCTTGCAGGACAATGTTTGCAAGTCAGCAACTCTGCTGACAGAGACTAAAGCCAAAAGAAATTCCATGTCAGAAGACGGAGAGGAATGGTAGCCAAAGACTCAAAGGGAGGCCACTGCAAGACTCCCAAAACAAAGTTAAGGTCCCACTGGGGAGTGGGGGACCTTATTGGCAGGGAAAACATGAGTGACACCCTGAAAGAAGATTTTGACATCCGGCAACATGGCAATGCGTCTCTGGAAAAAGACAGAGAGAGCAGAGGTCTGGACCTTCAAGGAACTAAGGCTAA
The DNA here is from genome assembly GCA_037306005.1 of Rhinophrynus dorsalis. NCBI lineage: Eukaryota > Metazoa > Chordata > Amphibia > Anura > Rhinophrynidae > Rhinophrynus > Rhinophrynus dorsalis. Next base: position 71,748,462 of record CM074726.1, on the reverse strand, counting down.
GTTCCTTGTTCACATCATCCTGCATAAAGGACAAGATGGATGCAAGACCAAACTTCTGTGAGGACAGATCTCTGTCAACACACCAAGAATGGAAGGTAGACCTTAGAGGACACAGGCTTCCTAGCCTGAATCATGGGGGAGACCACCTCAGGAGAAAAGCCTTTCCCCCTTAGTATGGGGGCTTCAGCAGCCATATAGTCAAAGCCAAACTGTCCACGTCCTCCTTCCAGAGGTAACCCTGCAGGAGTAGATCTGGTCTGAGTGGCAGAGGAAATGGATCCTGAGCAGACAAAGCCAACAGATCCGGAAACTAAAGTTGCCTGGTCCAATGAGGGGCAATCAGTATGACTGATGTGCTGTCCATCCAAATCTTTCTCAGCACCCTGGGGATGAGAGGAAAAGGAGGAAAAATGTAGGCTAGATGAAAAAGCCAAGGAATGGACAAGGCATTCACTGCAAACGCCAGAGGATCCCCCCAGCGAAAGCAAAACAGCAGAACTTTCCTGTTGTTCCTGGTAGCCATCACGTCTATGCAAGGGTGACCCAGCATCTGGACCAGCAGATCGAAGACCTCCGGATGGAGCTCCCACTCCCCGGGGTCCACTGTGACGAAGGAAATCCGCCAGAACATTACCTACTCCTGGAATGTGCATGGCAGAGATGGCAGGAACGTGTTCTTCTGCCCAGGTTAAAATAGCCTTGACCTCTAACCAAGTGGAAGTTCTTCTTGTGGCTCCTTGCTTGTTGTAGGCCACAGATTCCCCAGGTGAGCCCTGACAGTGAACCTCTGAAGTTTCCTGGTGTGTGCCATGGAGTACTGAACCGTCTCCATAGTAGATACCATTTTGCCCACAAGGGATAAGAACTTGCGAACCAGGGCTGAGGTCCACCCCAGAGCCTGGGACACCTTGTCCATGATCTGCTGAACAGAGTCCTCTGTCAGATAGACCATCTGGGCACATTCCTGGAATTAGCAGTCCAAGAGATCCTTGGAAGGAGCCTTCAGCATTAGGCTGTCCATGTACAGAGTCATGGGAATCCCCTTGGTGTGCAGGAAGGCGATCAAGACGCCCAAGAAGCTAGCAAACACCTGAGGAACACTAGTAATCCTGAAGGGAAGAGAGATGAACTGAAAGTGTTCAAAAGTGCAGGCAAATCTGACATACTCCTGACTGTCCGGATGAATAGGAATGTGCAGGTAAGCATCCTGCAGATTCCGAGAGGCCAGAAATTCCCCTGGACACATCACTGTTATGAAAGAGTGCAAAGACTTCATCTTGTAGTGAGTATGGACCACAAAAGAAGTGAGGCCCTTGAGGACCAGGATGGGACAGCAGCCACCATCCTTCTTGAGAACTACAAATAGGTTTGAATAGAAATCTAAACCTCTCTCTTGTGGAGGAACTGGAATCAGAACTCCCTTGTCCAAGAGAGCAGTCAAACCCCCATGGAAAAAAAAAATAACTTTTCCGGACCCTGAGGGGCACGAGAAAGGAAGAATCTGAAGGGAGGCAGGGATGTGAAGGGGATCCTGTAACCTCCTGACACCACCTGCAATACCTACTGATCAGCAACAGAGCCTGCCTAAATGCTTGAAAACTGATGTAGGCGACCACCTACCAGTATATGCGGGCCAGGGTTCGGCGAGTCATGCCAAAAGCAAGTTTGGTGGGTTTTGATATGGTGGAGGAATACTTGGACTTCCACTGTTGCCTGGGCTTGGGGTGCTAGCCTAAGACCCACTTGGATTTGGCCTTTGCATTTCACTTTGGCTGGGGCAAAAAAAGATGCTGCTTCCTTGCCATATTAGGGTGTTTAGGAACTGTAGGCAACAAAGTTCTCTTACCCCCAGTGGCCTCACTGATGATGTACTTCAGTTCAGGTCCAAAAAGAGACATGCCCTGAAAACAGAGAAAAATTAGTGACTTCTTAGATAAGTCAGCAGACCAAATCTTAAGAGTGCGTCTGGCAGCCGCAGAAAAGGAAGAAGCTTTAGGGTTAACAGGAATGTTAAGGGTAGTCAAAACTGCCTTAATGAGACCCTCAGTAGAGGGTTCAGAGTCCGCCTCAAAGGGGTCGCCATCGGTAGGGGATGAATTCCATTCTGCACACTCACCATCCTCCGACTCCTCAAAAGAATCCTCAAAGGAATCAGAGAAATCAGAAATGCCAGGGGCCACGAATCTGAAGGATGTGGGTGGCTTCCAAGGCTGAAGAATCCCCTGAAGAAAGAGAGGAAACTGTGACATAGAGGACTTTAAATCTTTGACCCAAAGTGGCTCTTGTCCAATGCTGGAAGGCCCTGGAGGAGAGGCAGGGACCATAGCACATGAGGGACATACATGTCCTGAATACACTCTTTGGCATGAGAAACAATAATCAATGGGGGTCAAAGACACCCCAGAATTAACCCCCTGTCCCTTTTGATCCACCATCCTAAATTGAGAAGTGTCTTACAGTAATAGGGAACCCAATTAGTATCACCCAGATCAATAAATTCACCCAGAAAGCCTAAAATGTACTTATCTGGCAGGCGAAGAGTTAACCAGAGGAAGAAGTAAGGGAATCCAAAGTCCTGCGTAGGATATTCAGCTCAGGAGAAAAAGAAAATGGTGTCCGAAATCAGAGCCTTTCAGAGAAATGTCCACGAAAACGGCCGTTATAGGAAATGTAGTTTCTGTCCTGAAAGAGTCCCAAACACAGAGCCCGAATCCCCCAGGGACCCCCAAGACACTGTAGAGATGAACTGGATTGTAGGACAAGGGGAGACTAGAAGAATGAGCTCTCTCTCAACTCGGTACATGGAGCGGTTGCAGAGATATGTCCCAAAGCAGTCTGTCCCACAGAAGTCAATGGAGCATTGCAGCTATGCGGTAATGAGTGCCAGAAGTCAAATAAAACGCCTAAAGTAAGAAGTGTCAAAACACATATAGAACACCTAATAAACATGAACAACCACATTAATCCAAAAGTGAGGGAAAAAAAACCCCCAGTTAACCCAAGAATGGCAGAGAATGGGTTAATTACCATAAAACGGACCAAAATGCTCCAAAGACCCAGAAAATAGAGAAAGGAGTTAAATAACTCCAGAAAGACCCCTGTGCGGAGGGGAACTGTGGGTCAAGTGGACCATGGCACTCAAAGCACTGCTCAGCTTCTTTGCAGGTCTTCTTTCTTCATTACCATTGAGAAGGAAGAAGCCTCAGAGAGACTCCTCTGGAGAGAGAGACATGGATTGCATGATTCTCTCCCAGGACTGCAAGGGTCCACAGCACTGATAACTGGGCAATACTCCAGGGGAAGCCAGTAATGGTAACCCACCTAATGTGGGGGAGTTTGGGCACCCCATATCTAAGAAAAAGTAAATAAATAAAAACTAAGCAGAACTGTTCACAACCTTCTAACCAGGTTCATGGAACAAATCTGTTTGGCTCAGTTAGGAGCTTCATTGTTTGCATGTAGTTATTGGTCTAAAATACTACATTTATCTCACACAAATCAGATTAGCTTTCTGTTATCCCTGAAGACCGTCTGTTTATTGCAATTAATGGAATGTTTAAAAGGTGCAAGATACCAAATCTATCAACAGTTATCAAATTTGTCACACTGGGATGTCAGGGCCGGATTTACATCTCAGGAGCCTGTAGGCACAAAAATCTGAAGCGCCCTCCCCATTGGCCATCTCCACTGGACACCTCCACAATGCTCCAAATCTCCACATTACCCCCCATATCCATATTGCCCTCACACTGCTCCTATCAGCTCCAACTTGCCCTCACATTACCCCCATCAGCTCCAACTTGCAGCGGATAGGGTGAATGAAAATATTAAAAAATAAAATAATAATGGATTCCAATAACAGGCGCCCCTCTGTTGGGTGCTCCTGTAGGCAGATGCCTACTCTGCCTTATGGCAAATCCATCCCTGTGGGATGTACTATAACATGTACCACATCTGTAGGTTTCCCTTACAACCAGTGTTTTAATTACCCAATACATAGTGACTTTTCACTAATCTCTTCCATAAAGGGGGTGATCGTCTTCCAATTTTTTATACATATATAGAATCCCACTGATTATTGTGTGTGCATTTGCCCACAAATCTCATGACAATTTTAGCTCTCCATTTATACATCCCTAAATACACATCAGGTGTTATCTGTATTGTGTCTCAATGCTTTTGACATAGAAGAAATGAATATTTTTACTTTTTCAGAAGCCTTTTTAAGAACCAGTTTAAAATAATTGTTTGGATATCTGTTAGGGATGTGTTCTGCAAACGGAATGCCATTGCATTAGAACTGAATTTTATCTGTCTTCAGTTTCTGAGTTTGCACATACAAAAAAAGAAAAGCAATTCTGGGCAAACCAACTGCACCATAGGAAACAGTTAATTTGATTTAAAAATAGGATTTTAGTCTTACCTGTTAAATCCTTTTCTCTTAGTAAATACAGGTTACTGGCAACTTTGGGTAGGTGATAAGCCCCTTTAATAGGCAGGAACAATTCTGTGACTGCTGGGTGAAGCCTACCTCTTCTCCTTAGTTTGCATATAGTCAATCCACAACCAGTAAGATTTGCAGACTAACTATTGACTGGGTAGTAAGAAGGTAAAGGAAGACTCCTGTGTGCATGACTCCAAAAAGGACTCCCAAGTTCTGCCACAGGAGAGCCAAACATGTTCCCTTGACAGGGTGGGAGACCAGTAACCTATATGGACTAAGAGAAAAGGATTTAACAGGTAAGACTAAAAAGAGGATTTTAGTCTTACCTGTTAAATCCTTTTCTCTTAGTCCATACAGGTTACTGGTAACTCTGGAAGGCGTCAGTCCCTTTAAGTAGGCAGGAACATTCTCTAAATGTATGCATAGGGTGGAGCCTCCCTTCCCACTCAGGCTGCAGCCCAGCTAGCCAGCTCCACAATTGTTTGAGAACTAACTAGACTAGATAGTAGAAAGGAAGAAGACTCCTGTGAGCATGCCCCAAAGGACCCCCACATACTGCCACAGGAGAGCCAAGCATGGTCTCTTGACAGGGTGGGAGACCAGTAACCTGTATGGACTAAGAGAAGGATTTAACAGGTAAGACTAAAATACTCTTTTCTCTGTCGTCCAATACAGGTTACTGGTAACTCTGGGATGTCCAACCATTGAGTTTCCCAGAGGAGAAAAGAAGGCAAGGACCAGGCGAAAGGCCCCCAAAGTCACCAGGACCTCTATGAACCAACCGGTCAGAGATCCCAACAAACCGAAGTGTCAACGGACACCAAACAGGGGTAAAGACACCCCAGGAACTATAACACAGCACACTGAACTAGAGCCAACAGGGCTCAACAGTAAGGAAGCACTAAGAACCTGAGAAGAAGAAGATCCTAGACAGGCAAAACTGCCTCCAGGACCTTCCTCCCGAAGCTGGCGTCAGCCGAGGCCAGCACATCCACATGGTAGTGCTTCGAAAAGGTGTGCACAGAGGACCAAGTGGCCACCCTGCACAGCTGATTAGCAGATGCTTGATTCTTATAGGCCCAAGAGGCCCCAATAGACCTGGTGGAATGAGCCGTGACCCGAAAGGGGACATGTTTATTCCTCAATTCGTAGGCCCTACGAATAGTGGACTTGATCCACAACACAAGTCACTTTGGATACAGGTCGTCCTGCCCTAGGACCCTCAGGAATGACGAACAGAGTGTCGGACTTCCTGATAGATTCAGTGCGACGGACATAAAACTTGAGACAACACACCACATCCAACAAGTGGAGATCCCTTTACTTGTCAGAAGAGGGGTTAGGGCAGAAAGAGGGCACCACAATCTCCTGATTGATGGGAAACTCGGAGACTACTTTAGGTAAGAACTCCTTAGAGGTGCGAAGCACCGCTTTATCCTTATGAGACACCAGATAAGGTGGTTTACAGGAAAGAGCTTGCAACTCCGCCACTTGGCGGACTGACACAATCGCCAGAAGGAAGGCCAACTTCCATGTCAAGAGACGTAAGGGAATAGTAGCCAAAGACTCAAAGGGAGTACGTTGGAGAACTCCCAAAACCAAGTTAAGGTCCCACTGAGGAACCGGACTCCCAAAAGCAGGACGCACATGAGCAACGCCTTGGAAGAAAACCTTGACATCAGCAAGGACAGCAATGCGCTCCTGGAAAAAGACAGAGCGCCAAAGTCTGAACCTTAAGAGAACGCAGACTGAGCCCCTTAGCCATACCGTCCTGCAAAAAAGCCAGGACAGTGGGAAGATGAAATTCATAAGACAGATCTCTGTCAGCACACCAAGACACAAATGTCGACCAGAAACGGTGATAGATCTTGGAAAAACAGGCTTACGGGCACTAAGCATAGTAGACACCACAGCAGAAGAAAACACTTTCTTCTTTAAAATCGAGGATTCAACCTCCAGGCCGTCAAATTGAGCGGATGAATATCTTCCTTCCACTGGTAACCCTGCAGAAGAAGATCTGGACAAGAGGGGATCGGAAAGGGCTCCGCCACAGATAAGGCCAGAAGCTCCGGATACCAGGACTGACAAGGCCAATAAGGAGCAATCAGGATTACTGGACAATGTTCCACTTTCAATTTCTGTATCACCCTTATCAACATTGGAAGGGGAGGAAAAATGTAGGCCAGAGAGAATGTCCAAGGAATGGACATTGCGTCAGCAGCCAGAGCTAGAGAGTCTTCTCCACCGAGAGCAGAACGCCGGAACCTTTCTGGTGTACCTGGTTGCCATCAGATCCACTAGGGGAACCCCCATTTCTGAGTTAGGAGTTGAAACACCTCCGGATGTAGTTCCCACTCTCCGCTGTCGACTGTGTGACGACTGAGGAAGTCTGCCATGACGTTGTCTACGCCTGGAATGTGCACTGCGGAAATGACAGGAACATGAACCTCTGCCCAGGACAGAATGGCCTTGACCTCTAACCAAGAGGCGAGACTTCTTGTCCCGCCCTGTCTGTTGATGTAAGCCACTGCGGCGGCGTTGTCGGACTCTACTCGGAATGGACAGTCCTCCAGTTGAGACTCCCAATGGCGAAGAGCAAGAAATATTGCTCGAAGTTCCAGAACATTGATGGGAAGAAGGGACTCCTCCATGAACCACTTCCCCTGAGCGTCGAAGCGACCCAGAACAGCTCCCCAGCCCAAGAGGCCGGCATCCGTCGTGACCATGGTCCAAGTAGGGGATCCGGAAGGATCTCCCCTTTAGGAGATTGGAAAGGTCCAACCACCACTCCAAGCTCAACTCGACATGAAGAGGAAGTGAGATCGATAGCTTCCGATGATCTGGTCAGTCCCTGCATGTCTGTATCACAAATCTTTGAAGTTCCCTGGTGTGTGCCATGGCAAATGGAACCGCCTCTATTGTGGAAATGAACTTCCCCACCAGAGAAGACAACTTCGGAACCGGGATCCGATCGCGGGATAGGATCATTGAGACTCTTTGAACAATTTGATGGGCTACCTCGTCTGGTAGAAACACCATGCACTACAGAGTATCGAACAGAAGACCCAGGAAGACCAGTTGCTGGAACGGAACAAGGTCCGACTTGTCCAGGTTCACAATCCAACCGTTATGTGTAAGGATTTGAATGCAGGTCTGGACCTGCTGATGAAGAAGGTCTGCAGATGATTCTTTCAAAAGCAAGTGCCCATGTATGGAGTCACACAAAAAAGACAGTCCTGCGCTCCTCTATATATTGTGAACATAAGTGCCCTGTATTTAGCATATATAATAACTATAATAACTCTTAGTAAATCTAAGTGAAAATAAGTGAGAATTTCGTCCCACAAATTGGCCAATCCGTGTGTAAGCTTACCACCATGCCAACGTATCTCACTTTGCGTTAAGTCCTACTGTAATACACCTATAAAGAACCTATCTAAATTAAAAACAGACATTCTCTGAAGATAGATGTTATAATAAACGCATCAGTGGGGATCCTTTAAATATCATTTTGATGTTTTTATTTCTTGTGGGTCCCAGTGTAATGCAATTAAAAACAACAGACATACAACAAGATAAAAAAAACATTAGGTGTAGAGGGAGGACTTACCTGATACATAGCCCATACGGGCCTGCATTGAAAACTATGTTCCATTTATATCCTTCCACAAAAGTCATGTGAGGAATGGATGATACCAAACAGGCAAGGGGGACTGCATACTGGAACAGGCCAAAAAGCCTTGTTCTTAAAGGCCAAGTGAGAAAGAAAAAAGAATGGTGAAATAAAATAAAGTAATCACGTGTTTTTATATCTTTGTGAGTAAACTGGATAAAGTGAGAAGCTGCTTAATTGAGCTAAAGGAGATTTGTGTAAAACAAAAGCAGAAAAGAGAAGAAAGCCCACAGCGCTTACTCACCATAAAATATCCATATCATATTATAAATTAAATGTAAGAATAAAGTTAGAAATATAGATAGCAGCAAGGAATGAGAGGGTTCTCCAGTCCCCCTAACATTAGGCCTAAACCCAAAAGTGTTTTTAATTGCATTACACTGGGACAGGAAAGCACACAACATCCAACAGATGAAGATCCCTCTCTCTGTCAGAAGTAGGGTTAGGATAGAAGGAAGGAACCACAATCTCCTGATTGATGTGGAACGCAGACATCGCCTTGTCATTATGAAAAACCAAAATGGGTGGTCTACAGGACAGGGCATGCAGCTCCGCAACTCGGCGAACAGAAACAACTGCCAGAAGAAAGGCCATCTTCCATGACCGCATACGTAGAGGAATGGTAGCCAAAGACTCAAAAGGAGGACGCTGAAGTACTCCTAAAACCAAGTTAAGGTCCCACTGGGGAGCAGGGGACAAACACCGGAAGGGTATGAGCAACAACCTGGAAGAAAACCTTGATATCAGGAATGATAGCAAGACACCTCTGAAAAAAAAGACAGAACGAGCAGAAGTCTGAACCTTAAAAGAACTCAGACTGAGACCCTTATCTACACCATCCTGGGGGAAGGAAAGAACTGTAGGAAGGTCAAAATCCTGAGACAGGTCTTTGTCAGAACCCCAAGCCAGAAGGTTAGACCAAACTTGATGGTAGGCCTTAGAGGAAACAGGCTTATAGGCACTAAGCATAGTAGCCACCACTCCAGAAGAAAATCCTCTCTTCTTCAAAACTGAGGATTCAATCTCCATGACATCAAAGCCAGAAAATGAACTTCTTCCTTCCAGAGGTAACCCTGTAGAAGAAGGTCTGGACTGGAGGAGTCGAAGACACCCCAGTATCCTTAGTCTTAAGTTCAACCCCAAGGTCTAACGGAGTAGATATTCTCACAGAGCCAAAACGGTCAAAAGTATCAAAACACCCACAATAAAGCGTGTATGATAATTAATGCACCCCAGAAACTCTAATTTAGACTTATCTGGTAGTGAAGGGTTAAACTGCTGAGGAGAGAAGGAAAGTCCAAGCCCTACGTGGGATACTCGATCTGTGAATACACAAAATGGCTGCCACGACGGGAGCCAACCTGAAATGAGCATGCAAAGTGGGCGCTCATGGGAAATGTAGTTTCACGAACAGAGCAACCCAACAGTGCCCGGAGCCCCTGAAAGCCCCCAACATCCCCAGAACGTTGACCAGATGACAGAGCAAGGGAAAACCCAACGACATGAGCCATCTCTGACCACTCTACGTGGAGCGGTTCCAGAGATAGGTCCCAAACTGTAAAGTCCCATAGAAGTGAATGGAGCAATGGCGTATATGCGGTAAACACGTGGAACAAAGTTAATGAGGTGAATACCAAACTTAAAACCACTCAAAAGTCAACTAGAAAAAAACAGTAGACCCAATAAACACTGAACCCAATAGGGAAAGTGCCCAGAAAAACCCAAAAAGGTGCTAATCAGCAGAAAAAGGGATAAGTTACCACAGAAACTTGCTCCAAACACCTCACAGAAATACAGAATAAACCCAATGAGTGCATGAGTATGTAATAGGAACTCCACATGAGACCCCTGTGCGGAGGGGAAGCATGGGACATGTGGACCTCAGCACTCAAAGGGTGCTCACCTTTTTCAGCGGGTCTTCTGTCTTCAGATTGCCATATATCAAGAAGCCGCCTCAGTGGGCAACTCCTGGGGAAAGAACTTGCAGCCAATATTTTTCCCCCAGGGCTTAGGTCCACAAAAGCACCTGGTAAATTGAACTATCCACATTTGGGTGATGGGAATTGTCAGTGGTGGTAATCCGCCTCATAGTGGTATTCCATATCTAACAGAAAAATAATAAAAAAGCTAAAGCTATAGCAGAACTGTTCTCTTGCTTGTGTCTTGACCAATAAACAAATCTTACTGGTTGGGGATTGGCTAGCTGCAAGCTAAGGAGAGGAGGTAGTCTCCACCCAGCAGTCACTTCTCAGAACTGTTCCTGCCTATTAAAGGGGCTGATCGCCTACCCAAAGTTACCAGTAACCTGTATTGGACGACAGAAAAATTGGGTTTTCAATGTCTTGAATACTATAAGTGTCTCCAGTACACTGGAGATTAATTTAAATAAATGGGAATGTTAGGACAAAAGTATTGCAGAAGGGTGGCCAGCCTTGCTTTGATGACCAGCAGTAAATGGTCATTCCTGCAGAAGTTGCCATAGCAGTTCTACTGTACTTTTCCAGTTGGTTACTTAATGGAACAATCTCTCAGCTTGAAGATGAGAGAACACACAGAAACTACAATAGCAAACAAGATGGGTGGATGTGGGGAAGCAGCTATGGGATCTGTTGTACAAAGCCATCTCAAGGTCAAGTATTCAAGAATACAGGTAGTACTCACCTGAAGGAGAAAGCTGGAAGAGTATCCCATAAGTGCTGGATGGTAGACTATGTTAAAAGCCTTCTTGTAATATGGTACCCCTGACCTCTCAAGTAAGTCTGGTGTCATCTGAATACCCTGAGGATGGGTGTCCTGGTGGAAGGCTTGGGAAGTCCAGAGGCAACCAACCATAGCAGTCAGGTACTTGTTAAACTCTTGATAAGTTTGGCTGTTAATGCTGAGATGCATTTGGGTCTGGAAGATATTGAGACAAGGGGATAGACAAGTGATGAGCGCAGACTATGGCATTTATGTTTTTTTGGTTTTTTTTTTTAAATAGGATCACTTTAGACCTAACATACAGCCGATGTTTCTTTCGTACCTTTTTCTGTCGCTCGTTCATTTTTGCAGTTTCCAAACTGGTTCTATACCTGTGAACAGAAAAAGTTATAAAGTGACACTGGCAGGAAAGAGTTGCACAAAAGCAGGAAAGACTGAAATACCTCAATATGTACAGCTTGCTGGAGAGTTGGAAGAGGATATGATATGATCTCAAAGTATATTAAAAGGTTTCAGTTTATTCAGGACAGGAAGCTTGTTCATAAGTAGTGAGGTAAAGATTTAAAGTGGGAACTTTCACATAGTATAAAGTCACCCGCCAATAATTAAACACATGGCAACTAGCTTTATAATACGTCTATTGCCTCTCAGAGGTGCCAGATTCTAAAGAAATCCTTAATCTTCGGAGACCAGAAGCCAGGCATCAGAGCAAACATCTTGTCTGATCGCCTCTGCTGTCAGTCCCGGTCTCCTCTAAGAAGTATTGCACTGTGCCACAAGGTAACCGGAAGGGACTGATGGCACAGGTGCGCAGACAGCACTAACCTGGCCATCAGTCTCCGAAAATTAAGGATTTCTTTAGAATTTGGCACTACTTCTGAGAGGTAATAGACGTATTATGAAGCTAATCACCATATATTTAATTATTGGAGGGGGACTTTATGCTTCGTGAAAGTTCTGCTTTAAAAGTGGGGATCAAATGTTTAAGAGCAGCAACATTAATAACCATTTATGAAGAAGCAACAAACCTTTTATGAAAACCTACAGTACTGTACAAAAGTCTTATGCAGCTGTGAAAAAATTCTGTAAAGTAAGAATGCTTTCAAAAATACACGTTAATAGTTTATTTTCATCAGTTAACAAAATGCATAGTGAGTTAACAGAAGACAAATCTACATCAAAATCAGTATTTGGTGTGATCACCCTTTGCCTTCAAAACAGCATTAATTCTTCTAGGTACACTTGCACAAAGTCAGGGATTTTGTAGACATATACTCAGGTGTAGAATTAAACAATTATCCCAAACAGGTGCTAATGATCATCAATTTAATATGTAGGTTGAAACACAATAATTAACCATAGGAGGAATAAAACTGGGTGAGGAACAACTAAACTCCGCTAACAAGGTGAGGTTGCTGAAGACAGTTTAATGTCAAAAGTCATAAACCATGGCAAGACTGAGCAAAGCAACAAGACACAAGTTCATTATACTGCATCAGCAAGGTCTCTCCCAGGCAGAAATTTCAAGGCAGACAGGGGTTTCCAGACATGTTGACAAGCTCGTTTGAAGAAGCACAAAGAAACAGGCAACACTGAGTACTGTAGATGCATTGACTGGCCAAGGAAACTTAGTGCAGCAGATGAAAGACACATCATGCGTACTTATCTTCACAATCAGAAGATGTCCAGTAGTGCCATCAGGTCAGAATTGGCAGAAAACAGTTGGATCCTGGTACACTGATCTACTTTCTGGAGAATTTAATGAAGAGAGACAGAAAAAGAAGCCTAAAACCAGCACCAATCCCACCTTCCAAAATGAGATATCTTACTAATATGTGTGGTGATATGCCTAACAAATAGGGTTCACGGAGGCAGACTCATGTACTCTGTGTTTTTAAGTGATTCCTGATGCTAAGGGAGTGTAGATGTTAGGTTAGCCTTCCGCTGGTCATTAGGATCACACGCAACAAGGTGCCTATTACCAAACGATTTTTGCAGGCTATACCTTGTTTGCTTTAACCTTTTTTGTGTGATCACTTGTTGAGATTGGAATTTAGGAGGTAGGGACTAGTATAGTATCTATTCAGAATTATTACAAGTATTGGCTTAATATTATAATCATTAACATCGGCAGATGTAATGTTTAAAAGAGGGAGTTCTAGTTTAACTCTTTATATGCCATCATGTAATGATAGTTACCTAACGTACTTTATCAATTTAGATATGTAGTGGGAATTTGCTACATGGAATAACAGCATAGACAGTACATAATGTGCATGTATGTTTAGTAGATATATGTGTAACGGTTGAATACAACTGTATGTACACATCTGGTACTGTTGCGCATTTAGGCAATATTGTTGTGTACAGTATTAATTATCACGAAATTGTGACACTCCAGTAGCTATATAGACACAGTAATCACAGGATTTATTTTAAAATTTGCCTTTGTGTTTTTATATGGATGCAATAAAAGTTATATTTTAATTTTGTTTTTATAGTATCGTGTTCCTATTTGTTAGGCATATCACCACACATATTAGCCAGATATCTCATTTTGGAAGGTGGGATTGGTGCTGGTTTTAGGCTTCTTTTTCTGTCTCTCTTCATTAAATTGTATTTACCAGCCTAGCACATTCCATTTGGTAAAATATCACTTCCTACGTTACAAACAGGCAGTGCACCATATTTTTCTGTATATACTTTCTGGAGAAGTCTGGTCAGAGGCATTCCTCATGGAAGACTTGCTGCCAAAAAGCCATACCTCCAACGTGGAAACAAGGCCAAGCCACTCAAATATGCACAAAAACACAGGAACTGGGGTGCAGAAATATGGCAGCAGGTGCTCTGAACTGAGGAGTCAAAATTTCAAATATTTGGCTGTAGCAGAAGGCAGTTTGTTCACCGAAGGGCTGGAGAGCGGTACAAGAGTAAGTGTCTGCAGGCAACAGTGAAGCATGATGGAGGTTCCTTGCAAGTTTGGGGCTGCATTTCTGCAAATGGAATTGGGGATTTGGTCAGAATTAATGGTATCCTAAATGTGGAGAAGCACAGGCAGATCCTTATCCATCCTGCAATACCATCAGGGAGGTGTTCGATTGGGGTTATTGTCTTGCTGCAGAATAAATTTGGGGCCAAACATATAGCCAAAATCATTAAGATCTATCTTTATCGTAAAGAAGAACAGTGAGTCCTGTAAGCGATGGTATGGCTCCCACAGTGCCCTGATCTGAACATCATGGAGTCTGTCTGGGATTACATGAAGAGAGAGTGAAGCAACCGAGGCTGCCTAAATCCACAGAAGAACTGTGGTTGGTTCTCCAAGATGTGTGGAACAACCTACTTGCAGAGTTCCTTAAACTGTATGCAAGTGTACCTAGAAGCAAAGGGTGGTCACATCAAATATTGATTTGATTTGATTTAGATTTTTCTTCTGTTCACTCAATATGCATTTTGTTAATTGATAAAAATAAACTATTGGCATGTGTATATTTGAAAGCATTCTTACTTTACAGTATTTTTTCACAGCTGCCTAAGAATTTTTGCAAAGTACTAATATATGTTATAGGGCTTTTCCTGCTGAGAAAACAAAGGTTATTCAAATGTTATTACAGGTCATTTTATCAGGATGTAAATTACAGTGTGATTACTTCCAAAAATTCAAACAGAGCAGAACACTGCAGTTCTCTGTATTCTATGGACACTGTGTCAGTGACTTGCCTCTCCCAGAGAATGCATCAAAAAAGTAATTGTAATCTGGCCACTACAGGGCATTGTTAGTGTAACAAAGTAGTGTAAGTACCGTTGTTTTACGCAATAGGAAAGGCCATACAATATATATTTTGTTCTTAACATTTACTGCTCCTTTAAAAGCAAACTTGGCTCTTCCCTTCCGAAACGTTTATGGGTGGTATGTATAAATGCAAAGGCATGTCATTCTAAGGAAATCCAACTGCACAGCAGAAGACAAATATAAATTCTCACTGATTCAGTTGGGTTTTTAACCCACAGAATGCTACAGCAGTCTTCACAAACTGCTTAAAATATATGGGAGACCTGCAGCATTTGAGGGGATAAAACATCCATTCAAACCAAGGTGAATTTGAATGTTCTATATAGTGCAGTTGGTTTACCCCATGATTGCCACACTTTGCCTTTATACATAGGTACCTATGTTTAGCCCATTCATTTAATAAATCTGTCAGCAGATAAAGCCTGTTCTATTCCAAAACATCACAGGACATACTCATCTGTTATATGGTGTCAGCTATTACCTATACATTACGTAGCAGAGCTGGTTAAGGTTCACAGACTCTGTGCTCAGTAAGGCAGGGTAGAATACACCAGGAGGGGGCAGGACAACCAGAGGCAGGGAAAACCGCACATACATATCAGACACCTGGAGTAGAGAGAAAATGTAGCCTGTAAAGACTTGCAATATCAATTTCTTACCTAGTTAATTGTAATCTTGTTTTAGACTGACCTAGTCTGTATTCCCTCTACTACCTACTGCATTCCTAGCACGCTTCCTCTTACTTTTACTAAAAGCACTTTTGTCTTTTCTTAAGCGCTTTATACTTCTAGAAATTGCCCACACTGGTCTTCTCTAGCTCATGTAAAAGCCATCACACTTTATGCATACTATATCTTCCTTCTGAAGTTCCTTTACATTTATGGCAAATAAGCAAATTATTTCTGCAGTAACATTTATTTACACAATGAGTTCACATAAATCTGGCTAATGTTCACTTACAGCCCATTCTACAAATGATCATTCTACACAATATTCCAATCTGCTCTCTACTTGGTCATCTTAGATGAGGAACAACTTCCCTCAATCTGGCTCATAAGCATTTTGTTGCAAAAGTGGTACAGAAGTCCTTACCAAGTCATAGAAATTCAGGATAAAGTGAAGGAGGAGAGGGCAGCTTTCAATCTGCAGGCCCAGTGTGGACAGGCGCCCAGTGAAATTAATGAGATCCTTCACAGACGTCAGCAAACCGGACATGGTGCTATCCCTGTATAGGAGGTAGATCATTTTAAAGGGAAACCTTAAATGAAAATTGTTCCTTAACTGTTTTATTAAACATGCTGAATTGAATATATGAGTGACTGTATTTATTTTTGGTTGTTTAAGACCTGATGAGCTGTCAATGAGTTGGATACCTCTTGGGCACTCAAAGGGTTAATGCAGACTGCTTTTGTCTCCAGCCCCCCGCCCCAACCAAAATTGCCTCTCTCTAAGCAGATCTATGCAGCTACTGTAAAATCAGCTGTTCAATACTTTCCCATCCCTGTCACTATCTTTCCTGGCTGTCTCTGTATGTTAATTCAACATATAATTTGTACTTTGCCAGAAAATGACACGTTCCACATTGGAATTTTCTGCATTGCAGGGGTGGGGGTGCGTACAAATAAAACTGAAGAGAAAGAAATTAGTAACAAAACTGACAAGATAACCCGACTAGGTTGATTACAGTTATTGCACAGTGTTATGTTTGCATTCAATTCAACATTAGCTTCCCAATGAAGTTGCCCCTTTAAGAAAGAAGATGATTATACCAACCTCCAGTACCATATGAGAAATTCTTGAGGAATTGGTCAACAAATTTATGGATGGATCAAACAAAAAAGCTTCCCCTAGTGACACTGCGGCTATGCTTATTCACCTGCACCAATTGTATTTTATTCACTTGTCTATTCTTTCATCCTGGAGATAGATCACTTTAAAGGGATAGTAATGTTTCATAATAAAAGCAGCTCTAATTAATCACCATAGTATTTGGACTTGAGAGAGTGTTATTTCAATTCTGGCAGAGTTGTAGTTCAAGAGTAATTCAATGATAAAGTATCCCCCTCCTGCCCCTTTTACTGATGTAACACTGCTCAGCCAGAGCAGAAGGGAGGTGCCCAGGTAGATTGCAGAGAGGGACAATCTTCAATTAAGATAAGGGAAAAACCTGAAAAACTTGTCAAGGGGGGCAGGGCTTTCATTGTTCTCATAGGAAGAAGATTGTCCCCTTCTGTTATCTGTCCAGTCTTACAACCAGATTCACATCTGAGAAGAGATGGCTTACACTAGGTAAAAGGGGCGGGAGGGGAAACTTTGCTTGTGAATATCTCTCAAACCATAAAGGTTTGAGACATAAGACTTATATCGTTCTTCATGTTTTTTTAATGCCTACAAAATAAAATAAAGATAAAACGAAGTATTACTATCCCTTTAACACTCTTTATTTATGCTCATTAGAAGGTAAGCAAAAAATACAAGACAAAAATGTTGTTAGTGTGTCTTACATGTTTATGCTCTGCATGTGTACTCGCTCTGTGCATACAGAGTGCCAAATTAACCAGTTCTGCAAAAGGTCCTTCAGACTCTCTAGAACGCTGCACTGTAGAAAGAAGATGACAATATGTCAGCTACATGGTAACAATTCAGTGGTCATCAAAATGTACAATAATCCCTACATTCCGAAGTTTGTCTTCAATTTGAGGTTACTATGCAATTAAACAGTTAAGTGCAGCTCCAATTAATCCTCATATGCCGTGGGCCATATACAGCTGTATTTCAAGATTTTCAGATTTGTAGTTCAACAGTAATTCAATATTATTCGTCTCCTGCCCCCTTTATCTCATAAACCAGTCGGATGGAGCACAGCGAGGGACAATCTTCAGTGAGCATAAGGAAAAACCCTGCCCTCCTTTGTCAAAGAGGTCAGGGTTTTCCTTATACTCAGTGCATGAAGACTGTCCCTCACTGAGAGCAGTCAGGTTGCATGACCGTATCCCACCTCTGTGGGGAGGCAGCATACATGAAATAAAATTGAATCACCATTGAACTACAAATTGGAGAATACTGAAATCCAGCTCCACATGGCTCATGACATATGAAGATTAATCTGAGATGTGTTTTTCAGCCATTACCATCCCTTTAAGAAGTAAAAAAATTATGACTTTAAAAAATAGGAGCAGCTGCTAGTAGAACAGATTCCTTGAAAAAGCAATCAACATCTACGAAGCTGCTATACTGGGAGATCTACTCCCCTAGACACAGGTCTGTTGATTAAGCAGAAGCTGCATTTTGAGTCCCACAGCGAGGGCACTGCTGAAAGGAGACAACAGAATGATGTCTTGGTGTATCTGTAGTGCATTGCTTAGGACAGTTTCTGGTTTTGCACTGTGAAGGTCCCCACTGTGGATATGCTGTATCTGGCCTGAAAGTCAACACAGATGAATGATAAATGTGATATTGAGGGAGAAGGTCTGGCACTGAATGGGCAAAACTGATGTGGAGATTAAAGAACCCTTTTGAATATGTAGCAAAACTATTAAAAACTTGCAGAGCTCTCACTGACCATACATACCTAAGTGAGGGCTACTTACTTTGAAATACACTGAGGATGTGATAAAGAGTCGGGCCAGAGGTTCATACAACAGTGCTTCCATCTCTGGGAAAAAAAAAAAAAAAAAAAGTAACACAGTTCAGTCTACCATGCTCACTCACCACGATCCACCTCTACATAGTTCCTGACCTTTACTAATAGCCTATGAATCACCAATGACGTTTTTCTTCACACAGAGGTAACATATGGTGTCATAAGTATTTATCTACACTACATTAGTCTGCAAAATTCACATGTTTTTGGCCACAAATAGGTAACCAATCCTAACTTCTCACTTACCTTTAGTAGTTCAGTTGTCTTAATTGGGTGGCTGATGATACGTGCAGGTATTTAAAGGTCTATTTACAGATATATGCTATTTCTTTGTTCAGCTCTGAGAAAGTCACATGTAGTGACGAAACGCGTTAGCTGTGGAACTGTTTTTGTTCTGTTTTATTGTGCATATATTGATTTTATAGATTTTTATTTTTTATGATTGTTTAAGTATATGCACATTTTATTTAGTTTCTTTGACTATTTCAGTCACTGATCCTATCTTGTATTTGTATTTTTATCTTTTTTATTCTCTTTTTTTTTTAAATAAATAAATTTATATTGGACTATACTCACGTACATTTCATATTAGCTTTTGAAACACTGGCCTGCTTTATATAAGTAGCAGTTCCCTCATGGAATAATAGGAGTGGAATTTTTCTATAAGATAAAATAAGGTTGAGCCTACTATAGCATTGAATTTTTTTATATATATCCTCTGTCTAAGTGGCGAATTCCACATATATAATTCATCACTCCTATTGGAGAATCCTGTAAGGAACTGTGTCCATCTGTGACCCCGAGTGGAGAAGATCACTATACTTGGGTGTAAGCCAGTGCAAGCGCAGAAACTAGGAGGCAGGTTGTGTGCCTCTGAAAAATGTGCGTAATATTCTGATTATTTGTTCCACAGTGTTTGGGTGAAGGACCTATCTTCTGTGATCAATATACTACGCTTAGAGAGACTCTTCTGCGCCGCTCTTCTTTTCTTTTTTCTTCTTTTAGTCTACACAGTTTGGAGTGGGAACCCAATCTCCTTGGAAGCGTGCAGCATTGGACTCAAAAGAGCATAATACAGTTAAAGAAAGAAAATCAAGAGATACAAGTATTTGTGTTTGTTTTTATTTATTGTTTTCCCCTGCCTTTTTACCTTGAGTACATACTGTGGGAAGAGGCGCAGTGGTTGGGGAGTTTGTTTTCAGTCTTGACTCCCAGTTTGTATACATATATTTCCAGATATTTCATGAAGCTTTGTAGACTCTCCTCTGGGCCAGACCATATGATTAGCAAATAATCAATAAAGTTTTTAAATAGTATGATGTTATCATTATATCCAGGAAAAATATACTTTTTTTCATATATGTGCATATATGCATTGGTGTATGCAGGAGTCAGATGCTCCCATTGATGTTCCCGCTTTCTGCGTATAAATTTTACCTTCAGATTGGAAGAAATTACATTTTAGACATAACTCAAGTAGTGCTACTAGAAACTCCACCGACCACCTCGATTGCACTGTAAAATAGGATTTTAGTCTTACCTGTTAAATCCTTTTCACCTAGTCCATACAGGTCACTGGTACAATGGGAGGCGATCCGCCCCTTTAAGTAGGCAGGAACATTCATTCAAATGTATGCAGGGGGTGGAGCCTCCCCTCCCTCTTAAGCTGCCCTCAGCCAGAACAAGCTAGATTGATTTGAGACACTAACCTGACCAGAGTAAGAAGGAAAAGGAAGACTCCTGTGAGCATGCCCCGTAGGTCTCCCACTGAATGCCACAGGAGAGCCAAGCATGGTCCCTTGACAGGGTGGGAGACCAGTGACCTGTATGGACTAAGTGAAAAGGATTTAACAGGTAAGACTAAAATCCTATTTTCACTGTCGTCCAATACAGGTCACTGGTACAATGGGATGTACAAACATTGAGCTTTCCCAGAGGCGGGAAGTAAGGCAAGGACCAAGCGCAAGGTCCAAAGTCACTAGAACTGCTATGAACCAATTAACCATAGAGCCCAATAACAGAAGTGTCAACGGACACCAACCAGGGGTAAAAACGAACCCTCCGAACTAACATAGCACACTGAACTAGAGCCAACAGGGCTCAACAGCAAAGAAGCACTAAGAACCACAGAGTAGAAGATCCTAAACAGGCAAGACTGCCTCCGGGACCTTCCTCCCAAAGCTGGCATCAGCCGAGGCCAGTACATCAACGCGATAGTGCTTCGTGAATGTGTGCACAGAGGACCAAGTGGCCGCTCTGCACAGTTGATCAGCAGACGCCTGATTCTTATAGGCCCAAGAGGCCCCAATTGATCTGGTGGAATGAGCAGTAACCCTGAAGGGAACATGCTTATTCTGCAGTTTGTAGGCTTCACAAATGGTAGATTTTATCCAAGATGCAATAGTCACCTTTGATGCCGGTCTCCCTGCCCTAGGCCCCTCAGGTATGACGAACAGGGCGTCAGACTTCCTGATAGACTCAGTGCGATGAACATAAAATTTAAGACAACGCACAACATCCAACAAATGGAGATCTCTTTCCTTGTCAGAGGAAGGGTTAGGACAGAAAGAGGGCACCACAATCTCCTGATTGATGTGAAATTCGGAGACAACCTTGGGTAAAAACTCCTTGGAAGTGCGAAGCACTGCCTTATCCTTGTGGAACACCAAGTAAGGAGGTTTACAAGACAGAGCTTATAACTCTGCTACCTGGCGAACTGAGACAATAGCCAAAAGAAAGGCCATTTTCAAGGTCAAGAGACGTAAAGGAATAGAAGCCAAGGATTCAAACGGGGGTCTCTGGAGAACCCCCAGCACCAAACTGAGGTCCCACTGGGGAGTTGGACCCTTGAAGGCAGGCCGAACATGAGCCACACCTTGGAAGAAAACCATAACATCAGGAAGAATAGCAATCCGTTCCTGGAAAAATACAGACAGAGCTGAAGTCTGAACCTTGAGAGGACTCAGGCTGAGTCCTTTCTCAACCCCATCCTGCAAAAAGGCCAGGACCGTGGGAAGATGGAAATCAAGTGATAGATCCTTGTCAGTACACCATGCCACAAAGGTGGACCATATGCGATGATAGATCTTGGAAGACACAGGCTTGTGAGTTGTAAGCATCGTGGACACCACTGAAGAGGAAAACCCTTTCTTCTTTAAAATTGAGGATTCAACCTCCAAGCCGTCAAATGGAGATGCTCAACATCCTCCTTCAACAGATATCCTTGAAGAAGTAGATCTGGACGGGCAGGAAGCGGAAAGGGATCCGCCACAGACATGGCTAGCAGTTCCGGATACCAGGACTGACAAGGCCAATTTGGAGTGATTAGGATGACAGGACAACGCTCCATCTTCAGCTTCTGGATGACTCTGATCAACAGAGGGAGAGGAGGGAAGATGTACGCCAGAGGGAACTCCCAAGGGATTGACAAGGCATCCACTGCTAGAGCAAGAGGGTCCCTCCACCGAGAGCAAAACACTGGCACCTTCCTGTTGTGTCTGGTAGCCATCAGATCCACTACAGGTACCCCCCACATCTGGGTTAGAAGGTGAAACACCTCTGGATGAAAAGCCCACTCTCCGCTGTCGACTGTACGACTACTGAGAAAGTCTGCCATGACGTTGTCTACGCCTGGAATGTGTACTGCTGAGATTACGGGCACATGAGCTTCTGCCCAAGATAAGATGGCCTTGATCTCTAACCAAGTGGTGAGACTTTTTGTGCCGCCTTGTCTGCTGATGTAGGCCACTGCGGTGGCGTTGTCGGACTCCACTCTGACTGGACAACCTTCCAGCTGAGATTCCCAGTGCCTCAGGGCAAGAAAGATGGCACGAAGTTCCGGAACATTGATGGAGAGAAGAGATTCCTCCAGTCCCCATTTCCCCTGAGCACTGAAACGACCCAACACTGCCCCCCATCCCCGGAGGCTGGCATCCGTCGTGACTGTGGTCCAATAGGGAACCCGAAAGGATCTCCCTTTCAGGAGATGAGACAGGTCCAACCACCATTCCAAGCTCAACTCGACATGAGGAGGCAGAGAGACTGACAGATGCTGATGATCTGGATGGTTCTTGCACGTCTGGATCACAAACCTCTGAAGTTCCCTGGTGTGTGCCATGGCAAATGGCACTGCCTCTATCGTGGAAATGAATTTCCCCACCAGAGAAGTCAACTTCGGCACTGGAACCCTGTCGAGCTCTAGGATCTTGGATACACAGAGAGCAATCTGATGAGCCACTTCCTCCGGTAAAAACACCATGCACTGCTGAGTGTCGAACAGGAGACCCAAGAAGAGGAGCTGTTGAGATGGGACCAAGTCTGACTTGTCCAGATTCACAATCCAGCCGTGGCGATTGAGTGTCTGTATGCACAACTGCATCTGCTGGTGGAGAATCTCCGCAGATGAAGCTTTCAGGAGCAGATCGTCCATGTAGGGAGTCACCCTGACTCCATCTCGATGAAGCACAGCTATCAAAGCTCCCAATACTCTCTGAAAAACCTGAGGAGCTGAAGTCAGTCCAAAGGGAAGAGCTGAAAACTGAAAGTGGCCTTTGTGACAGGCAAACCTGAGATACCGTCTGCTCTCTGGATGAATAGGGATGTGAAGATATGCATCCTGAAGATCCAGGGAGGCAAGGAACTCCCCTGGAGACATTGCGGCTATCACAGAATGCAGGGATTCCTGACGATAGTGGGAAATCACAACAAAGGAATTGAGATCCTTGAGATCCAAAATAGGACGAGCACCTCCGTCCTTTTTGGCCACAACAAACAGGTTGGAATAGAATCCTGAACCTGTGTCCTCTGATGGAACCAGTTCCAGGACCTCTTTGTCCAAAAGATCCTGAATAGCGTTGTCGAACAGACGTCTTTTTGCAGGCTCCTGAGAAGGACGAGTAAAATGGAACCGAAAAGGAGGAAGGGAAGAGAAAGGGATCCTGTATCCCTCTGATACCACCTGAACAACCCAAGGGTCCGCCACTGACTCCTCCCAAACCAGGCGAAAGATGTGGAGACGTCCACCTACAGCCGGATGCGGGCCCAGGTTCGGCGAGTCATGCCGAAGCAGTCTTGGAGGTCTTGGCCTTGAGGGCAACTTTGGGCTTCCAGGACTGTTTGGGCTTGGAGGAGGAGCGCGCAGAGGACGGACCCGCCTGGGGCGTAGAGCGTGTCTCAGTTTGGAAGGAACGAAAGAACCGATTGCGTTTGGCTGGAAACTTCTTTTTGAAGACTGATGGTAGAAGAGTACTTTTACCACCAGTAGCCTCACTAATCATCTCCTTAAGTTCAGATCCAAACAGTGAGGTCCCTTGGAAGGGTAATGAAAGCAAGACTTTCTTAGAAGCGGTGTCAGCAGACCAAATTTTCAGCCAAAGAGCACGTCTAGCCACCACAGAGGAAGTGGAGGCCCTCGCCATCATGCGCACAGCATCAAAAGCAGCGTCAGAAACATAATTTTGAGCTTCTGAGATATTAGCAAGAAGCTGTAGCTGCTCAGACACTGGCGCATCCTGGTGAACCACCTCAGTAAGCTGTTCAGTCCAGGCCGCAATAGCCCGGTTAACCCACGCCACTGCAAAGGTTGGCCGCATGGCAGTGCCAATAGAGGCAAAAAATAGATTTAAGACAAGTTTCTAACTTTTTGTCCGTCCAATCTTGCAGGGAAGAGGCATCAGATACAGCTAAGGCAGTAGATTTGGATAACCTAGAAATAGGAGCATCCACTTTAGGAGGATGAACCCATTTTGCCAGTTCAGTCTCAGGAAAAGGGTAAAGTTTAGCAAACTATTTGGACACAGAAGAGGATTTTTCAGGGTTCCTCCACGCATCAGAGACTAAACGAGCAAGAGTAGGGTTAGTAGAAAAACATACAACAGCTTTAGACGGTTTTTGAAAAACATCAGTTGGATCATGAGTAGATTCCTGAGTCAGAGGAAGGTTGAGCGTGGTTAGCACAGCTCTGAACAAACCCTCAGCAGAGATTTCAGGGTCATATTCATAAGGGTCACCAATAGACCTGGTAGATTCAATAACAGTGCCTTCCTCAGCATCAGAATCTTGTAAAAGTTCTTCCTCAGAAGAATCAGACATGTCAGGAGCCCCCTGTGGCTTAGGCAGGGAGGTCCTGACTGTGGAGGGGGTCTGCCAAACTTGAAGAGCCCCCTGAACCTGAGAGGGAAAGAGTTGAAGAGTGGATCTGAGATCCCTAGTGGCAGCCTTGAACTCTTTCACCCAAGTTGGCTCAATGGCGTGACTGGAAAGCCCAGGGTTGCTGTCATGACTTTCTGCACATTTTGGGCATAGATGACCAGAAAATTCTCTAGGCAGCCCAGAATGACAAGAGGAGCAAAACGCAATGGGGGAAACTGACACCCCCGCCTCCTTAGTCTTGGGTCTAGCCCCTGACTCCAGTGGAGTAGACATGCTCACAGCGTCAGATATACTCCACTAAGAAGAATCACCCAATTGAAGTGTGAAAGATTAAAATTTCACCCCAGAAATGTCTAAAATTGAACTTATCTGGCAAGCGAAGGGTTAATCTGCTGAGGAGAGAGAGAAGGCTCGGTCCCTGCGTAGTATACTCGCTGAGAATAACTCACAAAATGGCTGCCGCGACGGTAGCCAATCAGAAAACGAGCGCGAAACGGGCGCTCATGGGAATCGTAGTTTTTCTCAGAAGTACCCCAAAACAGTGCCCGAAGCCCCCCCAGACCCCCAAGACACCGAATCATGCAACTGGATGATAGAGTAAGGGAAGACCAACAAAATGAGCCCTCTCTGAAGTCGCTGTGACAAGCGGTTCCAGAGATACGTCCCACACTGTGTAAACCCATAGAGAGTAAAGGAGCAATGGCGTCTATGCGGGAAAAGCGCGCTTAAAGGCGCGGAACATTAACTTTTAATAAATTTATCCTGAGAGAAAAAAGTTATCAAACATACACCAAACACATGTAAAACATGATAAAACAATATCCCAAAGCTCCAAAACCCAGGGAATACCACAGACATTGCATAAATACAGAGCAATAGTAAGAAAAACACCCTATGAGTGCTGGAGTGCATAATGAGAACTCCCAAATACATGCCCAAAGAAGGGACACTGTGGGACAAGTGGACCTTCAGCACTCAAAGGGTGGCTCACCTTTCTGCAGGACTTCTGTCTTCAGGTAACCATGTTGAAAGGGAATTAACCAGAGGAAAATTCCCCAGCAGGGAAGCTACTTGACTCAAGTTGTTCCCTCTTCAGGGCATAAGGTCCACCAGAAAATCCCTGGAAGCTGCACTAGCCACTTTGGTGAGGGCAATTGTCAGCCATGGTCACCCGCCTAATGGTGGTATTCCATATTTGAAGAAAAACAATAAAAAACTAAAGCTGAATGAGAGATGTTCTCCACCTGGTGTGCACAGCACACAGGAACAAATCAATCTAGCTTGTTCTGGCTGAGGGCAGCTTAAGAGGGAGGGGAGGCTCCACCCCCTGCATACATTTGAATTAATGTTCCTGACTACTTAAAGGTGTTGATCGTCTACCCAAAGTTATCAGTAACCTGTATTGGACGACAGAGAAAAAGTCATTCAAGTCCATACTAGCAGCCCCAGTGAATTGTGTTTATACCTATCTTGTGCAGAGTGGGCAGTAATAATTTATCACGGCTTCTGCTGAGAAAGCAGGCAGTATTCTCTTTATGCAGCAAGACAACTGGACATTTACTGCTAGACGTGACTGAGGTCCTGATTAAATTGATCCATTGGTAGTATTTTGCCCCTTCTCTTATGCCATGGGATTCATATATAGTGTATGTTTATCTTTTTTGTGGATTGTCATGCACAGAATCTCTGTGCATGGCAAACCACAAAAAGATAAACATACAACATATATTAAGCTTTACTGGTTTGCCTACCTGTAGAGGAGCTGAGTGGAATCCAGCTGATGAGCTTTAGGACTTGGGATCGGTGTGAGCCATTCCAGTGAGGCAGACTCTTGTAAAGGAATCCTTCGCTGCTAGAAAGTCCTTCCTTTTTTGGGAAATAAAAACAACTTTGTAGTAAGAGTTGTTTACAAATACTGGTAAAGTTGAAAGCTTTACAGTAACATAGTAAATTAAGTTGGAAAAAAAAAAAAAAGACACAAGTCCATCAAGTTCAACCCTTGCCTCATAACTCAGAGAAATGAGAATTATATAGCTTTCCTGGTAACAATCAAGTTAGTCTTTATCAGACCTTCCTGATTTGCCTACTAATACACAGTATAACCCTGTATGTTCCGTTTTTAAATAAATATACCTAATCTTCTCATAAATGTATCCATTTTATCTACCATAACCACATCCTTGGGCAAGGAAATCCAGTATTTAAACACACCTTGCTGTAAAAAAAACCCTTCTTCTGCTGAAGTCTAACCCTCATTTCCTCTAATCTCAAGGGGTGTCCCCTGGTCATTTGATCAGGCCTTGGAATGAATAAGGTCACCACAGAGATCCTTGTATTGACCTTTCATATACTTGTACATTGTGATAAGGTCTCGTCTTCAGAGCCGGTGCTAGCATAAGGCTGTTAAGACAGCCGCCTTAGGGCGCCGCAGCGGAGGGGCACCAAAACAGGGGGAGCTGCTAATTTGTTTTTCGGGGGCGGGGCATCAAAATGCACATTCGCCTGTGTAGACAAAAATCCCTGCACCGGCCCTGCTTGTCTTAGTCGTCTTCAATACCCTTTTTTATCCAAGACAGGACTTTTGCTTTTTCCAAGTTTGTAGTTTACAAAGATTCCCAGGTCTCTCTCTAGCAATGAGTCCTCTGAAATGATGCCATTAAGTTCATAAGTAGCCTAGGGATTTTTTCCTCCAAAATGCATGACTTTACACATTCCCACATTAAACTTCATATTCCATTTGGTTGCCCAATCTACCATTTTATGTAAACCCCTCTATAGAGAGCAAATATCCTGTTCTGAATTAATTACCCTGCATAATTTAGTGTAATCTGCAATGCAAATATTGATATTTTGTTTTCTTTATCCATATCCAAGTAATTTATAAACATGCTAAAAAGTAGTGGACCTAGTACTGAATCCTGATGTACTCCACTGTTCACTTTAACGGAATTGGAGAATTGTCCATTTACAACCACACACCACTCCCTATCCTTCAAACAATTATCTATCCAATTACAAAGGTTATCCCCAAGCTTCAGTTTCCTTATTTTATACCAAAGCCTTCTGTGTGGCACTTTATCAAATGCCTTTGCAAAATCTAGATATACTACATCAACTGCCTTACCACTATCTAGGTTGCTCCTTATTTCTTCATAGAAGCTGAAAAGATTAGTTTGACATGATCTATTCCTCATAAAACCATGTTGATTCCTGGTAATCTTATTTTGGTGGTGTAATCCTGAATATAGTCCCTTATTATCCCTTCTAGCAGTTTTCACATTACAGCGGTAAAACTCACACACCCAGCAGTAAAACTCACAGTTCTGTTTTACTTCCTTTCTTAAAAAGAGGCACTACATTGGCTCTACTCCAATCTTGTGGCACTGAGCCTATTGTGAGAGAATCTTTAAAGAGTAAAAAGAAGGGTCTTGCTAGCACTGCACTGAGTTTCTGAAGAACCCTTGGATGTATACCATCAGGACCCAGTGATTTGTCAATCTTAATTTTGTTCAGTCTTCCAATGACCTTTTCTCGTGTTAAAATACAATTATCAGAAATTGGGTTATTTGTTACTTTATGAGGCTCTTTACCATTCCTTGTTCCCTTGTATATACGGATACAAAGATTGTTTAGAACATCGGCTTTTCCTTATCCTCTCACCCATCTCATTTTTGAATATTAGGGACCAGGAACCAGACTAGATTTACCCGTTAAATCCTTTTCTCTTAGTCCATACAGGTTACTGGTAACTCTGGGTAGGTGATCCGCCCCTTTAAGTAGGCAGGAACAATTCTAGAATTGTATGCAGGTGGTGGAGCCTACCTTACCTCCTTGGCTGCAGCTAGCCAACCAGCTCCAGAAAGATTTTAGACACTAACTATTGACTAGATAGTAGAAGGGAAATAAGACTCCTGTGAGAATGCCCCCGAAGGACCCCCACGGTCTGCCACAGGACAGCCAAGCATGGTCCCTTGACAGGGTGGGAGACCAGTAACCTGCATGGACTAAGAGAAAATGATTTAACAGGTAAGACTCAAATCCTCTGTTCTCTGTCATCCAATACAGGTTACTGGTAACTCTGGGATGTCCAACCTTTGAGTTTTCCAGAGGCGGGAAGGCAAGGACCAGGCACAAGTCCCCCAAAGTCACCAGAGCAGATATGAACCATCAGATCAGAGATAGCCCAACAAACAATGAAGTGTCAAGGGACACTGAACAGGGGTAACACCACCCCAACTGTTACACAGCACAGTGAACTAGAGCCAACAGGGATCAAAAGTGAAGGAAGCACCAAGAACCGAAGAAAATCCTAGACAGGCAAGACTCCAGGATTTTCCTCCCAAAGCTGGCGTCAGCCGACGCCAGTACATCAACATGGTACTGCTTCGAAAAGGTGTGCACAGATGACCAGGTGGCAGCCTTGCACAACTGATCAGCAGAGGCCTTATTCTTGTAAGCCCAAGAGGTCCCAATAGATCGAGTAGAATGAGCCGTGACCCTGAAAGGGACAGGCTTCTTCTGCAGCTCATAAGCCTTACAAATAGTGAACTTGATCCAAGAAGCAATAGTCATCTTGGATGCAGGTCTTCCTGCCCTAGGATCCTCAGGAATGATGAACAACGTGTATGATTGCCTGATAGACTCAGCGCGATGTGCATAAAACTTGAGACAACGCACCACATCTAACAAGTGAAGTTCCCTCTCCTTGTCAGAGGTGTGGTCAGGGCAGAAAGAGGGCACCACAATCTCCTGATTGATGTGGAACTCCGAAACCACCTTTGGGAGAAACTCCTGAGAGGTGTGAAGCACAGCTTTGTCCTTGTTAAACACCAAATAGGGTGGTTTACAGGACAGAGAATGTAACTCTGCAACACAACGGACAGACACAATCAACAGAAGAAAAGCAATTTTCCACGTCAACAGGCGTAGAGGAATAGTAGCCAAAGACTGAAATGGAGGGTGCTGAAGAAGGCCCAAAATCAACTTAAGATCCCATGAAGGAGCAGGAATCTTGAAGGCAGGACAAGTATGAGCAATGCCCTGGAAGAAAACCTTGACATCAGGAAGGATGGCAATGCATCTCCGAAAGAAAAGAGAGAGAGCAGACGTCTGAACTTTAAGGGAACTCAAACTGAGGCCCTTATCCACACCATCCTGCAAAAAAGCCAGGACCGAAGGCAGATCAAATTCCTGAGACAGGTCCTTGTCAGCACACCAAGATAGGAAGGGTGACCAGATACGATGGTAGATCTTGGAAGAAACAGGTTTGCGGGCACTGAGCATAGTAGCCACCACATCAGAAGAAAACCCTTTCTTCCTCAATATTGAGGATTCAATTTTCAAGCCATCAAGGCTAGATGATGAACATCCTCCTTCCACAAGTAACCCTGTAGAAGAAGATGCGGACAGCAAGGGAGCCGGAATGGTTCTGCCACTGACAAATCCAGAAGCTCCAGAAACCAAGACTGACGAGGCCAGTACGGAGCAATCAGAATGACTGGACAACGCTTCATTTGTAATTTCCGTAACACCCTGTGCAATATGGGGAGGGGAGGAAAGATGAAGGAAAGAGGGAATAACCAAGGAATGGTCATTGCATCCACCGCCAGAGCTACAGGGTCCCTCAATCGAGAGCAGAACCTCTGAACCTTCCTGTTGTGTCTTGTTACCATCAGGTCGATATAAGGAAGACCCCATTTCTGAACAATGAGGGTGAACACCTCTAGACGCAGCTCCCACTCTTCGCTGTCTACTGTGTGTCGACTGAGGAAGTCCGGCATGACGCCAGGAATGTGCACTGCGGATATGACAGGAACGTGTTCTTCTGCCCAGGACAAAATAGCTTTTACCTCTAACCAAGTGGCAAGACTTCTTGTTCCACCCTGCTTGTTAATGTAAGCCACGGTCGTGGTGTTGTCGGACTCTACCCGGACTGGACAGTCTTCCAGGTGAGAAGTCCAATGACAAGGGGCATGAAATATCACAAAATGCTCCAACACGTTGATGGGAAGGAGAGATTCTTCTGGAGACCACCGACCCTGTGCACACACGTGACCCAGGACCACTCCCCAACAGGAGAGGCTGGCATCCGTCGTCACCGTGGTCCAGAGGGAAACTAGGAAGGACTTGCCCTTCAGCAGATTGGAGAGGTCGAGCCACCAGGACAAACTCAGTTCCACATGAGGAGGAAGTGACACCAACGTCTTCAGACGGTCCGGCCGACCCCTGCACACCTGGATCACAAACCGCTGGAGTTCCATGGTGTGTGCCATAAATGGTACTGATTCTATGGTGGGAATGAATTTCCCCAGGAGAGATGACAGCTTCTTGGCTGGAACTGGATCTTGAGCCAGTATCACAGAAACCCTGTGGGCGATCTGGTGAGCCACCTCGTCCGTGAGAAACACCATGTTCTTCTGGTTATCGAAGAGGCTGACCAGGAAGAAAAGACGCTGGGATGGGACATGATCTGATTTGTCGAAGTTGATGATCCACCCGTGATGGATGAGAGCATGAATGCATTGCTGAACCTGCTGATTAACAAGTTCCACAGAAGAGGTTTTCAGAAGCAAGTCGTCCATGTATGGAGTAACTCTGACGCAGTTTCGGTGGAGTACGGACACTGAGGCAACCAGGACACGGTTGAAGACTTGAGGAGCTGTCGTCAGACCAAATGGAAGAGCTGAGAACTGAATTTCCCCGGTCGCAGGAAATCCAGAGGTACTGCCGGCTCTCTGGATGAATGGCAATGTGTAGGTACGTGTCCTGAAGATCCAGAGATACAAGGAATTCCCCCGGGGACATGGCAGCAATCACCGTACATAGAGACTCCTGGTGATAATGAGTGCGGGTCACAAAGGAACGGAGATCCTTCAAGTCCAAAATGGGACGACAACCACCGTCTTTCTTGGAGACCACAAAGAGGTTTGAGTAAAAACACATACCCCAATCCTGAACTGGAACAGACTCTAGAACGTCCTTGTCCAGAAGAGCCTGAACAGCACCAACAGACAGCGATTC
This sequence comes from Rhinophrynus dorsalis, assembly GCA_037306005.1. Classification (NCBI taxonomy): domain Eukaryota; kingdom Metazoa; phylum Chordata; class Amphibia; order Anura; family Rhinophrynidae; genus Rhinophrynus; species Rhinophrynus dorsalis. The sequence goes on along the minus strand of CM074726.1, from coordinate 71,717,039 downwards.
TCTGCGCCCTGAGGCGTATGAGAAGGAAAGCGAAAGGGTGGAAGAGACGAAAGGGATCCTACAGACATGGTGGAAACCCTAGCCACCAAAGAGATGGCATCAAATAGGAAAGCAGAAACAAATCTGTGCTGTGGAGCATCCTGACGGGCAGCAAGACTGAGCTGTTCAGTCCAGATCGCAATGGCCCAGTTCACCTATGCTGCTGCGAATGCTGGACACATGGCAGAATCAGCAGTGGCAAACATGGACTTGAGGGAGACCAAGTTTTTTGTCAGTCCAGTCCTTTAGAGCAGATGCATCAGACACTGGCAAAGCAGTAGACTCGGATAGCCTGGAGATAGGAGCATCCACTTTAGGAGCATGAACCCACTGAGCAAGCACTGCCTCAGAAAAGGGATAAAGCTTAGCAAATTTTTTGGACACGCAATGTTTCCTGTTCAGAGACTTCCACTCTTCAGACACAAGGCAGTCAAGAGTGGGGTTAGGTGGAAAGCAAGTAAGGGGCTTTTTAGGCTCCTGAAAAACATCAGAAGGAAACTCCTACGCTAAGGGAATGTCTGGCAAGCAAAGGGTTAATCTGGAAGAAAGCCAGGAGAATCAGCCTATGAGCAGGATAAGCAAGATAGAAGTAAAACATCCACTACAAGACTGTCAGGCAATCAGAAGAAAGCCAGAAAAAAAAAGGCATTCTGGTTAATGTCTTGTTGCTTATTGCCTAGCAATGCGTCCAACTCCCTGGACACTCAGAAAGTAGAATGGATGATAGGACATGAAGAGACAAGAAGATAGAGCCCCATTCTGACTGTTGTAGCTTAAACGGTTGCAGAGATATGTCCTAAGTGAATGCAGGAAACCTGGCGGCAGGTTTTGGATAGTAACATTAGGATAGTAATGTTTTAAATTAAGTATATCGCAGAGTCTTCTTTGTTGAAGATAGAACCGTTTCCACTATATTTAGTACCTTACTTTCATGTAGTTCTCAAGTTATTCAATATAGAAGGATCCCCCTCTCACCTCTTCTGGCCACCTCCCACTGAATCTTCATTCTGGTAATGGGACCGGACAGACACAGTGAGGAAAAACTTCAGTAAGTAGAAGGGAAACCCTGCCCTCCTTGACAAAGGAGGGCAGGATTTCCCTTTACATACTGAAATTTGTCTTTCGCTGCATCTGTCCGGACCAGACAAAACTGCAGCAGTGAAATGGCCAAAAGGGACGGGGAATAACTTGAGAACTACGTAAAAGTAAGGTACTAAATATAGGGCACACTGTTCTATTTACAATAAAGAAGACTCGGCGATATACTTAATTTAAAACATTACTAGCCATTTAAAGGGATAGTAATACTTGAAAATAAATTTATTTTATATTGTAGCTCTTAAAAAAACATGCAAAATGATATAAGTCTTATCTCCAAAACCTTTATGGTTTGGGAGATATTCACAAGTAAAGTTTCCCCTGGAGTAACGTCACTGCTCCACCCTTTAGATTTGGAATCTGGTCCCTTGACTGGCCACGGCTCTCCAGAAGTGCCGAGATCACGATCTTTAAAAAGAATTTCTTCATTGGAATGGTCTACAATGTGTGCTTGCAATAGAGATGCACCAATACAGATTTTTGAAGACCGAATACGAGTATCGATACTTTTTTCAAGTACTCATCGATACCAATTACCGATACTTTTTTTGCGGTCATTTGCCAGTTTTCCAAGTACCTATATGCTTTAGGTACTTGGAAAACTGGCAAATGACCGCAAAAAAAAGTATCGGTAATTGGTATCGGTGAGTACTTAAAATATACACACGCACCACCTCTTGACTCTTGATTCTCCCCTTTTGCCTCTCTCCCCCTCTTGATTCCCACCTTTTGCTTCATTCTCCTCCTTTTGAGCCCCCTTCTTTTGTCTTGGCTTTTTCTCTCCCTTTGATCCCCCTTTCCCCCCCCTCCTTCTCCTCTACTCTTGATCCCACCCTTTTGCCCCTCTCTCTCTCCTGATCCCCCCTCCTTATGCCTCTTCTTGCCCCCCCTCCTTTTGCCTCCTGATCCTTCCTCCTTTTGCCTCTTTCTCCCTCTTGACCCCACTCTCTGCCTCTTTCACCACCCGCTGCCCCATCTTGCCTCCCTTACCCTCCTCTGCCGGGTGCTCGCTGTTCTCTCGCGAGCCCCGGCAGAGGTCAGCGTCGGAGCGTTGCCACGGTAACCTTCAGGAGGGAGAGAGGTGACCGGGGAGCATTGTGAGCAGCTCCCCGGGCTCCCTCTCTGCAGCACTGACCCTGACACAGGGTATCGGTGCTGGCATCGGCCGCATTTGTGCGAGTACAAGTACTCGTGCAAATGCTGGTATCGACACCGATACCAGTATCGGTATCGGTGAACGGTGCAACCCTAGCTTGCAAGCCAGGCACACTTTGTACACAGTTCCAATTAAGTAGTTCTTTTTAAAGATCGTGATCTCAGCACTGCTAAAGAGCTGCCGGTTGATCTGTGGACCGGATTCCAAATCTGTCCACTAGATGGCAGACTTGACTGTAACAGCCAAGAAAAGGGAATTTTACTTTATTTTATTTGTGAATATCTCCCAAACCATAAAGGTTTGGGAGATAAGACATATTATTTTTCATGTTTTTTTAAGGGCTACAATATAAAAAAAAATATTTTCAAGTATTACTATCCCTTTAAAGGAGCTGCTGCATTAAAAACGGTGTAGAGTTAAAAATTGTCGAAAGGACCCAAAACCACCCCGCAGGGAACATGTGGCAAAAGATAAAATTATGGTACAAGTAAAGTGAGGGTGACTATAAATCCCCCAAGTCACCTACACACAGGCATTAGGTATAACAGCAGAGAAATAGTTAATCCACACTATAAAAAGAAGTCATGTGACCACAAATTCTGCATCCGTGCCTCACACACCCCAGGAAGGCAGCTAGGATGAGATCTGCATATCTTCTCCACACTTGAGCCCAACATACACACCCCAGGTAGCAGTTAGGCGGAGATTAGCATATCTCCTCCACACTGCACCGAGCCAAACATACACAGCCACTTAATTTTCCACAGCCCTCAGTATCCCTGCATCAAAACCAAAAACATGGCTGTCACCTATGGATGTCTGAAATGGTACCAACCACCAGATTCTGCTTTTGCTGCAAACAGCCCTGTTTTGTCTACACCACCAGGTGCAATGTCATGTCGAACATAAGATGTTTTCACTGGATTGTGATTCAGTCCCTCATGGGTTATATTTAATATGCCTAATGATTCCATACAAATGAACAGCCTGACTCACCCTCACCTTGTACTACTACGTTCACAAGAGGATTGTAACCCTTTCATTGCTTGTGCAGGACTCAACACATTGTCCCCTACTAGCACACAAAGGGTTAATACCTCTTGTTATTTATAAACGATTATGGCAAATACATTGTTCACAAGAACAAGGATAGCAATGAGCTACTCTGGCTCTCAGCGGAAGGGGGGAGGAAAAATCAGCAGAATCTGAAGCTTCTTCTTCCCTGTCTTTAATTGGAACAAGAGAGCCAGTCCAGGCTCTGGCTTTTTTTAATTTTGCGAGATTTTACCTTGGCTCCATCACCCCCATGTGAGAGTCGTTCCTACTAAACACTCCCTGCAGCTCAGACATGGCTTCCTCACCAAAATAAGAGACTATAACTACAAGGCACAAAACAACAAGGATAAACTGGGTGTCGTTTTTTTTTTACCTGCCTTTTGTTTGATGTGCTAATGTAATTTTTAGTTTGTTGCATCTAATAAAGAAGGACACTTGCTAAGATTAATTACATGTGTGCTCCTAGCTGAAGCATTTTATTCTTGTTTATTCATTTTGTTGTCTGTGTAATAAACAGTATCAGCAGAATGTGAATCCAGGTACAGACCACAGATGGCATTGAAACCCACGCCATTGATGACCTGTCTAGGCTCACTAATATCGAAGGACTGTGGGTGAAAATCCAAGACTGTTTCAACGTGACTCCGGACAAACAAATGCTTTTTTACTGGGGAAAACAGGTAATCCGCAAAGGAAAATAGTTCCACAAAGTGTGACCCCTGAAGAATTAGCACTGACAGATGCCCACTATGTCATGCCACTGACCTGTGTAATAATTGCTTCGTTGCTAGAGAGGTCTACAACTAATGCCTCTATCGCTCTAGCATCCAAGGGATTAATCTCACCCAGTACCTAAAAGGACAGCCCTGTCTTCTGTTCCCTGCATTCCATCACTGCAGTGACAGGCCTGTGCCCCCTGTTTGTCATTGTCACGGACCACTTATTTAGAACTTGTACATCAGGTGTACTGCCAAATACCCCCCCCCCCCCCCCCCCCACTGAGGTCCTCGATGTCAAGCTGGAAACAAAAGAACATTTCCTCACTTTCGGCGCACCTTACTTTTGAAACTCCATGGAGCATGGGTATGATGCTATACAGCAAGTTTAATTTTTTGTGACAAGGAAAAAAACATTTTCTATATCCCTTGGAATTCTCAGTGAGGCTGCTGTATTGTCTATTATACACTAATGCCTACAATCTTGCTACAGTGTGCAATATGATGGACACCAGCCTCAAATGACCAACGGAGATCCTGGCGACTCTCTACCGCATTGCACAGCGCAACTGATCTCACTAACTTTACTCTACTGCACAACATAATACATACTGTGCAATGCCACGGACAGCAGCCACAGATCCCCAACGGAAAGCCTGGCAAGTGTCCACTGCACTGTACAGAACAATCAATCCCTCCAATTAATAAACCTAATAAAGCACACAAAATCTTAACCATGCTTGCAATCATCAAAACAAGGTAAAATCAACAAATTGAAGACTACCATACGTCACTCAGAAATGCCTGTTGTGCTATTTTTACAGGACATCACATCACTGTGTGTGTCTAATATATTTATGTATTTTTTATTTATCTATTTATTAATTTAGCTGTTAAATGACTTCTGGAAAACTGCACATAACACTCACACACACACACAGATATTTCCAATACCAGCCATTTTTCTCATACTTTAATATTACACTTTATATTGCTAAATAAGAAGGATTTAAAAAAAAAAAAAAAAAAAAAAAAAAGACGGCCAACGCCGTCCCACACTGCTAGTCCCATATAAAAAGGCAGCCATCCTCACTCCAAAGCCCTCTGAAGAGAATACACAGATAGAATAAAAACACCCATAATGAGTGGCAGAGTCTAACAAGGCTCAAACCAGCCCTTGTATGGAGAGGCAACACAGTTAGGGCAAACTGCACCAGTGTCTGTCTTCAAGTTACCATCTTAAAGAGAAGCCAGCTTCTCAAGAGACCCTTGTAATGAGGGAAAAACTTGGTGGCAAGATTCCCTCCACAGGGCTGGAAAGGTCCACAAAGCACCTGTGGAACTGGTCAATCCACTCAAGAAGCCCAGTGATGGTAACCCACCTAATGGAGAATTATACACCCTCATATCTAAAAATAAAATAACAAAACCAAAGAAGATGTGCCTTCCACTACCATTTCCTAGAAGGACACGTTAATTTTGAGAGTGTGTGTGTGTGTGGGGGGGTCTCGACCCTGTCATTTTTGATGTGCCCTGAGGCTACCATGGGGTTGAGTAATTCTTGGAGGGCAGGGAACAACACAAAAGACAGCATCTTTGGAGTGGAGACAACCTCCTCCAGCTCAACCCCCTGCCTAAAATGTGCCTGAATTCATGTGACAAAGAGCCACAATAAAGAAAAATAAGCTGATAAGAAGAACAATATGTCTCAGGACTAAGACCCCCAAGAGCACTCCTCTGCCTGGTAAAAGTTTTCTCTGGGTGGGAGTCCTGTGTTGCATATGGACAAAAGTGAAAAAGATTTAACACGTAAGAACACTGAAATCCTATTTTATCTTACGTCCAATATAGAACATTGGTACCATGGAGATATATCAAAGCTAGGTCACCCGTGCTGGTAAACGAGGAAAAGATTTCCCACACACCCCCATGATAAGTTTTCCCTAGGACTATTCAGAATCTGAATAGTGCCAAAAAAAGGGACACTGAACTAGCACAGAACACCAAACAAGAGACATTAGGACTCAAAGAGACTACTGAACAACTGGCAGTAGAAAAATAGGAATATACAGATCCTTAAACAGACTAAATTGCCTGAAGGATGTTCTGGCCAAAACTGGACTCAGACAAGCAAAAACATTGATGGTGTAGTATTTGGTGAAAGTATGTAAGCAGGACCAATTCACAGCCTTATACAGCTATTCAGCCAATACCTGGTTCTTGTAGGCCTCCACAGATGTGGTGGAATGTGCTGTAATTTTAAGAGAATCAGACTCTTGCTGATCTCATACACCTGACATATGGTAACCTTGATTCAAGAGACAATGGTTTCCTTCAAAGTGGCCTGACCAGCTCTGGGGCGCTCAGGGATGACAAAGCGAGCCTTAGAAAAAGACTTGGTATGGTGCACATAAAACTTAAGGAGGCGTACCTACGTACGTAAAGATGGAGATCTTTCTCCTGAACAGACACAGGGTCAGGAAAAATGGAAGGCACCACAATCTCCTGATTGATGTGGATCTCAGAATGCCTTCGGAATATACTCCTGAGAGGTACAAAGTACCGTCTTATGCTGGTGAAAACCCAGGAAAGGAGGTTTGCAAGATAACTCTCGCTTCTCAACTACTCTTCTAATAGACACAACCGCCACGAGAAAAGCCATCTGTAATGTCAGCTGATGGAAAGAGATGGAAGCTAGAGGTTCAAAATAGGGTCCCTGAAGAACACCCAAGAGTAGATTAAGGTTCCATGGAGGTGTGGGGTCTCAAAAGGAGGGGAAGTGTGATCCACCTCCTGCAGAAATATCTTCAAGTCTGGAATAAGTGCAATCCAACTTTGAAAAACAGCAGAGCAGAACTGCAAGCAATTGAAGCCAAAAGCAAAATACGGGTAACATTGGCTGTCCGGGTGAAATACAGACAGGTGTCTTGAAAATCCAGGGAGACCAGGTACTCCCCTGGGCACATCGTTGCAATGACAGAATGCAAAGATTCCATAAGCACTGGTTGAGACATAAAGGTTAGAATAGAAAACTGAAAAGAACTCTAGGACTGGTACCTGCTTTTCTAGTAGAATGGCTATGGCCTCAAGGAACAGCCTTGCTTTGTCTGGATTCCTTGGAACCTTTGAGGAGAAGAAATGATTTGGATTCTAGTATTACCCGCAAAACCTACTGGCCCATTACGAAAGGTTCCCAAGCCGCTTGAACGTGGAGGAGACAACCCCCTACAGGCAATGACAGACCAGGATTCCGTGAGTCATATGGAGGTTGAGCTGAAAGCTGGAGAGGTTTCCAATGTATTTGTATCGGAGACCATTCAAGGAGATAAAAGTCCTCATTTATTCCATGTAGTTTGTTTACCATGAAATTACACATTTTAAAGATATGCCAATATATTCTCTAAATGTTGCAAACCAGTTCAAATATGTAATCAAAACCTACTACACTACATTTTGCTCCAGAACTAATCCAACAGAAATGAATACACAACCTACATACACAGGCTCTGGGAATGGGTGGGCAACCAGGCCCACAGGTACCAAAACTGTAGGACTCACTCAGTTAATATCAATAATATAATATGTATTATGAATAAAAATAACACACTCACTTGTAAAAATTGCTGGGTGTTCACAACTGTCCCCAAAAATGCTTCTACTTCCTCCTTACTGCGTTTATTCCCTTTGTACCAGGCACATTCTGTCGACAGAAAGATCAACGTCATTATTCTACCTCAAGCGGAGTTAGAGTGAATTTTAAGTGAAGTGTTAACACTCTGAATGCCATAGGGTTATGCCATGCATTGCAAAAGCAATGCACTGCGTACCCCTCTGGCATTGAAAGGATTACACTGTAATTAATATCATGTATGTGACTTTAAACAATATGTCCAATGAGTTGGGGTGAATGCTCCCCTTTAACAATCTGAACGCCAGGAATGCAAGGCAATGCTCAAATCCAGAACAAATGGTCAGAAATACACTGAGGATTCAAAACAGAAAGAGACCTTTTAGGTATGATGCTCATAATTAGTTTTCAAGCTCTACCAGCAGAAAGGTTTTCAAAATTAAAGAAAAAAAATTGTAAACTTACTGTTAAATACTTCTTTTTAGTCCTGTAACACAAGAACCATGGGGTTGCCCACCTACAAGAGGGCAGGGCACTTCAAAGACAGGATCTTTTAAGTGGGGATTCCTTCCTCCTCCAGCTCAACACCACCTTCAACCTCCCATATTCATGTGTGAACAAGTACCACAGAACAAGAGAACCAAAGCAGGGAGAAGAAAAGAAAACCTCCTAGACTAAAGACCCAAAGAGGGGAAGACAATGCAGGTATTTTTGCCTGGGAAAGGAATCAATGGTATTTTTCTCCAGGCCAGAATCCTGTGTTCCATATGAACTAAAGATAAAAGAGGATTTTAGTCTTACCTGTTAAATCCTTTTTTCTTAATCCATATAGCTTACAGGTAACTATGGGAAGGTGACAGCCCCTTTAAGCAGGCAGGAACAATTCTTTGAAATAATGCAGGGTGGAGCCTTCCTCTCCTCCTCAGCAGGTGACTAGCTAGTCCTCCCTCAGTTAGATTTGAGACACTAACCTATCTAGCTATAGAGCAAGAAGGAAAAGAGAAAAGACTCCTGTGAGCATGAACCCGAAAGGACTCCTGTATCCAGCCACAGGAGAACCAAGCATGGTTCCTTTGACAGGGTGGGAGACATGTACGCTATATGGATAAGAGAAAAGGATTTAACAGGTAAGACTAAAATCCTCTTTTCTCTGTCATCCACTATAGATTACAGGGAACTCTGAGATGTACCAACATTACGCTCCTAGTGGTGGGAAGGAAGACAAGGACCAGGCACAGGTCCCCAAGATACCAAAACTCTCATGGACTAAACAGGAGATAGAATAGCCCAACTAACAAAGTGTCAACAGACACTGAACTGTAAAACAGCACACCAGTAACAATGAACACAGCATGCTGAACAAAAGCCAACAGGGCTCAACAGACAAAGATCCTTAAAACACAGGAAAGAACGTCCTAGACTACCACAGCTGCCTCCAGGACTTTCCTGACAAAGCTGGCTTCAGCCGAAGCCAGAACATCAACATGGTAGCATTTGGCAAAGGTGTGCACAGATGACCGAATGGCCGCCTTGCACAGCTGATCAGCAGAAGCCCAATTCTTATAGGCCCAGGAGGCCCCAATAGACCTGGTGGAATAAGCGGTTACATGAAAAGCAACAGGTTTCTTCCCGAGTTCATAGGCCTTGCGAATGGTAGACTTAATCCAAGACGCAATAGTCACCTTGAACGCAGCCTTACCCACCCTGGGACCCTCAGGGATCAAAAAAAAAGTGCATCAGTCTGACGGACAGACTCAGTGAGGTGCACATAGATCTTAAGGCAGCGCACCACATCCAACAAGTGGAGATCCCTTCTCCTTGTCAGATTTAGGGTCAGGGAAAAAGGAAGGCACAACAATCTCCTGATTGATGTGGAACTCAGAAACCACCTTAGGAAGAAATTCCTGGGAGGCACGACAAACCGCCTTGTCCTTGTGAAACACCAGGAAAGGTGGCTTGCAGGACAAGGCCTGCCGTTCAGCGACTCTTCAAACAGAGACAACTGCCAAGAGAAAATCCATCTTCCAGGTCAGGAGACGAAGAGGAATGGTAGTCAAGGATTCTAAGGGAGGCCTCTGCAAAACCCCCAGAACCAGATTAAGGTCCCACTGAGGAGTGGGATGCATACAAGCAGGGAATGCATGAGCGACACCTTGAAAGAAAACCTTGACATCCGGAATAACGGCAATGCTCCTCTGAAAAAAGACAGAGAGCTGAAGTCTGGACCTTCAAGGAACTCAGGCTAAGGCCCTTGTCACTCCTTCCTGTAAAATAGACAGGACGGTCAGCAGATCAAACTCCTATGAGAACAGATCCCTTTCCACACACCAAGAGTGGAAGATAGACCAAATCCTGTTGTAAGCCTTTGATGAAACAGGCTTCCGAGCCTGAATCATGGTGGCCACCACCTCAGGAGAAAAGCCTTTCTTCCTCAAAATAGAGGATTCAATCGCCAAGCCATCAAACCCAGACGCTCCACGTTCTCCTTCCACAGGTAACCCTGCAGGAGGAGATCCGGTCTGCACGGAAGCCGAGAGGTTCGAACATGTCAAACCCAGACGCTCCATGTTCTCCTTCCACTGGTAACCCTACAGGAGGAGATCCGGTCTGCATGGAAGCCGAGAGGTTTGAACATGTCAAACCCAGACGCTCCATGTTCTCCTTCCACAAGTAACCCTGCAGGAGGAGATCCGGTCTGCATGGAAGCAGAGAGGTTCGAACACAGACAGGTCCAGTAGCTCCGGAAACCAAGGTTGAAGTAGGGAGCCACTAGGATGACCGGAGTGTTCTACTTTCGTAGCTTCTTCAGCAACCTGGGGAGCAGTGGAAGAGAAGGGAAAATGTAGGCTAGAGGAAACTGCCAAGGAATCAATAGAGCATCCACTGTTACAGCCAGAGGATCTGACCAGTTAGAGCAAAACATTGGAACCTTCCTGTTGTGTCTGGTGGCCATCTGGTCGATCCATGGAAGTCCCCATCTTTGAACAATGAGGTCGAACACCCCTGGTGAAGCTCACATTCTCCATTGTCCACAATGTGTCGACAAAGTCAGCTAAGATGCTGTCTACCCTGGACATTCAGGTAACCCAGGACCGCTCCCCAACCGGATAGGCTGACATCGGTCGTCACCGTGGTTCAGGACGGACTTCTCTTCCGCAGGTTGGATCGATTCAGCCACCAAGGAAGACTCAGCTCCACCTGCAAGGGAAGAGAAACAGACCACTTCAAGAGATTTGGGTTCCCCTTACAAACCTGGATCACAAACCTCTGTAGTTCCCTCGTGTGAGCCATCGCAAATGGTACCACCTCTGTGGTGGATATCAACCTCCCCACCAGAAGTCAGTTTCTTGGCTTGAATGGATTCGCAAGCCAGAACTGAGGAAACCTTGTTGGTGACCTGTTGAACAACATCCTCTGAGAAAGATCATGCCTTGAAGGGTGTCTAATAGAAGACCCAGAATGAGATGGAATTGGGTCCGTCTTGTCCATGTTCAGAGCCCAGAACCCAACCAAGAACAATGAAAGCAAGTCCTGCACCTGCTGCTGGAGGAGTTCTCCTGACGGGGCCTTCAAGAGCAAGTCGGCCATGTATGGAGTTACCCGAATTCCCCTCTCATGCAAGACGCGAACAAACACCTGTGGGGCTGTGGTCAGACCAAAGGAGAGAGCCGAGAACTGGAAGTGCCCTTTGTGGCAAGCGAACCTGAGGTACTGCTGACTCTCTGGATGAATAGCAATGTGCAGGTAGGCATCCTGAAGATCCAAAGAAGCCATAAATTCCCCTGGCACATCAACACAATGACTGACCGTAAGGATTCCTGGTGGTGAGTCTTGACCACAAAGGAATTGAGATCCTTGAGGTCCAGAATAGGATGGCAGCCGCCATCCTTCTTGGAGACCACAAATAGGTTGGAATAGAAGCCCAAACCTATTTTTGGTTTGGGAACCAGTTCCAGAACTTCCTTGTCAAAGTGTGTCTGGATGGCCTTGTTGAAAAGACAATGCTTTTCTGGTTCCTGAGTAGAGTGAGAAGGGAAGAACCGTAAGGGAGGAAGAGATGTGAAGGGATCCTGTACCCTTTGGAAACCACCTGCAAAACCCACAGATCCACAACGGTGTCTGTCCAAACACTGAGAAAGTGCCGTAGACAACGGCCCACAGGTGCGTGAGGTCCAGGGTTTGGCAAGTCATGTTGAAGTAGGATTGGCGGGTTTGGGCTTGGTAGAGGACTGCTTGGGCCTCCACTGTTTGGGCTTTGAGGAGCAGAACAGGGCTTAAGGAACCACCGGGGTCACTCCATGAATCTTGCCATGGTAGGCATGCAAAAAACTGCCTGCAAAGTTGAGGTTTCTTCTTGGGGATCAAAGGCAACAAAGTACTCTCTCATCAGTGAGGCCACTGGGAGCAAGTCTTCCACTCAGGCCCAAAAAGGGGCATGCCCAGAAAGGGAAACCAAGGATTTTATTGGACACAGTCAGCAGACCATATCTTAAGCCAAAGGGAATGCCTGGCAACCACAGACAGGGCAGAGGCCTTGGCCTCAAGCCCGATAGTATCAAAGATAGCATCAGAAACGTAATGCTGAGCCTCTGAAATGTTAGCCAAAAGACTTAAAAGGTCAGCTCCACAGTAAGCTGCCCCGCCCATACTGCAATGGCCCTATCTACCCAAGCTGAAGCAAAGGTGGGTCTCAGATGCACCTATGGTCACAAAAAGAGGATTTTAGTCTTTCCTGTTAAATCCTTTTCTCTTAGTCCATATAGGTTACTGTTAACTTTGGGAAGGCGACAGTCCCTTTAAGTAGGCAGGAACAATTCTTGAAGAGTAGTGCAGGGTGGAGCCTTCCTCCTCTCCTTAGCTGGTCCCCAGTCAATCTTCATCCAGTAAGATTTGAAAAACTCACTATTGACTAGGTAGTAAGAAGGGAAAAGACGACTCCTGTGAGCATGAACCCAAAAAGACTCTCACGTTCAGTCACAGGAGAACCAAGCATGGTCCCTTGACAGGGTGGGAGACCAGTAACCTATATGGACTAAGAGAAAAGGATTTAACAGGTAAGACTAAAATCCTCTTTTCTCTGTTGTCCAATATAGGTCACTGGTAACTTTGGGATGTCCAAACATTGAGCTTCCCAGAGGTGGGAAGTAAGGCAAGGACCAGGCGCAGGCCCCCAAAGTCACCAGAGCATATATGAAACATCAGATCATAAAGTAGCCCTACAATAAAAATGTGGTGTCAACTGACAGTACACAGAACTAGAGCCAACCGGGCTCAACAGTTAAGGAGTTCTGAAGAGACAAGGAAGATCCTAGACAGGCTAGACTACCTCCACGTTCTTCCTCCCCAAAGCTAGCATCAGCCGATGCCAGCACATCTACACGGTAGTGTTTAGAAAAGGTGTGCACAGATGACCAAGTAGCCGTCTTGCACAACTGATCAGCTGAAATCTGATTCTTGTAAGCCAAAGATGCCCCAGTAGATCTGGTGGAATGAGCCGTGACACGAAATGGAACAGGCTTCTTCTCCAATTCGTAAGCCTTATGAATAGTAGATTTAATCCAGGAAGCAATGGTCACCTTGGATACCGGTCTACCCGCCCTGGCACTCTCAGGAATGACGAAGAGAGTGTCATACTGAAGAACGGACTCAGTGCGGTGTACATAGAACTTAAGGCAGTGCACCACATTCAACAAATGAAGATCTCTTTCCATGTCAGATGTAGGGTAAGAACAGAAAGAGGGCGCCACAATTTCCTGATTAATGTGGAATTCAGACACCACCTTCGGGAGAAACTGCTGACAAGTACGAAGAACCGCCTTGTCTCTGTGAAACACCAAAAAGGGTGGTTTACAAGACAAGGCATGCAACTCAGCTACTCAGTGAACGGACTATCACCAGGAGAAAAGCCATCTTCCAAGTCAGCAGACATAGAGAAATAACAGTCAAGGACTCAAAAGGAGGGCTCTGAAGGATGCCCAAAACAAAGTTAAGATCCCACTGAGGAGCAGAGCTCTTAAAGGCAGGGTGGGCATGAGCCTCTTATCTACCCAGTCCTGCAAAAAGAGACAGGACCGTAGGAAGGTCAAAGTCATAGGAAACATCCCTATTAGCACACTAAGAGAGAAAGGTGGACAAGACTCTATGGTACACTTTAGAGGAAACAGGCAGTCCTTGACCTGCTGATCGAGTTCCGGAGAGAGGACCATCAAGAGCAGGTCGTGCATGTATGGAGTGACCCTGATGCCATCCCCGTGGAGGATGGACACCAAAGCCCCCAGGACACGATTAAAGACCTGGGGGGCTAAAGTCAGACCAAAGGGAAGAGCAGGAAACTGAAAATGCCCCTGATGTGCCTGCGGTAGCAAAGATGGCCTTTAGAAATTTCCTGTCAGTCCAATCCCTAAAGACAGATGCGTCCGCAACAGGCAGAGCAGTGGACATAGAAAGTCTAGAAACAGGGGCATCCACCTTAGGGGGATGAGCCCACTGCGTTAGGGCAGCTTCAGAAAGGGATACAACTTAGCAAACTTTCTAGACACAGTAGATTTCTTATAAGGTTTCTTCCACACATCTAACACAAGTTGGTAAAGAGTGGGATTAGGTGAAAAGAAGGTACTCTGCTTCTTAGGTTCATGAAACACATCAGAAGGGTCCTTGGGAGCCTCAGATACCAGGGGAATGTTCAGCATAGGGAGGACTGCCCTGAACAGGCCCTCAGCTGAGGGATCGGGTCAGCTTCAAAGAGGTCCCCAAAAATTGGGAGGACACCACCGCAGAACATTCACCCTCATCTGAGACCACCAACAATTTCACATCAGAGGAATTTGAAACGTCAGGTACACCCTGCAGTTTTGGTAGGGAAGACCTGATAGAAGTAGGGGGCTGCCAGGACTGGAAGAACCCTTGTAATTGGGATGGAAGATAGGGAAGTCAACCTTAGGAGGAAGAGCCCACTGAGCCAAGGCCACCTCTGAGAAGGGGTACAGTTTAGCAAATCTCTTAGGCAGAGACACATTTGTCAGGGGTCTTCCACTCATCTAGAGCAACCTGGTCAAGAGTGGGATTAGATGGAAAGACAGTACACTGCTTCTTGCGTCAGAAGTAGATTGGGGTTCCTCAGAGACTGCAAGACTACTTAAGGTATCTAAGACAGCCTTAATGAGTCCCTCAGCAGAAGGTTCAGGTTCAGCCTCAAAGCATTCACCCTCATCAGAATCTACCAATAGCTCCTCATCAGAGGAATCTGACACATCAGGAATACCCTGAGGTTTAGGGGCAGCAGACCTTAAATAATGCCGGGGGCTTCCAGGACTGGAGGACCCCGTGAAGGTGCATAGGGAACTGTGTCAAGAAAGACTAAGTCTTCCCCCCAGGGTGGCTCTTGATCACAGCTGGAGGGCCCTGGCGGAGACGTAGGGGCCGCAGCACATGAAGGGCATAAATGATCTAAGTATTCTCTAGGGAGCCCTGACTGACATGAGGAACAGTGAGTAATGTGGGTCAAAGATACCCCAGCGTCCTTAGGTCTTAGGTTTAGCCCCAGGTTCCAACGGGTCTGACATCCTGACAGGAGACAAAGTGTCAAACAATACAAGGAAGAACCCAATCCTGTTTCCCAGATTAAAGACTTCTCCCCAGAAATCGCTAAAATACACTTATCTGGCAGGTGAAGGGTTAATCAGCTGAGAAGAGCATAGGGTATTCGTTCAGGGAAAGCACAAAATGGATGGAGCGAAGGGAGCCAATCAGGAACGAGCGAGCGATACAAGCGCTCATGGAAAATGTAGTTTCCCCAGAAAGTACCACAACTGTGCCAGAAGCCTCCCCCTGAGCCCCCCAACAAACACTAAACATTGCCCGGATAGTAGAGCAAGGGCAGACAATTAAAATGAGCCGTCTCTGAAGTTGCTACGTTGAGCGGTTGCAGAGATATGTCCTAAACTGTAAAGTCTCAAAGAAGTGAATGGAGCAATGGCGTCTATACGGTAAAAGCGCGCCTTTACACAATTTTTGCAAAATTATAACTGTGAAGTAAATTTGCACCAAACATCACTAAAAAGTGTCACAAGACCCAAAAAACACTGAACCCAGTAGGGAAAGTGTCCAAAACCACCCAAAAGATGCTAGACCAGCAACCAAAGGGTTAAGTTACCACAGAAACTTGCTCCAAACACCCAAAAGACATACAGATAAACCCAATGAGTGCAGGAGTATGCAATAGGAACTCCAAAGGAGACCCCTGTGCGGAAGGGCGATGTGGGACATGAGCAACCCTTTGAGTACTGAGGTCCACACCTTTCCTGCAGATCTTCTGTCTTCAGATTACCATGTATCAAGAAGAAGCCTCAGTGGGCAACTCCTGGGGAAAGAACTTGCAGTCAAGATTTTACTCCCAAGGCTTAGGTCCACAAAAGCACCTGGTAAACTGATCTATCCACATTTGGGTGATAGGTAATCCGCCTAATGGCGGTATCCCATATCTAACAGAAAAAATAATAAACAAGCTAAAACTATAGCAGAACTGTTCTCTTGCCTTATGTCTTCACCAAGGAACAAATCTTACAGTAGCTGGTTGGCTAGCTGCAGCCAAGGAGGGAAAGAAGGCTCCACCCCTGCATTCACGTCTCAGAATTGTTCCTGCCTACTTAAAGAGGCTGATCGCCCACCCAAAATTACCAGTAACCTATATTGGATGACAGAGAAACAATGATATTCATTGTAAGATATAAAATGTTGGTCTTGATAGACGTTTACAAAGGAAGGATGTATAGACTGAACATAAAATTGAGCCCAATAGCAAGTCTGGAGAAATCTTTAAAAAAATAATGCTAAGGAAGAAAACATTGAATTGGAAAGTCAACTGTTTCGAATAATGGGGGGAAATAAAGGAGAGTTGGTTGGCAAAAACGGATTTAGGACATACACTTATGGTAACTAAGCAGAATGGAGATGAAAGTTTATTGGCTAAAATAAGTAGTCAGCAAAGCTGAAAAGTGGTATCATCACTATCTGAAACAGGTATAATAGGATTTTAGTCTTACCTGTTAAATCCTTTTCACTTAGTCCATACAGGTCACTGGTACAATGGGAGGCGATCCGCCCCTTTAAGTAGGCAGGAACATTCATTCAAATGTATGCAGGGGGTGGAGCCTCCCCTCCCTCTTAAGCTGCCCTCAGCCAGAGACAAGCTAGATTGATTTGAGACACTAAACTGACCAGAGTAAGAAGGAAAAGGAAGACTCCTGTGAGCATGCCCCGAAGGTCTCCCACTGAATGCCACAGGAGAGCCAAGCATGGTCCCTTGACAGGGTGGGAGACCAGTGACCTGTATGGACTAAGTGAAAAGGATTTAACAGTTAAGACTAAAATCCTATTTTCACTGTCGTCCAATACAGGTCACTGGTACAATGGGATGTACAAACATTGAGCTTTCCCAGAGGCGGGAAGTAAGGCAAGGACCAAGCGAAAGGCCGAAAGTCACCAGAACTGCTATGAACAAATTAATCATAGAGCCCAATAACAGGAGTGTCAACGGACACCAACCAGGGGTAAAAACGAACCCCCGAACTAACACAGCACACTGAACTAGAGCCAACAGGGCTCAACAGCAAAGAAGCACTAAGAACCACAGAGTAGAAGGACCTAAACAGGCAAGACCGCCTCCAGGACCTTCCTCCCAAAGCTGGCATCAGCCGAGGCCAGTACATCAACACGATAGTGCTTCGAGAATGTGTGCACAGAGGACCAACTGGCCGCTCTGCACAGTTGATCAGCAGACGCCTGATTCTTGTAGGCCCAAGAGGCCCCAATTGATCTGGTGGAATGAGCAGTAACCCTGAAGGGAACATGCTTATTCCGCAGTTTGTAGGCTTCACGAATGGTAGATTTTATCCAAGAGGCAATAGTCACCTTGGATGCCGGTCTCCCTGCCCTAGGCCCCTCAGGAATGACGAACAGGGCGTCAGACTTGCTGATAGACTCAGTGCTATGAACATAAAATTTAACACAACGCACAACATCTAACAAATGGAGATCTCTTTCCTTGTCAGAGGAAGGGTTAGGGCAGAAAGAGGGAACCACAATCTCCTGATTGATGTGAAATTCGGAGACAACCTTGGGTAAAAACTCCTTGGAAGTGCGAAGCACTGCCTTATCCTTGTGGAACACCAAGTATGGAGGTTTACAAGACAGAGCTTGTAACTCTGCTACCCGGCGAACTGAGACAATAGCCAAAAGACAGGCCATTTTCCAGGTTAAGAGACGTAAAGGAATAGAAGCCAAGGATTCAAACGGGGGTCTCTGGAGAACCCCCAGTACCAAATTGAGGTCTCACTGGGGAGTTGGACTCTTGAAAGCAGGCCGAACATGAGCCACACCTTGGAAGAAAACCTTAACATCAGGAAGAATAGCAATCCGTTCCTGGAAAAATACAGACAGAGCTGAAGTCTGAACCTTGAGAGAACTCAGGCTGAGTCCCTTCTCAACCCCATCCTGCAAAAAGGCCAGGACCGTGGGAAGATGGAAATCAAGTGATAGATCCTTATCAGTACGCCACGCCACAAAGGTGGACCATATGCGATGATAGATCTTGGAAGACACAGGCTTGCGAGCTCTAAGCATCGTGGACACCACTGAAGAGGAAAACCCTTTCTTCTTTAAAATTGAGGATTCAACCTCCAAGCCATCAAATGAAGATGCTGAACATCCTCCTTCCACAGATATCCCTGAAGAAGTAGATCTGCACGGGCAGGAAGCGGAAAGGGATCCGCCACAGACATGGCTAGCAGTTCCGGATACCAGGACTGACAAGGCCAATTTGGAGTGATTAGGATGACAGGACAACGCTCCATCTTCAGCTTCTGGATGACTCTGATCAACAGAGGGAGAGGAGGGAAGATGTACGCCAGAGGGAACTCCCAAGGGATTGACAAAGCATCCACTGCTAGAGCAAGAGGGTCCCTCCACCGAGAGCAAAACACTGGCACCTTCCTGTTGTGTCTGGTAGCCATCAGATCCACTACAGGTACCCCCCACATCTGGGTTAGAAGGTGAAACACCTCTGGATGAAAAGCCCACTCTCCGCTGTCGACTGTACGACTACTGAGAAAGTCTGCCATGACGTTGTCTACGCCTGGAATGTGTACTGCTGAGATGACGGGCACATGAGCTTCTGCCCAAGATAAGATGGCCTTGACCTCTAACCAAGCGGTGAGACTTTTTGTGCCGCCTTGTCTGTTGATGTAGGCCACTGCGGTGGCGTTGTCGGACTCCACTCTGACTGGACAACCTTCCAGCTGAGATTCCCAGTGCCTCAAGGCAAGAAAGATGGCACGAAGTTCCAGAACATTGATGGAGAGAAGAGATTCCTCCAGTCCCCATTTCCCCTGAGCACTGAAACGACCCAACACTGCCCCCCATCCCCGGAGGCTGGCATCCGTCGTGACTGTGGTCCAATAGGGAACCCAAAAGGATCTCCCTTTCAGGAGATGAGACAGGTCCAACCACCATTCCAGGCTCAACTCGACATGAGGAGGCAGAGAGACTGACAGATGCTGATGATCTGGATGATTCTTACACGTCTGGATCACAAACCTCTGAAGTTCCCTGGTGTGTGCCATAGCAAATGGCACTGCCTCTATCATGGAAATGAACTTCCCCACCAGAGAAGTCAACTTCGGCACTGGAACCCTGTCGAGCTCTAGGATCTTGGACACTCAGATAGCAATCTGATGAGCTACTTCCTCCGGTAAAAAGACCATGCACTGCTGAGTGTCGAACAGGAGACCCAAGAAGAGGAGCTGTTGAGATGGAACCAAGTCTGACTTGTCCAGATTCACAATCCAGCCGTGGCGATTGAGTGTCTGTATGCACAACTGTATCCGCTGGTGGAGAATCTCTGCAGATGAAGCTTTCAGGAGCAGATCGTCCATGTAGGGAGTCACCCTGACAACATCTCGATGAAGCACAGCTATCAAAGATCCCAATACTCTCTGAAAGACCTGAGGGGCTGAAGTCAGTCCAAAGGGAAGAGCTGAAAACTGAAAGTGGCCTTTGTGACAGGCAAACCTGAGATACCGTCTGCTCTCTGGATGAATAGGGATGTGAAGATATGCATCCTGAAGGTCCAGGAAGGCAAGGAACTCCCCTGGAGACATTGCGGCTATCACAGAACGCAGGAATTCCTGACGAAAGTGGGAACTCACAACAAAGGAATTGAGATCCTTGAGATCCAAGATAGGACGAGCACCCCCGTCCTTTTTGGCCACAACTAACAGGTTGGAATAGAATCCTGAACCTGTGTCCTCTGATGGAACCAGTTCCAGGACCTCTTTGTCCAAAAGATCCTGAATAGCGTCGAACAGACATCTCTTTGTAGGCTCCTGAGAAGGACGAGTAAAATGGAACCGAAAAGGAGGAAGGGAAGAGAAAGGGATCCTGTATCCCTCTGATACCACCTGAATAACCCATGGGTCCGTCACTGACTCCTCCCAAATCCGGCGAAAGATGTGGAGACGTCCACCTACAGCCGGATGCGGACCCGGGTTCGGTGAGTCATGCCGAAGCAGTCTTGGAGGTCTTGGCCTTAGGGGCAATTTTGGGCTTCCAGGACTGTTTGGGCTTGGAGGAGGAGCGCGCGGAGGATGGACCCGCCTGGGACGTGGAGCGTGTCTCAGTTTGGAAGGAACGAAAGGACCGATTGCATTTGGCTGGAAACTTCTTCTTGAAGACTGATGGTAGAAGAGTACTTTTACCACCAGTAGCCTCACTAATCATCTCCTTAAGTTCAGATCCAAACAGTGAGGTACCTTGAAAGGGTAAAGAAAGCAAGGCTTTCTTAGAAGCAGTGTCAGCAGACCAAATTTTCAGCCAAAGAGCACGTCTAGCCACCACAGAGGAAGTAGAGGCCCTCGCCATCATGCGCACAGCATCAAAAGCAGCGTCAGAAACATAATTTTGAGCTTCTGATATATTGGCAAGAAGCTGTAACTGCTCAGACACTGGTGCATCCTGGCGAACCGCCTCAGTCAGCTGTTCAGTCCAGGCCGCAATAGCCCGGTTAACCAACGCCACTGCAAAGGTTGGACGCATGGCAGTGCCAATAGAGGCAAAAATAGATTTAAGACAAGTTTCTAACTTTTTGTCCGTCCAATCCTGCAGGGCAGAGGCATCAGATACAGCTAAGGCAGTAGATTTGGATAACCTAGAAATAGGAGCATCCACTTTAGGAGGATGAACCCATTTTGCCAGTTCAGCCTCAGGAAAAGGATAAAGTTTAGCAAACTTTTTGGACACAGAAGAGGATTTTTCAGGATTCCTCCACGCATCAGAGACTAAACGAGCAAGAGTAGGGTTATTAGGAAAACAAACAACAGCCTTAGATGGTTTTTGGAAAACGTCAGTTGGATCATGAGTAGATTCCTGAGTCAGAGGAAGGTTGAGCGTGGTTAGCACAGCTCTGATCAAACCCTCAGCAGAAACTTCGGGGTCACATTCATAAGGGTCACCAATGGACCTAGAAGATTCAATAACAGTGCCTTCCTCAGCATCAGAATCCTGTAAAAGTTCTTCCTCAGAAGAATCAGACATGTCAGGAGCCCCCTGTGGCTTAGGCAGGGAGGTCCTGATTGTGGAGGGGGTCTGCCAGACCTGAAAAGCCCCCTGAACCTGAGAGGGAAAGAGTTGGAGAGTGGATCTGAGATCCCTAGTGGCAGCTTTAAACTCTTTCACCCAAGTTGGCTCAATAGCGTGACTGGAAAGCCCAGGGTTGCTGTCATGACTTTCTGCACATTTTGGGCATAAATGACCTGAAAATTCTCTAGGCAGCCCAGAGTGACAAGAGGAGCAAAACGCAGTGGGGGAAACAGACACCCCAGCCTCTTTAGTCTTGGGTCTAGCCCCTGACTCCAGTGGAGTAGACATGCTCACAGCGTCAGATATACTCCACTAAGAAGAATCACCCAATAGAAGTGTGAAAGATTAAAGTTTCACCCCAGAAATGTCTAAAATTGAACTTATCTGGCAAGCGAAGGGTTAATCTGCTAAGGAGAGAGAAGGCTCGGTCCCTGCGTAGTATACTCGCTGAGAATAACACCACAAAATGGCTGCCGCGACGGTAGCCAATCAGAAAACGAGCGTGAAACAGGCGCTCATGGGAAACGTAGTTTTTCTCAGAAGTACCCCAAAACAGTGCCCGAAGCCCCCCAGACTCCCAACATACTGAATCTGGCCACCGGATGATAGAGCAGGGGAAGACCAACAAAATGAGCCCTCTCTGAAGTCGCTGTGACAAGCGGTTCCAGAGATACGTCCCACACTGTGTAAACCCATAGAGAGTAAAGGAGCAATGGCGTCTATGCGGGTAAAAGCTCTCTCAAAGGCGCGGAACATTAATTATTAATAAATTATTCCTGAGAGAAAAAGTTTACCAAACATACCCCAAACACATGTAAAACATGAGAAAACAATAACCCAAAGCTCCAAAACCCAGGGAATACCACAGACATTGCATAAATACAGGCAATATAAAGAAAAACACCCTATGAGTGCTGGAGTGCATAATGAGAACTCCCAAATACAAGCCCAAAGAAGGGACACTGTGGGACAAGTGGACCTTCAGCACTCAAAGGGTGGCTCACCTTTCTGCAGGACTTCTGTCTTCAGGTAACCATGTTAAAAAGGGAATTGACCAGAGGAAAATTCCCCAGCAGGGAAGCTACTTGAATCAAGTTGTTCCCTCTTCAGGGCATAAGGTCCACCAGAAAATCCCTGGAAGCTGCACTAGCCACTTTGGAGACGGCAATTCACAGCCATGGTCACCCGCCTAATGGTGGTATTCCATATTTGAAGAAAAACAATAAAAAACTAAAGTTGAATGAGAGATGTTCTCCACCTGGTGTGCACAGCACACAGGAACAAATCAATCTAGCTGGTCTCTGGCTGAGGGCAGCTTAAGAGGGAGTGAATGTTCCTGCCTACTTAAAGGGGCGGATCGCCTCCCATTGTACCAGTGACCTGTATTGGACGACAGTGAAAAAGGTTATTTTGCATTTCATCTTAGAGAGGGGTATATAAATTGGGTCTAGATTTCACTGCAGTAGATAACCATCACTAGCTTTATCTAAAATAAATCCCCCCACAAACTTCAAAATGAATCAGTGAGATGAAATCAGTGATGACAGTTATCACCTACAAAGTAATCTAGGCCCTGGTAAAGTAAAATCCCATGACCAGATAAGAGGGAAAAAAAAAAAAAACCAAAAACACACACATACACTGTGAAGAGGTCAGCTCATCTAATCTGATATTTCTGCTCAGAGATTCCTTGAAAATTTAGAAGATGCAACATTTAATACTTTCTATACTTACCTTCATGCAGTGTGAAAGCCAGCCAGTAGTTAAGTCGCAGAAAGGGAGTGTCATCTTTGATGCAGTTCATGTAATGAAGCAAGAGAGGATTTTTTAAAACAGATCCCATCTGAGCTGGAAGCTGGAAACATAAAAAGTAATAAAGGAGATTAAATACATAATTTTTTTGGGAGCCTTCACACATTCAATAGGTCGCTGTACTTAGAGGTTTCATATTATATAAATAAATACTGACATGCACATTGTTTGATTAAGGGGTTCCAACCATTGTCTGCCCTCTTTAAAGAGAGTGGTTAGAAAATAGGATTTTAGTCTTACCTGTTAAATCCTTTTCTCTTAGTCCATACAGGTTACTTGGTAACTTTGGGTATGCGATTAGCCCCTTTAAATAGACAGGAACAATTCTGAGAAGTGACTGCTGGGTGGAGACTACCTCCTCTCCTTAACTTGCAGCTAGCCAATCCCCAACCAGTAAGATTTGCAGACTAACTTGACTAGATAGTAGAAGATAAAGGAAGACTCCTGTGAGCATTAACACAAAAAGAACCCCCACGTTCTGCCACAGGAGAGCCAAGCATGGTCCCTTGACAGGGTGAGAGACCAGTAACCTGTATGGACTAAGAGAAAAGGATTTAACAGGTAAGACTAAAATCCTGTTTTCTCTTTCGTTCAATACAGGTTACTGGTAACACTGGGATGTCCAACCATTAAGTTCCCCAGGGCGGGTGGAAACGCAAGGACCAGGCGCAGGCCCCCAAAGTCACCAGAGCACCAATGAACCTACAGATCATGAATAGCTGAACAATAACCACAAAGTGTCAACGGACACTGAACAGGTGTCAAACAAACCCCAGGAACCTTTACACAGCAAACTGAACTAGCGCCAACAGGGCTCTAAAGTGATAGAGCACTGAGAGACTAAAGAAATCCTAGACAGGCAAGGCTTTCTCCAGGATCTTCCTCCCAAAACTGGCATAAGCCGATGCCAGCACATCCACACGATAGTGTTTAGCGGAGGTATGCACAGACAACCAAGTGGCCGCCTTTCACAACTGACCAGCTGAGGCCTGGTTCTTGTAGGCCAAAGAAGCTCCAATAGACCTCGCAGAATGAGCCGTGACCCTGAAGGGAACAGGCTTCTTTCGAAGTTCGCAAGCCTTAAGAATCGTGGACTTGATTCAAGAAGCAATAATTACCTTGGAAGCAGGCTTCCCTGCCCTAGGACCCTCAGGAATGACAAAGTGTCACACTGCCGCAAGGACTCAGTGCGATGCACATAGAACTTGAGACAACGAACAACATCCAACAGATGAAGATCCCTCTCTTTGTCAGAAGTAGGGTTAGGACAAAAGGAAGGAACCACAACCTCCTGATTAATGTGGAACGCAGACACCACATTCGTGAGAAACTCTTGTGAGGTGCGAAGCACCACCTTGTCCATGTGAAAGACCAAAAAGGGTGGTCTACAAGACAGGACATGCAGCTCCGCAACTCGGCAAACAGAAACAATCGCCAGGAGAAAGGCCATCTTCCACATCAGCATACATAGAGGAATGGTAGTCAAAGACTCAAAAGGAAGAAGATGAAGAACTCCTAAAACCAAGTTAAGGTCCCACTGAGGAGCAGGGGACTTAAACACCGGACGGGTATGAGCAACACCCGGGAAGAAAATCTTGACATCAGGAATGATAGCAAGATGCCTCTGAAAGAAAACAGAGAGAGCAGAAGTCTGAACCTTAAGTGAACTCAAACAGAGACTCTTATCCACATCGTCCTGGAGGAAGGAAAGAACTGTAGGAAGATCAAAATCCTGAGACAGGTCTTTGGATTCAATCCCCATGTCAAAGCCAGACAATGAATGACACTGATAGGTCCAGAAGCTCTGGAAACCAAGCCTGTCGAGGCCAGTATGGAGGAATCAGAATGACTGGGCAGCACTCCAGTCTCAACAGGGGAAAGGGAGGAAAGATGTACGCCAGAGGAAATGTCCACAGGATCGACAAGGCATCCACTGCCAGAGCCAGGGGATCCGCCCAGCGAGAGCAGAACGTTGGAACCTTCCTGTTGTGCATGGTTGCCATCAGGTCAATGCATGGAAGACCCCCACTTCTGGATGATGAGGTTTAACACCTTTAGATGTAGCTCCCACTCTCCGCTGTCCCCGGTGTGCCGACTGAGGACGTCTTCCAGAATGTTGTCTACGCCAGGAATATGAACTGCGGAAATGGCAGGAACATGCTCCTCTGCCCATGATAAAATAGCCTTGACCTCGAGCCAAGCTGCGAGACTTCGTGTGCCGTCTTGCTTGTTGATGTAGGCTACCGCTGTGGAGTTGTCTGCCTGTAACCTGACTGGGAAATCCTCCAGTTGCCATGTCTAGTGATGTAGAGCATGAAATATCGCCCGGAGGTCCAAGACATTGATGGGAAGGAGAGACACCTCCTGGGACCACCGGCCCTGAACACTCAAGTGCCCCAGTACCGCTCCCCATGCGGAGAGGCTGGCATCCGTCGTGACTGTTGTCCAGAAGGGCACCAGGAAAGGTCTGCCTTTCAGGAGATTGTTCTGGTTGAGCCACCACGAGAGGCTCTGCTCCACGTGAAGAGGGAGAGAGAGGGATCTTTCCAGGAGATTTGCTCGACCCCTGCATGCCAGGATAAGAAGCCTCAGAAGTTCCCTGGTGTGAGCCATGGCGAATGGGACTACTTCTATGGTGGAAATGAACTTCCCCACCAAGGATTACAACTTCTTGGCTGGAACCAGATCCTGAAACAGGATAGCCTGAACCTTCAGTGCTATCTGATGAGCCACTTCGTCCATGAGAAATACCATCCCTCTCTGAGTGTTGAAGAGCATGCCCAGAAAGACCATCCTCTGGGAAGGAACAAGGTCTGACTTGTCCAGATTGATGATCCAACCATGATGGGAGAGAGCATGAATGCAGTCCTGCATCTGCTGATGGAGTTCCTGAGAGGAGGCCTTCAGAAGGAGGTTGTCCATATATGGAGTCACCCTGATGCTGTCCCTATGTAGGACAGAGATCAATACTCCCAGGACTCTGTTGATGACTTGAAGGAGCCGTGGTCAGCCCAAAGGAGAGGGCAGAAAACTGGAAATGCCCTCGGTCGCAGGCAAAATGGAGATACTGCCAACTCTCTGCATGAATAGTGATGTGCAGATAAGCACCGTGAAGATCCAGAGAGGCCAGAAATTCCCCAGGGGACATGGCTGTTATCACTGTGCGCAGTGACTCCTGGCTGTATTGAGACCAGACCACAAAGGAGTTGAGATTTTTCAGATCCAAAATGGGACAACAGCCACTGTCCTTCTTGGAAACCACAAAAGAGGTTGGACTAGAATCCCAAGCCCCTCTCCTGAGGAGGAACTGGTTCCAGGACTGCCTTGTCCAGAAGGGCCTGAATAGCTTCCTCGAAAAGGCGGCGCTTTTCCGCTCCCAAGGGAGAACGAGAAGAGAGGGTCCTGGAAGGAAGAAGGGAGGTGTAGGGAATCCTGTACCCTGTAGCTACCACCTGTAAAACCCACGGGTCCGCCACAGAGGCCTGCCAAGCAGAGAGGTATTGGAGTAAGCGGCCACCTATCTGCGGGAGGAGACCCGGGTTCTGCGAGTCATGCAGGAGGTGGTTTGGAAGTCTTTGGCTTAGAGGAGGACTTAGGTCTCAATTGCTGCTTAGGTTTGGATGAGAAGAGCGGAGACTGTGGGATCATCTGGGTCGCTTGCCACGAGTTTGCTTGAAAGGGACAAAAAAGCAGATTCCTTTTGACAGGGTCCTTCTTCCTCAGGACCACTGGCAGGTGAGTACTCTTCCCTCCAGTGGCCTCGCTGATGAGATCCTTGAGCTCAGGCCCAAACAGTGAGGAACCCTGAAAAGGCAAAGACAGGAAAGCCTTCTTGGAGGCCGTGTCAGCAGACCAGATCATGAGCTAAAGAGCATGTCTGGCTACCACAGACATGGTAGATGCCTTGGCTACCATATGCACAGCGTCAAACAGGGCAGCAGAGACATAATGCTGAGCCTCAGCATGTCAGCAATAGGGCCCCCCAACAGACAGCTGAATTGAGCTGTTCAGTCCAAACAGCCACCGCTCTATTCACCCATGCTGCAGCGAGTGCAGGGAGGAGGGCAGAGACAGCCATCACAAAAATAGCCATGAGAGAGGTCTCAAGCTTCTTATCAGTCAAGTCTTTGAGAGCAGAGGTGTCAGCCACAGGCAAGGCAGTGGACTTAGAAGGCCTGGAAACTGGGACATCCACTTTTGGGGGGATGGACCCACTGCTTGAGGGCCGTTTCAGAGAACGGGTAAAGCTTAGCAAACTTCCTAGACACAGATGGTTTCCTGTCTGGAAACTTCCACTCCTCAGACACCAAGCGGTCAAGGGTGGGGTTAGGTGGAAAACAAGTATGGGGCCTGACAGGCTCCTGAAACACATCAGAGGGGTTAGAAGAAGCCACCTGTACCAAGGGAATATTCAGGGTGGTCAGTACAGCCCTGATCAGGCCCTCAGCTGAGGGAATGAGGTCAGCCTCAAAAGGGTCCCCAAAAAATTGAGATGAAGGAACAGCTGAACAGTCAGAGTCCACCAATAATTTCTCCTCAGAGGAATCAGACACATCAGGTACACCTGGCTGTTTTAGGAGAGGCGGGGCGGTGGGGGCCTGTCACGAGTGGAAGACCCCCTGTAAAGTGGATGGAAGGAGTTGTAAGGTATACTGGAGCCCCACCCCCCTGCAGGAGATTCAGGGGCAGCAGCGCATGCTAGGCAAACATGACCCGAGTAGTCTCTAGGTAACCCTGAATGACATGGAGCAATGAGGGACACAGACACCCTAGTATCCTTTGTCTTAGGTTTAGCCCCATGGTCTAATGGAGTAGACATTCTCACAGAGTCAAACGGTCAGAGTATCAAAACACCCACAAAACAGTGTGTATGATAAATAAATTCACCCCAGAATGGCTAAATAAGACTTATCTGGTAGGCAAAGGGTTAAACTGTGGAGAAGAGAAGGAGAGTCCAAGCCCTGCGTAGAATACTCGATCTGCGAATACACAAAATGGCTGCCACGACAGGAGCCAATCAGAAACGAGTGCGCGAAGCGAGCTCTCATGGGAATCGTAGTTTTGCTAAGAGAGTCCCCCAACAGTGCCTGAAGCTCCTTGAGCCACCCAACATGCCCAGGACATTGACAGGATGACAGAGCAAGGGCAAACCAACCAAATGAGCCATCTCTGACCTCGCTACGTGGAGCGGTTGCAGAGATATGTCCAAACTGTAAAGTCCCATAGAACTGAATGGAGCAATGGAGTCTATGCGGTAAACGTGCGCCTTAAAGGCACAGAACACAGAAGTTAAAGTGAATACCAAAACGTAAAACCACTCAAAAGCCCACTAGAATAAATCAGTAGACCCAATAAACACTGGTCCCAGTAGGTAAAGTGCCCTAAACCCCCCAAAAAAGTGTTAAACAGCATCAAAAGGGTTAAGTTACCACAAAAACTTGCTCCAGACACCTCACAGACATACAGATAAACCCAATGAGTGCATGAGTATGTAATAGGAACTCCAAATGAGACCCCTGTGCAGAGGGGAAGCATGGGACATGTGGACCTCAGCACTCAAAGGGTGCTCACCTTTTTCAGCAGATCTTCTGTCTTCAGATTACCATATATCAAGAAGCCTCCTCAGTGGGCAATTCCTGGGGAAACAACTTGCAGCCAAGATTTTCCCCCTAGGGCTTAGGTCCACAAAAGCACCTGGCAAACTGAGCTATCCACATTTGGGTGATGGGAATGGTCAGTGATAGTAATCCTCCTAATGGTGGTATTCCATATCTAGCAGAAAAATAATAAAAAACCTAAAACTATTGCCTTGTGTCTAGACCAAGGAACAAATCTTACTGGTTGGGGACTGGCTAGCTGCAAGCTAAGGAGAGGAGGTAGGTTCCACCTAGCAGTCTCTTCTCAGAATTGTTCCTGCCTATTTAAAGTGGCCGATTGCCTACCCAAAGTTACTAGTAACCTGTATTGGACGACAGAAAAAGCTCTGGAATGACGTAAAGGAAATCCATATCTGCTAGCAGCTCATCTTCCTGAGGCAAAACTCCAGTGGGTGTTGTGGATGCAAAACAGTGTCACATTTGACTTTTTCTCATGCACTATGCTAACTTGTACAAGTAGTACTGCCCAGCAAGCTGCCAAAATAAAAAGACACCTTAATCCTTTAGTGACCAGAGGGGTTTGCAGTGCACTTGTGCCATATTTCCGATGTGGAAATAAAGCCAAGCAACTCAATTATGTGAGAAAACACAGGAACTGAGGCTGCATTTCTGCTAATGGAGATCTGGGATCTGGTCAGAATGGTCTCCTCAGTTCTGAGAAGTACAGGGAGATACTTATCCATCATGCAACACCATCCAGAAGGCATTTGATTGGCCCAAAAGGTATTCTGCAGCATGACGACCCCAAGCATACAGCCAAATTCATTAAGAACCATCTTCAGTGTAAAGAATAACAAGGAGTCCTGGAAGTAATGGTATATTCCCCACACAGCCCTGATCGCAACATCGAGTCTGTCTGGGATTGCATGGAGAGTGAGAAGCAACTGAGACTGCCTAAATCCACAGAAGAACTTTGGTTAGTTCTCCAAGATGTTTGGAACAACCTACCCTCTGAGTTTCTTAAACTGTGCAAGTGCACCTAGAAGAATTGATTCGTTTTGAAGGCAGAGGGTGGTCACAACAAATATTGATTTGAGTTAGATGTTTCTCCTGTTCACTCACTATCATGTTGTTAAGTGATAAAAAAACAATTAACATCTATTTTTGAAAGGATTCTTCCTTTGCAGAATTTTTTCACACCTGCCTAAGACTTCTGTACAGTGCTGTATATGTTGAGTTAAACAAAGAGGTGTTGAGAATGAAAGGATTTTTAAAGATAACTGCTACTAACTCAGTGTTACGTGGGCCTCGTTTCCACCTTGACAATTCTATTAGACCCAGCCCCTAAGGTGAGTTCTTGAAACTGACCCAATAATTGGTAGGATTAGGATTTTGATGTGCAGACTCAAGACCTGCATTGAAGGTTATTGAAAAGAGGAAATGAAAATGTTTATTAGATCAGGCTTTGATTAAAGCAAAGAATACCTTCAGAGCTGAATTAGTGAAAAGAAAACTAGAGGTAGTTGTGAAAGGAAGTGTCTTATGTTTGATTACTTCCCCATGACAGTCAGTATTAAGCAAATTATATTGGTGTATTTTACAAAGAGATTTGTTACTTGTATAGGGAAGACTAAATGTCATGTTGAAGATTAAAGACTGGATTTTGGAACATCTGAAGCTTATTAAAAAGGGTTTGGCTAATACTAGAAAAGTACAACAGTTTAGGTATGTTCATAACAAGGACAGCAGTGTTCTTAAAATTTCAACTCTCCAGAGGAGGCAATATGGAGAATTATCTGTTAAAGAGAGTTCAGGTGGATAATTAAATTACATACCAAAGGACCATTAGGCCTAAATGAAAAAATACATTAATTTCTTTTTTTTGCAGTGAAGGTTTTTATTAAGTTGTTTTCATTGCTGTTATATTTGATGTTCTAATGGGGGCGTTACTTTGATATGGTGTTAATCAGAAGCAAATTCAACTATTGGTATTTTTTTTTTTTAATCTTTTATATTACCATGAATCAAATGTGATTCGAATTCTCACTTATTCGATTCAATCACTTTCAGTAATTAACCATACTACAATATATATTGCTCCCCCTTCTCCCTCGTTTTTTCCAGATATTAAAAATGTAGTTAACTTCATAAGTGATGCTGGTTGGAGGTCCGTACCTTTAAAAATCAGCATAAATGCATTTGTTGGGAGGACTGCAGATACATTAAATTAGCACTGCATTGAAACAACTTTGTATTGTAATGGATGTCTTGACAAATTGCCCGTTAGGCATGAATCGGCTGTCTGCTTTTGTTTGAGTGTGGGAATGCCAACTAACCCTGTAATCAACATGTTACTTAAAGGAGCAGTAAACTTTTTTTATGAAAAAATAAATATCATAGGGATTTTCCTACTGAGTAAAATAAGGGTACTCCCACTGCAGAGAGATTTATATTTCCAGAGTTATTACAGTTTAAACCCATGTTTTTTTACATTAGCAGTGCCCTCTAGTGGTCAAATTCTAATTAGATTTCCTGTTAGATTCTAATGGAGATGAAAGTCAGAAAAGTCAGAGACATACAGTTCTCCATAGAATGTGATAGAAACTGCCTGTCACTTCCTGTCAGTTAGAACTATCAGGAAGTAAACACAGTAAATTCACTTCCTGATTATTTGAACGGTTATAAGTTTTGAATAAAAAATCTGACAGCACTGGGAGTGCTCTTGTTTTACTCAGAAGGGAAAGCTCTATAAAATACATGTTTTCATAAAAAAAAAAAGTTTACTGCTCCTTTAAGCGAACTAGTTAAATAAAGGTGCAATTTTATTTGGCGAGTGCCAGCTGCTTGTCTTTTTTCTCCTTTTCTTTGATGTTTCATTTTATATCCTTGTTGATTGAAGCTCAAGCACAGAGATTTTTCTCCTGTGTTGTGATGCAATGTATTGGTGTTGAATGTGTATCAGCTTATCTCATATTCTAGTTGTTGCTGTCACAGTACCAATTTGGACCAATAAGGTCTGATAATTTATGTTGACAGCCAGTTACTACAACTATTTTGGTTAAAAGTAATGTTATCTATTGAAATCTCTTACCCCTTTCACCAAAAGCATACATTAAAAGCTTCCAGCCCTCTATTAAGCCTATACTATATGGTGATCAAGGGAGAGTCCCTGCCTCACATCCTCCATGGAACATAGCAGTTTCAGCAGCAATGAGCTAAAGCAAAGGACAATGAAAGTTCTAACATTTTCTTAATTGCTCTATACAGTTACATAATTCAAATGCACAATTTTATAGTATCCAATACACAGATTTTTACTCTGCATTTTACACATTTATGTCTGTGTATAAAACAAAACAAAAAAAGTGTTATCATATCCCTGGTGTCACCTCAAGCCGGTGGATGTTCTCCAGCAGCTGTGTGAATGTCTGCAGTTTCTCCACAGGTAAAGTCTGATCATCGGTCATCATCTTGTCAGCTGTAATGTGTCCTCTATCCCAAACACTGCTAGATACAGGGGGTGATGGGTTACAATTCCACTTCTAGGTGAGACAAAAAAAAAACAAAAAAACCCCACAAAAGTTATAATAATATTATCCATAATACAACAGATTCAAAAATGTTTAAAAAAAAAAAAAAAAAAAGTTTTTTGATCTGTGAGAGCTATATTTGGATATGCTGGTTAATACTTAAAAATTAAGACACTTATGTGAACAAAAGATTGCTTCTTTAAATCTACTAATGCACAACAAATAAAAATGTGACAGTTAAAAGTGAACTATACATTAATCTAAGTGGCTCTTAATTTATAAGGAGTTACTCTAAACAGGTGTCCTTCAAACAGCAGTGATTTAGTGTCTAGAACTGTTTATTTCCATTTGATATCTGCTGTAGTGCACGGCTAGTTGGTTCAGTTTATAATCTGAAAGGGTCCTGTATCAGTTTATTAAGAAGTATTAAGTCTATTTTTGTTGCAGGTGGGTATGCTCTAGAGATAGACTTCAACAGAAAACAATACAGACCACTTTATACAGAAACATTCAAATATAAGGGAAACTATATACTGATATGCTTAAGTGCTGTATGAAGGAGACCAAGTAAGGCAAGTCAATTTAAGTCAACTGATAGCCACTTCCCTTCCAGCCTTACCCCTGCCCTCAGTTTCACATATAGCAATGTAGCAGAAAGAAACAAAGCAAGAGTAAAGAAGGAAATACCACGAACAAAGACCTTAGGAGTACCTCTATGCCAGGGGACTTAAACCATATTTTTTCCCCACCAAGTCGGAGTCCTGCCTGTGGACTAAGAAAATGATTTATCTTTAACTAAAATCCTCTTTTCTCTTAAATATGGAACACAGGAAGCATGGGACTATACCAAAGCATCCACCACAATTCATGGGGGGTGGGGGGGAAGACAGAGAAAACCCTACACTATAAACAAGTAATCCACAGGACTAACGGGTACAGTATAAACCTCAGATAACGGACACTAAATTTGCACACCAAATAACTGAACAAAAACCAACAGGGTTCAGAACTTTGCAAAGAGAAAGCTATAATCAGGCACCACCACCTGAAGGACCTTCCAGCCAAAGCTGGCTTCAGCACAGTAATGCCTGCTGAAGGTACACAAAGACAACCAGGTCGTCTCCTTACACAGCTGTTCAGCAAAGGCCTTATTCTTGTAGGCCCAGGAGGCACCCACAGATCTGGTGGCGTTTACTGCGACTCAGAAAGGAACACATTTCTTCCTCACCACATATGTATCACGGTGCCCGTGATTGCTGCAGTTCCTTGTCTGTCACCAGTAGGGGGCTTCTATTGGTTGTCTGCAGATAGCCCGCCTCTTATTGCCTATTTAAACCTGGATTGGGCACCCTTTGAGTGCCCTTTCGTGTTGTTTCGGACCTTCTTGCTATCACTATGCTAGTGATAGTTGGGCCTCTGTTCCAGTGTTCCTGATCTCATGTGTTCCTGAGTTCCTGATCTCTACTGTTCCAGTGTTTCCTGCATGCTGAAGTACTTCCAGTCCTGGTTCCGGCCTAGTCTCTGGTGTTGCAGTTCCTGCTGAACTTCTTGTCTGCTGTTTCCTGACCTGACTGATCGTTGTTGGTTCCTGTCATCGCATCGCCTGTCTCCTGTATCCTGGCGACCTCCTGCCTGGTCGCGTCGGCGACTCGCTTGTTACACCAGTATGCGGACGCTGGTTTGCTCCTAAGCTTTGCGGCTATACAAACTCGCTTGTTACACCAGTGTGCGGTCACTGGTTTGCTCCACAGCCTGTCGGCTGTACCATCCTGTGTTGGTCCCAGCGTGCGGACGCTGGTTTGCTCCAAAGCCTTGCGGCTATACAAACTCGCTTGTTACACCAGTGTGAGGTCACTGGTTTGCTCCAAAGCCTATCGGCTATACAATCCTGTGTTAGTCCCAGCGTGCGGGCGCTGGTTTGCTCCAAAGCCTTGCGGCTATACAAACTCGCTTGTTACACCAGTGTGCGGTCACTGGTTTGCTCCAAAGCCTATCGGCTGTACTATCCTGCATTGGTCCCAGCGTGCGGACGCTGGTTTGCTCCAAAGCCTTGCGGCTATACAAACTCGCTTGTTACACCAGTGTGCGGTCACTGGTTTGTTCCTAAGCCTATCAGCTATACAATTCTGTGTTTGTCCCAGCGTGCGGACGCTGGTTTGCTCCAAAGCCTTGCGGCTATACAAACTCACTTGTTACACCAGTATGCAGATGCTGGTTTGCTCCTAAGCCTTACGGCTATACTACTCGCTTGTTAAACCAGTGTGCGGTCACTGGTTTGCTCCTAAGCCTATCGGCTATATATTCAGTGTTGGTCCCAGCGTGCGGACGCTGGTTTGCTCCAAAGCCTTGCGGCTTTACGATTCTGTCAATTTGCCATTACCATCTGACTGCTGCTACTATCTCAGGGCTGCCCTGCCCGGTATTGGTAAGGCCGGTAGAACCTTTTGCCATATTCCATCTGAGGTTGCCTTACCCGGTATTGGCAGGGCCGGTAGAGCCTACATTATGAATCTATTGAGGCTGCCTTGCCCGGTAAATTGGGAAGGCCGGTAGAACAGTTATGCGATTCCATCTGCAGGTTGCCTTACCCGGTATTGGCAAGGCCGGTAGAGCCTAACATTCTATTACTTCAGACTGTCCTGTCCGGTATATTGACAGGACCGGTAGAGTCTGCCTTCTGTCTTGTTATATTCTGTATATATATGTATGTATGTGATTGCCATCCTAAGTTACCAATTTATTATTTCAATAAAATTGATTTTTACCTAAAACTTGTGTCTGAGAGTCATAATAAACTGTGACAGTACGAAAGGGCCATGACCTCAGACAGCAAAGGTGAAGGTAATGCACAGAATATCCATTGGAGGATGGATGTGCACGAGCAACGTTTGGATCAGTTGGCAGTTGCAATTCAAACGATCCTTGAATGCACGGTACCTGCTGACATATCTAGCTCTAGCCCGGTGGTCTCGCCAAGTCAGACACCGGAGAGTGATACCAGACCCCTAGGGGGCACTGTTAAAGGGTTAACGGCTTCTGCACCCTTGCCGCTAAGATACGATGGTGACTCTAGTCTCTGCAGAGGGTTCATCAACCAACTCGAGATTTTTATGGAATTGACGGCACACGCATTTCCCAATGATCGTAGTAAGGTGGGGTTTACAATATCTTTGCTCACTGGCAG
This sequence comes from Rhinophrynus dorsalis, assembly GCA_037306005.1. Classification (NCBI taxonomy): domain Eukaryota; kingdom Metazoa; phylum Chordata; class Amphibia; order Anura; family Rhinophrynidae; genus Rhinophrynus; species Rhinophrynus dorsalis. The sequence goes on along the minus strand of CM074726.1, from coordinate 71,681,591 downwards.
AGCTTTGGCTTGGGCTAACCCCTTGTGGGAGAATGCTAAACCTTGTACTAAAAACTTTAGAGAATTTGTGCAATCTTTCGAAGAGTGTTTGAGCCTCCTGGCAGAACCACCTCTGCTGCCAAACGCCTTATGGAGATACATCAGGGCAGGCGTACAGTAGGCGACTACGCCATCGAATTCCGCACATTGGCAGCAGAGGTAAGTTGGAATAACGAGGCATTATTGGCAGCTTTTTCTCAAGGCCTGAATGACCACATTAAGGACGAAATCGCTGCTAAAGATCTACCTATTGATCTAGATGACTACATTGAATATGTTATGATAATTGACTCCAGAATACGTGAGAGATCAATTGCCAGAGATCGTAAGTTACGGTCAAAGAATAATGAGCCTAGTGGCATGTTTTGCCCACCCATCCCTCCCCTGGCATTGAAGTCTAGTGAACCTGTACGGGAGACAAGTGAACCTATGCAAATAGGCTTCACTAGACTAACCAAGGCTGAGAGACTTTATCGCAGAAGTCAAGGGTTGTGTTTATACTGCGGTAAAAAAGGGCATTTGCTAAATTCCTGTCCGGTACGTCCGGGAAACGCACACACCTAGGGTACCTTGGGGGACAGGCCCTAGGTGGTGTACAATCGTCCCCAGTGTCGGGCACAATGAAACCCACCATACAGGTGGTATTATCTTGGGCACAACGCTCTGTGGAGGTTTTGGCCTTGGTTGACTCTGGTGCAGCAGGGTATTTTATGGATAATACCTTTGCTGAATTGCACGGAGTTCCACGCATTGAAAGAGAAAATCCCTTGACTATTGAAGCGATTGATGGCAGACCCTTAGAACCGCCTCAGGTTATGTTTGAAACTATGCCTCTGTCTATGACTATTGGGGCACTTCACAGAGAAGAGCAGCAGTTTCAACTGATTAATTCTCCGCACCATGCGGTAATATTGGGCTTTCCGTGGTTACAGTTACATAACCCACAATTTGATTGGAAAAAGTGTGAAATTGCTGCTTGGTCCCAGTTTTGTATGGACAAGTGCGTCATCCAGCCTGTTAAGGTCCTGTGCACCTCCTCGGCTATACCGGATGTGTACCAACAGTTTGGCGATGTTTTTAGCAAAGGAGAGGCCAGTTTGCTACCTCAGCATAGACCTTATGATTGTTGCATCGAATTGCAGCCTGGGGCAGTACCTCCGAAAGGACGCACTTATCCATTATCTTGTGAGGAAAATAAGGCTATGGAGGATTACATTTCGGATGCCCTTGCTAGAGGGATCATACGAAAATCTACCTCTCCAGCTGGGGCTGGGTTCTTTTTTGTAAAAAAGAAAAATGGCGAATTAAGACCATGCATTGACTACCGGGGCTTGAATAAGATAATGGCAAAAAACGCATACCCAATACCACTCATCACCGAGCTTTTTGACAGGCTTAAGGGCGCTTCGATTTTTACCAAATTGGACCTACGGGCCGCTTACAATCTGGTGCGCATTCGAGCAGGTGATGAGTGGGAAAACTGCCTTTAATACTCGAGCTGGGCACTACGAGTATCTTGTAATGCCATTTGGGCTATGTAATGCCCCCGCAGTTTTCCAGGAACTGATAAACGATGTGCTGAGAGATATGTTACAGACATGTGTTGTGGTTTATCTGGACGATATATTGATTTACTCTCAAGACATGGCACAGCACATCAAAGATGTATCCGCAGTATTGCTACGACTCCGTGAGAACAAATTATTTTGTAAACTGGAAAAATGTGACTTTCATAGAACCAGTGTGCCATTCTTGGGGTTCATAATTGGCAATGATGGCATTGCCATGGACAAGGATAAGTTGTCAGCTGTCTTACAATGGCCAAAACCCAAGGGGCTTAAAGCCATACAGCGTTTCCTGGGTTTCGCTAATTATTATAGGCGGTTTATTAAGAACTTTTCTTCCATTGTTAAACCTTTGTCCGATCTTACGCACAAGGGCGCTAATCCTTCTTCTTGGCCGGTATCTGCTGAGAATGCCTTTGAGAATTTGAAGCTGGCATTTGCTGCGGCTCCTGTTTTATCCCACCCCAATCCTCTACTTCCATTTACGTTAGAGGTGAATACCTCAGATATTGGGGTTGGGGCAGTACTTTCGCAACGACATGAGAAAGGTGGTACTCTCAGACCTTGTGGGTTTTTCTCTAAGAAGTTGACTGTCACTCAAGGCCACTATGAGATAGGTGACAAAGAATTATTGGCCATTATCCTCGCTCTTAAGGAGTGGCGTCATTTGCTTGAAGGTACCAAGACTCCCGTATTAATCCTAACAGATCATAAAAATCTGACTTATCTCTCGGAGGCCAAGAGATTGTCCTCCCGTCAGGCCAGGTGGGCACTGTTCCTGTCTCGATTTAAAGGGATAGTAATACTTAAAATGTAAAAAAAAATATGTTGTAGAGTTTATCCCCCTGAGTAAAACAAGGGCACTCCCACTGCTGAAAGGCGTTTTATTCAAAAGTTATTAATTTTCAAAGTTGAATTTTTTAGGTGCAATGTCACAGTGGCCTGAAATTGTACAGTGGCGCTGTTGCTACACCATCCTATGGAGATTTATGGTCAATTGACCAGAGCTGTCCATAGGATGGTGTAGCAACAGTGCCACTGTACAATTTCAGGCCACTGTGATATTGCACCTAAAAAATTCAACTTTGAAAATTAATAACTTTTGAATGAAACACCTTTCAGCAGTAGGAGTACTCTTGTTTTACTCAGGGGGATAAACCCTACAACATATTTTTTTTTACATTTTAAGTATTACTATCCCTTTAATTTCATTGTATCATACTTACCGGGGTCAAAGAATATCAGGGCTGATGCACTGTCAAGACAATTTGAGGCCGACAGTGACAGAGTGGAAGCACCAGCACCCATCATCCAACCTGATAGAATACTGGCTACTATACGCACGAGTATCACTTCTCCTTTAGGGGAGGAGATCCTGGCCTCTCAGGGGTCCGCTCCCCATGAAACTCCAGTGGGCAAATGTTTTGTCGATGAACCATTTCGTACTAGGCTGCTTGAAACCTACCATTCCTCTAAGGCTGCGGGACATATTGGTAGAGACCAATTGTTATGGTCCCTTTCTCAGTTATTTTGGTGGCCCTCCATGAGAAACGATTGTGCCGAAGTTACGAATGCCTGTGCCACCTGTGCCCGGGCTAAGACCCCGAGACATCTCCCTGTGGGCTTGCTTCAACCGGTGCCTAATGGCGAACGCCCCTGGTCTCATGTTTCCATTGATTTTATGGGAGAGTTGCCTATGTCCAAGGGGTACTCCTTTATATTCATGGTGGTGGACAGGTTTTCTAAAATGGCTCATTTCGTGCCCCTCCGTGGTCTTCCTTCAGCGAAGGAATTGGCAATGGTGTTCGCCAGAGAAGTATTCCGGTTGCATGGAGTGCCTAGGGTACTGGTGTCTGACAGGGGGAGCCAGTTTGTGTCTAGATTTTGGAGGGCATTTTGCTAACAGATGGGCATACAGCGGTCCTTCTCCTCTGCCTACCATCCCCAGACCAATGGAGCTGCTGAACGAGCTAATCAGGGCTTGGAACAATTTCTCCGTTGTTTCGTTACGGACCATCATGATAATTGGTCCGACTTGTTGCCTTGGGCAGAGTTCGCCAGGAACTGTGCAGTCAATTCTTCATCTGGGAGCTCTCCATTTCTGATTAATTATGGGTTCCAGCCCTGTTTGCTTCCAGACTCATTTCAGACGCAACAGATTCCAGCTCTGGATGAGCATATCGAGCAACTCCGTTCCACATGGGCACAAGTTCAGAGGGCACTTGGTCAGTCATTTCAGCGTCATCAGTGCCATGCTAATCGCAGAAGGCTTCCAGCAGTTTCCTTTCAGGTTGGGGATAGAGTATGGCTTTCCTCCAGAAATCTCAAGCTGCAGGTTCCGTCTAATAAGTTGGCTCCTCGGTTTATTGGTCCATACAGAGTTATTCGCAAAATTAACCCTGTCTCCTATGCACTAGACCTACCTGCATCCATGCGTATCCATAATGTGTTCCATGTGTCCCTTCTTAAGCCTCTGGTTTGCAATCGCCATACTACCACACCACACCTGTGGTGCCAGGACCTTTTGAGGTCGAGGGCCAGGAGGAGTACGAGGGTCAGAGCATTATTGATTCCCGTAGGCTTAGAGGAAGGGTACAGTACCTGGTACATTGGAAAGGGTATGGTCCTGAGGATCGATCATGGGTGGATAGTACGGACCTTCATGCACCTAGGCTAACTAGGGCCTTTCATGCCAATTACCCACAGAAACCTAGACCCTATTCTAGGAGAGGGGGTCTTTGAAGGGGGGGTACTATCACGGTGCCCGTGATTGCTGCAGTTCCTTGTCTGTCACCAGTAGGGGGCTTCTATTGGTTGTCTGCAGATAGCCCGCCTCTTATTGCCTATTTAAACCTGGATTGGGCACCCTTTGAGTGCCCTTTCGTGTTGTTTCGGACCTTCTTGCTATCACTATGCTAGTGATAGTTGGGCCTCTGTTCCAGTGTTCCTGATCTCATGTGTTCCTGAGTTCCTGATCTCTACTGTTCCAGTGTTTCCTGCATGCTGAAGTACTTCCAGTCCTGGTTCCGGCCTAGTCTCTGGTGTTGCAGTTCCTGCTGAACTTCTTGTCTGCTGTTTCCTGACCTGACTGATCGTTGTTGGTTCCTGTCATCGCATCGCCTGTCTCCTGTATCCTGGCGACCTCCTGCCTGGTCGCGTCGGCGACTCGCTTGTTACACCAGTATGCGGACGCTGGTTTGCTCCTAAGCCTTGCGGCTATACAAACTCGCTTGTTACACCAGTGTGCGGTCACTGGTTTGCTCCAAAGCCTATCAGCTATACAAATCTGTGTTAGTCCCAGCGTGCGGACGCTGGTTTGCTCCAAAGCCTTGCGGCTATACAAACTCGCTTGTTACACCAGTGTGCGGTCACTGGTTTGCTCCACAGCCTATCGGCTGTACCATCCTGTGTTGGTCCCAGCGTGCGGACGCTGGTTTGCTCCAAAGCCTTGCGGCTATACAAACTCGCTTGTTACACCAGTGTGCGGTCACTGGTTTGCTCCAAAGCCTATCGGCTATACAATCCTGTGTTAGTCCCAGCGTGCCGGCGCTGGTTTGCTCCAAAGCCTTGCGGCTATACAAACTCGCTTGTTACACCAGTGTGCGGTCACTGGTTTGCTCCAAAGCCTATCGGCTATACAATCCTGTGTTAGTCCCAGCGTGCGGGCGCTGGTTTGCTCCAAAGCCTTGCGGCTATACAAACTCGCTTGTTACACCAGTGTGCGGTCACTGGTTTGCTCCAAAGCCTATCGGCTGTACTATCCTGTATTGGTCCCAGCGTGCGGACGCTGGTTTGCTCCAAAGCCTTGCGGCTATACAAACTCGCTTGTTACACCAGTGTGCGGTCACTGGTTTGTTCCTAAGCCTATCAGCTATACAATTCTGTGTTTGTCCCAGCGTGCGGACGCTGGTTTGCTCCAAAGCCTTGCGGCTATACAAACTCACTTGTTACACCAGTATGCGGATGCTGGTTTGCTCCTAAGCCTTACGGCTATACTACTCGCTTGTTAAACCAGTGTGCGGTCACTGGTTTGCTCCTAAGCCTATCGGCTATATATTCAGTGTTGGTCCCAGCGTGCGGACGCTGGTTTGCTCCAAAGCCTTGCGGCTTTACGATTCTGTCAATTTGCCATTACCATCTGACTGCTGCTACTATCTCAGGGCTGCCCTGCCCGGTATTGGTAAGGCCGGTAGAACCTTTTGCCATATTCCATCTGAGGTTGCCTTACCCGGTATTGGCAGGGCCGGTAGAGCCTACATTATGAATCTATTGAGGCTGCCTTGCCCGGTAAATTGGGAAGGCCGGTAGAACAGTTATGCGATTCCATCTGCAGGTTGCCTTACCCGGTATTGGCAAGGCCGGTAGAGCCTAACATTCTATTACTTCAGACTGTCCTGTCCGGTATATTGACAGGACCGGTAGAGTCTGCCTTCTGTCTTGTTATATTCTGTATATATCTGTATGTATGTGATTGCCATCCTAAGTTATCAATTTATTATTTCAATAAAATTGATTTTTACCTAAAACTTGTGTCTGAGAGTCATAATAAACCGTGACAATATGTCTGTTGGATAGTGTCCTTGATACAAGAAGCAATGGTTAATTTGAATGCAGCTTGGCCCTAAGTAATGACCAAAAGAGTAACTTCCTAAAAGTACTTAAGACAACATTCCACATTCAGCAGATGGCATTCCTGCTCTTACTTTGTAGAAGGATCAGGGCAAAAAATGAAGGAAAATTTCCCAGTTGAGAGTTGTGACCAGAAAAACCCACTGTATACGAAGAACATGGAGGGGGGGGGGGGGTTACAAAACAGAGCCTTTAGTCCAGCCTCTTTGCAAAAGGAAGGCGATTGCAAGCATCAGAAGACACAAAGACAGATGAAAGAGGCTCAAAAGGATGCCTCTGGAGAACCAACCCTTGAGCAAATGTCTTTATGTCAGAGAGAAAAGCAATCAGCTTATGAAAGAACAGAGTGCAGAGATGTGAACCTTAATAAAACTCAGACTCTTATTGACACCATCCTGAAGCAAGGCCAGAATAGTAAGAAGACTAAAAGACTGAGGGGCACACTGGTAAAACAGAAACCAGATCCTATGATAGGCCTTAGACAAAATAGGCTTCCTAGTCTAGCCTTAGTGGAAATGACAGCATCAGAAGAACCTTTCTTCAGGATGTTCAATTCAAGAACCATGTCGTCAATGCCAACCTTTCCACCTAATGGTAACAAAGTGGACCTTGAGTCAGGAGGTCTGGCCTCAGAGGAAGGCAAAATGGTTCTGTGATAGATTGAGAATATTAGTTAACCAAGCCCCATGAGGCCAAAAAAGGGGGCTATCAGAATTACTTTAGACCTCTCCATCTTGATCTTCCTCAGTAACCTGGAAATCAGGGGAAACAGACAGACCAGATGGAAGTTCCAGAGGGTCCTACTTGGTGAAAGAGGAAACTTCTGGTTCTCGCAAGACACCATAACATCAACATCTGGAATGTGAATTGCTGATTAGCTCCTGGTTCCTCCATGGCAATTTAAGTAGGCAACTGCTGCTGTATTGTGCAACTGCTGCTGTATTGTGCAACTGGACCCTCACTGGTGTACTCCACAAGCACAAGGGACCAGTGGCAATGAACCAGCCAAGTGGCACAAATCTCCAAAATGTTGATTGGAAGCAGATTGCCCTCCTTGGTCCACCGGTATTGCTTCATTAGATGACCCATTGTGGCACACCATTCCATCAGACTGGTGTCCTTGGTGACTACCACTGATTCTGGTATGATAAAGGGAAATCCAAGCATTTGGTGAGGATGGTGAAGCCACCAGTGAGACAAAGACATGGTATGAAACAGGTGAGAGCGTCATCTTGACCAGCTCCTGAGAATGTTCAGCTGTAACTCCCTTGTGGGGAAGTGCACATAGGGTACAGCTTCCAGAGAGGAGAGCAAGTGACCTATGACTTGAATGTAATACCTTAACTTCACAGAGCGACAGGAAATTGCTCGAGTGACAGAAATCGAGCCAGGGTTTTGTCTTCTGGCAGAAATACCCTCCCTAATCTAATTTCATGCCTAAGTAGTACAGAAATATGCAAAGAAAAAAAGGAAAAAATATAGACCTTCTCGGGGCACTAACGTGATGGTGTCAAATTAGTATGTACTAAATCATCAAATATGCTCGCGATGAAAGTAATAAAACATAACCTTTATTGAATAAAGTAAAATTATTAGTAAAATCTTCTTTTACCTAAAATTACCGAGGTGACTGACAGAACACTTGGGAACACCCTCTGATTAGAGGGATGTAGTGATTGCAAAAAAATCCTCCTTATTACAGCTGGCGACTCTCCTACATAATACACCAGTATAATTCACTGGAATGGGTTAAACTGACCTGTGTCCCTCAATTGTCGCCACTGTAATGGAGTACTATGCACAATTGGGATAATAATAAACCCCAACGTACATATCACCACATATTAACCTGAAGAACTAACTGATAAACATCATCCCAAGAAATGCTAATGAAAATTCACTCATCTGCATCTCCCATAACCAGACATCCGAGTCTGTCTGGTTATTATCGAAGGTCAGTTTAACGGACCATCGACAATCGCAACATTAACTCCTACTTATATTGGCAACTCTCCTATCCTAAATCTCAATAGTGGTCGATGAAGAGAATACTATCTAACTCAGTCCCTCAATTGTTGCCAATATAAAAGGGTAATGTGCAAGGATGAAGTAAGTCAAATCCCAAGTGTATCTCGTCACCAAGGACAATCTAAAACCATCTTTCAACAAGAAAATACGCCGACGCGCGTTTCACCGTGAGGCTTTTTCAAGGCTGAACCTACCATAATTCCCACTGGTTTATATACTGCAATGTTCCAATCACGATCCTCCGCTGGAATTCAAACGTACCAATCACATTAGGCGAAAATCGGACATTATCAAATGTAGCGAAAACAACATCACGAACATAACGTATCCTTTCACTTAATCCTATACGTAACATAGTGGTTCACTATCCAGACATAGAAAACATTCACAATGTGTCACTTAGTAATTACAAGGACAAGGAGATTACTGTTCGCTGCCTTAGAGTTAACTCAAAATCAAGATCTCTCTCTAACCACAAATATTTCCAAAATAGTAAACCAAGAGGAGTAGAGAAAAGTAATGAACTACACAAAATCATATATATTAAATGTGAACAATGGATAAGTGATTCTTAAAGTGACCACTACATAAAATGTAAATGAGTGTCTGAAATATCCAGACACTCAATAAATCATAATATAACCTACAATATAATAGTAAATGTGAAATGATAATTGAAAATAAGTGACTATTACTCAAATTGTCAATATCAAACAAAAATAAAATCCCAGTGAACAAAACTGACCTACATTATTCATGTGATATGCTACACACTAAAAAGTGTGAAAAAATTGAATGAATTCAAATACTACATCAAAAAATGTAAAATCTCTTATATAGGTGATAATTCCCATGTTTAAAGAATGTGAATAAATTAAAAAATATCCAACACAAATATTTACAAAAAAACCCCCAAGTTGTTGTATTCATTTAATCCCCATGGATCCACAGTATTCAATAAGTAGATCCACCTAGATTCATATTGTAACAACTTCAATTCCACATTACCTCTCCTTATGTCCTGTTTGACTACCTGTAAACCCCAACATTTCAAGTCTTTGGGATTTGAATTATGATGTTTTAAAAAATGCTTGGAAACAGTGGTCAACATCCGATTTTGATTGTTCATATAATTGTATGCATTTTTGATACTACTGATATGTTCCCCCAACCGTATACACAATTTGCGTGAAGTTTTTCCCACATACCTCAAATTGCAGGTACATTGAAGACAATATATCACTCCAGATGTCTGACATGTAATAAAATCTACACATCTATGGGTACGTCCAAATCTATCCACTATCTCACTGTTCCTACTCATATATTTACAATTCCTACAGTGTCCACAGGCAAAAGAACCCTGAGGTAATGATCTCACTGTCCGTGTAGTTTCTCCCGAAAAATGACTGAGTCAAAAAATCTCCCAAATTCTTATTTCTCCTAAAGCAAAATGATGGTCTGTCCCCCAATATATTTTGCAAACCTTTATCTGACATTAAGATGTTCCAATTTTTTGAGACAAGATACTTGATATAGTTGGTGTCAGATCCATAGGTTGTGACATATCTGATGTTACTCTTTGAGTCACACCTAACTTTAGGAGTCAAAAGGGTCTTTCTCTCTGTCCTTAAAGCCCTATTGTAAGCTCTTCTTATTGAGGTATTCGAGTATCCTCTCTGTCTTAGACGATCCCTCAGTTCTTTGGCACAAGATTTGAATAGATTTAAATTGGAGCAATTCCTACGTATCCTCAGAAATTCACCCACAGGTAAACTTCTAATGGTAAATTGGGAATGTGCACTTTCACTATGTAACAAACTGTTTACCGCTGTTGGTTTTCGATAAGTGTCAGTAGTAATCATGTTGTCCTCACCTCTCATGATTTTTAAATCCAAAAAGGAAATAACATCCTTATTCACCTCATGAGTCAACCTCAAATTTAAATCATTTTTGTTCAATTGTTGCATAAATTCATGCAACAGGTTAACATCACCGTCCCATAACAGCAAGACATCATCTATATATCTTATCCATAATGTCACATTGTCAGAATATTTAGACATCTTGTCAGAGAATACATATTCTCGCTCCCACCAGCCTAGATAAATATTTGCGTAGGTAGGGGCACATGCTGCCCCCATCGCTGTCCCTCTTAACTGTAAGAAGAAATCTCTATCAAAGAGAAAATAATTATGAGTCAATATAAAGTATAGAAGTTTGATTATAAAGTCATTATGATCACTACATTGTACAGATTGCATGTCCAAAAAATATCTTACAGCTTTGCAACCATTCCGGTGATCTATACTAGTATATAGAGATTCAATGTCTGCAGTAACTAGAAGTGTAGATTCTCTCATCTGTACATCTTCTAACCTTGATAATACCTGCATAGTATCTCTTACATAAGATGGCAACGTAGGGACAATGTCTCTAAGACAAATGTCAAGATATTTGGCAGCCTGATGACACAGGCTGCCAATGCCCGAGACAATGGGACGACCTGGCGGAGTTTTGATGTCTTTATGGACTTTAGGTAAAAGATAAAGAGTGGCAACTCTAGGTGAGTCAACCTTCAGAAACTGGTATTGTTTATCATTAATAACACCATATTCTTTTGCATGGTTTATTAAGTTATTATACAGAGAAAGGAAATCAGCTGTTGGGTCCAAAATTAATCTACGATAACACAATGGATTTAGCAATTGTTTCATAGCTTCACTAACATACATGTTTTTTGGCCAAATCACAATGTTACCCCCCTTGTCTGCTGGTTTTATTACAACCTGATCCCAATGAATCATTTCCTGTAGCGCAGTTTGTTCTGCTGGGGTTATGTTACCATGTTTAATCCGTGAGTTCTTGATTTGAGAAATCTCCTCACTTACCACATCAAAAAAAGTTCTAATAGTGTGGTTTATATTAATTGGTGGTGTAAACGTAGATTTAATTTTTAATTGACTCTTCCATTTAATGTTATCTTCACCTCCATCCCTTATTTCATTCTCCTCTAAAAGGGAAGTCAGATTTGATAAAACTTCTTCATAATTTGTATCTACAGAGGGAGAAGTCTCTCTATCCGATGAAAAATGTTTAAACAATAATAATTTACGAACAAAAAAATGTAAATCTTTTGTATGTTCAAATTGGTCACTGTGATCTTCCAATACAAATGTTAAACCTTTCTGTAACAGGTTAGTCTGATCTTCCGTCAACACTAAATCAGATAAATTAATGATACTAATCTGATTATCATTCTCACCGGTACTATCTATCTGTCCCTGAGTGTCATAGTCATGGAGGAACCCCTCACTCCCCTCACATTCTGATTCTGGGATGGATTCCAATATTGGTGGCCCTGACCACCTCCTCTGTTTCTGATTCTTCCTCCTCTGTTTCTTATCCCTCCTCCTCTTCCCCCTCCGTGTCTTCCGCCACTGTTTGATCCCAAAAAACTCCGGTTGAAATCTATTCTGTGATCTATCTCACATTGTTCAGAATCTGATACCTCTGTATCTATGTCCGACTCTGACACTGATGTATCTTTAGTCAAGTCTTTGGAAACAGATACATTGGTATGTGTTGGCCATTTGTGAGTCTTACCTTCCCTATAATCATTGAGATCCCTCAAAAGTTTACGTTTCTTCCTCTCTATGATTACCATCTCAAATTTCTCCATATCTTCATTCATTTTTTTATAACCAGTTTTAAAAGACTCCAAAGATTCAAACTCTCTTAGTTTTTCAGTCACATTTTTAATTTCAACTTCCAGCTTAGATAAGACTCCCTTATCATATTCAACCAAGAGTTTCATGAGATCTTGTGAACATGTATCTAACACTTGCTCCCATCTTTCTCTAAACTTAGGATCAGGGAAAAAGAAAGAGGGATACAACTTAATTCTCAACCCTCTTGGAATCATAGCTTTAGCAACATATTTATCAAAATAATTGGCATTCCACCAAGACTTTGTCTCTGATTGTAGTAAGATCTTCAGATCTTTAATAAGGGCTGACCATGTAGTATTAGTGTCACTATTAACCAGTGTTTGTTCTGAAAATAACTCATCAAGATTTTTTTGCCTTCTGGAGGATCTAGATGACAAATCATCATTAACCAATCGTGGTTCCATTTTTTTCTTTTGCTAAGTAGTACAGAACCTGAGAAGGTACCTGAGAGGAATTTGTTACGTACAGCACCCAACCTTGTTGTTCCAGCTAAGCATGTCTTCTGGAGGAGCCTGGAGTAGAAACTTGTCTATGTAAGGGGTCACGTATATCCCTTAAGTACAGATGTGGGCTTCTTTACAGATCCTTGGAGCAAATTCTAAACTGAAGGGTAGAAAGGAGAAATGGTAAGGACTGATCTTGAAGGCAAAGTGTAGAAAGCGGTGATGGCCTGGATAAATTAGAGATAAGAAATTCTCCTAGATAATGGATCACAGATATTTCATCTTGAAGCATGAAGACAGCACATACTGGTTGAGACTTCATAACAAGAACAGGATGGCAGTAGCCATTCTTGTTGGGAAGAACAAAAATATAGTAAAATCCTGAGAAAGGACGGGGACCAGTACCTGTTTTTCCAAAAGGGAGAATACGATGTCTACCAGAAGACGTGCCCGATCTGGATCTTGCAGAACTCTGGACAAAAAACAAACGTGGGACAAAAGGGACTTGAGATCTATGGGATACCCTTCCAAAATAACCCACAAAAACCACTGGTTCATCACAGAAGACTCCCATGTATCTTGAAAAAGAGTCCGCTCCCTGCGTGTTAATACTTAGGTTTCTGAGCAGACGATTTGTTATGCCAAGTCTGTTTGGGCTTTTGGGTGGGGCAGGCCTAAAAGGCCTGAGGTGTTTGAACCCCAGAAACCCCAAACTGATGGGGGAAAACCATGCATCATCTTGAGGGAAAAAAAGGGACATTTAGGTGCAATCTGATGCAAGAGTGCGCTTTTTCCTCCAGCAGCATCAGTAATGACCTTGCCTAGTTGAAGCCTAAAAAGTTGCCTTCCTACAAAAGGAATGGACCCCTTATATTTTTAGGAAGATTGGTCAGCCAACCAAATCTTGACCCATAAGGTGTGACTTGTGGCTACTGAAAGAGTTGGTCTTTTCAAGAAACCTAGAGGCAATGAAGGCCGTCACAGTAAGGTGTGTATTGGTCTCCATGATATTGGCTAGCATTACCAGCCTTTCTAATTTAGGAATGGCAACCCAATAAATTGGACAATTGTTCCCCCCAAGTAACCACGGCTCTAGTCAACCCCATGCTGTAGCAAAAATGGGTTGCAGTGCAGCCCAGGTGGCTTCAAAATTCACCTTTAAGAAGGAATCAAAGCTGTCGGCTTGAACTTTAAGTGCTGCGTAATCTGCCAAAGGAATATCAGTTTTTAGCAAGGTGAGAAATGTGTGTGGGGGGGGGGGAATCAATAGCAGGTGGGGTAGCCCAATGGAAAAAGGCCTCAGCATAAAAAGAATAATTGTTAGAAATTAGCTTATTAAGGAAGAGCAACTCTAGGTTCTCAGGATGTTTATCCCATGCTGACCATATGATAGAACAGATCCAGCAAATCAGTTTGAGCCTTCTCTGACCTGTAAGTGGAACAGGTTCAGAGATGTCAATGTGACACTTTGATCATAAGAATCTACAATACATGCAAGTCCCGAACGGAGACGGGTTAATTTCTCCGTAAGTCTGTCTGTCAGTGGACTCTGGTATTGGAGCTCTGACCACGTTTAAATGTGAGTATAATTTATACTTAATATATCGTAATTTTTAAGCTACTGGACTTCACTATTGGTGCCCCTTTGATTTTTGTTATTTTCTGATAATAAATCTTAGACAGTATGATTTACTGCTCAAAAGAGAGGATTTTAATCTTAACTGTTAAATTCTTTTCTTTTAGTCAACACAGGTTACTGGTAACTCTGGGTAGATGATCCGCCCTTTTAAGTAGGCAGGAACAATTCTAGAATTGTATGCAGGGGGTGGAGCCTACCTTCCATCCTTGGCTGCAGCTAGCCAACCAGCTCCAGAAAGATTTGTTCCTTGGTGAAGATAACACAGGCAAGAACAGTTCTGCTATAGCTTTAGAAGTTTTTTATTTTTCTGTTAGAAATGGTATACCACCATTAGGCGGATTACCATAACTGACAATGCCCTTAGATGTGGGTAGCTCAGTGACCAGGTGCTTCTTGTGGACCTTAAGCCCTGGGGGGAAAAACTTGGCTACAATTTCTTTCCCCAGGAGTTGCCTACCGAGGTTTCTTGTTTAAACATGGTAATCTGAAGACAGAAGATCAGCAGGAAAGGTGAGCAACCCTTTGAGTGCTGCAGGGAAAGAAGGGAAAGAAGACTCCTGTGAGCATGACCCCGAAGGTCCCCCACAGTCTGCCACAGGAGAGTCAAGCATGGTCCCTTGACAGGGCGGGAGATCAGTAACCTGTATGGACTAAGAGAAAAGGATTTAACAGGTAAGACTAAAATCCTCTTTTCTCTGTCGTCCAATACAGGTTACTGGTAAATATGGGATGTCCAACCATTGAGTTTCCCAGAGGAGGCGGGAAGAAGGAAAGGACCAGGCGCAAGGCCCTCAAAGTCACCAGATCAGAGATAGTCCAACAAACAATGAAGTGTCAATGGACACTGAACAGGGGTAACACCCCAACAGTTACACAGCACACTGAACTAGAGCCAACGGGGCTAAAAAGTGAAGGAAGCACCAAGAACCGAAGAAAATCATAGACAGGCAAGACTCCAGGATTTTCCTCCCAAAGCTGGCATCAGCTGATGCCAGTACATCAACATGGTAATGCTTCGAAAAGGTGTGCGCAGACGACCAGGCGGTAGCCTTGCACAACTGATCAGCAGAGGCCTGATTCTTGTAAGCCCAAGAGGCCCCAATAGATCGAGTAGAATGAGTCGTGACCCTGAAAGGGACAGTTTTCTTCTTCAGCTTATAAGCCTTACGAATAGTGGACTTGATCCAAGAAGCAAGTGTCACCTTGGATGCAGATCTTCCTGCCCTAGGACCCTCAGGAATGACGAACAACGTGTCTGATTGCCTAATAGACTCAGTGCGACGTACATAAAATGTGAGACAACGCACCACGTCTGACAAGTGGAGATCCCTCTCCTTGTCAGAGGTGGGGTCAGGGCAGAAAGAGGGCACCACAATCTCCTGATTGATGTGGAACTCCAAAACGACCTTTGTGAGAAACTCCCGAGAGGTGCGAATCACCGCCTTGTCCTTCTGAAACACCAAATAGGGTGGTTTACAGGACAGAGCATGTAACTCCGCAAAACAGACAGACAATTGCCAGGAGAAAAGCAATTTTCCACATCAACAGACGGAAAGGAATAGTAGCCAAAGACTCAAATGGAGGGCGCTGAAGAACGCCCAAAACCAAGTTAAGATCCCATGAAGGAGCAGGAATCTTGAAGGCAGGACGAGTATGAGCAACACCCTGGAAGAAAACCTTGACATCAGAAAGGATGGCAATGCACCTCTGAAAGAAAACAGAGAGCGGACGTCTGATCTTTAAGGGAACTCAAACTGAGGCCCTTATCCACACCGTCCTGCAAAAAAGCCAGGACCGTAGGCAGATCAAATTCCTGAGACAGGTCCTTGTCAGCACACCAAGACAGGAAGGACGACCAGACACGATGGTAAATTTTGGAAGAAACAGGATTGAGGGCACTGAGGATAGCCACCATTCCAGAAGAAAAACCTTTCTTCCTCAATATTGAGGATTCAATTTCCAAGCCATCAAAGCTAGCCGATGAACATCCTCTTTCTACAGGTAACCCTGTAGAAGAAGATCCGGACGGCAATGGCTCCGGAAACCAAGCTTGGAGAGGCCAGTACGGAGCAATCAGAATGACTGGACAGAGTTCCAGTCGCAATTTCCGTAACACTCTGTGCAACATTGGGAGGGGAGGAAAGATGTAAGCCAGAGGAAACAAACAATGAATGGACATTGCATGCACTGCCAGAGCTAGAGGGTCCCTCCACTGACAGCAGAACCTCGGAACCATCCTGTTGTCCCTTGTCTCCATCAGGTCATTGTAAGGAAGACCCGACTTATGAACAAGGAGGCTGAACACCTATGGGAGCAGTTCCCACTCTCCGCTGTCCCTGTGTGTCAAGTGAGGAAGTCCGCCATGACGTTGTCTACGCCAGGAATGTGCACTGCGGACACGGCAGGAACATGTTCTTCTGCCCAGGACAAAATAGCCTTGACCTCTAATCAAGCGGCGAGACTTCTTGTTCATGTAAGCCAGGGTCGTGGCGTTGTCAGACTGTACCCGGACTGGACAGTCTTTCAGCTGAGATGTCCAATAACAAAGGGCATGAAATATCTCAAAAAGCTCCAACACGTTGATGGGACGGAGAGACTCATCTGGAGACCTCCGACCCCGAGCACTCAGGTGACCCAGGACTGCTCACCAGCCAGAGAGGCTGGCATCCGTTGTCACCGTGGTCCAGGAGGATACCAGGAAGGACTTGCCCTTCAGCAGATTGGAGAGGTCGAGCCACCATGACAAACTCCGTTCCACATGAAGAGGGAGGGATACTGATATCTTCAGAAGGTCCGGTTGACCCTTGCACACCTGGATCAAACTTCTGGAGTTCCCTGGTGTGTGCCATGGCAAGCGGGACCACTTCTATGGTGGAGATGAATTTCCCCACTAGAGAGGACAGCTTTTTGGCTGGAACTGGATCTTGAGCCAGACCCGCAGGAACCCTGTGGGCAATCTGGTGAGCTACCTCGCTGGGCTGGGACAAGATCTGACTTGTCCATGTTGATGATCCACCCGTGATGGGTGAGAGCATGAATGCCTAAGCTGAACCTGCTGAAGAAGTTCCGCAGAGGGGGCTTGCAGAAGCAGGTCGTTCATGTATGGAGTAACTCTGATGCTGTCCCGGTGAAGGACAGTCACTAAAGCTCCCAGGACACGGTTGAAAACTTGGAGCTGTAGTCAGACCAAAGGGAAGAGCTGAAAACTGAAAGTGCCCTCGGTCGCAGGCAAATCTGAGATACTGCCAGCTCTCTGGATGAATGGTGATGTGTAAATACGCATCCTAAAGATCCAGAGATGCAAGGAACTCCCCCAGGGACACACCAGCAATCACCGTCCATCGAGACTCCTGGTGATAATGAGTCTGGATCAAAGGAATTGAGATCCTTCAAATCCAAAATAGGGCAAAAACCGCCGTCCTTTTTGGAGACCACAAAGAGGTTCAAGTAAAAACCCATACCTCAGTCCTGAACTGGAACCGGCTCTAGAACATCCTTGTCCTGAATAGCGCATTTGAACAGCTGGCGTTTCTCTGCACCCTGAGATGTATGAGAAGGAAAGAAGCAAAAAGGAGGGAGAGAGACTAAAAGGATCCTGTATCCTTCCGCCACCAACTGTAAAACCCATGGGTCTACCACTGATCCTCCCAGACGCTGTAATAGTGTCGCAGACGGCGACCCACAGCAGAGCGGGGACCTGGGCTCGGTGCATCATGCCGAAGAAGGCTTGGAAGCCTTGGGCTTGGGGGAGACCTTGGGCTTCCATTGCTGTTTGGGGTTGGAGGAAGCACGCGGAGCTGAGGGAACAGTCTGGTTCGCCGGATGTGTCTCAGTCTGAAAGGAATGTAAATACCGATTATGCTTAAGAGGCGTTTTCTTCCTGGGGACCAAAGGTAGAAGGGTACTCTTACCCCCAGTGGCCTCACTGATCAGATCTTTAAGATCTGGACCAAACAAAGAAGCACCTTGAAAAGGTAAGGAAAGCAGTGCTTTCTTGAAAGCAGTGTCAGCAGACCAGATCTTGAGCCAAAGAGCCAGTCTGGCAACCAAAGACATGGTGGAAACCCTGGCCACCAAACTCATGGCATCAAATAAGGCAGCAGAAACATAGTACTGTGCCTCAGAAATGCTGGCAACAAGGCGCAACATATCCCAAGTAGGAGCACCCTAACGGACAGCCAGGGTGAGCTGTTCAGTCCAGACCGCAATGGCCCGGTTCACCCATGCTGCAGCGAATGCTGGACGCATGGAACTACCAGCAGTGGACTTGAGGGAGACCTCAAGTTTCTTGTCAGTCCAGTCTTTCAGAGAGGACGCATCATAAACTGGCAAGGCAGTAGACCTAGCCTTGAGATAGGAGCATTCACCTTGGGAGGATGAATCCAATGAGCAAGTGCTCTCTCAGAGAAGGGATAAAGCTTAGCAAATTTCTTGGACATAGAAGGTTTCCTGTCAGGAGATTTCCACTCTTCAGACACAAGGTGGTCAAGAGTGGGGTTAGGTGGAAAGCAAGTAAGGGGATTTTTGGCCTCTTGAAACACATGAGAGGTATCAAAAGGAATCTCCTGAACTAAGGGAATGTTTAGGGTAGTCAAAACAGCCCTGATCAGGCCCTCAGCCGAGGGCTCCCCAAAAAACAGAGGAGCCCACAGCAGAACATTCCTCAACATCTGAATCAACCAGCAGTTCCTCCTCAGAGGAATCTGATACGTCAGGTACTCACTTTGGTTTTGGCAGGGAAGACTTGACGGAGGAGGGGGTCTGCCAGGAATGGAAGACCCCCTGTAACTGGGATGGAAAGGGTTGCAGTGTAGACTTAAGTTCCCTAATAGCAGTCTTGAACTCTTGCACCCAAACTGGCTCTATTGCATGGCTGGAGGTCCCTGGGAGACTCTCAGGGACATCAGAACATGCTGGGCATAAATGACCTGAGAATTCTCTAGGTAACCCTGAATGACAGGAAGAGCAATGCGCAATAGGGGATACAGAGACCCCAGCATCCTTAGTCTTAGGTCTGGCGCCAAGCTCCAAGGGTATAGACATCCTCACAGTGTCAAATAACCTTATAATAAAAGAAATAACCCAAGTACAGTGAGTAGGATTAAAGTTTCACCCCAGAAATCGCTAAACTAGACTTATCTGGCAGGAGAAGGGTTAACCAGCAGAGGAGAGAAGGATAGTCCAAGCCCTGCATAGGATACTCGTTCTGGAAATAGCACAAAGTAGCTGCCACGGCGGAAGGCAATCAGAAACGAGCGTGCAAAGCAAGCACTCATGGGAAATGTAGTTTTTCTGAAAAAGTACCCCACCAGTGCCCAAAGCCCCCCGAGTCCCCCAACACACTAGAAACCTGAACCAGATGATAGAGCAAGGGCAGACAAGAAAAATGAGCCATCTCTGAAGTCGTTAGGTTAAGCGATTGCAGAGATATGTCCCAAACTGTCAAACTAGAGGGACACAGGTTTAGATGTAATGTAAGAAAGTTTTACTTCACTGAGAGGGAGGAAGAAAAGTGGAATAGCCTACCAGCAGAAGTGGTAGAAGTTAATAGAGTGACTGAATTTAAGCATGCATGGGATAGGCATAAAGCTGTCCTTAAAGGGATAGTAATGTTTCATAATAAAAGCAGCTCTAATTAATCATCATAGTATTTGTGCCTTGGAGAGTGTTATTTCAAATCTGCCAGAGGTGTAGCTCAAGAGTAATGGAATGATAAAAGTATCCTCCTCCCGCTCCTTTTACTGATATAACACTGCTTACCTCAGAGCAGAAGGGAGGTGCCCAGGTAGATTGCAGAGAGGGACAATCTTCAGTTAAGATAAGGGAAAAAGCTGGAAAACCTGTCCGGGGGTTCATTGTTCTCACAGTAAGAAGATTGTCCCTTGCTGTTATCTGTCTGGTCAAGCAACCAGATTTCACATCTGAGGTGATCAGTGTTACACTAGGTAAAAGGGGCAGGAGGGGGATACTTTATCATTCAATTACTCCTGAACTACAACTCTGACAGTACTGAAACAACACACTCTATGGCTCAAATACTATGAAGATTCATTGGAGCTGCTTTTATTGTGAAACATTACTGTCTCTTTAACATAAGAAAAGACCAAGGACCAAATAAGGTTTGAGGTTTTTACAGTAGGAAAATGGGCCAAATGGTTCTCATCTGCCATCAGATTCTGTTTCTATGTATCCCTTTAGGAAGTATTTCTATAGTGTTCAGTCAATATTTGGTTTTATTACGAGCGCTTCCTCGTAATAAGTTTTAATGGGTCTATTTAATAATTAACCTCATTCTAAACTTCTTTATCCTGTTGCTTATCAAAATTATTTTGTATTTTAGGTAGAGATTGGACACTGTATGGTACTTTATCTTTTATAAATGTATTCTTTTTTCATATTATTTTATACTCTATTTTAGCAACTGTTTCTTTTAGTCTCCTTCCCAACTCTTTAAATTGGCTTTGATCTTTACACATCTATGACTTTTCCAAAGATTTTTTTAATTTTAGTTTCTTTACTTATTACTGCTCTTTCACCTATTATTAACCCTTTGAGTGCCAGAGGGGTACGCAACACATTGCAACGCGTTGCATACCCCTCTGGCATTCAAAGGGTTACTTTCATCAAATCCATGGAACATTTATGTAAAATGTTACTCCATCTTTTCTTAAAATCATCCCCATTTATCTCAAAAGCTGGTACTTTGTTCCTAAAGGTTTAAGAATAGACAATGTCAAATTTGACATACTTCTCTAAAGTTACCTTTTCCCAATATAATTTAGTATTTTTTCTAGCTCTTTAAATTGTTCAACCATCAACTTTTCTGGATCAACTCCAATCACCCCATTAGTGGTTGCACGATCAACATCCTTCAACATTTTAAAAAACTTGGCCCATTTTACATTCGCTATTCAACCTCATTTGCCTTAGTAAAGAATTAGAAGATTCCATCTTTATACTGCTGCAGCACCCTAGAAAAAATGGATATCACAAACAAGATCCTAAGCATATAACTGGCATTATCCACTACTGGTCCGGTCTATGCGGTATAATAGTCGCATTGGCCCTTTTGTCTTGGTTTGGAGAATCCGGTGGGTCCCACCAAGCGAATACGGCAGCGGTGAATACATCGGGAAGCAGAGCCACTGATTTCTGTACCGGCATTTCCATCAATTACAGTCTCTTGTTGCTTTGTACATTATATTCTATCCCATTTGCCTGTGAATTCTTGGTTGCATTAACATCAAAGGTTCAATATTGAGGGTACATGACGGCTATTTAAAGGGGATGTTTCATGAAAAAAGTTTTAGGCTTAAAAAGTAGTATAACTTAAGCTATATACATCAGTTTTGTTTGTTTGTTTTTTACGATTTGTTTGTCATAGAAATCTCTATTTTAAATTATACATTATGACCTAATTGAGTTCCACAGTACAGTACGTGCTGTACTGAAACGTTACCCTCCCACTTTCCCTTTACACAAAGCAGGCTCTGCCTGCTGTGACGTGCGGTAGTTGTGCCGGCCCCTTCCACTGACTGTGTCCTGGGATAATAAGTTGAGCGCACACACAATGCGCGCCCCAGTCCCAGCACGTGCTGCTGGTGCCCGCACCTATCATCCTGTGCAATGCTCATAGGCGTGCAGGGCATTGTAGGCTGCGGTATGCATGGGCTGGGATTTGTCCGGTCATGAAGTCCACAAAAATTACTGAATCGGATCCAGTAACCCGAGGCGCGGGCACTAGCAGTACATGCTGGGACTAGGGAGTGCATTGCGTGCGCGCTCAACTTATTATGCCAGGACACAGTCAGTGGAAGGGGACGGCACAACTACTACATGTCACAGCAAGCAGAGCGGACTGCTAGGGATCTTGGGACAAGATGGCACCGCTCTGCCCGGACAACGCAACAAAGTTAACATGTAAGTTTTTAAGACTGAAAACCAATAAAAGCAAAATGAAGTACACTCTTCGCTAGCTTAGGGGGTGTTGCATTGCATGAGATATGATTTAGTATACGTTAAACATCCACTTTAAGACATCTATAAAAGTTTTTAAAGTTATCTTAGACATTGCCTGTTTAGTGTTCACATTGAACTTCACTACTGTTCCTGTTTGTATTTAAAAGATACAGAATAGTAACTTATATGTTTGTGTCATTTTTGCAGTTGATTTGCTAAACTTTTTTTTTTTTTTTTTTTAACCCTTTGAGTGCCAAGTGGGTACATTGTACGAGTTTGGACAGCTGTACCCGCTGTGCCAAGCTCGTACGATGTACCCACTAAAATGCGGTCACTGCATGAGCCGGTATAACCGGCATGCAGTGGCCGCATTTAAAAAAAAAAAATAGCTGGGCAATCGTGGGGGGACATGAGGATCACTCCTCATGTCCCCCCTGTTATTGATCTCCCAGCCGATCGCGCTGGGAGATCAATAAAAGAAGAGGAGAAGCGCAGCTTCTCCTCTTCCTTCTCTCCTACCCGAACTTCCGGGTAGGAGTGGGCGGGACCGGGGGAAGCCTCCCAACGTCATCAGTGACATGTCACTGATGACGTTGGGGAAGTTTCCCCGGTCCCATTCACTCCTACCGGTGGTAGGAGTGAAAGGCAGGAGAGCTTCTGCTCTCCTGCAGTCGCCAAATTGGTCTCCCAGCCTATCGGCTGGGAGATCAATTACTTGGGGGACACCAGGAGGGGTCCTGATGTCCCCCACGAGGTCTGAATATATTAAACAAAAAAAAAAAAAATAATAAAAAAAAAAAACTAACCCTGTGAGTGCCGCAGTGGTCCCCAGCACATTGCTTTGCAATGTGCTGGAGACCCTTGTAGCACTCACAGGGTCATTTTTTGGGGTTTTTGTTTTTTTTTTTTTTTTAAAGACCTCATTGGGGGGATCAGGGGGAATCCTGATGCCCCTCAATGAGGTCTATTATTAAAAAAAAAAAAAAAAAAAAAAATTTTAACCCTGTGTGTGCCACAGGGGGGGGTCCAATGCACCCCCCCCCCCCTCCTGTGGCACACACAGGGCTTCTATCATTACTTTGTTACTAGAGATTGTTGGAGGGCCATCAGGATTGGTCCTGATGGCCCCCCAACAGGCTCTGATTACAAAGTAATAATAAAAGAAAAAATTAACCCTCTGAGTGCCAGAAGGGTCCAATGCATTGCTTTGCAATGCCCTGGAGACCCATGTGGCACTCACAGGGACATTTATTTTGATTCCTTTTATTTTTTTTTTTTAAGACCTCATTGGGGGAATCAGAGGGGTCCTGATACCCACCAATGAGGTCCATAATAAAAAAAAATGTAAAGAAAAAAAAATTAACCCTGTGTGTGCCACAAGGGGGGCCAATGCAGCCCCCCTTCTGCGGCACACACAGGGCATTTATCATTACTTCGTTATCAGAGATTGTTGGGGGGCCATCATGATTGGTCCTGATGGCCCCCCAACAAGCTCTGATTACCAAGTAATGATAAAAAAAAAATTAACCCTCTGAGTGCCACAAGGATCCAGTGCATTGCTTTGCAATGCGCTGCAGACCCCTGTGGCACTCACAGGGTCACTCTGTTTGTGGACATATATATTTTTTTTACTAAGACCTCATTGGGGAGGGATCAGGGGGTCCTGATGCCCCTCAATGAGGTATATAATAAAAAAAAATTAAATCAAAAATTAACCATGTGTGTGCCGCTGGGAGGGGGGGTTCAATGCAGACCCCCTTCCTGTGGTACACACAGGACTTTTTATCATTACTTTGTGATCAGAGCTTGTTTGGTGGCCATCTGAATACAAAATAACGATAAAAAAAAATTAACCCTTTGTGTGCTGGACACCCCTGTGGCACATAAAGGATTTTTTCCCCCTTTATTTTTTATTTAGACCTCATTGTATGGGTTCTGATGCCCCCAACGAGGTCTACACAAAAATATTGGGGGAAAAAGCCCCAAAAAATGCACGTGCAACAGGAAGGGGGTCCAACGCAGTGCTTTGTATGAGGGGACATACAGTGCACAATGGTAGTCAGAGATCTCCCATACACACTATCAGACACTGCCCCACCATCCTTGCTCCTCTGCTCATACCCACACACACTGCCTAATCCCTCACCCTCTCACACATTTTGTTAGACTTGTAGTCACAGGTCTTCATACACCGGCTGACGTCCTAGCTTCTTTCATCCGTTAGCCATAAAATCACACATACACTGTTTGTTTTCCCATTTCTGTTTCACTGGTAGCTATGCTCTTGTAGCGTAAATTGGTATGTGAACCCAGAGCAGTGGGGTACCATTTTTTTTTGGCTGGCAAGAAGTCCTCCTAGGAAATCCCACGCCATTGAACCATTTTAGTATCTTTGAAGTGACTGATGTGTAAAACAAATGTTTGTTTTTCTTTCCTGTAGCACCACATTCTGGAAATAGTTGTTCCAAATAACTTAGGGGTACAAAGGCAAGTGACCCCTTATTAGATGCGGCAGGTTGTCTTCTTTCCAAAATGGTATGGTTTATCTACCTTTTCTTCAATTCTGAAGGTGTTATAGCCATTTTTATACAGGCAAGTCAGGTTTGAGAAAATGTTAGAAACATCAGAGGTTGTAGTAGGTGTAGTTTTCTACTTCTAGCACCCCCTAAGGTAGTTCAACTCATATCAATGGGGTGTCGTTTGACTCCTAAGAGCACTAGCAAACAAATGCAGTTGAAAATTCCATGGTTTTCACAGAGCTCCATACATTTAAAGGGGCAGAAATGTAAAAAAAAGCATTTTTTTTCATTAGCGCCACCTCCTGGAAGCATTTGTGCATACCAGCCTTTGGGTAAGAAGGCAAGTGACCCCTCATTAGATGCGGCAGGTTGTTTTCTTTTCAAAATGGCATTGTTTCTCTACCTTTCCTGCATATCTATTATGGTTATAACCATTTTAGTGCAAGCAGATAATTTAAAAAACAAAAGTGTCAGGTTTACGTTCGTGTTCCTAGCACCCACATATTGTATGTTAACCCACACAAATGGGCTACCATTTTTCTCATGATGGTAGCAAGTACTGAATACAGCAGGAAATGTTATGGTTTTCAAAGATTTTAGTATCTTTGAAGTGGTGGAAATGTAAAAAAACCTGTATTTATTCCCATAGCGCCACCTTTTGGAAATATTTGTGCACTTCAGCCCAGGGGGTAGAAAGGCAAGTGACCCCTCATTTGATGCGGGAGAATGTCTACTTTCCAAAATGGTATACCTTTTATACCTTTCCTTCATGTCTCTAACAGTTATGGACATTTTAGTACAAGCAGCCATTTTCGAAGAAGCAAACAGGTAGGTGTAGTTATGTGCTTCTGGCACCCCTAAGGTAGGTCGACTCATTCCAGTGGGGTGTCATTTTTCTCCTAAGAGCACTAGCTAATGAATACAGTTGGAAATACCATGGTTTGCACATATTTCAGTACATTTGAAGGGGCAGAAATGTAAGAAAATGCCTTTTTTTTTCATTAGCGCCACCTTCTGGAGGCATTTGTGCACTCCAGGCTTGGGGTAACAAGGCAAGTCACCCATCATTAGATGCGGCAGGGTGTCTTCTTTTCAAAATGGTATGGTGTGTGTACCCTTTCTTCACTTCTGTAGTTGTTATAACCATTTGTGTACAGACAAGTAATGTTTGAGAAAATGTTAGAAAAATGTGAAGTTGTAGTGGGTGTCGTTTTGCACTTCTAGCACCCCCTGAGGTAGTTAAACTCGTACCAATGGGGTGTCATTTTTCTCCTAAGAGCACTAGCTAATGAATACAGTTGGAAATACCATGGTTTGCACATATTTCAGTACATTTGAAGGGGCAGAAATGTAAGAAAATGCCTTTTTTATTCATTAGCGCCACCTTCTGGAGGCATTTGTGCACTCCAGGCTTGGGGTAACAAGGCAAGTCACCCATCATTAGATGCGGCAGGGTGTCTTCTTTTCAAAATGGTATGGTTTGTGTACCCTTTCTTCACTTCTGTAGTTGTTATAACCATTTGTGTACAGACAAGTAATGTTTGAGAAAATGTTAGAAAAATTTGAAGTTGTAGTGGGTGTCGTTTTGCACTTCTAGCACCCCCTGAGGTAGTTAAACTCATACCAATGGGGTGTCATTTTTCTCCTAAGAGCACTAGCTAATGAATACAGTTGGAAATACCATGGTTTGCACACATTTCAGTACATTTGAAGGGGCAGAAATGTAAGAAAATGCCTTTTTTTTTCATTAGCGCCACCTTCTGGAGGCATTTGTGCACTCCAGGCTTGGGGTAACAAGGCAAGTCACCCATCATTAGATGCGGCAGGGTGTCTTCTTTTCAAAATGGTATGGTTTGTGTACCCTTTCTTCACTTCTGTATTTGTTATAACCATTTTTGTACAGACAGGTAATGTTTGAGAAAATGTTAGAAAAATTAGAGGTTGCAATAGGTGTAGTTTTGTACTTGTAGCGCCCCCTGAGGTAGGTGAACTCATACCAATGGGGTGTTATTTTTCTCCTAAGAGCACTAGCTAATGAATACAGTTGGAAATGCCATGGTTTTCACACATTTTAGTTCATTTGAAGGGGCAGAAATGTAAGAAAATGCCTTTTTTTTTTCATTAGCGCCATCTTCTGGAGGCATTTGTGCACACCAGGCTTGGGGTAACAAGGAAAATCACCCCTCATTAGATGCAGCAGGTTGTCTACTTTCCAGAAATATATAGTTTTATATAGTTATTCCACTGTTTTAGGGTAGTTTTACCACAAAAACCCTAGAATGCGCATATTAGTTTATAAAGTTGAAAATGTCATTTTGCGCTGCTGGTGATTAGGGCTCTACGCTAGCCATGGACGTAGGTAAAACTATACAAATTTGGTATTTTTTTACTCGGGGGACTCGAGGCTTTTTCAAATAATTGAAACTTTTTCAATCAAGGTAAATGTTTTTGATACATAGTATGTGATTTTAGCAAAATGAGTAAATTTTCACTTTTTTTTGTCATTATGACATCATAGCTTTTTGCACGATGTAAAATTCTCTTCATGTAAGGTATCACAAGAAAGCTCAATTCGTTCTGAAAAAAACAATATATAGTTTTCCATATGTAACTAAAAATCCCCAGAGGAAATCAAGCCTAAACGGAAGGATAGCAAAAATGTTGAAAAAGTGTCTGGCCTGCAGGGTTCAGAAAATGGCCCGAGCCTCTGGCACTGAAGGGGTTAAAGCATAGCTGCCTCAGGGTGCAGATACATCTACAAGCTCAGAAAGCAAAACAGGTGAAAATAGGATTTTAGTCTTACCTGTTAAATCCTTTTCACTTAGTCCATACAGGTCACTGGTACCATGGGATGTGTAGTCCCCTTTAATAGGCAGGAACAATTATGCAAATAATTTGCAAGGGGCGGAGCCTCCCCTCTTACTTAAGCCACCTTCTGGCCAGAGCCACCCATATTGATTTGAGACCCTAAACTGACCCCAGGTAAGCAAAAAGAAAGACTCCTGTGAGCATGCCCGAACGGTCTCCCACTGAATGCCACAGGAGAGCCAAGACTGGTCCCTTGACAGGGTGGGAGACCAGTGACCTGTATGGACTAAGTGAAAAGGATTTAACAGGTAAGACTAAAATCCTATTTTCACTGTCGTCCAATACAGGTCACTGGTACCATGGGATGTACAAACATTGAGCTGATCCAGAGGCGGGAAGTAAGGCAAGGACCAGGCGCAAGGCCCAAGTCACTAGAACTGTTAACCAGTTGATAACATAGCCCAAACTGTAAGTGTCAACGGACACCAATCAAGGGAACAATCCCTGAACTTAACACAGCACACGGAACACGAGCCAACCGGGCTCAACAGTAAGGAAGCACTAAGGATCACAGAGCGGAAGACCTACACAGGCAAGACCGCCTCCAGGACCTTCCTTCCAAAGCTGGCATCGGCCGATGCCAGTACATCAACTCGGTAGTGCTTAGAAAAAGTGTGCACAGAGGACCAAGTGGCCGCTCTGCACAGTTGATCAGCAGAAGCTTGATTCTTGTAGGCCCAGGAGGCCCCAATAGATCTGGTGGAATGGGCAGTCACCCTGAAGGGAACATGCTTATTCCTCAACTTATAGGCTTCACGGATGGTAGCCTTAATCCAAGAGGCAATGGTAACTTTGGAAGCCGGTCTTCCTGCCCTAGGCCCCTCAGGAATGACGAATAGAGCGTCAGACTTCCTGATAGATTCGGTGCGGTGAACATAAAACTTGAGGCAACGCACCACATCCAACAAATGGAGATCTCTTTCCTTGTCAGATGAAGGATTAGGGCAGAAAGAGGGAACCACAATCTCCTGATTGATGTGAAACTCAGACACAACCTTGGGTAAGAATTCCTTGGTAGTGCGAAGCACAGCCTTATCCCTGTGGAACACCAGGTAAGGAGGTTTACAAGACAATGCCTGTAACTCTGCCACCCGGCGTACTGACACAATAGCCAAAAGGAAGGCCATCTTCCAAGTCACAAGACGTAATGGAATGGAAGCCAAGGATTCAAACGGTGGTCGCTGAAGAACTCCCAGCACCAAATTGAGATCCCACTGGGGAGCAGGACTCTTGAAGGCAGGTCGAACATGAGTCACACCCTGGAAGAAGACTTTCACATCAGGAAGGATGGCAATCCGTTCCTGGAAAAACACAGACAAGGCAGAGGTCTGAACTTTGAGGGAACTCAGACTGAGCCCCTTATCCACACCGTCCTGCAAGAAGGCCAGGACAGTGGGAAGATGGAAGTCAAGAGACAACTGCTTGACAGAGCACCATGTCACGAAAGTTGACCAAATGCGATGATAGATCTTGGAAGACACAGGCTTACGAGCACTGAGCATCGTCGACACCACAGAAGGAGAAAAGCCTTTCTTAGCTAGAATCGAGGATTCAACCGCCATGCCATCAAACGGAGAGAGTGAACATCCTCTTTCCACAGATACCCCTGAAGAAGCAGGTCCGGACGGGCTGGAAGTGGGATTGGATCCTTCACTGACATGGCCATCAATTCCGGAAACCAGGACTGGCGAGGCCAGTTTGGAGCAATCAGGATGACAGGACAACGTTCTCTCTTCAACTTCTGAATAACTCTGATCAATAGAGGAAGAGGGGGGAAGATGTAAGCCAGGGAGAAGTCCCAAGGGATCGACAAGGCATCCACCGCTAGAGCAAGGGAGTCCCTCAGACGGGAGCAAAACACCGGAACCTTCCTGTTGTGTCTGGTAGCCATCAGATCCACCACTGGCATCCCCCACCGTTGAGTGAGCATGTGAAACACCTCTGGGTGAAGAGCCCATTCTCCGCTGTCGACGGTGTGACGACTGAGGAAGTCTGCCATGACGTTGTCCACGCCTGGAATATGAACTGCAGAGATGACAGGCACGTGATCTTCTGCCCAAGACAAAATATCCTTGACTTCCCACCAGGCGGAACCGCTTCTTGTGCCGCCTTGTCTGTTGATGTAAGCCACCGCCGTGGCGTTGTCGGACTCTACTCTGACTGGAAGACCGGTCAATTGAGACTCCCAGTGCCTCAGGGCCAGCCGGACAGCTCGAAGTTCCAGAACATTGATGGAGAGCATGGATTCCTCCAGACCCCATTTCCCCTGAGCACTGAAGCGACCCCAGACTGCACCCCAGCCCCGAAGGCTGGCATCCGTTGTGACTGTGGTCCAAAGAGGAACTAGAAAGGATTTCCCTTTCAAGAGATGAGAGAGATCTAACCACCAGTGCAGACTCGACTCGACATGAGGAGGAAGAGAAACAGACAGATGTTGATGATCTGGATGATTCCTGCACGTCTGGATCACAAATCTCTGAAGATCCCTGGAGTGGGCCATGGCAAATGGTACTGCTTCGATCGTGGAAATGAACTTCCCCACTAAGGACGACAACTTCGGAACTGGAATTTCGTCCATGTCCAGAATCCCAGCCACTCTGACGGCTATCTGGTGAGCCACGTCCTCTGGAAGAAACACCATGCATTGGCGAGTGTCGAACAGGAGACCCAGGAACAGAAGCCTCTGAGAAGGAATCAAGTCCGACTTGTCCAGATTCAGGATCCATCCGTGACGGTTCAGGGTGTGCATGCACCTCTGCAACTGCTGGTGGAGAAGGTCCGCTGAGGAGGCCTTCAGTAGGAGATCGTCCATGTAGGGTGTCACTCTGATCCCATCCTGATGGAGCACCGCTATCAAAGAGCCCAGCACCCGCTGGAAGACTTGAGGAGCTGTAGTCAGTCCAAAGGGGAGCGCTGTAAATTGAAAGTGTCCCCTGTGGCAGGCAATCCTGAGATATTTCCCGCTCTCTGGATGAATAGGGATGTGAAGATAAGCATCCTGAAGGTCCAGGGAGGCAAGAAACTCCCCTGGAGACATTGCTGCAATCACAGAGCGCAGGGACTCCTGGCGGAAGTGGGAAGTCACCACATAGGCATTGAGATCTTTGAGATCCAAGATGGGACGGGCTCCTCCGTCCTTTTTGGCTACCACAAACAGGTTGGAATAAAATCCTGAACCTGTGTCCCCCTGCGGAACCGCCTCCAGGACCTCTTTGTCCAAGAGATCCTGAATAGCGTCGTCGAACAGACGCCTTTTTGAGGGTTCCTGAGAAGGACGAGTAAAATGGAACCGAAAAGGAGGAAGGGAAGAGAAAGGGATCCTGTATCCCTCTGACACCACCTGAAGAACCCATGGGTCCGCCACTGACTCCTCCCAAGTCCGGCGAAAGATGCGGAGACGACCGCCTACAGCCGGATGCGGACCCGGGTTCGGCGAGTCATGCCGAAGCAGTCTTGGAGGTCTTGGCCTTGGAGGCAACTTTGGGCCTCCAGGACTGTTTGGGCTTGGAGGAGGAGCGCGTAGTGGGAGGACCCGTTTGGGCCGAGGAGCGTGTCTCAGTCTGAAAGGAACGAAAGGACCGATTGCGTTTGGCTGGAAACTTTTTCTTAAAGACTGAGGGTAGAAGAGTACTTTTACCGCCAGTAGCCTCACTGATCATTTCTTTGAGCTCAGAGCCAAAGAGCAAATTCCCCTGAAAGGGCAAGGAAAGCAATGCTTTCTTAGAGGCTGTATCAGCAGACCAAATTTTCAGCCAAAGAGCGCGTCTAGCCACCACAGAAGAAGTGGAGGCCCTCGCCATCATGCGCACAGCATCAAAAGCAGCATCAGCAACATAGTTCTGAGCTTCAGTGATATTAGCGAGAAGCTGCAACTGTTCTGATACAGGCGCATCCTGGCGAACCGCTTCAGTCAGTCGTTCAGTCCAGGCTGCAATAGCCCTATTAACCCATGCCACAGCAAAGGTGGGGCGCATGGCAGTGCCAATAGAGGCAAAAATAGATTTAAGAGAGAGCTCTAATTTCTTATCCGTCCAGTCCTGCAAGGCAGAGGCATCTGAGACAGCCAAAGCAGTAGATTTGGATAGTCTAGACACAGGAGCATCCACCTTGGGAGGATGAACCCATTTTGCCAGCTCCGCTTCGGGAAAAGGGTAAAGTTTGGCAAACTTTTTGGAGACAGAGGAAGATCTATCAGGATTCTTCCATGCCTCAGAAACCAGACGGGCAAGAGTAGGGTTAGTTGGAAAACAAACAACAGGTTTAGATGGCTTTTTCTGAAAAACATCAGTAGGATCATAAGTGGATTCCTGAGTCAGAGGAAGGTTGAGCGTATTCAGAACCGCTCTGATCAGACCCTCAGCCGAAACTTCAGGGTCACACTCATAGGGGTCCCCAATGGACCTGTTAGATTCAATAACAGTACGTTCCTCAGCATCAGAATCCTGTAAAAGTTCTTCTTCAGAAGAATCAGTGATATCAGGAGCTCCTTGTGGCTTAGGCAGGGAGGTCCTGATAGTAGAGGGGGTCTGCCAGACCTGGAGAGCCCCCTGTACCTGAGAGGGAAAGAGTTGAAGCGTGGATCTGAGATCCCTAGTGGCAGCTTTAAACTCCCTCACCCAAGATGGCTCAATAGCGTGGCTGGGAAGCCCAGGGTTGCTATCTTTATCAGTACAATTAGGGCATAGATCCCCCACATTATCGCAAACCAGCCCAATGTGGCAAGAGGAGCAAAACGCCATGGGGGTAGAAGACCCCCCAGCCTCCTTAGTCTTGGGTCTAGCCCCTAGCTCCAGTGAAGTAGACATGCTCACAGCGTCAATATACCCCACAACAAACACTATCACCCAGAAAAGTGTTAAAGATTAAAGTTTCACCCCAGAAAAGGTCTAAAAACGGACTTATCTGGCCAGCGAAGGGTTAATCTGGTGAGGAGAGAGAAGGCTCGGTCCCTGCGTAGTGTACTCGCCTTGGAAAAGTACCACAAAATGGCGGCCGTCATGACAGCCAATCAGAAACGAGCGCGAGCTAAGCGCTCATGGGAAATGTAGTTTTCCCTATGCAAGTACCCCAAACAGTGCCCGAAGCCCCCCTGAACCCCCTACATTAATAAAACACCAACCGGATGATAGAGCAGGAGCCTAGCATTAAAATGAGCCCACTCTGAAGTTGCTGTGACAAGCGGTTTCAGAGATATGTCCCAAACTGTGAATTCCCATAGAGAGTAAAGGAGCTCTGCTGCTGAGCGGGAAAAAGCCGCGCTTAAAGGCGCGGAACACCATTTTTAATAAAGTTTAGTAAAACAGTAAAAAGTGCCCAAACAAGCATGAAATACATGAGAAACATAAATAAATGAATACCCAATGCTCCAAAACTCAGAGAATAACACAGAAATTGCATAAATAGTGATAATGCAATAAAAACACCCTATGAGTGCTGGAGTGTGTTAAAACTCCCAAATACAAGCCCATCAAAGGGACACTGTGGGGACAAGTGGACCTTCAGCACTCAATGGGTGACTCACCTTTCTCGCAGACTTCTGTCTTCAGGTGACCATGATAGGGAGGGAAAGAACCAGAGGTAATTTCCCCAACAGGGGAGCTGCTTAACACAAGCTGTCCCCTCATCAGGTATAGGTCCACAGAAATCCCTGGAAGCTGCACTAGCCACTTCGGGTGAGGGCATTCACAGCCATGGTCACCCTCCTAATGGTGGTATTCCATATTTGAAGAAAAAATAATAAAACTCTAAGAAGCATAGCTGTTCTCTGCCTGGTGTGCAAGCACACCAGGAACAAATCAATATGGGTGGCTCTGGCCAGAAGGTGGCTTAAGTAAGAGGGGAGGCTCCGACCCTTGCAAATTATTTGCATAATTGTTCCTGCCTATTAAAGGGGACTACACATCCCATGGTACCAGTGACCTGTATTGGACGACAGTGAAAGCATAATTATCTTTAACATTAAAAATCAATAATAAAAAAAATATTATATTATTTATATATATATATACACATACATACATACACACACACACATACACACACATATATATTATATATTTATTACACCCTTAAGTTGCAAAGATCAACAATAAGTTAGTAACATTGTAAATTAGGTTGAAAGGGACAAAAGACTAAAGCTTCTCAAGAACAAGTTGGGGGTGTACATATATATTTGTCAACTTAGAGTGGACCAGGCTACACACTTTCATTGATTTCTCATGTTGCTTTGGTAATAGTGAGGGGTTTATTTCACTGAACTTTTAATTCTGGAAACACCCATATTCCCTATCCTCGGCTCAAGATTTCCCACAAACTTCTTGCACTCACCCTTTTGCGGGACAGAGTTTGTGGTTGACCATTAGAGCCCGGACTAAGCCAGCAATCCCCAGCAGGATCCCCTGCATTTCTTCTGGTGATATCTCTCAGCTCAGACCTCCACAGCAAGTGAGAACTCTTGAAATAAGTCTGAAGAGAGAAAGCATTATTACATACTTATCTGACAACACTCCATCCTATAGTATGTATTATTCTTATGAAATATTAGTATCACTCATTTGGCTATAGGCTAATCATTTTTTCCAATTACAATAATGGTAAAGTAAAATGTTTGACTATAGTAGAAAGGGACACCTACTCACTCTGTACCCCCTTTTTTCTCCAGTCATTGGACTTACCTTAAACCTGTTAGGCAAAGTGAGCGAAACCAGCTCAGGGCAGAAGATCTTATATATGGAGAGGAGGCCAAGTAGGGGAGGCTGTAAGCCCTGGAAACAAATGGAATTAAACAGATAATCTCCTTTAGAATGAGTTGTTCTTTAGTATATGCACAATATAATTATATAGGTTGGTCTTACATTTTTACTCTGCAGCTCCAGTAATTTACGTATTCTGAAAGGCCTTACTGGAAAACAGAAGAAAATTAAAAGCTTCATATATATATTTATATATCAGTAGTATAATATCATAATAGTTTAAAGCAGTCTAAAATTAGGTTGGTGTGAGGAATACCAAGGTGATGTTTAGGGTGCATTAAAGATTAGAATTATGCTAGCAAAAGTAGTACAGCGTTGCCCCTGCAAAAGACTAACAAATACATTACATCAACCATTTGAGTGCCAGAGGAGTGTGTACATGCTGGAGAGTTGTGCAATGTGTTGGCCATCCCTCTGCCAGAGAACTGGTTAATAGAAGGAGGAGGCAACTGCGTTTAACTGGAAAACTTTTTTTTTAATCCTCTGAGTGCCACAAGTGTGTCTAGCATATTAGACACACACTCAAACAGTTAATGTAAGTGAAGTGGAACGGTAGTAATGACAGTGTGTGACAGAAAGATAATAGGGAGCATAACAGTGAATTTATATCCACTGTGATTTACAGAGACATCATCAGAGGAAGAATTGCTCCTCCACTGCTTTACTCTCCCGGTTATCTAGGTCTGCCTCATACTGACAGGCTTCTGTGTCAGTGGGTGAAAGGGAGAGTGCAAATGAGGAGAGGGGACATATGTTTTATTGCAAGGTGAAGTGTTGCTGCCGATAGCCCTTTGAAAGGCAGAGGGTTATCCAACACATTGGTTGCAATGCTTTAGATGCCTCTAACAGTGAAAGGATTAAAAACAAAGGATAGTTAACACACAGATCTACAATCACAGCAGATACAGGAAGAGCTGTCAGCTTCTCCTCTGCCGGAGGGTGGTAGTCTTTGACAGACTCTAAATACGTGGTGGGTGGGGAGTTTGACCCTTATAAACAGGGGCAATCTTTTAAAGGTATGAATAGGCTTCCATGAATGTTGTATCCCTTGTATAGATGAAGGGATTTGGGCCACTGAAAACAGTAATGTCTTGACCCGTGCCTGCTCTTGATTGGTCTTTCTTGGAGGTGGATGTAAATTTCTATGTCACTCTGTCAGACTGAATGGATACTGGGCATGTGAGAAGGTTGACGAGACCTGTAGAGAAGCGCAAGACCAATCACTCACAATTTCAACACATTCATGGCCAGGAGGAGCACCCCAGCTCAGCAGACTGGCATCCAATGTGACCAAAAATCAATAGGTATGACAAATGGAAGACCAAAAGTTAGATGTAACATCTGCAGCAATCGGTGAAAGTCCACCTTCGTCCAAAAGGACAAAAAGAGTTGACATGAAACACAGGTGTCTGATGACAAATTCCTGAATACATTGAAGTGTAACTCCTTTGTATGGAATTGCGCAAAGGGAATGGTCTCCAGGACAGAAGTCAGGTAACCTATCACCTTCATGTTCTCCCGCACCATCGCGGATATTGTCTGAGACATCTGGAGAAATGAGAACTGAATCTTGTTGTTTGGGGAAAGATATCCTCCCTTGTAATGTGTTGAAATGCATGTTGAAATGAAGGACCAGAGAAGAATTTATTTATTTATTTATTTTTTTTAAATGGAGTATTCAACCATGATGTTCCAGAGTGGAAAAGCACACTCCTCCTGAACCAGCGTTCTTAAAACTTACCTCTGAACGAACCTTGAGTAAAAGGTTATTTACTTAAAGGTCCAAAGAGATCCACTACATGCATATGTGAGCTGCCTAGGCAGACATAACCTTTGATAAGACCCACAGAGCAGACGCCACACTAAATGGAAGGGCAGTGAACTGAAAACTACTGCACTGAAACACATTGCACAAAAATCACTGATGAGCCAGATGGATTGGGACTCGTAGATAAGCTTCCTGCAAATCCAGGAAGCATATGAAACTCCCCTGGACACATAGCTGAGGTGACATCACAATTTGCACAAATTGAGTGAGACACTAAGGCCATCCTTTTCTGGAATCTGTTTTGGGAACAACAATGATTTCAGTAGAATCAATTGAAGTATTTCTTCAGAGGAACCTGGACCAGTACGTGCTTTTCTATCAAAGAGGAAATTATGTCCAGATCTCAAGGAATGCTGGGCAGGAAAAATGGTGGTGGTGGTGGTGGGGGATACTCTTCCAAAATTACCTGCAAAACTGATCAATCACTGAAATTTCCCATGTGCTGTGGGGGAAAAAAAAAGGAGGTGACCCCCTATGGACAGAGATGGCCCAGGAGCTCGTAAGTCATGCAGAGGCAGACTTGCCATCCTTAGGCTTCTGAGCAGCATTCTTGCCTGCCCAAGCCTGTTTAGGGAGAGTAACTTGAGGTAGCAAGGTACTACTGTACACTTGGGCATGACTTATAACCATCTCAAGTTAAGGGCCAAGTAACTGTTTAGCCACCAATGGAAAAGAAACAAAAGCTTTCATAGCAGATTGCTCAGCAGTCAATAGTGTGTGCTGTGTAGCCACTGAAAAATCAAAGGTTTGCGGTGACATCAAAGGACCCTTCAGGGAGATCTTCAAGAGCAATGTTACCAGCTCATCCTTGGCAACATCCCCTTGGATAGCATCCAAAACATGATCACCTTATATGGCCATAGCCCTGGTAACACAGTTAGTGGCAAAAATATGAAGAAAGGCAATACCTATGGTCACAAAGTTCAACTTCAGCAAAGAGTCAATACATTTATCCATCTGAGAAACATAGAATCTGATGGTAGATAAGAACCATTCGGCCCATCTAGTCCGATCTTATGGGCTGCAGCATCTGCCAAGGGTAGTGAGGTATTCTTTGTGAGAAATTGGTGGATCAACCACAAGAGGGTTAGCCCAGTGTGTTAAAAGGATACAGGTGTAAAAAAAGATAGAGTAGAAATGCGCCTATTAATATAAATTATCTTGCCAGAAATCTTACATTTTTCAGGAGTGTCTGTCTAGGGAACAGTGAGGAAGGAAAACAGGAACCTCCTTTTTAGGTCTCTTAAAATTGTCAGGAGAAGAGGAACCAAAGTCCAAGGCCTCAGAAACATTAATCAGCAGATAAGGGTTCTGGACGTGGAGTAGGGGCCACAGAAGAAGAGGGACATAAGGTACCAGAGTACTCTCAAGGAAGCCCAGTATGGTATAAAGAGCAATAGGTTAAAGAAGTCTGGACTTGCCTATGTGTCCCTTGGATTCTGACATGGGCAGAAGCCCCCCCCCCCCCCAAAGTAGTGTAAAAATGTCAAAGTAGACGTGCAAATAAAGTACTTTGAATGCAAATGCACTTATCTGGCTGCAAGAAGTCTCTGTGCAGCATGCAGAATACATGAATGCCATGCATACATACACTGGATGACCCCCTGGCTTGTTTCAACTGGTCCCATTGTTTGTTGTCAGAAAGAATGATCTAGAATCAGACTTCAGAGAAAATTCTATATATAGGAAACTACTGATTTAATGCAAGAAACTGATAGAACCAACTGTTGTATGAATAGCAAGGCTTCCTTGTGTGATGTTATGCCCTCTATATGTGCACGCTCACATATCCACAGACAAAGACACAAACGTTTGCTCTTTATTTAAGTCATTCCATTCGCTAGGCAACAAGGAAGTGAGGGTGGAGGTTAATGTCTAAGGAAATAAGAGCAAGCATGTACAAAAGAGCTAACAGAGTGTGTGCACAGAGGAAAGTGAGAGAGCACAGAGTAAACAAGGAGGAAAGAGAGAAAGCACATAAAAAAGAGACAGAATTAGTATTTTCAAGAGTTATAGTGGGAGGAAGCCATCAGTATAAAGAATGCAAGGGGGTGCTCTGTGTTTAACATTATTTCTTCAATGCCCCCATTCTTAAAGGGATAGTATTACTTCGTTTTAACTTTATTTTATTTTGTAGGCATTAAAAAACATGAAGAATGATATAAGTCTCATCTCTCAAACCTTTATGGTTTAAGAGATATTCACAAGCAAAGTTCCCCTCCCCGCCCCTTTTACCTAGTGTAAGCCATCTCTTCTCAGATGTGGAATCTAGTTGTAAGACCAGACAGATAACAGCAGGGGACAATTTTCTATTAGAACAATGAAAGCCCTGCCCCCCTTGACAAGTTTTCAGGTTTTTCCCTCATCTTAATTGAAGATTGTCCCTTTCTGCAGTCTACCTGGGCACCTCCCTTCTGCTCTGACTGAAAAGTGTTACATCAGTAAAAGGGGCGGGAGGGGGACATTTTGTCATTGAATTACTCCTGAACTATAACTCTGACAGAACTGAAATAACACTCTACAAAGTCCAAATGCTATGATGATTAATTAGAGCTGCTTTTATTATGAAACATTACTATCCATTTAATCATTATTCTTACATTCTTCATATGTTTGCATGCCAATGAAAAGGAAAAGCTTTTAGGGAAACAGACAACCGAAACTCACCATGGTCCTTTTTAGTGAGCAGGTACAGCAGGTGACAAAGGTAGGGACACTGTGGAAAATCAATAACATTCATCTAAGAATTAAATCAAAGATATTATATATTTTTATTTTAAAAGGTTCTGCAACTGCTCTATTATGCTCCAAACTCTCCTTCAGAAAGAACATCTACATAAGCTTTTCTGTAAGAACCACCACCAAAATAAAAGCATAATTCAATTGTGTTTAGTAATGTCTGATTTTAATAAAATGTAATATTGTCGATATTTAAAAATTAAATTAACTGGTGCAAGTCTCGTCTCTCAAACATGTATAGTTTGAGAGAATTAAGCTGAAAAATTTCCCCCCACCCTCCTCTTTCATGGACATCAGCTTCTAGATGATAGAAGGAGATCCTGGGTTCCGGGACCAGTCGGCGGCTCTTCAGCAGAGCCGAAGTAGCACTATCTAAAAATAAATACTTCATTAGAACGGTCTACAAAGAGTGCCCGGTTTGCAAGCACACTTTGCAGACCATTCCAATTAAGTATTTATTTTTAGATGTTTGTGAAAGCAGGGGGGGTGTTATCAGTGTATGTCTCTCAAATTATACATGTTTGAGAGACTGGACTTGCACCAGTTAATTTATTTTTATATTTTATTAAAATCAGACATTATTATCCCTTTAAATGTCTCAGCTAGCCTGAACCTGTACCCATGCCATTGTTTGGAAAACTTAATTTACTATACGGTGACAGCAATAGGGTCCTAAACAAGAAGTGACTACTATATAACAAATTCAGTATTATTTTACAGACTGTAATACCATTCAGTGGCGAGTTGGAGAAATGTTCATACCAGCTTTGAATTATGCAGGAAACAGAAGAAAAAGTTGTAAAGTGAGGAGAGGACATCCTTGCATGTAATGAGGTCAAAAACAGTGATCAGCCATCGAATGAACAAGATCTGTAACATAACAGTTTGAAATGCGTGCAGGAGCACAGTCAGAAAGTGTACACAGATTTTATAATGCATTATTACATCTATCATGTACATGTATACTGTAGCTAAACAAAGTTGCATATATTTTATCTCACAATATGAATTACACACACATACATTAACAGTAACAGGAAAGTCTCTACAAGAAATCAATAAAAAAGGCAAAAAGGCAGAATGGGCATAAAGTGTGAATCTAAAAAATGCATACTGATTAGCAGAACAGGTACAGTACTAAATAATGAGAGCATAAACTTTATGGTGTTTATGATATTAACATGCCCACAATATGATCAAGCCTTATGCCCTTTTAAATAACAGGGTTTTGTACCACTTATCAATAATCCACATCTTAGTTCATGCGGAACACAGGAACCACAGCATTGAGGTCCCTCTACTAGGATGCAGGACACAAAGGAAAAAAAAAAAAAAAATCTCCTCCAGAGGCTAAGACTATCTCTGCACTCATGCCCAGTTCTGCTTACAAGCCAGTTGACATTTAGAGAAGCCAGACTGAGGCAGATGGCTAACCATAAAAGACAGGAGAACACAGTTTTCTCCAAGAGAAGTATTCTGTGTCTACGGATCAAGACAAAATATTTAATCAGTAAGTCCTACAAAGAGCTATTTTTTATCCACTGTAGGACACAGACATCCTGGTTACAAAAATAACCAAGGAGTGAGAGAAAACATAAACACCTTGTGTCAACTTACATTACATTACAGATTATGAAATTGGAGAGATGTTTACTCACTCATTCAGCTACCACAGCCTATAGTACTTTCCTCCTAAAACTCACGACCGAAGAGGGAGAGACACAGACATTATGGTGTTTAGAGAAATGTGTGGCGATACAGCCACATAACAGCCTTGAAAAGGTACTCTGCTAAAATTTGTTTTTATATGCCTATGATGCACTAGGGGCTCTGGTGGAGTTAGTCGTGACATAAAAGGGAACTAACTTCACACGTAGGACAGATTAAGCCAACCATATGACAAACCTAAGAAGCCAAAGAAGTTTTAAAGTGTGACTACAGCGAGGACCCTCCAGAATAACAAAAAAAGGTGCATCTTCCGGAAAAACTGTCAGCCGCACATAATGCTCGACACACTGGACAGTCCACATGCACAGTTTCTGCATTTT
This sequence comes from Rhinophrynus dorsalis, assembly GCA_037306005.1. NCBI lineage: Eukaryota > Metazoa > Chordata > Amphibia > Anura > Rhinophrynidae > Rhinophrynus > Rhinophrynus dorsalis. The sequence goes on along the minus strand of CM074726.1, from coordinate 71,640,804 downwards.
TCAATTTGCAGGCAGAGGGCAAAGTGAAGATTTGACAACATGGTTAAGACAGAAATCAGATCAGCAGGAAACCCTCCCTACAAAGACAATACACTTCACTGAAATGTGCAATATCACTCGGCCACTGCAAGAGCCAATAGGGCACTATCCTGTATAAAAAAGGGTATAGATGACTTGGATGGGAATATAACTTGTCATCTATATTTAACTTTGATATGGCCTCATCTAGAATCTGGAGTACAGTTTTAAAAAAAAAAAAGACATTACTAAACTGGAAAAAGTGCTACATTGGCTGACCTTGAAGGATGATCAATATTGTCTCAGTGCTCTTGTAAAAAAAAAATAAAAAAAATTATATATATATATATATATATATATATATATATATATATATATATATATATATATATATATATATATATATAAACATCAAAACACAGGGATCTGTAGAACTAATCCCAAAATGTATTTTGCTTTTTAAATCTTCTTTAACCATCTTTATGTCAAGCAGAGGTGAATCAAATTAAGAAAAATAGTAGAGGGATCTTGTTTAGAAGGCTCTTGGAGGGTTGCAGTCACTATACATTGGGACTGGGTGTGCGCCCTTTTTGTTATGAACAACTTCATGGACACATGTTTTATTTTTCCAGCCCCAATTATGTTATCACGTCCAAAGAATTATCTTGTCCATCTGAAAGACCAAGGTAACTTTCACAACACATCTTGTAATTCCCCCACGTGAAGAGCAGAGGTACAGCCTTCAGAAAGACAGTTTTAAAAGAAAGCCAAAGGAAGGCCATCACAGCAAGAGGTTAAAAAGGTTCTTTCTGAAGAAGAGAGAACAAGATTTAAGTCCTACGGTGATATGAAATGTTCACCTTGGGAGAGATAAGGTGCAACCCTTTCTGCAAGATATCATGGAGAAGACCAAACACAATGAGTAGCCGTACAGACTGTGGGGAAATGGACATTTCTCACAACAACCCAAATAAAGCAGAACCGTTCTTGCAGGAAGCAAGCTTGTATGCCTTAAGCAAAATGACGGTACTGGACAAGCCTTTGCACCTCATCTGGATTGAGCAGGTCCATATACCAACTCTCATGGACCATGTTTTAACTATGAGTGGCATGGGGTGTGCCCATCCATCTGGATCTTGTGGATCACTCTGGGAACCAACCAGTGTGCAGTGGCACTTTGGAGTGTCACAAACATCCACATTAGGGTATCCATTATTTTGTATGTGAATATTCATTTTCAAATATATATTTATGTAAATTGTCATGAACACTACATTTGTTATTTTGATTGTAATACCTAATAATAATAATTGCATGTTTATGTACTGCACCTTTCATTATGCCCTTGATAATTTACATAAAATGTGAAGAGTAACAAAAATTCCAGATTGTGTGTTAGGGGGTGCATTGAGCAAAAAAGAATATTGAGAGCCACAGGTATATGACTATGGCTAACTGTACATTCTCCACCCCCCCCCCACCCACACACACACACTCCAAGTCCACATCAGGTATTACACATTTGGCTGTTGAAAATAGAGGACTGAAATCTGCTTCAATGTCCTCCACTCCCTAGATGTAAATTGTGGAGACTGCAACTCCATCCACAGAAAATCATCTGAACCTCCTTTGCTCCTTTTGCCTGACCGTTTATTTAAGCCACTTCCCTGGCATTATCTGACTGAATGTGCAATGGATGATCCTTCACTTACATTGTCCAGTGAGCCAGCAACCACCAGATCACCAGGAGTTTCAGTACTCTGATCCTTAATGCCTCTCCAACTCAATCCATTGACTATGAACAATGTGGTAAAATAAAAACATCACTTCCTAACCGGACATGGCGCCATCCATTGTCATTAGCTACAAAACAGCAATCTAGAAGGACTTTTCCATCCTCAAGTGGGTCATGTCAAGCAGTAAGTACAACTTAGGAGAAAAGATAGCTGGGTCCACCTGAATCACTTCTGCAGTACCTGTAGCTGAATGAGCCTCATGTAGAACTGAGCAGAAGAAAGGTCTTGCAGGGTAGCCACCATTATCCCCAAAAGCTTCAAATAGTCCCTTATGGAGGAGTGTTTTTTTCGATGATGGTATTGCAGTGTGTGTTGGAGTAGAAACATATCTAGCCGTTTAGAGATTCAGTTGCCTAAAGTTCAATGATTGTGTGTGCGGAGGTAAATTCTAATCCTTCGTCAACTGGATTGTTCTTTATTTTCAACCAAAATCATTTTGAGGGAAAGTTTTTTTTTTTTTTGGTCCTCAGAGCCTCTCACATTTTGGTATTTATAGATTTTTTTTTTTTTTTATAACACGTTATGCCTTTTTACAGCTAGTCCCCACACAGATGCATCACATTTTAGCCCTAGGGCCATTACAGAGGAGAAATTTCCACAAGGGCAGTCCAGTTCCAAAATTACATGCAAGTCCCCTCTGCAGGGGAACACCAGCTAACCCCAGATGTACGTTTTGGCCTTGTCAGCTGGATTCCCTAGGCATTGAGAACAAGGTATCCACATCAGGATTAACATTCAATCTCAAGGAGACCCCATAAGTACTCAAAAATACATCCCATATAATAATTCCCCAAAAAATTTGTCACAATGCAGTCATGCACAGTAGAGATGGCTGTGCGAGCTGCATTCATGTGCAGTAGAGATTGCCCGCTGTGCGGCTGATATAGAACGGGCGCTCCGAATTCAGACCGGAGTCCTAGGACTGCTGGTCCTAGGAAGGTGTGCAGAGAGGACTATGGTCTGAATTTGGAGCGCCCCACTCTGTATCAGCTGCGGCGCGTTCGGGCAGTCAGTACTGCTCATAACTGCAGCACCGCCAGTGCTGGCCCGTGTACACAGGCTTTAAAACTAGTACCAAAATATAAGAGGCTCTGAGGACGAACAAAACCACAATGGCTTTTTGTACAGCTAGTCAACATTCAGATGCATCACATTTTAGCTCTCTAGTGCTCTTTGTGGACCCCTTGCTCTCAATGCCTAGGAAATCCAGCTGCACCACCTCACAGACTAAGCCCAACAAGGCGAAACATACGTCTGGGGTTAGCTGGTTTTCCCGTGCAAAGGAGACTTGCCCATCATTTTGGAACTGGACTGCCCTTTTGGCGGGATTAGTTCAATACGCACATGGAAACTTCTCCGCTTTAATGGCACTAGAGAGCTAAAATGTGATGCTTCTGAGCAGTGGCTATCCATAAAAAGCCACTGTGCTTCTTTTCGTCCTCAGTCTCCCACATCTTGGTATGTAACTTCTTTTTACATCTCCAGCTTCCAGCTCAAGGGGGCTCTACGTTAAAAAAATTCTCTTGCTTTATTGCATGAACTGCCTCAAAGATGACATCCCCTTTATGCTCCTTAACTACTAGCTGGCTTTCACTCCGCATGAAAGTAAGAGCACAGAAAATGTTAACGGTCAGTGTGAAACTTTCAGGAAACATGGGCAGAAATATCACAGATTACATTTACGGATCTCTGCATGGTATATGCGTTTGATAGCATTCGGTAGTAGGATTTTACCTTACCAGGTCATAGATTTTTAAATGTTAATACTGATTTATTTTGAAGTCTACAGAGATTAGGTTTAGTTTTTTAAATATAAAACCATTGATTGTTATGAATTGCAATGTAATCCAGGCCCAAGTTAAGTAACCATGCCCAAAACAGAAATATATACTCTTTTCCTTTTATCCCTATTTTAACTGGTGACAATACGACTTTACTGCCTGTTATGATTCATCTCCTATTTTAGTTAATTTCTGCCAACTAATTCTTCTTTATTTTCCTGAAGCATTTAACACAATCGACCTTCCATTATTTGTCCCACGATACCCAAGTATCCTTGTTGTCATCCTCTTACTATCAGATAATTCAATATTGACTTCCAGAGCACTATAATCTTTTGAGATTTTTCAAAGCTGTGTCTTGGACACTGTGCGCTTTTATCCAGAGAGGCCACGGTGTCAAACATTGCTATAAAAAAAGTTGCCTATGTTCACATATCATTTTGGGGATGGGGTGGGATATCATCTGATACTTCCATCTGAGTAAGTCTGCCCTTGTTAGAGGTAAAAAAAGTGCCACACCCCAAGCTGTCCAGCTGATCTAACCAGAACCATGTCGTCTCAAAGTTCAGTTTCAGAGAGTTGCAATCACAGTTGCCATAAAAAGCAAGTGTCAGGTTTCCAAATCCCAGTACCTAGTTTCCACAATCTAAAATCACAAAAATGTGATCCACAATAAAAATACATAATTTTCATTCCATTGGAGATTTTAAAAACTCTTCCTTCAGTCTGCTACCACTGGCACATTGGCAAATACTACATTTACTAAATCCACAACCTTAACATGATGGAAGTGTAGCAAGCAACCCCCCCCCACCAAGGACAGCTCAAATACTTTCATCAGAAATGAAAGGATCATGCACTATGAATGATAATGCTTAGGAATCAATTCATTTAGCGAAGACGCCACCAAGTACTTATGTATGCCCTGTGTTCCAAAGTAGAAAAGCAAAGCTATGGCCTTTCATCAGGCAGTGATTTCACGCCTTACTTCAGGGACTATTACTCCTGTTCCAAACTGCCAAAAATTCCAAAGGGGGTCTACTCCAAACTTTCACAGTTCTAAGAAAGGATGGAGGTTTCAGACCAGTTCTTGATCTGAAGGCTCTCAATATTAGATAGTCCCAAGATTTCAGATGGAAACCATCAGGTCTTGCATCTCTGCATTGGGCAAAAAGAATGTATAACTCCACATATAGATCTGGGCCAACCATCATTGGTATCTCTATTTTGCATTAAAGCCAAATAATTTGCAGTTTATGGCTCTCCGCTTTGGGCTTATGACGGCCCCCAGAGTGTTCTCAAAAACGTTCACTCCTTTAGTAACTTACCTAATACCAAAGACGATCAACGTCACAACCTACAGTGACAATCTCATGATCAAGGCAAAGATAAAATCTCTGCTGTATTCTACAAATGACAATGCACACCCTATCAAGAACCATGGACAGATCCTCAACTGTGACAGGTCAACACGAGTCCCAACCAAAACATAATGCTTTTAGGACTAGCGTTCAATATATCACAGCAGCAGATATCCCTGCCTCTGGACAGAGCTTCAGTTTGGAACTGCATGGTGGTAGTGGGTACCATATATTCCATAGATTCCACTATGGAGAAAGCTACAATGGGAGTTCTTTCAGAAATGGAACAGAGACCCATGTTAAGGTTTGGCTGAGCTGCTCTAACTCTGCTGTTGATTCAGCTGGACCCAGGAAAGGGAAAGCAGCAGCAATCCACAGCAGAGTGCTAGATTAGCTCAGGCAGCAGAATCAACAGCAAAGTTACAGCAGCTCAGCCAAACCTTAACAGTACCCCCCCCATGGGGCAGGACCAGTTTGAGGGGAAAGTGTGCATGGAAAGCACAGAGGAGGGCAGGGGCATGCTCGTCCATGGCTGGAACCCATGAATGCTCCTCTGGACCGTACCCCTTCCAATGGACCAAATATTGAAGCCTCCCTCAGAACCTACGAGAGTCAACAGTGGAGCGGACCTCAAACTCCTCATGGCCATCACGCCGTACTAGAGTGAGGAGGAGTGACCATACTAAAACGATTACATACCAGGGGTTTCAGCAGCGAGACATGGAACACATTGTGTATCTGCATATTGGGAGGGAGGTCTAGGGCATAGGCCACAGGGTTCACACGTCAGAGGATATGTAAAGGCCCCACAAAATGGGGAACCAGTTTCTGAGAGGGCACTCAGAGGTGGAGATTTCTGGAGGACAACCAGACCCTCTCCCCGACCTGGTAGGAGGGTGCGGGTAGGTGTTTACGATTGACTACTTCAGCAGGACGACCATCTAGCCAGACGAATGTGAACTCCCTTGTCACTTGCATTTAAAAGATCTCTTGATTGAGTTCACATTTGTCTGGCTAGATGGTCGTCTTGCTGAAGTAGTTGGCACACAAGGGTTCCCAAAGCTGCTGGATTAGAAGCTATGTCAATTCCCAGGAACTATGAACTGGAGTACCAGTTTTCTCCTGCAGCAATTATTCCAAGGGTACTCGCAAAACTCAAATGGTTAAAGTGCACATCCTTCTTATAGTACAAGAATGTTCATAGTAAACATGGTATCAAACACTAATGAAATTCTCTGGAGAAAACAAGCTTCTCCCCTTAACCCCAGATGTACTCTGTCTCAAGGTCTAACTTTATCCTTATCCAGTGTGTATGACTAAGAACCCAAAGATGGCAACTTCAAATTTCTTGCTTTTAAAGTCCAAATTTCATCCTCATGATTCCTCTTTCAACTCAGAATAGCGTGCGATTCCTGAGGCTCACACCTTTGTACAAGAAGGGTATCATGTGACTCCTCCCTGAGACCTGAACACGATCTTTGAAGTGCTGCAGGGCAACCACGCTGAGCCACTGTTTTCTGTGTCTCTCAAAAATCTCACTTGTAAGACTGTAGCAGGGTTCTGTCCTGCAGATCCTCTCACTCAAATTTTCACCAAGATATAGAAATATTACAAACTGAATTTAACATTAACCAGAAATTGGTTCTACCCTCTCTGTGTCATAAGCCTTCTGATAAGGTGGATAAACTACATACTTTAGATGTGGTTAGGTGCCTTAAACATGATTTTCAATTCACAGAATCCTTCATACAATCTGTGGAATTTTAAAGTCTACCACAGCTTTATTGATCAACTGTACTGTAAGACAAGATTACTGTCTTAGTTCTAATCCACAGCCTTTTCAAACTAAAAGGTCACTCCACACTTCTTGGGCCCTTAAACATCAGGCTTGCGCCAATTAGATTTCCAATACTATCACATGAACACCTGTAATGGTCACCTGTTCATACATTTACTAAATTAAAGTTCATGTGCATGCTTCAATAGATGTCGTGTTTTGTAAGCAGCAATTAACTGTTTTCTCTCCTATCCTTTTGGGACTATTTTGGCATGTCCCCATGGAATTGTGGATTTATTTATTTAAATATTTATTTCTGCTTAACCTTGCTTTAATATATGCAATCTGCCATCTATGAGGAGGGCTGAAAAGAGCAGAGGAAGGGAGGAGTTAAATCACTAGGTGAAAAGGCTTTATTGGCAAGTAAAAATCCACTTATCCTTTACTACCCCTTTAATAATAATGCTGTATCCTTATTGTCACTGTAATCAGACAGTAAAAATATAACCACCTTTATTAAAATATACAGTGATAAATATATGAGATACAGCGATAATATCCCACATAACTCCAGACCACCGGATGATAGGGCCCAAGCTCCCACCCGGAGCTGCACACTGTGCTATGCACTGCACTACTGCGAGGTACCGGAGACTAAAGGCAACAGGGAGCGAGAGTCGGACAGAGCCGCGGGACACAGAGGCTAAAGGTCAGGCAGGCTAGGAGCGTACGGAGGGAGTAGTCAGCCAGAGCAACAGGTCAGACAAGCTGGGGATACACGGAGCGAGATAGGAGCCGGAGGACAGACAAACCGGGGACTACACGGAGCAAATGAGTCAGCCAGAGCCATAGGTCAGAACCGATGCGGGTAGTCAGACAAGCCAGGGTTAACAAGGAGCGAGTTAGTCAGCCAGAGCCACAGGTCAGAACTAATGTGGGTCATACACAGAGCGGATTCTCAGATAAGCACAGGTCACAACAGAGCACAAGAGTAACTAACAGGAACACCACGTAAGGGCAATAACTTCCAGGCCCAAGGAGGTTTATAAAGGAGCAGAAGGAGGAGGTGGAACCCAATTAGGCCACCCAGAATAGGCCCATAAACAAGCGTCTGTGCTGGTGAATGTTACCTGATGTCAGCAATGAGGAAGTGCCAGGAGGTAGGAAGCACAGGAACACTGTGATAGTACCCCCACCCCCCATCTTATCGACCTCTCCCCCGTGGAAGAGGACCAGTGCTAGAGGTAGTGCAGGAACGAAACGCTGAGAAGGGCAGGTGCATGCAGATCTCTCTTAGCGACCCAGGAATGCTCCTCAGGTCCATAGCCTTTCCAGTGCACCAAATATTGTACCTGGCCTCTGACCATGCAAGAGTCCAGGATACTCTGTACTTCATATTCCTCATGGTCCCCCACTTGAACAGGTCTGGGACGGAACAAAGCCTTAGTATAACGGTTACAAACCAGAGGTTTGAGTAGCGACATATGAAACACATTGGAAACGCTCATGTTAGCGGGAAGCTTGAGGGCATACGTCACAGGGTTAATCTTGCGGAGAACCCGAAAGGGACCCACAAATTGGGAAGCCAGCTTTTCACAAGGAACCTGGAGATTGCATGAGGACAACTAGACTCTCTCCCCCACCTGGAACACTGGAGCTGGTAATCGTCTACGGTCTGCTTGCCTGTTATAGAGCATTGTGGAACTCTGCAGGGATCTCTGAACCCATGTGGAGCAGAGCGCCCTCAAGTGCGCCTCCAGAGCAGGAATGTTCTGTGCCTCGAATGACTCAGGCAGGAGAGAAGGTTGGAACCCATAATTAAATCTGAAAGGGAGAGTTCAGAGAGGAGGAATTAACTGCACTGTTTCTGGCCAGCTCCGCCCACAGTAACAAGTTCGGCCAGTTGTCAGGATGGTCAGAAATGAAACAACGGAGAAACTGTTCCATGGCCTGATTAGACCTTTCAGCAACGCCTTTCGACTGTGGGTGGCAAGCTGAGGATAACGAGAGCTGGAACCCCAATTGACAACAAAAAGCTCTCCAGAAACGTGACACAAACTGGCTCCCATGATCCAAGACCAGCACCTTGGGTATACCATGGAGATGAACAACCTCCTTCACAAAGATCTCAGTCAACTCCTTGGAGGAGGGGAGTCCCTTAAGCGGCACAAAATGGGCCATCTTCGCAAATCTATCCACAATCATAAGAGTGACCATGTAACCCTCAGATTGGCAACTCAACCATAAAGTCAATTGACAAGCGAGATCATGGACGTTCCCAGTTTGGGATGGGCTGCAGGAGTCTGCCCGGCAGGTGACAAGGAGTCTTAGTCCACTCACAAGTGGAACATGCTGAAACAAATGCGTAACAGTCTGCCCTCATGTTGGGCCACCAAGAGAGTCTGGACATTGATCATATCAGTTGGTCTTTACCAACATGTCCTGCAGCCTTTGAGGAATGGTATGTCTCTAAAAGTCTGGTACGGAGGGATTCGGGCACAAAACATCTCCCATTAGGTCTCTCCGCAGGGGCGAAAGCTTGGGCAGCCAAAATCTCCTCGCCCAGCGGAGATGTAATTACTGGTGTGTATCATAGTCAATACGGAGGTCAGGAGGAATAGCAGGCACCTGAGGAGACTCCTCCTGGGACTCGGACCCAAACTGTCAAGAGACAGCATCCTCTCTAATATTTTTTGTACCAGGAAAGTATGAACCCACAAAATTAAACCTCCAAAGGAAAAGGGGGCCCATCTGGCGTGACGTGAAGACAACCTCTTCGCCTCTGATAAATATGTGAGGTTTTGTCACGGTTAACAAGAATACACCAGGAGTCAGTACTGTAATAATAATAAAAATAAAGCCACCTTTATTGAATAGTAATATTTCATAGACGATAAAAATACAAGAATGCGCAGAGGTAACTGGCAAAGCCAGCGCTTCCTACTAGAAATAGGAAGCCGCTTGGAGAATACTTCTCTGTTAGAGACTAGGCAGACTTCCAATGGTAGCCTCAGAGGAGCATGTATGGTAACCACAGTATCACAGCTACCGAGTTCTCCCGCAGGATAAGGAACAAGGGAGACCCTTACTAACTCACGCCTGCAGTCGGTGAACTTGTAGAGACCACCTGGGGAAATACCGAGCTGATGCCCGGCCAACGCCAATAGTAAGGGTCCCGCAGTACTTGGGACTAGCCAGGGGTCAATACCAGCGTGGAACGTCCACCAGATCCACAGGTCTGCACCAGACTGGGTGTCTACTATGCCAAAAGGGGCAACGCAGGAAGAATAGTCAGAGCCACAGGTTAGCACGAGAATGGATGGTCAGACAAGCCTTGGTCATACAACAGAATCAGACACCAACGTTAAGGGCAACTAAACTAGTGTCCAGAGCCCTCTTATACACCAGCCAGGAAGTAGGGAGGAGGAGATTCAAGGCAACCAGTTATAAAACTACACCTGTGTCAACACTGCTGCCTCGTGCCTGTAAGTGACGCAGCAGACAGATGTGTAGAAACTTGCGCCCAAACCCACGTCATCTGGATCAGCCACGATGCATAGATAGAGGACAAGGGTGGCCACTGGAGGCTCCAGACACTGTTACACCGCAGGCCAGGAGAGACGCGGTAAATGACGCTGAAGCGTCATACTCAGCCCCAGCCATGCAGCAGCACCCTGCCAAGTAACTCTGGGATTAAGATGAAGTACACTGACAGGTTTTTGTGATCAGTCAGGATTGGAACCGCTGTGCCCTCCCCAGCAGATAAAGCCATTCTGACAAGGCCAAGATGATAGCGAGCAATTCCCGATCGCCCACATCATATAAACTCTCAGCCTTCGACAGTTTTTTAGAGAAAAAGACGCATGGCAGCAATGGTTTACCAGGGCCCCTGCGCTGGGACAGCAACGTGCCCACATCGGATTCCGAGGCATCCACCTCAAGTGTAAATGGCAGCAGGGATTCGGGTGGGACAATATCGGGGGATTCGCAAAGGTGGACTTCAAGTCTTCAAAAGCCTGAAGTACTTCAGGTGCCCAGTCTGAAGGATTAGCGCCCTTCTGATTCAAGTCAGTGAGTGGTTTCACGACTGAGGAAAAGGTTTGTATAAACTTCCTGTAATAATTAGTGAAGCCCAGGAACTTCTGTATGAATCTTAGCCCCACAGGAAGCGGCTACTGTAAGACAGCAGACAGCTTTTGCGGATCCATGGCTAGACCAGTGGATGAAATCACGTATCCCAAGAAGGTCATCTGGGATTTGTGGAATTCACACTTCTAATTTGCAGAACTTGTTTTCTCTTAGCTGTTGTAGAACCCGGGCTACATCTGCTCTGTGTGTCTCATAGGTAGGAGAATGGATGAGTCTATTGTCCAAATATACTACAACACAGGTCTGTAGTAGTTCTCTTAATTAATGAACTCCTGGAAGACAGCGGGAACGTTGCACAATATGAAAGGCATAACCAAATACTCATAGTGCCCGCTCTGAGTGTTAAACGTGGTCTTCCATTCATCGCCCTCTTATTCGTACCAAGTTGTATGCAGCCCTCAAGTCAAGTTTCGTGAAAATTGTCAAGCCTTTGATATGATCAAATAGCTCCGTGATCAATGGTATAGGATAAGCGTTCTTTACCGTTATTATTATTATTCTTTATTTATATAGCGCCAACTAATTCCGCAGCGCTGTACAATTGGGAATAGACATACAGAGGTATTAAATAGTACAATCAGATGTGGAAAACAGGAGGATCAGAGGGCCCTGCTCGTGAGAGCTTACAGTCTAGAGGAATGTAGGTTTGATACAGAAGGAGTAAGTGCTATTGCGTTTAAGTGCCTCCTGCCACATGAACTGCCAGTCAGTGGGTGGGAGTGAGAAGTGCCGTTGAGTGCAGTAGTCGTGCAAGGGGTGAATCTTGGTGATTAGCTTATTTAGGCCCCTGAAATAAATACATGGTCTGAGCTCCCCATCTTTTTTCTTAACGAAAAGGAAGCCTGCTCACTCAGGGGAGGAAGACTTCAGAATAATGCCCCTAGCTAGGGCATCCTCCACATAGTCCTCCATGGCCTTGTTCTACTCCACCGACAAGGGATAAACTCGGCCCCTAGGAGGTCTGGCCCCTGGTACCAGAACAGTACAATCGTAGGGCCTGTGTGGCGGCAATTTACTGGCCTCTGCCTTATTAAATACCTCTTTGTAGGCCTGATACTCAGCAGGTAACAAGGTAGAGGTACACAATATTCTCGTAGGCTGCAGGAGGCACACAATAGGATGACCACAATAGGATGTCACAGGTTTCCTAATCAATTCTAGGGTTGTGAGTCTGCAGCCATGGAAACCCCAGAATGATGGCATGATGGGGGGAATGTATCACCTGGAACTGTTGTGTCGCCACATGGAGTGCCCCTACTCTCAGAGACAAGGGAGGAGTCTCATGAGTAACTTGTGCCGGCTGTAGAGGTCTGCCATCAATAACCTCAATGGTCAACGGAGTGGAGCGAGGCAACAACGAAATAGCATGTTTGGCCTCAAAGTCTGCATCAATGAAAAACCCTGCAGCCCCTGAGTCCAGGAGTGCCGGAGCCACCACAGAAGACTTGGCCCAAGATAGTACAACTTTAAAAATAGGTTTGTCCATTACTTTTTCTGGTGACTGAAATTCCACCCAGGCTCTGTCCCCTACTTGACCCCAGGTGTGGGCATTTTCCCAGCCGAATAGGACAAGCACGCAACAAATGGCCAGTTTCCCCACAGTAGAAGCAAAGGCCCCTCCTCCTCTGAAAGGCATGTGATGCCTAGCTGTATAGGTTCCCCCCGGGCGGGGTCAGAATTAGGAGGTGTGGGAGGACAGGATGGGAGCAAGAAACTAGGTGCCAACCTGGGTAAAGTTTTATGCCCATGCTCTTTGAATGAAGGCCTCTCACAAATTCTCGTGTCTAACAGGATGGTGACTGAGATCTCCTCCTCCAGATCACCAGGCAGTTCCCAGGCTGCCGTCTCATCCTTAATTGTGTTACACAAGCCCTGGGAGAATGCGGCAAATAGGGCTTCATTGTTCCAACCAACCTCCACCACCAGAGTGCGTAGCTCAATAGCATAGTCCGCTACAGTACGTGCACCCTGCTGCATTGTCATCAGTCATTTGGCAGTGGAGGTAGCACGCCCACGAACGTCAAAGACTCTCTGAAACGAGGCTACAAATTCCAAGAAATTGTGGATTATGGGCTTCTCTGTCTCCCAAAGTGGGTTCGCCCAGGCCAATGCCTTGCCGGATAGAAAGGAGAGTCCCACCTTACTTCGCTCAATAGGGAATGCATGGGGTACCATCTCTAAATCAATTCCCAGCTGATTAAGGAACCCCCAACACAAAGCAGGTTCCCCATCATACCTTTGGGGTAGAAGAGCAGAGTCAGACAATCCTCTACTTATGCCCGCCTCAGGGGCAGTGACCACAACCGGTGCAGGTGCTGGGGAAGCCACTGTTTGCGAAGCAAAGCAGTCTAGGTGAGCCGTGCAATTTAACCGTGTCTGCATAGCAAGAGACAATTGGTCAATTCTCTAGTCTTGAGAATCCATCCTGGACAGGATGCTCTGATTAGGTGGACGGCCTGTACCTTCATTAGACATGGCCCTCACATACTGTCACGGTAATCAGGCAAAGAAGGACAGACACAGTAATAAAATACAGCCACCTTTACTGGAATATACAATATAGCGATGATAATATCCCACACAACCCCAGACCACCGGATGATTGGACCCAAGCTCCTACCCAGAGTTGCACACTGTGCTACGCAATGCAAAACTGCGAGGTACCGAAGACTAAAGGCAACATGGAGCGAGAGTCGGACAGCCGCAGGACACAGAGGCTAATGGACAGGCAGGCTAGGAGCATATGGAGCAAGTAGTCTGCCAGAGCCACAGGTCAGACAAGACGGGGATAAATGGAGCAAGACAGGAGCCGGAGGACAGACAAACCGGTGACTTCACGGAATGAGTTAGTCAGCCAGGGCTACAGGTCAGAACCAATGTGAGTAGTCAGACAAGCCGGGGGTCATCCACGGAGCGAGTAAGTCAGCACCGATGTGGGTAGTCAGACAAGCCGGGGTCATACATGAAGCGAGTAAGTCAACCAAAGCCACAGGTCAGAACCAATGTGGGTAGTCAGACAAGCCAGGGTCATACACAGAGCGGATTCTCAGATAAGCACAGGTCACAACACAGAACAAGAGTAACTAACAGGACCACCACGTAAGGGCAACAACTCCTAGGCCCAAGGAGGTTTATAAAGGCATAGAAGGAGGCGGGACCCAATTAGGCCACCAAGAATAGGCCAATAAACAGGCGTCCGTGCTAGTGCCTGTTACCTGATGTCAGCAATGAGGAAGGGGCCAGAGGCCATGCCGGCCAGCAGCCATACAGAGGTAGGAATCACAGGAGCCGCTAAGGGAGACTGTAATACTTATCTCTTACTAATCTTTAGATTTAGCTTATATCTTTACCTTCACATACAGAGTCTTTGTCTTATGTACAGAAGAAACAGAAGCAAAGCTGTGGCAATCCAACTATATCAAGGGGAACAAATTAAAATTCCCCAAATGTTCTTCATTTAAATAAGATATTATAACAGCTAGAATAGTAGGGATTTCCAACAAACTGTAAAGCAATGCACTGGGAACCTAACAGTCAATGGATGTAACACCCCATTTAAGTGAATTATTTTTTTCCTCTTTACTTCTTCGCTTTGATGAAGTTTGTTTGCCCCTAGAATCGTCCCTCATATTTTTGTGTTTAAGACCCTAAGGACCATACACAACATACTAAAAAAGAGCAAAAACTATACCATGGGGCCAAATGAAAATTCACCATGATTAAAACAGTGCTTTTAACCTCTTAAATGCTAGAAAGTTAACCAGTGCATTGTTTTTCGATGAGTCTGAGACGTTGCAACCATTGAAATCAATGGGGATTTGGGGAATGTTTTTTATTTGTACCCTGTGGTGCAGATGGTTTGCTCCAGAATTGGTTCTCTTTCCTTTACTAATACGGCTCTACCTGTCATTTTACTGATTTCTTATACTGGTCCAAACGGCCGATACTCACTTTGGAGGATACTGAAATACTGATGCTCTCCTCATCATCCACGCAATAGCAATGCCCTACATGTCAGTATAATGGTGGAAAAATATTAACAGTAGCTCCACAAGATGCAACAGAAATATAGTGATATATGCACACCCCCTTATAGGTCTCAGACAATATGCTAGGTGACAGCAGCTGCTGCAGGCTGCCAGTATACAGGCTTGGAATAAAAATAAATAAATAAATCACAACAGCTCTGTAGTTAGGGAAACCGCTTAAATCATTGCATTTATCAATGCTTAAAGTGGATGTATCACCCATGCACAACACCCCCTAAATAGTTAGGTGACACCTCCAATAGCAATAAAACCTTACTTTTTTTTTAAGCTTCCGTTTGGCTTAAATGTAACTTATAAAAGTATGGGCTTTAGCCACTTCCGTATAGACTGCAGCCTGATGCTCTGCCTCAGCTCTCCTCCTTCCTCCAATGATGGATGCTTCTGTCAGTAAGCTGGAGTGGTCTCATTGGCTAGATATCGATCTCTGCCAATGAGATCGCTCCAGCTTACAGACAGAAGCCTCTGTCATTGGAGGAGGGAGGGGAGCAGAGGCAGAGCATCAGGCTGCAGTCTATACGGAAGTGGCTAAAGCCCATACTTTTATAAGTTACATTTAAGCCAAAGGGAAGCTTAAAAAAAAGTAAGGTTTTAATGCTATTGGATGTGTCACCTAACTATTCAGGGGATATTGTGCATAGGTGATACACCCAAGTCCTAAATAACGTGCACTAATAAAGAAGACAAACGGATGAAAAAAATGTATGCAACACTAAACGTCCCTTCTAAGGCTATTACCATACTACCAGATTATTAGGTACATTTTGGAGAATACAACTGTTTTTATAGTCTAAGAATTAGATTTATGGAAGGGGAATGGAATTGGGGATATACAGATGTTCATATGTCCCATAAGTTAATATAAACTTTAGGCATGTAGTAAACTGTATATTTTCTGGCAATGGTCCCAACTTACTTGAGTATTGGACGAACATTTTCCAAGGCAGAACAGGGAGACAGCCTGTATAATGGTGCTTTGAGTGACTTCACTGGAAGGCAGCATACACTTCAGAAGGCGCGTGCTCACTGCATCAGCTAGATATGATATGGACATGTCAGTCTCATAAATGACACGTTAACTTGTTTGAGCATCTAAATGCAAAAGGAGTGTGCAAAAACAACGTGTTCCATGCCCCTCTGGCATTCAAAGGATTAAGCCCTAGAATGCTAGAGAGGTCTCCAACACACAAACAATGCATTGTAGACGTCTCTATAACACAAGGGGTAACTGTGAAATTGTGCCTTAGAGGGGTAGCCACACATATGAAACATTTTGTAAAGCTTTTTCTGTTGACAAACAAGGGTACTCCCAGTGCCTCTCTGAAAAATACTATAGGACAAAATTGAATTCTGTGTGATTAGACGTACAACATTATATTGTGACACTTGCTATAATCTATGAAAATATTTTTGCCTACATCTTTCCATAGACCACAATAACTCCCCCATAACATGGAAAATGCAAAAATCTCTATGCTTGTCCTCAAACTGAATGCAATTTTGCACGGTAATAACAAATAAGACACCAAGAAGGAACCAACCTTACACAACAGGAATAGTTCTAATACAGTATATATTTAATATAGTATGCACTAGTGTAAAAGCCTGTGTGCATGGGCCAAGGACCGGGTGAGTTAACCCTTTGAGAGCCAGAGGGGTATGCAACACATTGCTTTGCAATGCGTTGCGTACCCCTCTGGCACTCAAAGGGTTAAGAGGCCGGTCCTGCTCTGAGTCCTGCCACCGACGCAGCCCTGCACTGTAGAGACTGCCCGAAAGCACAGAATGCTCCCAGCACAGAACTCCCAGAATTCTGTGCGTTTGGGCAGTCTCTACTGCACATGACTGCTTCTGACAAAGATCCTAGCGAATTATTATATAGGATTAATGTTAACATCACTGCAGTGTGCAGCTCTTGAAAAGCTAACTTCTATAGGTGGGGTGTGGCAGTAAACAGCCTAGCTGGCTATTTCTCTAAAATCTTTATAAAATCTGCTAAAGTGAGCCTGCTATTAATACACACAGCAATTAATATACTTGCACGGAACGATTCGTCTCCACATTAGGTGTAAAGGAGGTAGAGCAAATGCCTCACTTGCATTAACTAGGAAACAGACATAGCAACAGGGGGCAGTTTAGAAAAGTACAAAGAGGCAGTTAGGAACCATGAAATGAAATACCATAGCTAACTGTTGTTCTCCTACAGAAGTAGTCTTAAATAGGTAAATTTATATATAGAGCACGCCACAAACACAAAAAGAAAAAACAAAAAGGGGAGAGGCAGAAAATGTCACTAAGTACACTCTGGTGGAGAACACAAAACAAACAAGAGAGCTGCTTATAAATGGTCCAGTAGTGTAATGGACCCGAAACAGAAAACTAGAATCCTTCTTACTGACACAGACTACAGAAAATATCATCAAGGGAGTCACTGCCAGATGCCAGTATTGTGAGCTCACATTATAAATTTTTTTTTTTTTTTTGAGATATTAATAGACTTATTCCGCTTGTTTTTTTTTTGTGTTTTTTAGTGTACCATTTAAGGTACCATTTATTTTGAGGATACTGAATATATTATACATATTGCTAGTATTTATGTGCAGATTAAAATACCCTTCTTTTATATACATTTATTAAACTATATAGCTTCATTAAGAGTAATACTTGTGTTAAACTCCGAGTCTACTTTGTTATTTTGTTTTTTAAACACATAGCGCTATATTTGAATATTCACAGTTCTGTACTTCAAAAGCTACTCAACTGGAAAGGACCCCACTCCAGCCCTTTTCCCTGCATCACGCTGCCTCTCAGGTCTGGTCCGGATGGACCGCAGCGAGGGGAAATCTTCAGTAAGCAAAAGGAAAATCCTACCCTCCTCCATCAAGGGGGGCAGGGTTTTCCTTTGACTTACTGTGTGAATATTGTCCCTCACTGCATCCATCCAGTGCCACAACAAAAAATGTTTAAAAAAAAAAAAAACACAAAAAAAAAACCCCAAAACAAAGAAGTCTCAGAGCTCAAGTTTAATACAAGTATTACTATCCCTTATCTCAAGAAAAAGTTTAGCGAAATTGTGCAGCAATGCTGCGTAATATGTAGCAAATAACCATTCCATTGTTTTAAATGGTCTTTTGTTTTAACAAAGAATAGTGTCATTTTTATGCCCTACAAATGCTCCACTTATGCAAAAATATATCTTTATATATGCTTTATACAGGCCCATATTGGCAACCAGCCAGCTATATAGAACTGATCATTACTTCTGTCTCAGATGTAGAGCTAAGTGAAGTTGTAATTGAAGCCAGAAACTTTACCTGCAGCTATGCCGACTCCAATGATCTATATTCAGTTAAGCCCATTAGGGTAAATGAAGGCTAAAACCCATGTCTGGGGGTTGGCAACTTTTTGACATACGGACACTGGGGACTATAAATCCCTGATAAGCCAGCTTAAGTTAACACTATCTGACATGTTTAAAGAACCAGTGGGTCAGTAACAAACCAGTCAATTAAGAAATTACCAAGGTTGCCACTTAAAGCCTGGTTAAGCAGGATATTGATGCCATCCGGAGGTATCCCATTCTGCTTCCCAAAAGTCTCCACTGCAGAGAGGTGTTGGTGCAGGACAATGTTCCCTTTCAGAGGGACTTTGCTGTTAACTGAAGCAACAACAAAGGAAATAAGTAAAGAACGAAAACGAATTGCAAATATTTAACAGAAAGACTCATTGATAATGAGAGAAAGGAACTATGAGAAATGCAGAATGATGTTGCACGTGCAGAGTAACGCATATACAAGACTTAAGGAACATGAATCACGATTCTATAAAATACATATACACAAAAACCCACGCACACCACACACCTTCAAAAAAAGACACTAAATGGTACATCAAAAGGCAAGATGACTTCCTAAAGGTGCTACAGGGGAATATATATTGGAAAATAAAATAAAGAAGAAAGGAAAAAAGATAACCCTGCTGATACAGCACTCTCCCATGAAATCTAATATTGCCTGTATGTACCGTGTCAGGACAAATTATACAGAAAATAATAAAACATAACCTTTATTAAAATTTATAAAATACCGGGGCTATTCCGGTTTGCCATATATAGTTGAAAAACTCAATCATGTGCATCGATAGTGCACCATCGAACACACATACAAAGGAAAAGGGTAGTGTATAACTAAAACCCTTGGTAGAAAGATACACTGATATAAAGTATCAAAATGGTCTCAATCTCTTGATGAAGAATGTCTGTAGTTAGAAAATGGCAGAATCAATGTCCCAAAAAAGTATATCCCAAAACAAAATAATTATACTAGCCACTAACAGAATCGTTGTAAAGAAAAAAACACACTAAATACAAACACTGCGGAGACCAATTAACCCAACAGTGAGTAGTTAGTCTCAACAAATCTGTAAGTGTTAAAACTATTCTTGCTTGCTATCTCACCAAATAGATACCGGAGCTATTTCGGCTTACCACTAACATCCGATGACTTGTCATAACAGATCAATTAGTGCCGAAAAAGTTCCTACTTACTATCTCTCTAACAAATGCCGGGGCTATTCCGGCTTGCCATCTACACCTGATAATAAAGATGAAAAAATGATAAAAAAACCTACAGAAATAATAAGTGCCTGATAATAGAAAATCTATTGGTGCCAAAACAGTTTCGGCTAACTCTCTCATTAGAAAACACCGGGGCTATTCCGGCTTGCCATGAATATCTATAATCAATGTATGCCGGGGCTGTTCCGGCTTGCCATCTAAGCTAGATAGCCAACATATACCGAGGCTGATCCGGCTTGCCATTGAAAACTATCAGAACATATCATATTATCAAAGAGATGCCGGGGCTGATCCGGCTTGCCACTTAAAGAAAAATCTACCCAAGTGTTGCAACGCTGCCCAGAAGAAGTGCCGACGAAACGCGCGTCGGCCAGTGTTGCGATCACATCAGTGTTTGTGCAACTTTGAACATTTAGATACAGCTCAGTGTTTCAAGTTTATAGCCCAAACATTGAAGGCCAGTGTTGCAATCATATCAGTGTTTGTGCAACTTTGAACATTTAGATACAGCTCAGTGTTTCAAGTTTATAACCCAAACATTGAAGGGTTGGGTAGATTTTTCTTTAAATGGCAAGCCGGATCAGCCCCGGCATCTCTTTGATAATATGATATGTTCTGATAGTTTTCAATGGCAAGCCGGATCAGCCCCGGTATATGTTAGCTATCTAGCTTAGACGGCAAGCCGGAACAGCCCCGGCATACATTGATTATAGGTATTCATGGTTAGCCGGAATAGCTCCGGTGTTTTCTAATGAGAGAGTTAGCTGACAGTTTTCAATGGCAAGCCGGATCAGCCCCGGTACACTTTAGTTATCTAGCTTAGACAGCAAGCCGGAACAGCCCCGGCATACATTGATTATAGATATTCATGGCAAGCCGGAATAGCCCCGGTGTTTTCTAATGAGAGAGTTAGCCGAAACTGTTTTGGCACCAATAGATTTTCTATTATCAGGCACTTATTATTTCTGTAGGTTTTTTTATCATTTTTTCATCTTTATTATCAGGTGTAGATGGCAAGCCGGAATAGCCCCGGCATTTGTTAGAGAGATAGTAAGTAGGAACTTTTTCGGCACTAATTGATCTGTTATGACAAGTCATCGGATGTTAGTGGTAAGCCGAAATAGCTCCGGTATCTATTTGGTGAGATAGCAAGCAAGAATAGTTTTAACACTTACAGATTTGTTGAGACTAACTACTCACTGTTGGGTTAATTGGTCTCCGCAGTGTTTGTATTTAGTGTGTTTTTTTTCTTTACAACGATTCTGTTAGTGGCTAGTATAATTATTTTGTTTTGGGATATACTTTTTTGGGACATTGATTCTGCCATTTTCTAACTACAGACATTCTTCATCAAGAGATTGAGACCATTTTGATACTTTATATCAGTGTATCTTTCTACCAAGGGATTTAGTTATACACTACCCTTTTCCTTTGTATGTGCGTTCGATGGTGCACTATCGATGCACATGATTGAGTTTTTCAACTATATATGGCTAACCGGAATAGCCCCGGTATTTTATAAATTTTAATAAAGGTTATGTTTTATTATTTTCTGTATAATTTGTCCTGACACGGTACATACAGGCAATATTAGATTTCATGGGAGAGTGCTGTATCAGCAGGGTTATCTTTTTTCCTTTCTTCTTTATTTTATTTTCTGATTCTATAAAATACCTGTCTTGAAGTACTGGAGGGCCTCTTCAAGGTGCTTTATATCAGGGATCTGCTTCTTCATGACATCCCCTTGCAGGCTGCGCCTTGACCGTTGCTCCTCCATACTAGGGCCTAATCTACTCCTTGTATCAGTGTCTACAGTGTGCTTCCTACAAGTAAGGAGATGGAACGAAAGGCTTGAAAAGAATAAGTTTACTCCTGCAGTGTTTCAGCTCATGAGCATGAAAACAAAAAATACAACACACTAGAGTCACCCAACTCTTCAGGAGCTGATAAGTCATTTTTACAAGCTGAATTCTTAATCACTTTAATTTACACACAAATATTGTAGGTGAGAAAACACACCATCCATACAGTAGTATGGTGACATAATTTATTCACAGTAAAGGACTAATGTAATGTGATGAACAATT
The DNA here is from genome assembly GCA_037306005.1 of Rhinophrynus dorsalis. Classification (NCBI taxonomy): domain Eukaryota; kingdom Metazoa; phylum Chordata; class Amphibia; order Anura; family Rhinophrynidae; genus Rhinophrynus; species Rhinophrynus dorsalis. The sequence continues at coordinate 71,619,213 of CM074726.1, read as the reverse complement.
CATGTGAACAACTCATATCGAGTAAGTGGTGACATTTGGGTATCAGTATTCAAACTTGCCCTCCAGGACCATAAACGGGCTATGTCTTTAGTTCTACCCCGCTTGTGCAGAGGTCACAATTTGAGGACCGAAACATTGCATTTCTCACCATTAAATTGGTTATTGATATTTGAAATCCGTGAGTGCACAGCTTATTCCATATATTTTATATATACACACAGAGACAGTTGCAATTAAAATTATTCAAGTCCCCATTGCAAGTCAGGTTTAATGGCAAAATTTACACACAAATCAAACAAAAACAATTGAAATAGCTAAACACAACGAATGCTTCAAGTGGTTTCCCCAAGTTCAACTGAAAACCCAACTTATGACTTCTCCAGTCCCAAAATTATTCAACCCCCTGTATAGAATCCCTCACAACAGCACAAATATGCAAATCAGATGTTGTCTCAAGCACACCTGATGCAACTAATCAAGGGCTTCATTAGTTGCAACAGGTGTGCTTGAGCTGGAACACATGAAATACCTGAACTGGCTAGGGGTTTGTCGAGTGTCATGTTTGACTGCATGTTAGAAATATGGTTAAGTGAAAAGAATGGTCCAAAAAGTTAAGAGAAGAAATGGCTCTTCACAAACAAGGAACAGGATACAAAAAGATAGCAAAAGCACTGAATGTTCCTAGAGACACTGTTGGAAGCATAGTTTGCAAGTTCAAAGTCAAAGTATCAGTGGTTACACTACCTAGACAGGGCACAAAAAGGAAGCTATCAACGGCTGAAACCAGACTTCTGAGAAAGCAGGTTGAGAAAAACCCTCGAGTGACTGCAAAAGACCTGCAGCAAGACTTGGTGACAACAGGCACTGAGGTTTCAGCGAGCACAGTAAGGAGCATACTAAACGCAGAAGGTTTCCATGCAAGAGCTCCAAGACATACACCACTACTGACCCAAAAGCACAAGAAAAGTCAGCTCCAATATGCTCAAAATCATACAAATAAGCCACAGAAGTTTTGAGATTCTATTCTGTGGAGCAATGAAACAAAACTAGAACTTTCTGGCCCGATGGATCAGAGATATGTCTGGAGGAAAAAGAATGAAGCATACACAAAAGAACACTCTGCCTACAGTTAAGCATGGTGGTGGCTCGGTGATGCTCTGGGGCTGCTTTGCATCGTCTGGCACTGGAAACCTGTAGAGTGTGGAAGGTAAGATAGAAATCCTAGGAGAAACATCATGCAGCCTGTGAGGAAACGGAAGCTTGGGCATCATTGAACGTTCCAAAAGTACAATGATCCCAAGCATACCTCAAATTCCACCAAGACTTGTTTGCAAAAGAAGTCCTGGAAGATTCTACAGTAGCCATCAGTCACCTGACTTGAACCCCATAGAAAATCACTGGTGGGATTTGCAGCACGCAAACCCAAGAATATTACTGAACTGGAGGCCATTACTCATGAGGAATGGGCTTAGATGCCTCATGAATGCTGCCAGAAGCTGGTGTCCGGCTATGCATCTCATTTGCAGCAGGTCATAACAGCAAAAGGGTGCTCTGCTATGTACTAAAAGATGCTTGCCATGGAGGGGTTGAATAATTTTGAGACTGGAGAAGTCATTATAAGTTGTATTTTCAGGTGGATTTAGGGAAACCACTTGAAGCATTTGTAATGTTGCACTATTTCAATTGCTTTTGTTTGATTTATTCATTTGAAACAGCTGAAAGTCTGTAAATTTTGACAATAAACCCGATTTGCAATGTGGGTTGAATCATTTTGATTACAACTGTGTGTGTATACATCTGTATATAGATTCAGATATACAGTTGATATATGAACAGTGGAATTCTTTTTTCCTTAAATAAGAATTCAAGTTAATTTCAACATTCCAAAACTCCAGAGGCACACACAATTACACCAATAGACAAGGGACATGAAAGCATTTGCGAAAGGTCTTTCTTAAACATGAAAGGAGGGTTAACAAACAAAGAACAGATTCCAAACTGTCTTGTTGGTCAACTAAACAAGTTCAGATGGGAAAACAAAGGATTCCCATCACATTTCGATCTCTTTGATGCCACCATGCAATTGCCAGCTGGCCAATTTTCACCTGACTTGATTGCTATGGAAATGGTATAAGAGAAGTAATTTTTTGGAAACTGGTATACAAGGGGGACTACAGTACAGCATGTGATGTGATGGACAGACTAGAGTATGAGAACTGCAGCACAACATGGGAGGTGAAATAAAGCATGCGAGAAGCCCTGAGTCCTAGATGGAAGATCTGTGTCCTTGAGAGTCCTGATGTGAGCGCAGCAGAAGAGCAGACTAAAAACCACCTAAGATCAGTGCTGGAGGATGTGAGGAAATCATTACCACAGTAATATTTACTGGTATCACATATCATTCCATCTTTTCCATTTCTGGGATTCAAAATATTGTTTTATTCATGCACCTACCACCTAAACTGTAACAGTATTTTGATTTTGTACATAATATAATAATTTTTATCATCACTTGTCTGTGTGTTTTCTCAGCCACATCTACCCAAAAGAATACTTATACCCTTAGTAAGAGGAGTTATACAATTTCTTACAAAAGGGAACAGGTTTCTTCCAAACTTCATACCCCTGATGTATGGTAGCTTTTATCCAAGAGGTCACAGTCACCTTGGAAGTATCTTAGCTTGGCCTTGAACCCTCAGGGATGACAGAGTCAGCCTTGCAAACAAGCTCAATAAGGTGCACATAAAATTTAAGGCAATGCCTGATGTATAACAAGTGGAGTTCCATCTCCATGTCAGACTTCGAGTCAGGACAGAAATAAGGCACAACAATCTCCTGATTTATGTGGAACTCACAAACAACCTTAGGAAGAAACTCCTAAGAGGTCTGCATTGACCGTGTGATAAACCAAGAAAGAAGGTTTGCAAGGCCTGCAACTCAACTCTTCAGGCTGAGACTACTGCAAAACACAAAAAAAAAAAAAAAAAAAAAAAAAAAAAAAAAAAAGCCATCTTGAGCGTCAATTGATGCGGTGGAAAGGAAGAAATGGGCCTAAAGGGAGAAATCTGCAAAGTCCCAAAACCAAATTAAGGCCCCATGGAGGAATGGGAGTCTTATGGGCAGGTAAAGCATGAGTCACCCCCTGAAGAAATACCCAGACATCTGGAATGGTGGCTATATATCTCTGAAAGAACACAGAAAGCTGGAACTTCAAGGAGCTCAAACTAAGCCCTTTGTTCACACCATCATGAAGAAAGGATAACAGCAAAAGGAAGTCAAACTCCTGAGGAGACAGCCTTGTTCACGCACCATTTGTGAAAAATGGACCATACCATATGTAGGCCTTGGAGGAGACAGGGTCCGTGCCCAGATCAGTGGAAATGACCTCAGTGGAGAAACCTTTTCTCCTCAGGATGTTGGCTTCAAGAGCCATGCCGTCAAAGCCATTTCCTCCACATCCTAGTGTCACTGGTAACCCTGTAGAAGGAGGTACAGCCTGGGAAGAAGGTGGAGTGGGTACTGAATGGAAAGACTGACCAGGTCCAAAACCATGCCCTCCTGGTCCAAAAAGGAGTGATCAGACTGACTGCCGCACCGTCCATCCTGATCTTCCCAAGTACCCTGAGAACGAGAGGAGTTGGAGCAAAGACATAAGTGAAGTAGAAGTTCCCATCAAAGAGAGGAAGGTCCGGAACCTTCCTGTTGGCCATGAGCTCTATTGTGGGCACACCCCTCCATTGCACAATCAGGTAGAAAGCTTCTGGAAGGAGTTCCCACTCACTTTGATCTACACTGAGAGATCAAAATTCCTCCAGAAAGTATTCTACCCCTACAATTTGAATGTCTGAAATAAGCCAAAACATGTGCCTCCCTACCACCCAGCCAAGAATGTACCTCGCCTCGAACCAAGTATCTGCTCTGCAAGTGCCCCTTGGCAATTTATATATGCCACACCCATGGCATTGCCTGACTGAACCTTCACTGGCTTCCCCTTCAAGAGGGAGATCCAGTAACGCCAGAGCCAGCCGGACAGCCCAAAATTCCATGACACTGATGGACTGAAGGGTCTCTTCCTGAACCTACCTGCCTTGGACGCCCAGAAACACAGCACAGTCACTCCAGCTGACATCTGTCCACTCTGGAATCACAAAGGGTTTACCCGTTCCAAGTTATGCCAGCACAACCACCACTGGAGGTCCCAACTGGCCTTTGGAGAGAGAGAGCGAGAGAGAGATTTCAGGTGATCCAAATGTTCCGGATTCCAGGACCAGCTTTGAATGACATGTCTCTGAAGTTCCCTCGTGTGAAACTGAGTCTAGTCTAGTGTTCACACCAGTCTGTGCAGAAGTCTCATGTACTCCCAAGTTCATGGTCGAGTGCCTGGGATAATTTCCTGCATCACAAGAAGAATCTTGTCCTCTAGTAGGAAGACTTTCACCTGATGGGGGTCAAACCTCATCCCCAGGAACACCAGCTCCTGGGAAGGCACTGAACAAGACTTGAGCATGTTCAAGTTCCACCCATGCTGGACCATAAGTCGGGGGCATTCCTGAAAGTGATGAGACAAGAGCTTCTCTAAGGGAGTCTTCTCCTGATGTCAGCTGTAAAGCTGACAGCAGGAGATTCAAGTCGGCCGACTCGAGGATGCTCTTCAGCAGACCCAAATTTGCGTTATTTAAAAAGAATTACTTCACTGGAACGGTCTACAAAGTGTGCTTGCAAACCAGGCACACTTTGTAGACCTTTCCAATTAATTACTTTCCAATAACGCGATTTCGGTTATAACAACAAACTTAGAAACAGCATGGACAGCCTCCACCAGCTGTTCACCCAACACGGGTGTTTTGGCATGGCTGGACTTGGACGCAAATCTTTTTTCAGCCTAGTCAACTATGTTACTATGTTATGGCAAAAGCTCTGTTCACCAAGACAGAGGCAAAAATAGGTCTGAGTGCTGCTCCAGTGGATAGAGTCCAGCTTCCTGTCAAGTGGTTCCTTCAAACTTGCTGCATCCGCAAAAGGAAGAGCAGTAGACTTAGTCAGCCAAGAACTGGGGGGGGTCCACGGTTGGTGGCGAGGCCCACTGCACCAAGGCTGCCTCGGAAAAGGGTACTGCTTACAGAACCGTTTGCTAATGAACAGCCTTTTGTTTGAGGTCTTAAACTCATCCAGAAGAATCTGGTCAAGAGTGACAGTGGGAAGAAAGAGGGAAGGAGACTTCTTACGCCTCTGGAAGACATCAGTAGAGGAATACCCCTCATCCAAAATGTCAGAGACCTGAAAGGTCTCCAAGACTGCTCTAATAAGCCCCTCAACAGAGGGGTGGGGTCAGCATCATAGGAATCCCTATACAAAACAAACATAGAATGTGAGAGGCTTCTGGGAATGAACAGCACAATGGCCTGTCCTATGGCTAGTCACCGCCCACAAGCATCATGTTTTACCTCTCTAGTGCCATTACAGAGGAGAAATTTCCACATACATATTAGACTAATCCCACCCAAAAGGGCGGTCTAGTTCCAAAATGATGGGCAAGTCCCCCCTGCACGGGAACACCAGCTAACCCCACTCTTAGTTGGTCTCCCTAAGAGTATTCAAAATAAACATATAGAATGTGAGAGGCTTCTGGGAATTAACAACAGCACAATGGCCTGTCCTACGGCTAGTCGCCACCCAACTAGGCAGAAACGTACGTCGGGGTTTAGCTGGTGTTCCCATGCGGGGGGGGGGGGACTTGCTCATCATTTTGGAAATGGATCGCATTTTTAGGCAGGATTAGTCTAATACGTATGTGGAAATTTCTCCCCTGTAATGGCACTAGAGAGCTAAAACGTGATGCTTCTGGACGGTGACTAGCCATAGGATAGGCCATTGCGCTGTTGTTCATTCCCAGAAGCCTCTCACATTCTATATGTTTAATTTGAATCCCCATACAATAGGAAGAATTCATATCTTTATATTCCCCATCATCGTCTTCCCCATCAGACAATTCCTCCTCAGAGGAGGCCCCTAGAATCAGGAGGAATGCCCTTAAAATCCCAGAAAATAAATGTATCTGCCAAGAAAAAGGTTAATCTGAAGGATAGCAAGGAGAGTCTGCCTCTGTGAAAGATAAGCAAGAGAAAAGTAAAAAGTGCCACTGCAAAGCTGGCAGCCAATGTGAATAACTCCACAAAACAGGCATTCTGGGAAATGTAGTCTTCTCTGTTGCCTAGCAACATCTACAACTCCATTTGTGGAACAGCCACCAGCCCCCTGGACACTCAGAAAGTGGACTGAATAATAGGGCATGAGGAGACAAGACGATACAGCCCTCAATGACTCTCATATCTGAGCCCTATATGACTCATCTGAAAAGGTTGCAGTGATATGTTCCAAAGACGTTTTCCCATAGAAGTCAATGGAACAAAGAGGAGGGTAGTCTCCCATTGCTGAACAGGCCAAATCAGTAAAATCGGGCAAAACCAAAAAAGGTATCCCAGGGACCCAAATACCCCACGGCACATCTAAGGGACTAAACCTGAGGCGTAAGTGAAGAAAAGTGACATCAGCCCCCACAAAGCCCCAGTAACACTAAAGTAGCAAAAATGGCAGTGAAAGTGTTAACTCCAAATAAAAAGACAGCCATCCTTACTCCAAAGCCATATGTATAGATAAAAGACTTAGTTAAATACAATGCCCAAATGAATGTAACATGAAAAGAATGCCCCCATATGCAGAGGGACGTGGCTGGGATAATTTTGGACCAAGGCACTCAATGGGTTACTCATTCTTCTCATTACCATTGTACCAGAAGCAAACAGAGCTCCAAGGCAGTGAGGGAAAACTTGGCAGCAAGATTCCCTCCACAGGGCTGCAAGGGTCAACACAGTACATGTACACTGGTCAATCCACTCTAGGGAAGCCCAGTAATGGTAACTTGTCTAAAAGGGGATTATACAGCCCCATATCTAAAAAAGAAAAAAAAAAAAAAAAAAAAAAAAAAAAAAAAGGATTTTTAAGAATACACAAATTTTGGGTAATTAAAGGCAGAGGAAGAGTTGAGCTGAAGGAGGAAGAGGAAGTCTCTACCGATAAAACCGTCTTTGAGATGTATCCTATCTTCCAAGAGGGCCTCAACCAAATGGTACCCGTGTTCCATACTGGATGCAAGACAATCATTTGTGCGCACGAGCATAGGGGTAGAAAGGCAAGTTACACCTCATTTGATACAGCTAGATATTTGATTTCGAGAAATAATAGGATTTTAGTGTGTTTCTGTTACAGTTTCAGCTTACCTTGTTTCCAGCAGCATCTACAGGCGTGAGGCTTCTAGCATGCAGCAGGCCTCTTTTTTATCTGTTTCCTGTCGTCTCCTCCTATCTACTTCCTCCCTCTGAGCTGCTCCTCCTACTTCCTGTGGAGGGGTTTAAAAGGCAGACTGAGTCCTGACTCAGTCGCCCTTGCGTTGTTGTTATTAGGTGAAGTACTTGGGCTCTGTGAGAGACCTGGCTATCTACGAGAACCCTCTCTGTGTATGACCCAGCTAAGTACGAGAACCCTCTCTGTGTATGACCCAGCTAAGTACGAGAACCCTCTCTGTGTATGACCCAGCTAAGTACGAGAACCCTCTCTGTGTATGACCCAGCTAAGTACGAGAACCCTCTCTGTGTATGACCCAGCTAAGTACGAGAACCCTCTCTGTGTATGACCCAGCTAAGTACGAGAACCCTCTCTGTGTATGACCAAGTGATCACGAGTATCTCTTACGGTGATCAATTTGTGCTATTGGCTTAAGACAGACCACTGTCGTGGACAGGGTCTGATTAGTGACTGCAGGCGTGAGTCACAGGGTCTCGATATAGTGACTGCAGGCGTGAGTCACAGGGTCTGGTGTGGTGGTTGCAGGCGTGAGCTACAGGGTCTTTATATGCGACTGCAGGAGTGAGTCACAGGGGTCCAATACAGTGACTGCAGGCAGAGTCACAGGGTCTCTTAGCGGTGACTGCAGGCATGGGTCACCGGGTTGCTGCAAAGGTGTGGTGATGCTGGTTTGACTGACTGTAGGAGTGGGTCAGTTCTCCAGTCCAGCAGTCCTTGTGTTCCTGTTCGTTTGATCAAGATTGCTGAGCCAGTGTTCACAGTGGTCACCTGTTCCAGTCGACGGATTAAGAGTTGGCGCTCCTGTATCCTGCTGAGACTCACAGGGGCTTCGGCCCAGTCTCTCGCATTGTGGTCTAGCAAGAGGCCTACTATTTCTGGTAGTAGTGTCGCCAGCTAGTAACCCTTTGCTTGTTGTACTACATATTTATTGCTGTGATTTATTCTAATAAATATTTTACATTATATTACCGTACTGAGTTCTGAGCATTCCTGGGTGCCCGTGACAGTTTCCTATTAAATACTTTTCTCTTTATTCCATAGAAAATACAGATACAATGGGGTTGAGTCCCTCCTCCTGGTAGGCAAGGTAAATCACAAAAGACAGGGTCTGAGGCGGAAACTCCTTCCTCCTCCAGCTGAACTCCACCCCCACAATTCATATCACCAAACCCACACAAAAAGAAGTGAGAAAGAAGAGAAGAAAATCCCCAAGGACCAAGACCCTAAGAGGACTCCTCTGACCGGGAAAGCAACACCATCTCCAGATGGGAGATGTGTTCCATACACACTAAAGAGAAAATAATTTAACAGGTAAGAATATTAAAATCCTATTTCTTTTCTTATGCCCAGTATCGACCACAGGTACCATGGGGCTATACCATGATTCCCAGGGAAAGAAGGAAGGAAAGACCCCTCTCGTGTCCCTATGGTACCAGAGTTCCCTAGGACTATTCAGGAACTGACTAACCCACAAAAAAAACAAAACAAGTGTTCTTTTGTTTACGTAGCAAAGATATAGTGCTTGCTGCTCTCCCGACTACGCACATATATAGCTATAGGAGAGGACGGTGGGGGGATCTTGAGTCAGAGACCTGCAGGATCTCCAGGACTGCCTTGATGAGCTCCTCAGCCATGGTGAGTGGAGCAGCCTCATAGGAATCTCCATAAGAGTAGGAACAATCCATGTCCTCAGATTCTCCATCATCATCATCTTCTGCTGAGGGCAATTCTTCCTCAAAGAAAACCCCAATAAAATGAGAATGACCCTTGAATACAGGGTCAACCAGTTTAAAGGCAGGAATAGGTTTCCAGGAGTGAAGTACCCCTGGACAGAAGAAAGGAATTGGGTCACTGAAGATGGCAGTGTCTTAACACAGGCTCTTGACCGGTGCTAGAGGAGCACAGTTGAGTAGTAGGGGCCACAAAATAAGAGGGGTACAGAGACCCTGAATGTTCCCCATTTAGTCCTGTATGGCAAGAAGAACAGTGTGTGTGGGGGGGGAGTGAAGCCCCTGAAACATTAGCCTTAGACTTTCCTCCATGCCCCTTAAAGTCCAACATGTTTCTGAGCAATGTCATAAATCTAGTAAAAAAAAATCATAAAAGGTCTCCAGGGTAAAGATAGTAAGACTGAATACCTGGAAATGCACTTATCTGGCAAGGATCTGGAGAAGGAGAGCAAGGAGACTCAAACTCTGTGTAGGATAAGCAAGAGAGAAGATGACCATCAGAAAACATTCAACCAATCGGAAGAAGGCTGCAAAAAAGGGGCAATCTGGGTAGTCTTCTGCTTCTTATCGCCTAGCAATGCCTATAACTATGTTAGTGGATTGCCATGGCCCCGCTGGACCCTCAGAAAGTAAACTGGTTGATAGGGCATGAGGAGATAAGATACAGTTCTCTCTTACCATTGTAACCCAAACGGTTGCAGAGATATATCCCATAGAGGTTTTCGCCATGGAAGGCAAAGGAGCAAAGATGGTCACGGATGGGCTCATGTTCTTTAAGGGTCCTCAGCACTAAAAATAAAGGTGGCTGTACGGAATTAATGCATTCTGGGAGTTGTTGTCCAGCTTTTCTACAATGAATTTCTATGTCCATGCCCGTATCTTAGCCCAGACCAGTGAAATGCAATAAAAGCAATGTTTAAAGCGGCGAATCTCAAGCCTTTGATGCAGGATGCTCACGTCACCCTTTTCATCACGGCGACCAGCTTACTGCACCTTTATGTTGCACACAGTTTTGTGTGCAACATTTTAAAAGGATGCCCGTAAGTTTACTTTACAAAATAGAGTAATACACTATTGATCCGTAGCAGACAAGGCATTTTGTTCCTTTAGTGGTCAGTATGTGACGTAGCCCATCTTATATATCACACAAGATCAAAGTAGTGGTCATCCACTAAATGTTAGATGTGATGAGTAAGTATAAGGGACAAACAGCCCTAGAGCCATATCACTGGTTGTAAGCCTTTGTAATTACTTGTGCTAATTAGCTTGAATTACACTGAAGAGAACAATGGACAAACAGTATGACGAAACGGTGTGTTTCCTTGTTATGGCCGTCCTGTCTCTCTCCATTGGCCTCTCTATCCCTTCTCTGCTCCTGTTCCTTCTCATTGTGGAGCTGTTGCTCTCACACCCATTCTGCCTGCTCCCCTGTCATCTCTACTATTGACGGCCTCATTGTCTGGGACCTATACTCTGGGCATGCGCAGGAGTGGCTTCTGGCACATAGCCTTAAAAGGGGCAGTGGCTGCACACTACTGACGCATTAGTATAGTGTCCTTAGTAGTGTAGCAGCCAGTATTGCTATATCTCTCAGTAGTTCTTGCTGTGTATGATCCTAGCTATCTCGGACCAAGCCCTTGTTTGCCGATTCTTGTGTATGCCCCAGCCTGTCCCTGACCTGTCCTGCCTCCTGAATTAGTATACCACCCTCTGAGATTTCCTGTGCATGACCTAGCCAGTGACCCGACCTTTCTTCAGTCTCCTGTTACTGAGTGAGTTCCGGTTGAAGCTAGTTTCTCCCTGGGGATAGGGGTTGTATGGTTTGTCCTGAGGTGATTATCTGGGGAACCTTTTGGCTCAACCAGAGGGGTCCAATCTAGCTTCGCGGCTAGCACCTTTATCCAGCTAGGCCGTAGCACAATCCCCTTAAGACAACCAACGTACTCGAGCCCCGTACCCAAGCGTCACTCCCCAGCAACTTGTTCCCCTATCCCTTGTCGGAGGAGTCTTATCTTCCACTCTCTTCACTCCAGGTGCTCCCGTCTTCGTGACACAGATGTATTATTGAGGTGTCCAGTTAGAACAAAATGCAATGATTTATTGTTTGCTAGTTCTTGAACATCTCAACGATGTAATTAAGTAAGCTTTCACCACCAGTATAGCTCATTCTAAGATAGTAATGAGTGTTGAGTGGTTGCTTAACCAAATAAATCACATTCATGTTTATATTGTTTGTGACTTAGTGTCTATTAGCTCTTGAAGCACCACTTAGCATCTCTATTAGGTAAGTATTAAGCACCAGTATGGACTTTCCTCAGTCAGTAATGAGTCTCAAGTAGTTACTTCTACTAATTGTAACATATCTGCAGTTTGTTCGTAATCATTAAATAGGGTTTCAGCCAGGTAAAAGGTAAAGAGTATAGGTATACTCTCAAAGAGGTGATTGTTCTATAAAAGTTGAACCGCAGACCTTAAACTATTATAGTCAAAAATAAAAGAAATCACTATTGTAAGTCCACGGTAACCCCTTAGTGTTTCTTGGGGCTATACTTGGATGACAATAGGGAGAGAGCTGTTCAGTTCAAAAATATGCCCGTATGTGTTTATTACCGGTTAAAAGTTAAAACTTTATTGTTTAAATTAAAAATATAGTGTATTTCCCTTCACAATGGAATTTCTAATGGGAATCTCTAAAATCAGTGAGCCAAATAGCCCACACAGAAACATGGTAGGAGTTTCAGGGATGTGGCAATATTAGCCTGTATGTCAGTAAAGTAATTTGTTGTCCAAAGAAATGTTAAAGGTGACTGCCAACACTCTGATTATTCATCAGTAATAACATCTACTAGAAATAAGTTCATGTGTTTATTAACTCAGTACACACTGCCCCCCTAACAATGGATCTAGTGACCTATAGTTTCATCAATGGGGTTCCGTCTAGTTGCTGCTGTGTCGCCAACACCTATGGTTTGAAGTGTTCTAGAAAGTTTAGTAAACTGTGTTTTAGTAACCACACATAGTTGGATCTCTTTACTTCATTTTCTACATAGGAGCCACATAGTGTCAAAACTGAGTATTTACACTATCTGTAGAGAGCTATAATGTTACCACTGAATAATACACCTCCTTAGTGGATAGCCTTAGCTATCTGTTCCTGGTAGCTACTTAGAGATGAGCGGTCTTTTAAATCTGTGGATACGCTTTCAATTAGTGCAAGTGTAGATCAGGATTGCAGCTGTGCTATTAAACTGGTCAGAGCACCCGATTCAGATCACCGAGTGAGACGGATCTTTGAGTTTAGAAATCCGCTCACATAGACTGTTCAGATTATATAGGAAGCATATAGCTAATTGGAAACACTAGTAAAGGTTTCCAGTCTAGATTCCAGAATGAGACGGATCTTTCAGTTAGAAGATCCGCTCTTGTTTGCTGTTCTGGTAATTCAGGCAGCGTCTCTAAGTCAAACGCTCAATAATAGCCACCGCGTATAGTATATACTGTCTAACTACATCTTAATTACACATACTGACTACCTGACAAATTATTTCCCACAGTGTCCTCCCCAACTGAGAATCGCCCCAATGCGTTTCGCCCTGCGGCTTCATCAGGGGAAATGTTACAGATTGTGTCTCAGTCCCGGTATTTAAACCCTATTTCCTGGGCTTGTTTTCAGGAATGTCATCTATCATTCAGATGAATGTTCCTTAGTATATCTGACTTGATAGACAATATGCTTACTATAGCATAATAATGAAATTTTATCAAAATAAAAATATATGTATATTATTGTATAAATATTTAGCATTAAAGGCACCTTACTTTGACGAGGAAGAAAACGATTTTTAAGTGCATAAAGAATATACAACCATATTTGCTACTTATTCTTATAGTATATCATATGAAAAAAATGTTTGTTATTAAAATATTGAATTTGATTACTTCATGGCAAAATTATAAGTTGAGTTGATACAGTTGTCATCTTAATGTTGCCAGATGAATCAAGAATAATAATATTATTGTAGCATCAAAGGTGTATATAAAAAATAATAAAATACTGATATCATCTTCGTATTTTATTGGTACTTGCTGACATCTAGGCAGGGAAAGGGAAGGAGGTAAGATGTATCATAAGAATTTATTTAAATTCATTTTAGGCAGAATAAGACTAATGATGATAGTTATTTATACCATCTTAGTCTTTGATAAAGGGAGTGAATGTAAACCCCTCATTCAGACCTGATGGTGATTTTGTCTTTAGCATAAATATCCATTGTGCTTCAGTTCTTTGAAGTTTAATGTTGATATCACCCTCTCTTTGATTGGGGAATATCCTCACAATGACCATGAATCTCATACATGAGTGACCTCCTTTGTGGACCTCATTGATGTGTCTCGCTATAGGTTTGTCCCTTTTGTGGCGCACATCACCTACATGTTCAAAAATCCTGCGCCTCAGGTTCTCTCAGTTTTCCCCACGTATTGTAAGCCACATAGACATGACATTAGGTATACACCACTGTTGTGGATTTACAGTTCATAAATTGTTCAATAACATTCCTTTTTTGTTTTTAAGCTCAAAACTTTTTTTTTGCACTTTCTGGAAACTTGCAAGCTGAGCAGTCACCACATTTGTAAATCTACAGAAAAACAGGAGTGCAAAAAAAGAAATCTAAAAGCAGTGTTTATTCTTCAAAAATAATTGACATGCAAGATAAAAATACACTTACAGGATAATTCAGAGAGTCTGCACTTATCTCCTCCCCCGCGCTAACACCCTTTGTGTTATAGACTACTGCCTCTCAGCTGTCAGACATCCGTCTATAATCAGCGTCCGTTCTGACTCCAGCCGTTCTCCTCCTGTGTGACCTCGGTATCTGTATCCACCAATCTCCAATAGTGGAGCGGTAATGAACTACTCCAAAATAGGCACACAGCCTCTGTTGGATGGATTCTGCAGAATCGAACGGATCTTCAATTTACCAGGGAATTCGCAGGGAAGGACCAAGTCTCAATTAAAAAAAACCTCTTCAAAGCTGACCAGTCGGATCCCCGGAATACTGACACCATGTGGGCTCCTCAATATAGCAATTGACAAATTAAACAAATGAATGAATCCAACCAAATAATACCCATACATAATAAAAAGATGTAGAAAGAAAGGTGAGAGATGCTCAACTAGGCTCATGAGCTAGCAAATACATGCAAGGAGCTCACTGGGACTGTGTCCTCACACCCAGGGTGCAGTCCAGCCACAAAATGTCAGACAAATCCTCTCTGAACAAGGGAAACAGCTAACCCCAGATGTACATTTGTCTTGTTGGGTCTCGTCAGTGAGGTGCAGCTGATCCCTCTAGGCACTGTGAGCAAGGGGTCCACGTCTGGATTACCCTCATTACTCTTAGGATGACCAACTCCAAGAGCAATTTGCATATGTAGAAAGAAGCCTAGTTGAGCATCTCTCACCTTTATGAGCTAGCAAATACATGCAAGTAGCTCAGACTGTGTCCTCGCGCCCAGGGTGCAATCTCTTTTAGCTCATCAGTGGTCACCCTAAGAGTAAAGAGGGGAATCCAGACGTGGACCCCTTGCTCACAGTGCCTAGAGGGATCAGCTGCACCTCACCGACAAGGCCCAAAAAGGACAAAATGTACGTCTGGGGTTAGCTTTTTTTCCCTTCTTTACAGAGGAATTGTCTGGAATTTCGTGGCTGGACTGTTATTTGGCAGGACCAGTATGATATGCTTCAGAAGATTTCCTCTCTGTGTATGGCACTGGTGAGCTAAAAGAGATTGAACCCTGGGCGCGAGGACATAGTGCCAGTGAGCTTCTTGCATGTATTTGCTAGCTCATTAGCCTAGTTGAGCATCTCTCACCTTTCTTTTTATGTAATAAAAAGATGTAAAACAATCTCTACTCATCCCAGCGGGTTACTAATAATTAGTATATAAAAGAAGGAATATTTTTTATATATAAAAGCCAAAAAAAATAAATAAAAATTCCAGATAAAAAAAATCTCAAAATAAATCCCAAACAGATCTCAAAATAAAAGCAGCTAGATCTAAATCTATATTGAGACCCCAAGGATTTAAAGATCTAAGCTCATGTATCCAAAAAGTCTCCCTTTTTCTCAGGAGGAGCAAACGATCCCCCCTCTCGTCTATCCAAAGGGATTTTTTCAAAAGCCATAACTTTAAGCTTCTCTGGGAGACATTCTTTACGATCTTTAAAATATTTAGAAACACTATGCTTATCCATTGTATTAGTGATGTTTCGTAAATGTTCTGTGAACCTCACTTTCAATTTTCTCATTGTGCGTCCCACATATTGCATACCACATTAACATAGATATACAACATAATCCGAATTGCAATTCATAAAATGTTGTATTCTTTTCTTTCTCCATACTATTACTAAACGCATAGTGTTTACAAGTGGTACAACCCTTTTTTCCACATTTATACATCCCAACCCCAACTGATAGAAAAGTTGCATTTTTATTAGTGGTATTTATCCCCCTATTTAATTTTGGATAAATATCATTAGGGGATATCTTCTCTTTAAGGTTGCTACTTCGTCTAAGACACTTTTAGCCTGTCTCCTAATACTGAGCTCAAGATGGGGTCTTCCATAAGAATGTGCCAATGTTTCTTTAACATTTTCTCAATCTGATTAGCACTACTATTGTATTTCGTAGTGAAATAAGGTATCCATTGATTTCCATCAAATCTTTTTTCATTTTCTTTATACTTAATTAGATCCTCCCTTGGGATTTGTGCTACCTTATTATACGCACATTCTAAAAGATCACTATCATAACCCTTCGCCGCAAATTTCTCTAAGACTATTTTGGCTTCTTCTTCTTCATATTCCTCCAATTTACTACAATTTCTTTTCAAACGTTGTAACTGTCCCAATGGAATATTTTGTTTCCACCTTTTATGATGGCCACTAGAAGAATGGAGGTAGCCATTACTATCTACTGTTTTCTGAAATGCCTTGTTAAAATTTTTTGTCCCTCATGATATAAAAGATCTAAAAATTCTATTTTATCCACATCACTCTTGGTGGTGAACTTTAAATTAAAAGTTAAAAAATTATAAAATTCCAGCATTAATTCCGGTTCTCCATCCCAAATAATTAGAATATCATCTATATATATCTTTTATAGTATTTTATATTCCTCTTATAGGGATTATTTTTACAAATTACTTCTCTCTTCCCACTTTCCCATATATAGATTTGCCAGTGATGGGGCAAATGCACACCCCATCGCCGTGTCAGTCTTTTGAATATACATCTTATCTTGAAACAGAAAATAATTATGTTAATATAAATTTGTAAAACCCTTTGATATCTGATTTCAGCCATGTTGTAACTGTAGGACGTGTTTAATGGCTTTTAACTAGGAGGTATTTTAAGTTTTTGCTTCAGCGGTACGTTACGTTAGGATAATCACCTACTGATTCTCCAATGTCTGTGCCTTCCATGAGGATATTCCAATGTTTGCACAGGATATTTTGGATTGCCTTATGTTCATGGCAATACGTGCCAATTAGTTGTATTGCAGATGATTCATTTGTTTCTTTAGGCTTCTTTGAGGTTCTAAGTAACAGGTCTCTGTCTGCTAACAGGGCCCTCTGATATGCTTTCTTTAGCACTTTATTGCTGTACCCCCAATTCTTGAATCTTAATCGCAACTGTGCAGCTTCTCTTTTGAACTCATCTATGGTACTACAAATTCTCCTCAGGCGTAAATACTGCCCATTGGGTATAACATTTTTCAGAGGTTCTGGGTATCCACTATCTGCTCTCAGACTATTTGTTACAGTGTCTTTTCTATAGAGAGTGGTTTCTAATCGTCCACTCTCACTTCTTTTACTTTAATATCAAGAAAAGACTTCACCATGGTCCAGAGTGGTGGTGACCCTCAGGTTGATGTCATTATTGTTTAGAGTGTCTAAACTCTCTAAACTCTGTGCTTGTGTCTGTCCAGATAAATATTACGTCATCTATGAAATTTAGCCATAGTGTAATTTTTTCATAGCTGGCAAATAATTATAATTACATATATGTTAGACTTGGGCGATACCAATGTATAAAGCATATATGTGCTACAGCATTAAGATGACAACTGTATCAACTCAACTTATAATTTTGCCATGAAGTAATCAAATTCAATATTTTAATAACAAAAAATGTTTCATATGATACACTAAGAATAAGTAGCAAATATGGTTGTATGTTCTTTATGCACTTAAAAATAGTTTTCTTCCTTGGCAAAGTAAGGTGCCTTTAATGCTAAATATTCATACAATAATATAAATATATTTTATATTTATTTTAATAATTTTATTATTATTATGCTATGGTCAGCATATTGTCTATCAAGTCAGACATACTATCTAAGGAACATTCATCTGAATGACATATGATGTCAGATGACGTTCCTGAAAACAAGCCCAGGAAATAGGGTTTAAATACCGGGACTGAGACACAATCGGTAACATTTCCCCTGATGAAGCCGCAGGGAGAAACGCGTTGGGCGATTCTCAGTTGGTGGGGGACATTATGTGGGAAATGATTTTAGTCAGGTAGTCAGTATGTGTAATTAAGATGTAGTGAAACAGTATATACTATACGCTGCGGCTATTATTGAGCGTTTGACTTAGAGACGCTGCCCGAATTACCAGAACAGCAAACCAGAGCGGATCTTCTAACTGAAAGATCCGTCTCATTCTGGAATCTAGACTGGAAACCTTTACTAGTGTTTCCAAGTAGCTATATGCTTCCTATATAATCTAAACAGTGTTTGTGAGCGGATTTCTAAACTCAAAGATCCATCTCACTCAGTGATCTGGATCGGATGCTCTGACCAGTTAATAGCACAGCTACAATCCTGATCTACACTTGCAGTAATTGAAAGCGTATCCACAGATTTAAAAGACCGCTCATCTCTAAGTAGCTACCAAGAACAGATAGCTAAGACTATCCATTAAGGTTGTGTATTATTCAGTGGTAACATTATAGCTCTCTACAGATAGTGTAAAATACTCAGTTTTGACACTATGTCACTCCTATGTAGAAAATGAAGTAAAGAGATCCTACTATGTGTGGTTACTAAAACACTAAACTTTCCAGAACACTTCAAACCATAGGTGTTGGCGACACAGTAGCAACTAGATGGAACCCCACTGATGAAACTATAGTTCGCTAAATCCATTGTTTGAGAATAGTGCGTACTGAGTTAAGAAGTTCATGTGTTTATTTCTAGTAGATGCTATTACTGATGAGTGTTAGCAGTCACCTTTAACATTTCTTTGGACAACAAATTACTTTACTGACATACAGGCTAATATTCCCATATCCCTGAAACTCATACCACATTTCTGTGTGGGTTATTTGGCTCACTGATTTTAGAGATTCCATTAGAAATTCCATTGTGAAGGGAAATACACTCTTAATTTTTAATTTAAACAATAACGTTTTAACTTTTACCCAGTAATAAACACATATGGGTATATTTTTGAAATGAACGGCTCTCTCCCTATTGTCATCCAGGTATAGCCCCAAGAAACACTAAGGGGCTACCTGGACTTACAATAGTGATTTCTTTTAGTTTTGACTATAATAGTTTAGGTACAAAGAAGCCCTAGAGCCCTATCAAAAGTTGTCTGCACTAGTAATTAAATTAAGCTAGAGTCCCTGAGACATCATAAAAGTGGATAGCTTGTGAAATAAGAAGGAAAAAGCAATGCAAGTGGATACGATTATCAACACCCCCCACATCACCAATACTTTTCGCAGTTTAACACTATTTCTTCATCAGGAGTAGAAGTTACGTTACCAATGGTCTTAATAAGTGAGTTTAAATACCCTTTGTTGGGGTGTACTGTATTTGAACTATCCACCTAACTAAGCTGATCTGTTCTTTATGAATTTTTCTTCTTTTTTGTTTATCAATTTATATAGACTTGCTGTGTCATAAATAAATATGTTTGCCAACATTTCTGTGCAGATCCTTCAGATTGATTGAACCACTTATCAATCCAACTGTGTTTAAGTGAGGAAATCCAGAAAACCTGCACTGTTGGGGGGTCAGAGAGCCCCTGACAAAGTATCTACATTGACATGCATACAGGGACAGTCACTGACCCTCAGCTCTGCTGCCTCTTTTGACAAGGTCCAAGGAAGGCAGAAAGGGAAGAGACTATATTCACATGGAAGGAAAAAGCAGATACATAAAAAGCCACCATTCCCAAAGACTTATATATATATATATATATCTTTCTTCCCACACACTTATACTGTAGTAAACTCTACTTACAATTCTTACATGATGGCCTTTCGTTTGTGCCAACCAACCATTGTTTTCTAAATTCTAAGTCTTTCTAGAAGGTACAATTCTTCAAGTTAAATAGATAAACTAAGAAGCCATTTTAAGAAATCTAGTTTCAATTCTTCTTCCATTCAAACCCAAATCTAGATTTAATCCTCCTGCAAATGATGCTTTGATAAAGACTTTTACTATACTAGTAGAACAAAAGTTATTTTTTTTTCCAAAATACCTAATGGTGTTTTATTCTATAATATTGAAAAAATGACAAAGGAAGCTATTCTTACACAAAAATTTTATAACAGTACTGTTTAATTATTCAGATTAAGGAAGAAGAAGAGATAGAATCACTGATCTTGGCTGTCAAAACTTATCTTCCCTTAGCAAAGGATCCAATACATACTTTTAAGGCTAAACTAGGCTGCTTATTTGGGACAGAAATGAACACAAAACTTTCCAGTTACACCTGTTCTCTGTACTATACCAAACAGTTCATAAGTCTTGGAACCACTAGGTAGATCAATACATTCAGCTGAGAATTCACTATTGCATCCTATAGGACAATGTGTTGAGTTTAATCTCCAACCTGCTGTGCAAGCACTAGAGTTTTATCTCAAGGACACTAATCAAAATTAGACAACCTTCAGCCACTGCTTCCAAACACTGTGCTTGCTACACTGGATGTAAAGTCATTATATGCAGTTATCTCATACAAAGATGGTAGCAGGGCTGTCAAAAAATGATAACTATACAGCTCTGCCAACTGAATGTGTGGTCTCTCCACTGGTGTTTTTCCTTACAGGATTGTAAATTTGTAGACACGTTTTACCTTCCCCTGCAAATGGGATCCTATCTTTTGAATGCGCAGGTGCACTCACTACCATCCGGTAAGTATCAGACACAACCCCCACCCCCGCTGAAGAGAAATAAAGTATGTCTTATGTCAATCATGTCCGAGATATAGTCATTGTTATTTCAAGACAAGGTGGGTGCAAGCCAGACATTTACTGTGTAGAGTAGGATGGAGCTCCAACATCTCGGAAATTGGGGGATTTGAGTGAAGCCTTCCTACGAGTTATTAATTACTGTTGATTAGTGACACTGCGGGGACAGTGTTTCTTTGTGCTAGTAGCACGGCTTTCATCGTCCCAGACAGAAAGCTTACGGGTGTACTGTCGCTTTGACTTGCAGAATACGTAAAGTCAAAAAGGGGGTTGAGGAGTGGGTTCTGCTAAATGCGCTGTTGTAAACTCTTGAGGACCAGAATGTATCTTAGAATACTCATGGTCAGCTCATTTTTATAGTTCCCAACTAGATTATGCATGTGTCCGTATGCAGGAAAAAAAAAAAAGAGAACCCGTGCAGTTATGATTAAACTAAAGTAGTATATAGTAGAGGTAAGCAACCCGTGGTCCTCCTAAGATTGTTGGAATACGACAGCCCTCATCCACATCTCACCTGGCGTTGGGAAGCCTGCGTGCGCCCACCTCCCCAACTTAAAATTAGCAAAAACAACTATCGGTGCATAAATGGCTCATGGTTAAGTAATAACATTAGTACTAGCCATGCCATATGCACGACAACACATAACAAAATACTACTTACAAAGCTGCGCTAATCTGCGCATGAACCACACCCCCTTAAATCGTATTACGTGAGATACGACTTTCATGAAGTACACGGGACATATTGAATTCGAAATCAAGCGCGTACTTCCACTGCGCATGTGCACAAAAACAATGCACACTGACATATGTTCTGCGCTGCTATTAATTGATCGTAAAGTGCGACCAATAAGAGGAATGAGTCTTGGAACGCATGCTTTGCTGGAAATTAACAGCGAGCATGCGTTATTTTATAGACATTTAAAGGGATAGTAATGTTTGTGTATATATTCTGCTTCGATCATCACTTTAGTATTCACTTTCCACGAAGCCACGGGCGGTTTAAAGTAAACGTCTGCAATTCCCACCCGGGTGTTTGTATTACAGAGTTTCATTAATGGGTGTAAGTGCATCTGTTTTTGAGGCACAACTCGTTTAGTCCCTCTTCTTAGCAAGTCATTGTATGGTGTCGCATATGTGCCACATCATTCATAGTAATACACCCTGAATATAAAGAAGCGACAATCTCTATCGCTCTCATTTTCGTACCTCCTATGCGGTTGGGGCGTTACATTATAAAAAATTGTTAGGCGACTCTACGGCCTACAGACGCTTCGGTGTAAGAGGCACAACAGGGCGGGAAAGCGGTACATAGGGATATGGGTATCAAAGAGGGACGTATGCTTTTTCAGGAGATTTTACTATGTGATATATATATATATATATATATGTGCATACCTGGGAACTCTCAGGGTTTGACCCTGAGACACAGGGTTTTGGCCCAAATCTCAGGGTGAAGATCCAAAATCTCGGTGAGTTTGGTGCTACCTGTTATGTATTCTGTTACAGTTAAATGCTTCTTGAGTCTCTAAATTGGTGCCACTTCTACCAGAAAGGCAGAGGGAGAAGTCCTGCTTGATTTGTGTGTTCATGCAGTGCAGAAATTTAAGGCTTAATATTTTACACAATCTCAGGGTTAGCTCATTTTGAAAGTTCCCAGGTATGTATATGTGGGGTGTGTGTGTATATATATTTTTATATATATATATATATATATATGTGCATCACATTGATCCATACCAATTAAATGCACGTTAATGTGTTGGTTAAAGTGTTAGTAGAGTCTGAAAAAAACTTTTTTGCATTTAGAAGAGCTTAAAAAGCTGATCTAAATGCAAAAAAGTCTCTCTCTCAAACCGCTATGGTTTAAGAGATACGGGCGTTTAAAGTTTGATTTCTCCTACTGACAGCTGAGCACACGTAACTCTGAGTATCCTATCACATTGCTTCACAATTTATTGCACAGCCCTCTGGCATTCAAAGAGTTAAAGTGTTAGTGATGTCTGAAAAAAACTTTTTTGCATTTAGAAGAGCTTAAAAAGCTGATCTAAATGCAAAAAAAGTCTCTCTCTCAAACCGCTATGGTTTAAGAGATACGGGTGTTTAAAGTTTGATTTCTCCTACTGACAGCTGTCAGCAGGAGATCCGTGTCGGTCGACACGCTGCCGCTTGAGAAGTGCCAGGATCTCGTTACTTACACGGAATCCCTTCATTCAGGCACACGTTTTAGACCATTCCAATGAAGGGATTCCGTGTAAGTAACAAGATCCTGGCACTTCTCAAGCGGCAGCGTGTCGACCGACACGGATCTCCTGCTGACAGCTGTCAGTAGGAGAAATCAAACTTTAAACACCCGTATCTCTTAAACCATAGCAGTTTGAGAGAGAGACTTTTTTTGCATTTAGATCAGCTTTTTAAGCTCTTCTAAATGCAAAAAAGTTTTTTTCAGACATCACTAACACTTTAACTCTTTGAATGCCAGAGGGCTGTGCAATAAATTGTGAAGCAATGTGATAGGATACTCAGAGTTACGTGTGCTCAGCCCTACAGTTACTTGCCCCACATAATTAAATAAAGACATGAACCAATAAATGTGGCAACATGAAGTAATTTTATTATTCCTCACTTTTACAGACTAAATTGTGCAAAGCACCAACCCCACTGCGACATTTCGCTGCCAAGCTACAGGCTGGTAGCCAAGCCATGACTGAACTTGGCTACCGCCTCAGCCGGACCCTGGCTGCCCACACTGGTGGAGCCCTGTGCTCCACCCCAAAACTGGAGATGGCAGGCTGAACGTCTCCACCCTCCCCCCAGTGATAGCAGCCGAGCCACCCCAAACCTAGCTGCTGTCGTGAGAGGTCCTGCAGGGCATCCCCAAAACCTCTTTTAGTCTCCATACCCCTTCCTACGAGCCCTGTGCATACCTGGCACTAGCCACCTTTTCGCTGACCCTTCAGCACACCTGACCACGAAGTCAGTGCATGCTGCATTAGCGTAACCCAACCAGGTGGCTAGGGCTGCACCCTTCCTGCCATCGCCGAGCCTGATCACAAAGTCAGTTCCCATCTAGGCCCACAAAAACTGCAACCTTCTGGGGTGTCTGCCCCCTGGCTCAGGGAATGCCGCATTGCTGCCACCCAAAAGCAGGCAGAGGTACTCTGCTCTGCCCTCTTTTACCGCCATCCTACATGCCACTTCTCAATCGCATCCTGAAACCCGGAATTAAAAATATGCAAACCTATGTCAGACTGGTGTACTCCATCCCCTCTATATAGACCTTTGCAGCTAGGGTGCAACTCCATGTGCGATACCGCAAAACCCGCACTTGAAAGCACAAACCTCTCCATAGCTCTATTCACCCTACTCCTGATGCTCTGAGTAGCTGTAATGGGATGTATGCCTCGCCATACCAACCTGGGGATAATGCTGGACCATACCACTGTGGCCTCTGGCCATTTTACCTGCACCCTTCCAGTCACCTTCTGCAGAGCAAAGACCAGGTCTAACAACTTCATATGGGTCAAGTCATTGCCCCCAGTGTGTATTATGACGATGTCCTGCTTACCCTACTGGCCATGTGCAGTCTTGATCAGCCATGGCCAATCTTTCAGCCTCATTCCTCTCTTCTCCAGCCACCTGATGTTCATTCATTCTCTTGACAAACCCAGCTGCACACTTTAACATCTAACTTCTGCCCTCTTTTCTGCCCTGTGCACAAATGAATGCCTCATAGTCATAACCGACACTTGACGTCGTTCTGCAAATATAAAAATTATGTTACCTATCACTCCACCACTTGCCTAATGTATTTCCTATATACCCCTGATTTCCAACGGCATATCTTCTTAATTTCCTTCCCTCTCATACCAGCTCTGGCCCCCTCTGTGGCTGCCCCAATTCTGAATGAATGTGACCCAAACACACTAAGGTCAAGCCCCGCACTCTCCAGTGTTTTCCTCAAGATTGCCTTAAACTGGAACATAGAGGCAAACCGTCCTTATGTACCAAAAACAAAGTCCCACCTCATGGCTTAACCTCCAGATATTCTTTAACTGCTGCCACTGGACTTGTCACATACCCTACTGCTACTAACGTCAACCCCTTGCCCGCTGATCCATTTTGGAACAGTGAATACAACACAACACTACCTCGCTCGCACACTGCACAAATTTGTTCAACAGGCCCTGCCCCTCCGCCTTAGCTGAAGGGGCTACGAACTCCCGTAAACCTAAATGTCCCCGCAAAAGCCGAAGTGAATACTGCTAGAAATAGCACCGCCTCAAACTGGTTCCTGCAAACTGCCCCCAACGCACCAATTAACCTGGCCAACCTGCTTTCACTAACTCCTTCTTCCCCCAACCCTTCATTATCCTTAGCACCGCAAAATTCTTGGTGGGATCGCCCATTCCCTTAACCCTGGTAAAAAAAAAAAAAAAACGCTATGGCTGCTAACGCCACCTGTACCCTTACCCTGGACTGCCCTTCCCTATTCAAAGACTCCAAATATTCCAACAGTCGACCACGCCTCCCTAACACACTCCCCTGAGCACAGCCCCCAAAACTTACCCATGCTTGCCGTTCGCGACTTTAAGCGTGCCAGGACTTTGGGGCCAGTGATCTTTCTATCAAGAGGTCTAAGGCTCATCTCCCAACTGCCAAAGTTCATGAGGAAAGTTAACACCTGTCTCTGCCTCCCCTGGTGCCAAAATTAAAAAAAACGCCCCATCTGCCCCCTGGATAGTGCATCCGCAATTCCATTGTCAACACCTGGTACATGCACTAGGGCTGCAACTAACGATTATTTTGATAATCGATTAGTTGGACGATTATTTTTTCGATTAATCGGATAAAAAAAAACAGTATGCTAATTTTTCATTATTTAAACTGATTTAATGCACAAACAGTGTTAAAAACAAACAGCAGAATAAAAAACTTTACACATTAACATGTGTCAGTTATTATTTCACCATGGGGTCTATGCACCTCTTTCTCCCCCTTGCGCCTCTATTTCTCCCCCCTTGTACTTCTCTCTCTCCCCCTTGTGCCTTTCTCCCCCCTTGTGCCTCTTTCTCCCCATGTACTTCTCTCTCTCTCTCCCCCTTGTGCCTCTCTCTCTCCCCCTTGTATTTCTCCCCCCTTGTACCTCTCTCTCCCCCTTGTGCCTCTTTCTCCCCATGTACTTCTCTCTCTCCCCCCCATGTACTTCTCTCTCTTTCTCCCCCTTGTATTTCTCTCTCTCCCCCTTGCGCCTCTATTTCTCTCCCCTTGTACCTCTCTCTCTCCCCCTTGTGCCTCTATTTCTCCCCCCTTGTACCTCTCTCTTTCCCCCTTGTGCCTCTTTCTCCCCATGTACTTCTCTCTCTCCCCCCATGTACTTCTCTCTCTCTCCCCCTTGTATTTC
Organism: Rhinophrynus dorsalis; assembly: GCA_037306005.1. Classification (NCBI taxonomy): domain Eukaryota; kingdom Metazoa; phylum Chordata; class Amphibia; order Anura; family Rhinophrynidae; genus Rhinophrynus; species Rhinophrynus dorsalis. The sequence continues at coordinate 71,593,440 of CM074726.1, read as the reverse complement.
TCTCTCTCCCCCTTGCGCCTCTATTTCTCTCCCCTTGTACCTCTCTCTCTCCCCCTTGTGCCTCTATTTCTCCCCCCTTGTACCTCTCTCTCTCCCCCTTGTGCCTCTTTCTCCCCATGTACTTCTCTCTCTCCCCCCCATGTACTTCTCTCTCTCTCCCTTGTGCTTCTCTCTTTCTCTCCCCCTAGTACCTCTTTCTCTCCCCCTTGTGCCTCTCTCTCTCCCCCTTGTGACTCTCTTTCTCTCCCCCTTGTGCCTCTTTCTCCCCATGTACTTCTCTCTCTCCCCCTTGGGCCTCTATTTCTCTCCCCTTGTACCACTCTCTCTCCCCCTTGTGCCTCTATTTCTCCCCCCTTGTACCTCTCTCTCTCCCCCTTGTGCCTCTTTCTCCCCATGTACTTCTCTCCCCCCCCCCATGTACTTCTCTCTCTCTCTCCCTTGTGCTTCTCTCTTTCTCTCCCCCTAGTACCTCTCTTTCTCTCCCCCTTGTGCCTCTCTCTCTCCCCCTTGTGACTCTCTTTCTCTCCCCCTTGTGCCTCTTTCTCCCCATGTACTTCTCTCTCTCCCCCTTGTGCCTCTTTCTCCCCCTTTGTGCTTCTCTCTCTCTCCCCCTTGTGCATCTTTCTCCCCATGTACTTTTCTCTCTTTCTCCCCCTTGTGCTTCTCTCTTTCTCTCCCCCATGTATGTCTCTCCCCATACCTCTTTTTCACTTTCCCGCACTGATGACATCCGGGACGCAACCAAGCCAAACGCGGAGACGCCGCGTGGAGCGTGCAGGAGTTTTCTTCCTCAGTCTAGGCGCCAGTTTTAATCTGGCCTCAGAACAGAGGAAGAATATACCTGCAAACTCCACGCGGCGTCTCCGCATTTTGGCTTGGTTGCGTCCCGGATGTCATCAGTGCGGGAAGTAAGAAGACAGCATCCGGCGGCTGCGGGGCGGCACAACGAATCGCCACACAACGAATCGATAATGAGAATCATTGGCAACGATTCTCATTATCGATTTTTATCGAATTTTATCGATTCGTTGTTGCAGCCCTAACATGCACTGCCCTAAATTGTATATTATGCCTCATGCAGCACAACACCATTCTCCTCAACAAATGTATCACCAGTAATGAGCCTGATGAGAGATTGTTAACTGCATGAACCATGTTCATATTATCAGACCAGAATTTCATAGTCCTATTCTCCAGCTTCTGCCACTAAAGCACCAGTGCTACCACAATGGGGAATAATTCCAAAAAAGCCATATTCTTTGTCAGCCCTTGCTCTGTCCAATGTGCCAGCCACTGCAGTGCACACCAGCTTCCCTCCAGGTAAGCTCCAAAACCGACGCCCCCACAGCATCATTGAACAACTGTAACTCCTCATTGGACTGCTCAGGGCCCCGCCAAAGACATGCCCCATTAAAATCCTTCAAAAACTTGTCCCACACCTCCAAATCCGGTCTCAACTGTCTCGTCACCCTAATTTTAAAGTGCCTTTTCATCACACCAGCCGTTATCTTCTCCAGTCTCCTATTAAACACCCTGCCCATTGGAATCACATGGCGAGCAAAGTTCAACACCCCAAGCAACTCCTGTACCTTACATAGCTCCAGCTTATTTGCCTCCTTGGCCTGACGCACCAACCGCCTGGCCTTTGCCACTTTATCAGCTGGTAGCCTACACTTTTCTTCCATGGTATGTATCTCAATACCCAGGTATGACAGCCTAGTACCGGGCCACAGGCACCCCCAGCAGATCTAACAATTCCTCCAGCAATCCCTTGCAAACACCTGAACCAGTTTTTCCTAACAAAAAATCATCCAAGTAGTGAGCCACTGCACCCACTTTTGCCCGCTTCACCACAGTCAAATGCACAAATAAACTAAATGCCTCAAAATATGCGCATGACACTGTGCAACCCATAGGTAAACACTTATCTGTCAAGGTTTGGCTGAGCTGTTCTAAATCTGCTGCTTGATTCTGCTGTCTGAGCTAATCTAGTGCTCTACTATCCATTACTGCTGCCTTTCCTTTCTTTGCTCAGGCTGTATCAGCTGACCTCTCTGTGTTTGCTCACCTGACTGTTATCAGCCAACTCTCCCAGGGTATTTAAAGCAACTTGTCTCACATCCAGGTTGCTCTTGTGTCTGATTGTAGCTGCAGGCCTGTTATCCTGAGTTGCTGATTATGAGTGCATGACCTGACGTGCCTTCTGACTCCTGGATTGTTCCTGAATTTGTTGATCTCTCTGTATTCCTGACCCCAGCTTGGCTGAGTACCTGTCTTGGTTCATGACCCAGGCTTGTCTTTTGGTTTATGCTTCTGGATCACAATTTTGCTTTGTTTGCTTTTGTTATTTTAATAAAGGTGTTTTGCACTTTACATTTTTGTGTCTGTCTGGTTCTTGGTCCCTAACAGTACACAAGGGCCATTAATTCAGAAGGTGCAGGAAATCCACTGAATGCTTTTTTTTCAGGCTGGACCAGGTAGACCAGCGCATGGACCAGTTTGCGTTAGCCCTCCAGACTTTGTTGCTCCGTACTGAGCATCTGGCTATACCACCTCAAAATCCACTGGCACAGGCTTCCCCTATGGCTGCTGCTGCTCTGGCTGTCAATGGTGATTCCAGTGTTGATAGAGGCATGACTCGGTCCGCCCTGCTTCCCCAGCGTTATGGGCGTGACCCTAACCAGTGCAGAGGTTTCCTGAGCAAGGTCGGTATCTATCTGGAGATGGTACCACAGTCCTTTCCATCTGATAGGAGTAAGGTGGGCCTTGTGATTTCCTTACTCTCTGACAGGGCCTTGGCATGGGCTTTGAGAGACACAGAAACCTATACTGTACAACTACCCTGAGTTTCTGGCATCCTTTAAAAGGGTATTTGATGTACTGGGCCTCTCCACCTTGGCTGCCAAGCAACTAATGTCCATTCAGCAGGGTACAAGGACGGTTTCGGATTATGCCATAGAGTTTCGTACCCTGGCAGCCGAGTTTAGTTGGAATAATGAGGCTGTCATGGCTACTTTCTCTAAAGGGCTTTTGGATACAGTTAAAGATGAGATTGCAGCCTGGGACCTCACCAGAGATTTAGAGGAATTGGTTTCTTATTGCATCTTGATTGATTCCGTATCTGTGAGAGACCTTCCTTCAGGGAGTGCCTGCAGAGGCATCCCATCCATTTAGCCCCAAGCTTTTCGTCCCCTCCCGTGCTTTCTAGTCTCGAGACCTCAGGCGTTGTAGAGCCCATGCAGCTTGGGTTCACTTGCCTTTTGGTTGCTGAAAGGGCCTTTAGGAGGAGGGAGGGCCTGTGCCTTTACTGTGGTAAGGCAGAGCATATGCTGCGAACTTGCCCCACACGTCCAGGGAAATGCCTGCACATAAGGTTCTATAGGGGGTTTCCCGGGTTTCCTTCTTTGTGTGTTTTTGGTAACATGTAGAAAGAACCTGCTTTTGGATCTGCTGGTATTAGGGGCCTTATCTGTTCTCCAATATTGGAGGGCAGTTCTTTTATGATCATGTTGAGTTGTTTTGTATATATTTTTTGTGGGATCTTGTAATTTCATATAGTATCTTTCATCAGAGAGTTGCCTATTTGTTTCTTGAATGTAGTCTGCAGTATTCATAATAACAACAGCTTCCCCCCTTGTCCGCAGGGTTAATAATAATATCCTGGTTATTCTTGCCATTGAGGCGATTTGATGGCAGACCCCTATAGCTGCCGCAGGTCACCCACGAAACTGCTCCTTTGTCTATAGCTGTAGGGGCTCTCCATCACAAAACTTTACAATTCCAGGTGATCCACTCTCCTCACTATCCTGTGGTCCTGGGTTATACATAATTGCACAGACATAAACCCACGTTCGATTGAGTAAGGGCTGAAGTCATGGCATGGTCACATAACTGTTCCAAGACTTGCCTAGCAAAAGTGGTGAAGGTGCGAACCACATCCCCGGTCTCTTCGCTGCCTGAGGAGTACCAAGAGTTCCAGGATGTATTTGATAAGGGCCGGGCTGGTGAGATCCCGCCTCACCGCCCATATAATTGTACCATTGAGTTGCAACCGGATGCCATACCTCTTTGAGGGCGAGTCTACCCTCTTTCTGTCGTGGAGAATATGGCCATGGAGGAGTATGTTGAGGATGCAACTATCATGGTGCCCGTGCTATGCTGGTGACTTTTTGACACTTTGCTACTTCCTGATACCATTTTATTGGCTAACATGTTGTTGCTCCTCCCAATGACAGCCCTTAAATACTCAGTCCTGTCACTTCTTCAGTGCCCTTTCGTGGTGTTCCCGTTGCTAACTTTGGTTCCATTATTCTCGTATGATTCCTGTGTATGACCCGGACTGCCTGACTACTCCCCCTGTTTACATTCCTGCTCTGTGTACTGACCCAGATTGGCTGACATTCCTGCTCTGTGTACCGACCCAGATTGGCTGACGTTCCTGCTCTGTGTACCGACTCGGCTTGGCTAACGTTCCTGTTTGGGGTTGTGCGTACCCACTGTCGTGCAAGGAGAATCGGGCTATGGAGGAGTACATTTCAGATGCCCTGGAGAGGGGTATTATCAGGAAGTCATCCTCGCCCGCGGGGGCTGGTTTCTTCTTTGTTAAAAAGAATGGCAACACCTACTTAAGGGTACTAGAACCCCGGTATAGATCTTGGTTGATCATAAAAATCTAACGTACCTTTCTGAGGCGAAGAGATTGTCCTCTCGACAGGCCAGATGGGCTTTGTTTCTGTCCCGTTTTAATTTTATTGTATATTACCTGCCCGGTTCCAAGAATATTAGGGCAGATGCCCTGTCCAGGCAGTTTGGTCCATAGACGGAAAGAGATGAGACTCCAGTACCCATTATTCAGCCAGATCGCATTTTGGCTACCTTGTGGACCAGTATCACTTCGCCTCTGGGGGAGGAGATCCTTGCTACCCAGGCTACTGCACCCCTGATACCTCAGTAGGCAAGTGTTTTGCAGCTGAGCCTTTCCGTACCCACCTACTCGAAACCTATCATGCATCCCGGGCAGCTGGGCATGTTGGCAGGGACCAAGTGATCTGGTCGCTATCACAGTTATTCTGGTGGCCTTCCTTGCGTGCTGATTGCACCGCCTTCACAGCAGCATGCACTACTTGTGCCCGTGCCATATACCCTAGGCACCTCCCAGTGGGCTTGCTTCAACCAGTACCTAATTGTGAGCGTCCTTGGTCCCATGTCTCTAATGACTTCCTGGGGGAATTGCCAGTGTTTAAGGGATATTCATTTATTCTGATGGTGTTTGACAGGTTCTCTAAGATGGCATGCTTTGTGCCTCTTCCTGGCCTTCCCTCTGCCCAGGAGTTGGCTGTTGTCTTTGCCAGAGAAGTGTTTCGGTTACATGGTGTACCCAGCGTGCTGGTGTCTGATCGAGGGAGACAATTTGTGTCCAGGTTCTGGAGGGCATTCTGTGATCACATGGGCATACAGTTATCCTTTTCTTCTGCCTACCATCCCCAGACCAACGGAGCCGCCGAGCATGCCAATCAAGTATTGGAACAATTTCTATGCTGTTTTGTGTCCGATCATCATGACAGTTGGGCCAACCTGTTGCCATGGGCAGAGTTCGCCAAGTGGCTCCAAAAGGGACTGACAGCGCAGGTGCACGGACGTCACTGTGATGAGATGTCCGTGCTTCCTGCTCCTGTGAGCGTCGGTAAAACGCCGAAATCTTCTGAACCGGGTAATATTTCTGGCGACTAGCGCTACTAAGCAGCTAGTCGCCAGATGAAGAATCAATGAAGGTTAAGTTATTGCGGGGTGGTAGTTCCCCTTTAATTCATCGTCTGGGAGCTCCCCGTTTCTCATCAATTACGGGTTCCAACCATGTTTGCTCCGGGACTCATTTCAGACGCAGCAAATTCCAGCTCTGGATGAGCATATCGAGCGACTCCGCTCCACTTGGGCACAGGTACAGAGGACCCTCAGTGCTTCGTTCCAGCGTTATCAGCGTCACGCTAATCACAGACATTTGCCGGCGGTCTCCTTCCAAGTTGGGGACAAGGTATGGCTATCCTCCAGAAATCTTAATCTGCAGGTTCCATGTAATAAATTGGCTCCTTGGTTTGTCAGTCCCTTTAAAGTTATCCGCAAGATTAACGCAGTTTCTTATGCTCTGGATCTCCCAGCATCCATGCGGATTCATAATGTGTTCCACGTATCCCTGCTGAAGCCTCTGGTATGCAACCGTTATACTACCACTCCTGCGGTCCCCGGTCCTATTCAGGTGCAAGGTCAGTAAGAGTACGAAGTACAGAATATTATTGACTCCCGTAGATACAGAGGGAGATTGCAATATTTGGTTCATTGGAAGGGCTATGGCCCTGAAGAGCGTTCATGGGTTAATCAGAGGGACCTTCATGCTCCCAGGTTGCAGCGCAGATTCCATGTCAAAAATCCTCAGAAGCCGGGCCCCTTTTCACTGGGAGGGGGTTTTTGAGAGGAGGGTACTATCACGGTGCCCGTGTTATGCTGATGACATTTTGACATTTTGCTACTTCCTGATACCTTTTTTTTGGCTAACGTGTTGTTGCTCCTCCCAGTGACAGCCCTTAAATACTCAGTCCTGTCACTTCTGCAGTGCCCTTTCATGGCATTCCCGTTGCTAGTGCTGGTTCCGTTATTCTCGTATGATTCCTGTGTATTACCCGGACTGCCTGACTACTCTTCCTGTTTACGTTCCTGTTCTGTGTACCGACCCGGATTGGCTGTCGTTCCTTCTCTGTGTACCAACCCGGATTGGCAACATTCCTGCTCTGTGTTACTGCCCGGTTCGCTCTCATTCCGGGATCCGGTTTGGGGGCTTTAGCCGGTGCTCTCTCTCTTCGTTTGCTTCGGTTATTGCTCTGGCAGTTCTTACTGTGACCCGATCACTCCTGTGCCTAGTCATCTCTCTCCGGTATGGAGATTCTGGCTGCACCACGGTACGCTGGTCTGTTTTACTGCTATACCTGAGGTTGGGTTACTCTTGGGCGCCTCAGTCTGTTATTCCATCGAGCAGTTGCCTCAGACCGCAGCGTTCATTAACCCCTTGCGAGGCAGTGCTGTGCACGTGGGTCACAGTCTATTGCAGTCTCTGTTTGCATTACACTGCACCTCCCGGTGCTGTGCATTTGAGTCTGTTGCAGTCCCAGTTTGGCGTTACACTGCACCTCCAGTTGCAGCCTACCTCTGGTGCTCCAGACGCACATCTTGGGCTCCGCTTATTCCTTGGTGGCTACAGTCGCTATTTGGTCACTCTCTGCATAGAGAGTGTACTCTGGGCCTTCCACTATTAGGGAATATCTGCTGTTCCTGGCCTAATAGTACCTATCTGCCATTTTCTCACTGAATCATACGAACTTTACCTGACCTGTGTCAGTATTGTATATTGTTTTACATATACTGGACCTGTGTGGGTTATTTACTTTATTGTAACCTGTCCTGTGTCATATTGTATTTATATGCTGGACCCGCGAGGGTTACTATTATTCTATGTGATTTAATAAAACTGTGTTTTACCAAAACCTTCCGTTTCTGAGTGTACATATAACCATTACAGCACTGTCCTGGGGGTTTATCCGCAAGTCCTCCTCCCCCACTGGGGCCGGATTCTTCTTCATGAAGAAAGAGTGGAGAATGGAGACCCTGTATCGATTACAGGGGGCTGAACCGTATCACAGTCAAAAACGCCTACCCAATTCCACTTATTGCTAAGCCATTCGATCAGTTCAAAGGGTCCAAGGTGTTCACTTAGCTCGACGTGCGAGGGGCATACAATTTGGTACGGATGAAGGAGGGCCACGAATGGAAAACCATGTTTAACACCAGGAGCGGGCATTATAAATAGCTTGTAATGCCCTTTGGTTTCTGCAATGCTTCTGCGGTTTTCCAGGAATTCTTAAATTACATCCTCCGGGACATGCTCAAACAATGCATAGCAGTATATTTAGATGACATTCTGATCCATTCTGCCTCCATGGAAAGCCACCACGCAAATGTAGCTAGAGTTCTGCAAAAATTAAGAGAAAATAATCTATTTTGCAAATTAGAAAAATGTGAGTTCCACCACAAACAGGTCACCTTCTTGGGGTACATAATTTCAGAGGTCGGTTTCACTATGGACCCTGAGACACTGCTGTTCTCAAGTGGCCAGGACCCCGTAGGTCTCTTCTCTCTTCAACGTTTCCCCGGGTTTGCTAATTACTACAGGAGATTTATCTGTAATTTTCTTCGATTGTAAAACCCCTTACCGACATGACCAAAAAAGACGGTAATTCCACGCACTGGTCTCCAGAGGCCATCAAAGCATTTGAGGCATTTATATGTTGCCTTTGCCGCAGCACCCATTTTGGCACAACCAAATCCTGAGCTTCCATTCACACTTGAGCTCGATGCTTTTGAGACAGGAGTAGGCACCCTCCTGTCTCAACATCCTACTCCTGAGAGCTAGTTGCACTCGTGTGGGTATTTATCAAAGAAGCTAAGTCCTGCAGTGCAACTATGAAATTGGTGACCAGGAGTTGCTGGCAATTATACTCACTGCCAAAGAATGGAAGCATTTGCTTGGGCGGCCCGTATCTGTGAGATTAGGATTGGCACTGATGTTCCAGGGAACTTCAGTGCCAGTCCTAATCTCACAGATCATAAAAACTTCACATACCTGTCTGAAGCTAAGTGCTTGACTCCAAGACTTGAGGGGCCTTGTTTCTGTCCAGTTCTAATTATATGGTCTCATACCTGCCAGGCACCAAAAATGTCCGGGCTGATGCCCTATCCAGACAGTTCTCAGGCGCTAAGAAGGAGAGCCCTCCTAGTCCTATTATCCTGCTGGACCAAGTACTGGCCACCATACGTACAAGCATAGTGTCAGGGTTTGTTTTGCCTTTTGTGGGGGTTTTGATTATTGTAGGCTTCCTTACCTTAGAGTTTGTTCCCGTTTGTTGATTGGAGCTTAGGGGTTTATAGTCTGGTCTGCCCCTTCCTCTGTGCTCGATTATTCGTGCTCTGCTAGTAGATTCTCTTGAGCATTCTGCGAGTCCTGATTTCCTGACCTTGGCTGTGTTGAACTTGACTTCCGATTGTGCTTCTGGCTTCTGACGTTTTCCTGACCTGTTGGCTTTCCTCGACCATTCTCTGTGCATCCTCTGTTGCTCCGTAAGCTCCTGGTGACTTGGCCTGTTCTCTGGTGCTGATTTTCTCTCTCTCTCTCTCTGACATCGCAGGTTGCCCCCGCTACTTCGGCTGGTCTGACTTCTCTCGGCACTCCGGCGCCTAGCCTGTTCTTCCCCGCAGCTTCCTTCTCACTCACTTCGGTTGCCTTGTTCCTCGGAGTGTGTCTCCGCCTCCTGTCAGTCCTCTGCTCTCTGTATACCCTGCCTGAGCCTCGTTTGTCGTCCGCGTTCCGGCCTTGTCTCGGCCCTTGATTTGTCTGCCTTCTCTCTCTCTCTCTCTCTCTCTGTGATTTATTACAGGGGAATTAGCACTCTTCCGGTGGCCTAGGCAGTGTCTTGCTGCGGGCTATTCCCCGTCGGGAGAGGATTCACTTCCTTTCCCCTTAGGCTTCCATCTCCGGGTTGGCTGCTGGTCTGGGCGGCCCCCTAGGAGGGTTGTTCCTGGTCTCCTTGGAGAGTAGGAGGGCCGAGACATCCTGTTGCCCTGTTCCTGGCTCTCTGTTTTGGTGGTGGTAGTACTTGGGGTCCTGGCTCGTGCTTCCCCAGATTGGACTGTGGCTGGGGATCCTCCTATTGTAGCGTTCTTAGCCCCCTGGCATCTGTTGGCTGTATTCGATTCCTGGTGAGTGGTAGCTGCTTGGTTGGGGTATAGCCTCTCCTCTGGGGTCTGGGTGGCACCCTCCCTGCCTTGTATTCTCTTCAGTGTTTGTGAGATCACCACTTAGGGTTGGCCGCCTCCTGTCTACTGGTGTACCTTTCTCCTCCTCTATTCGGCTCCTGTTTGAGGGATATTGGAGGGTGGCAGAATTTTGATTGGGGTTAAGTTCCTGGGACGGTTGGCGGTCCTGCTCCATCGCTTGTTGGCCATTGTTCCCCTATCAGAGCCTGACACTTTCGCTAGTCGGTCCGTGGGCTAAGCCTCTGTCCTTTTGGGCTTCCATTTCCTCTACCCTTCCTGAGCCTCCCGATGGATTGCCGTCCCATCTCCCGAGTTCCCTACCACAGTCTCACTCCACCTTAGGAGCCAATCCGCTTGAAGGTCTGGGTCTTTGTACAGTCTCCCCGTTCCTCCATCCAGGTCAGGGTCCCGGCTCAACTAGGATCAGACATCTGGCTTCGCGACCAGCACCTTTAACCCGGCCACGGCTGCAGTAAGGAGGCACGGGCAACTGTTACTGTTCCCAAGCATCACTCCCTAGCGCCGCTCTCTAGCCTCAGACCCAGACCTTCCTTCAGTGACCCCCGTGACACATAACATCTCCCCTCGGGGAGAGAATACAGGCCTACCAAGTAGATGTACCTGCCGAGACTCCTCCTGGGCGCTGTTTCGTACCTATTAACCTCTGTACCAAAGTACTTTAAACATACCATAATACGAAGTCAGCAGGGCATCCTGGTAAGGACCAGCTTCTCTGGTCGGTATACAGTGGTGGCCAGAACTTAACAAAGATGTTGCTGCCTGTCCAGTCTGTGTGCAGACCAAATCACCCTGTCATCTTCTAGGGGGCCTTCTCTAACCCATACCTAATGGGGAGAAGCCATGGTCACACCTTACCACGGACTTCATAGTCGACCTCCCTTTGTCTAATGGTAACACAGTCATCCTCATGGTCGTTGACCGATTTTTTTAAATGATTCACTGCATAGCTTTCAAAAAAATCCCATGCTAAAGAGTTGGCTACGGTCTTTGTCAAAGAGGTCTATTGGTTACACGGGGTTCCCAAAGTCATAGTTTCCAACTGGGGTAGCCAGTTTGTCTCGAGATTCTGGAGGGCCTTCTGTGCTCAACTAGGTATCCAACTCTCCTTCTCCTCGGCCTATCACCCACAATCGAATGGGGCTGCGGAAAGGGCTAATCAGGCCTTGGAGCAATTCCTGCGGTGCTACATTTCAGACCATCAGAATAATTGGTTGGATCTGCTACCTTGGGCGGAGTGTGCTCATAACAGTGCTATCTCAGCTTCTACCCGGCTCTCCCCCTGCATGGTGAATTATGGGTATCATCCCTCCATGATTCCAGATTTGTTCTCTCCCCAGGGAATTCTGGCATTGGAGGAACATCTCTAGTAAATCCGTTCCACATGGGTGCAGGTCCAAGAGTCATAGCGACACTCACAACAATCCCAGGAGCTCCAGGCCAATTGTAAACACCTATCCGCACCCTCCTACCAGGTCGGGGAGAGGGTCTAGTTGTCCACCAGAAATCTCCACCTCCGAGTTCCCTCTCAGAAAGTGGCTTCCTGCTTTGTGCGGCCTTTCCGTATCCTCAGTGTGAACCCTGTGGCCTATGCCCTAGACCTCCCTCCCAATATGTGTATACACAGTGTGTTCCATGTCTCGCTGCTGAAACCCTTGCTATGCGATAGTTTTACTATGGTCGCTCCTCAACCCCATTCGGTGCCCATTGATGGCCATGAGGAGTTTGAGGTCCACTCCGTAGTCGACCCTTGTACTTTCCGAGGGAGGCTTCAAGATTTGGTCCATTGGAAGGGGTACAGTACAGAAGAGCACTCATGGGTTCCAGCCACAGTCGTGAATGCCCCCGCCCCCATGCTTTCTGTGCACGCTTTCCCCATAAACCTGGTCCTGCCCTGCGGGGGGTCGTTGAGGGGGGGGTACTGTCAAGGTTTGGGTGAGCTGCTCTAAATCTGCTGCTTGATTCTGCTGTCTGAGCTAATGTAGTGCTCTGCTATCCATTGCTGCTGCTTTCGCTTTCTTTGCTCAGGCTGTATCAGCTGACCTCTCTGTGTTTGCTCACCTGACTATCAGCGAACCCTTTCAGGGTATTTAAAGCAGCTTGGCTCACTTCCTGGTTGCCCTTCTGTCTGATTCTGGCTGCAAACGTGTTATCCTGAGTTGCTGATTATCTGTGAATGACCTGGCTTCCTTTGATGTCCCTTCTGACTCCTGGATTGTTCCTGACTTCGTTGAGCTCCATATTCCGAACCCCGGCTTGGCTGAGTACCTGTCTTGATTCCTGACCCCGGCTTGTCTTTTGGTTTACGCTTCTGGATCATGATTTTTCTTTGTTTGCTTTGTTATTTTACTAAAGGTGTTTTGCACATTTTTGTGTCTGTCTGGTTCATGGTCCCTAACATTATCCACATAAAACTTCCTTTTAACACAACAACCTGTGTACTTAAAACTCCTTGGATTCAACTACGACAACCTGAACGCAGATTCTATATCAGCCTTTGCCAACATGGCCCCTGGGCCCACCTCCTTCACAATCTCCAAAGCTGCATCTAAGGATTGGTACTGCACACTACAAGCCTCCTCCTGCAATGCATCATCAACTGACCCTCCTTCCGGGTATGACAAATGTTGAATCAACCTAAACTTCCCTGCCTCCTTCTTGGGCACCACCCCCACAGGGGAAACCACTAAACCTTCAATTGGATTAACGGCCTGCCACCCTACCCAAACCCACCTCCTTGTCGATTTTTTTTCCTGCATATCTTCTGCATGCATATAAGCTGACTTCTTCCCCTTACCAACCTTCAACAATGCCTCATTAACTGGGATAACACCTTTCCCTAAATCCCTTCAACAACCATGCTGCCCTGGCCCTATCCTGGTACTCCTGCAACAACTCCACCAAATCATTTACCCATACTGGTGACATCTCACCACACCCCCCTTGCCTGCAATCCATCACTGAGTGCGTGCCCCCACACACCTTACATGTCTAAATTTACAAATGAAACCCCTTGTACACTTTTTCTCATTGTACGCCCAACATACAGCTCTTATTCCAGTTCCCGCCCCCTGATTGACAACCCCCATAGGCTGACTCCCCACCCTCTTGGGTGCTGCCCCCATAACCACATTCGTCCATATCTTTCTGCCCAAAACTCAATGACTTACAGGCTGCCTTCTTAGTCCTGAGCCACATAGTGTCAAAACTGAGTATTTACACTATCTCTGGAGAGCTATAATGTTACCACTGAATAATACACCTCCTTAGTGGATAGCCTTAGCTATCTGTTCCTGGTAGCTACTTAGAGATGAGCGGTCTTTTAAATCTGTGGATACGCTTTCAATTACTGCAAGTGTAGATCAGGATTGTAGCTGTGCTATTAACTGGTCAGAGCATCCAATCCAGATCACTGAGTGAGACGGATCTTTGAGTTTAGAAACCCGCTCACATAGACTGTTCAGATTATATAGGAAGCATATAGCTAATTGGAAACACTAGTAAAAGTTTCCAATCTAGATTCCAGAACGAGACGGATCTTTCAGTTAGATGATCCGCTCTCGTTTGCTGTTCTGGTAATTCAGGCAGCGTCTCTAAGTCAAACGCTCAATAATAGCTGCAGCGTATAGTATATACTTTCTCACTACATCTTAATTAAACATACTGACTACCTGACTAAAATCATTTCCCACATAATGTCCCCAACTGAGAATCACCCAACGTGTTTTGCCGTGCGGCTTCGTCAGGGGAAATGTTACCGATTGTGTCTCAGTCCCGGTATTTAAACCCTATTTCTTGGGCTTGTTTTCAGGATCGTCATCTGACATATGTCATTCAGATGAATGTTCCTTAGATAGTATGTCTGACTTGATAGACAATATGCTGACTATAGCAGAATAATAATAAAATTATTAAAATAAATATAAAATATATTTATATTATTGTATTAATATTTAGCATTAAAGGCACCTTACTTTGACAAGGAAAAAAATGATTTTTAAGTGCATAAAGAACATACAACCATATTTGCTACTTATTCTTATAGTGTATCATATGAAAAATGTTTTATTAAAATATTGAATTTGATTACTTTTTGGCAAAATTATAAGTTGAGTTGATACAGTTGTCATCTTAACGCTGTAGCACATATATGTTTTACACATTGGTATCACCCAAGTCTAACACACATTAATATATATAATTATAATTATTTGCCAGATGAATCAAGAATAATAATATTATTGTAGCATCAAAGGTGTATATAAAAATAATAAAATACTGATATCATCTTCGTATTTTATTGGTACTTGCTGACATTCTAGGCAGGGAAAGGGAAGGAGGTAAGATGTATCAAAAGAATTTATTTAAAGAGCAGTAAACTTTTTTTATGAAAAAATATATATTGTAGGGATTTTACTGTGGAGTAAAATAAGGGTACTCCCACTGCCGAGAGATTTATATTTCCAGAGTTATTACAGTTTAAATCCATGTTTTTTTACATTATCAGTGCCCTCTAGTGGTCAAATTCTAATTATATTTCCTGTTAGATCCTAATGGAGAGCAAAGTCAGAAAAGTCAGAGACATACAGTTCTCCATAGAATGTGATAGAAACTGCCTGTCACTTCCTGTCAGTTAGAACTATCAGGAAGTAAACACAGTAAATTCACTTCCTGATTATTTAAACTGCTATAAAATTTGAATAAAACATCTAACAGCGATGGTATGACATTGTTTTATTCAGCAGGAAATGCTCTATAAAATGTGTTTTCATAAAAAAAGTTTACTACTCCTTTAAATTCATTTTAGGCAGAATAAGACTAATGATGATAGTTATTTATACCATCTTAGTCTTTGATAAAGGGAGTGAATGTAAACCCCTCATTCAGACCTGATGGTGATTTTGTCTTTAGCATAAATATCCATTGTGCTTCAGTTCTTTGAAGTTTAATGTTGATATCATCCTTTCTTCGATTGGGGAATATCCTCACAATGACCATGAATCTCATACATGAGGGATCTCCTTTGTGAACCTCATTGATGTGTCTCGCTATAGGTTTGTCCTGAAATTATCATACTCCAGCCACACTGAACCACCATGTTAGACGCACAAATCCACTATTAGCTCACTATATTTCCACAAATTCTGAGCCTCCTGCAGTTTAACCTCCAAATACACAGTCGCATAAACCGCAAAACCCTTCCCCCACTGCAAAATACCTTTATATGCTTTTGCTCCCCTTTTTCCTTATTGTTACTCTTCTCCTCCTTCTCCCTCACTGCCTCCCTTGTTAGATCAAACACACAGACATATTGCCTGCCCATATCCTCCTCTGAACCTTCTCTTTAACATGTGCATGCAAAGAAGTAATTGCGCATGCATAAGGATCCCCTGCTGTTGCTAACGTCACACCCTTCCTAACCTCCTTTGTCCCCTTCTTTTGCTTTCTTTACATTCAAACCCTTCACACATTTCTTCATGAATTTAAACACCACGCCCTCCTTTGAGTCATCGTCTGAGGAATCAGATGACTCTGACTCCTAGGAGGATGAATCCTCCACCCCATTTGACACATTATTCACACAGTGCTAGACTCACCATTGTAGCTGATGTCCACCTCCTGCTGGCAACTGGTCTCCACAGGCTCTTGGGTCTCCTCCACCCTGTCCTCTTGTAGCTTTGAAGTTTGTGCTGCTGCCTCCTGCTGCACCGTCACTTTGTCTAAATTACAAAACAGAACATGCCTCAACCCCCCCAAAGAACACCAAACAGACCAAACCCCCAACCCCCCAAATTGGCCTGCTGAGTCCATCCCTGCCACTGCCCTTGTATACCTCCACTACCCCTGGCTGCCCCCCAGCCCCATGCTGACCAGAGCTAAAACCCCCAGGGCCAGAAACCCCCCCAAGGTCCATACCCCCCACCAGCTGGATAATGACCCCCAGAACCACCAGGACCCACCCCCCCAAATGAACCAAAATCCTCATACCTCACTACACCAGCCCCCCCATGTCCAACCATGACCCCCTGCATACCTGGACTCTGAGCCTATCACAGTACCAGTGCTCCCCTTGTGACATTCTGTCAGTCTACACTGTGCTTTACTCCTATTGGCTATTCTGTGTTTGTAACGCCCAGTATGGCCTTTATATACTGGGCTCTGGCACCCCTCCGGTGCCCTTTCGTGGTGTTCCTGTACCAGTGCTTGTTCCTGTTCTCGGTGTTTCCCAGTGTACCGACCCGGCCTGCCTGACTACTCTGCATCTTGTCTCCTGCCTGTGAACCGAACCCGGACTGCCTGACCATTCTTCTGTGCCTGCTCCTGTGTAACGACCCGACTTGGCTGTCGTTCCTGATCCTGTGTACCGACCCGGCTGGGCTGACGTTCCTGCTCTGGTGTACCGACCTGGCTTGGCTGACATTCCTGCTCTGGTGTACCGACCTGGCTTGGCTGACGTTCCTTCTCCTGTGTACCGACCCGGCTTGGCTGATGTTCTTGCTCCTGTGCACCGACCCGGCTTGGCTGACGTTCCTGCTCCGTGATTCAACCCGACTTGGTTGGCGTTCCTGCTCTGGCTGCCTCTGTGTCGCCTTAGTGACATTCCTATCGATTAGGCATTAGTGATGATTTCCAGTTGGTTGCGACCTCAGGGCAAGTTGCTCCATTGCCCAGTCAGTCCGGTCACGGCAGTGCTCAGTTGCGTGTCTCTGTTACTGCTCCTGCAGAGTGCAAGTGGCCTAGTCTCCATTACTGCTACAGCAGTGTGCCATTGGCCTTGTCTCCATTATTTCTTCTGCAGAGTGCAAGTGGCTTAGTCCCCGTTACTGCTACGGCAGTGTGCCATTGACCTTGTCTCCGTTACTGCTCCTGCAGAGTGCAAGTGGTCTAGTCTCCGTTACTGCTATGGCAGTGTGCAATTGGCCTTGTCTCCGTTACTGCTCCTGCAGAGTGCAAGTGGCCTAGTCTCCGTTACTGCTACGGCAGTGTGCCATTGGCCTTGTCTCCGTTACTGCTCCTGCAGAGTGCAAGTGGCCTAGTCTCCGTTACTGCTACGGCAGTGTGTAAGTGGCCTGGTCTCCATTACTGCTACGGCAGTGGTATATGTTGCTCAGTTCCTGATGCTACTCTGACAGTTCACGTTTGTCTGCTAGCCTATTACTGGGCGTTACTTATCCTTAAACTGTCTATTTTGAGTGAGCTCCATCACAGACCTCTCTTCACATGGGACTGTTTACACTCACTGAAGACCATTAACCCATGCAGTACCTTTCTCCTGGGAATCCATCGTATTCTGCCTGACCTGTGTCAGTGTATTCTGTTATGGACTCTATGGTTATACTGGACCTGTCGTGTGTCTGTATTATTCTGTTTAAATACTGCAGGACCTGTGAGGGTTATTATATTACTGTGATTTCAATAAAACTGTGTTCTAGCCTAAACAACTGTGTCTGTGTGTCAAACAAACCGTTACAGAGCCCCGTCCTCCTTCTGCCTCTTAGATCCCCCCGATAAAAATGGAGCACCCTTCTTACCCAAGGAGCGGGCACCCAGTTTAAATTTGCTGCCTCTCTTGAAAGATGCTGCTCGGCTCGCAGCACATGGGCTGGCAGCCTCAGACCGAGAACCGGAAGTCAGATCTGACGCGACTTCTGGTTTTTGGCTGTTGGCGGTACCGCTTCGGCAGGGAAATTCTTCGCTGAGGCAAAACCTTCTTCTGCTCCATGATCCACGTTTCTGCAAGACACAAGGGAACAGGTTAGAAGTAATGTGAGAAACCAAAAAGGCTTAAGCATCTCTTACTTCAATCTCCCAATTATTTTGTTCAGATATGATATATTCAATTGGACATCTGTAGTGACTAATATATATGTAATAACCTCTGCTGGAACAGTGATATCAATCATCCAGATCATGTGGGAACCTAGTGTGCTTGCTCAGAAGATCCCTTTTCCGATCCATAAAGTACTTCATACACCACAAGAATGAGCCAGCACCACTATGGTTAATCACCACAAAACTCCAGCAATATAAAAATAACAATCAACTTTATTGTAGAAAATTTCAGTAAAAAAGTAGTACCTTGAAATCGTTACAACCCTTGTTCTGAACTAGAAGAGACTATATCACAGTTTACCAATCAGGTGTACTCGACCTTCCCATCTGATCAACGTGTTTCACGCATCCAGTGCTTACTCATGATCAAGGACGCCAATAGTAGTAATGTGAGGCCAGCCTAGGCTGGCCTCACCTTTATACACCCTTACCTGCCAGGTGTGAAAATCCCCGCCCCCTACCTTTCCCGTCAGTCGTGGAGGGCCCAGCATGCATCATCCTTTGTCTCCCAATCTTCCCTTGCATGCTGAGCCCCCCATGGCCGCCATTTTGGCGTGCCTGGGGGCAAGCACCTTAATGACGCTCCCAGGCAGTCGCTCGCTTTTAACTTATAAGTAAGCCTGTGTAAATAAAATACTTAAGTCTTTGTTCTAAATCTTTTATTAATTTACAAAAAGAGGTGTCAAAAGGTCATGAAATTACCTAAAAATTCTCGGTAATACCCTGCGCTCACTGTATTTATCAGTTGTGTCCAGGTGCTGTGCCGCCACGGTCCTCCCCTGACCAGAATAGTTTGATGCAAAGAAGAATGGATGCAGCCGCACTCCAAAACTTGAGGCAATTGGATGCAAACCTTCACAATTATCGTTAAAAATCCCCTTTTATTAATAAAGCATAAAACACAAATATACATTGAAAAGGCAAGGGTGTAGCATGACTGGGGCGGATTGTCCTATAGGGGTATCGGAGAGGATTACAGCAATGTTTTATTCTATTATTAACCCATTGAATTCCTCATAGGTGCAGTACCTCACTTGCATACTAGAGAGGCATAATTCATCAGTAATTCACCCCTTGTATGCCAAAAAGGTGTTAAATATTGATGAATTATGCCTCTTAGCACACAAGGGGTTATACATTGAGGTACACATTTCTGTGCAATGTATTGGGCACCTATGAAACATTCAATGGGTTAATCACAGAACACATTACTGTACACCTCTGACATGCAAGGGGTTATTAACTGATCATTTATTGCACACAGTAGGTTAAGAGGTTAATAGGTGAGCATTTATACCATTTTTAGCAATGTACACAGTGGGTTAGGTTAATAAGAGCTTATAATACAGTGAAGTTAATGCATGTTTAAACTGTTACTTATGACCCAGATGCTTTGCCTGCTCCTGCACTGTTAAGTGGGCTGAAGGTAGAAAAGGAGTGGGAAAAAGAGTTAGATGTTTCTACAGTTGTATTTAACCTTTTGAGTGCTGTAGATTAGTATATGTAAATAGAATACTTTGGTCTTCATTACTGTGCTTGGTCATCCCTCAAATACCATTCCCTTTGGCCATCATTTAATAGTCTATTGGATTTATATGCCTTCAGCTTCTTTAAGCCCCACTATATATGCAGAGGTCCAGTGGAATCACCAGGACCAGGAGGCAGATTCTTCAGAGGTGGTTTAACCTCAATAGAAGAGAGTCAGGATTACTGCGCACTATTCATGCAGGTATGTTTGGTTTGATTTGAATTATTTTGAGGACACTTGGATCAGCAGACCAGGAAGAATAAATAATAGAAGCAAAGCACTGTTTGACATTGACCTCTGGAACTGTTTCCATTCAGTTTTAAATGACCTGCCTAAAACAAATAGAAGGGTGGCATAGTGTATTCAGCCATCTTTTAGGGGCATGCCACCCAAGTATTTGGAATTTTATTAATCGATTAAAAAAGGAACAAAGTTTGACAGAATTAAAATTGGCACAGTATGCTTCAGGACAGGAGCCACCACGAGCTAAAAAAAAGTGTATAGGGAAAATGCACGAAGTTTGAAAGGAATTGTTATAAACTATGAAAGCACACAGTTGTCTGACTACCTTAATTTTAATAGATAGACTTCATAACTTAAAATATATTTGTTATTTTATGTTATGTTATGCTGTATTAAAAATTGTTTGTTTTCAATAAAGATTGCTACAAAAATGTGTGGTTATTCTGTTAAACATACTTACATATATATATATCCACTGTCATTTGTTATGTTGTATGAAAATTTTCTCTCCAGTTAACATTACAAAATTTTGTACTTTATTGTAAAGGCTTTTTGTTAACAATAAAGATTGCTACATAACTTTACTAATATTTATTTGTACTTACTGCGCCCTTATTTCTCTCTAAATGCTTCCCTATTGCATCCTTAATGTGTCCTTATGTGCGCTTTACTTCAAGATGCGATTGGAATTTTGAAGCAGGCGACATATAAATGTCGACATGTTGTGCAAGGTGACATGTTAAATTTGTGACTCTTTAACTTGCAATATCGATTGCGTCATTCGCATTGACGCGACCAAACAAATGCAACATTGTAAGATGCACGATGCAGCGTGCAACATTTCAAAAGTGAACCAATTTATTTAAATCGCTCTACAGTAATATCCTTCAGTTATTTCCCTCTTCAGAGAATGTGTTGTATTTATTACAGTACTCAACTCCACTCAGTTGGTTGCTACTTAAATTACAAAATACATTTTTCTCTCCAAAAACCAACCATCCAATATTCTTTTTATAGAATTAGTACTGTAAATCTCTGTAGTAAACTTTTTTTATATTCTTCTGTTTACACATAAACAGAGCAACAGTTTTACTTGTTTCAACAAGCAAATTATCTGACACAAATTAAAACTCAGTATCAATGTTCTAGTTTCACCTTACAGTATTCAGTAAGATTCCTACTGTAATGTATTGATTTTAGACAGATAATGTGCAGTGAGTTCTTTTGATGTCACTAAAATTAACATTAAGTATACTCTGCCTGGTTTTTTCCTATTTGGCAATTCTCAGTTTTGATCTCAATTTTACCATGTAATAGGAGAACCGTTACATTTTAGCAGTCTTAATTTCATTTTTATTCGCTTACTTAAATCCAGTGCCACAAGCCACATTATCCATTCAATTCATACAATTAGGCCCAATAGTCTTAAAGGATTTAGCCAATTCTACTTCAGTAAATAGTCTATCCCATCCACTCACAGTGAGTGTGTCTCTCACTCGCATCCACTCACAGTGAGTGTGTCTCTCACTCGCATCCACTCACAGTGAGTATGTCTCTCGCTCGCATCCATTCACAGTGAGTGTGTCTCTCACATTCACTCAGTGAGTGTGTCTCTTGCTCACATCCTCTCACAGTGAGTGTGTCTCCCATCCTCCCAGTGTGTGTGTGTGTCTCTCTCCCATCCACTCATAGTGTGTGTCTTTCGCCCATCCACTCAGTGTGACCGTGTGTCTTGCTCCCATCCACCCAGTGTGAGTGTCTCTCCCAGCCTCCCAGTGTGTGCGTGTGTCTTTCTCCCATCCACTCAGAGTCTGTGTCTCTCCCATCCACTCAGAGTATGTCTTTCTCCCATCCACTTAGAATGTGTGTCTCTCTTCCATCCACTTAGTGTGAGGGAGTGTCTTTTTCCCATCCACTCACAGTGTGCATCTCTCTCCCATCCACTCACAGTGTGCGTCTCTCTCTCATCCACTCACAGTGAGTGTCTCTCCCATCCACTAGTGTGTGTGTGTGTCTCTCTCCCATCCACTCAGTGTGAGTGTGTGTGTCTCTCCCATCCACTCAGTGTGAGACTGTCACAGTTTGTTTTGACTCTCAGACACAGAGTAACATAAAAATCAAACTTTATTGAAAAGTTTAATGGGAACCCTCACGGGTCCTGAACATACACATATATCACATGAACATAATAGGTTAAAACAGTAGTTTTTGCAAGATACAGTATGGTAGGCTCTACTGGCCTTGCCAATATACCCGGCAAGACAGCCTGGAGGGTAACATGACAATCTGAATGTGGCTCTACCGGCCTTGCCAATATACCGGGCAAGGCAGCCTGAAAGATGACACTATGGAATGGAAACAGGCTCTACCGGCCTTGCCAATATACCAGGCAAGGCAGCCTGGATGGTACACGACAATCTGAATGTGGCTCTACCGACCTTGCCAATATACCAGGCAAGGCAGCCAGGAGGACAGAAGGACAGCTCCACTAATGCTGAATAGATGGAGCAGCAGCATAAGATGGAACAGCGGAGCAAACCAGTATCACAACCAGGGAGACCAAACCAGTGCAATAATGGAGGCAGCAGCAACCGGTGAATGAAGGGTTAACCAGTACCGTGCACTGGACAACAGTATAGCAAACCGGTTCTATAACAGATGGATCAGCAACCGGTAATGTGGAGTAAACCAGTATCGTGTACTGAACAACAGGAATGCCCAACTGGTTCTATAATGGAGGAATCAGCAACTGGTGAATATGGAGTAAACCAGTACCACGTACTGGACAACTGTATCCCCCAACCGGTTCTGTAATGGCTGGATCAGCAACCGGTGAATGTGGAGTAAACCAGTACCGCGTACTGGACAACGGTAACGTCCAACCAGTTCTATACTAGCGGGATCAGCAACCGGTGCATGTGGAGTAAACCAGTACCGCGTGCTGGACAACAATAGCGCCCAACCGGTTCTATACTAGCGGAATCAGCAACCGGTGAATGTGGTGTAAACTAGTACCGTGTACTGGACAATAATAGCGCCCAACCGGTTCTATACTAGCGGAATCAGCAACCGGTGAATGTGGAGTAAACCAGTACCATGTACTGGACAATCGTCTTGCCCAACCGGTTCTATACTAGCGGAATCAGCAACCGGTGAATGTGGAGTAAACCAGTACAGCGTACTGGACAACAATAGCGCCCAACTGGTTCTATACTAGTGGAATCAGCAACCGGTGAATGTGGAGTAAACCAGTACCACGTACTGGACATTCGTATCGCCCAGCCGGTGAATGTGGAGTAAACCAGTGATCAGAATGTCACCCAGGCGACCCAGCAGCCAGACGGATGACAATCAGGATTCAGCAGCAGGAACAGCAGACAAGCCAGGACCACCATTGGAACGACAGGACTGCCAACCAGGTCAGGAACGGTGCAGGAACAATGGCAGCACGGGATCAGGAATGGAAGCAGTAACGACAGCCCAACCAGATCTGGAACAGAGGCTGGAACCACGCAGGAGTGGCACTGACTACTGGAGAAATGCTGACACTGGTAGCAGCGTGAAACAGGCCCAAGGATACAGGTACAAGGCAGGTGACTGCTGGCATAGAGACACCACGAAAGGGCAACCAAAGGGTGCCTCAGCCCAGACTATAAGGCAATACTGGGCGGGCAAACGACAGGCGGACAATGGAGAGTACACACACCTGACTGACAGCAGAAGTCAGCAATCACGGGCACTGTGATAGAGTCTCTCTCCCATCCACTCACAGTGTGAATGTGAGTCTCTCTCCCAGTCACTCACAGTGTGAGTGTGAGTCTCCCATCCACTCAGTGTGTGTCTCTCCCACTGTGCCTAAGTTAAATATGACGGATGTGTCATGATTTTGCTGAGCTGCTCCCATTCTGCCTATTGATTCTGCTGTCTGAGCTAATCTAGTTCTCTACTATCCACTGCTGCTGTCTTCTGAGTTTCTGGCTCAGGCTGAATCAGCTGACTGCTCTGATTACTCACCTGACTGTTATCAGCCAACCGTCTCAGGTTATTTATAGCAGCTTGGCTCACTTCCCCATTGTCTTTGTGTTTGTTTGCTGACCTGTTGTTGCTGGCTGAGATGGATTTTCCTGTGCTCCTGCTTGCTGCGTTCCAGACCCTTGGCTTGTTACAGACATCGTGGACTTCTGTGCTCCTGACCCTTGGCTTGTTCCTGACTTCGCAGACTTCTGGTTTCCTGACTCCGGTTCGGCTGAATACCTGTCTTGGTTCCTGACTCTGGCGTGTCTTTTGGTTTATGCTCTGGGATCATGCTTCTGTTTTTGTTGCACTAATAAAGGTGTCTTATAAAAAAAGAGCTAGTCTCTGGGGGAGAGCGCTCCTAGTGGCGCAGTCAAGCTAAGAACCACAATATATATGAAATCATATAATATAAAAATCCTATAATTACTTAAAAGTAAAAAGGGATAAGAATGGGTGAATAGAAAAAATGTAATAAATAAAGTAAAACAAAATATGAATAAGAGGTGAAATATAAATGGAAAAATAAATAAATAAAATAAAATATAAAAATAATAAATGTAAAGAATAATACTAAATAATAAAGAATAAATATGTGAGTCCCAAATAGGAATCAAACTTAGTGGGGTTCTGGTTAGTAATCAAAGATGGAAAAAATGGTGAATAAAGTCAATGATAATTGGAAGTACTTAACTCAAAATAAAATGAGGATGGAACAATGGAATGGTTCAGGAATAGGATGGAATGATGGATGAAAATGAAGGCTGAAAAGTTATTGATGGTGATGAATATTCACTTGGAAGTGCAGTAGGTAGAGATCTCTAGTGGCCTTGTCCACTGTAGCAAAAGCAGAATCTGGAAGAGCTCAAAAGCGCAGCACACATAACGAGAAAAGAGCTAAAACAATGTATCTAAGTGTAGTAATTTAATGCCAAGGATAAAAACAATAACATAATCAATATGCACTCACAAATGCCCTTCTTGGGCTGAAAGCACTTCAAACGGGTACTCTCTCCATCGAAGCCTCGGTCTGCGTCCTCCTGGCTCACCTTGTAACTAGTCCTCAGTGATGTCCTTAGTTCTTAATGCCGTTTGGATGTTAAAACAGAACATTGGTGCCTCTTGGCACTGTAAAGTATCCATCACTAAGAAGATAAATGTCTGGCTGAGGTGTTGTAAGCGTCCGTTCTTGAGCGGGTGATGACCTCGTGGAGAGGCTTGTGGCAAACAGTACGGAGAGGGCTGGGGCCAGTAGGGGGCGGAGGAAACTCACAGGGGGCGTGGAGAAGTCCTGGTGTAATGTTGGCAGTAGATCTGCCGGAACCCAAACATTTTTGCAGACTCTCTGTCTGCTTTCTCAAGGTGTATTGCATTTTACATTTTTGTGTCCAGTCTGGTTCCTGGTCGCTAACAGGATGCAAAGTTCAACTCTTTAATGATCTATTGCCCCAAACTCTGCAGAAGAGATGGACCCTGAGACCTCTTACCAAGCAACAAAGGAACCTAGGGGGTGAGGTACAGATGGGGGTTCCCCTTCCAGCTATCCACATCTCACAACAGCCCCTCAGCTTATATGAGAGACCCAGAGGAAGCCCACAAATTCTGTCGGGTGCTAAACATCGAACCCCCTGCCTTCATGAGGATTTTTTCTGAGGTGTCTGGTCTGCCGAGAGAAGGTCAACTACCTAGGGAATGCAGTGAGCTCTGAATAACTGTCCCTGGCCCTGATCCAGACTCTCTACTTCTATTCCTACTGCTAAAGACTGGAACTGAATCTGCTGACTTTAAATCTGCGGCCTAGTTGTTCCCCTACCTCTAACACTTTATTTCCTAGAGCCTGAACATCCTATTGGTTTTTAACCTGCTACCCTGAACCCACATGGGACTGACCTCTAGTAGAAGCTTAATACTTGGCATTTACTCTGGGCAAGATGTGTACCTATTGAATGTTTTGAACACTGTTTCCCCTGGTGCGCATTGTGATGAGCCTAACTATGGTTTGATTTATTTTATGTACTCATATGTTTGTGTGTGTGTGTGTGGGAGTCTGCTTGGGTCCTGGTTCGAGCTCATGACGTGAGCATGTGGTGCTCAGTGTGGGGGCCGGGGGTGCCCAGGTGCGGGCCTTTTGCGCCCTCCTGCATACGTCTGATTTCCTAATGTATAACTACTGGGTAACGATATGTCTCTGTTTATGATTTTGTTGAGTCGGGTCATATCTTGAATGACATTACTGTTTGCACCTCTGTGACTCTTGTTGGTCAGTTACACTGCCGCTGGGTGGTCTGGTTCCCCAACTGTTGTCCCAGTCTCACGCAGTGCACATCTTGTCACTTGTTTGAACACTTGGAGCAATCATTCCAGGGGTCATACCGCTGTGCCAAGTGTGAGCATATTTTCTTTTTAGAAACTAAGGTATCGGATCTGGAAAGAAATATTGCAACATTGAGTGACAATGGAAACCTGGAAAGGAGTTTAGAACTCACAGAGCAGGTAGTAAGGTGGGATTAGTGGTAAAGAGGGTGGTGTTATAGATGAGAAGTGACAGGCAGCTGGGTAACAGCTAGAGGTAGTAGGCATAGAAAGAGGCAGGCCAGTTCTGATTTGACCAGTCCAACATATTTGCAAGCTTGTGTGAAGATGTGGATAGCTCAAAACTGGCAACACTGGAGAAGGCTGATTCCTCTAGCAGCCAGGGGAGCAGTCCTCCTTCCAGTTTATATGGGATGCAGAGTAGGCAGAAACAAAGGCAGGTGGTGGTAATAGGGGACTCTATTATTAGGAAGGTAGATAGGGTAATCTGCCACCAGGAACATGAATGCCGAACAGGATGTTGTCTCCTGGGTGCTCGGGTTTGGCATATTGCGGACAGGGCAAACAGATTATTGGGAGGGGCTAGAAGCGTCCCTGCTGTCTTGGTACATATTGGTACCAATGATAAAAAAGGAGGAAAATGGAAGTCCCTCAAGAAATATTTCATGGATTTAGTGTGAAAGCTAAAGGCAAGGACCTCTAGGGTAGTTTTTTCTGAAATACTACCTATTCATTGCACCGGTGTAGGTAGGCAGAGGGAGCTCAGGGGGCTTAATGCATGGCTCATGTATTGGTGGAAGAAGGAGTCTTTTGTATTTATAGAGCATTGGGCTGACTTTGCTCTTGGGTACAGTCTATATGGAAGTGATGGATTGCACCTAAATGGTAGAGGAGCTTTTAAACAAGGAAAGGGGCGGGGGATTATAGATAGCAAAAATTGGGTAGCTAGAGTGGATAGGAACTGGGTCCAAGTAAATACATAGTAACATAGTAATTCAGGTTGAAAAAAGACGTGCGTCCATCTAGTCCAACCCTTTTCCTATTCCTGTTTACCATCATTGATCCAAAAGAAGGGAAAAAAACCCCCTCAATACTGCAATTTCTAATTCTGCCTTGAATGGGGGAAAAAATTCCTTCTTGATTCCAAATGGCAATCAGATTTCTCCTTGGATCAACAAGCACTAACTAAATATTAATCCCAACACTAACGTACATACCCCTCTATGTTTTGCTCTTTTAAATAAGTATCCAGGCCCTTTTTAAAGACATCTAATGTATTCGATAGCACCACCTCCTCAGGCAGTGAATTCCATACCTTTATTGTCCTTACCGAGAAGAAACCCTTCTGCTGTTGTAGATGAAATCTCCTTTCCTCAAGTCTAAGTGGGTGGCCCCTTGTCCTTTCTACTGTTCTGTTAATTAACAGGTCTTTGGAGAGCCCTTTGTATGGGCCCTGAATATATTTATATAGTGTTATCATATCCCCTCTAAGACGCTGTTTCTCTTGTGTGTACAAGTTTAACTTTTCTAGCCTTTCTTCATAACTAAAACTTTCCATTCCCCTTACTAGTTTTGTAGCCTCCTCTGCACTTTCTCTAGTTCCATAATGTCCTTTTTCAGAAAGGGCGCCCAGAATGTAACAGCATATTCTAGGTGGGGTCTTACCATGGACCTGTGAAGAGGCATAATAATATCTTCCTCCCTTGTGTCAATACCCCTTTTAATATATGCCAATATCTTATTGGCCTTTGCAGCTCCTAGCTGGCACTGCACACTAAGTCTATTGCCTACCATTACTCCCAAATCCTTTTCATTAGTAGATTTCCCCAGAGAAGCACCATTTAAACTATATGTTGCATTTTTATTATTATAACCAAAATGCATAACTTTACACTTGTCTATACTGAATCTCATTTACCTGCCCAGTTACTCAATTTGTCCAAATCCTCTTGTAATGAAGATACATCCAGTTCAGACTTTATTAATTATTATTAATTAATTTTGTGTCATCGTCAAACACTGATACATGGCTCCCTATGCCCTCTGGGAGATCATTAATAAACAAATTATAAAGAAGAGGACCCAGAACAGATCCCTGAGGTACTCCGCTTATCACGTTTATCCAATTGGAGAACTTCCCATTTACTACCACCCTTTGCATTCTATCTTTCAGCCAGTTTCCAGTCCATGGACAAACATTTTCTCCTAAGCCTATTTCATTCAATTTGTACACAAATCTCTTGTGTGGAACCGTATCATATGCCTTGGCAAAGTCTAAATAGATCACATCAACCGCCGTTCCCAAATCTATATTTTTACTCACTTTTTCATAAAATGCAATCAGGTTAGCGTGACAAGACCTGTCTTTCACAAAGCCATGTTGGCACCTGCTAATGATATTCCTGTTCAAGCTGAATTGTTGAATATATTCCCTTAGCAACCCTTCAAACAGCTTCCCTACCACAGATGTCAAGCTTACAGGTCTGTAATTTCCTGTCTGGGATTTTGATCCCTTTTTCAATATGGCCACCACATCTGCTTTACGCCAATCTGTGGACACCATACCTGAAATAAAAGAATCCCTGAAAATCAAAAATAATGGTCTGGCCAGGGCCTGGCTTAGCTCTTTAAGTATCCGTGGGTGTATACCATCTGGCCCTGGGGCTTTGTCTACCGTAACACCACTTAACTTTTTCATGTGTTAGCCAATCCCATGCTTGCTGTGACTGTTTTGTAAATGTAGTTTGCAGGTTCTTGTCCATTGGGTTTTCCTTGGTAAAAACAAAAGAAAATAAATTATTTAAAATATCTGCTTTCTCTCTGTCCCCCTTGACCATCTCACCCGTTTCAGATAACAAGGACCCAACATTATCTGACTTTAATTTTTTGCCATTAATGTATTTAAAGAATTTTTTTTGGGTTGCTCTTGCTCTCCTTGGCAATAATTTTTTCATTCTCCAGTCTAGCTAATTTAATTGCCTTTTTACAGGTTTTGTTGACATTTTTGTATTCTGCAAATGCCTCCTCTGATCTCTCAGTGTCAGTTCCCCTATTTTACCAGTTAAACTTCTGGTATTTGCAAGCATACAATTTATGCCACTGCCATGTTCCATTTGTGATTTAATTTTGATGTGGTTTATAGGCTTTTTCCTATCATCTGTACTAACCCAGTTATTAACTACATCGCCTTCCTTTTCTATACTATCTAGCCCAGTATTTATTGGCCCCTCCCCCCTTCCGAGTTTAAAATGTCCTCCAACCATCTAGCCATCCTCTCCCCAAACATTTGAGACCCTCTTGCATTCAGGTGTACCCCAAAGCAAAATCAACCCAGTGCTGACCATGGAGTGGAGAAGAGGTGGGGATAAATGTTATCAACAGGGAGGAACTCCTATTAAATGAAGATGTAAACATAGAAACATAGAATTTGACTGCAGATAAGAACCAATTGGACCATCTAGTCTGCTCATGTACAAAAAGGCATATATAGGTAAAATATGTAAAGACTTCAAAATTAATTGTATGCTAGCAAATGCAAGAAGTATGGTAGATAAAATGGGAGAACTAGAATTGCTGGTGGTTAATGGGCATTTGGACATATTTGGTATAACTGAAACATGGTAGAATGATACACATGATTGGGCTTTAAATATAGAGGGCTATTCCCTGTTTAGGAGAGACAGGATTAATAGAAAAGGGGGAGGTGTGTGCTTATATTTGAAAACAGAGGTAAATCCAGTTTTAAGGGGTGATATTCATGAGGAAACTGGCCATAGTGTTGCATTCTTGTAGGTAGAAATTGAGACTAAATGTGGTGTAAAAGGTAAAAAAAAAAAAAAAAAAAAAAAAAAAAAGGTTTTGGTGGGTATATGCTACAAACTACCAAATATTGCTGAGAATGTTGAGGCCCAACTGCTCTTGCAACTGAGGAGAGCTGCGCAGCTTGGGTACACTATAATTATGGGAGATTTTAACTATCCATATATCAGCTGGACTAATAAGACCTGTCAGAGTGCTAAGGGAAGCAGGTTTGTAAGCATGCTTCGGGAAGGCTACATGTCACAAACGTAGGAAGTGCCAACAAGTGCCAACAAGCAATAACAATGTATTGGACCTAGTGATAATGAATAACATAGATATGGTATCCAATATTAAGGTAAGTGAACGTTTGAGAAACTGATCACAACATGGTTACATTTGATATCAGTTTGGCAAAGCAAAACTGTATAGGTTCAACCAAAATGCTTAATTTAAAAAAAAGCTAACTTCAAATTGTTAAGAGCCTCAATGCAACACATAGACTGGGATAAATTATTTAAAGGCAAAAATACTGAGGAAAAATGGTCAGAATTCAAATTTAGGTTGCAGTAATGTACATTTGGGGAACAAATGTAAAATCACAGCCAATGTGGTTAACTGCAAATATAAAGAAGGAAATGGCAAGGAAAAAAAAGCATTTAAACTATTTAAGTCTGAAGGAACTGAACATTCTTTCTTAACATACAGGGAGTGCAACAAAGATTGTAAAAAGGCAATTAGGTTATCAAAAATAGATAATTTAACTCAAATTGCAAGGGACAGCAAGACTAATCCAAAAAAGTTTTTTAAATATATAAAAAAACTTAAGAGGGAGTGCATTGGACCTTTCAAAAATTAGATGGGTAATGTGACAGCCCCCCGCGGCAGGCACCCGCCCCTGTAGCGTTAGGGAGGCACCTACCAGGTCATTTACACCGGACCGGCCACAGAGGACCACCAGACAGTCCTGGGCCGTTTGCCACTGGATCTAGCTGCACCACCCAGAGGAGGAGCAGTCAACCGGATTGGAAGACCTCCAGGTCCAGCCAGCCCAATGGGGAGCAGTGACCTGGGTAGAGACTCGCACTTCTACCCACTGGAACAGGTCACTGCTGAGCAGGTATCATCCCCTCTGCTGTAAAGCCTCTGCCTTGTCCTGGGTAACAAGTTACTCTACAACAATGGGCATGAATTCACTCCCCTGCCCAGGTAACAACACCGCCTTTATAAATGTGCTTTTGGCTACCCCCGCAGGCCAGCCCACCCGCCCCCAATAGCAAAGCCTAAACATCTGCTTTAGGAATAGGAAAACACACATAAATTTATTGAAATGGAGTATCAGGCCTTTCACAGCCTTCATTTAACTTGTGGTGACATGAATATAACAAAATATCATAATACACAGTAGACAAGACATGCACCAAACATAACATGGTATAACAATTTTATGATGTAAGATGGGGGAGTATAATTAAAACATTGGAGAGAAACTGATGGTCCCAGAATGCAACAGTGCCATATTTGCACACTCACAGCAATGCTGCAATGTAGGTCACCAACCAACAGATGGCAGTGCATAGTACAATGCTCCAATGCAAGATTCAACCAATAGATGGCAGGGCATAGCACAATGCTGCAATGCAAGATTCAACCAATAGATGGCAGGGCATAGCACAATGCTGCAATGCAAGATTCAACCAATAGATGGCAGGGCATAGCTCAACGCTGCAATGCAAGCTACAACCAATACATGGCAGGGCATAGCACAATGCTGCAATGCAAGATTCAACCAATAGATGGCAGGGCATAGCACAATGCTGCAATGCAAGTTTCAATCCAATAGGTGGCGAGGTTGAGGTCGAAGGACTTGAGACAGGAAAAGTCCATAGCAGATGTATTGCTGGAATGTCCATAGAATCCCACAGTCCTCATATATCACAGGGACATAAAAGTTCAACCTCCGGTTTCTTCACACTCCTCCCCCCTTCCAAATAAGAGGGCAGATTGGGGTGGTCTTGCCCAGACCCAACAATTCTGTCCGAAAGTAATAGGTCTTCAATAGTCCTCTTGCCGGGAGAGGCCATCAGCATTGCCATGGGCCCGCACCTGCCGGTATTGCACATCAAAACTATAAGGCTGTAAGGACAGTCTCCACCGCAGCAACCGGCCATTGTCCCCGGATACCTTGTTGAGCCAGCACAGAGGGTTGTGATCTGTCATAACTGTAAAGTCCCGGCCATAGAGATAGGGTTGCAATTTTTTGATTGCCCACACAAGGGCTAACCATTCTTTCTCGATGGCTGCATACCCAACCTCCCTTTACAGTAGTTTGCGACTCAGGTAAGCGACTGGATGTTCCTCTCCCTTGGCGTTCACCTGGCTCAGTACTGGCCCTATGCCGAACATGGAGGCATCAGTCTGTACAAGGAAACGGCGGCTAAAGTCTGGGGCAGCCAGTACGGGACCGCTGCTCAGGGCCTGTTTAAGGGCATTGAAGGCCTTGTTGCACTCCGGGGTCCAGGTCACCAAGCGGGGTAGCGCCTTCTTTGTCAGGTCTGTCAGAGGTTTGGCCAAGGAGCTGTAAGAAGGGACAAACTTTCTATAATACCCAGCCGTCCCCAAAAATGCAAGCACTTGTTTTTTAGTCTGGGGCACTGGCCAGTTAACAATAGTCGCTACTTTTGCAGGCTCTAGCCCTAGCTGTCCACTTCCCAAGGGGATTTGCCAGTAACCACGACTAAGGTTCATTGTTGTCAGGAAGTGGGCCCCTGACAGCCTATCTAGGAGGTCATCAACACGGGGCATCGGATAAGCGTCAGTGACTGTAATGTCATTGAGCCTCCTATAATCCACACAAAACCGGGTTTTTCCATCCTTTTTGGGCACGAGGACTACAGGAGAAGCCCAGGGACTATTGGACAGCTGGATGATACCCAGGGCACGCATGTCGGCAATTTCAGCCTCCATGTGTGGTCATACTGCCTCTGGTACCCTGTAGGGTGGCTGTCTGAGGGCGCGATGACCTGTTGTGTTGACTGTGTGTTGAGTGAGATGGGTTGTACCAGGTAGAGGGGAGAACATAGCAGCCCTACTCTCTAGAATCTTTTGAACCTGCTGTCTGGCGTTCAGTCCCAACTGGGGGTTCACCGCCACCTGATCGAGGGAAGTGGCTCGACGGGTGTTGGCAAGGAAGTCAGGGAGTGTCTTGCCCTCTCGATCTCCCTCAGGGGGGGTACAGATAGCAGCCACGGCCTCTGGGCGCTCAACATACTCTTTGAGCATGTTAATATGATATGTACGATGTATTCGACTAGGTGGGTCCCTAGCTACGACATATGTGGTATTATTCAGCCGCTGGACAACTGTCCAAGGGCCTGCCCACTTGGCCTGGAGTTTGTTCTTGGTGACGGGCGCCAAGGCAAGCACCCTCTGGCCTACGTGGAACTCCCTATATCTCGCCTTCCGGTCATACCAGACTTTCTGCTTAGTCTGGGCCGCCCGGAGGTTATTCCCCGCCAACTCCATAAGGGTCTCTAACTTCTCCCGAAGCTCTAGCACATAGGGAATTACTGGGGTCTCTTCAGAAGTACACTGTCCTTCCCAATATTCCCTGAGTAACTCCAAAGGTCCCTGCACCTTATGCCCGTATAGTAGCTCAAAGGGCGAGAAGCCTGTGGATTCCTGTGGCACTTCTCTATACGCAAAGAGCAAGTGAGGCAGGAAACGCTCCCAATCTAAATCGGTGTCTACAAATGCTTTTATCATTCCCTTGAGTGTCCCATTAAAGCATTCGCAGAGACCATTAGTCTGGAGGTGATACGGGGCCGTCTGGATGGGTCGGACGCCACACAGCTCCTAAATCTGTTGTAGCAGTTCTGACACAAACTGGGGGCCCCTGTCTGACAGGATCTCACTTGGGAATCCTACTCGGGTAAAGATGCGTACTAAGGCATCAGCAACCTTCTCTGCGGATATGGAGGATAATGCCACCGCCTCGGGATACCAGGTAGCATAATCTACCATAGTTAGGATATACCTTTTCCCAGAGCGGCTAGGCTTGGCAAGTGGGCCAATGAGATCCACCGCTACACGCTGGAAGGGTTCCCTAATGACTGGTAGAGGCTGGAGGGGCATTCGAGAATGATCACCAGACTTCCCAACCCGCTGGCAGACATCACAGGAGCGACAAAAGTCAACCACCTCCCGTGATGCCCCAGGCCAAAAGAAAGCCTGCAGCAGGCGGTGCAGGGTGCGCCTCTTCCCAAGATGCCCTGCCAGGGGGATTTCATGAGCTAATCTAAGTAGTGCCTCACGGTAGGGTTTGGGGACTAGCAGCTGCTTCCTACTGTCCCATGGGCGGTTATGGTCCTGGTTACCTGTGAGCCTATATAACAGTCCCTTCTCCCATACTATCTGGTCCCCTGCACTCCCTTGGTTACCAGAGTCTGCACGGGCGCACAAGGAAGCTAATGAGGGGTCTGTCCTAATCGACTGCCTAAAGTCAGTGGGCTGAGCCCATGTCAGGGAAGGGAAGTCATCAGTCTGGGATGGCACTGGGCCCTTACTCACGGCTTTGGATGCATCAGGTTCGACTCCCATAGACCTAGGGACCACTGGAACAGGTGAAGCAAGGCCATCGACCGACTGTCGGCGGGTGTGGCTGCGGGTCACTGGAGCTACTTCCTTGGGTAGATAATGACTAGACAGTGTCCCAAGGTCATTACCTAATAACACATCAGCTGGGATCTGGTCCATGATCCCGACCTCAAAAAACCCACGGTCGGTTCCCCAATCCAAATGCACTTTGGCCATTGGCAAGACATGTTGCTGCCCTCCAGCGACACGGACAGTTACTCCTTTGGGTAAGAGAGCACTGTGGGGCACACAGTGGGGCTTGACAAGGGTGAGGGTAGCCCCAGAATCTCGGAGACCTTGTGCTGTGCGTCCATTAATTTGTACATCCTGGCGGTGCCGCCACCTGTTATCCCGGTGAGGCTGCTGTACAGAAGCCACCCCATAGGCCTCCTCAGTATACTCGGCCAAAGGGTACCCAGCCTGGGTAGTGGGGATGGGGATGCTCTCTGTCATGGGGCGGTCAAGGCAATGGACCTGCTTGGGGGAAGGTCTGCGATTCCTGGGGCACTCAGCTGCATAGTGACCCACCTGTTGACACAAATAGCAACGCCGGTCAACCTTTCTCTCGGCCTGCTGGGCACGGACCGGGGCTGGGGGCACTCTCCTCATAGGCACTTGAGTCCATAAGGTGGTGGAGTGGGAGGCACAGGCTTGGGGCTGGCCAGGCGGCTTTCAATATACTGGTCAGCTAGCCGGGTGCCCTCTGCTAGAGTACGGGGTTTGCGGTCACTTACCCACTCCTGGACCTCTGGGGGGCAGAAGTTATAGAATTGCTACAGCAGAATGAGTTGGCGGCAGTCCTCAAAAGTGGTGGCCTTCTCCCCTCGGAACCAGCTAAGGTTGGCTCGGTCCATCCAACTGCCCCACTCCTGGTAAGTTTCTTTGGAAGCCAACTGAATTTCCACCGGTAAGCGTCTGGGGTAATAGCATACTGATCCAGGAGAGTCTGCTTGACCTGCTCATAGTCTCTACTAGCTGCAAGGGACATGGCCCGGTAGGCTTCGGCTGCCCTGCCTGTTAGCTTACCGGCCAATATGCGACCCACTCAGAGCGATCAACCCCAAACAAGTCACACTGCCGCTCGAAGTCCTGGAGAAAACCATCAATGTCCCCCTGATCCTCGTTGAACCGTTGGAAGGTCTGGTGTGTTACTTTAAGGTCAATAACCGTGCCATTGCCTCTGCTGGATCCAGCCTCGGGCAGGTTTCTGTTGTTGGTTGTTGAGTCTCGCACTCTGTCTAGTTCCTCTTGTACTTGCCGCATGACCTCCACCATTGCACCCTCAGAGACGGGTGTGGGCAAGTAAGCCAGTCTCTGCCTCATCCTCTGCTGAAAGGTAGTTTCAGTTTCCTGCAGTGGAGCTGGGGCCCCAGCTATGCCAGTCTCCTCATCCATTTGGATTAGCTGGGCAACAAGCTCAGGCTTGCGATTCTGACCTGGTTCGGACCCTCGGGCTGTGATGAGCTCTCTCAAACACGAGACAGTCAGCTGCTCATAAACGGCTTCCATCTAGGGTTTGGCTGTGCTCTCCTCTTAACCTCCCGATGGAGGTGAATCCCAGTGGTGGTTTGGACTCTGTAGTGCAGAGATCCCACCGCTGCCACCAATGTGACGGCCCCCCGCTGCAGGCACCCGCCCCTGTAGCGTTAGGGGGGCACCTACCAGGTAATTTACACCAGACCGGCCGCAGAGGACCACCGGACAGACCTGGGCCGTTTGCCACTGGATCTAGCTGCACCACCCAGAAGAGGAGCAGTCAACCGGATTGGAAGACCTGCAGGTGCAGCCAGCCCAATGGGGAGCAGTGACCTGTGTAGGGACTTGCACTCCTACCCACTGGAAGAGGTCACCGCGGAGCAGGTATTGCCCCCTCTGCTGCAAAGCCTCTGTTGGGCAGGCACTAACCCCTCTGCCTTGTCCTGGGTAACAGGTTCAGATCCCTCAGCAACAATAGCACCTCCTCCTGGCAAGAACTCACCCTTCTGCTCAGGTAACAACAACACCTTCATAAAAGCACTTCTGGCTACATGGGCCTGGTATCACATATCCCTGTCTCCACCACCAAATAACAGAGCCCTAACATCTGCTTTAGAAGTATGGAAACACAGCAAAGTTTATTGAAATGGAGTATCAGGCCTTCCACAGCCTTCATTTAACTTGTGGTGACATGAATATAACAAGATATCATAATACACAGTAGACAAGACATACAACAAACATAACATGGTATAACAATTTTATGATGTAAGATGGGGGAGTATAATTAAAACATTGGAGAGAAACTGATGGTCCCAGAATGCAACAGTGCCATATTTGCACACTCACAGCAATGCTGCAATGTAGGTCACCAACCAACAGATGGCAGTGCATAGTACAATGCTCCAATGCAAGATTCAACCAATAGATGGCAGGGCATAGCACAATGCTGCAATGCAAGATTCAACCAATAGATGGCAGGGCATAGCACAATGCTGCAATGCAAGATTCAACCAATAGATGGCAGGGCATAGCTCAACGCTGCAATGCAAGCTTCAACCAATAGATGGCAGGGCATAGCACAATGCTGCAATGTAAGATTCAACCAATAGGTGGCGAGGTTGAGGTCGAAGGACTTGAGACAGGAAAAGTCCATAGCAGATGTATTGCTGGAATGTCCATGGAATCCCACAGTCCTCATATATCACAGGGACATAAAAGTTCAACCTCCGGTTTCTTCACAGGTAAGTTGATAGAGAGGATAAGGAAAAGCACTTGAATAGTACAAGAACCTCATCAAGTAACAAATAAAGCAATACAGTTATCAGATATTGGGTTAACACAAGAAAAGGTAATGGGAAGAGTGAACAAAATTAAGACTGACAAACAGAGGCGTAACTAGAAGCCACGGGGCCCTGGTGCAAGAATTGCCATGGGCCCCCTTCCGACCACATTGGCCCCCCTCAACCACATTGACCACCACCACATTGCCCCTTCCACAATGCCCCTCATTCTCCACATTGCCCCTTCATCTCCACAATGCCCCTTCCACAATGCCCCTCATTCTCCACAATGCCCCTTCCACATTGCCCCTCAATCTCCACAATGCCCCTTCCACACTGCCCCTCATTCTCCACAATGCCCCTTCCACATTGCCCCTCAATCTCCACAATGCCCCTTCCACACTACCCCTCATTTTCCACATTGCCCCTCAATCTCAACAATGCCCCTTCCACACTGCCCCTCAATTTCCACAATGCCCCTTCCACACTGCCCCTCAATCTCCACATTGCCCCTTCAACAATGCCATTCATTCTCCACATTGCCCCCCAATCTCCACAATGCCCCTATCTCCACATTGCCCCTACTGACCCCCGTCCTCCTACCTCGAGTCCCTGGTGGTCTAGCGGTGTGTGACATGCCGAATGAGGCACAGACCTCTCACTGGAACACAAGCTCCCGCGCAGTTCTTAGTAATGCAGAGCGCTGGGAGATTATGTAATCTCCCAACGCTCTGCAGTACTAGAGTGCCGGCCGCCGGGAGATCAGCTGTGCTGTGGGCACGTGGAGAGGGGGTCACAGGGGGCGGCCGGGCCCCTGAGAGTTACAGGCCCGGTCACAGGTGCGACCCCTATTGTTACACCAATGCTGACACAGCACCGGGTTCTGATGGTAAACATCCAAGGGTTCTTCAGAAACTCAGTGCAGTGTTACCAAGACCCATTTTTTTAATCTTTAAAGATTCTCTCAACACAGCCTCGTAGCCACATGATTGTAGTAAAGCCAATGCAGTGCCTCTATTAAGAAATGAACTAAAACAGAACCTGGGAATTATAGAGCCGTGAGTTTGACCTCTGTAGTGGGAAAACTGCTAGAAGGGAAAATAAGGGATTATTTTCAGGATTATACCACCAAAAATAAGATTATTTGTAGGAATTAACATGGTTTTATGAGAAATAGATCATGCCAAACTAATCTTTTCAGCTTCTATGAAGAAGTAAGTAGCAACCTAGATAATGGTCAAGCAGTTGATGTAGTATATCTAGATTTTGCAAAGGCATTTGATACAGTGGCACACAGAAGGCTTGGGTATAAAATAAGGAAATTGGGGCTGGGGATAACTATCACGGTGCCCGTGCTTTTGCTGGCGACATTGTCATGTTTATCTACTTCCTCATCCCCTCTTATTGGCTACCGTGGGATGTCTCCGCCCAGTCCTAGCCTTTTTATACTGAGTGCTGTCACTTCAGCGCTGCCCATTCGTGGTGTACCTGTTGCCAGTGCTTGTTCTGATTATTCATGTGAATTCTGTGTATGACCCAGACTGCCTGACTATTTTGCCTGCTCTACGTTCCTGCTCTGTGTACCGACTCGGATTGGCTGACGTTCCTGCTCTGTGTACCGAACCGGCTCGACTAATGTTCCTGCTGTGTATACCGACTCGGATTGGCTTTCCTGCTCTGTGTACCGAACCGGCTTTGCTATCATTCCTGGTCTGTCTACCTCCCGGTACCATTATACCCTGTTGCCTGCCATTTCGGAGGGCCTTCCTCCATACCGCTGCTGTCCCAGTCAGTCACTGTTGCCTCCGTTCCATCTCGGGTAGCACGGCTCTTGACCCTGTATTATATCCGCGCTGTTATCCTTTCACTACGGTGTTAGGTGTTGTATTGCACCCGGTACGCTTGACCTGCTTGTTACACTCACCAAGGCTGGGTGGCTTATGGGCGCCTCTGTTAGCCTCTGGTACTAGGACACATGGTCCAGGTCTGAGCGTCCGTTTCCATTACGGTTTGGTGCTACAGCACGCCAGGGTCACAGCTCTGCTCTGCCGTCTGGGAGTTTTCCGTGACTCACTATTGCCGGTACTGGTTGTTCTCATTTACAGTGCAGTCCACCTTGTTGCCTAAATACCTTTCAGTCTGTAGCCTTCCCCAGACTGCTAGGGACTGTCCGCTAGTCTCCTGTTCCGGGCCTCCGTTTCTCTGTTGCCTAGTCTCTACGTACGGTGACGTGGGGCCTCCTTCTAGTCACCTACGGGTGATCTATCTTGGGCTCACTCCCTGCGTAGGAAGCCTCTGTCATTGTGGCACTATAGTGCCTGTGGGCGTTCTTGGTCTTGGCATCAGTGCCTCTGTGCACAGCTTCATACAAACTCTGATCTGACCCGTGCCAGTATTGTACCGTAGGTACTTGCTGGGCCTGAGTAGGTTGTTGCGTTCCTTGTAACCTGACCTGTGCCAGTATAGTACCGTTGGCACCTGCTTGGCCTGAGTGGGTTACTCCTATCCCTGTGACCTGACCTGTGTCAGTAGCTATACTCCTGTATATACAAGACCTGTCTGAGATACTGTTCATTCCTGTACCTGACCTGTGTCTGTATTGTAGAGTGTTGTACTGGACCCGTGAGGGTCACATGATCATTGAATTATTAATAAAACTGTGTTTTACCAAACCTTCTGTGTCTGAGTGTCTGAAAACCGTAACAATAACCTTTGTAACTGGATAGAAAACTGGTTGAAGGATAGGGAGCAGTGTGTGGTTGTAAATGGACAATTCTCCAATACAGTTAAAGTTGTGAGTGGAGTACCTCAGGTTTCAGTACTAGGTCCACAGCTTTTTAACATGTTTATAAATGACCAGGAAATAGATATAGGAAGCAAAATATCTATATTTGCAGATGACACTAAATTATGTAGGGTAATTAATTCAGAACATAAAAAGGGGTATTGAAGCAAAAGTGGATAACATAATTTTGCCATTGTATAAATCATTGGTAAGACCTCAGCTAGAATATGCAGTGCAGTTTTAGGCACCAGTTCTGAAAAAGGATATTCTAGAACTGGAGAGGGTACAGCGAAGAGCAACAAAATGAATTAAGGGAACGTAGGATTTGACATATGATGAACGACTAGACAAACTTGGTTTATTTACTCTAGAGAAAAGGCTACTAATAGGAGATCTTATCACAATGAACAAGTATATGAGAGGTCAATACAAGGATCTCCCTGGTGAGCTATTCATTTCAAGGCCTGATCAAATGACCAGGGGACACCCCTTGAGATTAGAGGAAAGGAGGTTTCGACTTCAGCAGGGAAAGGGTTTTTTACAGTAACGTCTGTTAAATTATGGAATTCCTTGCCCAAAGATGTAGTTATGGCAGATACAATGGATACATTTAAGCGAAGATTATATAAATTTCTTTCAAAAGGGAACATACAGAGTTATGCTGTGTATTAGTAGGCAAATCAGGAAGGTCTGATAAAGACTAACTTATTTGGTAGCAGGAAAGCTATATAATTCTCATGGAACTGGGTTATGAAGCAAAAATTGGACTTGTGTCTTTTTTCAACCTAATTTACTATGTTACTATGTAGAATTTAGTTTAGATAATAATTTACTGCACATTTGTTTGGTTGTTACCCAATATGTGCCATTCCTTGTTTTATGAAGACTTGTTTCCTGAACACTATGCATAAAAAGACATGCTGTACCCAGCCTAGCTCAGAACAAGTGATCTGGCTAGCAGTGATTCATCATTATCTCTCCATGCATTAATAAACCTATATTTACAATTAACGCTTAAGACCCCAGTGTGGGCCTGTAATCTACAACAGTATTACACTATACTATTATACTACCTACTTTAAAGTGGTTGTTATTTAATACACAATAATGAGAATTTGTAGGGTAATCCCTCTAGCACATGCTTCAACCACATGGTATTACAATGCTAATCAATACAGATTGGGACTCCCTGACATCGCAAAACATTCTTTGCTGTTATCTTTTTAGTGTTCCTATGGTGTTACACTTTGAATTCAGTTACAAGTAGTACCGTTAATGATTGATAATTATTGATGATTTTACTGGAAATTTCCAGACCCTAAAATTGTCTCAGTAGCACAGGTACTCTGCTGATTTAGCTAATATCCAATTACATTGAGTGACATTCATTTTTATATGGGTGTTCCAATTAAGGGAATTCAACATCGTATTTGTCAATAAGCAAATGTTAACTGTAGTTCTTCCTTCTATTACTTGGGATCATTGTTCTTGCTCATGTATGATAGTACTCTAATCTAGCCTCAGTACATTAATTACGATAATTATTAGCAAATAGTATATTATTCTTTACTACTTTAAGGTTTTCTATAGCAGTATGTTAGTCATTGAATGCAGGGACCTAATATACTATGTAGCAGCTAGATTATACACATCTAAATATCTTGCATTTTCCGGAATACCATTATTAACATCTTTGCACGACTAATTCTAATATGGCCGTCATCTAACACACATTTAATTCTCACTCCCCTATCTCCTCTTTTTATCATTATAACATGTACATTATTTTAAAGTAATCAATAAAGATTTTTCTTCTATATATAAAGTCATTCCTCCTTGCATATGGTCATTACCCACATATGACCTCTAGGATTATTTCAGTAGTGAACCTGAAGGGTAACAATTTTTTACCCTGTCTAGGTATTGGTTCTTTTCATGGCATATTTTGTTTGTTACCCATGCACCCATTTGCCATACAATAATTCAGGCTTTATCCCCCATATTGCCCATGTAGTGCGATCTAGGTATTTGTTCTCTAATCTACAACAATATGTAAGGAACTTGGTTCAGTAATAGCAAGACCCTTTGTAACGGTTTTTAAAGACTCTCAGACCAGTGTGTGAAATAAAACACAGTTTATTTAAAGTAAGGTAAGGCAAAGGTCCGCCCTCTAGTGGCGATTGATAAACACCAGCAATGATGACTGATAGATACAAATGTAAATGCACAAATGTATTACATGTACAAATATAAGGCAGTAGAATGATATATAACCACAGAGGGTTAAGTCCTTGATAACAGTCAGTCTCAGATGTGGAGGTTTGGCACGCCCCGGGTGTTATTAAGCTGTGCTGGAGACAACATTCACCATAGACTGGATACAGGACTGCCTCGCCATGGTGTTCAGTAATAAGCAGAACAGGAATCCACTTAGCCCCCTCGGGCGTACCTACTGGAACTGTTACTGCTAGTGCGAGTGAAATAGCCCCACGGGCGTAGCTGGAACCGGCCTGCAATGCGAGAGCTCCCAAGCCTCCTCGGACTCAACCGGACACTGGGATATGACGTATAAGAGCCAATAGCCCCACGGGCGTAGTTACCGGATTTGCTGAAGCTGAAGCCTTTGCCTGCCACTACTCGGTATAACGGAATCGCCCAGTATTAGCAATGAGAGAGAGAGAGCCAAAAGCGCCCAACCGGCCCAACGGATGTGAAGACTCTGCTAGGATGTACAGAGTTGCCGACGGAGAGCGGCCAACTCAGCAGGAATCTCACCGTGAACGAGGCTCACACTGAGTAGCGAGAGTGGTACCAAGGCAGCACTGCTAGGGCTAGGGTCAGACGGACCGGATCATACACAAGCAGGAACACTGGAGAATAGTCAGGACAAGCCGAATCGGTACACAGGAATCCGGAACACAGGAACACAGCAACAGTATAACTGGCTCAGAAACACCACGAAAGGGCATCTGACAGAAGTGATAGCCAGGTATAAAAAGGTCACCAGGGGGCGGGCCAAACCAACTCAGCAAATCAGTGTCTGCCATAGATGAGAGTGACAGGAATCACAGGCACTGTGATAGTACCCCCCTCTCAAAGACCCCCTCTCCCTGCCTGAGGCCTGGGTTTCAAAGGATATTTAGAGTGAAAGCTGCGTACTAATCTAGGCGCATGGAGGTCCCCTTGATCCACCCAATAACGTTCCTCAGGGCCATAGCCCTTCCAGTGGACCAAATATTGCAGCTTTCCTCTAAATCTCCTAGAATCAATAATACTCTGAACCTCATACTCTTCTTG
Source organism: Rhinophrynus dorsalis (assembly GCA_037306005.1). Taxonomy (NCBI): domain Eukaryota; kingdom Metazoa; phylum Chordata; class Amphibia; order Anura; family Rhinophrynidae; genus Rhinophrynus; species Rhinophrynus dorsalis. Next base: position 71,550,359 of record CM074726.1, on the reverse strand, counting down.
GCCCTGGACGTCCACCGGCCCAGGAATCACTGGCGTAGTAGTATAACGATTGCACACCAAGGGTTTCAGGAGCGACACATGGAACACATTGTGAATGTGCATTGAGGGTGGAAGTTCCAGTGCATAAGAAACCGGATTAATCTTGTGGATAATCTTAAATGGACCGATAAACCGGGGAGCCAGTTTGTTGGAGGGCACTTGTAAATTGAGGTTTCTGGATGACAGCCATACCCTGCCCCCAACTTGAAATGAGACCGCTGGAAGACGTCTTCGATTAGCGTGCCGTTGCTGCCGCCTAAATGACTGACTGAGGGACCTCTGAACCTGTGCCCAAGTGGAACGAAGTTGCGCCAAATGCTCGTCCAGAGCAGGAATCTGCTGTGCCTGGAAAGAGTCCGGGAGCAGACAAGGCTGGAACCCATTATTAACGAGAAACGGAGAGCTCCCGGACGATGAATTAACCGCACAGTTTCTGGCAAACTCCGCCCATGGCAACAGGTCAGCCCAATTGTCATGATGATCGGTGACAAAGCAGCGTAGGAACTGCTCCAGTCCCTGATTGGCACGCTCAGCGGCCCCATTAGTCTGGGGATGGTAGGCAGAAGAAAATGACAATTGGATGCCCATCTGACCACAAAATGCCCTCCAGAACCTAGAAACGAACTGACTCCCACGGTCGGAGACAATCACTCTGGGTACTCCGTGCAGGCGGAACACTTCTCTGGAAAAGACTACAGCCAATTCCTGGGCCGATGGAAGGCCAGTCAGTGGCACAAAATGTGCCATCTTGGAGAATCTATCGACCACCATAAGAATAAACGTATAACCCCTAGAGGCCGGTAATTCTCCCAAGAAGTCAATGGAAATATGAGACCAAGGGCGGTCTCCGTTGGGCACCGGTTGTAGTAAGCCCACAGGGAGATGCCTAGGGGTCTTGGCACGGGCACAGGTGGTACAGGCTGCTGTAAAAGCGGCACAATCGGCTCACAGGGTAGGCCACCAAAATAATTGCGAAATAGACCATACTAGTTGGTCCCTACCAATATGCCCAGCCGCTTTAGAAGCGTGATAAGTTTCCAACAGACGGACACGGAATGGCTCATCTACGAAACATTTCCCCACAGGGGTCTCAGGGGGTGCCCTAGTTTGTCACAATATAGGCATAGGCCTTGCCTCCTACGATACAATCTCTCTTCCTTAGAGAGCCTGGTGAACCCTAACTGCATAGGTTCAGAAGTATCGACTGGTCGTTCAGGAAGAACGGGTGGTGTGGGTGGGTTAAGGAAACTGGTCTGGCCATAGTTTTTTGCTTTAGCCCTCTTAGCCAACCGTCTCTCTCGGATGCGGGAGTCTATTAGCATGACATAATCGATGTACTCATCCAGATCGCTGGGTACATCACAAGCGGCTATCTCATCCTTAATTTGCTCGGAGAGACCCTGGGTAAAGGCAGCCAGTAAAGCCTCATCGTTCCAGCCCACCTCTGCTGCCAAGGTCCGGAACTCGATAGCATAATTGCCCAGTGTGCGATCGCCCTGCTGAATTTCCATCAGCCTTTTGGCAGCAGAGGCAGCCCTGCCAGGAACCTCAAACATTCGTCTGAACTTCAACACAAATTCTCTAAAGTTCAGTGTGCAGGTCTGGCATTTTCCCACAACGGATTTGCCCATGCCAACGCCTTGCCCGTCAACAGAGATATCATAAGGCCGACCTTACTACGGTCGTTAGGAAATGCCTGGGGTGCCAATTCCAAAAATATCTCCAATTGATTAATGAATCCCCTGCAAAGGGAGGGTTCACCATCATATCTTAACGGTAACGGCGCTGCTGCCGTTAACCCTCTCGAGTTAGCTGAGGGGACTATAGGTGGATTCTCCGGTGTCAGGACTGGGGTGACCACCGGAATAGGACTAGGCTTGTCCAAATGTACTGTACGTTCGAGTAACGTTTGTAGAGCCAGTGCCAATTGGTCTATGCGCTGCTCATGGGCATCCATTCTCCAATGGATGTTCTGTGTATTACTTTCACCCTTACCATCTGAGGTCATGGCCCTTTCGTACTGTAACGGTTTTTAAAGACTCTCAGACCAGTGTGTGAAATAAAACACAATTTATTTAAAGTAAGGTAAGGCAAAGGTCCGCCCTCTAGTGGCGATTGATAAACACCAGCAATGATGACTGATAGATACAAATGTAAATGCACAAATGTATTACATGTACAAATATAAGGCAGTAGAATGATATATAACCACAGAGGGTTAAGTCCTTGATAACAGTCAGTCTCAGATGTGGAGGTTTGGCACGCCCCGGTTGTTATTAAGCTGTGCTGGAGACAACATAGACTGGATACAGGACTGCCTCGCCACGGTGTTCAGTAATAAGCAGAACCGGAATCCACTTAGCCCCCTCGGGCGTACCTACTGGAACTGTTACTGCTAGTGCGAGTGAAATAGCCCCACGGGCGTAGCTGGAACCGGCCTGCAATGCGAGAGCTCCCAAGCCTCCTCGGACTCAACCGGACACTGGGATATGACGTACAAGAGCCAATAGCCCCACGGGCGTAGTTACCGGATTTGCTGAAGCTGAAGCCTTTGCCTGCCACTACTCGGTATAACGGAATCGCCCAGTATTAGCAATGAGAGAGAGAAAGACAAAAGCGCCCAACTGGCCCAATGGATGTGAATACTCTGCTAGGATGTACAGAGTTGCCGACGGAGAGCGGCCAACTCAGCTGGAGTATCACCGTGAACGAGGCTCACACTGAGTAGCGAGAGTGGTACCAAGGCAGCACTGCTAGGGTTAAAAGGCACGTTTACTCGAGGCTTTTCAGCGGTACAGCAAGGTTCTGCCGTATGAGTGAGGCGTACAAGCACACAGCTCTGCACAGGTAGAATCACTGCACTGATCGGGGTAACACCAGGCAAGACAGCCATACAAAGACTGGAACAGCGGATAAAAATGTTGCGGCGGCGACAACTGGAACGCAGGTCACTGGAACAAGCTGGAAGTCGATCTTCTGAGCAGGAAGTCAGCCAGGCCGGGTCGGAGCACGTAGGAGGTAGTCATACAAGCCGGGACATACACAAGCAGGAACGTCAGCCAAACCGGGTCAGGATCCAAGGGTGGTAGTCAGACGGACCGGATCAAACACAAGCAGGAACACTGGAGAATAGTCAGGACAAGCCGAATCGGTACACAGGAATCCGGAACACAGGAACACAGCAACAGTATAACTAGCTCAGAAACACCACGAAAGGGCATCTGACAGAAGTGATAGCCAGGTATAAAAAGGTCACCAGGGGGCGGGCCAAACCAACTCAGCAAATCAGTGTCTGCCATAGATGAGAGTGACAGGAATCACAGGCACTGTGATACCCTTATACTTACTATTTATTGATTCACTATCACCAGACATTGTGCTCTGTGATTGGAGGAAATCAGATGTAGTACCATTATTCAAAAAAAGATTGAAACCAGGAAATGATAGTCCTGTGAGCTTGACTTCCTTAGTAGGTGATATATTCGAAGGGTTACTAACCAATAGCATTTAAAATTGAAGGATCTGAGTTATAAAAAAAGACTACCCAAACTGGACTTGTATACATTAGAAAAGAGATGTCTAAGGGATTATATGTTTGCCTATACTAGACTGTCAAATTGTTCCAAAGGGATTGCAGCTGTGACTAAATGGAGTGAATTAGAGGACCTGCTACTCAGAGCAGTGTGGTGATATTCCCCAAGGACTATAAGACTTTAAACATATTGTGTAACCCAGTTCCCTTCCCTCAACCCTGGCAGACACAGTATATGTAATCCATATATATGGTAGCAGTATGTACTGTGTTGGAAGAGGGTAACTAGATTGCCCAGTTATCACGGTGCCAGTGAACCTAGCGGCAGGGTGACATTGTTACTTCCGGGTTTCTCCTTGCACGTTCTTATTGGTCATTCGGCTCTAGCCCCGCCCAGGGCTAGCCTTTTTAAACTCAATCCTGTCATCTTTTCAGCACCCTTTCGTGGTGTACCTGTACCTAGCGTTTGAGTTGCTGCTTGTTCCTGCTCCGTGTATGACCCGGATCGCCTGACTTCGCTCCTGTCGCTCCTGTGTTATTGATTTCTCTTGCTGACTAGGACTGGCTGACTACCTCCGTGTGTACCGATCTGGCTTTGGCTGAGAACCCGCTCTGTTGCTGATTAGGACTGGCTGACTACCTCCATGTGTACCAACCTGGCTTTGGCTGAGAACCCGCTCCATTGCTGACTAGGACTGGCTGACTATCTCCGTGTGTACCGACCTGGCTTTGGCTGAGTATCCAATTCCGTTGCTGACTAGGACTGGCTACTACATCCATGTGTACCGATCTGCCATTCTGGCTTCTGACCCGTCTGGGTGCGTACCCTGTGCTCCATTACTCTTGCTCTCGCTACAGCACCTGCTTGGCCTGTCACTCCCTAGGTCACCTGGAAGACTGTGTTACGAGTAGCTCCGGTCACTTGCCAGTATCCTATCTGTGCTGCCTCTGCTATCCCTAGAGTTCTAGGGACTCGGTCACTTGCCAGTGTCCTATCTGGGTTGCCTCCGCTATCCCTAGCGTTCTAGGGACTTGGTCACTTGCCAGTGTACTATTCTGGGTTGCTTCCGCTACCCCTAGCGCGCTAGGGACTCTGTCACTTTCCAGTGACCATTCTGTGTTGCCTCTGCTACCCCTAGTCTTCTAGGGGATTGCCCTGCAGTTACCTGCCGCCAGTATAGGAGGGCCTTTCCACAGTTTGGTACTGCTGTGGTTTACTCTGTTCCACTTACCAGTCGACGGATCAAGCCTACTTAGTTCTTACTGTATATTTTGATTGCCTATCATTTCTGTTTATCCTGCCCTGTGTCAGATTTGGGAAGTACCAAGGTACTGTCCTTATCTGGACCTGAGTATGGTGATTCTTACTTGCTGATTTATTATTCTCAATAAAGCTGATCTTAACCTTACCTAATTGCCTGAGTGTTCTTACTAAACCATGACACCAGTAAATAATAGTTAACCCCAGCACTCTGGTCGCTGCTGCCACACCCGTCTTACAATGTGCCCTGTGTTACAGTTTGGTGTATTTTTTGTAATTCCATGTGAATGTGCTATGCCCAGGTAACAGCCCTCATCATGATGTGATATAACAAATGAATGGTTGGAATGTTGGTTGACCCCTACTGTGCTTCCTTTTCAAAGAATTTTGCCTAACATGACTTGAAAAAGGAGCACCCAGAGTGAATAACTGTCACGGTCGGCCCTCCTGAATTACCTCTCCTGGTCTTGAACTGGCAGCTTTCAGGTTATGGGTCCTGCATGTTCCACTGATGCCACACTGCTCTATAGCAGCATTGTCCTTTTTTTCTTGGCTTTTCTAGATCATGACCATGCACCTACTAGTTCAGCTGTAACTGGTTTGGGAGACTATTTATACCAGCCTCCCTGAGCTACAGTCATTTGTTAAAGACTCATTTCCTTGTGTGCAGTATTTGATTCTCCGTCTGACCTCGACTTGTACCTTGAACTCCATCTGTCTTGATCTAGGCTTGTATCTTGACTTCGCTTGAGCTCCGCCTGTACTCTGCTTGTACCTCGACTTTGCTTGCAATCTGCATGCCCTATTGGGTTGCCTTGACCACCACTCAGTCTTTCACTCCTGTGCCTCTGCCTTCCCTTGTTTAACCTGCATACTCATCCTGATTTGACTGCAGGCTTAGCCGGGGCTGGATATCTGTCCTTGTGGCCAGCACTTTTAATACAGTTCCGACCTCAGCAAGGGTACACTGGTTTCCAGTTCTGCTTCGCAGCCTCACACTCAATCTTTGCTCCCTAGCTTCCACTGCAGAGACCATGAACCTTTGGCTTCTTTATCAGCCGTTTGTCCTGCCATCGGGATCCAGCTTCCTGTATTCCTGACAGAACAACTGAATCACCTGGGGCTAGCTCAGGCCATAAGTTGCTTGACCCAGAAGATGGAATTCTTATACCTGGCTGTGGATTAGTTCCAAGTGGGGTTATCCGATTCCTTGAAGGATAAGCTGGCCTGTGTATGGCTACCTAAATCTCTAGAGGCTTTGATCACTGTATACATTCAGATTAATAGACTTATTCCCTGGCTCCATTATAGCAGATTCCTCCATCTGTGGTGAGAACTTATTCACTACAAGGCTCTGGTGAACCAATGCAAATCAGAATGGCTCATGCTGCACTAACTGATGACGAGAGATCCCAGAGGCGTAATTTGAACCTCTTCTTATACTGCGGCAAAGATAGCTTCCGACTCTATACCTGTCTTGTTCGTCCTCAGAACAGTATGTACATGATTCTTCAGCAGACCATTCCTCATTCAAATAGCAGTCCCAGTATTCTGATTTCTTACTGCTTTCTTTCTTTGTCTTTGCAGTTGGGTCAAAGGTCATTCCACTTAGAGCCCTTATTGACTCTGGAGCTAGTACCAATTTACTAGACTTACATCTTCTCTCCAAATACAGTGGGTGCCCAAGTCTCATCCTCTATAGATCAAAGTATTTTATGTAACGCCTATGCATTCTGGCTTAGTCTACTGCCATACGGCTCACTATCAATAAAAACTGAAAATGGTAGACATTTGATGTGATTCTATTTCCTTATATAGTGTTGGGGCTATCTTGGCTTTGCAGTTACAACCCCAGTATTCACTGGTCTATTAGTCAAGTCACTTTTCTTTCTTTCCACTGTTGTCAGCAAAGGTACACTGGTTTCGAGCTCTGTTCCCCAGCCTCATACTCAAACTTCACTACCTGGCTTCCTCTGCAGAGTCTGCAAGCCTTAGGCTTTTTTATCAGCTCTTTGTCTGGCCATCAGTATCCAGCCTCCTGTATTCCAGACGATACTAAATAACTCCCCTGATTTTTCCTCAGGGATTCGTCTGATTGGGCAACTGTGAAAACACTGTTTCAAGCCTTAATTTGGATTCTGATTTTGATAAGAGTGTCTGGAAGAGTATAAAAGTAGTGTTTTCATCAGTAAAGGCTTCTCTGTTCTAGTGTCCTTGGCTAGATTTCTGTTGGGGATTTGGGCTGTGGATTCTAACCCCAGCCACTGCAAGAGCAAATTCACAAATATTTACTGATAATATGCTATAAAAATGCTATATACAACTGTATGACATAGGTAAGATACAATATCTAACAATATTGACTACAAAAGTCTATTTATAAGATGTAAAACCAGCCCATAGAAGTACATGGAGGAGGAAAAAAAGAAAAATGTATATGAGTATAAGCAATGTAACGTTCACTAAATACAGTGTGATCCGTATATACACCAAAAAATGTGGATGAAAATTAAAGCAGAACTACGACCAGAGGTAAAGTCGCCCTGCAATAATTAGGCAGGCGGCGACTAGCTTAATAATAGTTATATTACCTCTCACAAAGACACGGTTCTACAGAAATCCTTATTCTTGAGAGACTGGAAGCCAGGCATCAGTGCGGACATTTTGTGTGCGTGCTTGCGCTGTCAGTCCCGGTCTCTATTAAGAGGCATTGCACTCTCCTGAAAGGCACTGGAAGGGACTGACGGCACAGTCGCACAGACTGCACTAACCTGGTCGTCCATCTCGGGAGATTAAGGATTTCTGTAGAATCATGTTGTTGTGAAAGGTAATATAACTATTGTTAAGCTAGTCTCTACCTGCCTAATTATTGCAGGGTGACTTTACCTATGGTGGTAGTTCCGCTTTAAAAGTCATAGTATAACATGTATTAACTCTCCCGTCTATTCTTGGGTAATATCAGAATCTATGTAGAGTGTGAATTACCTCTCCTGTCTCTTGTCCTCAGCTGTCTCCTAATGGATGATTGCGGAAAATACTGTGTATAGCTTGTGGAAACATTCTTCTCGACAATAAGGATACCCTTAATGCTATAGAACGTAGCCAAATGGTAATCTGTAATATGAACCGAAGGTAGACGTATATGGGCTGCAGGCAGAAGTTAATGTGACTGACCACTCTTTATATGAAATCACCTCAATACGGGCTGAGGTCTCCTTTGATGGTAACTCTATAAGGATCAATTACGGATGCAGCTAGTGTTTACCTTTACTAACTGTTTCTGATATTACACTATCTCAAATCTTCCGTTTGATAGTGAAGTCCTCCAAATGGTCACATAGCAGCATGTCACATGCTTCTTAAAGCTATTGTATATCATTTATAATATACTATATTATATACTATCACAAACATCACTGTATAACTATAAGTGCTAAAGGAACCTACCTAGAATTTATACATGCATGTTACTGGAATTTTTTACCATACCTCCCAGCGACTTGTATTTATAAATGCATATAACCATGTACATTAGGAACATACATGCATACATGTATACATTGATTATTCATTGATTATTTATTCATAGCATTCACCTATTGCCTAGTTTAGATTTCTTTATACCTTTTGTATCAGTTAGGATTGTAGGTAGTTAAATATTTGGGGTCCAGTTTATACTGGTATACAGGTTTTAATTATTTAAAGCTGTGCACTGATTTTGCCACTTATTTTTCCATTTTTGCTTTGAGTCTGCTTTTTAATTTTAGTATTTTTTCTGCTAGGAACAGCTATGTTTCCTGGCTCAGTTTGAAAGAAAACACACGAGGCTAGGTTTAAAAATTGGAACTTTCACTTTGTAACAAATAGGTGATTTTGAAGCCTCTTTCAAATCCCATTTATTTCCTGATAGGAAAGGGCTGTTGGTAATGAAAAGCAATGTGGAATGTTAGTATCAGATAGGGTATGCCTGCCAGATTTGCATTAAAAGACACATATATAAAGCTAAATATCTCATAATCTAAGGATAGTAATGTTTCACAATAAAAGCAGCTCCAATTAATCTTCATAGTATTTAGGCCATGGAGAGTGTTATTTCAACACTGTCAGAGTTGTAGTTCAAGAGTAATTGAATGATAACATATCCCCCTCCTACACCTTTTACTGATGTAACAGGTGATGCTCACCTCAGAGCAGCAAGACTGTCCGAATGGATTGCAGAGAGGCACAATCTTCAGTGAGCATAAGTAAAAAACGGAAAATCCTATAAAGTGGGCAGGGTTTTCCTTATGCTTACAGTAAGAAGATTGTCCCTTTGCTCGACCTGTCTGGTCAAGAGACCAGATTCCACATCTGTGGGTGGTGTCTTACACTAGGTGAAAGGGGACGGGAGGGGGATACTTCATCATTCATTTACTCTTGAACTACAACTCTGACAATATTGAAATAACACTCTCTATGGCTCAAATACTATGAGGATTAATTGGAGCTGCTGTTTTTGTGAAACATTACTATCCCTTTAAATAAAAAATGAATAGTATATAGTTGCTTCTGAAATGTCTTTCAAAATCACCTATTTGTTACAAAAATGACAGTTCCACATTAATGAGAGCCAAACCAAGGGTATAGACAAAAGCTTACAAGGTTTATTAGCTACCTCTGTGATATAACAGTGAATGACAGGAGTCCTCCAGATATCATTCCTGATGTTTGGGTGGCCACATTAAGACAAATTATACAAGCTACAGTGCATTATGTATTCTGTATGCTATTCTCTGAAGGGAGAGAACTGCCAAAACACCACAGTCCTTACTTTTACAGTCAAGGACCAAGTCCTCCTCCTAATAAAAAATTATTAAAATGTTTTAGGATTACGAAAATTAAAAATATAGGCAGTCTATCTATATTTATTCTTTAGTAGTAGAATAAATAATGTAAAAAATAAATGTGACCATCACTATAATAGCATAGCTAAAGAATGCATAAAAAGGTGTATGAGGGTTACTTGTAAATGTGTATTTCTGTTTCATTGATTGATTATCTTTATAAAGAAGACACTTCTGCTTAATTACAAAATCCTTTCAGTGATAACCACAAAATGCACTCTTTCCCATCCTCAGAAGATTGTTTGTCCTTGACTATATTCCTCCACAGAAAGCAATGTCAACAGTGCTACCTAGTGGTGGTTTTTCTTATACCAAATTTTGATAAGAAAAATTAAATAAGTTGCAGCTGCAATAACATTTTAATTGAATTGTTTCCCATTAAAGGAAGTGCCCTTTTTAAGCCCTGCTATAGATTTTCATAAAAAGAAACTTGCCTATTCCTTTAAGGACACAGGTACCATATATACGTATTGTAAAATGAGCAGACACAGCATTCTCAGCATCTGAAGACATGAAGCATTTGCCTGGTACAGCAAGCACGAAATTCTCAAATCATGCCTTCAAGTCCCATCATCCTTAGCCATACAATAGAATAGAATACAATACAGTAAGGCAATCCGAGTGAGTAAAGTGTTTCTTATATACTAAGAGCATCTATATTTGTAAATACCCAGTGGAATATGTAACCTTAGCAACATCATATTCCTTAGAGAAACTAAATTATTACCTGTTTCCTATGTAAGACATTACCTCCTGAAGCAAGAGATATTGATCCCTGTAAATGCATCAGGCACTGAAGTTCGCCGATCCGGGCTCTCTCTCCCCTTCTCTACATGCTCCGCTCCACCCTGTCATGCTGAACACAGGGAAGGGGAGAGAGAGCCCAGAAAGGCGAACTTCAGTATCTGATGCATTTACAGGGATCAATATCTCTGCTTCAGGAGGTAATGACTTACATAGGAAACAAGTAATAATTTAGTTTCTCTAAGGAATATGATGTTGCTAAGGTTACATATTCCACTGGTTATTTACAAATATAGCTGCTTTTAGTATATAAGAATCACTGTCCTCACTCAGATTGCCTTACTATATTGTATTCGTTTCTTTTGAATGGCTAAGGATGATGGGACTTGAAGGTGACATTTGAAGGCTCGACATGAGAATCTCGCACTGTCGTGCAATGCGAGATTCTCATGTCGCCCTTTCAATCATGGCGACATGGTTAATGCGCCATGTAGTTGCATGCTCTTTTGCTTGCAACATTTTTAATGGATACCAGTTTACTCAGCAGGATAAACTGTGAAATGTATATTTCTTCCACTTTAAGTTTTACTATCCCTTTAAAGCAACTGTGGTAAAAACAATTACTGGAACAAAAAAGTCAGACAATGTTCTCTTTTGATCATGTGGGGTTAAAGGCCATATTCAGGAATCTAAAGAGGACTAATAATGGGGGAACCAACTGCATTATAGGGGACAAATAAAAAATCCAATTTATGTAAATTGGGATTTTAATCCATAGAATGCTATAGGGTGTTCCAGCACATTGTTTCATCATGCATTGGAAAGGTCTCTAACATTCAAGTGGTTAAAATGCCCATTTAAGTAATTAGTAATCTTTATTTACACCTATGGAACAGTTGGTTGGCTCTGTTCTAGCTTCCTGAAGTCAGCCCCAAATGTTGAATTTAATATCCACAAGAAATATACACAATAATAGATATAGTATAAGATAATATTTATTTGAAAAATGAAAACACAGGCCTGAATTCCATATTGGTTTTAACTACAAATTTCTATAGACTTCTGTTTAGGTAGATAAAACCAGTTAACACTTATCAAGTGCAATATTATCTAAGCCATAATCTGGTAATAGCACAGCTAGTCTCTATGTTTAATGCTGTATTAGTACAGTGTTTCTCAGTGTTAATCCTTGAGGCACACAAACAGTGCATGTATTCAGCTTAGCCCTGCTTATTCACAGATGAGTAATTAGTGCCTCAGTCATTGTGATTGATCCATCTATGCTTAATCAAGAATATCTTGGAAATATGACATATGTGTTGGTGTACCCAGAGGATGGAGCGGGGAATCACTGCAGTAACACAGTCTACTTTTATACCATGCAGTGCTAGAAGAGTTAGTTATGAAGCATCATTATAACTGACAGGGAGTGTTACTGTAGATCAGTGTTTTTCATTGTTAGTCTTCAGGAAACTCAGTTCATGCTTTCAGGATATACCTGCTTAATCACAGGTGGGTTTTCAGATGTTTCATTAAAGTACGTTTAATGAAAGCTATCCTTAAAATATGAGGACCAGAGCTGGGAATCACCGATGTAGATGAATAGGAATTATAATGTGACATTGTATGGAGCAATAGAATAAGTTCTAGATGGATGTTGTATGGAGAAACAGTTGGAGCAATAACTGGTTCTATAAACCAGACATTAAGAGGAATTATTTGAAATAATTTCTTCCATTTTCTTTTTTCTCTCAACTGTTCATCTGTCCATTTTCTGGAGTTATTTATGGCTCTGGCTGTGACTGTGATATTTTGGTAAAAGCAGAACCAATGAAGCTCTTAAAGTGATAGTAATGTTTCACAAAAACAGTAACGCCAATTAATCTTCATAGTGTTTGAGCCATAGAGAGTGTTATTTCATTACTGTGAGCATTGTAGTTCAAGAGTAATTGAATGATAAAGTTTCCCCCTCCCATCCGTTTTACCTAGTGTAAGCCCCCACTCTTCAGATGTGGAATCCAGTCCATAGACCAGACAGCTCACATCAAGGGTCAATATTCTTACTGTGAGAACAATGAAAACCCTGCCCCCCTTGACAGGTTTTTCCCTTATCTTAGTTGAAGATTGTCCCTCTCTGCAATCTACCTGGACACTCCCTGCTGCTCTAAGCTGAGCAGTATTACATCAGTAAAAGGGGCAGAAGGGGATACTTTATCTTTCAATTACTCTTGAACTACAACTCTGACAGAACTGAATCAACACTCTCCAAGGCCCAAATACTATGATTAATTAGAGCTGCTTTTATTATGAAACATTACAATCCCTTTAAAACATTTCCCTCTCTGACTTCGATCCTTAGAATTAACAATTGCTAAAAGAAAAAAACTCTCTAAAATTAACACGTAAAATACTCTAAAATCTGCAATAATCCAATTTTCTGTGATATCATACTGTGCAACATGATGTAACTTTCTGTTCATAAGCAACATCAAGATTTTTATATATTTTTCAGAAAAAAACAATACAAAAATGTTTGTCAAAAAGCATTGGTTTAATTCTTTCAATTGTTTTCACTAATGGTTTATGTGCTATATCACTGATCCCCATACATTGCCTACAGATTGCGTACAAATGATGCTGCCATCTTTCTGAATTAAGCCATCTCAATCTGGTAAGCAACTTCCACTGACTTGCATGAGGATCTTTGTTTACTTAACACAGAAAAATACAGATAGTGAGGTAAATTCTGTACAGGGTTCCAGGCTACATCTGTATACCTGCTTTCTGAAGACCTGAAAGACTTTCTTAAGATGTCTGAATATATCACCATAAATGACTATAAATATGACTACCATGTCAACAACATGATATGACTGAGGATTTCACACTTAGCCATTTGGTGAAAATGTTCTTGTAATCACTGAAGAAAGACAAGTTTGCTTGTTGAGTGGATTAGTAAGGTGTAGGTGTGTATAGGATCTGAGTTATTCCTTTTAGGTGATACCCCAAAACAATTATTGACCAGTTCAGGTTTAAGACACCTTAATTTTGCCAGGTTCTCGAGTGAACGATCCATTGCCCTTCCGTGCCCCTTTTTTTTCTGGGAGTTCCTCCTCAGATTGGCAGGACACAAGGAGACGGCAAGTAAGGAGGATCCCAAAGACTAGTGCATGAGCATATCTTTTTAGAGGGTCTCCAACCAGCTGATGGAAAAACAATACAACTAAGACCAGAAGGAGAAGGATAAAGTTGGCTGCATCCCTAGGACGTCCTGGAACCAGAGTTAGGACAATACCACAGGCAAGCTCAAGAGAACCAATGGTCTTGCGAAGAAACACTGAAGAGACACCC